>OW052220.1:74598480-76036243 GCA_932526605.1 Nephrotoma flavescens
TAGATTTATAGTACTTATTTAAAAAATTTGATTATTGGCAAACACGAACAAATGTCTAAATTTCACGTGATAATAATGTGCCGAGACATTATTTTCAAATGTGAATAATTGGACAAACTATGCGCTCCATCTTTGATATGTTGAGCAGACTTGGCTCTTTCGCTGGTTAACTACAAAATGAAACCAGATTGTTCATTTCTAATTTAACTTTGGAAAAAATGTATGAAGATTTCACATGAAATCGAACTGAGTGCTACGTTCAAAATATTAAGTTTGAAAAATTGTTGGACAAATTATAGTATTCTGAAAAAAGAATAGAATTCTGGACTTCATCCTAGTGAATAACAAGTTATCAATAAATATGTTCTATGGGGGAAGTTGCGCGTGGTGAGGAGATATAATGAGGCAACACCTACAAAATTAACGTCAAACAACCGTTGCTCAGGTTATTAGTCCTGATTTTCTTATTGGAGGGGTGTTTGTGTTTTGTCAGATTTCAAACATAAAAATTAATTTTATGTTTAATACAAAATCGGTATGTTCAATATTTTATTTTATGGCTAATAAATATAACTGAATTTCGTTACGATTTACCAGCAAAGGATTTACTACTCCGAGAAATAAAACAACAAAGCTAGTGCTGAAAGACGCGCTTTGAGTGTGAGGCGCTGCTTATAAAACTCATTACATGAATAACACTCGCTAGCTATTTTAACACTCAGATAGTAAAAGTACTAAGAATGTGGAAGAAGGAAAACATTATCAATGAGTTGGAATGCTCAGGAAGAGAAGTGTAGTTTACAAAATTATCGTAAATAAATAAATAAACCACAAATTTGGGTGACCGCATTGGAATAGCATAAAATTTAATTGTAAAAACTGCAAGGAAGCGAAAATCCTCCATCCGACCTCCCTTACACTTCCATGTCAATATGCCTGATACAGCCACAGTATGTCCCTTCCTGCTGCTGGAAACCCTAGCTAAGATCCAATGATTAAACCACACATTATTTCATAAATAATCGCTGATGTAACCTCAAATATGAAACAGCAAACTCCCTATGGGATGTAGCGCCAATAAAATTATTAAAAATTATATAATTCGTTCAATAATACACTATTTTGTGTTTTAATCGAAATAATCAGGTTTTTATCTAAAGTTATAGAATCAATATTGAAATCATTTAACATTACATAAAATTATTAAAATTTTCATCATTCTACACAGACAAAATATAGATCAAAATTGATACCTTCCATTAGTGTCGACCTACATAAACCGCCTACGGTCTAAACTGAATTACATACATGACATTTTTCAATCAAATTATTATAATATGAAGCCCACACGGGATTGATTTTTACGCTTTGATATGGGCATGCGAGTATATACGTCATAATAAGAATACGATAAAATATAAAATTAAAAATCGTTGTAATTAGCTGGAAAAATCAAACCCCATAATATACACGGCTAAAAATTCAACATACCATAAGTAAACATTGATTTTTCATTCATATATACTTACATATGAATTTTTCCACACTAATGCACAGAAAAATTTTCTTTTTATTCGAGATTTCGAATTAAATTTCCCAAGAAAATTTGTGTTTTGTGCACTCGCAGAAATATTTCTAGGAAAAAACGGTTATTACCATATAATCAGAAATTAAGCGAAAGGTAAATTAACTTACAA
The DNA here is from genome assembly GCA_932526605.1 of Nephrotoma flavescens. Classification (NCBI taxonomy): domain Eukaryota; kingdom Metazoa; phylum Arthropoda; class Insecta; order Diptera; family Tipulidae; genus Nephrotoma; species Nephrotoma flavescens. The sequence continues at coordinate 74,600,178 of OW052220.1, forward strand.
CAAAAAGACAATAAGCAAAAGAAAAGATTATCTTTGTTTTTCAGACGAAAATTCCTTTTTCTTTTTCTTTTTTTACTTTTCTTTTTTTGTTTGTACAGTAATAATGGGAACAAATATTTCTACACTTACGAGGATACGTGAACCTGCCATATATATACCGTATATATACAAGTACAAGTGTACCTATATCAATATAAAAACACTGTTTTCCTTTCTCGTGTTCATTGGGATTATTTCCTTTTTGTACATTAATTAACACAACAAGAAGCTCATTTTTAATTTAACTTTGATAAAAAAGCATTGTTGTTGTGTTACCGTCTTTATAGTATAGAAGTCAAGAAGAAAAATATACTTGTTCGTTACATTTGAATAAAGGATAAAACAAACGCAGCAAAGCTTTTTTCCCCGGTTTATTTATTTTTGTTGTTTTCTTTTTTTATCATATTTTAAATTTGTTATTTTTTAAATTGGAAGAAATAAAAGTTTAGTTTTTGCTTTTTGTTGTACATACATATACATATATAGATATGAATGCTTAACATATGATTATTGTTATTATTTTACTGCTGTACGTACGTACGATTAAAATTCTGGCTACGTTAATATTTAAAGAACGAACAAAAAACAACAAATCTCGAGAAAAGTTGGAAAAATAATTTTCTTTTGTTGCAATATACACGATTGTGTCTCAATTATGTATAATATGTGATATGATATATGATTTGTGTATATATGTTTTATGTGTTATTGTTCGTGACAACACCTGTGCGATGTTAGTTTAAACTTATTCATATAATTTTATGCTTTATGTGTCTTCTTATTATAATTTTTGAGTTTTTTTTTTAGACGATGACAAAAAATTTGTTACCGTACTAAGTGTTTTTGTTTTTTCCAAAAGTCTTTGTCTGTATATTTGTGATGAATTACTCTACGATACTAGAGATTTTTTTGTTCGTGTTTAAATGTCATTCAGAAGCAAATTAAAATATGATTATAATATACGAAGCATCTAGTGTATCGTGCTATTCGGAGCTGTCTTTGTGTCATTAATGATAACCAAACAAATTAAATTATTTTGCAAAATGTAATGAATTCTGTCTGGGAATAATCTAACGAAAGTTTATTCTTGCATTTTTATGCGTTTTGTTGATAAAAATTTTAATAAAAAAACTAATTGATCGAGCAATGCTCTGCGTACTGTCCAAGATAATTAGCCAGCTTTTTTATTTTATCTTAATAATTTTATTAGTTTTTGGAAAGAGGTATCATTTAAATAATTTGATTTAACCCGCAGTGATAAACATTTTGAAAGTTGACTCTTTTATTATGAAACAAGATTTGTAAATAGGTGCGAGTTACGTCATCGACGACACCACCACTAAATAGTTTGTAGGAGTCTATCGATTGCCATACCGTCAATAGTTTCAGGCTACCGAAAACTAAATTAATATTTTTCACACTATCGAATAATCACTTGAAATCGCTAACTATGCGTTGTGGTTTTTCAAGCTTTCCATTTAATTATAGCCAGACAATAGTATCGAAAGTATATAGATAATTTGCTATCGGATTGTTTTCTATAAACCTCGCTATCGATAATATCGATAGTTAAAATTTTCGATAGTTTTTTATCACTATCATACAAATAACGTTTAATCGGATCAATTACATAAAATTAAATTGTTTATTTTTTAAAGGTATTAATTTTTAAACTTTGAAATTAAGAAAATATCAAATTAAATATTATTGATTCAACCAAAATGAAAACCGGAATAACTAACCAATATTTAATTAATTAAAAGTACCAGACGTAATGAAAGACTTGCCTAAATTTGAAACAAACAAACTAAATTTGTATTACTTTATTGATAATAGGACAGATGACAGATCAGATAGCAAGCAATTGTTCAGACCAAATATGAATTTTAAATAATTTTTATTATTAAGTTTTTGTATAGTTTTGAGGTGTATAAATTTTACGGCTTGTACAATTATCTACACAATTTTTGTGTTGTTTTACTGTGCAATCGAAAAAATAAACCAGATATAAATATTTATAATAAAATAATTTTTAATTCAAATGTGCTTGATAAAATTGACCTAATAGCCAAGATTACGGCTAAGAAATTATTTGGTTGCTATCTGATCGAACATCTGCCCCCATGTAGAAGAAAGCCCTCGTGTAATAAAGCCAATAGATATAGTATCGGGTATATGATAAAATTATACTAAAAACATTTAGAATAAAAATTATTAGTAAAAACCAACGATGTCCTCAATATTTACGGTATACAGCCCTGCACTAGGATAACAGAAACAATATTTTTAATTATATCTAGGGTCCAGGGAACCTAAGGTACGTTTGTACCTTTAAGCGTTAAAAAAATCATTTTACATTATACAACCATCAAGTACGAGGTTAGTAGCATAAGATTGCACGAACCGGGAACAAATTGATATGTTGTTGATATACAGAAATTCACAGTTTCCTTCAAAAAGCGGTAATTTTTTTTTCACTATAATCGAAATTAAATAGATCTGTTGAATATGTAAGTTACTAGTAGTTACTAGTAGTCGTACATTGAAACATCAGAACTCTAACAAAAACGTTAAAACTAGTTGCAAATATATCACAAAAATACGTGGATATGTCAATACACGGAAAAAAATAAGCATCATAAAGGAAACTTTCTCTTTATTTAATAATAATTATTTTTGCTTAATCTAAAAACCAAATTTGTATGCCCATACCAGTATAGTTTGCAAAATTACCGACTTTTGGAATTACCGGTAATTCGGTAAACGTTTCTGAAAAACACGATTAACCGGGGTTTTACCGGTAATATAAATTAAATTTAATTTTTAATAAAAAGAATAAAAAAACAGTAAAAACTAGTGGAAATAACGCAATCAAAAATATTGCATTTCAAAATATATGTAAATACATACACTTTTTTTTCAATTTTAGCAATTTAAAAACTTAATTAAAAAAATTATCTATAATTAAAATAATATTAATTTGTTTTAAATAAAAGGTACGCACTACTATGCCAATTTCCTTAGCCGTTTGAGTCCCAAGCAGCGCGATCGCACTGTTGAGATTTTATGTCGAGAAAACCTATTCCGAACATTGTTGACAACTGACGGTGCGTTACCGATTGTCGAAGACGCGTGCTCAGATTTAGTGAAGCAAGCACATTACACAGCTCCTTTTAATTTAAATAGTACATTTTACAGTAGGTTTGTCTCAATAGATTGCCTTTTCGTACTCATTTAGCGAAAGCGCGGTCGCGCTGTTTAGGATTCTTCGACAGTGTTTTTTCATATCATTCATATGTGTCTCCATGCATTCGTCATTTAAATTTGACCTAAATTCGCACATATCAGATTAGCCGCTGAACAAGCACGGTCCGATTCGACACTTGTCGGGCAAATGGTCAGAATTAGAGTAAATACAAAATTTTTACCTCTAATGTTCTGTTTTTGAAAGAAGTCCATCTCTCTTTTTATCACATTCACTAATTTTCTAGGAACATTTGGAGCATGTGTTTCTAAAAGAGATTTATTAATTGTATCACCAATTGGAAGCTACAGCTTTTGCTTCATTGACATCATAAGAACAGGGGATAAAGAAGTTGAAGTTGATTGACTGATGATCATTTGAAAAAAAGTAGCGGTAATTAATTCAACAATTTTGCTGATAATAACAGTTTTGCTCGTTCTGTTGAATAGTTGATATTCATCGTCTTTTTCGCTTGATGGATCATGGAGATGTTGTAATATATCAGAATAAATATTTCGTCTTTCTCTAATGCGAACAATTAGAGCTTTTTTAAACTCTTTCATCCTAATATTGATTTTTGTGCACTACTCTCATCTAGCATTTTAAATTTGAATTTTCATTTATAGATGGAAAATGTGTAAGAATCACAACAATCAGTTTCGAACGGATGATTGTTGTGATTCTTACACATTTTCCATCTATAAATGAAAATTCAAATTTATTCGCGATCCGGCGTTAATGGAAAGAAAAGCATGGGGTGGTTGGGAAGTTGATTGTGTATGAGTAAGTGTCGATTATCATAGGCGTTGTCATACAGATTGACGCAAATGGAAGTAATTTCCTACGGTTGTGTATTTAATTCGAGAATACTGAAAACAGACCAATATACGGAACAATCACAAACACCATTGCTATCGAAAATATAAAGTAAATTAGCATTTTAAGGTTAGATGCGATATCTTCTATGAAACTGAAACTATATTTTATATCTATGTTAAAAATTTGAACATTGGCGTGTACATATTTTACATTTGAAGCAGATGCGTAGCATTTTTTAAGAATTAAATTCAATTAAAAAAAACTTTATGTTTTGTTTAATTTATAAAAAAAAATTAATTAACTCCTAAAATTAAAACATATTGAAATTTTTTACTCTTACCGAAATACCAGTAAAAACGATTAATTTGCCGGTAATTCGGTAATGCATTTTTGGTTAATTTACCGGTAAACCGTTAAACTGATTTACCAGTAATGCAAACACTATACATACCAGTTTTTCTAGTTATAAAAATGGTTTTCTTACGAAGAGAATTATTTCTTGACGGAAATTTTAACATTAAATAAAATTTTGAGAATTATTTTTCTTGTATTTATCGTTGTTATAAATTCTTTATAATAAGAGAAAAAATTTAGTTTGAAGAGAAATACTTTTAATTTAATCTTACATTTTCTTAAAACAAGAAATTTAATATTTTCCTAAAACAAAAACATAAATTTTATTAAAATACAACATTTTGAAATTGACAACGTTTTTTGATAATAAAAAAGTAATTTTTCTTTCTGAAGAACAAATGATTTCTAGGAATTGTAAAAAAATTATCTTGATTGAAGAAATAATAAATCTTCAGTCATTCTAAGTTTTATTTAATCAAGATAAAATTTTTTAAATCCAATTTACTATGTTACTTCGAGAAAAGTTTTTCTTATCACAAAAAAGTAATTTTTTAAACTTAAACATAATATTCTTGGTTTAATATGTATGTCTCAAGCTGAGAAAATTCTTTTAATTATAGAACAGGATTTTTCAATGTACAAACTCTATATTTTTTAAATCAAGAAAACGAGTGAAACATTTGAGAAATATATATGAAATAAGTAATATTCATTATCTCGTGAACAGTTTAATAGAAACAACGTATGTTTTTGTGATTGTCAAAATAAATATTTTCAAGTGGTTTTGAAAAATAAGTAAAGTGAAGCTAAGTAGTTAAATGTAAGTTTAGATTTGTATTACATATTATATCTTTAATTTAAATTAACAAGTGATCGCTCTATTTTGTGTGTTTTGTGACAGTTGTTTATGCATAAAGATTTTACAATTTTATTTTAATTTTTTTAGTTAGAGAAAATGCTGAAATGCTAAATCTAAATAGCTAACTGGTTTTGTAATTCATCGTTGTCTGAATGTATCAGGACACATCATCAATCGACCTCTTCTTCTCCATCAAGTAGATAAATATCATCAGCAGAATTTGTTAGAAATGTCCAACTAGATAAAGTAACGCTACTATTATTTTGATTTTATTTCACAGAACTTTAAACAATTTTGTCGCGTCAACCAAAGGGTTTAAAATTTTAACCACAGCTCGACGAAAGGATCCGCAATCTACTAGGATCTACAGTTGAGGATATATTGGTCGAAGACCCTGTATCGGCTGATTTATTTAATACAATTACTAGTGATATCGAACATTTTTTTCCTGGAGAATGAAAGGTAACTAAGAATGGGTTATATTTAAAAATGATTGCTAATTATTGTCTTATTTTAAAGGATTCAATTATAAAGGAGGTAAAAACAAGTGGGCTTTTACAACAAGCATATAAACCAAAAATGTAAGCTCTGGAAGATCGGCTATTTGAAAAATAAATTTAGAAATAGGAATTTTCCTGGAAAAAATATGTAATTTACTGCAAAAACTGTAAACGTTTAGTCTGGATTTTTTTTTTTAAACCTACTTTGTATAGTTTTCGTCCTTAATAGTTTTTTCAAAACTTACGGACGTTTATTTGTTACTGCATATTAAAACTATGTGTGAGTTAAGCTTTTAAAATAATGAACTTTTCATTATTGTTGATCTTAATATTGTAAAAACTAGTTGTAAAGTTTTCTTAAAACCTTTAGTTTTTCAAAAAATTCCCAACGGAACAAAAAGATTGAAGCCAATTATGTCTTTTATTTAAATAAATTTGTATTTTATTATTGTAATTTGTATGATATAGCTAATTAATATTAAATTGAATCTTTCTATTTTTTATAACAAGATAAAACGAAAAATATATAATAAATTTCTATTTTTATTATTTTGGAAATTATATTAATGTTGCTCCAATAAACAGGAAAAATAGCTGCAAACCAGAAATACTACTACAGCTTTCAAGAAGTTACTTTCTACAATCTAGAAATTCAAAAGCTTTTCCAAGAAATAACTTTGAAGTATTTAAGCAATTCCTTCTCTACAACTGATAAATGGGATCTTCTATCAAGAAAAAAGATGATTTCTAACAGAAAATGCATTTTAATTATTAGAAAATGTCTCTTAACTAAAGAAATATAGATCATACAATTATATGTAATATTTCTTAATACAAGCATCAATTTATTGCATTTTGAGATACGGTTACCTTAAAATAAGAATTGGTTATCTTTAACGAAGAAATAGATATTATAAATTAAGAAAAGCGATTTGCTCTACAAAATAATATTTTCTTACTTTAAGAAATTAAATTTCTTTGAACAATAAAAAAAATATTATTTCAATATTTAAATAAAAACATCAAATGAAGAAATCGGAAGTTTGCATTATGAAAAGGTGATCTTAGCTGAAAATCAAGTGCTCATTTTTCTTGAATCTTTCAGTGTTTTCTTCGTTGTAACTAGTTTTTTTTCCGTGATATAAAGCCACGGCATCGGAGTGAAGTTTATGCCAAAATAACAAAATATAAACTGTGACCTATAAGTAATTAGAATTGAAAAAACACTCAAATATTGGACTTTCATAATAATATCTGAAATATTTTAAACACAATTATTTTTACACTATACGTAGCAAACATTTAATTTTTGTGGAAAGTTTTGAGTGAATTTTAAAAACAACAAACACATTATGAATTGCACAGAGATGATCGAAATTGTTCTGAACTGCCCCTACGAATTGCACAGAGGTGATCGAAGTGGCTCTGAATTAGTAATTGATGTAAAAAACCAATCTTACGCTCGGAAATCTCTGACATTTTTGTTATTCGAGACAGAACATCGTTGAGTGTAATACGAAAATTCTTAAACATTTGAAATTATTTATCTCGGCCTCTACGGATTGCACAGATACGTTCGAAGTGGTTTGGAACTAGTAATTGATGTAAAAAACCAATCTTATTAATCTACAAGCTCGGAAATCTCTGAGATTTTTGTTATTCGAGACAGAACGTAATTGAGTGTAATACGGAAATTCATCAACATTTGAAATTATTTATCTCGGCTCCTACGGATTGCACTGATACGTTTGAAGTGGTTCTAAACTAGTAGTTGATGTAAAAAACCAATTTTATTAATTCACAAGCTCGAAAATCTCTGAGATTGTTGCTATTTGAGACAGAACATAAATGAGTGTAATATGGAAATTCTTAAACATTTGAAATAATTTATCTCGGCCCCTACGGATTGCACAGAGACGTTTGAAGTGGTTCTAAACTAATAACTGATATAAAAAACCAATCTTATTTATCCACATGCTCGGAAATTGTTGAGATTTTTGTTGTTCGAGACAGAACATCATTGTGTGTAATATGAAAATTTTTAAATATATGAAATTATTTAACTCTATATTACATTTAATTAGGTTGTGTCTCGAATAACAAAAATCTCAGAGATTTCCGAGCATGTGAATAAATAAAATTGGTTCCTTACATCAATTACTAGTTCATAACCACTTAGAACGTATCTGAGCAATCCGTAGGGGCCGAGATAAATAATTTCAAATGTTTAAGGATTTTCGTTTTACACTCATTGGTGTTCTGTCTCGAATAACAAAAATTTCAGAGATTTCCGAGCATGTGGATAAATAAGAGTGGTTTTTTACATCAATTACTATTCAGGTTCAGAGCCACTCCAATCACCTCTGTGCAATCCGTAGGGGCAGTTCAGGACAACTTCGATCATCTCTGTGCAAACACACTATGTTGTAAAAATTTCCTTTTTTTAAAATTCACTCAAAACTTTTTACAAAAATTCAATGTTTGCATATTTGGTGTAAAAATATTTGTGTTTATTAAAATTTTTCAGATATTATTATGATGTTCAATATTTGATTGTTTTTTCAATTCCTAGAATTTATACTTATAGGACAAAGTGTATATTTTGTTATTTTGATATAAACTTCACTCCGATACCCACGGCATCAAACATAAAGAAAATGGAAAGGCAATATACTGAAGGCATTCGCAAAGAAGCAAAAGAGGTTTCAGTACGATGGAAATAGAAAAACTCACAAATATAAAATTAATATGAGATGCATCTTGTTAAATCTTAGCAACATATGGAGGGCAATTCAAAAAATTAATTTAGGGATATTTGGAAAAGAACATTATCAATAATATGCAAATTTTCGATTTTACAATTTGGCGGTAATAATAACAACTATTAATAAAATGAAGAATAACAAGACTTTTGCAATGGACAATATTCAGGTTTAAATATTCAAAAAACCGCGAAATTCCTACTTGCGTAGGTTTCCGGCGAAAGCTCTACTAGTAATATCAGAAATAAGGAATTCCGAGAGAATTCCACAAGACGGAAGGGACTGGAACCTTGACTGGACTATGACCTCAGAGTAGGGAAACATTTGAAGAGTATACATTCCAGTTCAACTCAAGCAAAAAGGTGTTAGCAAAAAAAGGTATTAGCGCTTCTGCAGAGAATTTCACTGATAATCATCTCGAAATTAAAACAGGATATAGCTGGCTTTAGACTATTATATGAGGTTATAACGATCTTCTAAACTTCAAATGAGCGTGTGACACAATACACAAGAACGTAATATGGAAAACACTTTGTGAAATGGATCAAACAAATTATTCGAATCGATTGATAATCGGGTACGATACAAATCATGTGCTGGTTTCCAATATAGACCATTTTTTTACGAAAATGAGTTCTAATTAAATTTTGTACGGGAACATTTTCAAATCATTTTTCAAAATTCGCCTTAAACTGCGTGCAGAAATGTGCAACTGGGAACCACGTCTCCGAATTGATGTTTCTGGAGATCTGCAACTCTATCGTGCACCAGAGCCACATTTACAGCGTTACTCTTTTGGCTTCTTTGAAATAAAATTTGTAAGTCAATAAATCACTAATAATAGTAGAATTAAAAAATAGCATTCGATATGAAATCAAGGCGAAATGAAATCATGTGACAATTTTTATTTTTATTTTGCTTCAGAAAATCGATTTCGAATATAATTCTTCCTCAGATTCTTTACAATTCAGTAGATTACTTGACCTATCCTTTAAAAGCTCTAGTTTGTCGAAAGGTTTATTAATTTTGAAAATCATTTCACAAATATATGTGTTTTTAAATCTAATTTTAAACTTGAAAAATTTCAATTATGATGTAAATCAATCTATGGTTATATATAGGCTTGGGAGAAATTAAGGTCCCGTTCTTAAACATCGAAGACTCATCGTATTTACCCTCTATATCGCTAAATCAGCATGTTTTAATATTTTATAGATTGAAATTAAAATTTGTAAACATTATCTTTCCATTTTTCCTTTATATCGAAGACCAAATTTGTCATATTTCGATATTATTCATGTGTTTTGGTATATATTGTCGATCTCCATAGATAAAATTAATCTATTATCCCTTGTCGTTGAGCTTCTTTCAAAGATGAATTAAATGTCTATAATAATTACTGGCTGCGAGATACTGGACATTTTGAAGAATTTAGTCTCCTCTGTCAATTCGTTGAAAGCCCAAACAGCTATCCCGATACGAAGGAGACGATAAGTTTTTTCATATTTTTGATTTATTTCTGAGTACCGTTACCCATAAATTCTCCATTGTTGTCAAACCCATTGTATCAGCTAAATTCTCAATTACCTACCAGCTTTATAAATGCATACAATTTATTTTTCTGTGGAACTTACATATCATGAAAATGATAAAGCTTCTAAACACATGATTTATTGGGGATAAATAATTTATTCCATCTTAATATAAATCAGTCAGCAGTTTCTTCTAAAAAGGCTAACCATATGTAAATAACATCAATAGCTGTCAGACAAAAATTTTGTCTACATTAAAAACAGAGCAAACGGCACAATAACTAGGACCAAACTAGTAAGTGCAGGTCGAAATGTTAGTGACAGAATGAAAACAATTTTGGACTCTTGATCAAGAACCCGGACCGAATAAAACTGCGTCATTCAAAAAACAAATTTCTTATCATCACATTTTGGTGCAGCTAGTACTCCACCTAAACTCTCTAAATTTACCTAAAGTTGATTAAACCATGCCGAAAATACCATGCCATTCTGGTGCTGTCTTCTAAGAGAACTAAGTGGGGCCGGTTCTAAGAAAATCGATAAACCTTTTCCTGCAAAGTACAAATCCGGTCCTTTATTATGTGTGTTGTCGAAAGTAAATGGAAATTATAGTCAATTTCTATCACAAACTCGCTTGACTTTCTTTCCGATTTTTATAACGGATTTCAGGAAAACTATTATTATGGAGAAACTCATGACATGGCGCGCTTTCCGGAACTTCGTATTGAAAATTTTTCAGATTGTCCCGTTGTGTCTTTGAGTTTTTTGAGGGATGTCAGTATAATATAAATTTATTGTTGAAATAATTTACAATCCCCGTGGTATTATCTAACTTTCAAATCGCATTGGTAACAAACTACGTTAGTTGAAATTCCAACTATCAATAAATGTAATAGTCCATTTAAAAATATTATCTTGCTAAATCCGTAATAATAAAATTTAGGCTTTCTAGCCACAACCTGAGCTCATCCGAAGGAATATAAATTTGCCATGATATTAAAAATTCTATTCAATTTGACATATTTTAAAAATACGTTCATTGTTTCATGTAAACTGGCCGTTTTCCAGATTCACATCCGAAGCTCATATTGATAGAAAACCACTATTTTCTAATTATGATTTCCCGATTTTTATTTTAATTGTAAAATTTGAAAGTTAAGCAAATAAGTTCACAAACGGCTTAGCTTATAATCATGGTTAAAAAAAATAGAGAATATATATGTTTTTTTTTTACATTCTTCCTGAATCTAGAAACAATAGTGCGAACTTTTCTAATATGGTAAATGGGTCAAATTTAAATCAAGGACACAGACTTTCGAAATAAAAAAAACCGATACATCTAAGATGATTCAATCTGAACAAATCAATATCTAAACGGAATAAAAAAGCATATCGTTTTTTTTGGAAATGACTCAAGAATTATGAAGTACAAAAGAATCAAGCTCAATTGATGATAAAGCTAGCAAATCATTGAGACATTGAGACATGTCGTATTGGCAGTCAACGACCAACATTTTCGTAGAGAAGAATGAGAAATTGTTGACAGTCAACTGAGCAAATGAAAATACACCGACATGGCCCACAACACAACAACAACACAAATTGATGGACTGTCTCAATCGAGACCCAAATGGCCTACGCCATAACACATAAAGTAAACGGGCCAGGGAAAATATTTAATGACACATCGGAGGAAGTTCAAAGGCAGCATTTTTAGAATTAAAAATAAAATATTCAAGTCAAATTTAGGCACAAGAACAGCACAACCTTGCTGAATTCGTAAATTAAATAACATCGTAAGCGGTGGCCAAATTTTGAATTTTGTTTTTCCAATAACGTATTAATATCACAACTTCGCCACACTCGTAATAAAATATTTTTGCAAATTCGACACAATCAACACGGATCTAATTTTTTCAACAGTAATATCGAAAATGCATCTTAATTAAATATCTATCTATATGACCTCTGTTCTGTGCTGAAGCACTGAAACATTTTATTGCCATACAAAATTCGTTCAAGGCAAAAAAAATCTTTTCAGACACGAACGTACATTTTACAATGATGAACTATAATTATTTTTTTATATAAGCATATAAAACTGAGTACTTTTCTTTTCCATCATAATAATTTAAACTTTACCAAAATCATAAATTCGAATAGAATATTGTTGACAGTTTGACTGCACTTAAATAAATTAAACAAAATATTTTTTTTTATGTTATTGTCAAACTATTTCAAGTGACTCCAGATGTCTTTTAACAACTACTAACCATTAAACAATATTTTATTTTACTACGTTTTGATGTGCAGACAAGTTTTTTCATTAGCCTGCTCGAGCTAGGCAACCAAGAGGCAAAAAAACTTTTTTTGTAACAAACTTTGAATTTTACTATTAGTTTTTAATCTCTGAAGTGATATTTTTGCATGGATGTTATGAATGTGTTTTCTTACATCATTTTATATTTTAATGGTAAAAATATTATGTGCTTAAAACATATAAACCCCTAAGAATTATATCACATTTTAAAAATTGTATATATAGCTAATTTTCATATATGAATCAGATCATGAAAAATTTGTTCTGCGTTTTCCCATTATAATAACGATGGAAGTAAATTTTAAGTTTAACATTTAAATACACATCGTTATTATAATAATGGATTCCATAAAACAACAAATACATATTTGTTGTTAGTTACCATAAAAATATTATCATCAAATATGGATTAGGTGGCGTACAATACACGAAAACTAAGTAACAGCAGTTGTTACGAACACAAGTAAACGAGAGAGAGAGGAACATTTCCCAAATGGCTCTGAAGAAAATGAAACATTTTTTAAATATACTGTATTTTGTAGAGTAAAATCACAAAAATTTGAAAACTACATCTTACTTTATATGTTTGTACGTAATTGTGCTGTTTACGAAAATAGTATTGTATAATAGTATTTACACATAAAAGCCATAAAATATACGAACAGTGAAAAGTTTTTCGTATATAGCTATTTACTTCTTCTTCGTCATCGCATTATTATTCTTATTACTATTTAGTTTTTCATTTAAATATTTTTTACTTTTCTTGTTTTGCTTTTCTTGGAGTTATTTTTAACCATTTTATACAGCTTTTATACAGAGTGATCTAATGAAAAATATTCACCAACATTGTTTGTGTTCATGAGATTTTTGTTCCTTACGAAACCAGAAAATTAATTTTGCAAAGAAAAAGTTGTTTTTATTCAAATTTTAAAGTCCAAAATACCCATTATTATTAAATTGTTAAAGTCTATTGACAAAAATTGACACAAACTTTTGAAGTCTTAATAAATTCTTTTTTTATTTATTCAAAAAATTCCACCAGTTTGTTAATCTGAAACCGTCCGGTGATTCAGTTTTATAATTTGAATTTAACAAGCTTTTTTGGAAAGTAAAGTTAGTGCAAATGAGTTTATTGAGCTTAATTCATTGAGGAATAACTAGGACATCCAAATATATGATCAACCTGAAATCAGTTATTTTAAAGAAAATGGTAGATTTTAAAATTGGTCTTATCTTGCAAATAAACTCCGCACCAAACCAACATTTGACGGTTGCAATTTTTTGTATGGTCCATACCCACACACAGTGTAGACCAATTTATTGTTCTGAAAACTTTGGGATTTTTGGCAGTCAATTTATTTTCGTATTGTAAAGTGCATCTTTGATGGAAAATAAAGAACCGCCCCGATTCTGCTAATGTGCTGTAGAATGCACCAATAGGTTTAACTAACGGTTACAAAGACTCCATTAAAAAATTTAAAAATTAAAATTTTTGCATTTAAGTGAGATATTTCTTTTATCTTGCATCGGGTTTGGTTATTTTACTTTGTCTTCAAATGCAATAAGATGAGATAAATATACAGTGAACATGAAATAACGTCGGGTTTCAATGTTAATAAATAACTTAGATCCGCACGATAAAATAATATTTTAAACGGTCATTCTACATTTTTTAAGTTGGAAACTTAACTATTCCCAAAAATATTATAAGATGCTAACGAAATTTTGGAAATGTTGATATCTTGTAATTTGTTATATTTTATCATCTTTTGGAACAGTTTGGACCAACGTCATTATAAACATTAGATACGATTTCTCAAAAAAAAAAAATTCTAAACATACTACAAATTAATGCATTGTGTCAAAATGACAATGGGCGCTTTCCAGGCAGCAAACGGTTGCCAACATGTTGAGATAAATCATAGCCAACGCTTTTAACATTTTGAACTAAATGAAATGTTCAAATCAAATTGGCGATGATTTTACTAATCATGTCAACATTTTGGCGAATTTGAAAGTGTCCAATGTTGATATTTATTGATTAAAAAAGTATCAGAAATAATTTTTGTATTGACAAAACTGACCAAAACTTATTCAAATATTTCGGTGTGCTGTTATTTTCCAGTATATAATTTCTTTTTACTTTGGTTCTTCGATTGTAATGGTGTTTGTGATTTTTCCGTATATTGGTCTATTTTCAGCACTCTCGAATTAAATACACAACAGTAGGAAATTCTTCCTTTCTGTATGATAATGACTATGATAGGTTAGGTTAGGTTAGAGTGGCTGCTATCGCACACTTAGGCCAATAATGGCCCATTGTGATACCACAGGATCCAATCTCCCCTTACTCCCGCTGAAACCAACCAGAACTACTGATGTAACGTAAAATATCTCGCACCCCAAAGTCCGCGAGTTCAGAAAGGCTGTCCATGTTGTACACACCCAAGTACTTACGTCTTTTGTATGATAGTGCTGGACACGAGCATAGGAAGTGAACTAACGTCTCTTCCTCCTCTTCGTCCATACAACTTCTACAAAAGTCATTCGTCTCTAGACCCAGCCTTCTCGCATGTTCCCCAAAAAGGCAGTGTCCTGTCAGTATCCCTACGACCAATCCTAAATCTCGTTTTCCCAGAGATACAAGTGCCTTGGAGCGCCGCAGGTCCAGTTTTGGCCAAACCTGTTTTGCTACCCTGCACGTGAGAGTGTTGGTCCACCTCTCATCTGTCAAGGCAACGACTATGATAATAATCGACACTTACTTAAATAACCGGATGCTGCTTTATAGAACAAATCCCGTTTAAGTTTTTTATATTAAATAGTAAAGTAATTGACACCTCTGTTGAACTGACCCCCCCTCCCCATATTATACATTTTGAAGACGAATCTGTTTTGAAGACGAATCAGTTTTGAAGACGAATTTTGTGCTCACACTTAACACCATGAACAACCCTTTTATTAGATTTTATAACTAAATAATCGTGTAGTTAATCATAGTTTACTTAAACATTAGCACGAATATCACCACCAATTTCTCAAGTGCAACCGATAGCTTATTTTAAAACTGCAAAAACTAAATGTTTTATGTGAGAGCTCGCGAAATGGGTGGATTTTCAGATGCTATATCTTTTAACACAAGAATATTAACCTTAATTTCTGAAATACAAAAGACAATCACTTTTAATTCTGCCATTATTGAAATGTACAAAACCACTCAAAATGTGTCTAGGACACACTATCAACAACCCAAAACTTCTTAAATGTTTTGCAGAATATTATTTTGACGTAACCTATTTTGTATTGATAATTCAATTCGATTTTGGAACTGAAACGATTTGAAGGGAAACTAAAGTCTTTATATCAGTTTTGTGCGATGATCGTATCATTAGTTTTGATAATTTTCAATCGCTGTAAAATTTCATTATGATAACAAAAATTGCTTTTCGCTTCATCGATATTTTTTGAAAATTAGTGGGTTTTATTAAAACTGGCATCTAACAATGGTACAATACTTGGGTTCACTTTTAAGTCATCGTATATATCGTATCCATGAGTAAACTTTTATTTAGCAAATACCTGTAAACTGCCCTATTTCATTAGGATCTGTCTAGTCTAGAGAAGCCGCGATTAGGTTAACGATCTCTCTTATTTGATAACTCTGATTCAAGAAACTACATTGCAGATTGTTTAGCCCATCTGCATACGTATAGTTTTATGAACTTTTCCAATATCACAACTCCCATAAATTAGCGGACAGGCCTAACAGAAAAAATAAAAGAAATATCTAAAAAATATTCTCTAAGTAGTTTACTTCTAAACCTACAAATCCTAAAATCAATTAATATATTCAAAAAATTATCAGGCACTTCCGCCTGGTCTGTAATTTTAAAATAAATGAAAGCTTCAGTTATTGGTCTGTTATACGAGATAGGTAATCATTATCAAGTGTTTTAAGTGTTCAGTCTGTCTGTTTAATTATCCATGTATACACAACAATTTCATTGTCTGGCTTCACACTAAAACTACTGTGCTGAACCTAAAACACCATACATTAGTTTGTAGTTACCCATTGCAAGAACAATCTGCCCTTGGTTTTATATCGATATCTTAATCAGAGAGAGATTTTTTTCTGAAATGGCAAGCTTAATTGTTGCAATACACATTTAATTACACGATTAAATTGACCGAGAAAATTAAAATATTGGGAAATTCTTCGGAAAGCAGCCAACCAGAAATCGCAGGTTCTTTATAATCAGATTTTTAATTTTTGCAACGATTCAAATTTTTTCAATGGATCTGGAGTACGAATCGAATGCGACCAAGTGGGTTAAGGTTTTTGAAATGGAATTCTTAGAGCTCTGTTTCAAAGGTAGTGTGAAAAGTGGAAGTTTTTTAATTTATACATTATTTTCAATACAGTTGACGTTGATCAAAATAATTTTTCATTGAAGTTTCACACATCACAACCAAAGCTCGATTGTAGAAGTACGCTTTGAGTTGATAGATGTTTCCAAAGTGTTCGCTTTAATAAATGGTGATTTATTGCGCAATTTCTGATAAAAACTGAATACCAGAATACATTGAAATATTTTTTCTTCACGAACACACAAACATTTTCAAAGAAACAATTTACTTTTAAATAACAAATCATCAACTGTCTAGTATCGCTCGCTATACTTTTATCAGAAATGGGTGCTTTCAGGTTCCCAACTGTTCAGCATCATGATAAGTGATATCATTTACAATCTGAATAGACATTTTCATATTGCTGACATTTATATATAGCTTTCATTTTATAACCAACCTGAATGTTGAACTTGAAAAATTAGGGATGGTCTTCGCACATACTAAGGGGTGTATTGGAATTGCGGCATTATTAAAATTATTAGAAATGGTCTTATTCCAGTCGATTTGTCAATAAATAATAGTTAATATCATCTATGCCCGCAATAATATCAATAATATCAAAAATATCAATAATATCAATAATATCAGTAATATTACTAATATCAATAATATTAATAATATGTGAACTATTGATCCATTTGAGTTTAGCTATCAAAAAAATGCATTTTATATTTAAATTAAAACTACAAAATGTATATGACTGTAACAATGGATGGATTCACTTTCTTCTTGTAATAATTGTAATTTACTTTTATTTGTGTAAATATTATTATTATTGCTTCAGTGAAATTTGAGCATATTATGTATTCTGATTACGGTTGGTTTATAAATAAAAAATAAAATTTAGTAAATGAATATTAATATTCACTTCGTGCATGTAATGATCTGCTTTTATAATTTTTAATGTATGAGTAAAGTGCAGTACATTCCGTGAACTATTGATCCATTTGAGTTTAGCTAACAAATAAATGCATTTTGTATTTAAATTAAAACTAGAAAACATATATGACTGTAACAATGGAAGGATTCACTTCCTGCATGTAATAATTACAATCTAATTTTATTTGTGTAAATATTATTATTATTGCTTCAATGAAATTTAAGTATATTATATATTCTGATTACATGTGGTTATTTAAATAAAATTTACTAAATGAATATTAATATTCACTTCCTGCATGTAATGATCTGTTTTTATAATTTGCAATGTATGAGTAAAGTGCAATATATTCCGTGAACTATTGATCCATTTCAGTTTAGCTATCAAATAAATGAATTTTGTATTTAAATTAAAACTAGACAACATATATGACTGTAATAATGGATTGATTCACTTCCTGCTTGTAATAATTGTAATCTAATTTCATTTGTGTAAATATTATGAATATTGCTTGAGTGAAATTTAATTATATTATATATTCTGATTACATGTGGTTGTTTTCATAAAACTTACTAAATTAATATTAATATATTGTATTCTTTAATGCCTATAGCTCGGTAATTCCTGGATTGAATTAATTTTACATGATTTAATATGTTTTTGGGGAACCAGTTTAATTTTGTTTATGGATAATTGCTCTATTTAGTTTATCGAAGTTCAACCCATAATAATATAGTTTTATTGCAGGGTATCTGCCATATATGGGTACTTAAATAATTATTAAAATTTTTTCAGTATGCTGATTGCTGATCTTTTATACTATAAAACCAAAAATAATTGTGCTGTCTTGTGCCTAACAATTTACTAACTATTGACTACTTAGATGTCTGTAACCGGGTCAAGTCTATCATATGTAACAACCATTCCTATCCCTCCATCTTGTTATATGTAAAAGGGGTGTACGGTAGGCCCGGCGTATCCGGGATCGCTGCTTAGTCTTGGCCGTACATTCTAATCAATTAATCAATCAGTTATATTAATAATATCAGTAATATCGATAATATCAATAATATTGATTGTATCAATAATATTAATATCAACAATAACATTATTAAAATCATTAATATCAATATTATCAATAATATAAATAATATAACAAAAGTTTCAATATAATCAATAATGTCAATTATTTCTATAATATATCTATAACATCAATAATATTAACAATGTAAAAATGCACTATTTATTAAAAAGTTTAGTAGTAAATCGAAGTAATGCTTGCAAGAATTTTAACAAATTGGTCCTAAGGAAGGACCAAATCAATGACACCCACTCATTCGGATCAGTGAAAATTCTATATGGAAAATTTGAGCAATATTTATATTTTGGACCCAGAATATTGATTTATAATCTAGTAAGCGCCTGGGCATTCACGAAACATGAACTGTACCTGACCAGATAAGGATTCATGATAGGATTTTGAGTCGTCACGATATTCTGAAAAAATTGTTAAAGTTTTTCTAAAGCGATGTGTAAGACTGTGTCATAAATTTGGGACAAGATTCTACCATGTAATACTTGGGGCAAAAAACGAAATTAATGGCTCATATTATATGGTCCCGTAATCGCGATAAAATGTGGATTCATCTGATATAATACCAAAAGCCTGATCAATTTCTGTCCGAATTAAAGTTTAGTTAAATTTGAACCGGCTTTTCAGAAATTTTTTTTATGAAACCCTCTTGTCGTCTAGTTTTGATTTTTGAATGAATCCAATTAAGGATAAAATCAAGGCATTATGCATTAAGTACATCGATTAAAGTTCGGTGGTCTGACCTTTTAAACGACATATTTGTCTTTTTAACACAGACTGTCACATGAGTCACATGAGAAAAATGCGGGTGTGTCGCAACGATCGTCTATATCATCCACGCTCTTATTAATTTACATCAATAACCTATAATCAACAACTGCAGCATCCATTCATTTGCTTACGATATAATGCGTAATATGATTTAACAGAGTCGAATTTAACTCTAAAATTCCAATCATGAATTTTTTCCTAGAAATTCTTTGAACAGGATAATACACCTGTAATTAATGGGCCCCACTTCATATGCCTGTTTTATTTAAGTTGTCCCGTTTGAAATGTTTCAACGATCTATGGTGAGAAGGTCATTTATCGTATATGAAAAAGGGCAAGGAAATGTAACCCGTTCTTTAAGTGATGTAATCTTTATTTTATAAAATTTGAGGTTTTAAGAATTTATAAGGCTTAAATTAAACCGTTTATTTACATTAACTGTTTTGCCTCAAATTTTAGTGCACAGACGTATTATTGGTGTTTTAACAGTATTTTAAATATTCGATTATAATTGACAGATTATCACCAACCCTGGACGGCCAACTACTACCCTTTTTTGTGAAAGACTAATGAGCATATAAACACATATATACCTAGAAACACATTGCTGGATTAAAATTGAATAGCTTCAATTCAAGAAAACGACGGAGTATTCGAAAAAGATGTCATAACATAATGAAATAAAGGTCACGAGGAAACCCTCCAACCGACTGTGTAGAAGCAAGAAAGGTGAATGGCACAATCAACAAGTGCTTAGTTATAAACGAATACAAACACAGTCCTAACGCAGTGTGGTGAAATTACTTCTCATAAGTCTAAAACATAACGGCGTTATCTAAAGTGGTCAACCACCATTATTGCATAACCCTGACATCAATGTTGAATGGAGAAATACCATTACTTGCTTCATCTTGCAGTGATATGTAAAGCGTCATCTCCAACGTAAAAAAATATAAGACCACCTCGTGACAATGGAATGTGTATCGAAATGTTCAAGAACGGCGGTGATTACGCCTTCAAAGAATTTCTTCAGCTAGGTTTTATCAATTTGGGTCGAGAAGAGGCTCCTACTTATCTGTCTACTAAAAGGAGACCAGCTAAATTTTATGAAATATGGCAGATGTTAGCTTCGCTCAATCCGGCTACAATGTATAATGCAAACAAAACTTGTGAAGTTAAAAATTTTCAGCAAGTAGATTTTGTGCGACTACTAGTGCAGATTTTGCTTAGCCAAGTTCGGAAACCGAACAACATTTTTCTCAGAGGGCGTCCCTTACAACTTCTATTAGATTTTCAGCAGGCGTATACACCATAGCATTCTGATGAAAACGTAACGAAATGTTCTGATAATTGGCCAGTCCACTTATTGTTAAACAAAGTCAAAAGTTTCTTTATTTTAGTTTTATGTTGCTGCCGCTACATTCCATAAAAAAATTTAGTCGCCTCTTTTCTATACGGTTTCATAATCAATTTTAAAAGAAGGATGATTGATTCACCATTGTATCATAGCTACCTCACAGATCTCTTTTTTGCGTTGTTTTGCATTCCCATGCGATCAGCCACGTAACTGATAATCTTGATAACGTCATTTCTATTTGTACTATTCACCCTTCAAAATTGTTCTCTCTTTAAAAATAAAAGTCCAAGAAATTGGTATATATACAGTAGTGCTCAAAAGTACTTTGACAAGTATAGTTTATTAGTCAATACAAAAAAGGAAAAATATTAAAGACATTTATGTGTTCTAACGAAAAGATAAGTTTGAATAATTACGGATCAAAAATATTTTGACATATTGTCTAAATTTGTTATCTCGTTTCCATGTTACTTGCCAATAAATACGGGTTTTTCGATATTACTTATGAGGTGCCTGCAACTAATGATAGGAACAAGGTGGAACTTGACTGTTAACTTTACGGGTGTAGTAAAAAAAAACTAAAATTAATTTTTGGCAGCATTAAAAAAACATCTGTTCAACAGATATTACAATTTAAAATAATAAAAAATAAAACTACAATGTAAATAAAATAAGTAACACCTCTAAAAAAATGGAAACACATTAAAGAAATAAAAGGTCGTTTATGGCCTTAAGATCTAAATTATATGTTTAAATTAATTTTTTTACTAAGTTACCTCCTAGTTGTCAACGAGATCGGTCGCACAGCAGCAAGAGTTTTTTTTTTATAAATAAGTAGTCGGATATTATATTAACATGGTAAAGTCTAAGGAATATTCAAATGATTTTAAAAAGGTTGAGATAATTGCCCTAAAAGTTTTAACGTGTCTCGAAATACAAAACGTAAGACGGTGGAAAATAAGCCCCGAAGTGGTTGTTCGAAAAAACTACTTCCAGGGAAGATAGCTTAACCCATATTAGCCCAAATTAATTTTTTTGAATAAAATATGAAATATAGGATGTATTTCGTATGATGAATTTGGAAAACAAAAAATTGTGGGACAAATAAAAAACAACCGTTAGGTAACTGAAATGCAACAAAATAAAAAACTGCAAAAAATAACAACTTACCTGCAGAGTCCTTGAAATTAGGTAACAAAATATAATTGTAAATGTGTTCTGTAAAATTTTGGTAATTTGAATAATTCACCTGTGCATCGCTGCGACTGCATAACCTATACTAAATGTGTTTTCTAAAGGATTTTGATTTAAACAAAACATTGCGTTAAAAATATTGATGTTTTGTATTGATCTACATATAGATCGCTGGGCTAATATTGGTTAATAAAAAAGTTGATGTCCGAAAATTGGCCATGCAAATAAAAAACGAGTAACAAGAAAATTATAAGAGTTCGGATGACGTCCAACCAAAAAACCTTTAATTTCTGCAAAAACCATAAAGCTGCGTCTTGCTTTCGCAGAACGGCACAAATCATGAACAAGAGGTCAAAATGGTCCAATGTGTTGTGGTGTGATGAAAGAAAATTTAATTTAGTGTCCTCCGATGAAATACAGTATGTGGGACGTTCTGTAAACAAAAGATTTGATGTTGGATACTTAATACCCACATTAAAACATGGAAATAGCAATATTAGGGTAGTTGGGATGTTTTCACCGCCAACAAGTTGGACATTTAGTTAGAATAAAAGAGGCTATTGATCGTTTAATGTATATTAAAATATTAAAGAAGCAAATACTACCGTATGCTAAAAAAATTTGTCACCTAGCTAGTATTTCCAGCAAGATAACGGTCCAAAACACAAATCTAGTCATGTAAGTGACCTCATGAAACTTATGAAAATATAACTCCTGGAATGACCAAGGAAAAGTGCCGATTTAAACCATATTGAGCATCTTTGGGAGAAGCTGAATCGACGCGTAAGATGTAAAAATTATTCAAATAAGGATTTTTTATACGCAGCATTATGCGATGAATGGAGCCGAATCCCCATTGATCATTTACAAAAGTAAGTTGATCAATGCCTGCACGTCGTGAAGCTATCATAATCAACATTAAATAATAATAACATATTGTTTTATATCTCAAAATACTTTAGATCCACAATTATTAAAACATTTTTGCAACCTTTTCCTTTTGGTTAGCAATTCATAACATTTATGTGTTTCAATTTGTAAAATATACCATTACTATGAACAAGTTATTTGATTAATTTTAATATTCTTTTTATTTTTTGTATTGTCTAATAAATTATACTTGTCAAAATACTTTTAGGTGCTACTGTATATTAGCACCATATCACACGGAGAATTTTTAACGTGTGTCGTCCCACCACAATACGCAAAAGTAGATTAGTTTAAATATTTTAGCTCGATTATAAATGTGCAAAACTCAGTCTCTGCTGATATAAAATCGCAATCGCAGCAGATTATCGAGCAATCTACGCTAATATTAAATTTTGTATGTCACGAATAACGTCACACAAATTTAAATATTTAGAAAGCGTGGATATGGACGATGATTATTTTTGGTAGCGAGAGCCCTTTAAGCGTAAATTAGGGCAAGTAATGAAAAGTCTAAGTAAGACAAAGAAGAAATAAACCGGATACTTCTGAATTTCGCGATAACAAACTATCTAGACAACATTGATATAATTAGAACAATTAAATAGTAAAGAGGCCGACCAAATGGTACGGTGATTAAAGTTTTGACGTTTGGATCGGGGGTACCGGGTTCGAATCCCGATAGGGGTTATGGATGCAAAAGGAAATTTTCATCAACAGATTACGATCTCTGATTAAAAATAACACAACTACGACTCCCTATCGGCGTGCAAAACTCATGGGCTGACCCCATGTCCAATAAAAATAAATAAACCGCAAAAGAGCTGAGAGTGGATTGGCCCCAGAACAGATAGCATGGATTAAAAACTAAAGAAACAAATAGTACAGAGTTAAATGAGCCATACCCTTACACTAACGAATACACGACCTCTCGGAAGGTCTTCTCTTAGGCAGATGGACATCTTTGAACAGATCATCCAAATTCTTTGTTATGGTTTCTGGCACCTTCTTGTTGTGGTTCAAACTATTTGGAAGAAAATGGTAGAAGAGGGACAGTCCCGTCATGAGATGTAGCACCAGCGAAGAAGAAGAAGATTAGTAGCACCAATCTCGTTATTTCTGGACCATGTAAGTTTGCTTTAGATAGGACCTTTCTTTTGTGAAACCTAACACTTCAAGTCTGTATTTTTCCAGAATTGCCCCAAAGTTAAACCAACCCGGTAGCCACCACCGCTTTTCCCGAGAACTATAATTCACAGCACATCCAGAAATAAACCAAGCGATTTATTAAATTTATTGTAATATTTGTTAGGTCAGGTAATTTTATAATTGTCTTTGACCAGAAATACATTGATCAAAGTGCTTTCTTTGCGTCATTTTATTTTCGTGTCCGAATTCTTTAAAATACTTTCAATTCAATACAAGTATTACAGGAATCTGAGAAAATAAATTCAAACTGTCGTTCAGACTTTTAATTTTCATTAAAAGGGTCCTACTCAACATATTGCCAAGATCAAAATCATCCAGAAAGAACTCCTTTGGGAAAATATTTGTATTAGAAATAACATTTGAGTCAGTTTTAATTTCTACTCCAGTAGCCCTATTCTGGTAATTCCTCTAGAGTAGGGAATAATTTATTTTTGTATCAGCTATCCCCAGACATTTTCCCAAATTCTCCGTTTTCCAATTCTATTCCAAGTTATTTCTTTCCTAAAATAGATATGAAATAATAAATGTCCAAACTGCAATAATGGGGAATAACTTTTTCCCAAAAAAAGAATTTTCCTAAAATCTAGAATACACTTTTTGGGAAAAGGGTACAAAACTGCTACAAAATTTAAAATTTCCATTTCCCGGGAAATACCAGAATAGGGCCACAGAGATAGTTTTTTTAGTATTTAATCTTTGACATCTGTTCTGGAGCCGAAGCACTTCCTACTCTTTCGCAGTTCGCTTTTCACATCCTTATCTTACAGACTCGCATGCCAAATCGAGAACATTTGGCTATAGGTCCGACGATTCGATATTTTAATCATCTGCGCATGGAGATTTTTATACGTTTATAAAGTAATGAACCAAGTAAAAAATAAATCGGACACAAATAAATTGCATGAAAATAACTTTTAAAATATTCATATTTTCAATTAACGATGTTAAAGATCGGAAAATGACACTAAATTTTCAAATGTTTATTATTAATTATTATTAATCATTAATAATTTAGTCCAATTGCGACTCTTTTAATTTTAAAAGTAACAAAATGTTAATAAAAAATTATTCTTGCAATAAATATCAATAGAAAAAAACAACTGATGTCACTTTCTCTTAATTGACAGTAAAAACGGTATTACCAAAATTATGTCTTTGGCGAGAGCTGTTTTGTTAAGAGGGTAAAGAAATAATATTTTATACTAATCAAAGTAGATAATACAGTATAACTTAAATTTAAGTAAAAATCCAAACCACTAAGAAACCTAACGCCAATAATTAGGTGGTTTCGTTAAATGTCTTCAGTTCTAATCTAAGTATTTCATCAAATTATCGTTTTGAAGTTATAATAGAATGCCCAAACTGAAATTTAAATTTACTTTTTCATAACTAAATTTTTATTAATAAATTATAAATTAATGACGACATTTTACATATACAATTTTGTGAAATAAATACGTTTTCAATTTCAAAATAATCTCTACAATAAAATTATTACAACGCCCCAAATTTTTAAGTTATTTTTTAGGTGTGTATTTTTTATTGGTGCACCCTGTATATGAAATCATGTAATTAATTGTCGTTTTCGAGTTGTTAATGTACGAGTGTGTACACTATACTTGGAGCTTTTACAAATTTTATGTTTTCAGAATAATTTCTCTTGCTTAGTTGTAATAAAATAGTAAAATTTAATGGTTTTGAATAAACTGTAAAGTCATGTTGTTAAAGTATATATAGTTATATATGTACAACATTTCGCTTTTAGCATATTTAGGTATACTCCTACTTGTATATACCACTTAGCAGTTAACATGCTGTTTATGAAAGATCCCTTGAAAATTATAAAACTGTGATGAAACTACATTATAATTGACTTACCTGGCACTGGCCCACATACACGTGGAATTATTTCTAAAATTGCTGAACACGATGGATCTTCAAAACATAATTGTCTTGCTAGTATGCAATTTAATATTGCGCTGGCGGTCTTTATATGCGATCCTGAAAAAAAAACATAAAAAAAAAATATTATTTCTCCAATAAAGATAACCACTTTCGAAAATAAAACACCTATTTATGCATATAAAAAAAATGTTCATTAAAAATTATATTATGTTGTAACATCGTAAAAATACATAAAACCTCACATGTATACCTATTCTAGACAATAAAAAATGAGTTTTGGTTGTTGTTGCGTACAAAACATGGCAATTTATTTAAAAAGGGGTTTACTAGCTAAATATGGATATCCTTTTTATATATGCGTGGGACCACCCATGATGCTCCAAACCCAACCAATCTACATGCAAATATATATATGTAAACGAAATACTCGTATACGTACATTTTATGATTAAATCATCAAAAAAGGCAAACGTTCATAAATAATATGAGCATATCATAATAATATTTTTGAGAGTTTTTCACATAAAATTTTGAATACTGTGTAGCATATTCCGGAAAAAACAGGTGTGTGCTACTTTACATAATTTTATATTTTATAAGGTCAAAACTATTGTTCCAAAAATTACATTTACATATTGTTTGTGTTTAACAATAAATGTGGAGCAAACCTTCCTAGGTAGCTATTTGTTATATACTTTAAAATTTTATAATAAACAATCGAGAGTGCAATGCTTACATGAAATAATCTAACATCTAAGGGTATTCTACTACAGATGGTAAGTTCTATGCGGTGCCTAAATCTTAAACACGTATCAATCGACTATATACTATTAAGCGAATAGTTCCAAAACGATTTACCCAGTCGGAATTTTTCCCTTAGTTAGTCGGGGGAAAAATTATGTTCCTTAATTTAAAAAAAGATAAGAAATTCAAAAAATGATTAAGGTAGAAAAATGTTATTAAAAATTTCCACCGATTTCAAGAATAGGCCCCTCGTTTATTAATATTATGCCTGACACAGTGAGCCTAAAATTCAAACTATTATTAAGTATTTATGTCTCAAGACAGGCAACGTTGCAATAGAACACTTTTTTTACCAAGGTACGGGTGACGGTAGATTTTTTTTTTTGTTTTTATCCATGCCATCTGTTTTGGGGCCGAAGCACTCCCTGCTCTTTCGCGGTTTATTTTTCTATCTTACTTTACGCATTACCTGCCAAATCGAAGACGTACGGCTATAGGGCCGATTTAATTCCATCTGCACATTGCAAACTCCATGCCAGCCTATACTGACATAGAAGATGGGTCGGCCCATGAGTTTTGCACTCCGACAGGGGGTCATGTGTTACATTTCATCCCCGATCGTAATCGGTTATGAAATTTTACTTTTGCATCCTGCCCCTATCGGCATTCGAACCCGGTACCTCCCGATCCAAATGCCAAAGCTTTAACCACTGTGCCATTTGGTCGGTGACGGTAGCTTTATCGTAAAAAAATTACAGTGTTTAATTTAACGTGAACATTTAACCGTAAAACAGTTTATCTTGGACACCGAATGTGTTCGTAAAATAGACCGTATAATAAAATTATTTGTAAATAGATAATTAAAGTGTCTCACTCATAAAATGTTATTGAATTGGTGGGCCATTTCTTAATCGTTGGATGGAAATGAGATTAAAATGAGTTTATGTTGGATGGAAATAAGTTTTTTAAATAATTTTTGGTACAAATTCTGAAATATGGCCTCCTGGGACGGTAGTCGACAATTTTCAGCGCATTTTAATCGGATTAAGATGGGATGTTGGACGGAAATGAGTTTCTTAAATGATTTTTGTACAAACCTCGTAAATGTGGGCGTCTGGGGAACCCAGCCATTTTTTAACCAATTATGATTGGATGAGAGTATGATGGATGGAAATGGGATTATAAAATAATTTATGGTGGAATGAGTTTTGAAAAGTAGTCACTTGGAACAGAACTCAGCTATTCTTTAGGCGCATCATGATTGGACGAAATTTGATGATAGATTCGTGTACTCGCCGTTTAATGAAAAAGCCAAAATAAAATATTTTATATTTTCTAATGCCTGCTTTAGTAAAATGTGTAAGCTCTTGTATCGTAAGTACGTCCAGAGAGCAAATTTCCGCTGGTTTGAACAGTTCTGGAGACCTTAGGTTTTGAACCGGCTTTGCATGTTCCATATTCCCGTCGAAATTTTTCGAGGTCTTTGTTATTATCCAAACGATAAATTTATCCGAGGGATTTTTGTAGATTTTATAACTGGATTTTTGTGAGAGCAGGTAGTCAGTGTATGCTTACTTATCAAAATTCCTCATGCGTTGCCTTATTCATTTAGAGTTTCCACTGAGCACCGCGGGCTGGTACAAATCTAGAACTTTCCCCAAAATTTTATAAAAATTAAGAATTTGAGAAAAGCAATGCGATTGATGTCTATAACATTGTTATTTTTAATAAAGTACGAAAATTTAGTAACGACTAAATTGCTTAATAGTTTATTGAACAGATTACTATATACTGAAAAATAAGTGAAAAAATTAATTAAATTTGAATATTTAAAAATGAAACAATCGAGACGGTAACCTACTACTACTCTGTATACTCAACTTTAATCGCACGGAAAGCATCCAATAACTCTCTGCTCAGACGTTTTAAAGCAAACTTAATAGTATCATAATTCGTGATTATCTTCACACCTTTTAATCACCGTATTTGCATACTCAGGTTTCATGGACGTTACTTTGACATTTCGTTTGCCAATATCCAAGCCCGAAATTTAGGTAATCTTGGTAAAACTAAGCATACTTTTTACAAACAACATCATGTTATCGTCCTGAGCATAATATACCACAAGACGACGTCAAAATAATATTGATTAAAATTATTTTAACATCAATCATTTAATAGATGGTACTCATACGAGGACAAACAGTCGAAGAAAATAGTTATAGTAAGAAAGTTGCTTAAATTATCCAGCAAGAAGAAATAATAGAAAACTTACTTCCGAAAAATATCAAAATTAATGAAGTTACACAAATTTCGAGCAGAGCAGGTAAAATCCCCCTTTCATTGTTTATGCTGACATTCAATAAAGGGAAAGTTATAAAAATTATGTATGAAATAAGATATATCTTAAATATGAAGCAAGATAGGTTTATGGCTTGAATAAGGAAATCAAGTTTGATGGGTCAAGTGCTCTGAAAAAAAATCTTACAAAGGAATGCAACAAATTCTGAGAAACTCCAGCAAACTGTGTGAACTATGGCGAACCACGTTCCGCAAGCAACAGAGGCTTCAAAGTTGCCAAAGTACTTTAGAAAATGTGAAATGAGTATAAACTAGTAAAAGATTAACGTTTACAGCCAAGAGACCCAAAGGAAGTTGAAAATCAACCTACATCACAGACATCAAAGTACAGGCTTCTATTCAAAAGTTACTCAAAAAGGGAACAGTACGACTATGAACGCTATAGACAAATGTTGCAAACAATTTTGTACAGAATGCATGCAAAAGAGCTGAAACAAATCAAAGCTATTGGACCTATTTGCCAAGGGCTTACAAAACTAGAAGTCAGAATAGCTGCTGGAATTAAAACATGAAAATAAATGATATAAGAATATTATAATATGGAAGTTCAATGGGTTATTGCAAACATCAGCAGGCATTAATTGAAAATACTACTAGAAATCTAAAAAATCGTTGGCCGTCTTATATCCGAAACACCAGGGGTGGGATGTTGTAACATCACTTTTTCCGATACTATCGAAATTTACATCTCTTTCATAAAATTTAACGTTTTTCTCATTTATCAATTACGTTGTTTCTAATGCGATCTCTACCTAATCGAAGAAAACATTATGTCGTTCTACTCTTATTCTATCACCTACGTATTTTATGAGTGATACTTTATCGAAAAACAAAAAAGAGATAAATAAACAATTTATTGTGGTAGCGTGCGATCGCAATATTGAAAGCAAAATTGAAAAGCGAAATGGCAAGCAATTTTATTTAAGGAAAAAGAGATATAATATTCGATAAATATCGAAAAAAGTGATGTTACAACATCCCACCCCAGAAAATTTTGTAATGACACAAAGTATGATATGATAATAATCTAAAGTGTATATTCTTCAAATATCCATAATAAAAATATGAAACGGCTTGTCGTTATTTCAAATTGACACAATGGGCTCATATATTTATGGCCTATTCAGTTAATGTTTTAAATTTGAATTTTTGAATTGTAGATGGCTAACGTGTAAGAATCACAACAATCAGTTTCGAACTAATGAGACTATTGATTTGAAAAAAACAGTGTTCTCATCAGGTCGCGACGACTGATGTATTATTATATTGGAATATTGTCTATATATAAGTTGTCTATATGTAATAATACAACATCAGTCGTCGCGACCTGATGAGAAGACTGATTTGTTCAAATCAATAGTCTCATTAGTTCGAAACTGATTGTTGTGATTCTTACACGTTAGCCATCTATAATTCAAAAATTCAAATTTATCCGCGATCCAGCGTCAAAGGAAAGAAAGTATGGGGTGGTTGGGAAGTTGATTGTGTATAAGTAAGTGTCAATTATCATATTCGTTGTCACACAGATAGTGACGCAAAATGGAAGATTTTCCTATGATTGTGTATTTAATTCGAGAGTGCTGAAATATACCAATATACGGAACAATCACAATAATACCATTACAATTGCAAAAACCAAAAAGTAAATATATAATGTTTTAAATGTTGATTTAAATAAATTGTTCGCAGCAACCGCGAGTGTCGTGACTGATCTATTCTGATTTCAACATGGCAACATGTCCATTATCCAAAATAAAATTCTCATGACCGTGTGATGTGTTGAGATTGGTGATATAGCATTCTGGGATCGCACATTTTATATAAAGAGCTAAGATTTAAACGAATGGATCTCTGTAGCACTATTCTGAGAATTCCCCGGAAATATAGAACTGAGAAAAGAATTTATATGTAACTTTAGTTCGAATATTTTTTTCCGGCCCACTGAGGTTAAAAACAACTGATAAATTTTTTGAAAACCAAAGCCAATTGGGAATAATTTTCTCTGCTAATTTAGACATGAAATTTTTTTTCGCAATTTATAAACATTTACATCAAATTTTTCTCCTCAGTAGGCCAAAAAAAATTACATATAAATTCTTTCCCCAGTTCCTTATTCCCGGGGAGATATACCAGAATAGTGCCACTGGTACTTAAAATCGAAGTTTTAGTAAATTAGTATTGGGTGATGCAGTTTTTTTATTTTTCTGTTGTTAAAACTGGAATAACCTCACAGACTTGAAGTACCACAATAGTTAAAATAAATATTAACCCGTACGAGAAATCCAATCAACCATCATCAAAATAAAGACAGAAATACATACACAACCTATTCTACAGGTTTATTGCTCACCGCGATATCATACATCATCAAAGGTTACTGTTTCTGCCCATAAATACTCTAGAACATTTTCTGAATATATCTTTGTAAATTGCGCCAATAATTCAAATTCTTGAAATGAGATTTTAAACAAAATCGTATAGTTGAATAAAATATTTACAAAAATCAAAATAGGTCTTTACAAAGCAATGACCTGCGATGTGTCGATTTTATCGAAATTTCACCGAGTTCTCAAAATTTTTGGAAGCAAATCTTTCAAGCTAAATGATGAAGTTTCCATACATTTTAAGTATGGGAACCATATACAGAATAACATGGTAAATGTGCCTTACTAACAAAGTCGAAAATTTTCATTTTAATTATAAAACACTCTATTGAGGGTCGAGAATTTTTAAAAATGTTTGAAAAAGCAAAAGCGTATATTTGAAAATTCAACATAAGGAAAATATGATCCAACCATGGTACGATGCTGTATAAGATAGCGGAATTTTGACAGCGGAAAGATTACGATACTCGCCGCAAGTGGCAGTACCATCACTAAAGAGAATTAATTTTGTTATGTAATTACCAGCAGACATTTTTCATTCATTATGTATATATTTTTTCACTAAATAAAACATCTCAGCGGAATAAAATACTACAATAAAAGTGATCCTTAAAATGGCAAATTGATTGATGTCCAAAGAAAAGCAGCTCTGTATATGAAATGTTGAAATTTAACGGCCATATAATTCATTTTCAGTTTTTGGCCAATTTATCAAAAACTTATACTAGTAACCAATACTTTTTGTTGTTTTTCTAATAGCTTAGGTTATACTGAGACTATATGAAAAATTTGAGGTAAATTCATGTACTAGAATTTTCACTAGAACTTTTTGATTTTCTGCGGCCGTATAAGTTATTTTCAGTTTTTGGTCAATATCTCATAAAGTTCCACTAACAACCAACACTTTCGGTTGTCTCTCTAAAAGCTTAGGTTATACTGCGAGACTATATGGGAAATATGGGGAGAAATCATGGACTAGAATTTTCTCTAAAATTTTTTGATTTTCTGTGACCAAATAATTTATTTTCAGAGTTTGGCCAATACCGCAAAAATTTACAGTAGTAACCATTACTTTCGGTTATTTTGCTAATAGCTTAGCTCATACTGTGACTATGTGGAAAATTTGGGAAAAATTCATGTAATAGAATTTTCACAAGAAGTGTTTGATGTTCTGCGGCCATATAATTAGAAAAATAACCGAAAGTATTAGTTACTAGTAGAAAATTTTGAGATATTGGCCAAAAACTGAAAATAACTTATACGGCCACAGAAAACCAAAAATTCTAGTCCACGAATTTTCCCCAAACTTTCCATATAGTCTCAGTATGACCTAAGCTATTAGAGAAAAAAAAACCGAAAATATTGGTTACAAGTGGAAGTTTTTCAGAAATTGGCCAAAAACTGAAAATGATTTATGTGGCCGCACAAAATCAAAAAATTCTAGTGAAAATACTAGTCCATAAAATTTCCCCAAATTTTTCATATAGTCTCAGTATAAGCTATTAGAAAAACAACCGGAAGTATTGGTTTCTAGTGATAATTTTTGAGATATTGGCCAAAAACTAAAATTAACTTATACGGCCACAGAAAATCGAAAAATTCTAGTCCAGGAGTTTTCCCTAAACTTCTCATATAGCCTCAGTATGACCTAAGCTATTAGAGAAAAAAAAACCGAAAGTATTGGTTACTAGTGGAGGTTTTTGAGATATTGTCCAAAAACTGAAAATAACTTATATGGCCCCAGAAAATCGAAAAATTTTAGTGAAAATTCTAGTACATGAATTTTCACCAAACTTCCATATAGTTTTAATATGACCTAAGCTATTAGAAAAACAACAAAAGTGTTGGTTAATAGTGGAAGTTTTGGAGATATTGGCCAAAAACTGAAAATAACATATATGGCCGCAGAAAATCAAAAAAATTTAGTGACAAATCTAGTTATTGAATTTTCTCCAAATTTTCCATATAGTCTTAGTATAGCCTGAGCTATTAGAAAAATAACCGAAAGTATTGATTATTAGTGGAAGAAATGCCGGAAAGACGGAATATTATTAAATTTCAACATTTCATAAATCGAGTTCCTTTACTTCGGAGATCAATCAATTTGCAATTTTAAGGATCAGTTTTTATATTTTATTCCGCTGAGATGTTTTATTTAGTGAAAAAATATATACATAATGAATGAAAAATGTCCGCTGGTAATTAAATAACAAAATTAATTTTCTTTAATGATAGTACTGCCACTTGTGGCGAGCTGCGTATTGTCTTATTTTCCGCTGTAAAAATTCCGCAACATCATGATACGCTCTTATGCGGTCAATATATAGGTTTAGGAAACCACATACCACATACCCTATGCTATGTTCTATGTTACTTATAAAATATATTGCACTGTGTTCGCTTTTTCATTTTTGTTTTTTTGAGACGTCAGCATTAACTCAGCACGGATAATTTTTTGTTTGCTTGGTTTTTAAATCTTGCACGATTGTAACATATAAAACAGTCATTGTTAATTGATCGCTAAAATATAATAAAGTTGCAAGTATTATTTTCAATTGTTGTTCTAAGTTTGACATGCGTTACCTTAATGTCTTAATTCGAGAGGAAGTATTACTAGAGGATTTTGATTAAGAAAACGTAGTACAAACATTTATTTAAGGAAAAAAATAAGCACGTCTCACAACTTCACCCAATTGTCAACCATTCATTTCAAGGTCATTGAGAGGTGTTCTTATTTTTGATTATCAATTCGCCGTATTTTAATTATTTTATTTAATCATGTATTTTAATTATTTTATTTAAATTAGTGGTGGTTCCATGTTTCAGCCATTGTAACAAACCGACATACAAAATCCTGTTTATTAGGGTTAAACTACTCCAAACAGTGGTCTGAATCAAAACTTTCTCATATGAACTCAAATGTTCATGCAAAGTAATACACTTCCTTGTGATATTTGTAAAGTGTCATCTATCTGATGCAACGGTCTTTCAAGAAGATATACCGAACGGTAATTTTTCTCTTTTCCTAAGCATAATAAGATAGGAAATTAGGACACTTGTCTAATACTCCTCTTCTCTTAATCGTGTCACCGATAGCTGGTTACGACAATTATCGATTGAAGTGACAACAATGGTATCCCTTTGGTAGTTTAAAACCTTTTTTGTCACCAGAGGTGAGATTTATAGTCGTGCGAAGTTTTTAGGCGATACAAGCATGGAGGGGGACAAAATATAGACTTAAGATTATTTATTTTGATACTATTTGATTTATTTTTGTCACGTCACCTCAGCCGACTAATAGAATATTGTTTTTTAAGCAAAGTGACACGACAACTGTAGGGTGTCACACATGATGAAAATTAATTGAAACTAAAGTTTAATTTCCCAAGGAAAATCATCTTCAAATATTACTTGTACTACATGGGAGAATAAATCAAACACGAATAGTTAATACGAAACAATTCAAAACTAAATAAATTCTTTTGTTGATTTTTAACGAACTACAAACGTTTTCTTATAAATCTTGAAGGACTTGAAGTTTGTCTTAATTTGCCCTTAGAAGTATCTTAGGACAAAAGGTTTTTACTTTACCTATTACCTTTACAACCTTTGAATATTAGACCCAGTGTTCCCCTAATTTTCCCGGAAAACTCGTGTTATATAGTTGGGTTGGGTCTAGTTCAAAACGAAAACTCCTAATCTCGAAGTTGTAAATAACCTCATAGAAGTATCTAAGGACAAAGGGTTTTTACTTTAATTTTAACCTCTACAACTTTTGAACTCTAAACGCAAGTTTATTAATAAATTGTTACTTTTTCAATTAATTACGTGATTGTAAATTATTACTAAAATATGATATTATAAGTTGATAATTAATTGAAATATTTTAAATTGCCAATAGTGGTTATATAACAAATATGATATTATTTTACACTGTTAAAATTAGGAAAGTCTAGGACAAAATTCACGTTACTATATAGTCGAGTAAATTTTTTCCTAAACTTGCCTTAAAATTGTTGTTGGGTTTAGGAGAAGTTAGGACAAACTCCACGGCAATATTTTTTTGGTGGTCATTGTGCGAGTTTGAATAATGTTAGTTTTTATTTATTTATTTTGGCACTACTGCCATGTTGGAATTTGGCAACCTCATTTATGAGCTTTTATAATCAGATTAATGCTGGTAGTTGATGTAAACAATAAACATTAAGAGGTAAAAATGGTAAACAACATCAACAGGTCGCCATTTATGCCAAATTTTGGACTAAACGATGGTTTTTAACATAAACTGGCGAAACAAACAAAATACTTTAAACATATTTAATTAAATTAAGAAAACATTAATTAACATAAAATTTAAGAAATTAGTATAAAATACAATCCAGTTGGAATTACATATGTGAATAGACACTTACTGAGGCAGTGATTTACAATTGCAACAAAGTGAACGGTGAAAGTGAACAGTAAAAGCAAATTAATGGACAGTGAACCAGTGAAATTTGTGAATTGCTGCAGAATTGGAAAATAAAGTTTGTAATCTAAAGTGTGCAAGGGCTAGTGTGGAACAAGTCATAATATTTCGACGTTCGTTATAGCGTTTTAAGCGAAACATGCATGATAATTCTGCGATGATTCTCTATCTGCGACAGCTCACATAAGCAATCGAGCACATTTCTCAAATTTGCATGTAAATGAATATGCAACTCTTTGTCGATATAGAATTAATTTTTTATGTATAAATTTTGTACATCGTGCAGTTAAAACAATTTATTAATTTATTTATTAAACAATTTATTTTTTGATAGAAATTTTCTTAACACTAAGCCCGCTTTAAGAAAATTTCTATCAAAAAAAAAATTGTTTTATTGCAAAGATGAGAGTAAGGACGTTTTAACTGTGACTTGAAAATTTGCGATTTTGGACTTACTCATTCTGGCTTTCTCGCCGACGTTATACGGTGTTAAAAAATAGATTATTAGTCCAACTGTTTTAGGAAAAAATTTGAACTAACTAAACAATATTGATTTAACACTTTTGCCGACCAATTGTGATCCTCGATAACATAGTAAGTAGTTATAGTTAATATGCATAGTAATTATTATGTAATTCGACTCTCTCTCTCTCTCTCTGGCTTTCACATCCCATGAAGGGATTTCGCCGCCCGCACAATGGCCCTCCATCCATCCCGATCCATTGCCTTCGTCCTCCAGTTTCGACATCCTAATGCTTGCAGATCTTGTTCAATGTCGTCACGCCAGCGTAGTCGGGGTCTTCCTCTACGACGTACTCCGGCTGGTTGTTGGTGAAACACTTTATTTATCATCCGTTGTTGTGGGGACCTTGTAACGTGGCCGAGCCATGTAATTCGACTGGGCTTTTAATTTGTAATGTGTTACATTGTGCATTGTTTTATATACCTCAAGCCATAGCTATCGGCTTTCTCCATAAATATATTTATTTTACAAAAAAAAGAAAAAAAAATGAATGCAAAAAGATTTTTCTTAATCCCCCTGTCGGAGTTCAGAACAATGTGCTGGCGGTTTTGCGTAAATTGGACTTATAGCTATACGTCCTTGAGTTGGCTACTGCCAGAGGTAGGTCAATAACAGCAAATCGCGAAAGAGTTGGGGGGGTAAAATAACAACAGTAAAATAAATAACAAAATTTTATTAATTCAATAAATTGAATTAATAAATTTTGATTTTGTTTTTTGACAATAAAAAATTGTCCATTGGTGACCAAACGCCAATATGTGTTGACCAATCCTGACCAAATGAATCCAATCATCATTAATGTCAAAACCTTTAGATGGGGTCGGGGTGCTAAAAAGACGGAGCCTATTCCAATTTACCTTATTCTTCTCAACCTAGTTAGTTCTAACCTCAATATTTTTCTTATACTGTTTGAATAAATCAAAAGTGGCCGAAAAACGATAATTGTCAATTTGAATTCATAGAAATAATAATGGTTTTTAAAATGAGCAATTTGCATGAGGTTATTTATAATTTTATTCGATATGCTGTCATATATACGAAACCCCCCAATCAATCAAAATTTTTCCAATACAACAACGAACGTGTAAACCAAAACTAAATCACAGCGATTTGATTGTTTCACAACACCATTAATACTGAAAAGTATTTAGAATTTTGGTCACGAATCATAATTTTTCATGCTCCGAAATAAAATTTATTAGTTTATAATTTGAAATTATTAATGATGGCTTATATAATGTAAAACACGACGGTTTTATGTGCGGCTCCTGAACACAACAATTACTACACCAAAACGATAAATTAGAAAATTATTTAAATATTTTTTTTTTTTGTATTTTGTGTTCAATGAAAACTTTTCATTTGCCTTCTTCTTATATACATCGTCATGTTATTTTCATTTTTCAAAACTAACTTATATGTAATGTACACTTTATAAAGGCTATATCTACACAGCTGGAATGAAATATTATAGCTTTGCTTGTATGTATATAGATAGATAGATAAAATCATTGACTTGGTACTACATGACGTATATATGCGGGGGCGGGGAAGAAAATACATAACATTTTATTTATTACACTTTATATGGTGCTCGATGGATATCCGAAAATCTTACCAATTTGTAATGTTTTGATAACGAAAACGAAAAAAAGCTGTTGTTAATAATGACTAACAGTTTTTTTTGCCAGTACATATACACTGATAAACGTTGTGAGCATGTTGAAATATTATGTGTATGTGCGCTTCTTTATTGAGAAGTGTTTTCGTTTTATTAAGAAAATAAAATTCAAAGTGTGATGATAAGAGGATAAACAACCTACAACAACCTTGTTTCTAGTTTATTTTTCCATTAGATTTTCCGATGGTTGTTGTTGTTGTTCTTATTATTTAATTTTAAATTGAGTTTTTAACAAGTTTGTTTAAAAATATGCTACGTTCGCATTCGATAATATTTTATTTACACAATGTGGTTGAGAGAGTCATCCTTAAGAAAATTTTATGCTTAACTAAGGGAAGAATTATAATATTTTTCTAAATAAGTCAAATCTACAAATTAATTTTTCATGATTTCTTTGATCACCGTCTCCATATTGCTTCGGACTACCTAAAATCTTTATTCATTCACATGATTGGCTTTACCTTGATTTTATGAACTTGATAACTTACGAAAATTAGTCGTGTGCTCATTATTATAGTTTCTCCTTAAGTTTTGAAAAAGTAGGGTCAAAAAACCTTTACTATGTTTTTCTGACGAAAAAAATATACTTTCCACAAATTACTGAAATTGGAGGCAGTTTTTTTTAGTTACCAAATAAACAAACAGGTGGCGTAATAGTTTTTCGGAGCTTTATCATTTTATTGTATACAACTATTTGATATTTTAAATATGAATATAGCAAACCACTCAAATGTTTAAATTGTCTGATCGAGTTTCACCTACTTATAAGTTTCGCCAGAGAAGTGAAAGTGTTCTCAAAAAATATGATCTAGATTAAACTGTTGCAAGTCAGACCTATAGCTACACTTGCAAGTCTCTTATTACGCCTTAATCTAAATTATTCTGGTGGTGAATCAATAGGGTAACCAAAGTTAAAGCCGATTTTGCGCTTAAGTGCATTATGGGTCACAACTGGGTAATAAAACGATTCACGAGTTTTTGGAGCATTATCAAGATCAGCCAAAATTGTATCTATATGAATACCAGTATTTTTGAAAGGTTTGGCTCAAATTGATGAAAACAACTTCCCAAAGTCTCACAATCGATTGAAATTAATAATTTGTATGGGTCAAGAGCAACTTTTGCATTGGTTCGATATTTAATGGTACTGTACCGTCTTTATAGATATGGCAGGAAATAAAAATTAAAGAG
This sequence comes from Nephrotoma flavescens, assembly GCA_932526605.1. Lineage (NCBI taxonomy): Eukaryota > Metazoa > Arthropoda > Insecta > Diptera > Tipulidae > Nephrotoma > Nephrotoma flavescens. The sequence continues at coordinate 74,639,705 of OW052220.1, forward strand.
TTCTAAGTAGTATTAATGTTACCAATATGCCATCAATATAGGCATACATAAAATCCAAATTCACCAAACAATACCGCATTAATATTTCTTCAAAAATTGTGAGCAGCATTTTTTCACCAAAGAGAGCACTCAACAACCACGTGTAAGATCAAGTTTGGAGAAACTGGACTTCCCATTTAGTTTCACATAAAATCGTGAACGTATGGTTTATGATACTAATCGGGTACTGTAAAGGCGTTTAACCGACTGCAGTAGCCACAAGGCCTCCAATCATTGTTGACTATCTTTTTTACGAGCTCTAAAGATAAAACACGCGACGTTTAATAATGATAAATCTCCGAATTGATCACATATTGAATTGATCACATATTGAATTGATCACAATATAATGAATTAGGCAGTGTAGTGGATAATATATGTCACAGCAAATCATTGTCGCATTAAAACTAATAACAATTCAACCCTTGCTTTTCAGGTAGGACTGAATACCATAAGATCCTTCAACAGTACGTGACTAAAACAATTAACACGTGGCTTGAGCAGCATGCTAACAATGTTCCGTCACACAACTATGTTATGAGTCCTAAATAATCGCGTTGGATTACCATGTCAGATGCAATACAAGCACAACCACTCTTTAAAAATGGAAAGATTCTCTACACGTTATTTGACGAACCAAAATGAAAAATGATTCTTTAACAGTTATCATTGTTAATGTTGATTGTGTTACCATTTTCAATAAATAAAAAATTTCCACTAAATGAAATAAATTTCAATAAATAAAATCAATTAAAGAATTTCCAATAAATTAATTAAAATTTAAGAAATAAAAATAATCTTATAATAAATTAATTAAATAAATTAAAGTATATATTATTAAAATATAGTCAATAAATTATATAAATTTTACTAAACTGAATAAATTTCAAAAAAGCAAGCAATAAATTTTAAGGAATTTAAAAAAATCACTCAATTAAATAAATTTCCATCAATTAAAAAAATTAACTGAATTCTAACAAATAAAAAAAAATATGTTTATTTGTTTAATAAACTAAATAAATTAAATAAACTAAACAAATTTTAATTAATTTAATTAAATACATTTTATTAAATAATTAAAATTTTAATCAGTTAAATAAATTTCAATACATTGGAATAAACTAAACAAATTTGAATAAATAAATTAAACAAATTTTAATAAATAAATTAAACAAATTTTAGATAAATTTAGTAAAATTAAACAAATGACGGTAAATTAATTAAATAAACTATAGTACAATAAACAAATTTCAAAACGTTAAATAAATTTAAATACAATAAATTTTCATAATTGAAACACATTTCAATAAATTAAATCGGTTTTAATTTTTAATTTTAGTATTTAATACTGAGTATTTAATACTGAATATTGAAATTTCAATTTTTCAATATGTTAAAAAATATTGAATAAATTAAATAAATTTCAAATAGTTATCTAAATAAATTTGAATAAAATAAATTATTTTAATAACTTTCAAAAAATTGAATTTATTAAATAAAATTCATTAAATTTTGATTTTTAATAAACAAAAAAAATATTATTAGTTTAATATACAATACAAAGTAAAAATATTCAATAAATTAAATTAAAATTAAATTAATTTCAATCAATTAAATAAATTTTAATAAATTAAATAAACACAGTTAATTAAATAAATCAATAGCTACATTTGAATAAATTGAACAAATTTTACTAAATCAATAAAACAAATTTTAGATAAATTTAGTAAAATTAAAAAAGTACTGTAAATTAATTAAATAAACTTTTGCACTAAACAAATTTTATAAAAACAAATTTCAAAATATTAAATAAATTTAAATAAATTAAATATATTTCAATAATAGAAATTCATTTCAATAAATTAAATCAATTTTAATTTTTAATTTTAATAACTTCAATACCGAAATTTCAATAAATTTAATATATTCCAAATAACTAAATAATTTTGAATAATATAAATTACTTTAATAACTGAAATAAATTGAATTTATTTAATTTTGATTTAAAAAAAATATATATATTATTATTATTGAATATATTTCAGTAAACTAAATATATTTTAGTGAATTAAAAATATTCAATAAATTGAAGAAATTTCAAAAACTTTAAATTTCAATTTTAATGTAATAAATGAATTGCATAAATCTAAAAAAATTAATATAATTTGATAAAATGTAAAAAACTAAATAAATTTTAATAAGTCAAATAAATTTTAATAAAATATATCAATTTTAATAAATTAAATAAATTTTGTAATTCATCAAAATGTATTTAATTTATTGAAATTTATTTGATTATTCGGAATTTGTTTATTTTATTAAACTTTATTTAATTTAATGAAATTTTGGCAACTTATTTAAATATATGAAATTTGTTAATTTTTAATAAATTAAAAATTAACCAGTTAATCTTTTGTTACGATTTTAATTATAAAAAAATATTTTTTTATTGATTTTTTATTTGGATCAACTTATTTATTTCACAACCAAATTACAACTCCAGATGCTAACCATGCATCTGATAATTTTAATGTAAGTCGATAAATAATTTTTAACATTTATTTATTTTAGAGAAAAGTCAAAAGTTAGTAGTTTACAAGTAGAGTAATTAAAAAAGCTAAAGAAATTACGAAATTGAAAAAAATTCATATTTAGAGGCTTATACCAAATAAATTTCATTAAACGTGTATGAGCGAAATCAAGCGAAATCTTAAGGTATGCATAAAACAAATGTTCCCGATTCCGTGGATAACATAACCATAAGTGCAGTGCACCTAGATACTAATGGCCTCATTGCTTTAAAAAATTTTCAATATATACCATAACGCCGAAAATAATTGCAGAACATTGAAACGCATAGATACCCTCCCAAACCTTTAAATCCTATGGTATTTTTTCTGACCTTTCCCAAGGGTCAATTCGGATTAACCACCGATATGCATCACAACAGCGATCAAGCTACTGCTGTACGAAATAATATGACGACCCTAAAAATTTTTCATATAAAATTGATGTATACGTCGAACTGTTTTTAATCGGCTTCATTATGATGACAAACTGTTTTAACAAGAGTTGGACTGTTTGGCCGTCCAGACTTAGTTATAATTTTTACGTCTAATCCGGCATGGAAAGAAATAAAGTCGAAACATAAAAATTTTCAAAATTCTTCAGATCGTCCTGATATCTTAACCTGAGTTTTTAATTTAACATTACTGGAATTTCTTAGTGATATCGTAAAGCGAGAAATTTTTTGAAATATCGTATCGTATGCTTATATTATTGAGCATCAGAAACGTGGACCACCTCATACACAAGGTTATTTATACATTATACACTCGCTAAGGAAGACAGATTCAAAACTGTGGATAAATGAACAACTTCACGAGTCGGTTCTTTAAAACAATATACATGCGGTCCATGTGAAGAATTGACTCGTAATTCTGTTTGTATGGTCGACGAAAAATGTCCAAAGTAATTTTGTTTTGAGACATATATATCTATGGAAAGTTATCACAAAAAAAGAAGGCTCCTCCTTCTAATGAACCACAACATTTTTCTCGAACGCGATCAAATATTCCCGTTGATAACAATTTTATAGTATACCATACAATGCCTATTTAATGGTGAAATATAACGCACATATAAATGTCAAACTATGATCTATACTGTCAATGCAATAAAAAATATATACATAAATGTATAACTAAAGGACATGATTGCGCCAGAGTTGCGGTTTAAATAAACTCCCTATAATAACTCAAATGAGGTTTAACACGATGAAATATCGCAATATCTAAACTGCCGCTAAAGCTTACAAGAAGCAGCTTGGCATCTACAAGAATTGCCCATTCATTGTCAATCTCATACTACTGAAATGTTATCTGTTCACCTGAAAGATGGAGAGTTGGTTTACTTTCAAGAAAACTATTTAGAAAGTGCTTTGCGACGACAATCCGCCGCATGTACCGGTTTAAAGGCATTTTTTGAGCTTAATCTCATAAACATCGACGCTCGTCAAATTTTTTATAACTACATCCCGAACCATTATAGATTCAAGAACTCCAAAAGGAAAAACAATTCTTTAAAATCTCTTTTTTATGGAAAACCTATTGGTAGAATAAGAGAGCGTTTTTTTCTTTCAATTCTTCTCTCTGTTTAGGTGGTACTGAATCTATTTCTTTTGAACCACTAAAAACCGTTAATAAGGTAATATACCTAACCAATAAAGAAGCAGCAAGAGCATGGGGATTAATTAATAATAATAAAGAGTGGGAAAACTGTTTATCTGTGGCTATTCTTAGATTTAAAAAATCAAAGTGAAAATATAGGTTTTGATTAACTCTTGGTAGTGGCAATACCAAAGGTCTCTAAAACTTTGAATATTGCTATTATTTTGCCATCTATAACAAAAAAATCTAAATCTACAACAAAGTAATGTATGTATAGCTTGGACTGAAATTGCTGTGAATCTGCTCCCCGATGGAATGACGTGCCTACCAGTTTTCTCATCCCCGCTTAACATTGGTGTTGATAAACATCTTCTAAACAAAACGACAGTTCTTATAATAAATTGACTTAATGAACAACATGCAGATTTAATGAACAACAATTAAGAAATTAAGGTTATGGCGGCATTTTTATCCATTATATTTACAAAAAAGTCGTTAAATGTAGGCAATAGTAACCAAGTGTCTGCCGAATTAAATAAAAAACACAATATTCGTGTGAAGTGCCTTGTAGATACGTCTCACAGGATTAAATTGCTAATGTTATTGGGGAATCGTTCACAACCAATGATATTTCTGCAATATCGCAGTACGCTATATTTGTGCCAAAAAAAATGATGAAGTCCGAGAGCTCAATGAAGGAGTGCTTGAAAAACTGGTACCGAAAAAGCGCCATATACGTCCATTGACACAGTAAAAACTGATGACGAGACATGTGACTCTGACTTGCACGTACATTTACCAGATCCCCCTCCCCTCCCCAAGACACATTTTAAATTGGAAGAGTTTACTTATATATCTTCCTAAGAAATCTTTCTATAAAAAAGTGAGCTATTTAATGGTGTTAGAATGGTCGTGAAGGATTTTAGTCGAAATTGTATTAAAGCGGAAATTGTTACTTCGCCACATTTTGGCACTGTTCCATTTATTCCGAGAATTTCACTAAACATAGCTAATGATTTACCTTTACCTTTCAATTTTGAACATCATCCGTTTCCAGTTTGGCACAGAGTCAAACTTTAAAAATGTCTGCTTATTTCTTCCTGAGTCATGTTTTACTCATGGACAACTATATACAGCATTTTCCAGAGTAATTGATTCTGATGAACTCCAAGTTAAAGTTTCGGAAACTATCCGAATTATACTCCTGCTATCCGATTTATACTCCTGCTCAAATGGTATATCGATTAAAAAATCACGCAAAACATCGAATCCACTTTATAGCGTAAAGGAAATGCAAAATGAAGACTTTATTAACATCAAAGACGTGAAGAGATTGGTCGGCCATAATTTTAAAATTGACAATCAGAAAAATAAAATTAACTGACGTAAAATTAGTATGGTTGAGGCAAGAAAAGAAACTCCATTTCGTTTTTATTTTATAGAATCGGTATCAAATCATGAGTTTGGCATTGTACCTACGGACAAAAAAAAATAAAAAAAATATGTCCGATAATTATGATCGTCAAAAACAAAATGAGGGGCCAATTCCAATTTGCGCCAAACAATTAAAAGATTTTTATTATAATATTTTAAGTATTTAATTAATTTAATGGACCATCTTTTGATATTATTTGCGTATTTGAAATTCATCAGACTTAATATTGTAATTTGTTTTATATTATATTTTTTGTTTTGTTTATTATATTTTTTTTATAGTTATAAATAGATTTTATTTGAAATTTTTGTGAAACCGAATTCTTGTTTTATTTTAAAGAAAATTTGAAGCTCCGTCCAATTAATATCACTAAAACTGTCACATGTTATAATATTTACAAAAAAAAATCAAAACAAGTGTCACATATATTTATTCAGAATTAAAATAATGTATTGAAATGAAACTAATGTTATGTTAAAACTTTACGATCTCATCAAATAAAACTATTAATAAATATTCAAAATTTTGATAAACCTTAATTTTATAAGTACATGCCGTTTTCCAAAAATCGTAAGAATTTGAGATATGACGCAGTTTTTGCGCAAATCGCAGCAAATGATTATTTAATTCTAAAGAAGTTGATTTTAACGTTATCATCAAAACGGTGCTGACAGCAAACTAATCACATAAAATTATTATTTCTACAAAACATGAAAAATTGGAAAAGTTATGACAGTTATCCTTATCGCAAGAAATTAAAAAATTTAAAAACCACTCTCGTGGAAAATCGGGTCCTTGTGCACCGACGTAATTATCTTTCTAAATTTCACTTCGGAGTTTTGATACCTAAGCCTAGGATTAAGTAGTTAAATTTCTCCGCGGAATTATTGATTGTAATTGTTGCTGTTGATGCCCCATTAAAATACGCCACTTATGGTCTTAATTGGTATGAGTTAATTGCGGCACCAAATATTTTAATCAATTCCTCAAAAATAAAACATCCCTAACATATCCGTTTACAACATAATTCCGTATTAAAGTAATAAACAAAATTTGTTATTAACGCGACATAATCTACATGTAAATAACAAAAAGCCATATAAAGCCTTTTAATACCCTGTTCTCCCTATATTAATTTGTGTCGCTTTTAAAATTTACATTTTCGAGTACCGTATAAAACACCAAACCAAATAGAAAATTGAAAATGGAAAAATGTTACATCCACTCATATATACATACGAGCATAGCTTAGGTACATATATATGTACACCTACGAGAGTGTACAACCTCTACACCTAAAAATAGATGGCAAAACAAATAAAAATCACGAATTTATTGAAACCAATTTAATAGTTATACGCGATGAGTCGACAACAAGGCATACTCGTAGTCTCGTATTATAGCGTATTTGCTGGAGGGTTGTAGTACGAGTTGTATATACAATCATAAAGCGTAACATTGAAAATTTGTATTATATATAAAACGGTTTGTTATCATACTGTCATATTACTGTTATTATTAGTACAACAACAAAACAAATTTTTATAGCAACCCTCCAACAACTCCCGTGCGCAGTACCTCAATATAGGTATATAATACACCAAACAACACAAATATTATTATAAAAGCAGGCACCAACACAAAAAATACTTAAAAAGGTGTAAATTAATATTTAATCCTATTTGAAATATGAGACATAGATTATACTTGTATACGTTTTTTTCGCGGTTTATTTTAGTAAATGGAGGTGTAAATATGGTCGTATACATTTTTAAGGGGTACTCATTATGTATTTACATGCTGTACTACATAATAATCGTAAACATATGATACCAGAGTATAATCAAATAATATTTATGTTGTGCGGTACATAAGGCAAGTTCAGGTAGCCCCTTTAATGACGGGTTAAACCGCTTAAGCAGATTTGAGTAACCAGAACGCTTTAATCGTTTCCAAATGTAACAGATTTCCTGACTTAACTTACATCGGCCGCTCTACATGTCAATGAAACTTTGTATAATAATTATGTACGTTGAAAAGTTAATTAATTTTCTCAACATACCCCAACAAAAAAAACTTTAGTTTAAGTATCGTCATTTCAAGAAAAAAATAAACTTTTTATAAAAAAAACTTTTGCACAAATTTTCTTCCATTCTGGATAGTCTTTAACTGCAAAAAACTCGAGAAACTAACAAAACTCTTACTTTTTGTGCTCCATGTTATACTTTGCTTTATACGAATACACTTTTGTACGATAACTACAAATCAGGAAATATAAGTTATTGATTTCTACAAGTTTCTGTACTTTCTCAACTTAATTTGGTCTAGATAGATACAAAGAAATGTATTTATGTTTTTGACGGGTCTCGATTTTTTTTCACTACCGAAAAATTTTAAAAGGACTAACTCGTTTACTAAGAAATATTAATCTGAATTCCCTTATCAAAACGTCACACAAGTGTTAAAATTTTGTAATTTTTTGCTTAAACCAAATATTTAAAATACAAAAGTGGCAGAACCCAATTTTATTTATATATCATCACGGAGAAATGAGTAGACAATATTTTATTGTATCGTTATATACATTTGGTATTTCAATGTGACTGTCACTTTTCGGATATATACATTGCGCGGCGTATGGGAAAATAAAATATTCTTCGTATTTACCTTTATCGTTTTACTTTTGTAAATTTACTACGTGTTATCATGAGGCATGAACGATGTATAAAAAAATATATTCTGTAGATAAAATAACCTTTTTTTTAACTTCTTCTGATTTTCACGAATAAATAAATTAAAGTAGAAAGATTCGATTACAAATATTTGATGTAGTGCTTTATACAAAGTTTTTGCTATTTATACGGAAGTGATTTAATAAAAATTTTATCAACCCTCACAATTTTAAGGTTAATGACAGAATACATATTGTATAATGATTTTGCTGAATAATTAAAAAAGGTTTAACTACCGAGGAATAAATTTTGGAATGAAAGAAATATTTTAAAATCAAAGCACTGATATAAGGATATTTTAAAATTTTTATTAAATATTAATAAATCAAATTATATACTACGCAATGTGATTTTATAACTCAATTTTGATTATACAAAGATTGTAGACAGAACAATTTTAGAGCAATCAATTAATCGAAAAACATGTAAACGACAATAAATCAAAAATAAACTATTTTGCGAAAAGCAGCTACTCTTGTACGAATAGTTCATGGAAAAAAAATCCTCCGAAAAATTTCTTACGGATTATCTCATTAAAAGCTAGTGATCGAAAATGTCAGCAAACTCTAGCTGAAAAAGTAGAGACACTAAGAAATATAAATCTTGAATAAAAATAGATATGTTCCCATGGGTATATAGAATATACCCAGGGAAACATATCTGAAATCCCAGAAGAATAATAACTGTTCCACCGAAATAGCAAAGCTGGATAAGTTGTAACTTAAGCCAAAGACTATTTGGTTTAAAAAAACAATTTAACGTTTACCATGACAGCCTTGGACCCACGTTATCAGAAATTTTGTATCCACGCACAGTGACCCTTCTTGACCTGGCCTGATGCTGCGGCTTAAACTCAGGAGCACGGAACTATGGAGAGTGGATTATCGATGGTCTGCGGAAATCTATATGAGACCAGGTTAACACACTGCATGCTGAACAAACAATAAACATCACATTATTATTTTTTTGTTTTTTAACAAAAATATTAAGTTCCGATAAACTGTAATATTTTTTTTATTATTCCAACTTGAGCGATCATTTCGTAAACCAATCGTTTACTAACTAGAAAAAACTCTCCGCCGCCCAAAATTCAAAATATTAAGTATCATCGGTTCACCCACCATCGCAATCGTGGGTCGTCCCCTAATGACCCAGGAAAAATGTCTCAAAACAAGCCAACAAAAATCATAGCTCGAAGTCGGATTTTTGATTAGCTACTAGTTGGCGGTTTAGGATTTAATATGTTTTATATGATAAACCGAGAACGGTGCCACTTTCATTTACAAGCTAACATGTGATGTTACCGACAAGTTTCAGAACAAAAGCTTTCTTAAACATCGGTGCTAGTTTCGCTGAATATTTATTACATGCATTGTTTTGCGTGAAATTTTGTACAAAAACTGGTTGGCCTATAGGATATGTAATTTTCATAACCTACTCCGTAAATTATGTAGGAATATTTCGTTTAATTAACGACAACTGATCGGAATTGGAAAGATGGATAAGTTTTTCATTTAAACTGTGTAATTTACGAAGTAAAACATAATCGGACCTATGACTAATATAGTGTTGTCCAAAAACTAAGAAAGTTGGAGAACTACCGGTAGTTTAGTGTATTGCGTTTCTTAAGGCAGCCGCGAGTGTATCTGAATGCTTATCCTATTTAGTTTGTTGATCTCGTATGTAGAACCTAATTGTCGCAAGAACAGATCGGTTAATTCGTTCGAGGCGTTAATTGCGGTGAATACTTAGCAGTTACCTGTTTTATTTTGTATTTATCTAGCAGGTCTAAAAAACTGTTTGCTGTACATTGTTTCCCAATGTCATTCAGAATCATTTCAGGTATCGAAAATATCTTGAAGATTTTATTGTCTAGGAATTTTACAACATTTTTGCTATTTGCATCTCTCATTAGCTCAAGTATGACAAACCGCGAGTATGCATCAAGTATAACAAAACTTTACATAAAACATTGTTTAGAGCGGGGAAATGAACCAATAAAATCTACAGTATATAACTTTTGCCATAAACGAATTATTTCAACAAAATTACCCTTAAGGGGACGAGTTATTAGGTTCGACGCTTTACTGGTCTTACCTGTCTCACATTTACAAATAAAACTTTGAACTTCACCAACCATATTTGGTTAATAATAAAGTTTTCGCAACACTTCCAGAGTTATCTGAAAACCTCCATTTGCTCAATTTAATGATATTAGTGTTACTGCTTTTGGAACATACAGTTTCCGTTCTAGTTTGTCGGAAGAATAATCATTAGAAACAACCCCTGGTTTAATATAAATTTTATTCTCCAATACCTTTAAGTTAACTGTATCTTTCGGATAAAGTATGATCGTATTTAACAATTCAAGATACTCGGGGTTTTGAAATTCAACTGACTTCATGTCAACAAGTAATGAATCAAAAGTGTTGTGACCAATAAGGACTTCAACTTGCCGAGATAGAGCGTCTAGAACTATATTATGTTTCTCTTTTCTATATGCTATTACAAAATTGAAGCTCTGCAACTTAAGACGCCAACCATTTTAGACTGGCATGATCAGTGATAATGATAAACGGGTATCCTTTTATGTATTGCCTACATTTTCCAACAATTAACACAGCAGTTACACTTTAAATTCGCTGCGCTACATTAAATTTCTGAGAAACAAAAGCAATAGGCCGTTTCTCGCCGCTGGAAGACTTTTGAAAGAGAACTGCACCAATGCCGGTGGTAGAAGCGCCACACTGTATGAAAAATGGGCGACTATAATCGGCATTCGACAAACCAGGTGCGGATGTCCAGGCGCTTTTCAGAGCGTCAAAGGCTTTCTGCGCTGCACTGGTCCATTTGAACTTTTTATTCTTTTTTGTCAAGTGCGTAGTACGGAATTGACTAACAGATTGCGGAACTGGATACAATTTAAAGGCATCAACTTTTCAGGACTTAAATCACCGTTGCCAACTATATAGCCTAAAAATCTTAGTTCCTTGTATACACAGTTAGAAATAAGACGCCGTTTTTAATTCCGATCACCATGTTAAAAAGGGACGTATTTGAAAAGTCGGTAAAATGAACTCCGATTTAGGAAGAATCATTTTTTCATAAAACAATTCCATAATGAAGTTAAAATATTAGAATGTAACCGAAAGGTTCGTTGAATATTTTGAGAGATATTTCTAACAACATAATTTCATTAAAAATTGGTACAAGAATTTGTTTAAGTTATTTCCTTATTAGAAATGCAAACAACTACATAAAAATTATTTAACTCCTATTTTAAGTAATTTTCACGACCGGTACGAAAATAAATTTAACTTCATAATTAATTAGTACAGACCCATTTGGAAGTCATTACTACTAACTTCTTAGTGTAAAATAAATCTCTTACAAATAAACAGAAAATATTTTTTAACTTCATGTTTTTATTACATTCGTAAATAAATTGTAATTAAATATAGCTATATATAAGGAGTATATTAAAACATTTTTGGGAGTTATTAAAATTAACTTTACGTAGTAAACTGTTGCTCCTTTTAATAGGTGAATTTAAAAATGTTATTTAGTACGATGTACTTCCAAAACAATGTTATTTTGAGACACATTTACTAGGTAATGCCATCAAAATTTAGGAAATAATAAAAGATTTGGTTGTTTGTTTAATATCGTTTATTATTTATAATAATAATTGTTTGTTTAAAATATATAAATTATTATAATATTCAATTTATTCAAAATTACATTTATATAAAAGTGATGCAAGATTTATTAATATTTTAGTACTACAATATCTATTTTTTTTATTTTAAAACAAAGCATTGCAGGAAGATATATATATATATATATATATATATATATATATATATATATATATATATATATATATATATATATATATATATATATATAAATATATATATACATATATATATATATATATATATATATATATATATATATATATATATATATATATATATATATATATATATATATATATATATATATATATATATATATATATATATATATATATATATATATATATATATATATATATATATATATATATATATATATATATATATATATATATATATATATATATATATATATATATAATATATATATATATATATATATATATATATATATATATATATATATATATATATATATATATATATATATATATATATATATATATATATATATATATATATATATATATATATATATATATATATATATATATATATATATATATATATATATATATATATATTTTATATATATTATATATGTATATATATATATGTTTTATATATATTATATATGTATATATATGTATATATATGTATATATATATATATATATATATATATATATATATATATATATATATATATATATATATATATATATATATATATATTATATATGTATATATATATATATATATATATATATATATATATATATATATATATATATATATATATATATATATATATATATATATATATATATATATATATATATATATATATATATATATATATATATATATATATATATATATATATATATATATATATATATATATATATATATATATATATATATATATATATATATATATATATATATATATATATATATATATATATATATATATATATATATATATATATATATATATATATATATATATATATATATATATATATATATATATATATATATATATATATATATATATATATATATATATTTAACACGCCATTTTCTTATATACTATAAATAAACAAATAATAATAATGAATTACCAATTCTATGGACTTCAATAAAATTGGATACAAAACAGCAATTTGTGCAGACTGTTTTGTTTGTACAAGGGTCTTTCTGTGCTTTATGGTAGCCTTCAGGCTAGGTTTAATGTCATCAATTTCCGAAGTGATGCTTGCTACCTTCAAAACATTTATATTGGATTCCAAGTCGGTCTCATTTAATGTTACATCGTCTAAAGCGCTCGGGACTGGATCACTAAAAGTTTTTTTTTCGGCTATTTATTTTTGACAAGGTTATAAGCCGGTTCCCCACAAATCCTCTTCTCGATTTGGGGTCATAAACAATTCCTTAAACAAACAAAAATTAGTTTTTTTTACATTATAGATAATATGAATATGTTTTTCTTACGAATTTTTCAACCGTTTTTTCATCACGAAGACAAGGAATAAATTGTATAGTGGCCTTGGCCCAGAGAATCTTATCTTCTTTTGATATTTTTGTATTACTTATTGTAATATGATCTCCAATAATGTAGTTGACCTTGATCCGATCTGTTGTTGTTAGGAAATTGGTTGATTTGTAGTTTGTAGTAAAACCTTTCCGTTGATGTCAACGTTCGTCTGCGTCTTGATATATTCTTCTAAATCCTGTGTATAAAGTTCAATTATATTGGGGTAGATATTCAATTAGTTAGCAAGCTTGCAATTTACTAGCCGAAATTCTAGCTACTCGATCAATTTTACCAAGGAAATTTGAATTTAAAATAAATTTTTCACAAAGTTTTTGATTATTTTTCGATTACACAGTCAAATTGGCGTGTTCAAAAATTGAACAGCAAATTTTTATGGTGTTTTGCTGTGCCATTGCAAAAGTAAACAAAATAACGAAAAATATAATTTGAAATTCAAATTTCGCTGGAAAATCAACGCTGAAAACCGAGTAGCCTGGATTTCGGGTAGCAAATTGCTCGCTTGCATTATAAATGAATTTTTTCTTCAATCTGTTATTTAATTTTTTAATGAAATTACCGTCTATTTTTATTTTACTTTAATAGAATTGTTATTATCAAAAATTACCATCTAATGTTTTATTTTCAATATGTCCTAATTATATTATAGTTAGTTTCAAAAACCTCTAATTCCTCAACTTGTGTGCAAAAATGAACAATTCCAAAACAATAAATTAAAATTGTAGCCATTTGGCAATTTAATCGAATGAAAATATAAATCTCTATACAATCACTCCACCACCCACATTAAAATGAATTACTTAATTCTGAAGAGTACAACAAACCTGACTACTTCTTCATAATTCGAAAACACCTGTTTTACTGGGTACCAGATCTTTACCCAACTTGTTCTGTTTAAATATGTAACTATCAACAGTTCTTTTCTATATATTTCGTTTAAATCATTACTACTCGTATTAATCGAATTTTCATTTTCCATTATAAATAATGTTGTTGTGTAATTGTCGTCGAAAATCAGAAGCTAATCACATATAAAGGCGTTTAAAAATTATTTTTAACTTTCTGAAGATTATACATTTAATGTTAATTTAAGCTGATTTATAAAAGTAATTACAGCTAATAAAAATTAATTGTACAAAGTTTTCCATATGTTCAATGGAACTACAGGTTTAATGAACAATATATTTACGTTTAATAACTTTATAATTAATTTTCACTTAACTTGTAACTAAAAATTCTCACAAAAGTTTCTTTTTAGAAACGCAAAACAAAACAGTTCCTTTTTTCACTTTAAATAAAACACGTATTATGTTGTCAGCAGGCTTTACTAAAATGGACCAAACCAACCGAAAAATATAAGAATATTTTGCTAGTTACGACTAAATAGAGAGTTTCTTGCTATTTTGCTTAAGTAGTTTCCGATAAAGGGCTCGTTTTAACTACAAAACGGAGTTCAACGTACATACAGCGTTGTCAATATTATAGAAAACCATTTTTAATATAAATAAATATTTTTTATTTTAACAAAATAACCTAATCAACGTGTTCATTGTTGGTAGGCACAAAGTTCCCTCAGTTTTCTTAACTCAAAAATAAAACCTAATCTTAATTAGAATGAAAAATTCAATAAATACTTTCAGATTATTTGAAATTTCAAATGGCAATGTCGCTTAAATTAAATTTACGTTTTTAAATAATTATAACTCTCACTTCCAAAATTGTTTCTATTTCGATCGGCAATCGATAAAATGATTGCGAAAGAAAGTATTCGATTTTAACTTTAAATAGGTAATAGAAAATCTCAAGGACAATATATATATATTATACAGGTGCATTTTAAATCATTCAAATATCTAAAATCTGTAAACTATTTCTACTCTATATAGATAAATAAATATATTTTGTCCTTGAAATGTCTTATTACCTATATAAAGTTAAAATCGACTACTTTCTTTCGTTGCACATAATTATTGCCAGAACGAAATAGAAACAATTTTCGAAGTGGGAGTTATAATTATTTAAAAATAGGAATTACCCGGACGAACAACAATATTAATAGCTCTAGCCAGTGAATAATTAGCCTTTGCAATAGTAATTCATTGGGGTTTTAAGCCCTTAGGCTTTTGACTATCCATACATTTGTTTACATTGTATCTAAAGATACTACCCTAATACTTTTGACGAAAAATGGTTTCTATAGATTTGAAAAATACCAAACTTTACAATGAACAATAAACATTAAAATTTCAGAGACGATTACAAAGGCACATCTTGATAATGTAAGTATATAAATTCTGACTTATACAAAATATTATGCAGAATTAGGATGGCAAAACTTAAGTATTAGAGTATAACCTAAAAGTAATATGCTTTATAACTATATAAATACAAGATGGTGAAGACTTTCAGCAAACCATTTGAAATTTGCAAATTTGGTTTATTTAGAAGTAGATAATAAATAAATTAACAAAGGTAATTTTTAGTTTGTGGTTTGTAGTATATCATCTTAGTATTTTTTTATCGAAATTTGATTCTAAGTTATCATCATCGACAGCAAACGCACTCAGTACTAAAAAATCATGGCTGGCGGTTTTTATTTGTAAGTATTTCTGTTTATTCGAATGCCACGGGTCACAATGTACAAATTTGAGTCATCGATTAAATATTTTGATGTGATTTCAAAAACATGAACAACTTTTACAAAAATAGTTTTAGAATGTTCATCTTGATATCTGAGCAAAGGTATATAGCAAAGGTTTTATATATAATTGTATCCAAAATTGCATTCAGTGTTCCTATCATATTCCAAACATTATACTTACGCTAACTAAGTTTTTATTATATGTATTCATTAGTATACCCCTTTTGAATATACTAATTATTAGGCGTTTAGATGCCATAGAAGTTTGATTAAATATTTTACGAAGCTAAAAACAAAAACTAAATGGAATAATATATTGAAGGAAAAGAATGAGTTAAAAGGAGATACATTAGATTGTTATTTCTATTACTATATTGTCTTATTTTAAAAATTTAACACTATTTCACAAATAGCTAATAGTTAACTACAAATTGGTGCTAAATTTTAACAACCAACCAATTTAACTACACCTAACAATTATTTTACGTTAGAATAATTATTCTTTTGGAGGTATTATTGAACTACTAAGATTAGAGTTATTATTATTAATGAAAAATTATTAGAATAATATTAACTCCGCGTAATTTTAACTCACCGTTTGGCAAGAACGACCGATTTCTTACTGTGTACGAATTTAAATTTTTCATAGGGTATCACTCTATGCATCAGTCGACAAATAGTCTTGAGTGCATTGCAGAATCCGATTGGCATTACTGTAAATTGTTACAGCGTCTTTCCACCTACCGTAAAGGCTGTCTTATCCTTTGACTGTCAATCCATTGGTATTTGCCAGAAAGCATCTTTCAAATCAAGGCTCGTGATGAACCTTGTTTTTGTCAGCAGCCCCAACAAACCATCAGTGAGAGGCACAGGAAAAGCATCCTTCACAGTAACCTCATTGAGCTTTCGGGCATCTAAGCACAAATAGTCTCGGCAACCCCTTTTTGAACTGATGTAATAGGTGAACTCCGTGAACTGCAACTCTCCTCGATCACAACCAACGAAAGGATTCGGTCTAGTTCCTTATATATTTCAGCTTCTTTAGAAATGCACAGCCTTTCCCACATTAATAATATGCATGACCAGATTTGTTTTACCTAGTCCACGGTGCGTATTAGAGATTGTTCTTCGGAACTTTGTTTCTTCATGTTAAATCTCAGACACACGATTGAACACTGTTGACAAGTGTCCGGTGGACCCAGGAAATGTAATTTTAAGATCAAAAGTATCCTAGAAACCAACAGCGAGATACAATTTCTGGTTAAGATTTGATGTGAAATGGAGTGTGACCATGCGGGTCGTTCCAGCAAACATAATAGGTGTTCGAATGTGACTCACAATTTATTCCGTATGACCGTTTGCTGCTTTAACGTGAGACGACCGCTACTGAAATGGTATGTTATGCGACTGCAAAAGCTGTAATCAATATTTTCTTAGAAGTGAGACGTTCGCACCACTTTCAAGTAACCCTGTAAAAGATGTTACAAATAACTCAGCATCTGCGTGAGGCCTGCCATCTGCTTAATCGGTAGGATTTACGTAATTTAAAATACCTAGTTGAACGACATGTTCTTGAGTTAGCGCTGGCAGTTGTAGCGTTGATAATAGATGTGAGTTGAGAATTTGGTTTGATTTTCGAATGTGCATTTATGTACAAGTATTGGGAGTCTTCGTTTGAAGAATCCGATAAAACTCGGGATCTATATTTGTGGGTGGCTGCAACCGCTAAACTGCGTTTGGTTTGGAGGAAAGAAGCGTGCATCACCCTTGCCCCCTATCTGTAGTTTCCAAAACGATTACGACAGTTTTAGCAGCTTGGATAGTACATGTTCGCCGCACCACATCGATTACAAAATACATTCCGCACATTTGATCTACAGTCTTTGTAATGATTACCAGTCAAAGAAAATTTCAAAATTTTTGCACGGAATTTACAGATTTACATTACGGTTTGTAACATTAATATTTTTATATGCAATCTGACCTGTATTAAGCGCGCAGACCTCTTCGTGGAATTCCAGAGTAGGTATTCGAGAGGTTCCCTAATATTATATTCTACCGGCGTCTGATATGATTCAAGCTCGTTCACATGCCTTATTGACTGCTGACCTAACAACTCAGGAACAAATTCTGCGCGCGACCACGTATCTTCATAAGATACACATCGTCTAACCATTTCGTCTATTTAACCAAATTCTGTGCAAGTCAATTTGTCTTGAAGACCAGGTCTCATATTATGTCTTAAACATTCATAAGATGAAAATCGGGTGTAGGTGCTTCTCTGGCATCAATATAGAAAATAATATTTCTTTATAAAAATCATAAAAACTTTCTCCTTTTCTCTGGTGCCGACTCTCAAAACATCGCAAAAAAATCTTTTAATAAATTACGATTTAGAAATATCCCACGAAGTAGACATATTTCTTTAGAGGTAATTCCAGTACCTTTCGGCAGCGTTTTCCTTTATTCAATAACTTACTGCATCTACTAACTGAGACTACTGACAACTAAATGAGAACTTAAATAAGAACGTGTTTAAGAATTTTTTTCGGCTTTTCGGACAAAATATTATTTTAATGGACACCCATACGATGTTTACGACTATTTTAGTCGCAGAAACAAAGAGGCCATTTATTAACAATATTTATACCACAAAAGTAGAAAAAATGCGCTCCCCTCCCCCAAACCTTTAACCCCAGGGCAATAGTGTACACAAAGATACACAAACCCTTACAAAAATGAGAAATCCCTTAGGTAACTTCTTGGCAGCTTGGTTTCGTACTGATAAAAAACTCACGGACGATTAAAAAATTCTTCTTAAATAAGAACCTCTTCGCAGGAGAACTATCAGGAGAACCATCATATGACACATTTCATCGGGAAGTATTCCGAGATAATGGTGGTTCCGGTTGGAAACATATAAGTTTATATTCAACTGTTCTGAATAAGGTTTATGACTGCCAGACATGAATTGCAAATTTTCCTGTTCATTTTTCTCGAATGGGACCCTTGAGAATTAATATTTTCATGAAACTTTTCATTTTGTTTATATTTAAAAAACTATTTGTAATTTATTTATGATTTAAATTAATTTGTTTATTAATTCAATTGTAAATTAGAAATACTTTTTTTGTGATTAATCCAATAAAATCAAAATTAATGATTAGGTGTATATCAAGTCATAATCAATTTGTAACATTCGAATAATTTTTTATGCAAATTTGATTAATTACAACAAAGTATTTGTTAATAACAAATTAATTTATTTATAAAAAATTATTTTGTTTTTAAATTAAAAACTATAAAAAAACTTTCGTTTCACACATGTGTTTAGAGTTTCGTTTATCTTGTTCATAATATTCGAACCACAGAGGCATTTTCCTTTCAGAACCGAAAAATTTAAAAAAACATTTTTGAAACTTTGGCTATCATAAATAAAATTAAAATACAAATTTATTTTATTTATAAAAATTGTGTAATTTGTGAAAAACAAATTGTTAAAACAATCCCATTTTTTACATAATTAATTAATGATTTCGTCGATCAATTTTTGTGATGTATGTACTACGAAATAAATTTTTTAGTAAAATTACTCAAAATATCGCCAAAAACGGTTTCAGGGTATTAAATCTGTAATGTGTTTCACTTTCTTATGTTAAGTTTGTAAAAAAATATTAGAGGCTGCTTTTGAAAATATTCATAATAAATCGACAACTTTTGACCGGATTATCAAACCATTTAAAACAATTATAGTTTATTGAAGAAAGTGATGTGTGTGATGACGCTCATTGCACCGCCCATGGGCTGGTGATCCAAAATTAAGTAATATTTTGATAATTTTCAAAAGTGGACTCAATTAATGTGCTAAAGAAATCGTTTACAAAATGAAAAGAAACATTACAAAGCTAAATTTAAACGCCGAGAGATTAATGCTGGAAACAAACGTGCGAAATCTCGCATGCAGAGAATCAACTACTTTATAACAAATAAAACACGTTCATTTAGCATAGCATGCGTTATTTCGCAAGTCGTCTCTAGGCCTATTTTTTAATGCATCCCGAGCAGGCAGTGCGCTGTCAAAAATACTTCGTATTTTTTTATTCAACCTGAGTAATTTTACTCTGCACACTGCGTTTTTATTTGTGAACTGTGTCTACACCGTGCATACCCCGTTCTTAAAATTTTTTATCTGAGATCTAATGTCAGAGTACTAGGAGTGTGCAAAGTAAAAAACAATTTATTACTCTATGCACACCGGATAATTATACCCAGTACAACCTTTGCTCGGTCTACACTACCTGGGGTAAGCCTGAATGCTCGGGTCGAATTAAAAAGATAGATCCTATATTTCTAAAATAAATGCACCGGAGCAGTATTCACTACACAATAAAAAATATATCTTGAATTAATACTAAAATCACGACGGCTTTTCAATGTTTTGGCAGAAATTCAGAAACAAATGCTGAGCAAGTCGATTCTGGCTTTACTTACAGCAAAAAATAATCGGGAAAAAAATTAACGTCGATTAAAGAATCCGCAGGAGCAAATTGATAGCGGGATTGGAAAAAGCATAAAAAAAATTAAAACAATTGCTCTCAATCAAAGTAGCTAAGAAAATTTGTATTGATATTCATACAAATCATTTTTTATGATTCCCCGTTCAAACGCAAGAAAATAATTGCGAATCTAAACCAAATTTTACTTTACTAATTGTATGAAATTCCATGGGAAATTCTATGATACTATGATTTAAAATTTTATGTTTTTTTATATGCTGTTTTCAATCCGCATCCGCAATCGCGTCTTTAGTGTAATTTAATTTAACATTCGTTTTGTTGAGACTACAATTAGTCGTCTAAATATATGTTTTATTATATTAATAATAAATTTACAATTTGTCGTCGTGTGAAGAAAGCGATGCTGCTCGAAGCGGTGATGATAGAGCGCTGTTTGTTAAAGTGTGGAAGAACCATTCGGAATTCGAAATAAAATTCTTGGGTTCAGTTGAAAGATGAAACGAAACAGAGGATGATTGTGAAATACATACCAAAAAATTTACACTGTTAAATTTAACAATATTCCAATTGGATTTGTTTGGTGGCGAAATTGAAACATTTTTATATAATCTTTAACATTTATATTAGATAAGTCTCTATGTTCCTAATAGTGTCGCTGTAAAGATCAAATAATTTTCTAACGATTTGAAATAAACACGAGAAAATTGTGAACCCCACGTGTGTAGTGAACAGGATTTAATTATGATGGTTTCTACAAAGTCCAGCGCATTTTAATAAACTATGGTTTTTGATTTCAATCTATTTTCTAACTTTTCTGTCATCGCTCCTACAGACATTCACAGTTTTTAAAATATAATTTAGAATAGCATAGACAAAGTTGTAACACTTAAATGAACAATGATAGTTTAAAATGATACGTGCAGTGCCATACAGGCTATATAGAAATTCCATAAATTTTAATAAATTTTCAAATTTTATTTCATCGATCCTAGAGATGTCCACGGATTCTCATCTACATATCCAGATAGATCAGTCAAAATCCTATGAGTGTGGTGAATGGGATCTAATTCTGGTGATTTTTAACTTGCCCAGATAAATTTTTACGTTTACGGTTATATCCCATAACCCAGAATTGTTCACGGAATCTCTTTCATATATTCGAATAGGTCAGAAAATTATCTATCAATATTGTGAAAAAAGGACACGAATAATGATTTTCACCTTGTATTTCGAAATTTTAAACTTCTTCATTTTCAATTTCTCTCTCAATTGGAAATTTTGGTATTTTCTCCAAAAGGCTTTTTACCCAATTGACATTCCCAAATAAGCTACGAACCCGATTTATTGTATTAATAATCAAATAACAGAAGTGCTAGAGATGTTCACGGGCTCACGTTTACACTTTTGAATAGTTCAAAGATGCAACTTTCGAGAGTTCCGGACAGGGTTCGGTTATGGCGATATTTACAGTGACATACACGACTTAGAAGTTTCATGAAATAATTTGAATACATTATCAAATTTCATTTGACTAAACCTAACCTAGAGATGTTCACGGGGTCTCACCTACTAGGCCAGATAGATCAGTCAAAATCCTATGAGTATGGTGAATGGGATCTAATTCTGGTGATTTTTAACTTGCCCAGATACATTTTTACGTTTACGGTTATATCCCATATACCAGAAATGTTCACGGGATCTCTTTCATATATTCGAATAGGTCAGAAAATTTACTATCAATATTGTGAAAAAGGGACACGAATCCGAAAAAATGAAATAAAATTTGAAAATTTATTAAAATTTATGGAATTTCTATATAGCCTGTATGGCACTGTACATATCATTTTAAACTATCTATGTTCATTTAAGTGTTACAACTTTGTCTACGCTTTTCTAAATTATATTTTAAAAACTGTGAATGTCTGTAGGAGCGATGACAGAAAAGTTAGAAAATAGATTGAAATCAAAAACCATAGTTTATTAAAAATGCGCTGGACTTTGTAAAAACTATCATAATTAAATCCTGTTCACTACACACGTGGGGTTTTGATTTAGCTATTCGGTCATATAGGTGGGACCCCGTGAACATCTCTAGGATCGGATATATAAAAGTAGAAACATAGTCTAAAGTAGCCTTTTTTAGAATTAAAAATGTTAGTAAATCGTTTTACGATTTTCTCGTGTTTATTTCAAATCGTTAGAAAATTATTTGATCTTTACAGCAACACTATTAGGAACATAGAGACTTATCTTATATAAATGTTAAAGATTATATAAAATGTTTCAATTTCGCCATAAAACAAATCCAATTGGAATATTGTTAAATTTAACAGTGTAAACATTTTGGTATTATTTTTGGTATGTATTTCACAATCATAAAAGAGGACCAGTAAAATTTGTGAAATTTAAAAAATGAGAAAAAAATTAAACAACCTGGAAGCAGATTTAAAAACAGATAAAAATCAAGCAGGAAATAGACAAATTAACCTTAAAGAATGGGAGAAAGATTTAAATTAGCTGATGAATTTTGAAGAAAACCCAGTTTTTAATAAAGTGACTGGGGAATGGGCTTTCCAATAAAAAAAGGGAAGTGAGGCAAGAAAAACGAGGTTTAATCTCGAAACTAATGAGACAAAAATCCTCACAATTGAGCTACAAAGATTAGGAGCAGTTAAACCTCACAAGGATGCATATAGAAAGAGAAACCTTTTTAATGGATCACATGAAAAATACAAAAAGTGATAATAATACCAGTACTACGAGTCCAGCTGAAATACAAATACGTGAGAATATTGACGAAGAAATAAGAACATTTATTAGTTTGTAGTTTTTAATATTTTATTTAATTAATTTTTTCTTTAAATAAAATGAATTAGATTAATTTTAATTATTTGTATTCAAAAGTATCGCAATTACTGCTCTTTTATGTTGGCCTCGTATTCGTAGCTGTCGGTTTCCATCTTCTTCTACATCATATATAGTTTTCATCCTCGTGATTACTTATGTCACTCATATCCTTACTTGTTTTCCAATATTGTGCAGCACCGCGCAACAAATAACAATTTTTGAGACCTTTTCAGTAGCCAGGCGAATTCGATTTCCCAAAATGGTAAATCTTATCTTGATTTGACCAAAACACCTCCTTATTATCACCCTTCGAATGTATTTTGTTGAAGTTTAATTCTTCCTCTCGGTAAGGTTTCTTAGTAATCCACTGTCCCTTAGTAAAGAAACTCTTTGAATCTCACTAATTTTTGATAAACTTCACTCCAAAGCCTACTATCATGACTACTCCTTGGATATCATTTCTGTTGATATAATTGTCGCCAAAATGTTTCGGCTTCAATATTTTCACATGCGTATATATCCAGTACCCCAATAACAGAAAATTTTATCCATTCGTGGGATTTTTTAATTATTTCTTCGGTGACATAAGAAATGGTCTTCCAAACGCTAGTTCTGTCTACTCCCATATCCTCAGCAACACCACTTTGATATCCTGGGTCACTTAAAAAATTACGTAGAAAATTGTCATTTGTTTGATATGCACTCAACCCTCCACCTCTACCTTCGAAATATTCAAACAAAAACTAATCCGCTATAAAGTTTACGTTCTCAATGTCGAATCTCAAAATTTGTTTACTTTTGGTTGGATCCATTTCCCGGCGTTCACAATAATTTTTTGATTTACTTCAATTTCCGCCATTCTGCTCAAAATATATTTCGAAACAAAATTGAAGTCTGCTTGTATTCAACCTTATAAATCAACAAGTATTTATGGAAGAAATAACAGAGTTCACTTTTTTTATTCATAGTTTTTTAAGTAGTGCGTACTGAGAAATTTTTACATGTTTCCTTATAAAAAAAATTAGTTACTTAAACGTTAAGTATCCACTGATTGACCAAGTAAGTACTTAAATTTTATTCACTTGCTTACAAGCGTCTACTTCAAAACACACAAGTTTAAGCATTTACTTCTCTTTATTTACTCCACCCTTTGTGTCTGTAAAACGGATGATACCCCACCAACAATAAAATTCATCATTAAAAACTCATTGTCGTTAAAAATAAAATATTAAGCTAATTTTGCACGAAAGGTTATCAAATCATAAGCTATTTATATGACATTATCTAAAAAGATTATAGTGAAGATACTAGCCTTTGCATCAAAGGGCTCAGATTTCAGTTTAATGTTGAAAAAATTCTGCATCCAGCTATATTATCTATGAAATACATACCAACCGAACAGGAACACTGCTAAATTTAAAAAAAAAATCCAATTTGATTTAACTTGTAGAGATTTTTAGAATATTTTAACTTTTATCTTTTAGAAGTTCCTGAGTCCCCAATGCTGTCATTGGCCGTTTCCGGGTCCTCAACTGTTGACATCAGGGTTAGTCAAATCATAGCCAATTTAATTTCAAAATTTCAAAAAGAAGAAATGTTCATGTCGTTAGCCTTGATTTTATGCAAAATGTTGCAAAAAATTTTATACAAACTGATGGGTGACATAAAAGCTCCCATTTTATAAAAATTAAAAAATTTCCTAACAATTTGAGATTGTGGAACAATTTACTAAATTGATTTAATTCTATTTAATGATGACTAGCTTTTTTATATAATGTTTATACTTTTATATTTCTTATTCAACGTTCACTGGATCACATCTAGCGACCAAAGCTAAATAATTTATTTTACGCGTTCGAAGTTTTTGGTTTCAAATACCCAGATTTGAACGCGTGTAATAAAACCTTTCGAAAATATGGTATGCTTGCTATGCTTTTCTAGTTGCAAGAAATTTTGTCTTGATATTTCGTGGACATTTCTGTACGTCGACTACGACTCCTTGTCAATATATTGAGGTTTTAGCCAAAGACGTACCTAATTTATTGAACACAAACTCAATGTGTGGTCGTTATAATATATGAATGCCACCTATTTTTGGGTGAATAGTGTATTCGTTTTGAAGATGTATATCGAAGAAGATATATTGTGAAGATAATTTCTCGTATAATCGGATCTAGCGTCGTTTGGTTAGACTTGTGTTTATCCATGAAGGGAGATTGTATACCAACATTTTATTTTTAACAAATTTAAAGCTGTAACTCGATTCTAACCAGAATTGAAGTGTGGAATCTTTCTATAGTAGCAACGCTGGATGTAGAACGCCAACGCACCTGTTTTTCGAATTCCTTTCAAAAGGATTACATGAAATCGATTAGACCCGTGTATGTGTAGTTATAATATAAATAACGTATCAAGAAACGTTCCCATATCATATTACACCTTCATATGAACAGTGATTCCATCAGTGTGGACTTATTTACCGACAGATATTAAAAAAAATTAAATTTTGAACTAACTCCACCGAGTGCGTGAAAGTTTATGTTTGCTCAAATATTTTAGACGCAATACTATTGAAAAATGGTTTATGTTAATAACCTTGGATTTATAAACAAAATAATTAAAATTTGCGAATGGTAATACTATCACTAATGGTTGTTTTAAAATCAGTAGCCAACTGACCGGAAGACTATATTTAACAAATGCTTTATGCACTGTTTTTAAAATCACCGTTGATCCTGGATAGAATCGGTACGAAAGCTCGAATTTCAAAACCCCAAATTAACAAAATTGCTTTTTTTAAATGCCGCTGTTTCAATACACCGATTTTTAAAATCTGACTCTAAGTCCCGCTTTTTGAAATATCGATTTAGCTAGAACTTAAAAAAAATATGTCCTCGTTTTTATTGATTGGTCGATCAATGAAACTTACCCATTTCAAAGAAAGCCTCGGTCCCCGTTCAAAAAAAAAATTTCAACAGACATACTCCAAAACAACACGTGTGGTTTTTTGGATTAGTTTTTGAAAATTAAATATCTGCAATTTTGATTTCTAGAATTTAGATTTTTGAATTTCGATTTTGAAATTCTTCAAATTTCGTAACAAATTATGATTAAATTTGGTATTTTCTAGATATTTTTGGTATTTTTTTTATTCAGAAACGGATTTGGATGATAAAATTAATTTTGAAATAAGTTATTCGATTAATTTAATTCTGAATAAAACTTGGCAACGAATTTCCATTCTGATTTCAGTGTAATTCGATTTATGTATAGCAGGATTGGAAATTTAACAAGAGTTTTGAATAAAGTTCAGAATGTTGGCCATGATGAAACGAATAACGTACATATCAAATTTCGTATTTTGGAAAAATTGCTTGGTTCCATTTAGGTTTAAATTTCACCAGCTCTACAGAAACTTTCAATTTTAAAAATTATCAGTTTTTTTCTTTAGACGTTCATGTTAGAATTACTATACACCTTGACTTGGGTCCATCAATTATTTTATGTATTTTCTACTAATTACTACTACATTAAACTGTAAAATCAGGATTTTACTATTAAATCAAGATAAGCTGGGATTTATAACGTTAGATTTTGAATAGAGGGATTTTGAAATTCGTAAAAAACGAGATTTTGATTTCAGTATTTTGTGAGTAATAAAACAACCAGTATACAAAAGTATTGTAAAAATGGTCACAGTTTTCGCAAATGGATATCGCTCAATAATTTTAACATTCCTATTATTTTTACTATAGGACCCATTTAATATGCAGGGTTACTATTAGTGAGCCGGTGTGAAAGTACAGCAAACAGCTTCCTTGGATAATTGGCGGGCTCTTAGGATCACATCCATTAAAGCACTGGAGGTTCTCCTTCATCTCACATCCTTAAAAATACTAGGTAGCCAAATGGCAAAGAGCTTAGCTTTAAGACTGAACTCCATCTTCATCCGTTACCATATTTTGATCAGAGGTTTAAGACTGATATTCCCACTAGAGGACTGGTTGAGAAAAGCATATCTGAATACTGAAGGTGTAAATTTCTTCACTGATGGTTCAAAAATACATGCGAAGTTTGGAGTTATGTTTTTTGTAAAAAATTAAATTTAACCCTCCCTTTTCAACTCCCGGACGACTACTACAGCGTTTTTAAAGCTAAACTATTAGCAACTACGGAGAGCTAGGGTTCATTTAAATGTATTTCCTCCTTATATTTTCTCTAAATTAACGAATTATTTAGCAGCTCTCGGAATTTCAATATCACGAGGAGTTGATATACCGTTTGATAATTACAAATTATTGCTTTAAGAAGGAAGTTAGAAGAACAGCAAACGACAAATTAACCAATAGTAGACCAATCATGATCCAGGTAGCTGGTACTCATGCGATAGCAGCATGGCAGTGCGAGCAGAATGGGAGTCTCTTCGCATGATTGCTGTCGTAGTTGCTGAAGATAAAGAGAGAGAGAGAAGGAAATGTTCTTCATTTGTTTTTGAGATATTCCTGGTGAGCGTGCAGCATATTGAAATTCTTGTGAGCTTCCTTCCTAAATGCCTTTATGGACGTTAGTAAACTGGACGTCAAGGATATCCTATGCTTCGTTGAGAGCTTAAGATTGTTCGATGAGTAGATGAGGAGAAAACATAAATTGACATCGTTACGGACCTGAATATGTCTATGCATGTCAGGATAACTATCATACCTTAACCGAACATAACCTAAGGATTTGAACGTAAACATTTGGTAAAAATTTAACATTTCTTCTCGATTTTCCCTTTATTTTTGTATACGAAGATCAGGAGCTGATAGCATTATTATTGAATTTGTAATGACATATTACTTATTAGGTTTACTTAACTAAATTTTAGATTTGTTTAGAAGAAAAAGGTTCAACACTGCAAACAGGCTCAGGACTAGTATAGGTGGCAATAAGTTAAATGAACGGCGTTTAACAAAGCTTTATTTGCACACATCACAAATGATACCAAATAAACCTTTATAAACGCATGGTATAAGAAAAGGAGGGGTAAAGGTCTTTATAAAGAATAAAAACGGTTGAAATTTACAGAGTCGTATAATATGAAAATTAGGTGTTTTCATAGCAGTTCAAATCTTTTAAGAGTACAAAATTTAATTTAATTTAAAAAAGCTTGAATTTGCTTGAACAAGCTTTGTATTAAATTAAAGTTGTTTTATAAAATTAAAAGTACTTTGCGACATCGTTAATTTCATGTACAAAAACAAGTAAGTTGAACGTTATGTCTATAAATCTTTAAAATAATTGATTTATTAAAAATGTCTAGTAAAATGTAAAATATTATCTTTAACTTAAAATTAAATTACATTTTCAATTAAATGACATTAGATTATTATGATGTTAAATTTCAAGTGTATTTCGTCTGCGACTTACGATATAATTCGAAAATATTTATTTTTATCCATCTAAATAAATTAGTTATAAATTTTTTTGAGTTTTGCCTTCTAAATGAAAATATCCTTTTTATTTTCATTCGAATTTCTTATGCCATGGATTATTTTAGTAAATGTATTTGTTATATTATGTAAATATTTTACGTGATTATGCTAAAGAAAATTTCGTTTTTATACATATTGCCCCACTAACTATGGTAGGGTGGCAAAGAGGTGGTGCTATGTTTTCGGTTTCCCTATATTTACGTGGAACGGCGTATATGGTATCGTGTGTTTCGTGTATATTTTATATATTATTATTTTATATTTTAGGCTATGTACGTCTGTTGTATTATTTTATATTATAGGAAGATAAATGCTTTGGTGCGGTAATGGTTACATTTTGTATACTATATACGGTTAGTGGTGGGTGGGAGGAGACAAAGTTTTGAAAAATTAGGTGAGATAAATGACAAAAATATAAATGATCTCATGGAAAATAAATTAAATGGAATTTTAGCTTTCATTTTGTTGTTGTATTTGGGAAGCAAACATATCGTCAAAAATGATGCTTATCTGGAGCAATCATTTTAGATAAGAAATTTTTAACACACCCATTTTTTTGTTTGTGTTTTCTGATATTTTCCATTTTTCTATTCTTTTTCTAAATTAGATGATGTTACTGGAATAATAACGATGGAAATTAGATGTGTTTGCGTATACACATCCAACATTAAAGATATTGCGATGAGATAGAGATTCATTATGTTCAATTTTAATGTGATCTTTTAGTATTATACATGTTATCCCTTATTATGGTTAAAGAATTTATTCGTTATTTATATTCGAAACGAGAAAAAAATTTTAATTTATAAATTTTTTTCCATCAACGGTATTGTAAAAATATATTTATTTCAGGATATTGGTTAATATTTTAGCTTTTACTTTCTAAGAACCTTTATCTTAGAATAAAAACGGAGAGTTTTATATGCTGTGACCAACGCCTGGGTTTTTTACACCGAACGTATATCTCGTAAATCTCCAATAGATCCAACTATAGTAAAAACTTTTTTGTTTAATCATTATTCGTTGTTTAAGCTTAAATTTCAGAATAGTTTGTTACTCGTGTCCAAAATTTAAAGTTAAAATATATTAGAATACGTTAATTTTTTGTCGATTTTCGGAAATACTAAACTTTTCGATATAAATCGCAATTAATGGAAAAAAAATTGCGTCTGAAATTTTATACAAACCAATCGATCAAAACTCGTAATTTCCGCTAAATCAGAAAAAAAATCAACACAAACATTTCGTGTTGCAAATTTAATTACATATTATTTTTTAAAAGCTTTGAAAAGGCAATTCTGGCTGGAAGGAAAACCTTTTACGAAAAGAGCGGTTAAGGCTTTAAACTGAAGTTTTGTCCTGGTCTGTGCATATATCTGAGCTGTAGAGGGAACACATATATGTTATAAGTTTAGTTTTCACGACGCCATGAAAACATTCTAAATGGGAAGTAGTTCAGGTTTTATCGATTTTCAAAAGAAAAGTTCAGTTTTCAGAATTCAGCAGAATTCAGTTTTCCATTTAATTATAACTAGAAATAGAACGGTATTTAAGAAAATAAAGTTAAAGAAGTTAAACAGCTAAGCTGGAACTACAAGAATTCCACAATTTGAATTATGTAAAACCTCCACTCAGGAATCTGTATTTTTAAATCATCAGTTATATTTAAATATTAAATTTAAAATCAATCTTAAAGCTCCACCTGTTAATGAAATAACTAATTAAACTATGAACTAGTAAGAAGAAAATAGTGAAAATTTTTCATGACAACCAATGATGTCGTTCACATTTACAATAATAATAAATTATATATCTTAAGATGAACCATCAGCAATAATTACCCATCGAGAGCAAACACCATCATCTTCATGTCCACCTAAACAGTAAACATATACTTAATATTATATACTCTTCCAAAAACTGAAAATAAGATAAAATTAAAATAATTGCATCGGAGTGAAGTTTATGCCAAAATAACAATATATACATTGTGTCCTATAAGTGCTTAGAATTGAAAAAACACTCATAAATGGAACTTTCATAATAATATCTAAAAAATTTTAATAAACACAAATATTTTTACACTATACGTAGCAAACATCTAACTTTTGTGGAGTTTTGAATGAATTTTAAAAAATGAAATTTTTTACAACAAACTCACTATGAATTGCACAGAGATGATTGAAGTTGATCTAAACTGCTCCTACGGATTGCACAGAAATGATCAAAGTGGGTCTGAAATAGTAATTGATGTAAGAAACCAATCTTATTTATTCACATGATCGGAAATCTCTGAGATATTTGTTATTCGAGACAGAACGTCATTGAGTGAAATATGAAAATTCTTAAACATTTGAAATTATTTATCGTGGCCCCTACGGATTGCCTAGATACGTTCGAAGTGGTTCTGAACTAGTAATTGATTTAAGAAACCAATCTTGATTATCCACATGCTCGGAAATTTTTGAGATTTTTTGTTATTCGAGACAGAACGTCATTGAGTGAAATATGAAAATTCGTAAACATTTGAAATAATTTATCTGGACCCCTGATTGGCCAGATACGTTCGAAGTTGTTCTGAACTAGTAATTGATGTAAGAAACCAATCTTATTTATTCACATGCTTGGAAATCTCTGAGATCTTTGTTATTCGAGACAGAACGTCATTTAGTGAATACGAAAATTCTTAAACATTTGAAATTAATTATCTTGGCCCCTACGGATTGCCAAGATACGTTCGAAATTGTTCTGAACTAGTAATTGATGTAAGAAACCAATCTTATTTACCTACATGCTCGGAAATTTCTGAGATTTTTGTTATTCGAGACAGAACGTCATTGAGTGTAATACGAAAATTTTTAAACATTTAAAATTATTTATCTCGGCCCCTACGGATTGCCTAGATACGTTCGAAGTGGTTCTGAACTAGTAATTGATTTAAGAAACCAATCTTGATTATCCACATGCTCGGAAATTTTTGAGATTTTTTGTTATTCGAGACAGAACGTCATTGAGTGAAATATGAAAATTCGTAAACATTTGAAATAATTTATCTGGACCCCTGATTGGCCAGATACGTTCGAAGTTGTTCTGAACTAGTAATTGATGTAAGAAACCAATCTTATTTATTCACATGCTTGGAAATCTCTGAGATCTTTGTTATTCGAGACAGAACGTCATTTAGTGAATACGAAAATTCTTAAACATTTGAAATTAATTATCTTGGCCCCTACGGATTGCCAAGATACGTTCGAAATTGTTCTGAACTAGTAATTGATGTAAGAAACCAATCTTATTTATCTACATGCTCGGAAATCTCTGAGACTTTCGTTATTCGAGACAGAAAGTCATTGAGCGAAATTTGAAAATTCTTAAACATTTGAAATTATTTATCTTGGCCGCTACGGATTGATCAGATACGTTCGAAGTGGTTTGGAACTAGTAATTGATGTAAGAAACATTTGAAAATATTTATTTGAAAATATTTATATGGACATACCCGGGTATGCTGGTTGTAAAGATTAAGGCTAGGAATTTTCGTATTACACTCAATGACGTTCTTTATTCTCAAATAACAAAAATTTTAGAGATTTCCAAGCATGTAGATAAATAAGATTGGTTTCTTACAGCAATTACTAGTTCAGAACAACTTCGAACGTATCTGGGCAATCTGTAGGGGCCGAGATAAATAATTTCAAATGTTTAAGAATTTTCTTATTTCGCTCAATGACGTTCTGCCTCGAGTAACGGAAATCTCAGAGATTTCCGAGCATGTAGATAAATAAGATTGGTTTCTTACATCAATTACTAGTTCAGAACCACTTCGATCATCTCTGTGCAATTCATAGTGAGTTTGTTGTAAAAAATTTCATTTTTTAAAATTCACTTAAAACTTTCCACAAATATTAGATGTTTGCTACGTATAGTGTAAAAATATTTGTGTTTATTAAATTTTTTAGATATTATTGTTAAAGTTCAATATTTGAGTGTTTTTTCAATTTTAAGTACTTATAGGACACTGTGTATATTTTGTTATTTTGGCATAAACTTCACTCCGATAGTAATTGCTTGGACCTTGATATATATAAAAATTAACAAAGTAAAGCAATATAATTCCATTCCAAAAAAATAACGGTTTAAGATAGAAATACGACCTATCCAAAAATAGATTGTCAATTATAATTATAATAATATTTAATAGTTTAAGATTTCACAATATAAAAATAAGCTAAGAACCTGGCAGATGCCAAAATTAGCTAAATAATGTGAAACATAATAAACCCCAATTTTAGTTAGTAAATTACCGGTATCTGTAATTGCCAGAACCATTTCCATCCAATTTAACCAAAAATAAATTTCAAACGCAAATGAAATAAATTAAGATTGATTTTAAATTTAATCACGACAAAAATGTTCTTTCCTTCTTACTCACAATAAGAATGATTTAAAATTAAAAGTACAAATAAAATATAAGAAAATACAAGAATTTTCGTGATACCGCACTAAACTTACTCGATCATATATCGGAATATTCAATAATTATCTGCTCCTGAATTATACAGTTATTACAATAATATACCCATTACCAAGTGAATTTTTTGATAAATCTAATTTATTAAAGTATTGCAATCCATCAACGTGATATGTGCATTTCCTTGTTTTCACCAAAACCTCAGTGGGGTAAACTTGTCCAGCATGTTAAAAAAGTTCAAAATATAAATATTTTTGGTCAATAAAATTAATATTGCCTCCTGCCTGATGACATATATCAGGGGCAGGATCACGAATGCTGCATGAAAGTTCCAGATGATACTTGAACCCCATACAAATAAAATAGATCAAAAACTGAACACAAAAACCAAATTTAAGAAAACACAAAAAATTTGACAATACCACATTAAATTTGCTCGATCAAATACCAGCACACTACCGCTCTTTTCACTCTCATTATTATAAATAATTTTTTCATTGCACATACATGTATCTATGTATCTTGGAAATTAACATTTTAATTCTGTTTACCAGTAATAATCGTAAAATTCGAACGGGCGCCTACATTTAAATGTGATTGGCACAAATAGCTCCATTTGCAATGTGAGGGAGACATGTCTGACAAAGAAATTCGGTCATAAAGACATTCTCAACTGAGCTATGCATAGAAAAATTATTTACGGGACGGCCGATATATTCCGTTAATAATCACAAATTTCGACAGGCCGACTGGTTTTAACTTCTGTACTGATTGGCACCCCCAAACCCATCTGCCGCATGTGAGGGGGACATGTCTGAGATCTTGTACTACAAAATGTTGTGCTAAACATATTTTAAACTGAATTATTAGCAGAAAATTGTTTTACGAAATGACCAATATTCACCAAGTATGACGAATATTTTCAAACGAGCACCTGAATTTAAGGTTGGTATGAACGGAACTTTAACCCAATATTTACTGATTTTAAGTACTGTACCGACTACATAGATTTCTGTATAGATTTACATCCATATGGCACGAGAAACGTTTCTGAGATCCACAACAAATTTCGGTAAAGAAGATATTTTATACTGAGTAATGAGCAAATTATTTATACGGCATGACAAATGTTCACATTAATCATTGGGTCATGTGAGAAGTATCTCTGAGAATGCCATAACAAATTTCGGTAATGAACATTTAAAATATTTTGATACTAAATAATGTATAGAATATAGTTTGGAGTTGATTTTTTTCATAAAAGGGGACTAATATTTACCATTATATTTTGATTTTCGAAAGGGCGCCTGGAATTGTGTACTGAATGGTAGGTGCCCATTCAGTACAACTTCAGGCACCCGTTCGAAAATCATAATTATATTTACATATGAAAGGCTCTGAGAGACCTTTACAATGCAGGTTAGGCTTATTATCTTTTAATAAACTGATTTATAAAAATTATTTTTGTTTTAACGATTATTGCGCCGAAAGGTCGACCAAGTACATAATGGCACTTAACGAAATAAATGGCGAAAAACCAAATTCTCGTCATCGCCAGTACTCACAAATGACCATGCTAAGGGTTCCCTACGACGAAAAGAAGATGTTCAGTGTGTTGTGAAATAGTTTTTGAATGCAACAACAAGGTTAAACCCATTTAGAGGCAACTTGATTGTAGATCAATTAAATTGAACCTTATCTGAAAGAACAATTTTTTGAAAGCATTATATGCAATATTGCTCGAGGATTCTCAATTGTATGAGACTAACATTTTCATGTGTCCAAAAAGTGGGAAGATGCTTGCACATAAAGTTATGTATATCATTAGTTTATTTCAAATTAAACGAAAATTTATTAAACGAGAATTAAACGGAAATTAAATAAAACGTTTACAAGACTGATCGGAGCCAAGCCAAGGGAAACTTAGCCGTTATATTTAGGTTATCGGCGTCTGGGCTTATAGTACCACCATTAATCATTTATTTGTACAAACGAGTGCCGGCGTTCGTTTAAAATTCAATTACAAGTGATTACAAGAGACAGATGAAATCGGATTCTGGGTGATGAAAAAAGAATATTTTTCTAGTACATCAGAGACATTTTCAATCCAGGTGTCGTGGCACAAACAGTGCAATTCCCTAGAATTCTATATGTTGTTGGACATAGAACGCATCTAACCTATCAACCGTTCAAATTATGTGAAAGCTTATTTTAGTTTATTTGTACCCAAACGCCATAAGGATTCTACAATCGGTAGCCGTTTCTATTTTCAAGCCTGCTGGCTATTTACCGAATATTTTATAAACATTGTCGAGGTAAGCAACAAAGTTGCTTCGATATAACTAAAACATAATAAAGCTGTACAATGTATAAACATAATCCTTCAAATACACCTCAAGAAATACACTAAGATTTAATAATAGTTTTGCGTTATATAGATGCTCTCACATTATTTTGAAGTGTTATAAAAAAATGCAATCGTAACTTAGTTGCATTTTTTCATATTAATAATATGAAATGACGATACATGTTATGTTATATGAACAAAAATAATCATTTTATAACAATAAAACATAATTGCGGATTTGTTTAAGCAATTAACTGTAAATAAATGTTTAAAACCGGTAATTTGGTCAAACACTAAAAAACAAGTAGGGAATTATCGTACGTAATAGCAACTGTAAAATAATCAATTTATAATACGAAAAAATGAAACACCTACCTTTTGTCACCTTATATTGTAAGCAGAACATGACTTTCAGACTCACATGAAGAAACAAATAGTGGCGACAAATAACACGCCAGTAATCAATAAAAATACTAGAAACACGCCACACATGTACATTACAAACACTTAAGACCATAAAACACTTAAATTATACCGGGCACTGTACTTAATTTTATTATTTAATACGCAGTTTATATAAAACACATTAAAACTTTAGAGAATATACTAAAAAAATACCGTAGCCGACTGGTACAATAAATTAGGGTCTATGCACAGACCACACACACACTAAATAGACTGATCGTAATATAATTGTGCACAGAAAATATAATTTGCTTACGGTAAATATATCAAAACAAAACCGGAAAAATACGGTGAGCCACATAAGATAATTAAAATTGAACAGAAATAGTACAGTAATTCACATAAGAACATATATGGGCGCCGAAATGAGGAAAACAGTGCATAAACCTCCTCCTATTGTGCTAATATGAGCCCCTAATCTTTCAGAGAACGCAGAAATAGTTGAAGGCATTTTTCTCGATATTAATGGTGTTTTAGTTTTTGAAACTGGTTTATTTACAGTAAAAACTAATCCTTTAACGCATATAATTCTTTGATCATTGATTAAGTACTTGATCACACCACTTGCACCTGGGTTCATTGTTGAGAAATTTTTAAGTAAAAGTTCGCTTTTAAACAATCAAAGTACGATTCATTTTATTGAGCAAATTTTCTATTAATACGCGCAGCATCGTAACGTTAGTCAGCCTGAAACACCTTTACTGTGCTGCATCATATCACTGGAGGACTTCGTACGAGCTTTCATAACCATATAAATATAGGATTCGAAATTTTCTTTTGAGCATTTGGATGTAATTTTGCATGTGATCGGTTGAGTCGCCTCCTTATAGTTGTGTAAGAAAGGAATGATTATCCAGTGCGTCTGAACTTTATTAGTTTTACGTTGTTGCAAGCAGTAAGACAACTTGTTGTTCTGATCTTTAGTATTGCTCGAATTGGTCGCATTCCTGTTTATCACATTTATGAGTTTTGGTTGATCGTGAATAATTGGTGGCAATCATATAGTTCTTTTCGTTTGACATGATTCTCCGTAACCATTACTTTTAACTTGTCCCACAGGAGAAAAAACTTTTTCCCCTTCAGTTGGAATAAACAAGCGCTATTTCTAACGGCCTTTCCACCCAGAGCGCAGGTCAGCCCCAACGACAGCTATTTTGTATTGCCTTCGGTTTAAAGCTCGCGGTTCAGGATCGCGTTCAAATCCTAGCACTCCTTCATCGTCACTCTACCGTTTAACCTGGTTCAATTGTGGCCTTTTGGAATGCTTTCTTTATAGCAATCAACTCTGCCGCGGGACCCACTCTCAACAAACGTACTGATAAGCTAATGTCTGTAGCCTTGCAGTGCATTCCTTTTTCGCACATTTTCACATTTCGGATTTGAACTAAATAGTCGTCTTTGTCTCTACGTGCAATGTAACTATTTTTTTTCGATATGAAAAGGTTGTGTGGCTGGTCGTTTTTTTATTTTGTTATCGAGTTTCAGCATATTTTGGATTTCATTGGGATTTTGTGTATTGATATTTCATACGTCATTGTTTAGTGTTCCTGCTCAATATTCTTCTAGAGACTGAATATGTGAAAACTCAACTTACAACGCTTTTTGTGATTGACAGTTTTCTTGCCATGCATATACACGGTTTAGTAGTTTGCAGCGTTTAACGAGATGGATTATTTCCAGAAAATATTTCTGTTTATGTGATATCAGTGTTTCTTTTAGTTCAATGAGATAGAGCTCAATGGATCGAGCAGCGCGGCAGTTTAAAAATGGGACATGTTGA
Source organism: Nephrotoma flavescens (assembly GCA_932526605.1). Lineage (NCBI taxonomy): Eukaryota > Metazoa > Arthropoda > Insecta > Diptera > Tipulidae > Nephrotoma > Nephrotoma flavescens. The sequence goes on from OW052220.1 coordinate 74,677,882, forward strand.
TATACAGTACAGAATTTGAAATTGCTACCTTTACCGCGACTTCCTATCCTAAGTCCAAAATGTTAAAATGAGTAGTAATTGACCTACGTGGTAAAACGAATCATTTCAAAGGTTTTGAAACTAAATCAATGACAAGCAAATTTAGGCTGTATTTAGTGACTGTTTGGAGGATATTTTACACTGTTGATTATCGGATTTTATGGTCGCAGCAAAAGTGTTCGCCAAGAATAATATCACTCTGATTCTGAAGTACATAGTCAGAAAAATGTTCTTCGGAAACACTTTATTTTGAGTTAAGTCTTAATTATGAGACTTTTCGTATTCTGCGCGTGGTCTGTGACCAATAAGAACTTTTTTCAGTCACTGACTGTGCTTCAGAATTAGGGTGTAGGTGTGTGCTCACAAATTCTTAGTGCTCACACATTCTTATCAAATTCTCAGAACCTAAAACTTTGTTTACTACTGTGTACTATCGATGCTGAGTAACACATTTCGATATAATAAAGATATGGTGGATGAGTTAATAAATTTTTTCAGCCCAATGATGGTCGATCAATTAAGATCGAGTGCTATGGGGGCCCGCAAGACAAAGGAAGTGTCACGCATAATACGTTTGCCATAAAAATATAGGTGCGTCTGCTAGGTTGACTGAGACTTTTTGGCCGGTATAGATAGCTACCAGCAAGATGTTGGCCAAAATTTCAAAATTTCAATGAGCCAGCCATCAGTAATCCAAAATATCAGTTGCGATTTTTCAACGAAAAAGTTCACTTTCACATGAATTTGAATGATTTAAGGGGACATAGCACCTTCAAAAATGAAAAAAAAAGTTTTACAAAGATTTTTTTTTTTGGAATAAAAAGAGATATCTTATGAAACTTTTCCATTGACGTTTTATTTAAGTAAAAATTTTTTTTAGATTTTTGTTAGCCCACTGTCGTCTGCTACAAAGGTTTTCCAAAAACACTGAAAAATCGAGGCGTCATAACTTCTCTCACAAATTTCTAAAAAAAAAAACGGGATTTTATTCAGCATTAAATCTCCCTTGGAATGAACTAAAAGGAAAAAAATTGGTTGAAAAATAAAAAAATGGCGACATTTTTTGGAAGATTCAGCTTTTGATCCCCCCTCCCCCCCAATTTGTTGTAACTCAAAAAATTGAAAGCCGATTATTCCTTCCGTAGTTCATTCTGAGCAGAAATATATGTAGATCACGAGTTAAAATTTTAGAACGGTTGGATAAATATTTTTTTCTCAATCTTGCACGCCAACTAGAAAAACGTCATTTCGAGATAATCGCGTTTAAATTATCGCGATTCTAACATATTCTATCATAAAAAAAATTTCGATTTTTTGAAAATTTGAAGGTGCTATGTCTCCTTAAACACGCGCGACCTTAGAATAACATGGTTCTATGTGCAAAGCCTCTAGCTTTAAGAAATTGGAGGGAAAGTTTTAAGAATGGTTTTCATTATTTTTGTTTGAAATTTTTACAGAATTAAATTAAAATTAAAATAATTAAAGTTACGAGATTTCTTATTTAGAAGGCCCTTTTGGAATTGTCTAATTAGTTTTATAGTAATTTAGAAAATAAGTTTGCAGATACAACGTTTTGCTAAGTTATTGGATATTGATTGATTGATTAGAATATACGGCCAAGACTAAGAAGGGATCCCGGATACGCCGGGCCAACCGTACACCCCTTTTACATATAACAAGATGGAAGGATAGGAAAGGTTATAAGATATGATAAACTTGACCCGGTTACAGACACCTAAGTAGTCAATAGTTAGTAAATTGTTAGGCACAAGACAGCACAATTATTTTTGGTTTTATGGTATAAAAGATCAGCAATCAGCATCCTGAAAAAAATTTAATAATTGTTTAAGTACCAATATATGGTAGATTCCCTGCAATAAAACTATATTATTATGAGTTGAACTTCGATAAACTAAATAGAGCAATATTATCCATAAACAAAATTAAACTGGTTCCCAAAAAACATATTAAATCATGCAAAATTAATTCAATCCAGAAATCACCTAGCTATAGGCATTACAGAATAAAATATATTAATATGAATTTAGTAAGTTTCATTAAGACAACCATATGTAATCAGAATATATTTATACTTAAATTTCACTCAAGCAATAATCATAATATTTACACAAGTGAAATAAGATTACAATTATTACAAGCAGGAAGTGAATCCATCCATTGTTACAGTCATATATGTTTTATAGTTTTAGTTTAAATAAAAAATGCATTTATTTGATAGCTAAACTCAAATGGATCAATAGTTTACGGAATATTCTGTACTTTACTCATACATTGCAAATTATAAAAACAGATTATTACATGCGCGAAGTGAATATATATTCATTTAGTAAATTTAATTAAAATAACCACATGTAATCAGAATATATGATATACTTAAATTTCACTCAAGCAATAATAATAATATTTACACAAATAACATTAAATTACAATTATTACAAGCAGGAAGTGAATCCTTTTATTGTTACAGTCATATATGTTTTCTAGTTTTAATTTAAATACAAAATGCATTTGTTTGATAGCTAAACTCAAATGGATCAATAGTTCACAAAATATACTGCCGTTTTGCTAAGTTATTGGATATAATCACAAATTTAACAAAGTTTTAAGCAACCATTTACAACTCGGTTATAGCACACACAAAAAAAATACATATTCGGAATGGGTTGTATGTGTCTTAAAATAAGAAAATCCAAATATTTTATTTTTGATCTATCATAACTTTTATTATATTTTTCTGCATTCGCTGCAATCACAAAATTACCAAATCATATTTTTTTTTATAACTGAAAATAAGTGCAAAATTTTAATATTTCTAATTTTTCTTCTTCAATTTATTGGAATAACAAAGTTGTAACAAAACAGAACATAAAACAAAGTTGTATCGAGAGACCACATGTGGAAAATGGACGTGGAATTCAAAAATACGGGCCTTAGTTAAAATGTTTTAAGTTGAATTACGGTATTTGATGGAATATTATCTACTGGCTTTTCTTTTTTTTTTTAAACTGTCAGGTGCCACTATTCAATTTCCACAATTTCCATTTTCCAATAAAAACTGAAAAAAACATAAGATGGCGTCCTATCGTACTAAACGTATACGCAAAAATCAATTATGGTGGTAGAAAAATAAACAAAATGTGAAAGAACATTTAATATCCGCCATAAACAATTCAGCATAACAATTTGATTAAAACCGGAAAAAATCCGAAATCATTTTAGTGAAACCCGATTTTATGATCCCACCCCAGTTTTCCAAATTTTAAGCGGATACAAAAATTAGACCCATATGCAGCCCAGATGGTCTAATTGATCGGGAGGGAACTTCATGCCTATATATAAACTTTTTCTCCAAATTGGAAGTGGCAGCTTTAATATGAGCTTTTTCGGTTTTACACCGGAAGTAACAGCTTCAATAAGACCTTTTTCGATGTTATTTTAAAAAGTATATCATTTACGAGAAAAACGGTTATGAACCAACAGATGCTAAGTTAATATTGCGACAAAACCGATATAAAGATCAGTTTTCCAAAATTTTAGCGGAAATAACGTTTTTGGTCAAAAAACTTTTTTTTCAGTACACATTTGGTCCCTGTACAACCATATACAATTTGATTGACCTTGACGAAACTCTATATATCATGTATATACTAAAGTTTAAATATGTCATAAATGCGGAGATGCTTGCGAAATGTGGTGGACATATGTTTACCAGAAGAGACAGCTTTTGGTTGGTACAAAGCAGCATCTGGTAGGTGCAAGTAGAAATTAATAGTAGTGTATTCGAGATCTATGTTGGCCACAACAAATAAACGCAGGGTTATTTTTCAGAAACCATATATAATAAAACGGAAGGAAAAGGGAGATCACTAGTCAGATTATTTTAACAAATCAGTATACTATTATTGCTATAAAATCATATGATAAAATTACATCCCGGTTAAAATTTCATTAGAAATTACAATAATTGAAATGATTTATCAACAATAACTTGGTCATGACACACAATGCAAGACATATAATGATATCCTTATAATCATCGACATCAATTAAATCTACTTCTATTAAATAAAAAAATAAAAAAAAAATGTGTAGGATATAAGTAATTCCTTTCATTACTTCCAAATTGTCATAATTATGTTGTAAAACTTAATTGAGGTTGAGCACGGCGGTGGTAGAGGTGGTGATGATAAAAACAAACCGGAAAAATCAAAAACCAAGAAAAACGAGAAGGAAAAATAAACCACCGGAAACAAGAAAAAAAAATGTTGCAATGAAGAAAAAAGAATAAAATTCTATCTGTCCGCCTTGTAAAAAAAATCCGTATCAAAAAGTGTTATCAATTATTCAGTTCCTTTTTTTTTGTATAACAATTTTCCGTTTTTCATTCTGATGTTTTGTGTATTTCGGTGTACAAAAAGCACTTTAACAATTTCAAATTTAACCTCATTTAATGTATAGCTACCTACCTGCAACAATAGGTACGTACAAAACGAGCGTAAAATGTAATAAAAGCTTAAACCATAAAGTTTATTATATACAAAGTTACACTGTAAATACATGTACGAGTAGTTCCTGAAGCGTGTTCTTGCTATACCTATATATGAACATGTATATTGTATACTAGAATATTATATTATTAGAAAATTGGAAAATCAAATTTCATATTTTTGATTTATTTTCAAAAATAGTTCGAATATTGATTTTTTGTAAGACAGTTCTATATATTCATATAAGTATCGTACTTATTTGTACAACCTTGATCATAAGAAATATTATAACAGTAATAATAATAATAATAATAAACTAAAATACAAAACTATAATAATCATAACATAAAACTAGGTACCTTTTTATAGTTAGATACACATATAGACTAAACAATATAAACCCGAAGTGGTACAAGTTATGTACAAAATATTTTCATTTTTATGGTATTGATTTTCTTTTCATTTCGTTATTTTTTTTTTTTTTTGTTAATTTTTCTCATCGTATACTAAAGCTGAGGTAACGAAAAGCTCTACAACAAAACAAAAAGAAAAACTATTCGTATAAATGGATATACGAGTACTTCAACTTAATCAGATTTGTAACTATATATCGACCAAAACGAATTCCTTCACTATGGATTCGACATAATTTCAACCCAACATTTTCATCGGTACTTCTATACCATAAACGAAGTGAATTTGATTAAAATTTCATAAAGCTTTATTATTACTACTACAACTCTTTTTTTATTATCATTATCATTATTAATTTTTATTTTTGATGATCATCATTTTTACTATATTTATAACTAAAGTGTTGTTGTAATTGGAATATACACAAAGTTAAATTCATTTAGACAGAAAACAGCTTTTTGACTTTAATTTGAAATTAAATCGATTAAAATCTTATCGTACCGTAGATGACTATAATTTAATGAATTGTCTACATTGCCATTGTGTCTATATGGTATATAGATTGAACTATGTATAGTATAATGTGCATAGTGTGGAACATGAAATTGTTATGTGCCGCGTATTAGTTTGTAGGCATGAAGACAATGAATTAGTAGAGTGTGAATTATTAGTTGGAAGCACGACAAAATAATTTTGTGTGTTTGTCGACTTAATATTTAAAATGTATATATAATTAACGAGACCAATTTAATTAATTTATTTGGTTTAATTTTGGTAATAATACCACAGTATATAAGAATGGGTTAATGGTTGTATATAATAAGGAACAGCACGATTTCAAAGCGATGTTAAAAGCGAATACTAGAATCTTAATTGATTGATCCATATTTACTTTAATAGAAAAGCATCTCAAGATTAACGGCAATACTCGAATAATTTCGAGTACAATTTATGTTAATTAGAGAGTAGGTAATATTGTAACCCTATCCCGCCAAACATTTTTATCAACATCGCGAATCAAGAAACCCCACATTTTATATGCCGTACGAATAACAATTTGTGTAGTGCAGTATTCAACCCATCATTAGCTCCAGCACCAGTTTGTAAATCATTTCTGCATGACAGAATGCAATTTTCGGAAATTATAATAAAGGATTAATTATAAAAATTTAAGATGTGGCGTCGCAATATATTGCTTGATGGTTTGGTTTACAAAAAATAAAAATTGTAGGTTTCACCACCGGTTGAGTTGCCTCGTGAAAATAAAAAAAATCATTTTGTATAAAATAAATAAAAAAAAATGTTAATAAATTTTGTTATATCATAATTGGTGACTACGACTGGGCTAAAAATAATTAGTCTTTAGTAAGTACATACAAGGTGTCCCAAAATTGGAAGATCAAACGAAACAGGATGATAAAGCAGCTCATTTCCAACAAAAACAACCAAATAATTTTTTTTTCGAATTGTTGATGGTACAAAAGTTATTCCACTTTCAGTGTTTTTTTTAGTGAAACCGCATGCGCACTCACCAAAAAATTAATTTAAAACAAACTAAGAGTTATTTTGTTTGACTTTCTGATTTAATACGATCTTGAAAAGTGTGCCTTTCTAATAAAATCAATTTTATAAAGTGTATTATCTTCTGGCAAATAAAAACGATAGTTTTGTAAATTCGTTTTATTTCTCAACAATTTTTATTGATGCTTAAGTGACGCCAGCGGGAAAACAATATACTACATAAAGTGGACCTACTATCAGAAAAATATGCTACACTAATGCAGATTTTAAAATTGTGTAACACATCGGGATGTTCAAAACAGAATTTTTTCTATTAATTTTTTTCACAAAGTAAGTCGTGTTTATTAAAAAAGTGCACTTTTCGAGTCCTAAAATCGATCGATGCTTTGTGAGAATTAAAACAAAATGAATAAAATAATTTTTTTTTATTAATTTTTAATATTACTATACGGATTTCCTTCAAATTTCTCAGATTTCCCCAGGATTTCCCGGTTTTCTTCAAGATTTCCTCAATTTTCGCACAATTTCCACAGGATTTTTCGGATTTCCCCATGATTCCACCGTATTTGGATTTAACGGATTTCCACCGGGTTTCCTCCGTTAACAGGGAAATCCGGGGAAAATCCAGGGACATCTGGAAGAAATCTAAAAGAAAACCGTGTAATCCAAAACAAACCGGGGAACATCCGGAAAATCTGGGGGAAGTCCTGAAGAAACTCGGTAAATCTGGGGCAAATTCGAGAAATCTTGGGAAATTCGTGAATTCTGGAGAAATTTCGGAAAATCCTGGAATTTGATGGAAATTAATAAAAAAAAATATTTCATTCATTTGACAAAGCATCGATTTAATAACTCGATTTTTTTTTTAAGTGCGTTTTTAATAAACACGACTTACTTTGTGGAAAAAAATGATAAAAAACATTCTGTTGTGAATAAATAGCCCAGTATGTGATACCATTTTAAAATCTGCATTAGTGTCGCATATTTTTCTAATAGTGGTTCAAATTTCTGTAGTTCTAAACACCAAAAAAAAAAATTTGAAAACAAAAAGATTTTACAAAACCATTGTTTTTATTTGACTGAAAATAATGCAACTTTTAAAAATGGTTTTATTTTAAGGGCACACTCCAAAGTGGAATATCTTCTGCAGTATAAAAATTCGAAAAAAAAATTATTTGGCTGTTTTTGTTGGAAATGAGCTCCCATATTACCCTGTTTCGTTTGATCATCCAATTTTGGGCTATCCTGTACACACGTTTTATTGTACACAAAACGACATTCAACGTCCAGGTTGGTGTACATAATTGTCAAGCACATTTAGGATTGGCGTCATATTTAATAAAGCACACCAACCACTTATTAAAATTTTATTAATACTGTCAAATTTAAAAACATTAATTTAAACATATTATTATATTTTTCATGATTTTGTATTTAATAATTTGTTCTTATTGTGACTCGGGGAGCACTCGATTAGTTTTTTTTTTGTTAGAAACCGGAAACCCGTTTTTTCTTCTAGTGCATTAAAATTAAAAGTAAACATTTAATTTATTTTTCCGCGGCAATTTATTCGTAAATTTAAGACACCTTTAAAATGTTTACTCCACCCAATTCGCCGATAAAGCAGGATATTCCTTTTAAATAACAATATAGTGCGAATAACATCAGTGCGTTTGAATCGTGTGATGGTCAAGTTACATTTTTGGTACCGTAGTATATAGAGGCACAGTTTTAAATGTTAGGTATCGTAGAGGATCAGACTAAGTTTTATTATGTGGGAGGGGCTCTCGACGAAACATATATCAAAATCGTAGGTGAGATACATTTCAAAGGTTTATACATACAGTTTTGGACGGATTGCATTTCATTTTTCCGTATATAAACCACTTATTCATAGCTTTAAAGTGCATTTGAAAAGCATTTGAAGCATATTGAAAATGTTGTATTAGACCAACCTCTGATAAGGTTATAGCAATTAACGAATACAAGCCACCGGGAACAATAAAGAACATGAGATGATTTCTCGGGATGATAAATTTTTAAGGAAGGTTCATTCCTAATGCAGCTGGTGGCCAAGTCATTCTTATTTAATTCCTACAAAGGGACAAATAAAAATAATAAACTAAAAATTGATTGGGATGACCAAACGATCTCAGCGTTTAATTAGGCGAAACAAGATCTTGTAATGCACCGCTGGCATTAATTGTCGATGCGTCTGGTTTCGCTATACGAGCAGTTATACAACAATTGGACGACGGGCAGTTTCAACCACTTAAGGATTGTTTTCCATAAAGCTTTCTGATGTGAAAAAGCGTTATGGTACGTATGATAGGGAGTTGTTGGATGCGTATTCGTCGATTAATCATTTTAGATATTTATTGGAAAGTCGTTAGTTTGTTTTATACACTGATCATAAACCTTTAATATTTGAGTTTCGCCAAAATTTTGAGAAAGCATCGCCTCGCCGGCAAAGAAAATATTGTGGCCGACGCGTTCTCTCATATCGAGGAAATCGCAGTTACGCACCCATATGCAGACAGATTATATGTGACATATCGACTGGACGTCAAAGACTATTTGTTCCGATCAAATTTAGGAACCGGGATTATCGCACCCAGGAATAAAGAACACAGTGAAATTGGTGACAAGTAAATACGTATGGTTGTTACGACTTTTTTGTGTCATAACAATCATTTCCCTACATACGATCATTCTTAGTATTTTACTTCTATGGCGAATATTGTGTTGTGACTGATAGCAATGCCACCTGTGTACGAACACGTGGCATCGATGGTACTAAAATATTTTTTCACTATGTGGACGTTTTTTTTTCTTAACTATCGTATTTCTCCCTACCATAATTCCGCGGGATCATCGATTAAAAGAGATCGCGAGACCAAGGTGCATCGGGTGTGTGCAAGGCAATGCGCTCTAGAAGAATATTTTTTCTTGTATGTTTCTCGTTTGCATCAATTCGCGTTACAGAACCGGAGAAGGAACAAGATTCTGCTAGAACGTTTTGGCGTTCGTTGTGCGGTGGGAGAATCTTTTTTTTGTTAGTCAGTCAAGTTTTGAATTATGAATTTTGTAAAATATAAAACATCATCGAGTCTAAAAGAAAAATGTAAAAATCGACTAGGTGTGGCACGAAAATCTTGTCGGTGAGAATTGTTATATTTAGTGAAATTATTTGTTACGGATGTCCAACAACGTGGAAAAATCACTTTGGGTACCTCATTTTCAACGTGTATCGTCATTTGTCTTACGGGTACCACATTTTGGCAAATCACAGCAAATTTTTTCCGGTAAGCCAAATTTTGACGGGTGCTGAAATATCAGGTGTACCGAACATAATTAACGGACATTGCAATTGGTTTTAATTGAACGGGTGGTCAACCGGTCATTCGTATTTTTTACTTTTCGAATTTTGGCAAGCCCAATATTTCTACGGTTTTTGACGAAGACTTCCAACGAGTATTACCAAGGCGGTAGAAGCCCAACGAAGGCACAGCAAAGCCCAACGAAGGCACAGCAAAGCCCAACGAAGGCGAAGCAAAGCCCAACGAAGGCGTGAAAGATGTCCAACGGTCCTGGTGCGGTGCACAGCTGAGGCATGACGGCACCGAGGCCGCAACAATAAATTTTGGTAAAAGAAAGTAGTATTATGGTACGAGTGTTTTTTTATTTTTTCTATTTTATATATTTTTTTTATATATTCTGATTTTTTTTTAAATTTTTTTTGTTGTTGTAATCGAGCGCCGCATAGTGGGTGAACGTCGCGTGCTCGTTGTTCACGTTGGTCTCGTTCCTTCCTTATCCGGGTTTTGTTTTCTTTATAGCATAAAAAAAATATGAATTGCTAATTTTTCCGGGTTTGGTGTGATGAGAGTGGACTTCTCATTCTATATCGGCGTGTGGTTTGCGGTTTCTTGGTGCCCGCATCCGGGTTCGAAACCGGCGCTTGTGCCGTGTGAGTTCGAATGGATGCGCGCACCAAGGCACCTCACTCAGTTATAATTATGGCGTTGTTCGTTCCTCAAGTTCGGGCCGATGAATTTCGGCGGAACATCAGGGTTTAATTTATTATTTACCTTTATTTTTTTTGTTTAAGTTTTTGTAGTCACGGTGTAGGTCAGGAACATCGTTAGTCTCCATCCCTACGACCCCTCGCACATCTCACCGTGTGAGGCCTCTAAGATGTTTAGTGGAATCTGCGGGTCGACTGCTGAGCCATCCTGTAACATGGTAAGATTAAAATGATGTTATGAATTGGACACAAGCATGCACGGCCTGTCAGAAATGTAAAATCATAAGGCACGTCAAAAGACCGTTGGGCCAGTTTCAATTAGTAGAAAAAAGATTTAACGAAATTCATATAGATTTGATCAGACCTGTACCAATTTCAGAAAATCAGTGCTATTGTCTAACTGTTATAGACAGATTTACGCGTTGGGGAAAGCTATTTAATTGCTTGATATTAAAGCAGAACCGGTAGCATTTGCGTTATACAACGGTTGGATATCAAGACTTGGCACTCTCTCATACGTGGTTATTGATCTAGAACGTCAATTTGAGTCCGAGTTATTTAGGAAATTAGCAATTTTCATGAAATTTAAGTGGAAACGAACTCTCCTCAGGCAAACGGAATCATTGAAAGATTGCATCGTACACTTAAGACTGCAATAGTGTGCCATGGCCGACAAAGGTGTTACTAACTGTATTATTTGGTTTGTGAACAGCGTACCGGAAAGATTTAAAGTGTACTTCAGAGTTGGTGTATGGCGAAACTGTAACGTTACCTGGATATTTCGTAATTGTATCCAATACCTCAAAATTACAAAATGATTCTATAAAAGAGCTTAGAAATCATTTAAAAGTTATTTCGCTAATACTTCACGCTTACCATAATAAAACAAATTTAATTGTGTTCAAGGAATTGGTAAATTGTACACATGCGTTTGTACGTACTGATGCAGTGCGGGCGTGACTTCAGCCTGTGTTAGGTCGTTACAAAAAATTTTATGAGGTCAGGATTTGAAATAGAGAAATCAACGTGTCAATAGATAGATTCAAGCCTTTTTTCAAGAGGTTCTTGACACAACAGAGGGAAATGCAAAATTTCTCGTAACCCATTGTTTTGAATTGAACAGTACCATTCACACCGGTGCAAGGAGCCTCGCGGTCACATCAGGGCGTAATATTTAATCCAGTGCCGGAGATCAGGGTAATTTCGAGAAATACCCGGACTGGCAGGGCTGTAATACCCACGTATTTCCGTTAACTTTTATCGTTCTTTCCCTCACTGATGGGGAGGTAGTAATGTTGCGTCGCAATATATTGTTTGTTGTAAAAAAATTAAAAATTTCATTTTGTGTAAAATAAATAAAACAAGTAAAAAATATAAAAATTGGGAAAAAAAAATATTCCATACAGTAAAAACTATATAAATTAATTTATAATATAAATATATCAAATAAAATTTTTTTGAATAAATTGGTTTGGTTAATTAAATATTTTACGAGCGATCAGTCATTTAAAACCATAATTGGGTAAAAAGATCGTTCTATAAGACTTTTTATAAGTTGAAATCGATGAATATTACATTTTGTAGTTTATGTTACGTGCCAACAGACAATAAATGTTTGTTATCGGAAATGGTAAACTCCAAAATTTACGTTTCTATGAACAAAGTTTACAAAAAATGAAGATTAATAGAGTTTGGTAAATTCAAAAAGCATTTATTTATATTTATTACTTGAATAAAGCTTACTTAACAAAAGAATTGCTATTTCAAGCTTTATCAAATCAATTTTTAAATTATCCGTAAACTAGTTTCTATTGTGTGAGACCTCATATCTATAACAAAATATTAAATCCTCCAAAAAAAAATTCGGGATTTTGAATTAAATCTATATAATGCAAAATTATGAATTTATTGAAAAACAAATTTAAAATCAAAATCCACATCTGCTATAGAACGTTTGTTTCGCTGGTTGAACACCTACTCGAATGGAACACATTAACGGATGAAAATGTATAAAAAAATTTCAAATTGTTTTGCGATTGCAATAAAACAACTTTACGTGCATTGTTTATTGTAGTAGCAGTGGTGGTTTACAGAATAATTTTTATGAATCTCATAAGTAAATTCAACCCAATTTCGGTACTCCAAAAATAGCAGCATTAGTGTATTCTACAAAAAAAAATTAAATGTAATGCAAATGTCCTAATATGGATTATGGAGAGTATCGTTTCAAGTCTGATACATTTATTTGAAACGCAATATAACCCGACCCGTACGCGACAAAGTTACTACTCCCACGTCTGATGATGGAAATGAACAGAACTATGACCTTCTGTTGGAGTCAACACTCTTCCTTGCCCGTACTATAAGGCGATTACGGCAGGCGATTACGTAAGGTAGGACATGAAAATCGAACCGCGAAAGAGTTGGGGGTACTTCAGCCACAGAAGAGATAAGAAATATTAAATCATAAGAAAAAAGTATTCATTCTTTTCAAATAATAAATCTTGCTGAGTTTTACGATGAAAGTAATATAGTTATTTTTAAACCACCTATTCGAATAAGCTATGTCACGAGACTATTAATTTCATTTTAAACCTCTATACCCAATTCCGACTTGTTTGATAAAGTTTACAAAAAAAAATTTTTAGTCTCCCATCTTCTGAGTTTTCTTATAGCTTTTAGCACTTAAATCAAGGAGGTTTAATTTTTTGCCATGGTTTTTTCGCCAACAAAAAAACGAGGGTTTTACCAAAACGTTTAATAACGGTCACTTACTGATCACCACTATAAAAAAGAATGCAAAATGCTATAAAATTCCAAAACCGTAAAACTCGTTTTGGAATTTTTTTTCTTTCGTTATGTGTTACTAAATTCATGCTGTAAAATTAGCCGAAATTTTTAACGTATTCAAAGTTTAAAATCCAAAACTATTCGACCAAAAAAAAGTCTAGTAGAAAATTCTAGCCGAAAAAAATGGATGATCGATAAAAAAAAATTTTATGTAAGAACAAGGCATAGTATGATCATAATTTACCCAATACTAATACAAGTTAAAATGAAAGAAGCATCTATCTAAATCTGTATTGATCACGTAACGGGTTCGATTGAACTTCTGACACTTGTGAGGAGCTTAATTCGTTTTACGACATGCGATAACATAATTTTTAATCACGCTCCACATAAAATATGACCTATTATTTGGTACAGGGGTACACTGCAGTGCTACAGCTCAGATTCATAACCGCTTTAAACACGATAAATTATAAACATTTGGTAGCTTTATGCTTCACCTAGATATTAGTCTTAGTAATTTTGAAGACCCAGAGACAAAATATTACAAGCGAGTTTTATTAAAAAAAAATAATTAAAACTTGAATAAGCACTTCCATAAGCTTACGAGACTCACTTCAATAATACTACTAGGTCACGGGGCTATAGATTATTGCTGGATAAATACGTTGTTAGATGTATAACAACGTATTTATCCGGCATATGTCAATAATATTATAAATCTATTATTTTCGGCTTGGACAGCGGTAATTATCGGCTTATCGCATGATTCTGAAAAGCTTTAATGTGTGAGTGACTTGAAATCTCGGACTACGTAAATAACGGATATTAAAATAATCTTGTTGAAACTTATTTTCAATCGATTGAAATAAAACAGTGATTGTCTTCAATTAAATATTGGCAAGACATCTTTAAAATATTTTAATTTAAATTAATTAAACCAAGCCATTTATCAAATGATTGGAATGAAAGGCTGTCCGTTGAAAATGAGAGATTGCTTTTAATCAAATAATATTTGCGGACACCATTCCAAGACATAAGAGCATCTACATAATAATTTCCAACTGAACTGAATTTTCAACTTTGAAAAGAACTAAACTAACATAAGCCGACAAAGTAAGATTTCCGAACATTAACCGAGACTATAGCAGAGTCCATAGTTGAGTTATTACAACGATGTACTTAATGCAAGACCGAAACTTTAAAATATGCGGTTTCAAATCGGAGCTGCTACGTTAATTTTACTATTGTATGGTCTGTATTTAGGAAGAAGAAGTCTGTATTTAGGTTGGCAAGGGCGCGTGTCAAAAGGCTAAAATGCCACAACAAGAACACCATCGATGATAAGCAGTGGTTAATTAAAATTAAATAAATCAACCAATCACATTTTATGGCTAAAAATGAATCCTCAACTTTAAATAAAATCGATTAATCTTTATATAAAAATACAACAAACTAGAAGTGGTCTGCCACTGCATTTAAACTTTTGCTTAGAAATTTGCCAGGGAGAAGGTAGTGAACATTTAGTAAGGCAAATCTATCCAAAATTATACTGTAGGCCTTTTGATACGTTAATTTTCCAAAAAAACGACGAAGAAGACCTTAAAAATCAAATTTCTTGAACCCTAATTGTAACTTTGATAGACTTATATATTCATACGGGTTTCACAACTGATTGTACAGATTGGTAATTTACAATTTCGGAAAACTGAATTTAACAAAATCGCTTAAGAAAGAACCAGGTAAATAGCAAGGCAAATTTAAGAATTTTATTTATAAAATAATCTCATCTTAAATTCTGAATTTAACCATAAACGGTCTTGAAATGGCGAATTACAATCAGTTTTAAACGTTTTTTCAACGATAACTGAGATTCAGTCAGGAAGTCAAATTGCTTAATGAATATTGAATTTAATTCGATGTTCATATATAATTGCCGATCATATTATCCTACAATTCTAATTTATCAAACGGCCAGTCGATTAAGATCTAATCGCCATGGTGAAATTCTAAAATCTCACGAAAATGGAGTAGAATTCAAAATTTTGAGAAACGAGTAACAAATAACCGAATTCCAATAAAACAAATCAAATTTCAGTTCATGGTTGACAATAAATTTTTAAATCTTAATGAGAAATCTGACTATAAATAAATTTATTTTGTTAAGAAATGGTCGAATTATATTTAGCAAGGTCAAAGGCAAAACCAACGTTTCACATTCCCATCAGCACGGTCACTTTCGATTTTTTTTTCTAAATTTTGAAAACCTTGACTTTTGTGCCAAGCAGCTGTTTTCACTCTTTTAAATTCTAAATCTATTTTCGAGTTACTGAAAACTAGTAAAATTTGAAAAGCTTAGTACTATAATGAAACAGCGTCAAATTATTTTTTAAACTGGGATTCTGGTGCTGAAATTTGTAAAACGGTGTTAATTAAAGGCAGCCAAAAGCAGAACAAAACATTTGCAAAATTTGCAAATTCATTTAAAAAAAAAAAAAAAATAGAAGTCGAAGAACAAATTTCGTAGTTGGACCATCAACTGGACACTCCATTATAAATGAGCTGATATGCTCAAAATAAGGTGTGTGGTTCACAAAGTTGTAACAGAAAGAAAGTAAATAAATAAATGATATCAATCACTTGGCCATAACATCGGTTAGAAAATAGTTACGTTCTACGATGTCGGTAACAACAGATCGATTGCATTCAGTAAGCCTAAAACTAAAAATGTTATGAAAAATAAGTGTTAGACTGTGATGCGATCTGTGACTTATTTTGTGGAGAATGACATTTTTGAAAGTTAATAATTTCTAACCTCTAGAATAAACTACCTGCAGAATGGCTTCCATCTAAAATCAATAAATCTACAATAAAATTTCCCAAGATCATGTTTTTATATTCAAATGAATCCTTTGAAACGTTTTGTACAGTTATAATTTTTTATTTTTTTATTTTTATTATCCCTGCAATCTGTTTTGAGGTCAAGGCTCTCAAAACTAATTTTCGCGGTTTGCTTTTAGCGTCCTTACGTTTACGCGATTGCCAGTTAATTCGACACATTTGCACATTGTTTAGCTCCATGCCAGCCTCCTATATGCTGGCATGAAAAATGGGTCGTCCCCTGAGTTTTCATTTCATCACAGATCATAATATGTGGATAAAAATTCCCTTTGCATGCTCAGGGATTATAACCTGGTACCTAATTCCATTTCAATTACTATAAAGAAAAAGTACAATAAAATTTATTATAGAATATCATTTTTATAGAACGATTTACGTTTGAAGTTAAAATCGATATCTTGAAATCATAGAATATAAAATTAGGGATTTAGTTTTCCAGGGTTTGAATTTCCTAAATTTTGATATGAGAGATTCAACATTTCAGAATTTTGAATATCAGAATTTTAAAAACGTGATTTTTAAATCTAGAATTTTCAATACGACATTGTATTGAATTTAGGTTCAACTTTGAGAAAATAAGGTGGAAAATGATTAACAAGTGGCCTCAGGAGATATTTATACATATAAAGTGCTTAAAGTTTTGCTATAAATTTGCGCCAGTTAATAAATGTCTAATAATACTTGACAATCATGTGCTGGCATCACTTCACAAAGTTTAATATATTTTTAGTACAAATACATATTACATATTTGTTCGTTGTAATTCTGCACAAAAAAAATAAACGATTTATTGAATTTTTATTTTATTTCGATTTAAATTTTAATTCATTTTTTGTATTATATATTTATGTCATTTCGACTGCTATCGAAATGATTTATGGTATGTTGTAAATTTGTATTGTATACAAATTTCAAATAAACGTTTATAACGTTCGTAAAAAAACGTGAAGAAGAAAAAACACAACTCAAACAAAATATCGTTTTTCATATTTCCACTTTGATATTATGGAAAAATATAAAAAAAATCGTTTATGAATTTTTATAGATTTATGTACGTCTAGTCATTTTTTGAAAGTTTTAAATTATTAGGGAATTTGCGCGGTGCGGCAGAAATAATGCCACAAGAAGAGTGAAGTCGTATATTTAAAGCAACGACTCACGGACTTTCTGTGTCACTCTTACTGATTATAGGTGGTCTAGTGAGAACGAAGCAGGCTATTAACTTTCATCATAAAGACAACTAGGTTATAAAAAACCTTCTCCGTTGTACAAGGACAATGTTTTAAAAAGGGAAACATTGAACATGAAAATACATGAAATTTCAGCGTCCATCAGAACGGAGGATAATTTCGAGTAGGTTTTCTCATCCATCGGCCTTAATATGCGGAACGACTTTAACGATACTACTCCACGACATTAAACTCATAGTGCGTAACTAAAATGTAAAAAAAGGTTAGAGTGCAGAAGTAATATCGCACATCAGTTCCTACAGCTTGTATAGCTATAACAACAATAGAAACGCAATACCGACCTGACAATAATGTGCAATTTAGTTGTATATCAAGTAGTTTTTTTTTCTACAAAAGAAGATTTACAAAATAAAATTAAGATCGCATACCTGACGCTAGATCTTACAGAAATGCAGACATAGATGGCGGTAATTTTCTTGTAATTTACGTTTAACTGACAAGCACAAAAGGCCGTTTGATGGAAGGTTATCACTAAAAGCTGCCACTAAACCTGGCTTAATCCTATTCTGCCATTCACGGACTATTTTCGAAATATACTAATGTGTTAAAATCATAACTCTCACAAGAGCTGTATAAATTATTTGAAGAGTACAAATTATCCCACTCGTACAATTTTTATTAAATTATTAAGAATTGGTTACAGCACTCTCGATAAACTTAAAATATAAAAAAGTTTTTTTCTTACACATATATAAATTTCACAATTAATTAATAACGTTTAGCAAACTTTTGACCTAAAAACTTTTATATATATGTATATATATTTTATATAATAAATCGAACACCTTGAAGACATATAAAAGTTCCCATAAATCAAATTCAATTATAATTTTCCTTATACACATTATACCTTTTTCATATTTTCTCAATTATATTTTGCTCCTTTTAACTTTTTTCGGTTCAAAATGCTACAGAAAAATTCCAGAGCTTTTTTATACTTTTTTCCTCGTCACACAGAAATGTTTATTTATATAAACCATATACAGTTCTGGGTTAAATCATATAATATTTTTAATAAAAAAGCTTATATATTTATGAGATTTTCCACAATTATTTTGAAAAGCTTTTTTTGGTTATGTATTTGTATTGTTGTATAATGGTATCATCCACACACGTATATATTACATATATACAGTCTGGAATGTACCAGGGTTTTTATTAAATTTTATTGAAAAAATATGGAAGCTCGTAGTGTGTTCTGATATTTTGTGGATGAGCTTTTATATTCCTTAATAATATGCATACTCGTACATAACAATATTCATTTTATGTAAATAAATTTTTTAACTGTCATAACCAACTTAAATTGTAATTTCTCATAAAGAATTCTATTTATGTACACTTTATTTTGTCTGTTACTTTGTTGGTGTGTGCTTTTCTTGAATGTCATAAAATGAAATGTGGGATGGTATTGGAATTGGAATCTAAAGAAAATCCTAAGTGGAAGTGATTTTATATAAAAGATTTTATTTGGTGTAGGTTTAAATGAGAGCTAATTTGATACGTTTATTGTAATATATTAGGCTGACAAATTTTTACCAAAATTTTAATAACGGTTTGTGAAGAAGAAATCAAATTTCGTCTGGCGATTTTGCAAACTGAGAACATTATTTATATGCTTATGGACGAGATTTTTTAGTCAACAATGGCACATAATTTTTAATTCAATCCGCCTTTACAGACTTCTGTATTTTAAAGTTTAACACCTAAAATACCTGAGCATATTTTTCGCAATTGTACATCAAAAGGTCGCTTAATATTTTTAATAATCTTCTTGGGAGAAAAGTTCTTGGGAGAAAAATATTTATTTATTAAAGTTCTTGACATCTTTCTTTGTAACCACGTATACACCTGATGGCTATGCGATGGTCGGCTCTGTTGTTCTAATTTCAATATTTTTTTTTTGCGATAGAAAGTTCGTATTCTTCCATTTGCGTATAAAAGTGATTGATTAACATTTATTTGTAGCCAGCATTTGAAAATTACTTCAAAATCTTTCGTGGCGATGGTTTTTTTCATACCATCAATTTTTGTTAGTGCAGTTTATTGAGTTAAAATGAAGTTTCATTAACTTAACCAACATTTTAAAACGCTATTAACAAAAAATTAAGCGTCACTCGTTTTTTGTAGAACGTTTGTCTTTAATATTTTAATGGTTGCAGTCCCCTTAATGAAAAGTAGAGGGATAAATTTGTTGTGATCAACACTCGAATTTCTTTTACAAATGTATATCACGAGTACACCACACTTCATTTCAAAAGTTCATTATACATAGTTCATAATAGTTTTTCACGTATATGATATGCTTATCAAAATATTCGCAAAAACGTAAAAGCTTCTTTGGAGGCTGCCACTTTCAGTGAACCAATTTAAGCGAAAAATTTATTGAATCTCCTAATTTATGAGAAAAACAGAGTTATGAAATTTCATGATGATTAGTAAATTTGTCTGGTCTGTAGAGGAGATGAATAAATTTAGTCTACACGAGACCATGCGCAGGTTTTTTAAAAACAACTTTTTTGACTTCGGCGATCATACCAAAAATTGCAAATCTGAAAATTTTAAGTCTAAAGGTTTTTCACGACTACGATGCTTCGATTTACTCAGGGACTAGATAATAAGGACTAGATTTCTTTGTGTACTTACTGAACTCGGATTTAGATTTGTTCAAATAAGGATTAAAATTGAACTATATTTAAATCATAGTTAAAATTTCGTTTTTGTTAAACATCGTTGTTGTTGTCAAAATAAACATGGCCGATAACACAACATAAACATTTATAAGAACTAGATGTTTTTGTATGATACTGAACTCCTATTTATATTTATTAAAATTGGGATTAAAATTGAATTACAATTAAATCATAGTTAAAATTTTGTTTTTGTCAAACTTCGTTGTTGTTGTCAAAATAAACATGGCCGATAATACACTTAAAACACTAATAAGGACTAGATGTCTTTGTACAATTACTGAAGTCGGATTTATATTTATTAAAATTAGGATTAAAATTAAATTATTATTAAATCATAGTTAAAATTTTGTTTTTGTCAAACATCGTTGTTGTTGTCAAAATAAACATGGCCGATAATACACTTAAAACACTAATAAGGACTAAATGTCTTTGTGTAATTACTGAACTCGTATTTATATTTATTCAAATTAGGATTAAAATTAAATTATTATTAAATCATAGTTAAAATTTTGTTTTTGTCAAACATCGTTGTTGTTGTCAAAATAAACATGGCCGATAATACACTTAAAACACTAATAAGGACTAGATTTCTTTGTGTACTTACTGAACTCGGATTTAGATTTGTTCAAATTAGGATTAAAATTGAATTATATTTAAATCATAGTAAAAATTTTGTTTTTGTCAAACATCGTTGTTGTTGTCAAAATAAACATGGCCGATAATACACTTAAAACACTAACAAGGACTAGATGTCTTTGTGTAATTACTGAACTCGTATTTATATTTATTCAAATTAGGATTAAAATTAAATTATTATTAAATCATAGTTAAAATTTTGTTTTTGTCAAACATCGTTGTTGTTGTCAAAATAAACATGGCCGATAATACACTTAAAACACTATTAAGGACTAGATGTCTTTGTGTAATTACTGAACTCGGATTTAGATTTGTTCAAAATAGGATTAAAATTGAATTATATTTAAATCATAGTAAAAATTTTGTTTTTGTCAAACATCGTTGTTGTTGACAAAATAAACATGGCCGATAATACTACATAAACATTTATAAGAACTAGATGTTTTTGTGTAATAATGAACTCGGATTTAAGTTTGTTCAAATATGGATTAAAATTGTACTGTAATTAAATCATAGTTAAAATTTTGTTTTTGTCAAACATCGTTGTTGTTGTCAAAATAAACATGACCGATAATACCACATAAACACTAATAAAGACAAGATGTCTTTGTATAATTACTGAACTCGGATTTATATTTGTTCAAATTGGGATTACAATTGATTTATAATTAAATCATAACTAAAATTTTGTTTTTGTCAAACTTCGTTGTTGTTGTCAAAATAAACATGGCCGATAATACACTTAAAACACTAATAAGGACTAGATGTCTTTGTACAATTACTGAAGTCGGATTTATATTTATTAAAATTAGGATTAAAATTAAATTATTATTAAATCATAGTTAAAATTTTGTTTTTGTCAAACTTCGTTGTTGTTCTCAAAATAAACATGGCCGATAATACACTTAAAACACTAATAAGGACTAGATGTCTTTGTACAATTACTGAAGTCGGATTTATATTTATTAAAATTAGGATTAAAATTAAATTATTATTAAATCATAGTTAAAATTTTGTTTTTGTCAAACTTCGTTGTTGTTGTCAAAATAAACATGGCCGATAATACACTTAAAACACTAATAAGGACTAGATGTCTTTGTAATTACTGAACTCGGATTAAGATATGTTCAAATTATGATAAATTTGAATTATATTTAAATCATAGTTAAAATGTTTTATTTGTCAAACAACGTTGTTGTTGTCAAAATAAACATGGCCGATAATACACTTAAAACACTAATAAGGACTAGATGTCTTTGTATATTTACTGAACTCGGATTTAGATTTGTTTAAATTAGGATTAAAATTGAATTATATTTAAATCATAGTGAAAATTTTGTTTTTGTCAAACATCGTTGTTGTTGTCAAAATAAGCATGGCCGATAATAACAAATAAATATTTATAAGGACTGGATGTCTTTGTATAATTACTGAACTCTGATCTAAATTTGTTCAAATTGGGTTTACAATAAAATTATATTTAAATCATAGTTCAAATTTGGTTTTTGTCAAATATCGTTGTTGTTGTCAAAATAAACATGGCCAATAATACACTTAAAATATGAATAAGGATTCGATGTTTTTGTCTAAATTCTGAACTCGAACTTAAATTTGTTCAAACTGGAATTAAAATTTATTTAAGATTAAATCGTGGTTAAAATTTTGTTTTTGTCATAAATTGTTATTGTCAAAACAAACATGGCCGATAATACAAAACATATACATTTATATGGATTAGATGTCTTTATATAATTACTGAACTCGGATTTATATTTGTTCAAATTAGGATTAAAATTGAATTATATTTAAATCATAGTTAAAATTTTGTTTTTGTCAAACATCGTTGTTGTTGTCAAAATAAACATGGCCGATAATACACTTAAAACACTAATAAGGACAAGATGTCTTTGTATAATTACTGAAGTCGGATTTATATTTATTAAAATTAGGATTAAAATTAAATTATTATTAAATCATAGTTAAAAGTTTGTTTTTGTCAAACTTCGTTGTTGTTCTCAAAATAAACATGGCCGATAATACACTTAAAACACTAATAAGAACTAGTTGTTTTTGTATAATACTGAACTCGGATTTATGTTTATTAAAATTAGGATTAAAATTAAATTATTATTAAATCATAGTAAAAATTTTGTTTTTGTAAAACAACGTTGTTGTTGTCAAAATAAACATGGCCGATAATACTACATAAACATTTATAAGAACTAGATGTTTTGTATAATACTGAACTCGGATTTATATTTATTCAAATTAGGATTAAAATTAAATTATTATTAAATCATAGTAAAAATTTTGTTTTTGTCAAACATCGCTGTTGTTGTCAAAATAAACATGGCCGATAATACACTTAAAACACTAATAAGGACTAGATTTCTTTGTGTACTTACTGAACTCGGATTTAGATTTGTATAAATTAGGATTAAAATTGAATTATAATTAAATCATAGTTAAAATTTTGTTTTTTTTCAAACATCGTTGTTGTTGTCAAAATAAACATGGCCGATAATACACTTAAAACACTAATAAATACTAGATGTCTTTGTATAATTACTGAACTCGGATTTAGATTTGTTTAAATTAGGATTAAAATTGAATTATATTTAAACCATAGTGAAAATTTTGTTTTTGTCAAACATCGTTGTTGTTGTCAAAATAAACATGGCCGATAATAACAAATAAATATTTATAAGGACTGGATGTCTTTGTATAATTACTGAACTCTGATCTAAATTTGTTCAAATTGGGTTTACAATAAAATTATATTTAAATCATAGTTCAAATTTGGTTTTTGTCAAATATCGTTGTTGTTGTCAAAATAAACATGGCCAATAATACACTTAAAATATGAATAAGGATTCGATGTTTTTGTCTAAATTCTGAACTCGAACTTAAATTTGTTCAAACTGGAATTAAAATTTATTTAAGATTAAATCGTGGTTAAAATTTTGTTTTTGTCATAAATTGTTATTGTCAAAATAAACATGGCCGATAATACAAAACATATACATTTATATGGATTAGATGTCTTTATATAATTACTGAACTCGGATTTAGATTTGTTCAAATTAGGATTAAAATTGAATTATATTTAAATCATAGTTAAAATTTTGTTTTTGTGAAACATCGTTGTTGTTGTCAAAATAAACATGGCCGATAATACACTTAAAACACTAATAAGGACTAGATGTCTTTGTATAATTACTGAAGTCGGATTTATGTTTATTAAAATTAGGATTAAAATTAAATTATTATTAAATCATAGTTAAAATTTTGTTTTTGTAAAACAACGTTGTTGTTGTCAAAATAAACATGGCCGATAATACTACATAAACATTTATAAGAACTAGATGTTTTGTATAATACTGAACTCGGATTTATATTTATTCAAATTAGGATTAAAATTAAATTATTATTAAATCATATTTAAAATTTTGTTTTTGTCAAACATCGCTGTTGTTGTCAAAATAAACATGGCCGATAATACACTTAAAACACTAATAAGGACTAGATTTCTTTGTGTACTTACTGAACTCGGATTTAGATTTGTTCAAATTAGGATTAAAATTGAATTATAATTAAATCATAGGTAAAATTTTGTTTTTTTTCAAACATCGTTGTTGTTGTCAAAATAAACATGGCCGATAATACACTTAAAACACTAATAAATACTAGATGTCTTTGTATAATTACTGAACTCGGATTTAGATTTGTTTAAATTAGGATTAAAATTGAATTATATTTAAACCATAGTGAAAATTTTGTTTTTGTCAAACATCGTTGTTGTTGTCAAAATAAACATGGCCGATAATAACAAATAAATATTTATAAGGACTGGATGTCTTTGTATAATTACTGAACTCTGATCTAAATTTGTTCAAATTGGGTTTACAATAAAATTATAATTAAATCATAGTTCAAATTTGGTTTTTGTCAAATATCGTTGATGTTGTCAAAATAAACATGGCCGATAATACACTTAAAACACTCTAAATGTTTTTGTATAATTACTGAACTCGGATTTATATTTGTTCAAATTAGGATAAAAATTGAATTAAATTTAAATCATAGTCAAAATTTTGTTTTTTTCAAACATCGTTGTTGTTGTCAAAATAAGCATTGCCGATAATACACTTAAAACACTTATAAGGACTAGATGTCTTTGTATAATTACTGAACTCGAATGTAGATTTGCTCAAATTGGGATTAAAATTAAATTTTATTTAAGTCATAGTTGAAATTTTGTTTTTATCATTGTTGTTATTGTTAAAATAAACATGGCCGATAATACACTTAAAACACTTATAAGGACTAGATGTCTTTGTAATTACTAAACTCGGATTTAGATTTGTTCAAATTAGGATAAATTTGAATTATATTTAAATCATAGTTAAAATTTTGTTTTTGTCAAACATCGTTGTTGTTGTCAAAATAAACATGGCCAATAATACACTTAAAACACTAATAAAGACTAGATGTCTTTGTATAATTACTGAACTCGGATTTAGAATTGTTCAAATTGGGATAAAAATTGAATGATATTTAAATCATAGTTAAAATTTTGTTTTTGTCAAACATCGTTGTTGTTGTCAAAATAAACATGGCCGATAATACACTTAAAACACTAATAAGGACTAAATGTCTTTGTATAATTACTGAACTCGGATTTAGATTTTTTTAATTTAGGATTAAAATTGAATTATATGTAAACCATAGTGAAAATTTTGTTTTTTTGTCAAACATCGTTGTTGTTGTCTAAATAAGCATGGCCGATAATAACAAATAAATATTTATAAGGACTGGATGTCTTTGTATAATTACTGAACTCTGATCTAAATTTGTTCAAATTGGGGTTACAATAAAATTATATTAAAATCATAGTTCAAATTTGGTTTTTGTCAAATATCGTTGTTGTTGTCAAAATAAACATGGCCAATAATACACTTAAAATATGAATAAGGATTCAATGTTTTTGTCTAAATTCTGAACTCGGACTTAACTTTGTTCAAACTGGGATTAAAATTTATTTATGATTAAATCGTGGTTAAAATTTTGTTTTTGTCAAAAATTGTTATTGTCAAAATAAACATGGCCGATAATACAAAGCATATACATTTATATGGATTAGATGTCTTTATATAATTACGGAACTCGGATTTAGATTTGTTCAAATTGGGATGTAAATTAAATTATATTTACATGATAGTTAAGATTTTGTTTTTGTCAAACATCTTTGTTGTTGCCAAAAGAGACATGGCCGATAATACACTTAAAACAACAATACGTACTAGATGTCATATAATAATAATTAATGAGCTTGGATTAAAATTTGTTCATATAAGGAATAAGGATTAAAATTGAATTATAATTAAATCATAGTTAAAATTTTGTTTTTGTCAAACATCGTTGTTGTTGTCAAAATAAACATGGCCGATAATACTACATAAACACTAATAAGGACTAGATGTCTTTGTAATTACTAAACTCGGATTTAGATATGTTCAAATTAGGATAAATTTGAATTATATTTAAATCATAGTTAAAATGTTGTTTTTGTCAAACATCGTTGTTGTTGTCAAAATAAACATGGCCGATTATACACTTAAAACACTAATAAGGACTAGATGTCTATGTGTAATTTTTGAACTCGGATTTAGATTTGTTCAAATAAGAATAAAAATTGAATTAAATTTTAAATCATAGTTAAAATTTTGTTTTTGTCAAACATCGTTGTTGTTGTCAAAATAAACATGGCCGATAATACACTTAAAACACTAATAAGGACTAGATGTCTTTGTATAATTACTGAACTCGGATTTAGATTTTTTCAAATAAGGATTAAAATTGAATTATATTTAAATCATGGTAAAAATTTTGTTTTTGTCAAACATCGTTGTTGTTGTCAAAATAAACATGGCCGATAATACTACATAAACATTTATAAGAGCTAGATGTTTTTGTGTAATAATGAACTCGGATTTAAATTTGTTCAAATATGGATTAAAATTGTACTGTAATTAAATCATAGTTAAAATTTTGTTTTTGTCAAACATCGTTGCTGTTGTCAAAATAAACATGGTTGATAATAACAAATAAATATTTATAAGGACTATATGTCTTTGTATAATTACTGAACTCTGATCTAAATTTGTTCAAATTTGGTTTACAATAAAATTATAATTAAATCATAGTTAAATTTTTTAATTTGTCAAACATCGTTGTTGTTGTCAAAATAAACATGGCCGATAATACACTTAAAACACTAATAAGGACTAGATGTCTTTGTGTAATTACTGAACTCGGATTTAGATTTGTTCAAATTGGGACTTAAATTGAATTATATTTAAATCATAGTTGAAATTTTGGTTTTGTCAAACATTGTTGTTGTTGTCAAAATAAACATGGTCGATAATACTACATAAACACTAATAAGGACTAGATGTCTTTGTAATTACTAAAGTCGGATTTAGATATGTTTAAATTAGGATAAATTTGAATTATATTTAAATCATAGTTAAAATGTTGTTTTTGTCAAACATCGTTGTTGTTGTCAAAATAAACATGGCCGATTATACACTTAAAACACTAATAAGGACTAGATGTCTATGTGTAATTTTTGAACTCGGATTTATATTTGTTCAAATAAGAATAAAAATTGAATTAAATTTTAAATCATAGTTAAAATTTTGTTTTTGTCAAACATCGTTGTTGTTGTCAAAATAAACATGGCCGATAATACTACATAAACATTTATAAGAGCTAGATGTTTTTGTGTAATAATGAACTCGGATTTAAATTTGTTCAAATAAGGATTAAAATTGTACTGTAATTAAATCATAGTTAAAATTTTGTTTTTGTCAAACATCGTTGCTGTTGTCAAAATAAACATGGCCGATAATACTACAAAAACATTAATAAGAACTAGATGTCTCTGTATAATTACAGAACTCGGATTTAGGTTTGTTCAAATTAGGATAAAAATTGAATTATATTTAAATTATAGTTAACAATTTGTTTTTGTCAAACATCGTTGTTGTTGTCAAAATAAACATAGCCGATAATACACTTAAAACACTAATAAGGACTAGATGTCTTTGTGTAATTACTGAACTCGGATTTAGATTTGTTCAAATTGGGACTTAAATTGAATTATATTTAAATCATAGTTAAAATTTTGGTTTTGTCAAACATTGTTGTTGTTGTCAAAATAAACATGGCCGATAATACACTTAAAACACTAATAAGGACTAGATGTCTTTGTGTAATTACTGAACTCGGATTTAGATTTGTTCAAATTAGGATAAAAATTGAATTATATTTAAATCATGGTTAAAATTTTGTTTTTGTCAAACATCGTTGTTGTTGTCAAAATAAACATGGCCGATAATAACAAATAAATATTTATAAGGACTATATGTCTTTGTATAATTACTGAACTCTGATCTAAATTTGTTCAAATTTGGTTTACAATAAAATTATAATTAAATCATAGTTAAATTTTTTAATTTGTCAAACATCGTTGTTGTTGTCAAAATAAACATGGCCGATAATACACTTAAAACACTAATAAGGACTAGATGTCTTTGTGTAATTACTGAACTCGGATTTAGATTTGTTCAAATTGGGACTTAAATTGAATTATATTTAAATCATAGTTAAAATTTTGGTTTTGTCAAACATTGTTGTTGTTGTCAAAATAAACATGGCCGATAATACACTTAAAACACTAATAAGGACTAGATGTCTTTGTGTAATTACTGAACTCGGATTTAGATTTGTTCAAATTGGGACTTAAATTGAATTATATTTAAATCATAGTTAAAATTTTGTTTTTGTCAAATACTTTGTTGTAGTCAAAATAAACATGGCCGATAATACCATATACATACTTATAAGGACAAAAAGTCTATATAAACTTACTGGACTTGAATTTAACTTTGTTCGAATTGAAATACATATATATTTAAATCATAGATAACATTTTGTTTTTTGTCAAACATTATTGTTGTGATAGGGATAGATCATGAAGTACCTGTTTGTAAACACTAATTAGAGAGGCGGATTAAAGTATTTTTCCGAGAAATTTATGAAAACCGTTCATGTTATTTATAGAAGATTAATTCAAATTTTGTTGTACCAAACAACCTGAATTGCCAATTTTGCCAGAAGAAACGTATTTTCTATTATATAGGAACTAAAATTATTTCTATATAGGAAAAAATGAATTTTTCTGAAATTACGACACTTCTTAGCATTTAATAGGTAGTGAAAATCGGTAAAATAGCAATATTTTCCATAATGCGAACTTTTAACCTTTAGACTACTTATCTGTTATGTTTTTGGTTTTTCGGTAAATTTTCTTTTTCATATAATTTTGGTTTTTGCTGAGCTGTGGTCTTCGGTTAAATTGTCGTTTTCGTAAAATTTTTATCCGTTTTTTGTTAAAGGTCGTTTTGAACGAATAGTTCGCTGAAACTGTTATTAAAATAGTGTTTAGTGAATTATCGCTTTCAGTAAATTAATAATTATTTACGGTAAATTTTCCTCAACCAGAAAGCTGATCTAAACACGGCCAATAAATAAAAGTTTGGGCTAACTGAGTCATTATTCAATTAATTAGTTCAATAAATTCTTAAAAATGGTATTAAAACAAGAAAAACTAATGTTGATTTAAATAAAGTTGCCACAAAATAAATAAAAATGTTTGATTTATTTTTAAAGTGAAAAAAATTCTTTGTCGATGTTTTGTTTGTTTTATGTTGAAAAGCATGCAAATATTTGACCCTACGGTTATAATTTTTATAAAATGTATATGACGCAAATTAAATTTTTCGTAAACCTACAAATTATCGAAATTAGCTACACCTCAAGTGACATTGCTAACTATTTAATTTGACGATATTCTAAAATATGAATTTTATGATGTTGTCAATTTATTTGAAACACCAAATATATTTGATGGAAATTATGTGTACTTACAGGAACTGTCATAATATGTGGTAATTTAATGCTAACCCAATGTTTGAGAATTTTACATACCTGAAATAAAACAAAAATAAAAAAAATTAGAAATTTGGAAAAAATCTGGGAGTATAATTATGCTTGGAAACAAAATAACACGTTAGAGAAAAAATTTTATTATCATGGTTTTGTGCCAATTTTCTCTCCTCATTCGGAAGTCCATTAAATTGTGTGCAAAGATTTTATTCCAGTTTTATCAGTTCCGCGTAAAACAAAGATTTTCCCGAAAAGCTTTTTTAAAATATGTATTCAAAGATGTATTTAAGTTTCCAATTCCGTTCCTAAGTATTTACAAATGCAGGAAAATGTAGTGGAAAATATCATCCTTTTCAAAATACTTGAAATACCCGAGATTATACATCGCAATTTCTTATTTCAAATAATTATGTTGTAAAAATAGTTTATCGTAAATTTTTATAATGATTTTACAATTATTCGAGCAGCACGTGAACTACTAAATTTTTATCCACCATCCAAATAGACGCGCTAGATTTACGGTATGTTCTATGCGGTATTGCTCTTAATAATCAAAATCAAACTAAATCTCTTCTAAAAATATAGCAAAGCTAAAATAATGCACCTGAGTTATAGCTTAAATTGCATTTTATTGACTTACGTGTTCTAAATACGAGAATACTTGAGTATACAAATCAC
This sequence comes from Nephrotoma flavescens, assembly GCA_932526605.1. NCBI lineage: Eukaryota > Metazoa > Arthropoda > Insecta > Diptera > Tipulidae > Nephrotoma > Nephrotoma flavescens. Next base: position 74,708,351 of record OW052220.1, read on the forward strand.
GTTCAGATAATTGTACAAATAAAATTGTGACCTAGATGTACTGTGTTGTATTTCTTCTGTATTTATTATATTGGTGCATCTATTTTTATAGATTGATTTTATCGGGGGCGGTGAACAAATTGCCATTAAAATGAAATTTTTTATTACTATTCCAATAATTGAACTTTTGTTCTTCATCTATACCAAAAACGGTCGATCGTAAATTGAAAAGTAAATCGATTTTTATGAGGACATCTCGGATAATTATTGTTTATGTACGTTTAAACACAACCTTAAAAAACAGTTTTAAATCTACTTTATGAAAACTAATTTTGATAATCGCATTAATATAAAAATTCATTTATATTCTAATCGTGTACATCTGACCAAAATCTTTATACGTTTAAATAAAATATAAAACTGTATAGCTCATCCTCAACAATTTTGTTTTCTTTAAAGTTCTTTTTTGCCCTTAATACTCTCAAGAGACATAAACTTTCCTATAAAAGCTAAAAAAATAGAATCTGCACGCAAAAAAAAATTATCGGTAGAAGGGAAAACGCAACAACAACAAAACCACGACAAGAATTTCTAAACAAAAAATCTTAAAAGAAGATTCTATGAAAAAATCAACAAACCAAACGTAATGCTTTAGACACAAGACTACAAGGAATCTCTTTAAATTAGTTACATTTTACGTTATTCATTTTATCCTTAGTCATGATTCAGCGGTATTTTCTATACTTATAAATACTTTGAAGTGGTTGTATATAATTTTAAAAAATAACAAAAACAATCTAATGTTATTTATTCAATGCAAGTTCGCGGCGTAAAATACCATCAACGGAAGATCAAAAAAATAAAAATTGAAAGTGAAAATGGGAAAATACTCATTGGGGAAATTTATATAAAAAAAATAAAAATAAATAAATATTCGGGTTACACTAATTGGAGTGGGTTTGCTAGACTTTGAACATCTAACTTTTTATGCTCGACTTATTTGATTACGAAGGTGGGATTAACTCTCCTGGGAGACTCAATTGTGACTTTGATAATTTTGCAGCAATTTGTAACTGGCGCGGAATGTTACTACGCGTGCGAGTAAGTTTTTCCGAGAAAAATATATTGAATATTCCTCATTTAGACATACCTAATGATTTTATTACGCACACCAAATAATCGTGGGTGTCGTAAACCAACCTCCAAAATGAATAATGTCATTATCTGTCTTATTTACTTACTTGCTTAACTCACGTACTAATATTTATGCCGCAGAAAAGTAAATAATTACACGACTTATCAGTATACGTCGCTTACGTGTAATATTTGTATGCGTATGCCGACAAATGAAAAATGATTTTGATTTTAAAATCAAATTTTGACAACTTTTCAACTCCTTATACATTTTTAATATGAAAATATGCTTCGTATTTCCTCTACCTAACACACACACAAAAATTATCTTGGTTCAAGAATGTGATATTTTTATCATCACCACCTCGAATATCATATTTTATATTAACAGGAATTAAGGTGATATGATAACATACTCGTACATTTACACATACCGTAATAATAATAATTTTATGTGGATTTAAGGTAACGATAAGAATAAAAATGAATTTTGTTTATTTAAGGAAATGAGGATGTTATGTTTGAGAAATTTAGCTTAGAACTTAAAATACTGATCTTAATCGACTTTCTGTTATACCAGACATGGTGGATAGCCAAATTGAGTATATGCGTTTAGCAGGAAAATGTCTCTTGGCTAGCCAATGTTTTATACAACCTTATCGAACATCAACCTTTGGTGTGCCCTAGCAATTATTTTATTCATTCCAGTGGAAAAGATTTCACAGCAGCTTAGCTAAATTTATGATGCAATGCAGAATGTTCAACAAACCGGACTTTTAGTGTTCACTATGTAAGCCACTTAACGCGACAAATTATAAACATCCAGCCATTTGCGAATAAGTCTTAATGGAGCCAGCTCAAATTACGATTAACCTTGCGTCCAACTTTTAATTTATTGAAATATGATGTTACATGAAATATGCCCTGAGTTTTGAAACAGGCGTTCATTGTTAGTGTCACAGCTCAAATCCAGCTCAATTCTCCGACAAACTATAAATATGCCGGACCCAGCAATTTAAGACGTCCTTAAAGCTAACAGAACCTAAATTAAAAATAGGATCAAAACCGAAATAAAAACGCACACCACAATCCATTAACACACCAAGAATTTTAGGCGTATTGTGGCTTATTTAAATTGCCCTGGTAAACAATTTTGAGCTCCACTCGTTCTTGACCAAACTTCAGGCAATTTAATTTAAAGCTAGCAGAACCCAGATTTGAAATTTGGACCAAAACCAATAAAACCATAAAATATGGATTAAGAATGAGTGGAACCCAACGATTTTCCGGGGAATCTAAATAAACCGTACTAAGCTTAAAATTGTTTGCATGTTATTGGATTTTGATTTGCGTTCTAATTTTGGTTTGGGTCCAATCAAAATTTTTGAATGGAGCATTTATAGTTAGCCAATTATTAGCCAATAACCATCCATCTTGTAATGTATGCAAAATCATCAGAATTTTGTATACTACTGAAGTTAGCAGAAAATTAGGGAGGAAAAATCTGAATTATCGAAATCTCATCAGAAAAACTACTATATCGACGCATGGAGTGGGGAATTTATAATAATATACGAACTGCATTATCGTCATTTCGACATTTCGGCAGACGACTACTTTATCGACATATTGCGAATAAATCAATAATAATATGAAAACTGAACTACCGTCACTTCGGACGAAATTTCACTATAACACTGCATTGCCGACAAAATTATACAGAGAAACGAAAACAAGAAGATTTTTTTAAATAAATAAACTAAATATTTAAACAAATTTTAAAATCATATTCAAATCAGTTCTGCGACATATTATGTACATAAGCGAGTGTGTTATCAAGTTGAAATTCTAGGTTCGACCCTAAAAACAGAAAATCTGTGCAAAGTTTGAGGCCAAAGTTTATGTGGGGTCGTAGCGAGATATCCGAAAATCCTCAACCATGTCTGAAATCTCTTTTTCTCATAAAATGATTCACATTCAAAAAATATGGATCTTTTCGTGAGAAAAAGAGATTTCAGACACGGTTGAGCATTTTCGGAAATCTAACTATGATTCTATATAATTTTTGGCCTCAAACTTTGCACAGATATTCTATTTGTAGGCCCAAGCCTAATACACGTTAAATGAATAATGCGGGCTACACGAATTTTTGAATGTGTATCATTTTATGAGAAAAAGAGATTTGAGATATGGTTGGTGATTTTTGGAAATATAACTATGATCCCACATAAACTTCGACCTCAAGCTTTACACAGATATTTGTACGAAACAAAGCTGCCAAAGAGAACTTGGGGTAGTTCTTAATTTTTGTAACGGTTGTGTATCTTTTATACAAGAATCTTGGGGTTAAAAATGAAGGGGAGGCGTATTTTCTACTTTTTTTTGGTAGAGATATTGTGAGTAGATGGCTTCTTTGTTTCGAATGAATAACAAGTCGTAAACATTGTGAATGTCATTAAAAATAATATTTTTACTCTATAAAAAAGCCGAACTTTTAAATAAATGTTAAATAAATATTTTATTTCCCCCCTTAAAATTGGTCTATAATGCAGCTTTCGACTAAATTTTCTGCTAACTTCAGTAAGGTGAATTTTGTACTACCCCTTGACACAAAATATGTCGATAACACAGTTGTTTCACTCTGCTAAAATTGTCAACAAATTTTAGTAGCGTCTAATTTTATATGAATTCCAATTTACAATCCTTTTGTTTTAAATATTTTTTCGTAAATCCATTATACTTTTTAAAATATTTGCATTAAACAAGAACGCTTTTATGGAAACCACAATGAAATTTTATCCAGATCAATCCATCAAGGCTGTCTGCAGCCGAATTTTTGTTGAAAAATAGTTTTTTGTAAAAAAAACTGATCTTGACCGGTGTTACTGCTAGGTTAATTTGGAATTTTTTAACCTTTTTAAAATATTTGTGAAAAAACTCCTACGGAGTTTAAAAATCTCCTATGAAACCTGCCTCTTCCAAGATCTCCCAGGTTCTGGAAAAAACTTCGGAATACAGTTTCATCCATATCAATTAATCCGTTCAGTTAAGCAGCCAAATCTTTGTTCAGAAAGAGTTATTTTCAAAAACTTTTATTTCCGCTAACATTTTGAAAACTGATCTGGAACGGCATTGTTGAAAATTTACTTTACAAACTTTTAGTTTAAATAGTTTTTCATATAATTTGCAAAAAAACTAAAAAGCTTTTATGAAAGCTTCGTGTGGATCCACTTTGGCCAAAAATTGATATTATCTCTTGTTATAATTTATTGGAAAATTGTATGTAGAGAGCCAACAACATTAAGTTTACAAGACACCACGCCCACAAGGATAGATCTACACAGACACACCCTCACCCACAAACACACAAATACAGAAATTTTTGAAAAACGTTTTTTTTTTACTTTGCCTTCAAGGCTGCAAAATCCTGAGGTCAACTTATTTCATGAATTTTTGCTTTCTTTTACTACGTAAATTGCGTAGACGCATTGTAAAAATGTAGACCACGTTGCTAATTATTTTGTTTTATACCAGTTTAACATAGTAAATTTATAGCAGCTAATTTTATTCACATTTAAAACAATCGAACTCAATTTTTAAGGTAATGCAACACATTTATGTGTGTATATGAACAGGTTAAAGTTCGTATAAATTCGAATTCCCATTTTTAGAAAAAGTTTACCTACATATTTACCTACCAATTTACCTCTATCTGCAAATGACAAACTGTGTGAAAAAGACTCACCAACTTTGTATGTCTCACGTTAGACATTTTTTTTAGAACCTATGCAAAATGCCATAATTAAGACTAAACTTAAAACAAAGAATTGGCCTACTTCTTTTGCACACGATAATGAAATCTTCATGCCATTCGTTATTATAATTTCGAAGCTTGCAGCATCTGCAAGTATTTGTGTTAGCTGCTTGCGGTAATTCCTGGGCAACTAACCGGTACAAATTGTTGAAGAGAGTTTTCGAATTACAAGATTGCATTTGAGCAAAATTTGTTTAAAGGATTGATTTGATAGGGTAGAGCTAATTTTTACTTTATTTTAACTAAATTCGGACATTTTTTAGAAGGCCCAGATCAGCTTTAGAACTTTGTATGACAGAACAATTTTGACAAAACAAAAAACGCGATGGGGTGTTTGAGAATTATAAATCGCTTGCTATTTAGCTAAGTATTTTGTAAACTCGTTAGGGATTGAGACGTAACGGCCGCTTTGAATATATTTGTACATATTCTTTATCACATGTTACCTATTTTAATTGTTCAACCTTCACTGGTAAAGGTTTTAATTTTTAAACTTTTTCCGCATCGAAGGATAAATTTTGAAAATTGTATTTTGTCTTTTACGGTTCAGATCTGGTTTTAAAGGGTTGGTATCGGAAGGCCAACAATTTTATTAGCGAAAAATGAATATCCCAATATGCCACCTTGAAAATAGTAATCCAAATAACAAAAAACTCAAAACCTATAATGCTAAAAATATATTTACTAATGTAGAAGTTGCAAAATGCGAAAAATATCGAATTAAAATTACCCAAATTTACCGAAAATAAAACCAAATTTGTCGTAATCTGCACGGGCAGATTCCGACTTTATTGGTTCTATTTTCGGAAGATTGGAAAAAACTAAATCATTAGATAATTTTTCTTAAGATATTTTTTTAAAATGTAAAATATATAAATATTACTATTATATGTAGGACTAATATTTCATTTTCATATTTTCATTTAATAGACTTAAATAATTATAGACTTAAATAATGCAAATTTTGGATTTTTTTAATGTTATTTTTTTCGTAAAAATAATCACAAATTTACAAAAGGTGATTTGGGATCTTTTTTGGAATATTTGTTTTTAGCAATTTGGAATTTGATAAACAGCTCAAACTATCTTTAACCATGCGTCCAGCATTTTATTGTTTGCACTTGACGTTGCACAAAATTGGTCCATTGGTTTTTGGCACAGGCGTTCACTGAAAGTACCACACCTCAAATTTATTGCTACCTACAAGACAAATTATAAACATGGGATCAAGCAATTTCCGAATTTGTCTAGCTGATCTCAGTCCAAATTATCATTAAACATGCGTCCAACTTTATTTTATTTGACTATAATGTTACATAAAATATGCCCTAATACGATAAACTGTAAACGTAAGATCCAGCAATATACGAAATGATTTAACTTTACCCAGTCCAAATAACCTTCAAAGATACGTTGATGTGAAATAAATTTTTAATATAACAAGTATTTTTTGGCTAACATCAACAAAATTTTGTCTTACGACGATGATATAAAATATGTCGATATTGCAAATTTCTTGCTGGCAAATTTTATTAGCTTCTAATTTTGATTAAATTTTAATTTATAATCATTTTGTTTAATACGTTTTTTGTAAATTCTAGAGTTTTCAAAATTTGTGCAATAAACTAAAAAGCGCCATATATGAAAGTTGTCACTTCCGGTGAAACGATTTTGGGCAAAAATCACTGGGACCTTCCAATTTGTCGTAAAAGCTTGTGCCTGAAGTATAATCTCGATCAATCAGTCCACCTGTTTAATTTACAACTTTTTAGTTGTTAGTTGTTTTTCTCAAAAATAATAAACCTTTCAAAATATTTGCAAAAAACTAAAAAGCGTCCATGTAAGAAGTTATTTCCGGGAACTCTTAATTTCTGGAAAAAACGTAAGTATGAAGTTTTATCCAGAACACTTAATATATCTGTTCAGTTAAGGAGCCGAATTTTGGTTGAAAAATAGTTGTGTGTCAAAAATCGTCATTTCCGCTTAAAGGTTCAATAACTCATCTGAAACGGCATTGTCGAAAATTTAATTTAGAAACTTTTAGATTTCGACTTTTTTCTCGTAACGGATATACTATTCAAAATATTTGCAAAGAACACGGAAAGCTCTTATAGAAACTATGTCACTTGCGGTGGTGCGATTTAGGCCAAAAGCCGTAGTCTGGATTGTAAAGAACCAACAGCATTTAGTTTGCACAACACCACGCACACACACAGCCTTTCCGACATACAGACACAAGCAGATTTTTAACAAACTTCTTTTTTTGATTTTGCCAATATAGCGATTGGTATATGTATCTGCGAAAATCTTGAGGTCAAAATTTTTATGATTACTATAATTTATTTTAAAACGATAAAGAAAGTAAAAATCGCGTTAACTATGTAGGAATGTAGATAATGCTGCTAACAATTTTAGTTATTAGCTATCAGAAAAAATATATGTTTCCAATCCATCTGGTCTGTAGAAAGGACTCGACACATAAATTACGGCTTCACGGCACTACATACAGACACACACAGAAAACTTTTTGAAACCGTTTTAAATGTAACTATTGAGATGAAAATTGAGACTTCTTACTAAATTTAAGATGCTTCCAGATATTTTTGACAGAAATCGGTCTACGCAGGAAGTGGCAGCCAAATAGAAGCTTTCTCGTTTTTTTTTGCAATTCTTCCGATAAGAATAGCATTTATGAGAAAAACAACCATAATCAATAAGAATCCCCAATTTGGCAATAAAATTTCTAAAATTAGAGCGGAAATGACGATTTTAACACTTAACGGTCCGGATGTATTTCAAATTTACTCCCCACCACGTCCAAGCTATTTTTCATACGAAGCGAAACTTGTGGTCTTATTGCCGAGGAGGCGACGAGAACTCAAGAAGTTCTCAATAACGGACGCTCTGGTTGGATGTGAGCCCGAAGATGCTTTAGTGTAAAAGAGTTTTTTGTTTATTATTATCAACTTAGGAGTACTTTGTTAAAGTTATCCGAAACTTGCCAGCCGAAAAATAATGCAGATAGTGTCTTGACTATTTTAAACTCTTTTTATACTCTCGCTCCTATCGATTTTTAAATTCCTATAAACTGAAATAATTTCTCCTTCACTCGAATGACGCAACCCGATCCTAAATTTTCCTAAATTCAAGTTCATGACTGATTTTTGCTGTATTCAAGACACTATCTGCATTATCTTTCAACTGGAAACTTTCGGCTAACTTTAACAGTATCTTAGGTTACAATTTAAAAAAAAAATATTTTAAGAGAAAATAGAAGAATAAAATTAAAGATAATGTGATAAACTAGTACCACAAAACTGAGTACTAAACATTTCTAAATCAAGTATAGAAAAGAAAATATTTAGCAAAATAAAATATAATAAACTATCCTGTGTAAAATTATCTTGCAAACCGCACGCTCTCTTGAAAAATCAAAACAAAACTGAATTTGCATGCGAATAACACAAAAAAGGACGTTTGTGTACGGTAAAAGATAACAGAACATAGATAACAAGCAGAAACAAATTCTCAGATAGGTCATGGCACATTACTTAACGCATTACTAGTAAATATAACAATATATACACGTGCGCGCCATATACGCGCGCGTCATTGGACCCAGTAAGCAAAACTGTGATGTGCCGCTTATATGGCGGCATTGCTCCGTTATGGGTTAAACTAAAGTTGCATTTCTACAAAATTTTGGGATCTCTACTGATTGAATGATCAAAGTGAAACTTTATAAGACTACAGTTTTTTTTATAATTTGGGAGAGCCTAATGAATTCTGGCCGAACTTAATCCACTGAAAGTGCAGCATCCGCGTGGAAGCTTTGCCAATATTTTTTCTAAAATATTTCTAAAATTATTGCATTAACGAGAAATTATAAGTAACAAAAAGGTTGTAAATTTAATTTAGGACAAAAAAGTTGCGGCTGATTTTATAGGATTTAACGGAAATGAAAATTTTAAATAATCTATTATTAAACGGCAAATTAGGGTTTTTACAAATATTTTGCCAATTATAGTATGTACGAAGAACACGACTGTACAAAAAGGTTCTTAATTAAATTTGCAATAAAAGTGTGTTCATTATTCTAAAGCCATAGCGGAAAATATACGACTTTAATGAAAAAAGGGTTTGATTAAAATTCGGCGTCCCTACAACTCAGACAAATCAACTATTCGGGATGAAACTTCATACATATTTTTTTTATAATTTGAGAGGGCCTATTAAAACTTAGCGGAATTCATATACCGGAAGTGTGACCAAGAATTATATTCTATTTCATTTAAAAATTTATATTTTAACAATGGTCGTCATTGTAGGTTTTCCGAAATTTATGACGGAATGTCCACTATTGATTAAACAAGATAGGTTTACCATAATTTTAGAAAAAAATAATATTCATGTTAAAAGAAATTCTTTTGTGCTCTGACCAAAAAGCCATAAATTTTATTAATTTTTTTACGGCACGAAAAATTTGGTAACAATTGTTGGAAAGAGTTTCCAAAATTACAGGACTATATTTGTGCAAATTTGAATTTAAATAAAATTGTCGATTTGTTAGGTTCCAAAGACTAATAATTCACTTATGTAGCTTAGTATATTAAATATTCGCTTGATGGTCACTAATGGCTGCTTTCTGTAACATATTTGGTATTTGACCTCCGCTGCTTTCTTTTTTTTATAGTTTTCCGCTTTGAAGGATAAATATTAACGAAAAATTGCTTTTAATTGACGATTTTGATTACTTTTTAAAAATCGTATTTGAGCATCGTCTTTTACTGTTCAGATTTGGTTATGAAAATATTCCCTGTTCGAAAATATTTGAAAAATATGCCATGAAGTTTTCAGTGGTATTTTTAAGAAACTTAATCAAATGGTCCGGTCGCTACTGGCTAGTTTCCGTTTATTATTTATATCGATTCAGGCGATTTTAATAAAAATGGGAGTTAATTCTTGAGTTCATAAAATATCGTTTATGGGGTCCGGATAATTTTTTTTTCGTTGTTTCGGCTTAATTAATTTTGCAAAAATCGGTAAAAATGGTTCACCGGTGGATCATAGCATGTTGTGTTATGTATAGTCCTATTTGTTTTCGTCACTATGTTTTATTGTCTAAATATAATATTCTCTAAAACATATATTTTTGAATTAATAAGGATGGAACTAGGCTTGTTAAAGAAAGCGATGTAATAAACGTTCTAATATAGCTCTGAAATTTTTTATCTGGGATTGAACTGAAATTTTCTGTTTCTGCGATTATCTAGGAATTTTTTAATGTAAATATACCGGGATTTTAATGCCAGTTAAAACGGTTGTTGCTCATTTATTTATGCCGCACTCCTTTTTTTCGAAAAAGAATTTTTTTTTTGGATTTGAAAGAATTGTGATTTTCATTAGAAATATTATTTGAAATAAAACTTGAAATTAAAATTTGGGGTTTCCTCAGCTAGCATTTTTAAAGTTTCGTTTTATAATTGAAAATTCCCATTTTTCTACCATTGCAGATATGTTGTTAGTTCGGATCGAGGCCTGTTTGGATTCACTCTCTCTCATACTTCCATGTCAAGGTATGCTTGGCGTGCAATTTTCGGATGCAGATTCCGGTCGTATTCGTGTTATTTTCTCGCGGTGATTGAGGAACTACGGTATCTTTGGTATGTGGTAACTACGGTATCTTTGGTGTGTTAGCCTAAACCACAGCGCAAATTGGAATAGGTTTAGGTGTAAATAATACCGTGCTGATAACCGACCATCGGAAGCTCTTGCAAAGCACAATAAGATTCCGTTGGCGGAGAGAACATGCAGGAATATGGAAACGCTCTCATGAGCTAAAATGGTTTTTGAAATGAAGCAGAAGGCAGGCTCTCAACTTAAATGGCATAGATCGAACTAGGAAACACAGAGGAATAGTTAAAAAACCGCCATGCAAGAAACTGTAACTAGCACTTCATTTAGCTAAAATAACTCATAGTGGTGGCTGCCATTGATAGAGCCCACGAAGACAGATGAAATCATCCAGCAATTGGAAGGAGTTGTAGAAGGTCTTAGCCGCCACATTCTTAAAAATTTTGAATGATAAAACATGGAATGCTCCGGTGGGATGGAGGGTAGTACCGGAATCGTGGCAATTTCGTTGACAAAGACGTTGACTAAATGTAAAATTTGCAAAGGCTATTTGCATTTTTACGAAGCGTCAGGCTTCAATTAAGACATCAAGTCCAATAACGACATACGGCCCAATAGTGTTTCATGCGTACCAACTATGCAGATCTGGCCAAAATTAGAACTTTTAAAATCCAGACAGCTGGTATCGCTACGGTGGTGGCATATCAGTATGATGGTGGGTGCTATTACGGAACGTTGTCTGATAGGTATCCATGCAAACATGAAAAAGTGAAAAAATGTTCTTCATTTGATTTGCACCAATCTAGAACTTACCAGACTGAATTACCTAGAAGCTCACCTCCTAAATAACTTGACGAACCATAGTAAAATGGATTTCAATGATATTCTATGCTTCGTTGAGAGCTCAAAATGTTTTTAATAGTAGCTGAGGAAAGAAAACAATGTGGCATGAACCTGATTGTGTATATATTAGTCCTTTAAGACGACCATCTTCATCTATTATGAACGATTATGAACTAGACATTATAGTATCAATAACCACCTGCCCTTCGTTAGACCACTTTGATTTTAACAGACTCGCTAGATGACAAGTAATACAATATCAAATAATGTATCCCAAAAGATTATAAAAATGTTTAACTATCCACAAAAAAAAATGTAAAACCCGCTTTCCAAGACCGAAAAAAATAGAGTAAAAATTTTAGATTACATGTTTTATCAGAGGAAATTCAACCAAATGCTGTTGGTGGATTAAATTTTTAGTAAAAGGTCGGCGCTTAAAAAATAAAAATTCCTTTATAGTTTTCCGAGTTGTTTATTTTTGGTTCAACAAGAGCGTTGAAGTGGAAAAATTCTTATCGTATACTTCAGGCGTATCAAATGTGTGATATATTTTAAAAACTTTTAGTTTTTTACTTCTTTATATATACATCGAGCGAAATAATATATCGTATGTGTTTTTGTAAAATAAAAACTATAATGAAGTTTAAGAGGAAAAAATAGTTAAATACACAAATGTGCTTGTAACTTGTTCATCTTCATCTTACTTTGCAAACAAATGATAAATAAACAAGCCAACTTTGGATTGTTAAGTTGTACCATTGAAACATTAAAACAAATACCACCCAAATTCGTTAATGTCAAATTCAAATTTAACGACTTAATTACCTATGATTCAATATTTATTTGACATAAAATAACGCTATCAGTTCATATTGAACCAAATGGTGTTCATTAAGCCACTTTATTACATATATCGTTTTGATTTAGATACTCAGCTATACATAAAAAATATTAACACTCAATAAATAAATAAAATTCGGAATTCAATAAAAATGTAATATCGTTGTTGCCTTGGTCTTAACACATTTGTTACAGTTGATATACATTTTCCGAAAATTATTATTTTTGTATATACGAACTATTTAAGTACGATGATTTATATTTTAACCATTTATTATTTATAAATACATAATATTGGAAAAAATAATATGAGGGAGAAAATTGGTAATACAGTAGCAGAGAAAAACCAATATAGGAAAATGCCGGTCTGCCGTATACAAAACGAATAAAAGTTCAAAAAATTATGTGGTGCGGAAAACCTCCTGTGCCACAAAATATAAAAATTATTTCCAATTAAATAGTTTATATGTATATAAAAATTGGGGTTACCACATGAACTCGATATAAACGAGTATGCATAAAAATAAAAATTGTAAATTGAAAATAATAGTTGTGAAACTTAATTGTGTCATATATATCTACATTAAAAATAAATTATTTTATTTATGTACAAATATACGACAACGATTTATATTATGATCGATTCGAATCGACAAAAAATACCAAACCAAGCCAAAAGATATTCCTTCATTTCCAACCAATCATAAAATGCGTTATACCTATAATTAATTAAAAATAGATGAATCATTTTTATTGATTTTTAATTAAGTCTAAATTATATTAAAATATATAATATATATTGACGTAAAAGTAATTTAATAATTTTGGTTTAATTAATTAATGTGAAATTAATTACGATTATTATTTTTTAAAAGTTAAAAAAAGAAAAAGAAAATAAAAATATAATATGTTAAAGAAAATAAAAATATCCTAAGAATATTTTTGATGAGCGAGTGCCCAATAAAATTTATCGTTTTGAAAATATTATGAAATACTTTTGTAATAAGTGATTTGCTTTGACAAATTGACAATGTTTGACAAACTCAATCTACTTTTCATTTTTCTCAGCTACTACTAACTATGATCAATTATTTTTGTTATGTTAACTCAGGTTTAATGAAAACTTACGGTGAGAATCGCTCGGGGAAGTTATAGGACAGAAAAGAAAATATGGTTTATGGTTGATATGTCAATATGTAATCCGTAAATCAGTAAGTTGGAAAGTGCAAACTGGGAAGGAGTCTCACATTACACCGCTAAACACTATGTCCAAAGAAAATTTTGTGAAGATGTGTGCTGCTTGTTAGTCTAAACAAAGGTATTTTATGTAAGACTAACCTGTTTAAACACACCATCCAAATGATTAACGAATTAAAATGAAACGTCAAGTCATTGAGCTTCTTGTCAAAACCTGACTCATTTCCGCTAAAAATTTGGATTGCTCGTTAGCCAGAAGCTAAAAAAATTTTTTCTACAGAAGTCAAAACTACCATATACAGATACGCTTTTAATGATGGATTTAGGATGTACTTTAATACAAAAATGCAAAATGTTTTCTCCCTTGTTTCGGCCTTATGAAATTCGAGCAATAACTACAACATTTATTGTATACGAAACTTTAATGAAAAGTAAAAGTCCCATATAAGGTTTTTGTGATGATCTTTGTATGTACTTTAATACCAAAATACCAAATTGGTAGGTCCCTGAGTCCAGTCAAATGAATAACAAGCAATAACTGGAACATTTGTTGCACGAAACTTCAATGAAAAATTTTGTTCCACAAAGTCAAAAATACAACGTATATATATGGTTCTTTATAATGGACTAAATCGCTGGGTTTGGTTATATTAACAACAAGCAACATTTGTTGCACGAACATAACTGCAACATTTGTTGCACGAAACTTTAATGAAAATTTTGTTCTACAGAAGTCGAAAGTTCCATTTATAGACAGGATTTTAATAAAAAATTTTGCACAGAAATTTGTCGGTCCATGGGAAGAAAGAAGTTTGTCGGTCCATGGGTCCCGTCATATGACAAACAAGCAATAACTGCAACATTTGTTGCACGAAACTTCAATGAAAAATTTTCTTTTACTGAAGTTAAAATTTCCATAAATAGACACGTTTTAAATGATGGATTTAGGAAGTACTTAATTACGAAAATGCAAACTGGTCGGTCCCTGGGTTCGGTCATAATATGACTAACAAATAAAATCTACAACATTTGTTGCACGAAACTTCAAAGAAAAATTTTGTTGATCGCTTCCTGGGTTCGGTCATATGAATAACAAGCAATAACTGCAACATTTGTTGCACGAAACTTTATTGAAAAATTTTGATCTAAAGAAGAAGAGGATTTAGCACACAATACAAAATTGCAAAAATATCAGTCCCTTGATTCGGTCATATAAATAGCAAGCAATAACTGCAGCATTTGTTGCACGAAACTTTAAAGAAAAATTTTTCTTCTAAAGAAGCCAAAAGTCCCATATATAGACACGGTTTTAATGATCGCTTCGTGGGTTCGGTCATATGAATAACAAGCAATAACTGCAAAATTTGTTGCACGAAACTTCACTGAAAAATATTGTTCCACAAAGCAAAAGTCTTATATATAGACACGGTTTTAATGATCGCTTCCTGGGTTCGGTCATATGAATAATAATCAATAACTGCAACATTTGTTGCAAGAAACTCCACTGAAAAATTTTGATTTAAAGAATTCAAAAGTCCCATATATAGACATAGTTTTTAATGATGGATTAGCATACAATACAAAAATGCAAACTGGTCGGTCCCTGGGTTCGGTCATAATATGAAGTAAAATCTACAACATTTGTTGCACGAAACTTCAAAGAAAAATTTTGTTGATCGCTTCCTGGGTTCGGTCATATGAATAATAAGCAATAACTGCAACATTTGTTGTATGAAACTTCACTGAAATTTTTTTTTTCTAAAGAAGTCAAAAGTCCCATATATAAACATGGCTTTTAATGATGGATTTATGAGATGAACATATACTTTAATTCAAAATTGCAAATTGGTCGGTCCCGGAATAATTTTCAATGAAAACCATGTCTATATATGAGACTTTTTACTTCTGTAGAACAAAACTTTTCATTGATGACTCGTGCAACAACTGTTGCAGTTATTGCTTTTTATTCGTATGAGAACTCTGCGACCGACTATTTGGAATTTTTGTACTAAACAACATACTACGGCCATTTTAAAAAATCATGTAAATGGGACTTTTGCCTTAATTAGTTTTTTATTAATTATTTATTTTAACCAGGCAACAATTGTTGCCAGAATATTCCGCATAAACGTATACAATTTGTGTATTTGCACACATGTAAAGTTTTGTTCTTTGGTAGAAATTTGTCTCTCTAGTGCAAATATTTAGCGATCGTAAACTTTTTTTTTTTGTATTTTTGCTGACACTTTCGACGCTGTTATCTTACCTAAGAAATATTTTTCATCGCAATGAAATTCACGAAGGTACACAGTTGTTGCGCACCAATTAGTACATCATTGATGAAATCTAAAATTTATTTAGTTTTTTAGGGAACGAAGTGATTTTATTTAAAACTATACAAAATTCAAGCAGGTTTTATAAAAATATTTCCTTAAATTTTATCGTGGAATAAGCTGTTTGAATTAAATTTAACTGGTAAATGACCACTTGGCCAATAAATTTTTTTCAGTTAAGCTATTATGTTAAGATAGATTAAATGGAGCAATTGCTAGGTCTGATGGTTGGACAAATTACCGATAATTACAACTGCCAATTCTAATTACCGATAACGAATTCAGACCAATGCGTGATGTCATCACAGCCAGTTGGAATGTGCGGTGTTTCTCAAGGTACCGCATCGGATCCATTGCTGCACATAAATCAAAACAAGTAGAAAAAACCACAAAAATCGTGAATGAATTGAAAAAAATATTCATCAATATTCTGTAAACAATATCAAGGGTGTTTTCATCTTTTTTTTATATTAGGAGTTCGAGTGGCGCTCTCGTTATAAGTTTAGGTGGATAGGTTTAATCTACTTTATGAATATCCCGGTGTTGTCAAATCAACTACATGTGCTAAATAAAACTGGGAATTGCTTTACGTTACTTCTAAGAAAATTCTGCACAATTTGTTAATACCTGCGGGAACTTCGTTTGCTGTGACTATGCTACCAGTCAAAAAATTATGAAGCAGGTCAGTAAGTTACGGTCCAGCGATTGATTATAGGTAGTAGAAACTTAAAGAAGTTCTCACTTTTGTCAGGGTTGTGTATTTTTACACAAGTATCATGAGGTTAAAAATGGGGAAGGGAGTAAATTTCTTTTCTTTTTGTGATGAGATTCATTGTGAGTAAATGACCTCTTTATTTTCAATGATTTAAAAAATCGAAAACAATGTAAATGGCATTAGAAATAATATTTCGTCTAAAAAATTTTTAATAATCAAGGACGTACGGCGGAAAATTTTCTTAAAACCTTCTGCGCATCGCATAGATCTATGCAGAGCCAGATTTAGCCTGGACCACCGATCGGAATCAGATCATGAAAAATTCCTTTCGAATCCTGCTCATATTGAGATTTGAACCCGTAACTACCAGATCCAAAGAAAAAATTTTAACTGCTGTGTTGTTGGTTGGTTTTTCACACTTCTACATAAAATGATCATCCCTTAGTTTTTCTCGTAGCGGGTGCATTTTATTCCCAACAGTTTAAGATTTGTGTTTTTATTCTGTGAAATTTATGTTACCCTAAAATACGGAAGTTTATCTCTCTCCCTATATTTAATCGGTGAACTCAGAATTTCATAAACTGGTTTGAGTCTATTTATACAGACAGATCGTTGCGTATCTCTGATTTGTAATACAAAGTCGTTTCACTTTGTATGAGACTTCATAAGTTGGTGAAAGGCATGTTCGTACATTGCCTAGGTGTACGAAAACATACTCACTATAATGGCAGTGCGCTTATCCATTGGGATCGGTCTGGCCATCGTGAAACGCAGCTGTTGGATTACTGTGTCAGTAGTGGCTTGGGGGTAAGTGGAATTAGACAAACAATTTCCCAGGTTCTGCTGTTGCACATTTAAGCTCATCTTTGACTGTTGTCCGGATTTTCAACAATATGGTGTTGATCTCCAAACTCCAGTTTGCATGAACGTCGAGAGCTGTCTTAAGTTGTCGGTGAAAGCGCTCAACCATAAAGCTTGCTTTTGGTTGGTAGGCTGTAGTTCGTTCGTAAGCGACGCGAGCATAAGATTTGCATAAGTTCAGGAAAAATATAGATTCGAAATTTGTGCCTTGATCGGTCGTTATGTTGAGCGGAACGCAAAATGGCGGATAATGGATTTTTTTCTAATTTTCACTTAGAAGAGTGCCGATTTGTAGAACTCTGTAGACAGTAAATCCTGTAATTTTTGATCGCATTGTTGAGCTTTGCAATCGTTGTGATGGCAAGCTCAAATAAAATAGTGTGTCGGTGACCACATTGTATTTGTCTTGAATAGGCTAGTGACGTGCTTACCTTTAGTTGCGTTCCACTTTAGAGAAAATGGCTCTAGTTAGTGGTTTGTGCTCCAGGTGAATATGGTAAGTTCCCGACCTTCGACGAGGTATCGAAATCGTTTTTTCCTTCAAAAAATGCAAGCAATTACGATCAAATGCTGGAAATTTTCTTTCGACATTTGATAGTTTCTTGGCGAAACACCCAAGATATTCCCAATAGTTTTTATCTATTTATTGTAGAACTGCCCTTTTTACTATTATGTATATTTATATTTCGCTTACTCGAGAGAAGAACGTCATAACTCAAAAAAGCTGATTTATACACCGATTGAAAAGAAATCCTTCAATCTGTAATCTGCAAAATCGACATAACTTGTTTACAAAAATATCCACTGGAGGAGGTATAATGTCGTTTTGCGCTATTGCGATGCTTCATTAATTTTTCTTACAGTAACGTATTATCTCAGTTGCAGTTGAGTGTTAGTTGTGTAAAGTGCATTTTGTCGCGTTAAAAGCGACATATTTTTCATTAGTAAAACTATTGATTTGAGTTTGTGGTAAAATTGATTCATTTAGACTTATGTCTTTTTGATGGGAAAATAAAATAATTTATTTAAAAATTATTTTGATAATTTAATTGTATTTGACATGTCCGCCTCACATGAGGTTTCATTTTCATTTCGAATATTGAGTGATTGAATCATTGATTCTAAACCAGTCATGACATTTTTTCCTTGTCACCACCGAGAATTGAACCTGGGACCTCCGGTCTCTGGAGCAAGCATGCTGACCAATTTTCCACCGGGGCGACAAGGGATAGTTCGAAGCATCAATCTGCAGTAGCAATTAACGGGATATATTGGCATTCCTCCTCGGTACATATAAACGCCATAACTTTCCGGCACACTGGTATATAGAAATAAAATTTTACTTTCTATATGACAATGACGTTATTCGTAAATTTTTTTTCCATATAATCATTGTCGTGACTGTTTTACATTCATGATATTAAAAATAATATTTAAAAAATTTTACAGTTGTGTATGGCTAGAGTTATTGTATAAAGACAATCACAAAAAAGTTTTACAAAAGGGTGATTTCCCTTAATCCGTACTATTTCATTAAAATGATGTTATTTTATGAGTTCTTTTAGTAGATATTGCAAAGCTTACAAATCTAGACAACCTCGTAATAAACTGGTCATACACTCTGAGTGTAAATGAAATAAGCCTGTTCGGTTCTTCTCATTCTTCATGTGAATCGTCAGATTCCCAATATTCCAGTGAAGGTAAAATAAATGTTTTTTGATCATTTTTACATATTACGGCAGAAAATTTTATTAATATTTTCAAGACTGTGATGATTTATTTGATACAAACTATAAACCAGAAAGTGGCCATTCAAATAACGAATTAAGCATGCATGAAGAACAAATTAATTTGGGTTTGGAAGGTTTGAATAATTTGGAAAATCAAAATTCTTTAAATCAAAAAATAGCATTAGAGGCAGCCATCACCAATTAAGAAATGCAGAAAGCGTCAATTAAGAAATGCAGAGGATAGCTGGAGAAAAAATTTGGCCACACAATTAAGATAGTCTGCGGGAAATCGTACGAATTCAGTATAAATAACAAAAAAATAAAGGAACGGAAAATGTAACCGCTCTGCGGAGTTTCTTGTAAATTTAACTGTGCCTCGAAGATGACTGAAGAAAATCGTACTAAAATGTTAGATAGTTACCGGCAGCTTGGTAACATAGAAAAAAACCGGCACTTTATTGTAAACAACATTAATGTTGTAGAACCAAGATATCGTTAAGTTCGTGAAGGGGGTACGAGACAAAAAAGAATGAAAAATAATGCATTTTAATTTAATGTGGCAAATTGGAGCCTAATAGTTTGTATGACACAGTATGTTTGCTGACACAGTCATGGAAGAGTATAAACGGGGAAAACAATAAAATCACCCAAAAGAAGCGAGCTTTGTACAGCATTTGATAACGCCGAAAGCGAAGAAGAGAAGGAGAAATTGACGGTTAGGTACGATCAGCACCTATTGGGAAAAGATCTATCCCGAGCCGAAAAAATATGGATAAATTCAAATCTGACCCCATACTGGCCATTTATGAATTACAAGCCGGTTTTCAATGGCCAAAGAGAAATGTATACATTTTTTATTGCCATTAAAACCTGAATGTAATGAAAATCACTATTTATAACCAATTTAGAGCATACTGCGGACTGTTATGTTTGGGATGAGTTATGTGGTAATCAAGAAAGAAAGTTGATGTATGATTGTAGTTGATTATTCGGACAACGGTTCCGGACAGCAAAAAATCTAAATTATGATTGCATTGTACTTTTTTGCAGTACAAAAGTTCCAGAATATTACGACAATCACACATAAATATTTAAGAAAAGGTCATACACAAAACGAAGGTGACTCCGTTCATTCTCTAATAGAACGGCAGGTCCGGAAACAATTAAAAGATGGACCTATGTATATACACCTGAATCATTTATCACTGCTTCAAGATCTGCAAAAAAAAACCCTTTACGGGTATATAAAATTTATTTTCCAGAGTTTTATGACTGGAAAGATGTGAGTGTTCAAATAGGGGTTAATTTAACCAAGAATATGGATAAGGAAGCGATATCAAACTAACGGACATTAAAATTTTGAAAATATATAAAAGTTCTCCTCGATTATTATTTTAGAAAAATTCGTACACTGATCTAAATTTTAAAGAAACAATTATTATAAAGAAAAGAAAATCTATTGAAGTGGAGTTAAAAAATGCGTGCCATCGTAAACCAGAAATAACGGAAAAGAAAAAGGCGGATTTACTGAAATTAGTAGAAAAGAAATGTGTTCCACATTATTATGCTTCCTTCTTTAAATCATTATACATTTTTATTTTTATTATCGGCATAACTATATTTTTTATTTGATAAATTTTTTTGCTGTGATTTATTTGTCAAGTACTCAAATGGAATTCCGAACCAAAAAATGTATGTGTAATGTTGATGAAGATCCAACCAGGTGCAATTGAAGAAGTGTGGAAATTTATGGATGTAAGTTAAGATGGATGTTTTAGATGTATGGTGAAACAAATGCTGATGTTAGGCAAAGCTGATGATCTTACGGTAGCAAATTTTGAATAAAAGGAACTTAAGCACTGATTTGAACACTTTACTATTTTATTATGAAACCAAAAGAGTTTATTATTTATAATTTAATGTTTAATATTTAACAACTTGTTTGTTTGCCAGTTCGAAGTGAATAGATTTAATTTTTACAATATATAGTTTTACAAATTATATGTACGTTTATCCATCATATTTAAATTTTATAATTAATGTAGATTGTATCGTTTGAATGTATAAATGTACTATAATTAATATTATATAAAGTACTAGAACGATATAGACTATGTAGTTAATTACATTGTAAAATACACTCGTCGTACTACTACTCTAGTACAATATTAAATAATGACAGTTAAGTTGACAAGGTTTGTTTTGAAGTTGAATTTTACAGAAATGTTAAAGATAAGTATAAATTATATATAAAATTATTGTTTGACATTATATAATTATTAATTAGTTTGTTAATTTCAGTTAAATACTATTTGGATTAATTCAACAAAGTTGGTGAGTATATGAAATAATGTTTTGTGTCATTAATGTTTTATTTAATTTTAGGTTGTTGATGTGCTGATATAACCGGCTACCCCGCTCAATTCTGTGGTTGCAGATTTTCTTAATAAATGATGTGACAGTGAAAAGTATGTTGTTTTATTTCTTTTAGAGTTTCGCTAACATACTCCCGCGCATTAAGAAATTTAATTTCTTAATAACAACTACTGTTTTGGTTAATCTACTGGATATTCCTATTTGTGTTGTTTGATGGGTTTGTGTACACTGGAGTTTTGTTTAACAGCTGTGTACTGAATGCGTTGATGTTTGTGATTGTTAGAATTTTGTACAAGATAATTTGTGTTGTTATCGGTGTTGTTGGACGGCAGTCCAAACGAGTGACGAAAGCACCTACTGTGCTGGAAGTCGAACGAAGTATATTATACAGCAAGTTTCGAACTTTTTCACTTTGAGGCCGCCAGGATCATGTTATATACCATTGGAAAGGTCTTGAAAAATAAACCTAAATAATGTATAAAAACATGAATTTCTACCAACATTGAGTGGAGATATGACCTTCTGAAAATTGCCCCAAAAAATCAGTTTTTCGCGTATAACTGCCCCAAAAAATTCCAAAATTATTTTCTAACTGGCAAATTATGATTGTAGACGTCAATACCAATTCAACGACACCTCAAACGTTCAAAACGGATGATTTTGACCAAAGTTATGACAATTTTAAATTTTTCTATGACGTCACCAAATAATCTTGCTTTGGTATATATGTTTGTTTGTCCGTACCTATTTTATTTGATCTCATATTTTCAGGGGTTGTAGTACTTAAAAAACTAAGCAATTTTTGTTCTACAACTTTTTGATTTGGTTGCCATGTTGGCCGTGGCCGGCCTCTGAACGGCCATTTTTGGCCATTTTGCCACGTCCACAGTGCTGGATCTATTCGACATACCCTGAACATATGCATATCGTTGGAAAGGTATTGACGCCAGCTATCAAATAGCAAAAAAAAGAATTCAAAAAATTAGGTTGGAGGGTCATTTTGGCCAAAAAACTGAAAAATGCGAAATCGGCCGCCCACATTAGGCCGAATTGCTAAAAAATGAGCCCAAGACTTTTGGTTCATATTTTCAAGATTATTAGCCACAAATCTCACCTACAATATGACATCAACCGTTTTTCCCAGAAAACTCGTATATTTTAGATATTGACCGCCATAACTTAAAAGCCACCCTAATTTTTTTGCAAAATTTTATTTTTTGGCTCAAATGCTCCCTAATATCGGTCCGTTGCGGTTCATAATGATAGTGAATCAACGTATTATAATGAAACAAATATAAATACATCATATTATTATCATTGCTAAGAGAATTTTTACCAGTGACTCTTTTTTCATAACAAAAAAAAATGAAAAAACTGACAAATTAAAATCGATATTTTTTTATCATAAAATCGATATTTTTTTATCATTATGTTGATTTCTTTGAAAAATAGATCTAATCTCTCCTCCCACCGCATGAAGATGGAATATCAGCGAGAGGCTAGCTACCATTAACTTTTATTTCCAACTAACACACTAAAATATGTATATTTTATAGAATTGTTTAAGGAGTCAAAAATGAATGGTAGCCGCATGCAGTTAGTGACAAAACAGCAAGAAACATGCAAAAAAAATTGTTGAATTACTCAATCGAATTTCTACCAAAAACACATGCATCTGGTCTAAATTTTTACTACTCTTGTAACAGTTTGTTTGGCCTGGAGAATTCTACGCGACCGGAAATTAGGAAATAAAAAAAATTAAAACAACGAAATTAATAAATTGAAGTAATTCTCCAAGCCACACAAACGCTATAGAAAATTGGACTCACATAGGGACTCTTCCGCGGTCGTTGCCGGCTAGGCATCAGGGTCGGGCGTGGGATTTGGAGAGTGTATGTGAGCCATGTGTAACCGCAAGGAAATGGACGATGCCAACTACCTACCTATGACGGGAATACTTACTCTAATCCATCCTCAACTTGCTCGTCAATTTATTTCATCACTGCACTTTTACAAGATTCACACCAAAAGAAAAATTCCACCAAAACGAAAAAGAAACCCATAGCTCGAAAAAAAGAAGACACAAAAAATTTTGTTTGATTGCGATCATAAAACCAATTCAATAATAATCTATTTATTCAAAACCAGATCCATAAAAAAAAACAGAACAAAATACAAATTCAATGATAAAAAAACGAAATGGAGAATGGTTAGACAGAATAGAAAAAAAAACCTAATCCCTACTAACTAACTAACTAAATTATATGTGTGTATAAAAAAAATTACTTATAATAAATTTTTGTAAAAAAGAAAACTCAAAGAAAATTTATTAATAAGAATGTGAATTAGAAACAAAAAAAAATACAAAACTATTTGGTACCTCATGCGCTGCTGTTGATAGTAGATAAGTTGATGGTAGATGTGTTGCGTGGAGTCACGTCACATTCAAATTATTTTACGGTTTGGTTCTTATTGGTAATTTTTATGACGACTGATTCACGTTAATAATGATTTTTTTTTTTTTATATATTTTTTCTGTTATATTTTTTTTTTTTGATTTCACCACACAAAAAAAACAGAACATACGCAAGATACTTTTTCGTTTTTTTTTTTTATAAATTCCTGCTCACTTAGTTCATAAATTACATTAATGAATTCGTAATTAAATTACATTTTCTCTTTGTACGCACACACTCTTTAACTTTTGGCACAAAACACTTGAGTCTATTATAGCTCTGATTATCTACAATTTTTTTTCAACTCCGTTCGGTTTATTATTCACAAATTAATTATCACAAATTAATTATCAAAAAAAAAATAAAGTTTTTTCACTTTATTTATGAACTTATATATTATTTACATACAATTAAAAAAAAATAGGATTACTTTCCATTTATTATTATTATTTTTTTTTTCATTTTATTTTTTTTTTATTTGAACCAAAAAACCAAAAATTATTATAAGACTCGTACAAAATTCTCAATTCTCTCCCCGCTCGCACTGCTGTTCGGCCTTTTTATACTTTTTTTTCCAACACCCGCCAAATTTTACGCGGGACTTTTGACGTACGGACAGGGTGTTACATTTACAAACCATTTCCCAAATAAAATAATAGAAATATAATCGAAATGACAGAGGTTCCATCTATTCGCATCGATTTGAGCAATTTCCAATTTTGTTGGTAGCACGCAGTAAAATAAAATTCGACCGTTGCGTATGGTGTACTTAGCGTACATTTAGGGGCTATACTATTCGCATATTTTTACACACAGTTTTCGCACAGTTGTGACGTGCCCGGATGTACTGTTACACTCTGTAACATACACTAAAAACTAGACTACAAATGTTCAGCCGATAGCCTACGAGAACCGGGTGTGTAATAAGATCACACCCGGCATGACCTGTTTGTGGCATGTGGTAAAGGATTCTGAAATAAAATCTACTAAAAGACTACAAAATGAAGATTGAAAAATTACATGCAAAATAAAGAAATAGAATCGTCTTCCACACACTAGAAACAGTACACCAGAACGTAGGTTATCGTGCTGGACATAATAAAAAAACTACCTACCTGAACCTAATGATGAGACCTGACCCTACTTTTCAACATAAAAAAGATAATATGTATAAGTCTTTACTATTTCGAGGCCAAGAGCATATACTTTCCAAACATAAATCGTATTGAACCATTCTTCAATAGAAACAATTTTGTTTTATTGTTTTCCATTTTTTTTTTGAAACAGTTTCGTTCTATTGTTTTACGTTCTATTGTGCCTCATACACAGACGCAGGCCACTGGAGTGATGAATATCGAGAGAAGAAGAACGAATCATTCACACTTCGTAACACACAGCCGGCAGCTGTGTGAGAGCCCAGCAAACAAACGTTGATAGCAGTATGAAACAGATTGAACCATTTGCACACGTCGAAGTGAGAAAACAAATAAATTTACTTCGGTTTCTTTTATAGTACATACAGATACACGCATATTTACCCTCACTTATTTTTTTGTTTATCAATTTCATTTAGAAAAATTTCTATTTCATTTTTATCAGTCTGTAGATTTCATTTGAGGTGTGAGTTGATGCAGAATCTATTTAAATATACATATAGATTTAAATAAATTCTTGTTGATGTGTAAAATATTCATTGTACATGGTATGATGTTTATTTTACAAGTGTTTTCAGATGGAGAATACATGGACAAAATTATGTAGTTGTATCTGCGAGTGTGTACACTTGGTATATACAACAAAACATAAAAATAAAAAATATTGCTTACCGTTAATTTAACGTAGGGGAAACAAAACCGATTTTTCGGTCGGCAAAAATACGAAAAGCATGGAATTAGGTGCATCAATTTGAAGGAAAACTTGAGCGCTCTAATTATATGCTGTTTATGCGCTCATTGTGCGCTGATTTGTATTACTGGGAGTATGCGTAATTCGTTTTTCGCGAAACGAACAACAATTAAGCTCTGAACAAAGTCTGAAACGCAGATGCCAATATTCAACAAACTACAGAAGCTTGTATTGGTTACATTAACAATCTCATGTTAATTTTTTTCTTTCGCACCACTACTTATTAAGCTAGTGGGCACATACGATGTACACATATATTCTAATACAACTATCTATAGTGTAGTTTTTTCTGTATTTGTTGCATTAGCATGGCTTTGTTGTTGGTTTTGGTCATTTCAATGCCGCGCATCTGTGTATGAGGCACAATAACACGTAGCGGCAACTTGTGTGCTATCGTGTGTGTGTGTGTGAACTCAAAGTCGAAATCAAAACGACTGACAACAATAAAACGAGTCGCAATTCAATTCATTTTCAATTTGCCTTGCCAAAATCATTGATATCAAATAAAAAACCTCTTAACGAGGTAAATGTTCGAGTGACGAAAGCCGAATTCAATTCACAAAATTTCTGATATCAAATTTGTGCCGAAAAAAACAATTGTATTCGATTTGTCAACGATTTTTCGGAATGTTAGTGCATTCGGCGCGTTTGTTTACATTTTTCTTTCTAGCTGTCAAAAACAACAACTTGTCAACGGTTTTTTGAATGTTAAACAACAACGCGCTGAATGCACTAACATTCCGAAAAATCGTTGACAAATCGAATACAATTGTTTTTTTCGGCACAAATTTGATATCAGAAATTTTGTGAATTGAATTCGGCTTTCGTCACTCGAACATTTACCTCGTTAAGAGGTTTTTTATTTGATAGTTCATTCATAAAATTGGTGCTTTACAAGAAAAATTGTCCTAAGACGGAAATTAACAGTTTTTCTTAAAAAACGAGAAATAAATACATTCCAAGACATAACAACTATCTTTAAAGCAATTATTCGTATGTTTTTCACCACAGAATGCAAAGTTATATTTAATTGAATTTTCATATATTGTAAGAACATGTTTTTTGGAGTACGAGTATAACGTCCTT
The DNA here is from genome assembly GCA_932526605.1 of Nephrotoma flavescens. Classification (NCBI taxonomy): domain Eukaryota; kingdom Metazoa; phylum Arthropoda; class Insecta; order Diptera; family Tipulidae; genus Nephrotoma; species Nephrotoma flavescens. The sequence goes on from OW052220.1 coordinate 74,735,254, forward strand.
CTCGCAAGTGAGCGATTTCATTTTCATATTTTCATTTAATAGATTAATTTTAATAAATTAATATAAAATTAGATGCAAATTTTGGATTTTTGTTTTTTAGATTAATTTTTTCGCCAAAAAATTAAAAATTTACAAAAGGTGATTTGGGATATTTTTCGGAATATTTGTTTTTGGCAATTAGAAACTTGAGAAATGGCCTACTAGTAAGTTTTTGATCTAGTCAAAAACATCATTTTGGTAATAAAATATTTGGGAATACAATGACGAGGCGGATGAAAACCCAATGTCAAAGTTTACCAATTTTATACCACAAGTGTTTATTGTGGTCCCATTTGCTGCTGCCAGAACTCAATCGGGATTGCGATTTGTTCTGTGGCAATAGTATTTGTGGTAGGGAATTGCTCTTAGATCAGCACCGGTAGCAATTAAAACTGTGAGTTTGTTTACCAAATCCCGGTAGAAATAGGCAGGACAAATGTTCATTCTGTATTACATTCTGATGCTGTGGTACCAAATTTTGTGTGATACAAACGCCAGTCGTGTGGAAATTGGTATATTAAAGTTTGTTAGTCGTTTCATAGAAATGATCTTCCCAGGCTTGATTGTGACGGTGGTTTTTTTGAAAGAGCAGTTACTAATTTGTTTCAGCATTGTTTCGTCGTTAATGCTTGAGCTTGGCACTGCGTGTCAATGATGTCGTGGAGTTTATCGGCAAGTTTAGAGAGATCCTTTTCTGGTTTTACTTGTGGCGGGATCAACGCTGTTTATAGGTAATCAGGAAGTTGCCTCATCTATAGTTTTGTAGTGATGTTGGCCGTGAAATTCTCATCGGCCAAAGATTTAATTTAGTGCAATACGTGCAAGGGTTTGTGTTCACTAATATTAAAATTGTCTCTAATTTACGCACCGCAGAGATGGAATAGCGATCGATAAGAACTATTTTAAGGTGTAAATATTTATTCGTGATTGGATGGTCTTGTAGAAATTGTTCAACCACCACCTGTGTTACCGATCGAGACAGCACTGTGTGCACAAACATCTGTTTGTCGCTGGTGAGCTTGTTCGTGTCGAACAAAATTTCGGCTTTGTGCCACGTCTTGGGATGCGTAACCACGCCAAGAGAGTAAAAATGTTGTGATCAACACTCGACTTGTTCTTACCACGAATGTATACGAAATAAATCTCAAATATCACACTTATTTTCAGAAGTTTTAAAGATAAGGTTACGGGAATATAGGCAAAACATATCATTATTTCTTTCTAAATTTCAGAAAATCAACCAGGACAAATTTATTTGAATTTATTCTTCCAAAATCATAACAAAAATTTTAAAAGCTCCCATGGTAGACGCCACTTTAAATGGATAGATCAACATTTGCAAAGATATCTTTTTTCCAAACCCGTCATATCCGGTAAAATTTGAAAAATTTGTCTAAACCAATTTTGTGTAAAACGTAATTTACATTTTGTTTATTTTTATTCGTGTTATAGAGGTTTAAGTTTTTATGTATCGCTTATGAAATAAAGGGTAGTTTATTCGGGATCTGCTTTAAGGCTGCTCAGAGAAACGTGATTCCGTATTTAAAAAAGTTTTAAACCAGAAATATATTTAGTATTCAGTATTATTTACCTTTCTTAATTTCAGAAATAATCACGACGTGTTATAAGATACGGACCTCTTAAATAATACAAACCCAACATTAAACAGATTTCCTCATAAATATCATTCTAACTCGAAAATAAATTCTCACAGAGTAGATAAAATAATTTCTCACGCCAAAAGTTACGTGCTAATAATTACTTATAATTTATTAAACTGAATATTTATAAAAATAAAACTGGAAAGAAATTTTTCAAAAGAGGGCAAAAAAATGCAAAATATGTTCTAAAATTAAGGAAACCGCTATACAAATTTTGATATTATTTTCCTTCGACACCCCACACATTATAAAAGAATCTCTCACAGATGAATAATAAAATAAAGCAATAACGCAACTTTGGTAAGAAATTAAATACACAACACAATGGGGTTAAATATAATTAAAAGAAAATCATAATGACACAACAAAAACAAGTAAAAAAAATATAATTAAAATAAGTTGAGGGGTTTCTTTCGCCTATATATCGACTTGATACGAGAATTGAAGATGATGAAGATGATGATGATGATGATGATGTGGTTTGATGTAAAAAAAAATGTTGATGAGGTTAGGTTTCTCCGTTTTCCATTTTAGAGTACATATTAATTTTCTTTTTCCGTTATTTAATTCATTGTATTATTATTTGAAGATTGATTAACGAAATTAAAATGAATTCCATTGCTGTAGGATATTTTGCTTCCACTCGCAAAAATATTATTATTCATAATAATTACGTTAACCATGATGATAGAAAATACAGTAAACATGGCAAATAAAAAAGAGCTTGGCCACCAAGAAAAAAAATTAATGCTCTTGTATTTATTTATAATTGTACCCCATTTAAATTATTAATGGTTGAAAAACTTTTTGTTGGCCCTTTTCTTGTTGTTGGGATGTGCACACGAGGTAGGGGTGTAGGCGTTATAAAATTATTAGACGTGGAAATGATTGATTGAGACATGCTCTCACTAAGCTTTGAAAACTATAAAATATGTTGTGCTTTTGGTAACATTAATTTCATTGACGTTTTTAAATTTTCATCAAAACCTGCTCCACACCCGCTCCCAATTTGTAATCGAAATATTTTGTTTGATCATAGCGCATATATTTTATTATTCTAAAAGAAAGAAGAGCATTTATAATGGGCCATGAAATATGCATGGCTTATAACATTTTGTTTATTATAACAAAAACTTGTTGTTTATTATAATAAATGTCAAAGTTTCGTATTGGTTATTTGAGTTAGGAATTATTGTGGACTGAGTCGAAGATTATCAAAGAAACGTTTAGATTTCAGGTGAAAACACACAATTACTGTAAGTCACCCAAATATCTAAAAACAGATATTAACAGAGTTATCATATTCCGTCAATGGCATACCATACATAAGATATCAGACAAGAAACGGCTATACCCTTAAATTTTGATTGATACGGGTGCCAATAAAAATTCTATTAATCCTCAATAAGCCAAAGCACGATTCCCACCAATACCAAATTCAAAATTAGATCGGCAGCAGGGCAAATTGAAATCAGCAGGAAAATATGTGGACCATTAAAAACATTGGAAGGCACAATCAGCGATGACACACTTAAGGAACTCGGTGCAGTAATTGATCGAAAAAACAACATCCTGCCGCTGGACTCAAATATTAAAATACCACTTCATGGGAAGTTCGCAGCACAGAAATAAGTTTAAAAATCCGGGATTCATTTATCAACCGAACTATACAAGAGAAAATCCAAATAATGCTATCAAAATACAACACACTGTTTGATCGTGTAAATATCTTCTCACCAATCGGAACTATTGTAAGGGCAGAAATCAGAACAAATACAGATGAAGCAATCTACTCAAAATCTTACCCCTATCCGGTCAATATGAGAAACGCGGTAGAGAAAGAAATTGACAAACTTCTAAAAGACGGAATTATACGACCTTAAAAGAGCCCATATAACTCACCAATCTGAATAGTGAAAAACAAACTGGATTACAAGCGATCTGAAAAACTTAATATCGTTTCTCAGATTACCATCATACTACATGCGCTTTACTAAAAACTTTGTAAAGATAGTTAAACCTCTAACAAACCTTACATGAAGCGAGAATGTCCAAATTAAGGCAAGCCAGTCGAAGAAAACAACAATCAGTATGAATCAAAATCAGATTCATTCATTTCAGCAGATGAACGAGCAAAATTGTAGAGGTGGACGGCACGCTTGGTTAAATACAATTATGACTAGTTTACAAACCTGGCTGTATTAATAAAGTTGCTAATGGCCTATCATGATTAGAGCTGGAAGCAAACATATTGTTCACTTGTAAAATAATTCATAGTACTGAAGAGATGATCACGAAGAACCAGACCTATCATACCATTGACACTATATATTAGCCTACCAGAGCTAAACAAAGGAATCCTAAGTTGAATATTACGAGAAAAACTAAACCTGAATACGCTTAACGGAATAAAACAACTTGAGGAATTCATAAAAATCCTACAAGAAGTTTTTAAAGAACACCTTCATTTATAAAATTTGCAGATGTTGTCAATGAAAAAACAAATTTGCATTTATAACGGAAGAACACAAATGGGCGCACCGAAATCATATCAAAAATAGGAAACAGATTTTGGAAAAGTACTATTTTCCTCGAATGGCCAGTCTAGTGAAAAAATATACGCTGACCTGTGACATCTGCAACGTCAATAAATATGATAGGCGCGTCCAAATCATGTGCAAATATAAGAAACACCCGCCCCTATGTATCCAGCGGAAATACTTCACGTTGACATAATGGAAACTAAGAATGAGAAGTTCATTTCATGTGTGGGTAAGTTCTGAAAATTTGCGAACTCGCATCAAATCCATCTCACACGTAAGAGAGAAACTAATTTTTTTTCTTTCTAATTTTATTTGAATAAAACATAACATACAGTAATTTAAAAGAAAAACAATATATTTATAAATAAAAATAATAGGTGAATCCTGAATGGAAATTTTATCAAAGTCTTGGATTAACTTTCAATAAAAATACAAATTATAAAATTAAATATGAATTTGCTGGCAAAAAACAATTAATGATGTTTTTGTACGGGATTTCGCACGAATCTGATCAGGATGGTCTTTCAAAAGAGAAAAATTGGAAAAACTGAGTGAAGCTTCCGGGAAAATAATAAGAAAATTTAATTTATTTTCAAGCGCATCATTTGAGAACAGCTGAACTGATTTGACTCAATCTTTTTTAATGTATTCCCATTTCCCAGGAGATGGTTCTTACGAGGGAAAATGTTGAAAACCACCGGAAAAGTCGGAAAATTTGGAAATCGTGTTTTTGCGGAATTGCGCACGTATCCGATCCGGACGGTCTTTTAGAAGAAAAAAATTGGAAAAACTGAGTAAAAACTTTGAAGTTTCTGTTGGGCTGAACCGATTTAACTCAATCTTTTTTGATGTGTTTCCAATTCCCAGGAGATTGTTCTTACGAGAGAAAATGTTGAATCGGGAAATCGAAAAATGCTGTTTTTGCGGAATTGCACACGTGTCCGACCCGGATGGTCTTTGAGAAGACTAAAATTGGAAAATCTGAGTGAAAAAGTCGAAAGCTTTTGTAAAAACTCGAAGAAAATTAAATTTTTTTTCTAGCGCATCAGTTGAGAACGGCTGAACCGATTTGACGCAATCTTTTTTTGTTGTATTCCGGAACTAAACGAAAAACGTGGAAGCTTCCGGGAAAACCCAAAGAAAATTGATTTTTTTTCGGCTCAATATTTTTTTGCTGTGTTTCCAATCTCCAGGAAATGATTTTAACGAAAAACAATTGGAAAATCCACCGAAAAATTCGGAAAATCGAAAAATGATGTTTTGTTAGATATTTCGTACGTATCCGATCCAGATGGTCTTTCAGAAGTGAAAAATTGAAAAATCTGAATGAAAAACATGGAAGCTTCTAAGAAAACCCGAAGAATATAGAATTTTTTTCAAGCGCATCATTTGAGAACGGCTGAACCAATTTGACTCAATCTTTTTTTGCTGTGTTTCCAATTTCCAGGAGATGGTTTTTACGAAAGAAAATTGGAAAATCCATCGTAAAATTCACAAAATCGAGAAATGATGTCTTTTACTGGATTTCGGACGTATCCGATCCAGATGGTCTTTTAGAAGAGAAAAATTTTAAAATCTCGGAAGTCGGAAACTTCCGAAAAACCTGAAGAAGTGTTTCTCGTATGATCAGTTGTACGCTGTGCGTTCGAGAGTTTGCAAACCATGACAAAAAACCGAAAAATATTGTTTACCACAATGCATTGTATTGATTCCATTTAATTCCATTCAAATAAAATTCATTGAATTATTTTGAATTCTGACTCTAATTCATTTCCACACTGAGAGAAAAAATCCAAAATACAACTCAAACTTCAAGGCATAAATGCCTGAGTTTGAATCAACATTTCATTCACTTTTCAGTACATATGCCGCCTTTATAGTTGCGTTCGTTCATTCGTTCTGACAATTTTTACGACCGATCATTTTGCTCAAAAATGACGATTTTTTGCCTCTGGATTTTTCCAAAACATAAAACAAAAATTCGTCTGTGTGTTTTTTTTCAAGTTTTCGTCAACGAAATACACAAAAAGCAACAGAAATGCAATCGTAAAATCGAAAGAGTATGTGTTATTTTGAAGTAGAAAATTCTCATTAATATCTTACAATATCTGAATTTGACAAGACGTGTTTTTTAAATTGATATCAAAAGTTAAAATTCTAAAAAATGAGGCAAGCATAAAAAATTCATTAATAAGACAGACAAGAATAAACGAGCGCGAAGCGCCTCAGACAAACCTCTAGTAATATATAATATCATTAACAGGGAGGGATGCACTCTTGATTACGGCTAAAAAACATTAATTTAGTTTTGGAACTCAGAATCATATAATGGCTATCAAACTACCTACGTAAAACTGTCAAACCAGGTTCAATCATTGATTCTATGTTAATGCTCTTATAAGCACTGTTTAATATTGCAGTATATAATCAGCAAAAGCAATCAAATCACATGATAATTTATTGTCAATACAGAGTTTATATAAATTAGATATAAAATAGGTCCCAGCACTGATCCCTGAGGAACTCCAATATTAACAGTGCCAAGAGAACTGTATGACAAATTCACATGAATTTTTTGTGATCTGTTACTTAAGTAAGTTTTAAACAAATGAAGTGCTATTCCATGAAAGCCAATATTATGCAGTTTGCATAGCAAAATAGCATGATTCACAGTGTCAAATGCATTGGTGATATCAATAAACAAAGCCGCTAATTTATTATTTTTAAGATTAGCAAACAAAAAGTTATTTAATTTCAAAAGAGCGTCTTCCGTGGAACGGTTTTTAACAAATCCAAATTGATTACAGTTTAAGTATTTGATTTTAGTTAAATAAGACATTAATCGATTTTTCAGTAGTTCCAGAGACAGGAAAACAGTTGAACGCAAACACCCATAGATCTAATATTGTCATAACAGTGCGCATGTTAAATGTATCTATCAATATTATAGTTAACACATTCCCTGCTGTCAATCCAAATCTCAGTCAAAAACCATAAGATAGGTTTGTTATTAATTTTTTCGATGTGTGTTACAAAAATATCAAAATTTGAACAAAGCGATCGAACATTCTGCAAGATGATGCACTTAGAATCTAAAAATAAATTAGAACTATTAAAAAATAAATTAGAAAAGTGAATTATTGGAAAAATTATTATGATACAAAGAACACGATAAATAATTGCTTTTCAAAAACAGTGGAATATTATCTAAATTAAAATTTGACATTATTAGTTAACAAAATTAAATAATTTTTAGAAGATTCACTTTTAATTTTATATAGAAAAAAATCCAGTTCACCGTTATCCTTTCTAAGCATGATATTGTCCACAAGAATTTATAGTTTTTAATTATCTTCAAAGATTTTGCTTCATTAAACAAACTTCGTCGTAGGGTAGTAAGATCTTCATTGATGTAAACGATTTTATCATTGTTGATCGCTTTCAATTTATTCGCAAATTTCGGCTTCGAAGGTAAACAGAAAAACATTAATAATCGTATTAGCGTGGGGCCCGTACAACAGAAAAGAAATAAAACATCGAATATAAGAAGTATAACAAACACTTACAAACTTTTTTTACCCGATTATGAGTTCGGGACACCTGTTTGTAATCAGTTCCTTATGTGTACTCTGGCTACTTTAATACGGCTTATCAAAACAGTGAAAGAAAAATACAAAGATTTTAGTAAATTGGATTTGTGTGCGCAATAAGCGACACTATCAAAAAAGGTATAAAATACAAAAGGCACAACTAAAGCTGCGGGCCAATAGTCGGGTTAAAGTCAAGTTTAAGTAAATTTTTCGGTAAATTCATTTATTTTTCAAAAACTCTATGGCAAACTGATCGAAAAATTTATTTTAAATCCGGTTTTTACCATAGTAAATGATATACTTTAAGTTTGGCACAAAGCCTAAGTAGCACAACAGCCAACGTTCTGTAAAAAAAAGCAAAAATTACTATTTTCTTTTTAATTTATAAATGGGAACAATTTTAGCAAATGCAATCCTTCAAGATGCTTCTTTATTATCTTTAATTACTTAAAACCATATTTACCGGTCCTGTTTCGTTGTAAATATACTCTCCAAAGTTTTTCGTTTCTGGTTCACAATTTACGATTTGTCGCTTGAACCCTTTCATTAAAATAGAGTCGATATGTAATTTTTGTTCAAATATTGTTTTTGTGGCCCTCCTACTGAAGAGAAAAATTTGATATAAATATTTATAAATTGGGAATAACTATTCCATATCTAAACTTTCAGGAAAAAAAATACTACTTTTATTTTGGTTTGAAGAAAATTAACAATTGCTTTTTGTCTCAGTATAGCTTGGAACAAATATGTGAACAAAAAAACATATCAATTCTTCCCTCAATTGGTTTGCCACTGGTCGCATTAAATTTTTTTAAGGAAACCTCTCGTTCGTTTCTGTTTCTAGACTTTTGATGTAGACAGGAGGTCTGATAAATTTCACAAATTATTTAGTCCGGAAGTAACAATTTTTAAAAAAATTCCAAAATGATATTATTAAATGACTTTTTCGAAAAATGTATGTTGTTTGACTGTTGGTGGTATATTCCATGAAAGGATTAAGCCTCCTCATCAATATTACTTCAATTTTTACACCTTAGGACTAGGAGCTCGGAAAATGCATAATCTATTGAGATTTGATTTAGAGCAACATGATACATTCATCGTGTATCAGTACTGCCGGAAGTTCAACTTTCCAACGAAAGGAACTTTCTAACTTGCTTACTCCAGAACTTTGTTAATTTTTGTTGACTTCAGTTAAACAGACCTACTTCTCGAAATAATTCAGTATCTCGTATAATTGTGGATATCTCTTACTGTCAGCGTTAATCACTCGTGATTAATAGCGCCCACTGAGCTAACCAGTGCAAAGATCTAATATTAATTTTAAAATGTATTCATAAATGTGTAAAATGCAAAACAATACACATCAAGTGAATGACGTGTTATAATTCTGAAAACTAACTTTAAACATGTGGAAGATTTGCGGAAAATGTTGCATCAACAAAACTATTTTTTTTAACTGATGCAGTTGTTAATAAATAATAATCGGACCTCGTTGATGACTACAACGATGTATGGAACAATTGCAAAATGATCAACAAGGTCATGGTAGCTATGTAATTGAAATTAAAAGTATATGGCCAATTGGATCACTAATTGTGTGTTAAAGGCCACTGAATGTTTATCCTACCAATAAACCTTGGACTTAGAGTCAACAGTAATTTGTACGTTTATTGAAACTTTTTAAATAAACTGCAAATACGACGGTTTGCTCCGCCCATATGTTTGAATCAATTCTACTTAGCTTGGTACCCGTGGCTAAGATGCGCTCGGAATACATTGTTCAAAACCAACCAGTGACTAACAGAGCTATTTCAGGATATATGGCTATATACAATTTAATCGATTTCTTTAATAGACAAATTTGGAATGTAGCAAGCTCATAATGTCAAATTGAATTTGAAAATGTCTGAAGCAATTTTGGTGAATGGTACTTATTAAGCGGATTATATTGATAAATTGAATGGAAAAAGACAATTTCTATTGCTATTTTGAAGGGGCTTCACATCAACGTTGTGAAGAAGAAGATGGCATTAACTATGGCAAACTGTATCGACAGCACACGAGAATTGATCGTTTATTGAGAAGCTCCGGAGCTTATTATGGTCCGGATATGAGCTTGTGCTGTGCTTGGGACATGCGCTCGAATAAAATTATGTATCGCAATTTACGAGATGTAAATCCAAAGTAAATAAAAATAAAAACAATTCTCGCGTATACATTTTGATACATGGAAATGGAAGAATGAAGTTTCATCTAGAATAATCAATTTATCCAGACGCTATAAAGACCAATTTTTTGTTGAAAACAACATTTTCCCAGAAATCGGCAATTCCTCTTAAATTTTGAATAACTGCTAGTTTTTTCATCCCAGAAAAATTTGTTTTTATTATTTACATGACGCTATTCTATCCCATCCCAATTTTTAATTTTATTCTCCTACTCGTATAAGTCGATTTTTTAAATAAGCGCAATAACAAAATATCCATCCCAGTTGTTTTCCTTTATTTGTTGTGTATTTAAAATAAATAAAAACAAATACATATTATATTGAAATGCTGTAATGTGGTTTTGCGGTAGAAATTCTTAAAATCTAAAGTTCGAAATATTACATTATAAGTTGAAAATATTAATGGTAACGTTAGTGAGCTCCCCAACGACATCCATATGTTAATTGGCACAATCTTTTAGTTTTGAAAAGGCCTTATTTAAATTTATAAGAAAATCGTCTATAACTTCGATGATCTTTCTATAGGCTGGACATGTCGATTGATATTTTGAGATGGTACATTATAGGGTGAATGTTGACCAAGCGACTAATACCAGCCGTATGCTCAAATTAGAGTAAATGGTGAAGTAAAATAAACATTTGCATCTCTAAAAAGCTCCTAACTGAAAATGGTTCTTTATTTAACGTGTTAGAAATGATAACGACAAGCAATGATGGATAATTGACAAGAACTACCTGAAAATGAATGCTAAAAAAAGTTGCAAAATCTCATTTGAAAAATAATTATTTGTATCTTTTAAGAGCTTTCTAGACTAGAAATGACTAACACTTTCTTGCCGCTTCGATATGGCTGCATATAAATTTCGATACGTAACGATATTTTATTTGGCCTTCATAATGTTACTCGAAGCAAAAATTACTTGCCTTGTTTTTTCCAATTGACGAAAAAGTTTAAGTAAGAAATTTCATTCCGATCAATTGACCCATATGGACTGTACTGGAGATGAATCTTTGATCGAGAAACAGGTCTCTTTGTCAAAAATTTGCCAATATTCTGCTAATAAATTTTAGAAAACTTATATTGTTGCAAAATAATTCTCGAAAATGATATACTGTTCAAAATAACTGCCAAAACTTAAAAAGCCTCAATGGAAGCTCACACTTCAGGGGGACTGATTTCGACAAACTAACAATGAGATTTCTCAATTTATCTAAAAAGATTTAGTATGAAGTTTTATTTTGACAGGTCAATCCTTTTTAAGCTGTAGATAGCAAATGGGCATTTATTCTGCACGGCACCACATACACAATAAGAAACCATTTTGATGCCTGTTTTTCGGACTTTGGCAATATAACGATCATTATACGACTACAATTATAACAAAAAGTTCGCCTTTCAAATTTTTGTTAATAAAATTTCATATACGATTTTTAGCATAAAAACAAAAATTTATTGAGCACTGAAACCTAATAGAGTACTAAACTCTAAAACTTATTCTCGCAGTATATAAAATATAACCATAGATTAGATTATAGAATATCATCAAAATCAAATCATCAATTTCTAAACAAAAATAAAAATAAAAAAAATAATTTCCACAAAATCAATTATCCGGAATAACAATACAAAACGAAAATAAAATACCAATCATAAATTTAATAACCGTTACAAAAATCAAAACAAAAACAAAAATCAACCCAAGAAAATTGGAAAAATTAACTTAACGTACATTTCCGTTATGTCTTCGATTTCGCCGATTATACGAGTACCCTTAGTTATATTCCGCTATACACAGTACGATTTTAATTTAAGTTTTTCATTTCACATCGATTAGATTTGATAATAAATCAACCTTTAGATAGAACCGTACCCATCTATATGGCTTCTATATATTCAATTTGATTACAATTTTTATTTGCAAATTGTATTAAGTTGCTGTACTAAAATTGACGATGAATTTTTCTTTTACGTTGTTTTTGTTGCTCTGATTTTTCCATGAAAATATTTGTATTGTTATAGATTGATGAAAATATAAAAATAAACGGGAAATATAAATAAAATTTTATAGCTCTTTTGTTTTTTTTCTTGGATAAATAAAATAGAATATAAATATGACAAAACCATAAGAAAAACGGGAAATTATCTTATACGAGTCTAGTAGATGTAATTGTGTTTTTTGAAATAATTTTAATTGTATTTTGTATTGTGTACAGTGAATCAACGAATTATTATGTTTCAGCATTCAAGGTTATATTATATTGTACACCACTAACTTGAATGATTTATCCGAGGTTTTAGAAATTCGTGGTTTAATTTACGGGCATTGTTTAGCAACAGTAAACCAAACACACAAAATGAACAACTTTGACAATATAATCTCGATTCGTTTGGGTTTTTCGTCTTCAATGTAATCGCATAAAATACAATTTCTTTTTGTATATGTTGGCCGACTTTTTTGTTTTGTTTTGAAACTTGATTTATGTTCTACAGATTTGATTAGGGTTTTATCTATTTCTAACATCACATTTATTCAGCAATTCACTATTGTTTCAAGAGAAAATGTATGTAATGTTGATTTTTTGGCAGTTCTTTGTTCTGTCTACAACTCAAAGTACGTATGGCTATGGGTAGGTATTTTTGCCAAAACTTTAATTTGTTTTAATAATGTGGATGTACATGCGGAAGAAATAATTTTTTTTAAGGTACTTGTTTAGCCATATTTATTAGTTATGGATTTTCGTCTTTATTATTCAATACACTCAAACTTCAGTAACCAATCGTCATTTGAATTCAAATTATCGGAATTAAACCAATTTCTGCCCAAAGTACCAAAAATGGCTGCTCAATAAAAATGAGGTTTTCTTCTAATAAATCCTCTATATTTCTCTCAAAATTAATATATCAAATAGTAACCACAAAGAGGAACACACGATAAATTTAATTTAGTCAAAAATTATCTGTGAAAGGCGAGTGCACGTGCAACCGAAATTTGATTGTTTGGAATGGATTCCTATTTCTATATGTAAGTATCTAATAGGGTATTTTTATGTAGATTTTTAGAGTTATTAAGCTTTAAAAATAAGTGCGTTGTTGAAATAATATATAATCCTTTTTTTGGAAACTGCTCTTTTCTATATTTGTTTCTCATAGGCGAAACATTTTGAGGCTTCAAGAAGTTATTGGTGAAATTGAACGCTGGAGCGACGTTAAAGTGCCTACAAAGGTTGAACATATCATTTTTATAAGCCTACCAGTACACTATAGAATGTAATGTAACTGAAGGAGATTCGGGGGATGAAAACTGGTGAAAATGCTCCAAGAAGAAGCATTTATAAGCGAAAGAGACGATTATAATATCCGGGAAAGTGCTACTACTACTACAATAGAGGAAAAACTAAATTTTAAAAGAAAATAGAACAAGGGAGATAACCAAGATATTAGCAATATCAAATTGATAGAATGGGTAAGTCGAGCACCGCCGTTGGCTCTATCGAACGAATCACATCCCCTAGATTTTTTATGCTTTTATTCTGAAAAGAACTTATGGAGAACTAAGTAAAGCACAGTGTTAGTTATGCTGCTTTCAAAAATCGGCCACTTTATTCCTCTGTTGAGGATGGGGTACTTAGCAAGTCGTTTGATGGATTGTCTTAGATCAATAAGAGTTTCGTAGACAGATCGCCGATCTTTATGTACCATATATGGAGCTCCGCCACTGGCACCAGACCCTCGGCCAAGGTAGACTAAAACTAATCTAGTTTTGAAGACAGGCAGCCACTTAATTACCAATATCGATAGCAGGCGAAGTGTCATACCCGAGCAACAACAGTGTGTATGCCCTGCGATATTCCTTTGCACAAAAAATGCTTTGTAGCAAACCACGATAGCCAATAAAAATATAATACATATATTACGTTGTGGTAATATTTTGTGATAATGGTTAATTAATTTGTTATGTATTTTAATTGAGACTTTAATTTGTATATTTTAAATAAAAAAATTTAAAAAAATACTGTTTTTTGTATTTATTGTCCCAAAGTGCCATATTTCGTTACCCACATATTTCAACCCCAAAGCACATTTAGCGAAATTTTAAAGAAATTTGATGATTTTCAACCTATTCCGCCCCACATATATAAATATCAGATTCCTAAGATGAAAAAATAGTTCTGGGCCCAAATGGGTTAAGCAAAGCGATTTAAATGTTTTCAGTTTGACATATTGTCGGTCATTTTATCACTGCTTACAAAAAATTTTTAAAAACCAATATAAAAATTCTTTAATATGACTAAATTAGGGTTAAAATAAAGGCTAAAATTCTATATACGGAAAGATTATTTAATATTTAAAATTTAAGATTTTAATTTATTTAAATCTTTTAATTTTTATTTCAGTTTCTTTGGTTGATAAATTTTCTTCTCTAAATTCTTAAAATCAATCTTTAAAATCAATGCCAAAATTTGAAAAGGTAGCATTGAAGCTTTACATTTATTTAAGCCTTGCTGGTTTAAAATTTTATCTGTAAATTTATTTAAAAAATTTTATCTGTAATTTATTTTTCTGTAAAGTTTATTTAAGTATGAGTTGATATGGTTATCCATATTTTCTTTTTTTGTGTATTTTGTCACTTATAAATGTTTATAATAAAAAACCGTAGTTATTTTATTTTTTATTTTTATTAAAAATTACCTTATAGTAACAATGATTTATTATTTTAAGAATATTAATTTCGGATTACTTCTTCATCAGTTCTTTTTTAACTATCCGATAGTTAAAAAAGAACTGATGAAGGAGTAATCCGAAATTAATATTCTTAAAATAATAAATCATTGTTACTATAAAGTAATTTTTAATAAAAATAAAAAATAAAATAACTACGGTTTTTTATTATAAACGTTTATTTAAGCCTCGAGTTGAAAATTTAATATGTAAATTTATTTAAAACGTTGTTTGCTGTTTTTTGTAGAAACTAAGCTAAGCTTTATATTTATTTAAGCCTTGTTGGTTGAAAAACTTATTTTTAAATTTATTTAAATCTATTAATTTTTATTTAGGCTTTGTATGTTGAAAATTTAATATCAAAATTTATTAAAATCTTTTAATTTTTTACTGTTTTTAGGTCAAAAATTTCATCTTTAAACTTATTACAATCTTTTAATTTTTATTTAAGCCTTGTTGGTTGAAAATTTAATCTTTAAATTTATTTAAATATTTAAACTTTTTGCTGTTTTTTGTAAATGTTATTCTTTTTAAAGAAAATGCTAAAAATTGAAATGGCAGCATTGAATCTTTATATTTATTAAAGTCTTGTTGGTTTAAAATTTAATATTTAAATTTATTTAAATCTTTCAATTTTTATTTAAACCCTTCATGCTGAAAATGTAATCATCATTTAAATATTTAAATATTTCAATTTATATTTAAGCCTCGTTGGTTTGAAAATTTAAAATTTTAATTTATTTAAATCTTTTAATTTTTATTTAAGCGTCGTTGGTTCAAAATTTTATCTTTAAATTTAATTAAAACTTTTTTACTTTTTGTAAATGTTAACATTTCAAAATCAATGCCAAAAATTTAAAACGGTCACATTGAAGCTTTATATTTATCTAAGCCTTGTTGGTTTAACATTTAATCTTTAAATTTATTTCAATCTTTTAATTATTATTTAAGCCTCGTTTGTTTAAAATATAAGCTGTAAATTTATTTAAATCTTTAAATTTTTATTTAAGCTTGTTTGATCGAAAATTTAATCTTTAAATTTATTTAAATCTTTTAATTTGTTGGTGTTTTTTGTAAATGCAAAACTTTTTAAAATCAATGCTAAAATGTAGAACGGTAACATTGAAGCATTATATTTATTTAAGCCTTTTAGAATGATAATTTAATCTTTTAGTTTTATTTAAGCCTTGTTGGTTGAAAACTTCAGACTTAAATTTATTTAAATCTTTTAATTTTTATTTAAGCGTCGTTGGTTGAAAATTTAATCGTTAAATTTATTTCAAATTTTTAATTTTTATTTCTGTTTTATGTAAATGCTAAGCCTCGTTGTTTGACAATTTAATCTTTAAATTTATTTAAATCTTTTAACTTTTTGATGTTTTTTATAAACGCTAAACGTTTTAAAATCAATGCAAAGATTTAAAACGGTAACATTGAAGCTTTATTATATTTATTTAAGCCTTGTTGGTTGAAAATTTAATGTTTAAATTTTTTAAAATATTTTAATTTTTTGTTGTTTTTTGTAAATAGTAAAGTTTTTAAAATCAATGTCAAAATTTAAAACGGCAACATTAAAGCTTTATATTTATTCAAGCCTTGTTAGTTTAAAATTTAATCTTTAGATTTATTTATTTTTTTTAATTTGTATTTAAGCCTTGTTGGATTAAAATTTAATTTGTAAATTAATTATTTGTTTTAGTTTGTCATTTTGGGTCGAAAATTTAATCTTTTAATTTATTTAAGACTTTTAATTTTTAAGGTTTTTTGTAAGTGCTAATCTTTTTAAAATCTATGTCAAAATTTAAAACTGTAACAGTGAAGCTTTATATTTAATTAAGCCTTGTTGGTTTTAAATTTAATCTTTAAATTTATTTAATTTTTTTATTTTTTATTTAAGCCTTGAAAATTTAATATTTTAATTTAGTTAAGTCTTTTAACTTTTTGCTGTTTTTTGCAAATGCTATTTTTTTAAAATCAATGCCAAAATTTGAAATGGTAACATTGAAGCTTTATATTTATTTAAGCCTTGTTGGTTTAAAATATAATCTGTAAATTTATTTAAATCTTTTAATTGTTATTTAAGGCTTTCAGGTTAAAAATTCAATGTTTTAAATATTTAAATATTTTAATTTTAGTTTCAGCGTCAGTGATTAAAAATTCAATATTTAAATTTATTTAAATATTTTAATTGTTATTTCAGCTTCATTATTTAAAAATTTAATCTGTAAATTTATTTAAATCTTTTATTTTTTATCAAGTCTTTTAGGTTGAAAATTTAATATTTTAATCTATTTAAATCTTTCAATTTTTTTTTCAGCTTTATTGATTAAAAAGTTAATCTCTAAATTTATTTAAATCTTTAATTTTTAATAAAGCGTCGTTTGTTGACAACCTTCTCTGTAAATTTATTTAAATCTTTTAATTTTTATTTAACCCTTGCTGGTTGAAAAATTAATATTCAAATTTATTTAAATCTTTTAATTTTTTGCTGTTTTTTGTGAATGCTAAACTTTTTAAAATCAATGCCAAAATTTAAAACGGAACATTGAAACTTGATATTTATTTAAGCCTTGCTGGTTTAAAATTTCATCATTAAATTTAATTGTTGGTTCAAAATTGAATTTGTAAATTTATTTAAATCTTTTAATTTTTTTAAATCCTTTTATGTTCAAAATTTAATCTTTTAATTTTTATTTAAACTTTTTCATTTTTATTTAAACCTAGTTGGTCGAAAATTTAGTATTCAAATTTATTTAAATATTTTAATTTTTATTTAAGCCTCGTTGGTTGCAAATTTAATCTTTAAATTTATTTAAATCTTTTAATTTTTTGCTGTTTTATGTAAAAGCTAAGACTTGTTGGTTTAAAATTTAATCTTTAAATTTATTTAAATCGTCTAACTTGTTGCTGTTTTTTGTAAATGATATTTTTTTTTAAATCTACATATGTTAAAATTTAAAACGGTTACCTTGAAGCTTTATATTTATTTAAGTTTTGTTTGTTTAAAATTTAATTCGTTTAATTTATTTAAATATTTTAATTTGTATTTAAGAATTTTAGGTAATATTTTAATTTATTTATTCAATCTTTAAATTTATTTTAGTCTTTTAGTTTTTATTTAAGCCTTTTTAGTTTGTAAATTTATTAAAATCTTTTCATTTTTATTTAAGCTTTGTAGGTTGAAAATTTAAGCTTTTATTTAAATCTTCTAATTTTTTGCTGTTTTTTTAAATGGTAAACTTTTTAAAATCAACGCCAAAATTTATAACAGAACATTGAAGCTTTATATTTATTTAAGCTTTGCTGGTTTTAAATTTCATTGTTAAATTTAATTAAACCTTGCTGGTTGAAAATCTGATCTTTAAATTTATTTTATTTAAGTTTTTAATGTTTTTTATGAATGCTAAATTTTTAATATTAATGCAAAAATTTAAATCGGCAACATAGAAGCTGCCACTCCCAGTACACAGAAGTCTAGAAAAATATAATTATAATTTTTTTTTTCAAATAGCCAAGCCGTTTAAAAAAATATTTTAACTAATTTAGTTTGAGATTGTAGAATGACAATCTTTTTGTTTTCGTAAATGCTACAAACTTTTCAAAATAAGTGCAAAAAACGATTAAGCTCATACCGAAGCTGCCTCTTCGCTAGACCGATGTTGGCCAAATAGCATCTCAGCTTAAGTATAATATTTCATCCCTATCAATCAAACCGTATGGGATGTACAGGGACCGAATTTTGAAAATTAGTTTTCTGTCATAGATCGTTATTTCCGCTTCAATTTTGGTAAACAGATTAGGACCGGTTGTGTTGACAATTTAGTTGAGAATCTTTTAATTCACAGTTGCTTTTCTCGTAAATTATAATAACTTTTCAAAATATTTACAGAAAAAGAAAAAGCTCTTATGGAGGTTGTCACTTCTGGTGAATCGATTTTGGCCAAACATCACTGGAACATTCCGAAATACAAAATCTTTTTAAGTGTAAAATTTCACGTCTATCAGCCAATCCCAGCAGATGCTTAGTTTAAAAAACAATTCATCGTCGAAATCAGAATTATAGTTAACATTAAAAATGTATGTTTGATAAAGAGTAGATGAACAGAAAAATGTGTTCACTTCCATTTTAATTTCTTTTACGTAGTAGAATAAAGTATAGTAATCATTAATCAATTTGAACCTCGAAATTTTTGCAGATTCCACATTCGATCACTTTGCTCTTATACACAAATGTCAACGCTTTGATTACGTGGTTTACCGGACAACAAATCATATAACTGTTTCAGGTCCACCTCGACAAATGAACATCATTGATTTTTGAAAAATATCAATAACGGAACGTAGAATTACGCCCGATATGCCTTTTCATACAAAAGAGTTGAAAAAAAAAAAAATTGAAAAAAAATCTCGGATGAAAAAATCCGAGATTTTTATCCGTCGTATGAGTACGACTTGAAACTGTCCTTGGATAAGTTATGATTATGTCATTGAATCATCGGAAAAACTTCTTTAAATGAAATATAAACAAAATTAAACTTGCCTGGGAAAAATCCAATGAAATCGATTTTTTTACTATCAAAAAATATAATCGCGATTGCCTGTCACTATCACCAACTCAACGATATTTTTTTTATTTTAGTATAAAGTATTTTACTGTTTGGAGTCAAATTCGCTAACTCAGTATGCTTTTAGTTTAATGACAATCCATTGTAAAGCTTTGAATAGTTATCGTCTGTCGACCTAAAGGCTAAAATCAAAGTGTTACCGTAAATATTGCACAATACGAAAGGTACACACTTCCTAGGTAGTATCGGTCGAAAATGTACGAAAAAATATAAGGAGTTAGCAAATCGGTTTCCGCTGGTTGTTCCATTAAAATTTGATTTTGCATAATTAAACTTATTTATGTTTCAGAAATACAAATGATTTTCAATATTTTTGATAAATTACAACACATACAAATACTGGACTAATGATTAAAAGGAAAGGAGAATGACGAAACATAACACATTGATGTTGATCAAAGGTTTCCGATATTATTAGTAATTCCACCGAACAATTCATTAAAAAGTCACTAAAATTATTTTACTAAAATGTAATTTTTAATTAATAGTTCCACTACCACTATTCAGTATCTTAAAATTAATTAATTTAATAAAATCATAAAATAAAGTGTAGGTACACATTTTAACGAAAAGTGTAGACTCAAAATTTGTAGATACAGAAATTATCAAAAAGTGAAGGTGCAAAAGAAAAAGAGGTGGAATTCGAACCACGTGGTATATATTGAGAATCACGGTACTACAAAAATACAAATATACCTTTTTATAATTTTTTTTAAGTAATTTAATTAAGAAAATCTCATCTTAAGTACCGAGTGTGGAATTTAGTATTCTCAACGAAGACGTACGGCTCAACGAATTTACGTTATCATCTGCGCATTGCACAGCTCCATGAAAGACATGAAAGATGGATCGGCCCATGAGTTTTGCGAGCCGATCGGGGGTTGTAGTTGTGTTTCTTTTTATCATAGACCGTAATCTGTTGAAGAAAATTTTCTTTTGCATCTTTCGCCTATCGGGATTCGAATTCGGTACATCCCGATCCAACTGCCAAAACTTTAACCAAAAAAGTTGAAGACAATCGGCATGTTGTGATGTGCGGTATAGCCCCACACGTAGAAGATTTGGCCAAATTCCAAATATTTATGTTGGACTCGATCCGTATTTAAATACAGTTGCATTTCAGAACCAAGCTAATGATATAATTCTATAGGTTTCACCTCAATGTCAATTGACTCAGGTAAATCAATTAAAAAAAATTTTTGTTTTATTTTTTTCACGGGATGAGTTTAGAGAGTTTAGGAAAGGAGTTATATGAAATAAGCGAAATGTTCGAGAGGAGCCCGTCCCTTGGTTAAAGGAGACTCTCATTATAACTATCCATGCCATTCATTCAATAAATTAGCCCGAATGAAGACGATGGCAGCAGAAGATTTTCTTCTGAAATTGTAGGTCCCTTTAATAAAAAATTAAATTTGCCACCTATGAGTGAACCATCTCAAACTCTTCTAGCTTACTGCCCCATAACTAACAGACATATTTTGGAAGAAAAAAATGGTTTACGATGGAGGTTTCATGTAAATGTTTAAAGTCTAACGACAAGTTAACCATTAAGTTGGAAGATTTCTTCAACTTCTTGACAGTGACTATAAATTTTTACAAATTTGCTTCATGGGAAGTAGGAGACGGACAATCGTGAAAAATCAAGTTTAAAGATTTTATTCCATGAACGCATCCGATAAATTGATTTAAAAGTGCATTGGATCAAATGCAATCAGATGACCGCAGAATAGTTATTCGAGTAGACGCGATACCCTCTAGTGAGCATAAAAGGCACTTCAATGCTTCAACTATCAAAATATTTTCTTTTGTCATGGTCGGAACGAATTTCAATCGATGTGATTTTATTAAACTTAGACGAAATGACAATGCACGATTCTGTTGGCGAAGTCGGATATAATTTTAACTTGATGCAATCTAATCCAGCAACAGGTACTGATCATTTCAAAAATAGTAAAAAATTAATTAAACATTTTTTTAAAAAAACTCAAAAGTTTTTAAAAAGGAAAACAAATTAAACATATTCTTTTTAGTTGTAACTTAAAAAAATTAAAATTTCGATAAGTTTAAAATTCAAAATTATTTTAAATTCAATTAACAATGTGAGTTAATGAAGAAGATGAAGTTTTCCTATTTTTAAATGTTCTATTTCTTTTTAGCAAATCGTTCACCATTAATTTCTCCTTTATTTAAATTTAGAACAATGAATTTCCTTCTTAGGTGTGCTTTAAAATTTTAAAGTCCACCATTGTGCTTCCCTAGATTGTTCTTAAGTTGTTCTGAGTTCGGGCAAAATTATCTCTTTTTGTTTACGGATCAAAAAATTCGTTCAAAACTCGGCATTTTATTAACTCTGCTGCCACAAATATAAGTTTTTTGACCCATCATGCAATTTTTTTGACACCGCCATCAATCATCAAGATTATTATACAACTCGGAGGAGGAACAAAAGAAAGGCTTATCAACATCCTGTTGGAGAATAAAATCTTCACTTTTTCCATATTAAATGGTAAATTAAATTTCGTACTTGGCACCCAATAATCTGCCTAAAATGAAACAGGCACCCCTTCTGTTCCATGACAGAAACAAATATTTAGCCGTGATTTTTTCGAAATCCATAATAATTATTTCTGGGTTGTATGAAAAAATCTTAATAATACTTCTTATTTCAATATCGTGCAAAACTCTAAACCTTTTCACTTCAAATTTTCTCTTGGATGCTGAAAAGTTGAGACATAATAGATGAAACTACATAAAACGTGCCATTCATTAACTAACGGGAACATTTAGCCAATATTTGTAAGCGCATGGTTTCAAGAATTTTTATTTTTTCATTATTGGCCTACGTTTTCCTCTAGAACGAAAAACAACCTTGCAAAAGCACATCAGTTCTGCGATATGTCAATTTCGGATATATTTCCTAGCTCTTAATCATACGTCAATATTTACTTCTGAAGCTTGAGGATCATAAGATTGTTCAGAAGGAAAGTTAACAATTTTGTGATTTTGTGCTCTAAAAATGTTGTCATCTTTGCCTTTGCAAGAGTATTTTTTTTCTTTGCACAACCTAAACATATTGTTATATCCGAATTTAGATGGCATCCTAGTTCTAAAATTGAGATATGAAAAATATGTGGTCACTTCTCTCCGATAATGAGAACGTGATGCTTCCATTACTGCAATTACAGTAACATCGGGAGACTTCCTGAAAAGCATCAGAAGTTCAGAATATTTCTAATTTCTCCCGTAAAGCGCCGAGATAATTCAGCTAATATAAAAAATAATTTTAAACATGAGTTAAATTTAGAAATACGAAATTATGAAAAGTTAAACCGAGAATTTGAACTTGCACGTTTAAACATTTCGCATATAAAAACTCTTTAACATCCATTAACCAAATGTATTTAAATTTTATTGAATTACAAATTCAAGTTTATATACAGCAATCATAGCATCTGGCTGCACAACCCAGATACAAATAAAAATCAAATTTAAATGTTCCACCATTTTCATTGCGATGATACTTTCATTTTAAATAATGTAGTTATATGGAGGAGCTTTCATTATTATACGCATAATGATACGTTTCCATATATACGCTTATACGGTATATCGTATAATAAAACTTTACGAGAACAACTTGAAAATATATATATATAAATTTCACGTGTATATTTATGCTATATGTATTTATGCCTGGATACATAAATGATGAAAGCTTGTACAAATAATTAAACGTATCGCTCATTACATTACATGAGTAAATAAAATATGAAAATCTGTACCTTACAGTAATATCATATTTAAGGTATCATAAAAATTAAAATGTAGAAGCATATTTTTTTCGGTATCTGTTGCCATTCCTATTGCTGCCGGTTGTTCGCTTGTCATACAAAAAAGTAAAACGGAAGACGATGGTTTATAATAACGATCACAATATATACCTTATGTAAAGCTTTAGGATTTTTTTGTTTTGTTATTTTTGGTTTGCTTTTCCTCATAACTTTTTCTTTTTATTATGAATTATTACTTTCATCTGTCATACCTTTTTACATGTACAAATGTATACTACACATCCTTATATTTCAATTTAAAGATCCATACAGAATACTTAAATTTGATATTATTTCCGTTGTGCAAAAAATAAAACAAAAAGTTAGCCCGCGTGGTGGTATACAACCATACAGCCAAAAGCTCTATAAAAAATTTATCATAAAAATAAAATTTTATTATACACACATCATGTTTTCCACAAGCTAAAATTATTATATAAAAAAAACACAAAATGTGTTTGTATAAAAAAATACAAATAAAATAAAAAATGGAGGGGTGTAATTGTTGTGGCCAACACTCGACTTTTTTTACGGCAAAAGTACTTGATGCTTTTTAAAATATTTAGAAAAACGAAAAAGCTACTAAGGAATTTGCTACTTTCGGTGGATCGATTTCGGCAAAAAATTACTGCGACCTTCCAATTTATGGAAAAAGCTTACGTATAAAGTTACATCTCAATCAATTAATTTGCGCAGGTGCTTAACAAGGAACATTTTTTTCTGAAAAACATCTTATTGAAAAAAATCGTAATTTCCGCTAAAATTTTGGAGAACTGATCTAGACCGTATTGTTTCAAAATTGATTTAGAATCTTTTAGATCAATTATTTTTTTCCTTATGATAGATATACTTTTTATAATATTTAAAAAAAAACGAAAAAACTGCTTTTGAACCTACCACTACTTCTGGTGAACCGATTTCAGCAAAAAATCTGTAAGATCTATGATTGAGTGTAACATATGTATGAACTTTCACTTCGATCACACAAACCGTCTTGGCTACAGAAAGACACAGATATTTAGTAAATGCTCGCACACGCGCACTGTTAGAAATTTTTTAAAAAGCATTTTATTTTGACTTCGGCAATATATAGGTTTTGCACTCCAAATTCAACCTTTTACAAATCATGTTCATCAATTTCTAAATAAAATTCACCGTTTTCTAAAAGAATTTCATCTTTTTCCAAATCAAATCAAACTTTATTCAAATCAAATTCACCTTTGTTCAAATCAAATTCACAGAACCTATTTAATTTAATAAATTTATTGTATTTAAATTCTAGATTCAAAATATAGAACAAGTATTTTATTTTTTAATCTTTGCAATCTGTTCTGCTTTCGAAGCACTCCCAATTTCTCGCGATGTCCTACCTTGCGCAGTGGCCAGCCAAAATAACATGTTAATAAAATAAATTAACTTTTACTGTGTATATTTATATACACAGCAACCAAAATGTTCGATGTTTCATTCAAACTAGCTGCGTCTTGGTAACCTCACCTGGATTTGAAGCTGCCCCCTATTCTCGAATTTGTTTTGAAATTTTTTTTATTAAGTGTTAGTGTATTTTACGGCAAATAGTGTTAAAAGTAAAAACGATTCAGTCTGCTTCAATGAAGACACGTCGTATCCGCAAAGAATTTTGCCGAAATTTTCTAAGGGGGAATACTTATCATCATGAATTAAGCAACACCTCCATATAGTGGAACAAAATAAACGAAGTTCTTATTAACGTTGTACGAATGTTTTAGAGTGGTAGTGCTTGTAAGTCCAAAACATTACCAGAATCTTAGCATATATAATGAGAAACCTTTATTGTGACTGGAAATGTCTACATGAGCAAGTCTTTAAAATTTGCACCTGATAATCAACGAAATTATTCTTAGAAGAATAAATAATTAACAAAACAGCCTTGTAAAAGCAACATTCAATTAAAATCCCTTAGCCTATTTATTGCGATTTTGGCGGTCTAAGTGTTAGTGGTCAAAAACAAAACAGTTATATGCCACAAATTTAATATACTATCTCCCACAAGACATCCTATCATCTTTGTCACCATAATCATCATTCCACCGTTGGTCTACCTTTGCAGTAAGTAATCCAAGAAGAATAATTAAACAAAAAAGTGACTTATATTGTAATCGTCAATGACAGACATTTACAGCATTTTCAGCAAGATTCTCTCATTAGGGATACCATAACATGGCAATTCTTAATTTCAAAAGCGCTAAATCTGTATACGTATACAGTTTTGCATTATATGATTTTTCAGGTTTTCGATTGGAATGTAAGTCTCATAGCAATTTTCATGAAGCCTCTGCGAAATTTTTAATCGCCATATTTATGTCGCGTCGTTTTCACTTTGAACCTTTAGTGAATTATGTATATTGATCTTTCAGCTTACATTTTTTTGTTATAGAGTGTCTGGCATATTATTACGCACAAACTTGAAAGAAGCACAAATCAATGTATATAAAATTATTCGGTATCGTTATAAATGTGAAAAGGAATCATTCTTGCGTGTAATGTTTGGCAAAATTAAATTAGGATATCAATATGTAACCGTCGGATACAAAATGTTAACAAAATATAAAACATTAATTAAATTGAATTGGGAACTCATTCCAATTAAAGTTTATTTCGAGATACACGGGTGTATCAAAAGTTCAAGATTGATTTATGTATACAAGTCAAAGTAACGTTTTGATTTTAAAGGATTTTTTTAAAGATATTAATTACACTGTGCTTGAATCGCAAAGTTTTTTTTGTGACAAGCTGGGCACCTATAGGGGGTACATCTAATTCAAGTATGTTGTGTTCAATTCTGCTAGTCCCATTTCATAGTTAGTCCCCATTTTTGAGTTATCGCTTCCGGTATGATTTGGCTCTGAGTCAAAAATTTATCAAAATATACTCATTTTCACGTTGATAACTCTTCAACCATTAGGATTTTCGTTTTGCTTTCATCAGCAAAGTGGTTGCGCAAGTCAAGGCAAACAACTTTGCCGAACACATCAATACCGAAAAACTACACTACATTCACAGTTTTTTGTTATTTTTTTTTCTTTTCATTACGACGAAAAAAACTATTTTTTTCCTTCGGGATCTTCTTCCCCTTGCAAATTCCAACAAATGTCACCCAAGAGTTTATCTAGCTTTTTGCCGATGTACCAATGTTTGAGCCTTATCGCCACTTGGTGAGAACGATCGCCGTGCTCATCGGATTCGGCTGATGATTGTTCGGCGAATTATTCCACGTGACAATGCAAAAAATGTTTTTTTCAATGAACTCGAACGTTTATATTATGAACAGCGGTTAGCATATTTTCAATATATTTGCGCAAATCATCGGATCGATTAATTTTGAGAACGTTTTTAATAAGTTCTTACTTATTGCGCCAATGTTTTATTTTTTTTAGAAATATCGGTTTCGGGAATAATCTCTTCTTCGGTTTATTTTTTACTACTATGTATAAATTATTTCCTATTTAATTAATTATTATCTATAAATTATTTTGAAGCTGTTTATATACTGTCCCTAGGCGCTGCTCTTTCACACCTCCTTTGTTTTTAAGTTATGGATATTGGGGTAGATATTCGATCCGCTAGCAAGCAAGCAATTTGCTAGGCAAAATCCTGACTTCATGTTTTTAGTTATTGCTTTTAATTCTTGAGGGGTTGTGACAGTTTTTATAGGTTGTGAATGACAGTTCTTAATTTTATCTATAATATAGGGTTGTGGATGCTTGGGATATGAAATTCCAGTATGTATGTTATGGATCTGTTTAGCACCATCATTTTTTAATAAATATTTGCTTCGTTGCCAGTAACAAATTTTAGAGCAGGGATTTTTGATTTATATTTTTTCATTAATATTTTTAATCACTACCATATTGTACTCGTATTCCTTTATTGCTTTTGAGTATTAAATTTTTTTAGAGTGTAATCCCATTTGCTATTTATGACATTTTGACCTTGGAAATTAATATCTCTGCTTAGGGCGCAAAGATTTCTTGTTTGATGTGTGCTTCGAAATACATGTTATACCTAAGACGCAATCTGTTTCTGACGGTTTTTGCTTTTTGTATGCTAACTGGTAATAGCTCGCCTTGAATGCAATTCAAATTTAACGGTTTAAGGGGAAACAAGAGTTTTTCGCCTTCTTCAGTATTTCGGTAAATTCATTTAGATTTTTGTCAATTTTGCGACTTTCCCGGCTATGCGTTTTTTCTACAAGATTTTTTTTATAACAAATCTACATGGTTGTTTATGTATGATGAATAGCCCAGCCAATCGGCTTGAGAATAATCGCAATCTCGTGAACTATACCGAACATAAGAAGTTTGACACTTGATTTTAAAATATATGGGCAAATGATCAGATTGAAAATTTGTGGACGTAACAGGCTGGTGGATGTAATCTTTGCCATTGAAAATTATTAGATCAATAGTGGATGGGAATATTTTTTTCAGAGTTACATATATGTATGTGAGTTCACGACAATTAACGTGGAAATTTAAGATTGACTAGTAAAATAAAGTAAGACCTTTCCGGCTGAATTAGCTCGGATTCAGTTCCAGCTAGAATGACGCGTATTGATGTCTCTGCATATTAAGGTGCTACGATTAGAATTGGTTAAAGTTTCTAACTCTTGTCTAAATGCTCGTAATATAATGGATTTATAGCGGGTGTTATCGGGGTTTTTAATATTATTTAAATTAATAACACTCACTATTATTTCGTAAAATTAATTATTTATTATTATTTGTTATTTATTATTTATCATGCAAGATTATTTTTATAGTAGTTCACAAAATGGTGTGTGAACGATTGTTCGGCACTTTTCACTTTTCTTTTATTATTATTATTTTTGAGACCGTGTCTCTTTGAAATTCTAAACGCGACTATCCTTTTTCGTTTCTGATTTCCGGATCGTCGATAAATGTCTCGATATTTATCGATCGTCGATAAATATCGAGATTCGCGGAATTACTTTTGTAGTTGGCGAAATAGCTCTATTCAGCAAAACGAGCAATGCCTCGTAATTAAGCGGCGCGGTGTATAAATAGTTTTGCTACGAAGAGTGCCATGAAGTGAAAAGGATTTTTAATGATTTTTGAGCCGCTACAGATTTTTGTTTCCACATTTATTTCAAACAAATATTTCGAGACTAGAGAATTTTCGCCAGGAAAATAAATTGAATAAAGATTTGACGGACCGGAAGAAGTTGGAATAGAGACACCAATTGCCTCAATAACTGAGTCAGATGATTATACCACTTCGCTGTACCTTGGTCTATTTTGTTGCTTATTATTTCTGCATGCTTGAAATAGAGGAATATGACAATATCTTCGATAGCAGATGGGAATTTGTTGTTGTTAGTCGTTCTAGAATACGTTGGGAAACCTTGTTCATAATCAGTCACCATATATCCATGGTTTCTTGTTGGTTGAGTAAATTTTCTATTTTGGATTCTTTGATGTCCCCCAAAATTGTTGTCTCTTTAAACAATCTACGGAGTATACAGTTACAGCAAGTCGGCTTGATCTCAGATACGTTGTCTGAATTTCGATTAATTTCAGATCCGTTAATCGGGTATATGAGCTAATCTTGTCGTATTATAGTATTTTGTGTTAGACACCACAGAAGGGACAACGAGGTTTTATAAAACAGTTTGCAGAAGCACGTCCGTAATTTTGGGCTTGTGAACACACTGTTAGTCCCCCATATTTAGGACGATAATGGTTCCAAGATATTATTTTTTGAAGTACTGATTTAATATTTCACAATAAGTTTTTATTAGTGTTTTGTTTTGTGTCCGTCACGCCAGCCGGAACCATATCAGCCAGAACCAAACAACGATGGCACAAGTAGCACGATGCATTGTGCATCATTGTGCACTAAACGCTTTAACCAGCCGGAACCTTATAATTTTAGCCGAAACCTGATAAAGCCATCCAGAACCCTACAACAGCAAAACCAACTATGGCAGTAGTAACACGATGCATTGTGCATCACTTTGCACTATATAATTTTTCAGTCGGAAACTTACAAATCCAGAAAACTGCGATTTTTCGGGGAAAAAACCTTACAAGTATAACGAAAGTAGCGCGATGTATTGTGCATCATTGTGTACTATATAATTGTTCAGCCGGAACCTTATAAATCCAGCAATATATGATTTTTCAGTGGAACCTTATAATTCCAGCCGGAAATGATGGTATGGTAATATACAGTCAAATTAACTACATCACTAGTACCACAATGGATTGTGTATCATTGTGCACTAAATGCTTTTTCAGCCGGAACCTTATAATTCCAGTCGGAACTTGATAAAGCTATCCATAACCCTACAACAGCCAAACCAACTATGGCACTAGTAACACGGTACATTGTGCATTATTGTACACTATACAATTTTTCAGCCGGAATCTTACAAATCCAGCAATATAGGATTTGTCGAGAGAAACCTTACAATTTCAGCCGAAAACATACCCTCTACAGCTTAATTAACTATAGCACAAGTAGCACGATGCATTGTGCTTTATTGTGTACTAAATACTTTTCCAGCCGGAACCGTATAATTTCTGCTAAAACCTGACAAACATATCCAAAACCTTACAACAGCAAACCCAACTATAACATTCGCAGCACGAAGCATTGTGCATCATTGTGCACTATATAATTTTTCAGTCGGAACCTTATAAATCCAGTAATCTACGATTTTTCAGAGAAAAAACCTAACAATTTCAGCTAAAACCTACAGTCAAACTAACTACATCACATGTAGCACAATGGATTGTGTATCATTGTGCACTAAATGCTTTTTAGTCGGAACCTTATAATTCTGCTTAGAACCTGATAAAGCCAATAGAACCCTAAAACAGCCAAACTAATTATGGCACATCATTGTTCACTATATAATTTTTCAGCCGAAACCTCACAAATCCAGAAATATAAGATTTTTCGAGAAAAAACCTTACAATTTCAGCCAGAACCATACGCTCTACAGCTAAACTAACTACAGCACAAGCAGCACGATGTATTGTGCATCATTGTGCACTAAATGCTTTTCACCCGAAACCTTATAATTCCATCCGAAACCAGATAAAGCCATCCAGAACCCTACAACAGCCTAATCAACTATAGCAATAGTAGCACGATGCATCATTGTGCACTATATAATTTTTCATCCGGAACCTTACAAATTTAGAAATATACAACTTTTCGAGGAAAAAACCTAACAATTTAAGCTGAAGCCTACAGTCAAACTAACTACATCACAAGTAGCACAATGGATTGTGTATCATTGTGCACTAAAGGCTTTTGCAATAGGGACCTTATAATTCCGATTAGAACCTGATAAAGCCAGACAGAACCGTACTACAGACACATCAACTATAGCACAAACAGCACGATGCATTGTGCATTATTGTGCACTACTCTATTTTTCAGCCGGAACCTCATAAATCCAGAAATATACGATTTTTACATTACAATTTCAGCCGGAACCTTATAATTTCTTCCAGAACCTGATAAAGCCGGATTTTAAGTTGCTTAAACTTGCCGGATTTTTAGAAAATGTTTATATATGCTCGACAAACATTGGTAAATTTTCTGCAGAGATTTATAACAATCGTAATAAATTGCTCTATGAAATTTTTTGCGGAGAACGTTTTATAAAATCGGGCAACTATAGCTCAAACGAATGAATCACTTTGATTTATTGCAAATCATCAATTGGAGGATTTTTCGTAAACCTATGCATTTTCAACGATATTACTTTCAGTGTGAATATTGAAATAATTTGTGATAAATGTGGAACTAAAATCGTAAGAAAGTTGCAATTGTTTTCAATAGACGTTAATAAACTGGATTTGAGAAATGTGAGTAACTCAATAAATATAAATATTCGGGAATCGTACTGTAGCTGTGGAAATTCACATTATCTAAATAAAGTATATAATAGCGTAGTAACGTTGGAGGTCGAGCCTTTAGAACCACTAGAAAAACAGCAAAAGGTGGCTATAAGCCACATAACCAAATCGCTGAATTTAGGAGGTTATTTCTTCAGTTTGCGCGGTCTAATTGAGTATGACAGTGTAAATGAGCATTTCACTGCACATGCACTTAGAAACGGTGACATATGGAAAACATACGACGAATTGCAAAAGGCCGAGACCAACACCAATACTTCACGAAAAATGCTTGCCTACATTTTGTTCTATGTATGTACAAGAACCCAAATCAAACAAAGTTCTTCTCTAAACGATGAAATCTAATATATAAAATTCTCGTGTCACAGTTTTCGTTGCCATACTCCTCCGAAACGGCTTGACCGATTTTGATGAAATTTTTTGTGCTTATCCGGTATCTATGAGAATCGGCCAACATCTATTTTTCATCCCCCTAAATGTTAGGGGTAGTCCACCCCTAAATTTATTTTTTTATTTTTTAGACAAAATTTTTAATTTCTATTTTTTTATGATACAACATACAAAAATACATACAATCCTCAATTTTCACCCTTCTACGATCAACCCTTATTTTTTAATAGCCATTTTAGTAATTTAATCATTTTTCCTCTCCGGTCGAAAACTGATCAATCGTCATTTAATTAGTTATCCCCGCCAGATGTCTACAGGTGTCACTTCTGACCCAGTAAACAGCACGGAGTAGGGATGAGAACGAAGCCGGTCTCCTTTCTATCTCACTCCCTACACAGTTGTCGGCCATCATTATTGTTTATGCATCAAGTGTAGTAGTAACGTTGACAACCAATAACAACGGATTTTGTGTTGTAAGTATACTTTTTTTTATTAATATCGAAAATGTTGTTGATAATGATCATTAATTCATTGATTATTAATTTGATCATTAATCATTTAACAAAACAATTAAATTATTGAACGTAATAAATTTAAATTAATTTTTATGAACAAATATTACAGGAGCTGAAATAAACAAGAACGTTAGCTCAAAGGATTATTATGCGTACCGATTAATGATTAGACGTGGCCTGGACAACGTCATTTTACGATGTCGTGAGCTTTGTCAACAATTCATGGTCGACATGTACGCGAAGATTGAGAGCGAACGACTACGATACTTACGATATAATCAACAAAAGCTGCGCGTGGAAGAGTACATTCATTTGCGAGACGCTATCAACAACAACGCCGACGTCGCCGAAATTGGTAACCATGTCATTTTACCATCATCGTACGTAGGCAGTCCACGTCATATGCAAGAATATATACAGGATGCTCTGACTTTCGTGCGCGAATATGGACGACCATGTTTATTTATCACGTTCACATGTAATCCAAAATGGCCAGAGATTACATCTTTCCTACTGCCTGGCCAAAATGCAATACATCGCCATGACATTACAGCACGTGTGTTCAGACAAAAGTTGAAGTCTTTAATAAGTTTCATTACTAAATCACATGTATTTGGTCCCACACGTTGCTGGATGTATTCAGTTGAGTGGCAAAAGCGAGGATTACCTCATGCACACATTTTGGTTTGGTTCATCGACAAAATCCGTCCTGAAGAAATCGATAGTATCATTTCTGCGGAAATTCCAGATCCATCCACTGACCAACTGCTGTTTGATATTGTTACAACAAACATGATTCATGGTCCATGTGGTACTCTTAATAGTTCATCGCCTTGCATGGCTGATGGAAAATGTACTAAAAATTTCCCTAAAGATTTTACCAATGATACGGTCACAAATGTCGACGGATACCCAATATATCGTCGAAGAAATCCTGAAAATGGCGGACAATCATTTATTAAAAATATCACCAACACAGACATTGATATTGACAATCGTTGGGTGGTGCCATATTCGCCTCTGCTGAGCAAGACATATAATGCTCATATTAATGTTGAGTTCTGCAGTTCTGTGAAGAGCATCAAATACATTTGCAAGTATGTCCATAAAGGCAGTGATATGGCTGTGTTTAGAGTGGAAAATACTAATGTGAATGCTCCTCCAGTGAATAAAAACGATGAAATAACGCTCTACCAAATTGGTCGGTACATCAGCTCCAATGAAGCTGCTTGGCGTATCTTTGGTTTTCCAATTCATGAACGGGATCCAGCAGTTGTTCAGTTAGCCATCCATCTTAAAAACGGTCAGCGTGTATTTTTCACGAACGAGACAGCGATTGATCGTGCAATAAATCCACCTAAAACTACACTCACTGCATTTTTTGAATTGTGTAATCGTGCGGATGATTTTGGTGCCTTCGCACGAACATTACTCTATTCACAAGTACCACGCTATTTCACATGGACTCAAACAAAAACATGGATGCCCCGCAAGCAAGGCTCACCAGTTGCTGCATGTCTCAATTTATTTAAATCAAACGCCTTGGGGCGATTATTTACAGTCAATCCAAGACACACGGAGTGCTTTTATCTTCGACTGTTGTTGGTTAATGTTACTGGCCCATTATCATTTCAAGATATACGTAAAGTGAATGGGCAACAATATCCAACGTATAAAGATGCATGCCTTGCACTCGGCTTGCTGGAAGACGATAACCAGTGGGAATGCATGCTTGCTGAAGCTGCATTGAACTGTACAGCAATACAAATTCGTCTACTATTCGCTATAGTGTTGACTACATGTTTCCCAGCCCGAGCACAGATATTATGGGAAAATCACAAAGATTCAATGACTGATGATATATTGCATCAACATCGTATACGGTGCCACGATCTAACCATAACATTCAGCGACGAAATGTACAATGAAGCATTGATTGCTATTGAGGATCTTTGCATTGTCATTGCCAACTTACCACTTAGTAATTTCGGTATGAATTCGCCAAATCGAACTGCATCTGATTTAATGAATACTGAAATGAATCGTGAACTGCAGTATAGTACTGTAGAAATGGCAGCGATTGTTGCCCGCAATGTCCCACTAATGAATGAGGAACAAAGAACCATTTATGATCGCATTATGCTCGCAGTTTCAGCTGGACAAGGTGGGTTCTTCTTTTTGGATGCACCGGGTGGAACTGGCAAAACATTCGTTATTTCGCTAATTCTTGCTGAAATACGATCAAATAATGGCATCGCATTGGCCGTTGCATCATCGGGCATTGCAGCAACTTTATTGGATGGAGGTAGAACAGCTCATTCAGTATTTAAGCTGCCACTAAATATTCAGAATAACCCTGACGCAGTATGCAACATTAAGAAACAATCGTCCATGGCCACTGTGCTGAAACGGTGTAAAATTATTATTTGGGATGAATGTACTATGGCACACAATTATTCACTTGAGGCGTTGAACAGGACATTGAAAGATATTAAAAACAGTGACAAACTATTTGGCGGAACTCTGTTGGTCCTTTCAGGTGATTTCAGACAAACACTTCCAGTCATTCCACGTTCAACATACGCTGATGAGATCAACGCTTGCTTAAAATCATCTCCATTGTGGCGTAATGTTGAAAAATTACAGCTAAAAATAAATATGCGCGTTCAAATGCTTCAAGATCCATCCGCTGAAACATTTTCAAAACAACTCTTAGATATCGGTGATGGAAAAGTTGCTATAGATGAAACTGGATACGTAAAATTACCGACCGATTTCTGCACAATCGCTGATTCGCAAGATACTCTCATTGAACAAATATTTCCCGATGTACACACACAGTACATAAATCATGAGTGGCTTGCAGAAAGAGCGATTTTAGCGGCAAAAAATGTAGACGTTGACAATTCAAATCTGAAGATACAAATGTTGTTGCCAGGGAGCTTGGTATCATATAAATCTATTGATACAGTTTGCGACGACAGCGAAGCAGTAAATTTTCCCACAGAGTTTTTAAACTCACTGGATTTGCCAGGCATGCCACCGCATAATTTACAATTAAAGGTTGGATCTCCAATTATCTTGCTTCGTAATTTGAACCCGCCCCGGCTGTGC
The DNA here is from genome assembly GCA_932526605.1 of Nephrotoma flavescens. Classification (NCBI taxonomy): domain Eukaryota; kingdom Metazoa; phylum Arthropoda; class Insecta; order Diptera; family Tipulidae; genus Nephrotoma; species Nephrotoma flavescens. The sequence continues at coordinate 74,770,445 of OW052220.1, forward strand.
AACGGTACGCGATTAGTCATTCAAAAATTAATGAAAAACGTGATCGAAGCCAGGATTTTAAATGGCAAGTTCAGAGGTGAAAATATACTCATACCACGGATTCCTGTTATACCTACAGATGTGCCAATTCAATTCAAACGTATTCAGTTTCCGATTAGATTGGCATTTGCAATGACTATCAACAAATCCCAAGGTCAAACGATGTCTGTTTGTGGATTAGATTTGAGAACACCATGTTTTTCACACGGACAATTATACGTGGCATGCTCTCGAGTGGGTAAACCATCCAGTTTGTTTGTGTTAGCTAAAGATGGACTAACAAAAAATATTGTTCACGCTATAGCATTAAGAGATTGATATTGTTTAATAGTGTTACTGTCGTAATTGTTTAATTAATGATATATAATTTTAAGGAATAAATTATAATAACTTAAAAATAATGTTTGCCTTTTGTTATTTTTATATTCCCTCATCTTTCACAGCGCTCCATGCTTATTTCACGCATATACCACATTCTTACATACATACAATATACACATTCTAACATACATACATACTTACAATAAGTAAGCTATTTTTTGTCTACACTAGAAATTACTAGGAAATTATTTATATGGCAAAACAACGTTTGCCGGGTCAACTAGTATGTTATAAAATATTATTAATAAATTACTAGAAAATAAACTGGTGAGTTCATACGGTCGGTGACTTCATACGGTTGCGGCTGGTCTTGCTGGTTCTGGTTGGGTTGGCATTGTAGTGCATAACGTTTTGATCGTTCCGGAAAAATCACCCATTGTCCTACTTGTGCTATAGTTAGTTTGGCTGAGGAGGATACCATTACGGCTGGCTTTATTAGATTCCGGATGGATTTATAAGGTTCCGGCTGAGAAAACAACTAGTGATCAATGATGCACAACTCATCATGCTTCTTATGCTATAGTTGGTTTGGCGGTAGTATGGTTCTGGCTGACTTTAACAGGTTCCGGGTAGAATTATAAGGTTCCGGATGATAAATAACACAGTGCACAATGATGCATAATCCATTGTGCTTCTTGTTTGATAGTTAGTTTGGCTGTATATAAGGTTTCTACCAAAAAATCGTGTAGTGCAGGACTTATAAGATTCCGGCTGATAATTTATATAGTGCACAATGCATCGTGCTATTTGGGCCATAGTTAGTTTGGCTGTAGTTCTTTCCCGGAAAATCTTATATTGCTCTGGTTTTTAAGGTTCCGGCTTTAAAATTATACAGTGCACAATGATGCACAATGCATCGTGCTACTAGTGCCATAGTTGGTTTGGATGTTGTAGGGTTCTGTCTGATTTTATTAGGTTTTAATAAGAATTAAAAGGTTCCGGCTGAAAAAGCATTTAGTGCACAATGATACACAATCCATTGTGCTACTTGTGATGCAGTTAGTTTGACTGTAGGTTGCAGCTGAAATTGTTGGGTTTTTTCCTCGAAAAATTGTATATTTCTGGATTTATATGGTTCCGGCTGAAAAATTATATACTGCACAATGATGCACAATGCATCGTGCCACTAGTGTCATGGTTTGGTTGTTGTAAGGTTCTGGCTGTATTTGTCAGGTTTTGACAGAAATTATACGGTTCCGGCTGGAAAAGCATTTAGTGCACAATGAAGCACAATGCATCGTGCTACTTGTGCTGTAGTTAATTTAGCTGTGGATGGTATGGTTCCGGCTGAAATTGTAATGTTTTTTCTCGACGAATCCTATATTGCTGGATTTGTAGGGTTCCTGCTGAAAAATTATACAGGCACAATACATCGTGCTACTAGTGCCATAGTTGGTTTGGCTGTTGTAGGGTTCTGGATATCTTTATCAAGTTCCGACTGGAATTATAAGGTTTCGGCTGGAAAAGCATTTAGTGCACAATGCATCGTGCTACTTGTGCCATCGTTGTTTGGTTCCGGCTGATATGGTTCCGGCTGGCGTGAAGGACACTTTATTTTTAAATTTCACGATATAAACATTCTGATCGTCATAACGCTTCTTTTTTATATTAAACGGTGTCACATCTGTTATCCTCGTAAGACCCCTTTTATTACCTCATTTTTAATAAAACCATTAGAACAACTCTCAGTTGTTTGTCATCATTCAGTTGTAAAGAGTAAAATTCAAAATTCAATTCCGTCAGTTTTTAATACTGCAAGCATCGATGAATGCATCTTAGTGGACTGACATTGGATTATGTCCATTGGAGGTTAATTTTATTTTATGATTTTACACGTTAGCGTCCTTGAGGTATTTAACAATGTTGGTATACGATTGTTCCCGAGTAATCTGTGGGCAGAGCATTTTGATGGTTTATTGAATTTAGATTCTCAAATTTATTGGGTGACTGTAGTGATTCGTAATCTATTTAATCAATTTCATCGTAGCTGCTGTTACGACTGGTTGATCGGGTGTTTGTATCACCTGATACTATCACCTGTTTTTTTTCTCTTGAAGTCAAGGCCATATTACCGCTTATACCGTTCAGCTTATTCTTACAAGAATTGTTATTAGTCCCAACTGGAGGCATCATCGTATCTGATACTTAACTTTTCACTGACATGCGTAATACTTTATTCACAAATCAAAATATTACTACTATGCTAATAAAGACAATATACACACTTTCAAAAAACAAACAAGATTTAACTGTCTATACATTTATATAGTATATCACATTGAACGATGTTTACCTATTGACTGTATTGTCGAGACTGCCCTAAATCACATAAATGAAATGAAATTTAGCTAATTTAGCTCGTCAATACAAAATATCGAAAATCCTCAATATTAGCCATCCATTTCCTTAAAGAATTTTCTAATGTAAGTATATTGAATTGGACACGAAAGCCGAAGTAATTTGGTCTAAACGATTACTAAATTAAGTAACTGTCCATTAAAATTGTTGTTACCGGAATAAGGAGACATTCTACAATATGGACTGTATTGTCGAGCTGAATACTCTTATTAAAGGATTAGTCATTTAACATGTTTATTAAATGGCGTTGTTCAAACTTGAAAATTTCAGCTCAATTCATAATTTTCTACTGGTCAACATAATTTTATTAAAATGTTTCAAATGTTATACCTAAAATATAAATTGTAATTATAGCTGCGTTGCTTTCGCAAATCCAGCTTAGCTTTAATATTAGAGGCCAATTTTGGTTTCAGCAATATTGGTATATAAATTTTCAGTAACGGAAAATAATAAACTTAGTTAAATTAATTTGGTTGTTTTAACACAAAATTCTAGATAAACCAAATTTCTTGTTTAATTTAGAAACTAGGTATTATCTTACTTGGTTACTAAAAAAAGTGAGTAGAATTTGAGTTACCAGGATGTTGGTACGCAGTTTTGTTTAACTTAACCAAAAACAATTTTATTAGGTGAACAATATTCTTGTTATTGCTAACCAAGTATTTTGGTTTATTACCTATAAGTTATTAGTACCTATCAGTTTTGTCATATAAACTAAGACTTAAATTCTAGCAAATCAATAAAATTCGCTAAAACATTGTGATTATACTTTGAATGTAAGTTCAAAATATTTTAATTATTTTTGTAGTTTGATCACTGCAAAATAGTTAGTCACTGTTAAAAATTATTGTGTACTTCCATTCATTAAACTAACCATATGTTTTTGGTTATATTAGCTAAGTTAAAAATTAAATAACCAGGATTTGGTTATTTTAAATTAAAATTGTATTCAACTAAGATCTTTTTCGATTTTTACCTAAGAGATTTGGTTGATCGAAAATCACTAAGATTTTGGCAAAATAGACTCAGATTTTTGTTTCTTTTAACCCAAGTTCTCCTCTGAGTGTAAGAGAAGGCATAACATATGCACAAATGGCTAAGCAGATCGAAAATATCCAGAACGCTCCGAGTCAGGAAAGCCATGTCCTGCAAAAAATTCTTCAGAAGCTAAACGCTATCAATTCACATCTGGATGGCCAAGACCAAAGACTAGAATCTATGAGTGAGTTACTGAAAAAACAAGAACAGAGACTAGTAACACTGGACAAAAAATGGAGAATAACACGCAACGAATCGAAATCAACACATCTAAACCTTACAAATAGGAAATTAGAATATATTCCGATTAGATTGAATTCGCAACAAATTCCATATTCTGAAAATGCTAAGTACCTTGGCATGACGCTAGACTTTAAACTCAGTTGGTAAGCGCATGTTAAAAAGAAAAGGCAACAACTGAATTTAAAATTCAGAAAAATATCGTGCCTTATTGGAAGAAACTCCGAAATGACAACACACAACAAACTGCTGTTATATAAACAAATCCTGAAACCTAATTTTGTCCAAAATTTATTTAATAATCCCATTTGCAACCTACATACACAATCCCATCATAATCGGTTAAGAAATGAATGAGTTTCGTCCCAGGTAGCTATAGTACAGAAATTCTTAAAAAAAAATATTTATAAGAATCCCATTTCCTTCCAACATACCCAATCCTATCATACTCGGTTAAGAATTAATCGAGTTCTGACCCATATGGCCATATTTCAAAATTTTTTCCAAAGTAATTTAAAATTCCATTTCCATCCAACATAGCCTGCTAAGCGGGATTTTGGCTAAATTTCATTATGTTTTTCTACATTACACCAAAACATCCACAAATTTTTTTTATTTTTGTTGGTTTAGGATTAATTAAGTTCTAACTTGAAAAGCGTATACAGGCGTACAAAACATGTGCTGAACTAAAATAATGTTAGTTCTTAACTTGTTAGCTGTAACATCACATCACATGCATCATTATATATTAAGTTGTATACGGTGCTAAGTGCAAAACAAACGGTCTCACCACCCAAAAAACAATTGGTATGCAAAGAATCCTTGTATTTCTGCATAAATGCATTTTTGCAACGCTCTCGTGCACTGCAAATTGAAATTAATTTTATTTCATTGTATTTACACAATACAGTAGAAAATTTTCCCATTTACAAATTTGGTTTTTATTATGTTGTCGCCATACAAAATTTTCTATTGATTAAACCCAGTACTTGATACAGAAAATTGAGGAAATGTTTTGAGAGGATGTAAACCCCACAAAAGTTTAATTAAAAATGTATACTACTCGAGTATCAATTTTACATACACACATTAAACAGAAATGAGTTATTGTTAAAATAATTGAGTTTGATGAAAAACTATCTCGATGTATGTACGTTATATGTAATTACAATTTAAATTACAATTATTTTTTGTTGCACGGTACATGTTTGTAATTTACATGATAGGCATAGACAAAAACACATTCGTATATATATATATATTTATAGTCGACAGACGGTTTGTGATATGGACAATATAACATAACAAAATTAGAAAATTTAATTTCGTTTATGAGAATTTCAAAATGTATAATTTTGTAAAAAAAAAAACAAAATATCTCATCATCATTATCCGTTTATTATTCTTATTATCATTAGCATTGTTATTGGTATATGTTGTACTAAGGTACTCGTAAATGAGTCTTGTTTCAAATTTTTCGTTTATAATACACTTTCTTTGCTATGTGTCGTATGTAGTGTAACCTGAAGTGTTTTAAGTTCAGAATATTTTTTTTTTGGATTTCTGGAAAATGGAAAAATTTGTTACTGTTCACATAAACCTTATTTATTTAAATATATTACACCTAACACATGCATATATTACTCAGTACCCAGTTAACCTAAATATTTATCTCATGCAAATATATATAGTCGTATGTGTACGATAGAAATTGTTGTATTATATATGATACTCGTACTTAAACCACTTTTAGATGGATGCTGTAAAAATATTATTAAAAAAAAAAATTAAATTACTTTAAATTTAAACACGTAGAGTATATTTTAATTTATTATGAAAAAGTATTTATATTATTTTGCATAAAATTATATGTTGCTTTTATACATGAATTTTATCTATAACATTTAACATTTTTTGCATAAATCAGCTGTGTGCGGTCGTGAAATTTGGGTGTTCTATGGAGAACGACAACAAATGATGGCCGCGGGAATAAATATTTAAATTTTACCATAATTTTTGTCGAGTGCGTGATCGAAATTTTTTGTGTTGTAAAATAATTTTGAATTCCATATTTATTTTATTTGAAATAATTTACTATTTAATTTCAAATTCAAATCAAGCACGCCACATGTCACATGTCAATGAAACTAGAATTTGACTATCATCTATATGTACAAAAAATCCGTATTTATTTATTTTTGACTGCTTCAATGATAAGAGATTAAAACTAATGAGTTTCGAAGTCATTCAAGATCATTGATAAACGCTCTTCTCGATACTAAAAAATTTTCAAAATCAAAAGTTGTCCACTACTTTGCACCTTTTTCGAGATAAAAGTCTGGCGTATATTAGAAAACTCTAATTTAGTGAGAATTTTTTATTTTGGCCAGCCCAACAATGGTCACAACATTCACAATACTTTTACACTACCACATATTGATCAAGAATTTTCTTATTACCTTACTAACTACTTGACCTAACACTTTAATAATACAAATAGTTTGAGAATTAATTTAAAATTAATTCGAAATGATTTTAATTTTTAAAGGCTATCTATACTCTCATAAAAACAACTAAGGTATGAACCCTACACAAAAGCGTAGGATTACCACATTAGATTGATACCATCACAAATAAAGGTTTCAAAATATGAACAAGGTGTGCCCCTAGAAACTTAAAACCTGGAAATTTGGAGATTTGGCAAAAAATTTCACATTAGACGTACTAACAAGAGGTAAGACAATCGGGGAGTAAAATCCATGACACCACCAGTGAAGGAGAATTTTGAGTTGGCTTTCTCATTAATTGGCGCTTGAAGCCACATATCATTGACTTCCGCTCTATCAGTATGCGGATATGTACGGACCATACTCCGGACTAAAAAATTTAATATCACGAACGACATCGTACATGCACCAAAGAAAAATAAATCAGATGACATCAAAGATCAATTATTTATCGAGTTAGAAGAAGTCATCAATAAACAAACCAACAAACAAAATCATCGTAGCTGACTTTAATTAAAAAGTCGGTACGAGGGCAGGAAATATGTCGCATATCGGTCTTTACATCTTCAACCTCACTATAGTAACAACAATGTAGTTGTATTAAGCACGTTTTTTTCTACATAAGAGAATCTTAAAAGTAACAAAGAGATCAAATGACGGAAGAACATAAAACTAAATAGATCACGTGCTCCCTCTAGAAACACTCCATAAGAATATTCGACGTGAGGTCCTACGGAAGTGCCGACAAGTCGGCAATCATTTGCTTGTCAGATTCAAAGTTTACTGAAAACTATATTATCTACATTCAATATGCAAACACAAAGGACCGGTAAGCATTACTGCAGAGTTACTACTTAGATGTCACTGACTATGTTAATCGGCATAGGAATTACGAAGAACCTCCATTTATCATCCAAGTGCAGTGGCTAGCTATTCAGTCAGCCCCAACTGCCGTTAAGGAAAGAAAAAAACAACCGTAGAATGGTTTACGGTGCCGAGTCGGTTAGTTGTGAAAAATTGAATTTAAATATAAAAAATTTACGAAGTACACCCGATATTAGACAATTTCTTTTTTAATACCCGATATAAAACGATAAAGCGAAAACTCAAATTTGATAAAATGTTTAGTCGTGTTTACTTAATATTTTTTCAAATACGGCGCATTGCTGGTTTAATGTCTGTGTAAAGTGGGTCTTATTAGATTTTATTAAGCACCGAAATTTTGTAAATATTGGTTGGTGGTTGCACCTTTAACTAAACCGTACACCCGATATTATCAAATTTATTTTAATTTCCGACGTTTTAATTTATTTGGAAAGCAAACCCAAATTCGATAAAATGGTTTTTCCGATTTTATTTAACATTTTTATCAAATACAGTGCATTTCTGGTTTGAAGCCGGTTCGAAGTTGGTTACAATTTATCGATATCGGTTACCGTTTATTACAAACGATTCTAAATATTACAAAAAAACTTTCAACTATAATCGGATTGATTTAGATTTTATTTAGCACCGAGATGATGTAAATTGTAACCACCTTTAAATCGCATACAGGCTTGTTTTAAATGTTTTCTATGGCTAGAAAAGTCGCAAACATTGTATAAACTCCATTAAACATAATATTTGGTCCAAAAAGCCGAAAAAATCTTAAATAAATTAATATCACGGATGATTTTAAAAAACTTCTTAATTATATGTGTGGTTTATATAGTACAAATACATAGTGAGAATTTCCAGAAGTTTCTAATTTGGTGATATAATTCGCCAAATTGATAAGTTCTAATTTTTTTACTGTAGATACAAAGCAAAGGGTTGTATTTTTGCAGTTTAATCGTTTGCAACCTGAATAGTATTAAAAACTTTTTATCAGTAGGAAACCAAGCAGACCTATGGAATTTCTCATTTTTGTAAGGGTTTGTGTATCTTTACACAAGTACCTTGAGGTTGAAAATGAAGAGGGCGAGGAGGGCGTAATAATATAAATTTATATCATGAATGGTGGTCCTCTACACAGCCAAACCCACACAAGAAATCCGACTTTAGTAAATTGCACTAGGAATTAATATACAGAAAAACCATTTTAAATAACCGACTGGACCATGTTCAGTCAATCAGTACCCCCAAGGTCTTCCAATTGTTGGTTGTTCTATTGTACTTAAGGAAATAAACTGCTCGGTCCTTTAGTCCCTCATCGGTTATTTTATAACACTTAAATTATAAATTTCTTTCCGGGCTTGATTTAATATGTTATCATAAGAAAACCACGAAGATCCCGCAATGATTAATTCACTGATCACTGCTGCCGGCCTACCGCCTTAAATGTGAACATCATCATGGACTAGCTATATTGAACCTTCCCATGATATTTTCGTCATCACTATATTATTTTTATTCATTATAAAAATCGGTGAACGCTTGAGGTGAACTACCAAATGAAACACTGTAAATAAACAAAATGAAAGATCGCGCTCAAACACTCCTCTATCAAAACAAGATAGAGGACATTTGTGCCAACTTAGCGACAAAAAACTGTTTGGCAATCCCTGTAGCTTTTTAAATGACCAATTTCCGTCACTTTTTTACAGAATGTTAATCTCAAAAAAATCTCGAATCAAATGTGGTATCTTGATTTCTGAAGCGAAAATTGATCTTATAGGACTTTTTGTAAAACCGTCTTGTATGTATAACCAAAAATATTGTCCTTGATCATATTTCAGAAAACAATCAAGGTCACGTTGGTTAAAAATTTATCTTTAATCTTTAAATTTATTTTAAACCTTGAACAATGAATTAACATTGTCGTTTCATGTTAATGCTTATTTTTTCAACATTATTTCAAAAATCTAAAATGCTTCCATGAAGCTTCTATATCCGGTATACAGAGTTCCACTAAATTTCACAACGATCTCCCAATGTATGGAAAAAGTTTAAGTATATGAAGTATTATACCGAAAGGTGAATCCGCCTGGAGTATGTAGAGATGCGAAATTTTGGTGAAATAATTTTTTTAACTAAATCTCTTCATTTTCAGTTAAAGTTAAAAAACGATTTACGCTCAGATCATTATTTTAAATTTACCCAGAAATGACGAGTTTTGATCAAAATTTGAAAAAACATTTTCCATTAATTGGGAGATTTTTTCAAAGTTTGGTGGTTAATTTATGTAATGGCGGCATTTTGACCTTAATTTTGATTTACTAGAATACCGTATCTCGTAGTTAATAATCGTATTTGATTATTGAAGGTGTACACGGATAAAAGACAGAATAAACATTTCAACACAATTGTCGAGCAAAATATACATAAGAGGACTCATGTAGACATTCCGAGGTTAATCTATTTTACTATTGGCAATCGGTATAAGCCTAACGAGAACAATTAAGGCGGAATTCCATTACTGCGGTTTTTTTTGTGCAGAAAACCAGAAAGAGATAAAATCATAAATCCGTCAAAGACAGACTAATTATATTTTATAGCGAAATTTTAAGAGGAATATTTGACAACTACGAAATTACAACCAAAATTAGTTAAAAATTGAAAATCATTGTTAAATCAATTTTATTTGTACCTCTCTAAAGTACTAAAACATTTAAAAATATTATTTGTAGGCATCATTTTATTACGTTTTTTAATTATTTCTTTTCAATAATTAAAAACAAAGACAACGCCTTCCTATAGAAAAGTTAGTGGAATGTTTGAACGCGTTTGTAACATAACCTAAATAATATCTCAATATGCCTGTTGAGCTTGCTATAACGTCAGCTTGCCCTGTTTAAATATGGCTATTACTCTGCCACTCTCATCAACGGCTTCCTTCAATTTCTTGGACATCTTTAAGAATTTTGGTGGTTTTCTTACTTGATTGGGCAGGCACACATTTTGCCATCGCCTCGGGTACCCAATCGTCAGTAGCTGTATTGTTCTACAGATCCACATACCATCTCCTGACATAGCTGTAAAATCTTTTTAGTACAAGCCTCTATTTCACGGTGCGGTGGCTTTTACGCGGCTAGGTGTACTCTATTTTGCGGAACTAATCATCTTCTGGAACTTCTTCTAGTTGCGTATTAACGCTTCCGTCAGAGTTTGGGTTATTTCCGGCTTAGCTTTATCTACGAGATTGCATTCCCCAAATTCTGTGCGCAGTTTTTCATGTGTCAACTTGTCGATGTTAAACGCCATTGTACTCAATTATAAATTACACTAACTATAATATGTGGTTGTAAACAAGGTATTCCCAGCTTTATCTAACTTAATTCAATCCTTAGCTTTACCTAATTAAAAAAAAAATGAAACTTATAAAACTATAAACCAAACAATTTTACAAAAACAAAATTATTTAAAATATATACAAGCACAGTCAATTCCTCCTTCGCTACGAGGTGAAAGTCTAGATATCCACTACTTGGAACAATTCTATTGCCCTCTTATTACACAGCCATCATTCAAGACTCCCTTTGCAGAGCTCTAAGTGTGACCAACCAGTTCAGTCGTACCTTGAATGCATCTATTTTGAAACCCTAATCGAGTAGACTGGCAACCCCATTCAGAAGGATGATGCGATTAAGATTTTAAAACAGAAGTGAAAAATACACGACTCTTAAAACCAAAGTTATAGATTGGAAATTTCATTTCCATTTACCACCTGTTGTAAATTTTAGCCACAAGCTAAATTGTCAATAAACTGGGTATTATTGAATGAAAACCTAGGAAGGAGGAAATTATTTTTTGAGAAACGTTTGGTGTTTAACTTAACAACAACTGAATTGTTTTAACGTATTGGCATCATTTGAGACTGTGATTCTTTAAATGCTCAAATTTTTAAATTCCAATTTAAACAATGATGTCTGTGTTCAAATAATTTATTTACATTGGAACAGATGCTGTGTTAGTGTGGAAATTCCAAATTCTACCACGAATGTTTGGTTGTCCCTCGGAGTACGGCTTGCGGCTTGCCACAGTCAAACCAAGCATTCGAGGGTCCAGTATTAATATTTAAAAAAAATCAATACTCCCCAGTACCTGTACGACCCAACATGTGCACATAAATATTTTAATGAATTATGGAAAAGTTGTTGTGCTTCATTTGGTCAATAAAAGTCGAACAAGTCCTACAATAAGTGACGTTTTAAACATCGTGTTTTTTTAAACATTACCAGTTTGGTTAAAATCAAAATTTTGAAAATAAACCTTAAAATAATTACAAAAATTTGGCTGAAGTCACGCTGAAATCAAATCGAAAAATTCTGACATTTTAAAAGCAGGCAGGATTAAAGGTTTCGCTGAAAAATGATTACAATAATCTTACTAAACCGTAAAATTCCCATACTACTAAATAAAATCTGGCAAGACAAGAAGCTGCGAACTTACATCAAAGGTATACTAATCAAATGAATAGAAGACCTAGAACTGTTATTTGGTAAACGAATAGATTACCATATCATGTTCTAGAGCTAGAAATGTTTCTAAAATTAAGAAAAATAGATATATGTATTGTATCGGAAACTCACTTAAAATTTAAATTTTTTAAAATACGTGACTGAATGCTACCATGTACATGTACCATGCACATGTGAATGCTACCATGCTATTCAGGTAGAAATGCGAGAGGTGGATTTATCGTACTTAATAAAAATAATGTAATACATTATAAAGTGCTCGGTATTAAAGCAGAAATTATGAAAATTGAATCAATCAATAATAGGGATCTCCGTATCTGCTTCCTCTATTTACTACTCCACACGCCATCAGTTAGAATAGAAGACACAGTCGACAAATTATAATTATAACAAGACATAAAAAAATTAATATATTATATTTATTTACTTTGACAGCCAGAAATCATGAATTTTCTAACTGTTTGGTTTGCTTCGAATATTTTTTCGAATTTCGATCGTATGTCAGACATGATATCACTACGCATGGTGCAATATTCAATGACATTAAGAAAACATTTTAAAAAGAGTGGGTCAGACTAAAATATTTTTCTCTCTTCATTCAATTTAACTATGATCGTTATGTCATATTTTCGATTAATCAACTTTAGTTACTGAAAAGTTTATATTCTACACACTCCGACAAATTCATCGAATCATTCAAACTGTAATTTGCTTGTTTATTTATCACTTAAAATATCTTGAAGGGCAGTACGATATGAAAATCAATCAAACTTAACGCACATGTTAAATAAATCGCTTAAGAAAATTTAATTAATTACTAAAATATCCAACAACAATATGTAATAATTAACTGTAATAAATAATTTCCAAAATAGAGCACCAACAATAAGAAGAGCAGCTATACGAATAAAACGATTATTTAAATTAATGTAATATAAATTTACCATTCACAATTGAAAATATTTCCACATTTTTCTCATTTCTATTGTACATAAAACCATACCAACAACCATAAAATTGTGAAAACCACTTTGCCCACAAAATTCTGAAAAATACTTAAAAAAGTTGGTTGAATTGAGTAATTTTCACTCCAAAACCTCACACCTCTTGAATTCTCGAATGCAAATATAATTAATAAAAAAAAACTATTTTTTATTACTTTATAATTACCAACCCTTAATAATTTTCGTCTGGTATATATAGCTACAACTATATACATCTATATATATATATATATATATAGCTTTATACATTCTTTCTCTATTGTACATCGGTTGAGCTTTTTGTGGTACAAAAAATTAAATTTGTGAATTTCACTAGAGCGCACAAAGGAAAAATTGAATAAGAATTCGTTGTAGTATTCTGTTCGTTCGTTTATATACAAAGCTCTGCTAATGCTCGTATAAAGGTCTCTGCATGCGAGTTTCTTATGGCTAAACGAAATAAGAATTATATATACGTTAAATTGAATAACATTATGATCAATGAACCGTAAAATAATGTAATTATTTAATCGAGTAACTGATAATGAAAAATTAAAAATTTATTATACAAAAATATTCATAATTTAGAACACAACACTGTTAAGTTCATAAGTGATAAAATTTCTTTAACAAGCAAGTTTTAATATGTTTTATTATATCAAAAAAAAATTCTATTGTTCTGCTAATGATTCTTTATATAGTAATAAATTGTTACCGAGTTCAAATAATGTGAATAGGTTATGCGAAAAGTTTATTGGTATCACTTTGCGTTCACTATTTGATTTCATTGTAAATTGATTTGGGAATGTTACGCCAAAGAAATTTGGGTATGTATTACCATATCTTTATCCAGGTACTCCATATATCTATCCAGGTTTTCTTATTATTGGTGATTTCAATTTATTAAATGGAATCTCAAACCTTAAAATGTAATCAAGCATCGTCTTTGTTACATTCGATCTGCGCAAGTCTTAACAGAATGTATAAACTGTACAAGACTTAACCAATTCAATTCCCTTTCGCGCCCTGATGCCACAAACGTGAGGGTTACATTAAATAGCAGCAAAAAAAATTTTTTTTTGCGAGCCTTCAAGACTAAACCGCACGTTTGTGATATAAAATTTTTGACCGTGTTGCGGGTAATATTTTAATTTTTATTTGACCGTCAGAGCAATCCAAATATCATAAATGTTTAATTAAATTTTTTAGTCATATCAATTCATCCAAAAATAAATTTTCGAATTTTAATGTAAACATTTTGTTAATTAGTCTTGACGGTACTACGAATTGAGTTCCGTTGTTTTTCCTTAGAAAAAAATATAAATTTTTAAGAAAACTCACCGTCATAATCGTAAGGTGTAGCTTTTCTCATATCCTATTTTCTATTTTTTTGTGAAATAACTCGAAACAGCTTTTATCCGTCGAGCTACATAAATATACGCACTTTTTGCAACAGTTTCTAGTTCTGATTGAGCATAACTTTAGTTTGCACATTTTATGTGCTTTCAAGCGAACCCATATTGGCCAATGACAGTAATCATCGTAACGTTTACGCAATGATGGCAGTGGTGTCACAGTTGTTCTATTTAGATTTTTAGACTCGAATCGTTTGGAAATGATATCTTTTAAGGTGTAGAAATCAACGAATCACCAATTTCTAACCAAAACTGGAGTAAATCTAAAAATTGTCGTTTATACCGGGTGTTTCTTTTAAACTGAGACGATCAAATATTTCGAAAAATAGCCAATCTACGGAACAAATGTCCATAATCAAAATTTAATCATACTGCGGGGGAAATACATTAGTGCAAAAAAATAGTCCCCCACCCCCGCTTTGTAGGTGGGGCGGAGGTAACTTTTAAACTAAGATAGGAAGCCATATTTTTTATTGCAGATACGGATTCTACGACTAAAGGTACGTATGATTTTTATGAAATATTTTGTTCGGTATATATTTTTCGCTTCGTAATGTTTTCTGTACTCCTGTCATACATTGACCACCGCCAAACCATTAAAGTGATGGGATACTTCTGTAGTACTACATCATCTACTTGCAGAGGTCGACACCTCCCATTATTGGAGTTATATTCTTTAATAACTGAGGGGCACGTAGCAGTAATTCGTGTTCTGTCTTGTTTACTCCAGCGGTCTGTTCGACAATCTGGTTGAATGCCACAAATGGTCGAAGCAACAAGAACCGATTTTGTGTCATGACCGAAGATATTCTTTGAAGGTCGTATCTCCCGCCTTTTAATAAAGTGCTATACGAGGAAATGGTATGCATTCCATTATTAAAAACATGCCGTACAATATCATAATTTCCACCGACGTTGAGTTAAGTAACATACCCTTCTTGTTAAAAAAATACAAATTTGTGTACATTGCAGCATCTTCAAAATATTTATTAACGATGTTTATTAGGGGGGGCGAAGTCCGAGATTCATACCTCCTCGCGGTGCTCTCTGGGTAACGCTAAATGAATCAGGCGGTGTAGTGGAGACGAGCAGCTAAATCCTGTTTATAGTCATGGACACTACATGTCAGGGCGAGCCATTGGCGCCTCAAAACCAATGCCAAACCAGCGTCTGTTTTCCAGGTTAGGAGCGGCTGAAGCGGGCGTCTGTCTTGTATCAAGCGGCTCGCTATATAAATGTGTTCAAGGTAGGACTGTATGCCTCAAGATTCTCACCAGTACGTGACCCACACACGTAACAAGCGGGTTGAGCGGAAGGCCAACAACCTCCCCTCATAAAAACTCACCAAGTTATGAACCCTAAACAAAGGCCTCGGATAACCATATCGGATTCATTACAAACTCGACCTCGGAAATTGTACACGGACAACGCTTTAAAAATGGGAACATGGAACGTGCTTAGCCTCTTAAGACCTGGAGATCTCCAGAACCTATCGAACCAAGCAAAGAGTTACACATTAGACGTACTTGCACTACAAGAGCTTAGATGGTCTGGGAGTGGGATCCATGACACCACCAATGGTTACACTCTTCATTACAGCGGCCATCAGAACGGAGGAGAATTTGGAGTTGGCTTCCTCATCCATCGGCGCGTGAAGCATCATATCATCGATTTCCGCCCTATCAACATGCGGATATGCACGGTCAGACTTCGCACTAGGAAATTTAACATCACGATCGTCAATGTGCATGCACCCACCGAAGATAAATCAGATGACATCAAAGATCTTTTCTTTGTCGAACTGGAGGAAGTCATCAATAACATACCGGACCACGACATTAAAATCATCGTGGGCGACTTTAATGCAAAAATCGGTAGGAGTGCAGAAAATACATCGCACATCGGTCCTAACAGCCTGCACCTAACTAGTAATAACAACGGCCAACGAGTCACCGACCTGGCAATAACGTACAACTTAGTTGTATCAAGTACGTTTTTCCCACATAAGAGAATCCACAAAGTAACGTGGAGATCGAATGATGGGAGAACGGAAAATCAAATCGATCACGTCATGGTGTCCAAGAGGCACTCCACCAGCATATCTGACGTTAGATCTTACAGAGGTGCAGACATGGACAGCGATCATATGCTTGTCATATTTAAATATAAGTGCAAACTGTCATCTACGTTTAACAGACAAGCACAAAAGACCGTTCGATGGAATATCAATGCTCTAAAAGACCAAGCGTCATTGCAGAGTTACCAATCAGCTGTCACTAACTATTTAGAGCGGCCCAGCAACAACGAAGAAGCTCCCTCTAACATCGAGGAGCAGTGGCACGCTATACAGTCAGCCATAACCACCGCGGCGCAAAATACCATCGGAAGAAGACCTCCGAGAGCCCGCAATGATTGGGTCGATGACCAATGCCGTAGGGTCGTCGAAAATAAACGAACGCTTCGTGAAAAATGGTTGGCTCGCAACACTAGAAGCACTCTAGCAGAATATCACCGCGCTAGGAAAGCCACGACTAAATACCTTCGACAAAAAAAGCGCGAACATATGAGATTATGCATCGAAAACATCAGCTTCCAAGCGGAACTAGGAAACTCAAGGGACTGTTTTGCCAACGCCAGGAATCTCACTAAAGACTTCCACCCAAGAAGTACAGCCATCAAAGACGGGAATGGAGAGTTGAGAACAAACGTGGCTGATGTTCTCTCAGTATGGCAAACCTACTTTCAAAATCTATTAAATCGGAATGGCGACGTGACCCCCATTAGAGCAATAGCTCCTCCAGGTGACGAGGTCTTTGTCGAATATCCTACAGTGGAGGAAGTAGACGCAGCTATTAGTCGATTGAAAAACGGAAAGGCACCCGGTCTCGATGGAATCCCCGCAGAATTGATTAAACTCGGAGGCGCTACTCTTGCAACAAGTCTATACGACCTCGTCGTCTGTATTTGGGACCAAGAAGAGCTGCCTGAGAATTGGAAGACCGCGCTCATATGTCCGCTGCATAAAAAAGGCGACCGTCTCAAATGTGAAAACTATCGTGGCATAGCTTTATTGAACGCTGCTTACAAAGTGTTGGCTAATGTTGTACTTGCCAGACTCATCCCTTTCGCCGAAAACATCATTGGCGACTATCAATGTGGTTTTCGACCTAACCGATCAACCACGGACCAGTGTTTTACCATGAGGATGATCTTGGAAAAATGTTGGGAGTACAACATAACCATACATCAACTATATATAGACTTCCGGCAGGCATATGACAGTATAAACCGCGACAACCTATGGGCCGCGCTCATATGCCTAGGAATCCCAGAGAAACTCGTTTCGCTGTGTAAATTAACAACGTCTGGGTCTGTATGTAGAATCGTAATTGAAGGAACTGTGTCAGACTCCTTTGAAATAACATCTGGCGTTCGACAAGGTGATGCACTCGCGCCTTTGCTGTTCAATTTGGCGCTTGAGCACGTAGTGAGAAAAAGCAACATCGAAACTTCGCGCTGTATATTTAATAAATCCGGCCAAATTCTTGGATATGCAGATGATATCACCGGTGTGAAGTTTCTAACGTTAAAAAAAGTGTAGGTACACAAAAAAGTGGCAACATAAAAGTGGCAACATAAAAGTGTAAATGTTTATACGATTCTGACGTTAAAAAGTGTAGGTATGTAAAAATTTATATCAAACAACAATTTACAATAAATTATTCAAAAATAATTGGACAAAAGAGGAAATAGTTTCAAATTTTAAATTTAATCACCATTCATAAGTATAATTTATGTCAAAATATAAAGTTCGGAACAAATCGACGAAAGCAGCGCTACACTAAAGAAATAATCGCGAAATCTGGAGATGTGCTCGCATGGTGACTATACGGTAATCGAAGGGGATAAATTGAGCTATCTTATTATGTATGTGCCATTTCCTTTAAAAGGTTATGGCTCTGGCCATAAATTTTCAAAAATTAATATTTTCCTATAAATTCCGCGGAAGCAATGCTACACTTTGGAATTTATCGCGAAATCTGGAGATGTGCTCGCATAGTGACTATACGGTAATCAAAGGGGATGAAGTGGGCTATCTAAATATGTATGTCCCATTTCCTTAAATAGATTATGGCTCTGGCCATAAATTTCCAAAAATTTATATTTTCCTCTAAATTCCGCGGAAGCAATGCTACACTTTGGAATTTATCGCAAAATCTGGAGATGTGCTCGCATAGTGACTATACGGTAATCAAAGGGGATGAAGTGGGCTATCTAAATATGTATGTCCCATTTCCTTAAATAGATTATGGCTCTGGCCATAAATTTCCAAAAATTAATATTTTCCTATAAATTCCGCGGAAGCAATGCTACACTTTGGAATTTATCGCGAAATCTGGAGATGTGCTCGCATAGTGACTATACGGTAATCAAAGGGGATGAAATGGGCTATCTAAATATGTATGTCCCATTTCCTTAAATAGATTATGGCTCTGGCCATAAATTTCCAAAAATTTATATTTTCCTCTAAATTCCGCGGAAGCAATGCTACACTTTGAAATTTATCGCGAAATCTGGAGATGTGCTCGCATAGTGACTATACGGTAATTAAAGGGGATGAAATGGGCTATCTAAATATGTATGTCTCATTTCCTTAAATAGATTATGGCTCTGGCCATAAATTTCCAAAAATTTATATTTTCCTCTAAATTCCGCGGAAGCAATGCTACACTTTGAAATTTATCGCGAAATCTGGAGAGGTGCTCGCATAGTGACTATACGGTAATTAAAGGGGATGAAGTGGGCTATCTAAATATGTATGTCCCATTTCCTTAAATAGATTATGGCTCTGGCCATAAATTTCCAAAAATTAATATTTTCCTCTAAATTCCGCGGAAGCAATGCTACACTTTGGAATTTATCGCAAAATCTGGAGATGTGCTCGCATAGTGACTATACGGTAATTAAAGAAGATGAAGTGGGCTATCTAAATATGTATGTCCCATTTCCTTAAATAGATTATGGCCCTGGCCATAAATTTTCAAAAATTAATATTTTCCTCTAAATTCCGCGGAAGCAAAGCAAATCCACTCGAAAACACACACAACATTTTATTAAAATCGGTTCAGCCATTTAGAAGGAGTACAATCACTTAATATCGTACATAAGAATTATATCTATGAAGATTGGGGGGTGGTGCGGGTGGTGAAATTTTGGGGTTATATATTCTGATATGTGTAAAATACAAAAAATAAAAAAATTAAAAAAAATATTTCGTTAAAAAACAAAAAAAAAATCCTAGAACCCGATTGCAGTGCCACCTACCGGGTTCAATTGTAAATCTAAACCATCCAGGGACCCACTCAAACACACACTCGAAATTTTATTACAATTGGTTCAGCCGTTTAGGAGGAGTTCAATTACATACACACGTACAGAAGAATTATATATGTATATAAAGATGTTATAAATTTCGTTTAAGCTAACAACAAAAAAAAATTATTTTAATAAATCGAAAAAATAAAAAAAAATATTTCGGATTGGTATATAAAGAAATTTTTTTCCTGTTTTACTTTAATACCTATTCAGACTTCGTACTGGTTACTTCGTATTGTGTCATTTGTGATTTTAGTGATTTTTCTTGTGTGTGGTGATTCAAAAAGTTTTTTTCAAAACTCAACCTTTCTTTTATTTTTGTTCTGTTTTAATACAGATTATATATTTGATTTGCTTATTATTATTGACCTTGGCTTTCTATTTGGATTTTCTTTTTTTACTGGCTCTAATTTTGTTTTCGTTTGAAATTTTAGTTATTAGTTTAGCTACTTATTTCGGTGAAATTAATTTTTTTTATTCAAATTTGTATTGAATAATCAATTATGTCGGCGTCACCGAAAAAGTATAATTATAAGTTTAAACGGACCCCTGTTACCGTGACAACCATTGCTTTTGCATTTAACAGGATGAATATAAGCAATGCTGATGGTTTACAAATCGGGAAAGGATTAAACTGTCAATTGGTTGTAAAACTTTGTTCGGAGTTAAACATAACTAACACTAAGTCTAATCGTTGTAAAATTGCGAATTTATTTAAAAAGAAAAAAGAACAAATAATTGATTTAATGAAAAATGATAAACATCTTGAAATGGTCGTCCAAGAGAATAAAATTAAATGTGATTTTATCTCGAATTTAAACAATTCAGTAGAAAATCATATTGATTTTAAGATTGACGAACCAGCAGTTGAATTGAATCCCGATTCAGCAGTTGAGACAATGGGCGATTTTCAAAAACTACAAACCTTTAAAATTTTTGACACCTGCTCATACAAACTAACCAGCAGCTTTAAATTCACAACGGCTTCCAATGATATTAAAACTTTAAACCGCGAGGATATTCGTCATAAAATCGACGAATGTTTAGTAGAAGCAGGCAATCCATGTGTGATTTCATTTGAAACAATTCGGAAATTGGAAAAAAAAACAAAATTTGTTTACAGTTTACGGTCATTGCAAATTGTTCACAGAAAAAAAATATAAATTTATAATAAAATCTAATTCCATTTTGGAAATGTATATCAACGGTGAGGCATGTGTTTCTCATGACATAATCATGTACAAACAAGTACGAGGTACGAAACGAGAACTAATTAAACAACGTTTAATAGGGACTTCGTGCCACAATGTTGGATTAGATTTAGCTGCTGAAACAAGTATAGATTTATTTGAGAAAGGCAATGCACAATCATTCATTCCTTCGCAAACTATACGTAAAATAAAATCAGAGCTGCTCAAGACGAACGATTTGGTTATGGATTGTGACGTTATAGATGCCTGCCAAATGACAATGATTGAATCTAAAAAAAACAAGTATATTAATAACATATCAGTCGATCCACTTAAAATTGTTTGTTTCCGACAATCAACTTTACAATTGTTACCAAAATATTCAGTTAACGCAATATACTTTGATGCGACTGGAAGAGTAGTTAAACATCCGACATGTCACCCGTACCACAGTTATAAAAGGATTCTATATTATGCGTGCGTTGTTAATATAAATTCGCAACTAATTCCTATCGGAGAACTAATATCCTCATCGCACGATGCTGAAACTATTAAAAGATTCTTGGATGATGTAAGGATTAATATACCGAAGATTTACCTACCGAAATATTTTGTAACAGACTGGTCGTGGGCTCTAATAAAATCTATCCAGCAAAGTTTTAATTCCATGAATGTCTTAGAATATATTAATTACACGTATGATGTGTTAATTTCAAATAAAATTCCCAACAAAGTTGGTAGTTTTATATGCTGCAGCCACTTTGTCAATATAATTTCGCAACAAGTCACACAGAAATTTGATAACGTAAAATCAGAGGTGCGAAACTTTATTTTGGATGTGTTTTGTATGATTCTTAACTGTACCAGTTTGGAAAAAATTGATTGTATTTTTGAAGCATTTAGTTATATATTGTGCTCGAAATTTTCAAGCCAATTAGTGTCTCAATCATTTATTAGCTTGAAAAAAATGTTAAATGGGTCGTCTGATCCAATCATTAGTCCCTCAGATGCGGCAGAATGGAGGTCTTCTCAAAGGAAATCATTTTTCTCGAAAGCAATATTCAGCAAAAGTCCTTATTTTTTGAGATACAATAATATTTATTTAAATGTTATACAAAAAATTAACCAACAAACACATGGAATATTAAATAATTTTTTTAACGAAGATTTTTTAATTTTTGCTATCAAAAACTATATGGCTTATTTACCATTTTGGGGAGTTTGTTTTTCTTTTAAAATGGGTATTGAGGGTCGTCTATCGAACGCAAGTGTAGAAAGTTGGTTTTCGATAGTGAAAAACCACTACACGAATCATGAGCTCTTGCGCATCGGTAGATTTGTAAATCTCATGAAGGAAAAAACCTCCAAAATTGAAAAAATGGTGCAATTGTCAGCTACGTCCATTACAAAAACAAGACTGAAACGGAAAATTGAAAGTGCCAAAATAGATGATCCTGATAGCGATTTGCACGAAGAATCGTGGAATAAAAAAATTAAAATAAGTAACTCTCCAAAACATTTTGGTAAAAAGGTTTTAACTCGATTTTCAAAGATGCATAGTTCCTCCGATTTGAATGAGTTACCGGAACCCAAAAATAATGCAGACTGTTATATTCTACAAAACGGGTATAACTTTGTAGAGCAATCTGTTGAAATAAAAATCACAAATACTTGTGCTTTTGATTCGGTTGCTCAAATATTTTTATGTTTATTTTTAGATGTAGATTATTACAAGGGTTTCATTCGATCATCTGAAAACCCTTTTTTTAATTTTATATATCATCTTGCAACTTCGAATGAAACCGCATCAATTTACAGACGCAGATCACGATTGTTGTTAAAGGTCTATGAAAACAGTCCCGCATTAGTTTCTACAACAGTAAATATTTCATTGGACGCTATATGTCCAATATCGTTTATACTGGAGAAAGTACTTCCATCCCCTCTAACAGAAAGAAGAAATTGCTCCAAGTGTGAGCCTACAACCAAATTAAGGCAAACATTTTATGTCCCACTTAAAAATGTTTTCAGTTTTAATCAAGCGTCGCTCAGTAATATGCAGTCGGTAATAGATTTTGAAAGATCTTGTTGTGGAACGTGCCATGAAAAGCGGACGAAATTGTTTTTTACAAATTATGGTTTAGCCATTGTTGATGTAAAACCAACTAATAATTTGTATAACATCGCAATAAATAAAATTAGTAGTAACATCACATTAGACCTTGAGAATCTTGAGCTAAAAGCAATAATTCACTTTCAACAACCGGAACTAAAACATGCTTCTGGCCATTTTCGTGCGTATATTAAAAGACATGACAGCAATTGGGAGACACACGATGATTTGTTGCAATTCCCCATGGAGACCTCGACCGCAACAAAAATAAATCCGGCAATTTGGATTTATTCA
The DNA here is from genome assembly GCA_932526605.1 of Nephrotoma flavescens. Taxonomy (NCBI): domain Eukaryota; kingdom Metazoa; phylum Arthropoda; class Insecta; order Diptera; family Tipulidae; genus Nephrotoma; species Nephrotoma flavescens. The sequence continues at coordinate 74,793,778 of OW052220.1, forward strand.
AAATATTAATGATTGATAATAATCATGTAAAATTACCTGTAAATATAGTGAAATAGTAAAAATAATTAAGTTAGACATAAGTTGTAAAAAAGGGAAGCGAAGTCCGAGATTCAAACCTCCACGTGGTGCTTCCTGGATAACTCAAATTGAATCAGGCGAGGTAGTATAAGGTAAGCCGAAAGTATTAGCAACCTTAAATAATATCTGCTATAAATGGGATCCGTTCATAACTGCATATTTTAAAATTGCATTTTTCAAACTGAACAAGACAGAATAATAAATTGATAAATTTCCCATGTTTCTATGGTTGTATTTACAATAAAATTGATGAAATTAAATTGATTATGACAAATTTATTCTACATGTTTTATATACTTAAAAGGTTTAGCATTTAATATTCCTCTTCACCTAAATTTTGGTGCCTATGTCGTTTCGAGAAACGAAATTTTGAAAATGTCGTTTTAAGAAATGCCATTTTGTAAAACGTTTATTTAAAAAATGCAGTTTAGAAAATTGCCGATTTGAAAAATGCAGTTTAGAAAAATGCCATTTTGTACCTATGTCCTTTCGTACCTTATGCCATTTGAAATATGCAATTTTGAGAAATGTCGTTTTTAAAAATGTCATTTTAAAATATGCAATTTCGTATTGGACCCGGTATAAATGTATGATGTTGGGATAATTTCTATAGTGTAGCATTGCTTCCGCGGAATTTAGAGGAAAATATTAATTTTTGGAAATTTATGGCCAGAGCCATAATCTATTTAAGGAAATGGGACATACATATTTAGATAGCCCACTTCATCCCCTTTGATTACCGTATAGTCACTATGCGAGCACATCTCCAGATTTCGCGATAAATTCCAAAGTGTAGCATTACTTCCGCGGAATTTAGAGGAAAATATTAATTTTTGGAAATTTATGGCCAGAGCCATAATCTATTTAAGGAAATGGGACATTCATATTAAAATAGTCCACTTCATCCCCTTTGATTACCGTATAGTCACTATGCGAGCACATCTCCAAATTTTGCGATAAATTCCAAAGTGTAGCATTGCTTCCGCGGAAGTTAGAGGAAAATATTAATTTTTGGAAATTTATGGCCAGAGCCATAACCTATTTAAGGAAATGGGACATACATATTTAGATAGCCCACTTCATCCCCTTTGATTACCGTATAGTCACTATGCGAGCACATCTCCAGATTTTGCAATAAATTCCAAAGTGTAGCATTGCTTCCGCGGAATTTAGAGGAAAATATTAATTTTTGAAATTTATGGCCAGAGCCATAATCTATTTAAGGAAATGGGACATACATATTTAGATAGCCCACTTCATCCTCTTTAATTACCGTATAGTCTCTATGCGAGCACATCTCCAGATTTCGCGATAAATTCCAAAGTGTAGCATTGCTTCCGCGGAATTTAGAGGAAAATATTAATTTTTGGAAATTTATGGCCAGAGCCATAATCTATTTAAGGAAATGGCACATACATATTTAGATAGCCCACTTCATCCCCTTTGATTACCGTATAGTCACTATGCGAGCACATCTCCAGATTTTGCGATAAATTCCAAAGTGTAGCATTGCTTCCGCGGAATTTAGAGGAAATTATTAATTTTTGGAAATTTATGGCCAGAGCCATAATCTATTTAAGGAAATGGGACATACATATTTAGATAGCCCACTTCATCCCCTTTTATTACCGTATAGTCACTATGCGAGCACATCTCCAGATTTCGCGATAAATTTCAAAGTGTAGCATTGCTTCCGCGGAATTTAGAGGAAAATATAAATTTTTGGAAATTTATGGCCAGAGCCATAATCTATTTAAGGAAATGGGACATACATATTTAGATAGCCCATTTCATCCCCTTTGATTACCGTATAGTCACTATGCGAGCACATCTCCAGATTTTGCGATAAATTCCAAAGTGTAGCATTGCTTCCGCGGAAGTTAGAGGAAAATATTAATTTTTGGAAATTTATGGCCAGAGGAATAACCTATTTAAGGAAATGGGACATACATATTTAGATAGCCCACTTCATCCCCTTTGATTACCGTATAGTCACTATGCGAGCACATCTCCAGATTTCGCGATAAATTCCAAAGTGTAGCATTGCTTCCGCGGAATTTATAGGAAAATATTAATTTTTGAAAATTTATGGCCAGAGCCATAACCTTTTTAAGGAAATGGCACATACATAATAAGATAGCTCAATTTATCCCCTTCGATTACCGTATAGTCACCATGCGAGCACATCTCCAGATTTCGCGATTATTTCTTTAGTGTAGCGCTGCTTTCGTCGATTTGTTCCGAACTTTATATTTTGACATAAATTATACTTATGAATGGTGATTAAATTTAAAATTTGAAACTATTTCCGCTTTTGTCCAATTATTTTTGAATAATTTATTGTAAATTGTTGTTTGATATAAATTTTTACATACCTACACTTTTTAACGTCAGAATCGTATAAACATTTACACTTTTATGTTGCCACTTTTATGTTGCCACTTTTTTGTGTACCTACACTTTTTTTAACGTTAGAAACTTCACACCGGTGATGATATCGTGCTTCTTGGCCGAAGACCAAGCGATATCAAAGACAGTTTCATACTGCTCGATCGCTGCGCAAGAAGACTTGGTTTGGAGGTGAATAGCAGTAAAACCAAATATCTAACAACACCCAGGAACATCTCTAGTGCAAATCTCGGAATTGGCGACCACAATTTTGATGGTGTCGAAAACTTTAAATACCTCGGGTCAGTTATAACATCACTGAATGAAATCCAGGCAGAAATAAAAGCCCGAATCGCTGCCGGACAACGAGTTTTCTACGCCCAATCAAGATTATTGCGTTCGAAACATCTATCGCAGTCGTGCAAGCTCGCACTTTATAAAGCACTAATAAGACCTGTGCTGACTTTCGGAAGCGAGAGCTGGACCATGACCTCTAACGATTGTAGATTGTTATCTACATTCGAAAGGAAGGTCATACGTTCAATTTTTGGTCCAATTAAAGTTGCGAACAACGAATATCGGATTCGTATGAATCACGAAATAAAGCAACTCCTCGGAGGCAGCGATATCATCGGATTCATTAAATCCAATCGAGTGAGATGGCTCGGCCGCGTTGCAAGGTCCCCACAACAACGGATGATATATAAAGTGTTTCACCAACAACCAGCCGGAGTACGTCGTAGAGGAAGACCCCGACTACGCTGGCGTGACGACATTGAACAAGATCTGCAAGCATTAGGATGTCGAAACTGGAGGACGAGAGCAATGGATCGGGATGGATGGAGGGCCATTGTGCGGGCGGCGAAATCCCTTCATGGGATGTGAAAGCCAGAGAGAGAGAGAGAGAGATGTTTATTAGCTTGTCACATATGTGATACACAAATGTCACATATGTGATAGTGAATTTTTATTCAAGTATTTTAAATAATGAACAATTATTGAATTTATATCCGTTTGATAGTCAAATTAAACCTAATACTTTAATAAAAAAAATGAAATAAATACTAGAATTTAATAAAATTATTTTCTTAGTAAAAACAAATACTTACGCGTAGACAATTTTCGTGCTATAAATTTAAACACCGGTGTGAAGTTCTTGGACAAAAGTTTCTGGACCTCGTTGAATTGGTAAAATTTTAAAATTCAATACATAAACCTTGTTCATCATTTTGAAATCGGGTTAACTGATTTAAATGGCTCAATAGATGGTTTTTCGAACCTATATAGTCTTTATGCGAGCCAATTTCTGAGAATTTTGCTATGTGGCTTAGGATAGTTGATCATCCGTGGATACGCGGACTCGCTGAATTGGTAAAACTTTAAAAACTCAATACATGAGCATTGTTCATCATTTCGAGATGAGGCTAACTGATTTAAATAGCTCAATGTATCCTCTTTCTAACATATATAGTCTATGTGATTTTAATATAAATAAATACACAGTTAAAATTGCACACATCCATAAATTCTTGCCCAAGAAATTAAATTTTGTCAAAAAACTTCACAAAGAACACTCGCATAAATTTATGGCCAAAAACTTTTGGACACTTTGTAGTTTTTGTTAGAGTAATCATAACGATTAATAGATGGAATCAAAATACGGAAAGAGAAGATATTTATATTCAAATATATAAAGCGTGCAAAAATAATCAAATTTTAGCCCTCACGACTGTGACATCTGAACGTTAATTCATCCTAAAGTAAAATTAAACGGCAATCTTCAGTAATACAATTTTTTGTTGTTACATACGTGACATACATGCTACAATACATAAAATAAAATATTCGATGTCGTGTACGGTGTCATCACAATTGTGACATCTGGTCAACAAGTAACACAAAAATTATGAACAGTGAGACTCGAAAGGGCATAATACATAATGTTAACAACACTATAGTCGATTTAGTTTTATCAAATTGTATTTAGACAATTTTTTTGTAATAGACGAAAAACTATTAAATGTAGTGAATTATTTGATGTTTTAGTAAAAACCAATAGGCATCATCCCGCCCGCACTTGAAATTGGCTTAAATATAAAAACTTTTACTTCACTAAAAAGGCAATAAATTTAAAATAAGAAGTTTCCGAAACTTTAATTTTGATAATTTTGATTTCTCTGCAATTAAATGAGTGGGTATATCGCAAATTAAATGGGCGCGTAGTTGGTATACAAATAAAAAAATTAATTTAATTAAAATAAAAAATCGACATAGAAAAATAACGATATTGAATATTATCAAATATTCAGTTAAGAAATATGGGTCCTATTCCGAATCACTCAAAAGAACTAATGCAATTCTTGCTAATATTCATTTTGATAATATTTCAGCTTCTAATGCAAAAGATATCAGTAACTTGTTCGCGGACTTCTTTAGTTCAGTCTAATGTGCGTAGCTGCAGCAGGGAACCCTCGAATTTCAAAATGAAACTTTGCGTACCGATTAAGCTCAATTTGTGCTAATTAGTGCTCACGGCAAACAATAATCCAGAAGCCGAGAAAACGGAAAAAAAATTAAAATTTCGCCTGAAAGACGAAATAAATGAAACCTGTATATCGATTTTGTCTCGTGAGTTACACATTTAAAATGAGTGAAGCAAAAAAAAATCGAATACGTATACTGTGTATAATACACAATTATGTCTTTGTATTTGTATTTTGCTTTTGTTCGTATTTGTGTCATTTGTGTTGTGAACAGTATCAAAATAACGTGATCCGGATGTTTGTAAAGATGATGATGATGTTCCAAAATGTTGAAAAAAACTATTGCTCCAATTATACGAAATGAGAAGATGATGATATTGTAAATTTAATTAAAGATGATTCAGGAAATAAAAGCCACACTATTGAACTATTGAACACTACTTGAATTATAAAGGCCAAATTTATTTATTTTTTAATAAACGAACTAACACACTGTATATTTTTTACTTTTAATGTTAACTTGTCGCTAATTTGTAATCGAATGATTATATAAAAAATCTTTTGTTTTAAGCTAGATGTCAACATTCACGTAAAGCAAGAATGTCGAATTTTATGGTAAATTCAAAATTTACTGGCTTTATGGCATTTGCCGGTTATTATAAATTATTTGTTGTGTTTAACCGATTCCTACCGCAAATCTATTACAATTTTTGCTTTACTTAAATGTTAGACAGTTTGACAATTTGTTTATAATGTATAGTTTTGTTTTTTTTTTTGACAAGTTGGTGTAATTATGAATTAAAGAAAATTCTTAATAAAAATTGAATTACAATGTAAGTATATAAATTAATTCAGTTTAGCAATAATAATATTAATTACAATAAATGCTATTTGTGCTTTCAGATAATTAATTATAATTAATAAAAATATGGAAATTACAGTAATGGTAAGTAAATTAATATAAACTAATTTGCTTGTTTTGTGTTTTATTTTAGGTACAGCTGATGAATCGATGATGATAATAATACCGTAGCACTTGGAGTTGCAAATAACTGTGTGTTGGTTTGTTTACAAACATTTAATAAATCTTTGAGTAAACCAGCTGTTATTTGTTTGTTTTATTTTAGAGTTTCGCTAACACCGGAATCGGTTTAATTGTTATGCTGCTAATTTCCTTTTCTCAGCACATTACGTCTGCTCTCGAGCTGTGGAGTGTCATTATTTAACATGCTAATATATTTAATATTTAACATTTTTTAATCATAAACTAATTTTATATGTTTTAATAAAATTTTATAAGTAAATTTATTTTAAATCCATAAATTTTAAAAAATAAAATGTTAAATATAAAAAATCGAAAATACATATACGACACAACAATATGGCGTTTACAATGGTTAACTCTTTGAGTGCCAAAAAGCACGATCGTGCTCCTCAATACATTAGCCGAAATCATGTCGGAACTCAAAGGGTTAATATAATTATACAAAGGGACAAACAAAAAAAAAGAATGACACGTGGCTTGCATATGCAGTAAAACAATCATACACACGAAACTAACACAACCACAAATGCTACTACTATATCATTACGAGAACACTCATTTCGTTCACACATTTTGAGACAAAATCCTAATTTTAACACTTGCCAAAGGCGGCTATTCTTACATTTTTTTAAAATAAACAAACGAAGTAAAATGTTCTAAAATCCAAGAATTATGGATTCAGATAGCATATTCCTGTGGCACGTTCATTGCCATCCGAAATATATAGTGGCTGAATTTATGCTATTCAACGGGTTTTCTTGGTCAATGGAATTGGGTAAATTCGGGATTAGCACAATTTCAGCCACTATACTTTTGGATGGCAATGAATATGCCACAGGAATATTCTATCTGTAGAATATAATGTAATGTATAGAATATAATGTAGAACATTTTACTCCTTTTGTTTAATTTGTTATTCAACACAATTATTATTGAACGGTATACGTCTGTATTTTGTTTGTTTAATATAGTATCTTGTAGGGGCAAGTTTGTTTTCCTCAATTTTTATGAATGAAAATTTACGAAAATTATATTTCTGTGATAAGCAAATATTTTGTCGGATTAGCCGCCTTTGGAAAGTGTTAAAATTAGGCTTAAATTTTTTCTGTTTTTTTTTAGAAATCAGGTTTCATTTGTTTCGTCTTTCAGGCGAAATTTGGAGTTTTCTTTTCCTGTTTTCTCGACTCCTGGACTAGCACTAATTTTTTCCGTCAGCACTAATTAGCACAATTGGGCTTAACTTGTTTGCAGAGTTTCATTTTGAAATTCGAAAGTTTCCTGGTGCATTTACCTACACTGCTGTCTATAATAATCCAAATTTTTCACAACCAAATATTCATCCAAGCAAAAACAACATAATACCATTTTTCGACATTTGTGTACATGCTAGTTTTAATGGGCATCAATTACTTAATTCTGTTAAAGGCTGTAGTCCTGATTTTATTCCACTGGTATTTCTAAAACAATCTGCCAAACAATTGTGTAAGCCACTTGAAATAATATTCAAAAAATCACTAAGCGAATGAATTTTCCCTTCGATGTTGAAGCATGTTAGTATAGCCCCAATACACAAAGCATGAGACAATTCGGATATTAAAAACTACACACCTCTTTCTATTTTAAATTGCTCCTCTAAAGTTTTTGAAAGAATTATCAACAACAAACTTTTCGCGAGAAATAAAATAACTGGCAATCGGTATGGATTTTTCAAACAAAGATCCAGAAATATGTATACACTTAATACTAATTAAAAAGTTAGGATGGTTTGGTGTTGATGAACTAATGTTAAAATGTACAAGTTCCTTTTTAAAAAACAGAACACAATATGTGATCATAATTGATATGAAATCCCATGAATACCTCCATTTTCCGGTGTTCCTCAGGACCCATCTTAGGGACTCTACTCTCTATTTTATTCATAAAGGATATTGTTAAAGGTTTTGAGTGTCCGGTGTTGCTCTTTGCTGATGACCTAAAGATTTTTTTATCGATTAAATCAATCTCTGATTGTCAGAAACTGCAAAATGATGTTTAACGCTTACATGATTGGTGTGTTATTAACGATATGAACTTAAACATTGACAAAAGTTTTCTACTGAATATTAAACATCTTTTTTTAACTACTCTATAAACAATATCGAAATTGTTTCGAAAGATCAAGTTAAAGATTTAGGAGTTATTGTTGACAACAAATTTAAATTTAATATCCATATACAATCACGAACAAATGATTAAAAGTCCTTGGCTTTATGATGAGGACTTGTAGTAAATTTAAAAAAAAAACATCATTCATATTCATTATTAATGGACTGATTCGTAACAACGTTCGAGCTGAACCCACTATATGAAACCCCGTATATGGATTTTCGAAACTCACAATTGAAAGAGTACAAAAAAAATATACGAGATTCTTAAAGTATAGTAAGGTTTAGTTTTTTTTAAATAATTTTTAATAATTTTGATTTGTCTTTATTCTCACTTCATGTTTTTAAAAAACAAATTACTATTTTTTTATAATAAGAATACTATAAAAATATTTTTTTAATTTTTTTTGCACAAAAATAATTATTTTTTGTAGGTACAATTTGTATTTTTTGTAAATTTTGTTAAATAATTAATTTTCCATTTTTTTTTTTAATCTATGCTAACATGTAATTGAATATGTATATCTGTTTGTTAGCTATATTTGTAAATAAATAAATTAATTAATCGCCTTAACGCTGATCAAAATCACCGATTATCAAATCCCTGAAACCAAATAATGCGGATTTCAAAAGCCCAGAAATGAACATTCCAAAAATTAAAAATCAGGAAATAAAAATCTCAGAAATGAAAATTCCGGAAATAAAAATCCCAAAATTAAAATCGTGAATTTTATGATACTAATTTTAAACAGATTTGCTTGAAACTCACCCGTTTGTGCAATGAAAAGGCATATTCTTCCAAGAGTTCCAAATTCATGTTTTGAAAATTTATAAGCTATGAAAAAATTTGCATTTCAATATAAATTTCAGGTGTGATTCTCAAAATGACAAAAATGGCTATGATAATCATTTCTTATAGCCGTCTGCGATCGAATTCGGGCTACTTTTTAAAATGAACCAATAAAAATAGAAATTGGAGGAAACTGAGTATAGTAAATATTTTTTAACAGTATTTTTGATGGTGATTAAATAATATACATATCGCAAAATTTTTCTGAATCTGATGTTAAAATTAAATAATTTTTTTATAAAAAATTAGGGTCAATAATACAGATCAAAATATATTTGCATATACAAACAAAACTATAAAATGAAAATGCTTTTGTTGTTTTATAAACTTCATTGAAAATTAAAAGAAATTGTTTGTTGTTTTAGAATACAAATGAATTTTCAAAAAACATCATTATCTAGAATGAATATACATTGCAAATTAGCATAAAGTCAACAATATAATCCAATGCACCGAACCATTTTAAAATATTTTATCAAAAGCTTTGATAACATTTTTCTTAATTTGCTTGTTTTTTAATCAACAAAAGTAAATTTTTTAAAACTTTTGTTCCATATCCGAGCATATACAATATTAGCATATCATAGAAACTATCTGTCGTTGTAAACATATACATATACATATAACAACATGTACAATAATTACAACAGAATGTATCCGGTGTACATCTTTTTAGTTTTTAATTAATCCACAAGTAAAATTAAAACTATCATCTTCAAAAGAAAAACATAAAAGTTTCCGTTTTTTTGGTTTGTTACTGTTCTTTGTAAAAACTATAAACTCTCATCCATATCTCGGCCGTACCCCGTTTTGTATTATTGTAGTCGTTATTGCTATGGATGTGGAGTTGCTAATAGTACATAATAGTCTATGATTATGTATTTTAGTTTTTTGATCAGTCAACAGCATTATAATACGAGTAGTCATGATATTTATTTTTGCAATCCTACATTCGAGAAAAATTAATATTAAGAATATCGAATACACGATGTATCGAATACATTGTGCAATGAAATTTCCATGATCTCTTACTAACAGTTTTAGGCCAGGTAGGCACCATATTGCACACTGGATTACCGGTAGCAATTATTAGTGTTTACAATTTAAACTCTTACATTCATTTTTTTTTTTGCAAGTAATATAAATGTATATTTGTTTCATTTACTGTATACGAGTAAATACGGACACTTAGAATAATTTTGGTTTCTAAAATTAAAAAACGAAGTTTTTAATTTCTAAAAGTTATAAATTTTTTTGATTTTAAAAAGTATTTTTTTAAAATTAAATGAGATTTTTACAAACTATAATGAAAATGATTTATAAAATACTTTTTAAATTTAAAAAGTTTATTTATTTAAACAGAATAATTTATTTTAAAAGAAAAGTTTTAGAATTTTAAAAAAAAATTTTGAACTTATGAAAATTTTTTATATTTATTGGTTTGCCAGATATTGCGCCTATTCCATGGAAATAATCTGCTGTCAGTAATAACAAAAGCGAGAAAAAAATATAGATTTTATTGGTTGTGTACGAAACAAAACATGTTGTCAGTAAAATTTTACTGAGAGAATATGTGTGATATGGGAAGTTTACTGCCTTAATGGGGAAGTTTACTGCCATAAAAATGTAAATTGGAGTATTTTTTATGGCAGCATTTTTCACACATTTACATAAAATGTATGTAAAGATAAGAAATTTTTCTCCCACTCATATAAAATAAGTCGTTCGCCATTTTTATAGTCAAATGACGATTAAATTTTTTTTTCGTGTTGAAATTTGTTAACGTTAGTGGTTTTTTGTGGTACATATATAAAAATTAATTCATATAAAAGAAAATCGAATTGTACGAAAATGTTCGAATTAAAAATTTTATTGAAATTTTTAGGTTATGCCAAAATGTAAAACCATAAAATTTTTCTATAAAATGAAATAAAAAATATTTCTTTTCTTTGTCACTCTTTGATTTTTTTTTGCGTATTATCAGCAAAAAAATTGCTGTCAGCAAATTTTATCCATGGAATTAAAGCATATCCCGTTGTTGGACCAACATTTATGAAACCAAACTGCCAAGAAGAGCTTGAGTTAGTTCTCATTATATTTTTTAAGGGTTGTATCATTGTGTGTATTTTTACATCAGACCCTGGGGGTTAAAAATTTTATATTTTTTTGATTTTATATGTATATTTTTTTATTTTTACTGATTTTTTATCTCAGTGCGAACTAAATACAAGAAAATTCATTTAGTAGGATTTGGACATAGAAATTTAAAAAAATTACCTGTAATTTTAAAGAATATTTAACGATTTTTTCTGATAAACCAATCGTTTTAGACCAGGGTTGATAATCGGAGGATTGTAATTGAGGACATTATAATTTGATTTAACCTTTCAATTCATCAAATGTAACGTACATTACAAGAAAAAGTGTAGTGAATAATTTGTCGACTCATGAATATAATTTTTAAGTGCTTATATAGCAACTCAGTTATTTGCAAAATGATTGACAAAACAACCAACGACAAATTCAACATATTAACCCATATTAGCCCAAATTAATTTTTTTTGAATAAAATATAAAATATAGTAAGTATTTCGTATGACGAATTTGGAAAACAAAAAATTGTTGGAAATATAAAAAACAACCGTTAGGTAACTAAAATGCAAGAAAATAAAAAACTGCAAAAAATAACAACTAACCTTCAAAGCCCTTGAAATTATGTAACAAAATATAATTGTAAATGTGTTCTGCAAAATTATGGTAATTTAAATAATTCACCTGTGCACAGCTGCGATTGCAAAACCTATAGTTTTCGAAAGGATTTTTATTTAAACAGAACATTACAATAAAAATATACCGTTATAATTTATCCAATTCTGTTTTTAAGAGATTTTTTGTATTGATCTACAAATAGATCGCTAAGCTAATATGGGTTTATACGCGACATTCAATTAATAAGCGATGTTTAATGAACCGATATTTAATAATCGACTTTCATAATTAATTATTAAAAATATTTACTCGTTATTTATTCGGTTGTGATATGTTGCGATACACGCTATTTTAAAATAATGATCGTAGTGAGACCGATGACCAACACTGATGACCAGGTGTCATTACAATTTTCACACATATCTGGTTCTAGCATTTACGAATAAGGCAGGTGATAGGGTCCTCATATCGAATTGCCTATATTCGCCCGCTTTCCGAATAACAATAATATAATTAATGGAAGTTAAGATTTTCTCCAACGATCAGGTGCTATTGAAAAAAAGACAAAAAATATAAATAAAACAAAAATCATCGACCAAACGGCCCATCGTTAAAGCTTTGGCGTTTTGATTGGGGGTACTGGGTTCGAATCGCGATAGGGGCAGGATGCAAAAGGGGTGTTCCATCATCTGATTACGATCGTTGAATGAAATGAACACAAGTGACACCCCCTGTCAGGAGCACAACTCAACGGCCGACCATGCCAATGGGTGGCAATACTATAGGTTGGACTATAGGCTTACGTAAATCGGACACATAGCCGTAAGTCGTCATTTTGATTCTGTATAAGATAGCGGAAAATAAGAGATTACACCACTCGCCGCAAGTGGCAGCACTATCACTAAAGAGAATTTATTTTGTAATGTAATTACCAGCGGAAACATTTTATTCATTATGTATATATTTTTTCACTAAATAAAACATCCCAACGGAATAAAATATTAAAAGTGATCCTTAAAACGGCAAATTGATTGATCTCCGAAGTAAAGGAACTCGTTATATGAAATGTTGAAATTTAACAATATTCCGTCTTTCAAGCATTTCTTCCACTAGTAACCAATAATTTCGGTTGTTTTTCTAATAACTTAGGCTATACTAAGACACTATGGAAAAATTGGGGAAAATTCATGGACAAGAATTTTTTGATTTTCTGCGGCCATATAAGTTATTTTCAGTTTTTGGACAATATCTCAAAAACTTTCACTAGTAACCAATACTTTCGGTTGTTTTTCTAACAGCTTATGTAATACTGAAACTATATGGAAAGTCAAGTGAAAATTCATTGACTACAATTAGTTTTAAATAACTAGCATTAATTTTAAGTGGAAATGATCATAGTCCATGGGCTCTTAAATGTTACAAGAAAGAAGAGCTATGATATTCAATTTGCAGAAAATCAAAAAATTCTAGTGAAAATTCTAGTTTAAGAATTTTCCCAAAGTTTTCCATATAGTCTCTGTATGGCCTAATCTATAAGAAAAACTACCGAAAGTATTAACTACTAGTGAAAGTTTTTGAGATATGGTCCAGAAAATGAAAATACCTTATATGACCGCAGAAAATCAAAAAATTCTAGTGAAAATTCTAGTCGATGAATTTTCCACAAATTTTCCATATTGTCTCAGTATGACCTAAGCTATTAGAAAAACTACCGAAAGTGTTGGTTACTAATGAAAGTTTTTGAGATATTGGCCAAAAACTGAAAATAACTTATTTGGCCTCAGAAAATCAAAAAATTCTAGTAAAAATTCTACACCATGAATTTTCCCAGAATTTTCCATATAGTCTCAATATGATCTAAGCTATTAGAAAATCAACCGAAAGTATTGGTTACTAGTGAAAGTTTTTGAGATATTGTCCAAAAACTGAAAATAACTTATATGGCCGCAGAAAATCAAAAAATTCTTGTCCATGAATTTTCCCCAATTTTTCCATAGTGTCTTAGTATAGCCTAAGTTATTAGAAAACAACCGAAATTATTGGTTACTAGTGGAAGAAATGCTTGAAAGACGGAATATTGTTAAATTTCAACATTTCATATAACGAGTTCCTTTACTTCGGAGATCAATCAATTTGCGTTTTAAGGATCACTTTTAATATTTTATTCCGTTGGGATGTTTTATTTATTGAAAAAATTTATACATAATAAATAAAAAAAATTCCGCTAATAAATAAAAAAAATAAATTCTCTTTAGTGATAGTGCTGCCACTTGCGCCGAGTATCGTAATTTCTTATTTGCGCGGACAAAATTCCGCTATCTTATACAGCATATCAATTTGGCAGATAAATGCGTACGGTAAAACGTGAATAGCGGACTGCGAAAGAATTGGGAGTGCTTCGTTCCTAAGCACAAATTGTAAAAATTAAAAATTAAAAAACAAAAATCAGCCAAATTTTACTGGGACTTCCGACTTTATGATATTGTATTAGACAACGAAAGTTGGCTAGCGTAAAGTGAGAGGTTTCTCGCGCCACAAGAGGCAACAACCGCAAATTTATAATTTATTTTTGATTCTTAGTTTTTACACTTTTATTTTTGGTTCCAGTGGAACAAATTCTTTAAACGCGTGTTGAATTTTGTAATTTTAAAGTGGTAGATGGAACTCTTCCGCATTTCTGAACGTATTATACTGAGATTTGTTAAATGACATAAAATATGCGATAAGTATTCTAATGTATTCGGGGTACAAATAAGTTTTGAGCTTTTTTTCATAACTTTGCGCTTTATTTAGAGAAAGTGGTACAATTATTCAAGGTATTGTCCATAGTTAGCTACGGCTTTTCCTATCTTTCAGGCAGTATACGAATTCCGCGTTAAACCAATTACTCGATGGCTACTTCGTAAACAGTGAAGTGCTGCTCGGCCAGGCCACGAGACATCGACCGGAACTAGTGGTGGTCAGAAGGAGCAATGTATGGTGAATACGGCGGGAAAGAGATCCCATTGAAGCGCCTCGTGCGCCATCGTCGTGTTAAAAAATCACTTTGTCAAGTCTTTGTCATATTGTGGGTGTTTGAGCCTCAATGCTCGGCTTAATTGCATCGGAATCTTGTTAATTAATTTTCAAAATACTGTCATTTGTGAGCCATGCTTGTCTACCAATTTTAACTGTGATTGTCGAATTTCATATATTCGACCATATTTTGTCAGACGATTACAATAGTCAAATGTAAGCCACATCCCAAGAGACAAAATTGTCTTTAAATTTTGTCCATTTTTTGACATTTGACTTATTTCGTCTCTTAACGGTTGCATGGTCAAAACCCAGTCATTTCTTGGCCGAGTTATTTCTTACGAGTTATGCTCTAGTTGACTATATTTTCTATTATTCACTGACCTAATATTGGCTCGGTTTGTATTTAGCATATGCCAATCACGTACTGTACAAATGTTCAACACATTATATTACAAAAACGAAAGCAAAATACGAAACTAAATTGTCCTCATTACATTTTGATAATAAATATTCACAATAATTAATTCCAGTCACATCACACATTATCACCTTTGGCCATATGATACAATATTTCAAATAATGGGGCCTATTAAAAATTATGAACCAATTTGTCTTCATATATATCCATCTACAGCATTTATCGCATTCCATAAATTTCCATCAGAATTCGAGAGGACAATATATAGATATAATACAAAACCAAATTTCACTTCCGTGTCATAAAAAACGAAATCTCTTTGGTTATTGACGACGCGAGATACATACAACCTAAACACCAACCAAATTTATCTATTTCCCTCGCTGCTAATTGGAAAATCACGAAAATACACTAAAAAGAAGAAGGAAAATCTATATAGAAGTGTAAGAAAAGGTTATAAATTTTATATATTTATAAGCTTTTCCAGTTTATGTGTATCTGTATATGTATATAAATATATAAGCTTAAGTAGGCTATACACAAACACTATAATAAAATCGAATTGTTTTGAGCACAAAAATGGGAACTAAAAAAAATTATTCTTCCCTAAATCGAATCGATATACAAACTCGTTATTCATTCCGATGTCGATGTACACTAATATAGCGCACCACAATACGGAATATGTATAAATACGAAGTGGAGATATTGAAATTGATGATCGTAATATTTATTTATTGTTCATTAAGAAACTTTTCTTATTTTTTAATTTATAACTTTATAAGTTAGGATGGATATATCGTATAAAATTAACGAGCATGAGGGGACACACTTTCATGACGCTTGTTAGTAAAGAAAATAATTTTGCTACTTTGGGATGGGTATGAACAACTTTATAATATATGTGGTTACATACATAGCCCATACTCTTGTTTCCTGTCAGATTTATATAATGCGGTTAAATGAATTTATCTCATGCGGCTATTACGTTTAATTAAGAGAAAAAAAATTTTCTTATATTCGATTTTGCGTCACTATATTATTGATTTGTTTTATTGCTATACACAATGTCGTTATTACGAGTTTTGTTATATTTTTATGTTGTGTATCTGTGTATTAGTTTAAGATGCTGAGATACTTAAAGAAATATAAATGTAATTAAGATGAAAATTTTATGTGGTTAACTACCATTAAAAAATAATAATATTGAATTTTGTTTGTCTAGACACGGCTTACTGTGATATTGACTTAAACATTTAATTTCATAAATTTAATTAAAAATATTTAATTCGATGGGTGTGTTAGACTATTTATGTGGTTCAGGCGTAAATAAAATTAAATCATCTTATTTTAAATAGGCAATGTCAGTGAGCAATTATTATAGTTAGTATACGATTTATAGAAAAAAAATGGTAAAAATATACATATAAATCTGAGAATGATCGTTCTATTTATGCTCAAAAATTGTGCACCAATTATGCTCAAAAATTGTGCGTTGTAATTCTTTTTCATATTCCGGAAAGGATCGTTTGTATATTGTAAAGCTGAAAATTATTTAATTCATTGTTGTATTATTTATTTTATTAAAATGTACTAGATTTTCAATAATTTTGTTAGTCTTATATTTTTTTTATATTTTTATTGAAAAAAAAAATGAAAAGAGGCTATTTTAAGCATGTTATTTGGGGTAAAATTAAACGAGTTTATTTTAGCCCCAAATCATTTAGTTGCGCTTAATGTTTATATTATTTCAATTATTTTTCGGTTTTACAATGGTTCGAAACTATAAAAAAGAGAGGTTCTTGAACAAAAAAAATCCACCAAAATACCAAATTAACCATAACCCTCTTTTTATAAGAATTAAATTTGTTGGACATGTTAAGCCAGTATTACGTGAAGGGGATTCTGGCAATAAACGCGAAGAAGAAATTAGAATGTGTGCGGATCTTCTACGTCGAAAGCATATAGACAAGTTTTTACAAACGATATGAAGAAAAAGAGTTACAACTGTATTTGTTACGTTCTTCAAAAATAAACTATACGGTTAAACCTACGTTTAAAAAGAGTCGGAATGTCAACAAAGCGGCCGGTAAAAACTAAATGTCTGAGTTCATGAAACGTGTTGTGGTTTATAATTTTAAGTTATAATAAAATAATTATTACACATTTTGTTGTATGTTTTTTATTATGATTTATGATTTTATAATTATTAATATTATGTATTAAAAGATATTTATAATTTTAGTTATTTTTAATGTAAATGTTAACTCCACCTATTTAAGACTGGCTTTTTTTAAACGTTTTAAGTTTTTATTACACCTCGGTTTATAAGTGTATTCTACAAACAAGATAATTAGATAAATTGGTATTTGTCTATAGTAGGTTTATTATACTAAATCAGGGGTTTACAACACCTCACCCCATAGAAAAAAGATGAATTCATTTATCTTTTCTAACTCAACTAAAGGTTTTGTCTTGAATTCACTAAATTTCTTTATTTAATTCACTAAATTTCTTTATACAATTTCTTTAAATATGAATAAAAGCAAATTGATTTTTTTTTTTTTTTTTTTTAATAAATTTTAATAATAATAACATTTTATTTTATTATTATTACAATAACATTTTTGTTTTCTCTCTGTTTTTTAGCTAAGGTTGAATGAAGGAAAGGAGAACAGATAATGAATTGGGTTTCATAAACGAAATATATTTTCAAATTTTAATCAATAAATAATTTTAAGCGATTATTATGAACAACTTTATTTTGTCTGCCTATACGTAAAGACGAATTAACATTGTTAATAATTTCAATTATTTCAAAGGGACCTTTCCAAAGTGGATCAGTGGTTTTTCATTTTTCAGTAGAACTTTGTCCCCAACATGAAGTTCAACATTGGCACTAGATTTGTCGTAGTAAATTTTTGACTTTTCTTTTTGCGTAATTAAATTTTTTCTAGCTATTTCATATGAATTTGCCAATTTTACTCGTAGGTTTTGCAAATAATCGTCGGGATTATAAAAAGTACGGTTATTATATTTAAGTGAAGATGGTATGTTTGGTTTAAATCCGTGAACAATTTCAAATGGCATTAAATTTCTAGAAGAATGTGGGGTTAAATTGTAGGTAAACATTGCAAAAGGTAACCAATAGTCCCAGTTGTTAGAGATCTCTCTAAAGCTCCGTTTGTTTGCGGATGATAAGCAGTAGATTGTAATTTTTTTATTTTCAATAATTTACACATGTTTTTTAATAACTGACTAACAAAATTAGTTCCATGATCGGTAAGAATGCACGATTGTGCTCCAAATCTGCATATAAAGTGTTCAACAAAAACTTTAGCAATGGTTTCCGATATTTGATTTTCAATAGGTATTGCAAGTGAAAATTTTGATAAGTCACCCTGTATAGTAAGAATATAACGATTACTGTTGTATGAAACGTTTAAGGGACCAACGATGTCTAGAATAATTTTCTCAAATGGAGTTTTTGAAGTTGTTGTCACCATCATGGGAAATTTAGTTAGTTTCGAAATTTTATTTTTCTGGCATAATTCACATTTTTTAATAAATTTTCTAATTTGAGTCAACATTTTTGGGAAATAATAATAAGATTTGATCCTTTTGAAAGTTCTTTCTATTCCTTGATGTCCTCCTAACGGACAGTTGTGAAATTCTTTGATCACGTTAAGAATGTCAATATCGTTATCTATAAAAGTGATACAATTTTGAGGAGATTCATTTGATGGTTGACTTGAATTTTTGTTGTTATTTAATGTAGTATGGTTTAATGTTTGGTTAAGATTTAGTTTCGGTTCAATAGCTTGTGCTCGCGAACGAGTAACAACATTAACTTGATTACCTTGATCGGCAGATTTTAATTCGATTCTACTCAAAGCGTCTGCGTTAAGGTTGTCTCTTCCTGGCTTATACATTATATCGAAATCGTATTCAACTAATTCGATTCTCCAGCGCATTAAACGTGACAATAATTTTTTTGTTTTATTTAACCACAATAGTGGTTTATGGTCTGTAATAATGGTAAATTTTACACCATACAAATAAGGACGAAAACGTTTTATAGCAAAAACTATGGCAAGCAATTCCTTCTCCACAGTAGAATAGTTTCGCTCAGCTTTGTTTAATACCCGGCTTGCATAAGCCACAGGTAAGTCATCATCGCCTATTCTCTGTGAAAGAACTGTGCCAAGTGCTACATCGCTAGCATCTGTTGTCGGGGGTTTAATTAATTTTTCTTTTAATTTTTGAAAACTTTCGAAACAGAAAGCATCCCAATTGAATCGTGCATCTTTTTCAGTAATGCATTCAATGGTTGTGCTATTTCTGAAAATTTATTAATAAGTCTTCGATAGTATCCTATCAATCCTAGAAATGACTTAATTTCCATTTGGTTCTTAGGGATTGGAAAATTTTGAATTAATCGATCTTTGACGGGTCTGGCTTAATTCCGTTATTAGTTATGATGTGACCCAGGTAGCAAATTTCTTTTCTAAGGAAATGACACTTTAACGGTTGCAATTTTAAATTGTATTTTCGAAATGATTGAAATATTTGCAATAATTTTTATTATGATCGTTAAGGTTATAACCGTATACAACTACGTCGTCTAAATATACGAAACATTTCAAGCCGTTTAATCCGGATAACACATTGTTCATAATTCGCTGAAATGTTGCTGGTGCTCCCTTTAAACCAAAGGGCATCCTTGTGAAGTGATAGTGACCCATCTGGGTGCTAAAGGCAGTTTTATATTTATCTTCTTCACTTAGAGGTATTTATTTGATGATAGCCGTCTGCTAAGTCTAATGTCGTAAAATAAACAGCATCTCCTAATTGTTCTAAAATTTCGACGATATTGAGCAATGGAAATACGTCATTAATTGTCAAATCATTTAAATGGCGAAAATCTACTACGACTCGCCAACGCTTAGATGCATCGCTAGATTTTTTCGGGACAATTGGGGAGTTGAATGGGCTGTTACTGTTCTCAATGATGCCATGTTCAAGCATTTTCTCCACTTGTGAGTTAATTTCGAATTTTGCCGAATGAGGAAGACGATAAGGTTTTATATTGACTGGCTGTGAATCAGGTTTTAATGAGATATGGTGAAATCCTGCATTGGTGATTGTCAGTTGATCACCAGGTAAGAAAAATATATCGTTGAATTCGCGAAAAATGTTAAGGATGGATGACTTTTCTTCCTTGTTCAAGTGAACTGTGTCGATTTGATTTTCTATATTCTGCAATCTATCTGATAGTGAATCTGACCAATGTTTTAAATTTAAAATTTGGTAATGCTCTAGACTTTCTGGTTCGATGTACATGTCATCTAGTTTCACTGGAAAATCGTTGGTGTTTACAACGCTTACTGTTGCAAACGAATTTATTATTTCAACTAGTGGGAACCCGTCAAAACTGACGGAATTAACTTTTTTCGCTTGACTCCCAATACCTAATTACCGCTTTGAAAAATTTTAAAGAAAAATAAATATTTGTTTAGGATAAGAGTAATTTCAAAAAATAGGCATATTTATTTATTTAGTTCAGGATTTCTTTAATAACAATGTTTCTTGTAAATATTCTCGAGTTCTTAAGTAAATCTCCTTGATAATCGGTATTTTTAACTAACACTTTTAAATTTTCATGATATCTTCCTCGAGTTAAAGCGACATATAACTGTCCATGAGCGAAAACTGACTCAGGAAGATATACACCGACATGATCAAAAGACTGGCCTTGACTCTTGTTGATTGTTATAGCAAAAGCCAACATCAATGGAAATTGGCGACGCTTCATTCTGAATGGCAAAGTATTCTCGCTCGGCTCCAAATCAATTCTAGGAATGCAAATTTCTTCTCCTTTATTACTTCCTGTGATAATTTCTGCTTTTATGCAGTTTCGATGAAGACTCCTGACTATTAATCGAGTTCCATTCAACAAACCCTTTTTTGGGTTTAGATTTCGAAGAAGCATGATAAATGCACCAACTTTTAATTTCAGGATATGTGGCGGCATTCCCGATGGACATTGTCCGTGTAAAAATTCAACGGGGAAATCAATGGAATCATTTGGATCGTCTGAAATCATAGAATCAATGCTCATATAGACAGTTTCATTTCCTGCAATAAGTTCCAGCATTTTGAAATTGAGTGCTGTGGCATCGATGTTTTTTGGTGTGAGAATGACTTTGTTGGCAGTTTCAGCAACTTCATCAGGACTCGATGTTCTTATTGAACTGCCAAATATTGAGCTAATAATTTGTTCCTTTTCCACCATTGCATCAGGTATTTCAACCAATTCTGGATCCAAATCGTCACAATCGTTTGTTAAGTTACCATCACCTAAACGCAACACCCATTTATTAAATTCATGTTGTCCTGCTGAGCGCATGTTGGTAATTAAACTGCGTTGTTTGACGTGACGCCACAGTGGAGAATTTTTGACGCACAATTCAATGATGTCAGTTACAGTACCTCTTGGCACTACATTTGATGTTTGACGAAAGTCACCTCCCAATATCAGTACTTTTCCTCCAAATGGTCGAACGTCGTTCATAATTTCTCTAAGTAACAGGTCTATTACTCGAAGCGAATGAGTGGAAAGCATAGATGCTTCGTCGATTATCAGCAGAGACGCTTTCTTTAATTTGTTAGACTCAAGTGATGGAATTTTCATGTTTGAAACTGATGTTTCATTTGCCGAGAGTGGAATTTTGAATCCACTATGTGCTGTCCGACCGCCTGCCAACAAATCCGCTGCAATTCCTGTGGTGGCGAATGCTTGAACTTTTTGTCCTTTTCCTCTTACATAGCACATTAGTGTATTGTAAAGGTATGTTTTGCCTGCGCCTCCGGGGCCATCAATAAAAAAGAAGCGTGATTCAGCATTTAAATCATCAAACGAAGCTGATATCTCATCAAATATTTGATGCTGTAAAGGATTGAGTGTAGCGATTAGACGATTGGCTCTCTCTGCTTGTTCAGCAATATCGAAAACATGTTCGACATTGTGGATCGGACCGGGTTCAGGCAAATTGAAGTCACTACATTTCATGCCATGCATTCGCAGCACTGCTTCAATATCTTGCAGTGCTTTCTTTTCTGCTATAAAACCATCATAGTTTCGGATGTAATCGGCCAGTAAGAACTCCTTATACTTGTCAAATAGATCAACTGGATGTTGCGGCGAATTGAAAACGCATATCAGTGCAAATGTCAAACGAATTTGTGGTGGCATACAAACACTGCAAGCTTCATCCAAGCACCTCTCCCATTCCGAATCATCTTCAAGTAGATTTAACTTTATAGCCGCACCTTTAAATGATTCTTCCACAATTCCGTTAACTTTTTTTAGATCAGCAAAGCTTTGCGCACCTCGAATATGTTGCAACAGTAATCTAAGATAGAAACGTTCTTGGTCTTTGGGACTGACGGCATAATAACGGGTGATGACTTTGTCTCCTCCTCTTTGTCGAACTTTCCAAATACTACGTGTTTTATCAAACACAAAATATTCAGGAATTTCTGAGTACAAATATCGCCTTGCATTTTCATCAGTCTTATTTAATTTGAACCATGCTGTCAAATGTGTCAAACGATTCTCAGCTCTCTCAATTGCTTGTTGCTCTTGTCCGTCTTGAAAATATACCATCTGCTCATCAGGAAGGTGAACTGCAAGGCGATAAACGGTGTGTGAGCGATCGTGCATCGGATTCTCAAGAAGCCGCCAAATTGCTTCTGGAGCGCAAACGTATCGTGCATCAAGAAATTGTCTGATTTCATTGTGAACAATTGTGCCATCACTTGAATTTAATTCCATTGAAGCGCAGTCATAACCTTTGTAGATGTATTTGAAAATATACTTTATGGCCTTAACTGATTGACATGATTCTACGTTGATATGGCAGTTGTATTTGCGTGTAAGAAATTTGTTGTATGGCACAACGAATCGATTGTCGACAATCCGATCTCCCAATTGAACTTCTACATCTTGAAGTCTTCGATAAATAGGATAGCCATTTACTTCTGTGACAGTATGGTGAGAAAATTGCTTAGGAAATTTTTTGGTGCATTCATTATTTTCCATACATGGTGCATTAGGATTTTGATCACAGCACGGACCATGAATCATTGTACGAACGACTGTTTCATGCAATTCTGGCTCACGATGATGATCAGGAATCTCAGCGCAGATAAAGCGGTCAATCTTTTCAGCTGTATCAATCTTACATTCATCAGTTAGAATGAAAAGCAGATGTGCGTGTGGTAGTCCACGTTTTTGAAATTCTATTGTGTAAACAAATGCTTTTACAATTCCAAAAACTCCCTTTTTGGTGATATCTTCAATAAGTGCTTTTAACTTGATGCTGAATACACGCGCTATTAGATCCGGTCTGTCACTTGGTTGTTGGGCTTCAAAAAGATTATCGCGAATTTCAGGCCAATTTGGATTGCAAGTCATTGTAATAAAAAGGTCAGGTTTTCCAAATTTAGCCACAATCGCCATTGCATCGTGGTACTTCTCTCTCATGTTTCGTGGTGAACCTTGAAAAGATGATGGAAGAATAACTGAGCGACCAACAGTTTTTCCTAGTCTAATAGCTGCGTCGTTCAAATGATCCATTAGTCCTCGGTACTGTTCTACACGCAAACGTCCCTGCTGATTCCGAACGAAATTAAGATTATTCGCCTCGACTTGAAGGTGTGAATCAACAGCCCATTGTTGAAATAATTTTCCACCATGTAATATCGGATTGAAGCGACCAACTCTGACAGCTATTTGAGCGACTTTCCACTGCAGAAGCGTTATTTGTGTTCTCACTCTACCAGGACGATTGTCGAGATTAATTTGCATTTTCGGTTGCCAACCTGCTTCACCGTAAGGATAAAATAGAACATATATCATGGGATCTAAGTGAGGGCTCATAATATTTAAATTGATCAACGGTTGTGCTGCATCTCGTGGATATACTCGAAAATCTCGCTGAAAAGGAGGTTCACCATCAGCAGAGCGAAAGATCATTGCGACTTCATCGACGGTTGGTAAATTGTAACGTCGTCTGTCAGTGTTGCGATCACGTCGAAATACCATATTTACAACTGGTGTCGAATGATTATTAGTAGCAGCTCGGTGTTGCTCCTCTTGTTCTACTTCACCAAGCATGCGATAAGCTTTTGCGTAAACGTTGTGTTGTCGAATTAAGCGGTCTAAATTCTGAACAATACTGACGTTAAGTCGTTGATTTGCCGGATGTTGCATCCGATCAACATTTGCCATTGCGGAATCGACGACGTAAAATTGAGCGTATTGACGCTTTGCACCATCTTCAGGATGCATGTGTCCAGTGCGATGATAAATTTGTCCGTGCACACGAAATACATATGGACCACGTCCAACTAAGTTATCGATTTGTGCGCCCATGGATGCAAAAGCTACGGCTGAATTATATGAGCGGATATTTTCTTGAAAATTGCGATACTGAGGATGTGCTGGATTACTTAAAAGCTCCTGGAGATATGACGGAAACATACATCCTTGCTGTCCATCTGATTCTAACAAAACCGTACCTTTGTGGCAGCAGTATTTAAATGTACCGTCTGTTGACTTTTCCGCGAGAAAATTCAGAGATAGACAATGAATGCATTCTTGGTCCATAGAGCCACAACTGTGAATAGTCACTTCACTTTCATTGAATGTGGCATGAGTAGGAACCACTGGAAATCGTTGATTTCTCAATCGTTGCCTTTGTATAGATGAAAGTTGACGACGTGCTGCCGCCTGCTCTTCAGATTCTTGAGCTTGTCGCGTGGCTCTTGATTGATGAACTTGGTCAACTGCTTGCTGACGACGTGCTGCAGCCTGCTCTTCAGATTCTTCGGCTTGTTGTCTGGTTCTTGATTGCTGCCTCTGTTGAGAAGCTTGAAAGAGACGTGCTGCAGTCTGCTCCTCCGATTCTTTAGCTCTTTGAATCGATCTTGACAGTCGAACTTGATCAGTAATTTGCGCTCTACGTTCTTTAGCTTCTTCAGGGTCCTCATGTGCACGCCGCTGATGTTTGTATTTTGTATTCCGTTGTGCCAAGCGCTGTAGCGTATCTTGACTTTGACGATCTCTCCATCTTTGCTGTCGCTCACGATTCATACGCAATTTACGTTCTTCTCGACTTTCACTATTCATTCTGTGATAAAATTTTCGTAAATAGTTTTTTTACTATACTCACTTATAGTATTGTGCTTTTTGATAATGGTGATGATGATAATTCCAAGTTCGTTCAAAGAAACGATAATAATTAAGTCTAAAATATCAATCAATCTTTTTATAAATCTTTTACACATTTGAATATTTACAAACTTACTTTGAAATAAGGAATATAAAGATTGACTTTTAAATTTAAATAAAAATTAATTGTTCAAGAGAAAAAATAGACGCAATCAATCTAATAGTATTATAGTAAACTTTAAGTAAAAAAGTAAATTTTTGAAGTTTCATAACGTTAACAGACAACGGTCGTACTAATTATATATTATGTTGATAGTTTATATAAAAAAAAACATCTTAGTAAGCATCGAGAAACAGACAACGGTGTTCATATAGTTTATATAAAAAACAAAACATCATAGCAATCCTCGAGAACGATGTCGATAGCGTCATAGCGTTATATCCATACAGACAAACAGACAACGGTAATTATATTATTTGATGATTGTATTTGCTACGTACACGCCTGGTTTTATCATCTGTGAGGGGCATAAATATTCATTGTCACCTTTTGTTTTAAATCTAATTTTAACGATCCTTTCTGAACGGCTAGGAATAATGATTGGAGGATTGTTTGAAGAAAGAGTTAAACTTGTGTATTCAGTGTGCATTAGGATTATTAAGTATTTGAATTACGTTATGGAAATAGTTGATATTACATTTATTTTTAATAAGAAAATCATTTCCAATGATACCTGCACAATTTAACGGGAAATCTGATGGTACAATGTGAAACTCATGCGAGATTGTATTAATTTTTGAAATTTTAATTTTAGAATTGCAAATTCCCAAAGTATCAATAGATTCTGCAGTTATTCCCTTTATAGTTAACTTTTGATTAGGGTAACATAAAGTATCGGGCTTAATAAAATCTTTCTTAATAACACTAACGTCGGCCAACTAAGTAAACTAAGTATCAACTAAGAAAAATTGTGGTTTAATTAAAATAATATCTAAATCAAGGTTTACGAATTTCAAATCGTCATTATGGAAATTAATTGAAAAGCAAAATATTTTGCTTGTTGTGAAATTTTCTTTTGATATTATTGAATATTTTTTATCTTTACTATTTGTGTCTTAAATAAGATTAGATGAATGTAGGTTTAAACGTTTTGAACTCGCACCGCTACATTCTTGAGTTAAAGATGGAGTTCGTTTAAGTTTTCCGTTCTTTGTGATTGAGAAGTTGATGGTTGCTGAATGTTATCGGATTGGCTCCTTCGTTGAGTGGATCTTTCGCTAGATCGACATACGCTAATATGATGACCAAACTTTTTGCAATATAGGCACACGGATACGAAATTTGATTAATTCGAGGATTAGGATTTGGTTGTTTTGGAGTTTGCGAAAAAGATCGTAATGGCGTTTGTCGATGGTTATTAAAAGTTGAATTAAAATTGGAGTTATTGCGAAATGGAATAAATGGTGTTTGATTCGAATTTCGGTTATAACAGTGTGATGCGGTGTGCCTTCCTTTGAAACAAATCTGGCTTTTAACGAATTTGGTAGGAATATTAGAAGATTGAGCTTGAATAGGTTTAGGTTTATAAGATTGATTTAATTTTTCTTCTTCTATTCCTTTAGCAATAGTATCTTTTAAATTTTCGAACCGACACGCTTTAATTAAAATTTTAAGGGGGTCTCTCAAATCATCAAACGCTCGCAAAGCAGTTTTCGAATTAATTATTTTTATATTTTTATCGAGGACTCCTGCGTCTGATGTAGCTGAAACACACGATTTATTTAAATCAGCAAGAATATTTTCAATTCGGATAACAAAATCGTTTACGCTTTCGTTATAACGTTGTCGTGCTTGCACAAGATCAACTTGGATATTTTCTAAGGCTCGATCGTTTGAAAATTTTTGTTTAAGTTCATTTTGCAAGTTTTCCCATGTTTCATACGTGCCAGTTAATACAGTTTTATTATAAGCACTGTCTATCAACCTAATCTGCACTAATTCTAAAAACATTTAGTGATCTTCATTCGTTTGAACATCTTTAAATACAAGATTGCAACATTGCAAAAATCTATGGAGCTTTTCGGGAGTTCCATCGAACTCTGGTATTAATTTAATAGCTTTATCAAAATTGAAAGCCATAGCTGGAATACAAGGTTCTACCTGCTAACCGAAATGTTGGTCTAATAATTTTCGATCAATTGACAATGGAAATTTAAATCCGTAATAAGGTAAGAGTGATGTTGTCTGATTACAAGTTTAAGATAAGAGATCTTTATTGACCACCGATTTATATGTTTCGCTTTTATGTTCTTCTTTGGGAACAATGTTAATTTTTCTATTACGTAAATGTTTGTAATCAATTGGTTTGTCATTCATTTGTACGCAGGATTGATTAAGTATTGAACAATATTTTACTCAACTTATTAATTGACAAAAAAATTTTATGGGATTGACAAAGAAAAATAATTTAAGTACGATAAACAGAAATATTATAATAACAAAATAAGAAAATAATCAAAATATTTTATCAATTCACGAAAAATTAAACTTTAAATTAAATTTGAATTTGAAATAAATAAGAATAATTTAAGATATTAACTTACAATTTACTAAGTTTGTTCAAGATGATTGTTGATCAGCTGGCTAATTCCGACAACGGGTATCTTTTAAAGATGATAGTGGATAATTTGGATACCGTGGTGTCCTTGTACGTACTATCATCCCACCGCTGCCACAAAATTTTGTTGTGGTTTATAATTTTAAGTTATAATAAAATAATTATTACACATTTTGTTGTATGTTTTTATTATGATTTATGATTTTATAATTATTAATATTAATGTATTAAATGATATTTATAATTTTGATTATTTTTAATGTAAATGTTAACTCCACCTTTTTAAGACTGACTTTTTTAAACGTTTTAAGTTTTTATTACACCTCGGTTTATAAGTGTATTCCATAAACAAGATAATTAGATAAATTGGTATTTGTCTATAAAAGATTTATTATACTAAATCCGGGGTTTACAACAAACGGCATCCTCAGCTAATTTTGAGAAAACCGGGAAATACTAGTTTGGCTCGAGCTACAAAAAGCAGTATTATGATGAAACCAAAGCTAGTAGACAAATAAATGTCCTAAATTAAAATACATGATTTAATTTTTAATTCTATTAGCACGTAACTGCAAACAAGTCAAAGAGACATGTTGGCGAAATCGTTTCTGCAGAACGTGGGGAGCTCGTTACTTCTTGTGGCATTATTATTGCTGCTGGTAATTCAAATACGACAGTATTTATATTTCGACGCGTAGGTCATCTACAAAGACCGGTTTTTGAATGGCGCATCCAGTGGAAGTATAGGCCTCGCATCTAAATCGGGATGGATGACCGTCAAACTTTTCCATTTTATTGTTGATGGCCAACCACAATAGCAGCAATTTTTGCCTGCAATAGAATTTGCTCAAACATGTGGAATATTTCTTTTATCTTTTTCGCCACACTGCTCGCACAAATTACAACCGTTGAACTTATGAATTTTTGGCCCATTTAAAAATGCTCTAAAGATTGCTTTTTAATAATTTTATTGTGAATCCGGCAAAAATAATTGCAATTTACGATATACCAGAACTTGCAAACCGCTCATATGAAGCATCTTTTACACCAAGAAATATAACATAGTCGTTTCAAAAACCTGGCATTTGGCCAGTTAATACAATTTGCTTTCTTAGCAACTGATTTTGCTGCAGCGTTTATTGGCAAACAACGACAAAAATTCAAACATCGTCGCATATGCAACAGATATACAACCATTTGATTACAAACCAGTCACATCTATTTGCACTTCAAGTCAAGCTAATGCATATTCTGTTACTCCGGAACAAATAATACTTTTTCCAAAAGCTGCACCACGAAAGTAAAAAGTAAACGGGCAGTGTAAGGGGGAAATGCCGAACTTCCTCCGTTACACCGGAAAAGAATAGAATTGTTTCTTTGAATGAAGTCAAGAATAGCAAACGGATGAATAAAAGAAAATGAGCTAAGCCTTTAGCAGCCCGATATTAATTTCATATCGTCGCATTAATTTTTTCTAAGAGATTACTGAAACATCTGAATTTGAAGTTTCTCTTGATCAGTTTCCTGATTCAGATGACTGCTCTATCATATCCCAACAAAACGAAAATTTACCAAGTCTTTTAGTGGATGATGATGATCTTAACGAAAGCTACTTCGTTTTAGTATAAAACTTAATCAACTTAATAAAGGAAAGCAAAACGTGTTCTTCATTGACAAAATTCAAATGGTTTAAGAAAAAACTGATTATTATATAAAATTTCAAAGTTGCCTAAGCATACTAAAATGTCTGGAACTTTGCGTACTAAGGGCTATTACCGATTTGAAGTCGATTGCTGTAATATAATATGAACTTTAATTAATTAAAGGCTAATATTTCTGATTATTTCACTTAAAAGCTGACTGATCTTCTTTAAGAGACTGCTTGTTTAATTAAAATGTTGTGTGAAATATGTTTTATTTTTTTGAAACAAATAAATATATTTAAAATAGTTTTTCATTTAGTTTTATTAAGCTTACTTTTATCCCATAAAAATATTAATTTGCTTAAAAGTGCCATAGGGGTAAAAGTAACCTAATTTCTTCTTTGGTTTTAAAGGCATATTAAGTGAATCCATTTTACGTTTAAGTCATATGTAAGAAACTGGTCCGTAGATTTTCAAAATGCAATAATTCAAAAAGACACTAACTAGTACTTAGAGTCTTTTTTAATAGATGGTGCTAATTGCATAAGTTAGGTTTAGGTTTCGTAAATATAAAAAAAATTTTAATTAGACAAAATTTTTTCTCAAACCTCTAATCTAACTGAAAATCCATATTCTATGAATAGAAATCGGCACTCAAGGTGAAGTATAAAAATTATTTATTTGTAATAGGCGAGACACCAGAAGCCCGTTACCGAACACAAAAATAGTATTTCGCTTTTGAACACTAAATTCTACACTTGGCACTCATGGTTCGGATGATTTTTTTTTTGGGATAAATAAAGAAATTAAATCAAGTTGGCCAAAGATGCTATCATCCGAATTAGACAATACAAAAATCCACATTCGACACGGCTCCAATGATTTTATGTATAATTAAAAGAAAAATTTTAAAATATTCGGTCAATCGTAATTGTCAGATTTATATGAAGGTTAGGCATCGATTATAAGGGGCAAGGGGCCAAACAGACTAGTGTAATGTTACAGTATCGTTCCATTAATTTAAATTAAACTCATTTTATAGAGGTTTTAATTTGAAGGTAACAACAGTGGGAGTACAACGAGAAGGATACATTTGATAACCTGGGCCTGAAATTATCGAAGCAGAGAAATATGAAGTAGGAGTTACTTAAATCTGATGCGGTGACATGTACAAAATTTATTAAACATTAACGTTTTACTTTAACATGGAACGAGATCCTTCATTGAAAATCAAGAGATTCTATCATAAAAATGGCTCTCTCCTATTTCCTTTTAACTTAATGCCGTAATGTAAGACTTCAAAGTAAAGTGTTTTTAATAATTTGAGAGGTCTCACTGAATTTTTTTGGAAAATCGGGATACCGGAAGTGGTAGCTTCTATAGAAGAGTTCTTGTGCTTGCAAATATTTTAAAAAGTAAATCATTAATAAATAGAAGATTTTTAATTAAATTTGCAATAAACTTATAATTATTGAAACTCGGATGAAGATGATACTGTACACATAAGCGTGTTTGTAAACTGACAATCATAGTTCTTAGTCTCTGTATAGGAACTTCATTAATTTTTGCAACGTGTTGAAAAGTAGTATAACATTTAATTAAAAAAACGATCAACATTTAAATAAATCAACAATTAGATTTTCATCAATGGAGGAACCTTGTTAGGTTTCTTAAATTTAGTTGAATGATGGGTTTTTATTATACAGCTTTTATAAAAATTCTGTTAAGTTTTATTTTTCGTTTTAGATTTAATGTGTGGTGTTTTCCAGATTTATGTACTTACGTGGTAAAAAAAAAGTCGGGTGGCCCCACACATGTAGCACTAAATTTATTTGGTTTGACATCTTTTACTTTATTTATAGTCTGGATTGGTATATAATGGTTCAAACCATTTTATTGTACTTGCATATCTAACTATGGCCGTAAGGCATTTAAAAAAATTTGGTAATGTTATTGGTTTCGGACTAATGTATGTTCGATCTAGTGAATCCTACTTTGCTCGTAGCACTGTAGGATAAGGGAAAGGCATGCTGGCATGCTTGCTATATGTTTAGATTATAACTGAAAAATAATATAAATCACACAATCCGTTTGGGCTGAGGAGAGGACACAGAAGCACCACTTCGGAATCCACTTTCTTCGAATTCACCGACATAAAGAATAACCCTTCAAGAATCTAGAGTTCGAAAATGTAGATATAATGCTTAAGTGACTTGATTCGCTCCCCGATAGAAACTAACAAATTTATAGAATTCAGATATAGTAACAAAATATTTGGAACGGCACTTGATTGGAAAGAGGCAGAAAAACATCTCATGACAATTTCTTGGAACTTAAAATTTAAAACGACGCAACGATATAAGCAAGAAACGTCTTTCTTTATTTAAATGAAGGGGGGCCTAATACGAATAAACTCTAAACGCTAAAAAACAATTCATTTATATAGACATTTATAAATATATGGTGTAAATAATCGACCACGTGAATAACGAGCACATATTCCAAGAAACTGGTTCGGTAGCAGATATGAAGTAATTAGTGCGTGTTCCTAGAGGCGTGTCAGCCGAAAATATCTGAAAGTGCGGCGTATAGTCCTAAAAAATTAACTCGTCATTGTGTGCAAAAATTTAACATCTCAAGTACCAGCAGGACTTGGAGCATCTAACCATTACAAGGGGCTTATGTATAATCACGGAAGGCAGCAATTGGCCATCGATATCGTGCTTTTTAATACACTTGAACTACTTTCTAAATAAAATATTTTTATAAACATTTTATGGAGAAAAGCCGATAACTATGGCTTGAGATATGTGCACAATGTAACACATAACATATTAAAACGCCCAGTCGTAACTTTTTGTCACCACTAGGAATCGAACCCGGGACCACCGAATTACATTATTAAAATTTTTAAACCGATTGTCAAAATAAAAGGTTAATACAGCTGAGTTTGTTTCGGAATGACCAGAAAACAGAACTTCGTTAATTATTTCTGTAAGGCAGTCCGATTCTTTAAGCCAATTTTGGTAGTATACAGTTAAGAATTAAACGAATCTCTTTGAGCATAATATTCTAGTTTCAGAACATCGATTAAACAATTTTGGTAAATTTATATCATTCATATCAAATATAAATTTTAAAGAATTAAAAAATGTCCGAGTTCCACTTAGGATGACTAAATTACAGAAGTTCATCAAAAGTTTGAGTTATTCCCAAAAATTAATTCGACCATAATTGGCCATATTTAAATTATCAAAACCAATTTTAGAATTTGGTTTAAAATTCAACCTCAATTTTATCCTGAAAACAGAACTAAAATAAAACTTAATATAAACATCAGTTTTTACCACGGGTCAATTGTGGCATTGCGAAACATTCTTGGCTCCCGATCAACTTTATTAATAATAGTGTAGAACTTTGTTCAAATTTCTAATTAAAATCCCAATTACATCAAATTTTATCACATGACCTAGTCCCTTCAGCAGGGGGACATTTTACATACCTTAATCTACAATTCCGTCTATTTGAATTGAAACTGACCATTTCTTTGCCGATCAAAAAATTTGTATCATACAAAACATAAATCACCGACTGCGACACAAAAATTCCGGGAAGACTAGCCAAAAAGTAATGGAGTTTCAGTCATACATTTTTCTTTTTAAAATTTGTTAACAAAACTCCTTTTTGTTTAAAAGTAGAGACCGAAAACACATGTTTTAGTGCCAGAAAACACTTTAAATAAAATTTGTATTATGTAATGTTGTTACTGAGTTCAACAAATTTACAAAAAAAAATATATTATATAAAGGCTCTAAAAAGTAGATAATATAATGAAAGGCTTTGAAAAGTAGAAAGTAAAATTGTTCTTCCTTACTCCTATCAAGATAATATTTATAACAAGTAGAAATTTAAAATTAATATGACTAAAAATATAAGCGTGGGCGCTCCTTTATACGGCATTAGAAATTTAAGACTACTAGACACATGAAGTAATGTCTTAGTAAAGCCTCTTAGTAACACTAATGGAACAGTCTATTCTGATGTATCCTAAGAATACATTTTTTGCTGGAGCATTTCAGTAATAACGTAAAAATGATATATTGAGAGCTAGTACATATATATATTCAGAGGAGCGCCCCACGCTTATATTTTTAGTCATACTAATTTTAAATTTCTACTTGTTATAAATATACCTTGATAGGAGTAAGGAAGAAAAATTTTATTTTCTACTTTTCAAAGCCTTTCATTAAATTAGCTACTTTTTAGATCCTTTAAATATAAGCGTGGTTTTTTAAAAAGTTTTTTTTAATATATTTTATTTTCTACTTTTTAGTCATCGAAATTTTTTAATGTCCAAAAATGTTAGAATCTTGTAATGTCATCGGAGTTAAGCCTGCATACAAAATTTTAGCTCAATCGGACTATTGCAAGTGGTTGAAAAATTTATTACAAAATTTCACGATACGTGTGTCTGACACAGAGTGAGTTAATATAAGCGTGGTAAAAATCAATGACAAAGTGATTGATTGCCTAGTAAAGGTTGTGTATACATTTTTAACCTGAAATGCTTTGTATAAGGTAGATTTTTATTTTCGCGAAAACATATTCCAAAATGCTAGTTGTAGCCCTCTTCAAGTCACAATATTCCCTATAAAACCTAAAAGCCGACACTAACTCGTATGTTATTTTTTCGATTCGTCGACCGTTTTTGTTTAGTCATGTCGAATGTAAATCAGATGGTGTGTAGACTTTTATTAATCTAAACTTTAAAGTACGCGTCAGAACGGAATTTTCATGGAATGGAGCACATCTACATAAAACAAAATGAGAGAATGCATATTAGAGTAAGCTATAGTCGAGCCTAACAAATTTCAAAAGGAAATTCATAATTTTTAATGGAACAACAGCGTTTTCTCAAAACTGTCAGTCAGATGAAAAATTTTAAATCTGGGATTTAGGTTACGGAGTTTTGATTGCCTTTATTTTGACTTACGGGATTTTGTTTTGAGTTCTGTGATTCTAAATTTCGGGATTTTGATTCTCATAACTTTGCATTCCAGGATTTTGGATTTTCGGAATTTTGAAATTCGGGTTACCCTCGAACAAACTGTAGAAAGATCCAAAAAACTAATTTATTTGAGAAGTTATAAATATACTTTTTAAAGATATGTGGCGTTTCCATTAACAGCATACGAAATTTAACGTATACGTAAAAACATGTTCACAGGTAAATAGCACAATTGGTGGTTTCTTAGTTAACTCAAATTCAATTCTATTCAATTATCAACAATTTGGACCTATTTGATTGGAATGTTTGCCAGTTTAATGGTTTAATTTATTCTAATAGTTTTTTTATTATACTCATAATCTCTTATTTTCCTATATTCCCCCATCTATCCTTATTTTTATTTATTCTTTCTTCTTTACAAGATTTTATTTCAGTTTCATTTACGTGGAAAATTGAATTATTGAAATCAAATGATGTAAAAATATTGATTAATACAAAAGGAATTTTTAGACTTCGTTTTTTGCTACCATTCAATTTGCAGTCTTGTACCAGACCAGCTAGAGACATCATATTTAAACAGATGATATTTACCTGAAAATGAAAAAAATAATATTTATTAGAAATAAATTTTATCTGAAACATTTATTTAATAATCATATCTGTGGTGAAGATATAAAAGGTAATAAGTCATTTTGTTAATTTTTAGATCTCTTCATTAATTCGAAATGTCCATAAAAAACCGTAACGGTAATTTTTTTTATTATAAATTTGGATAAGTATATATCCAAAACCATGCAGAAATTAAGTTTCCTACTGAATCAAACGTATCGTATTACATCATAAGTGAAGTTTAATTTATTTTTCCTAGATCATCAACATTCTTTCTTAAATCACCTCAATATATGATAGTGAAGTTTGTGGTAAAAAAATTTCTTAAAGAATTACACTGAAATTTATTATTTTTCCCAATTGAATTTATTTTCAAAAGAAAATTTTAAAATTGGATTCATTGAAAAAGTTGTGCTGTCGAATCTATAAATATCTACAGATTCTGGCTAACATTTTAAAAAAGGTAAAGCATACACCTATTCCTGAAATTTCACTAACTACTATAATGTATTTTTGAGATTCGTTATAAATTATATTTAGAAATTGAGCATTTTTGACGGGTTTCAAATAATATTCCAGTCAATTCTGGGATTATCTAGGATAAAATTATGATGGGCTTTACTGTTTTAAGAATGTTAGAAACTTCTTAATTATGATAAATATTTCAAGTTTAATAAAGATCGAGCTAAATATATTTAGCGGTCCTGGACAAAAAATTTCCGCTTTTTATACCGGCGATCGTAGAGATGTCCACAGGTGTAATCCAAATTTTCGAATAGATTACAAAATATTCTACCGTTATAGTGATTAGCGTCCAATTCTAACGGGTTTGGCTATGCCTATAATATAATTCATGTTTTGATTTGTACTGTCATTACCAGATATGTCCACGGCACCTCGTCTACTTTTTTCGACAGCTTATAATATTTTTTGTCTACGGAGCGAAAATGAGTCAATTGTAATGAGTCTAACAATGATTTTTGGAATTTTGAAATTACGTAATTTTCAGAAAAAAATTGTATTATTCCCTTCTACAAGATTTTAGCAATATTTCCAATTGGAATTAATAGATTTGTAGTATACGTTCATCATTGTTTTTCCATTTTTATGATATTTTTCATTGAATATTTTTGGTTTTTCATTAACCCATATTTTCTT
This sequence comes from Nephrotoma flavescens, assembly GCA_932526605.1. Taxonomy (NCBI): domain Eukaryota; kingdom Metazoa; phylum Arthropoda; class Insecta; order Diptera; family Tipulidae; genus Nephrotoma; species Nephrotoma flavescens. The sequence goes on from OW052220.1 coordinate 74,830,184, forward strand.
ATTGATCGTAATCGTCCATAAAGTTCAGTTTTGAATGTGAGTGTGTGTGTGTGTGTTGCATGTACAAATAAGGATGTAACATTTACGAACAACTTAGATCAAAAAAATTTACAATGGAACCAACTTATCTTAAATATGAAAATAAACGGTTCTGTCATTTTCAAGCAACAATTACAAGATAGGAGTTTCATAAATTTTAAGGCCATCATAAAAAACCATTTCTATATATGGGACTTTTGACTTTTGTAGAACAAAACTTTTCATTGAAGATTCCGTGCAACACACGTATTGGAAGTTTTTACAAATCATTTGCGACTTGTTTCAATTGCATATGTATTAGTGTTATTACCTGTACAAGACGAAACTTGAGTTATACTCGACAAATTTAAAACAAATTGGTACAAAGTATAGAATTAAAGAAGCAAAACTATCACCGTAATAATCAGATATTACAAATCTCAATTGATTTAATTAGTCATATTATGGATTTAATATAATAGTTAATATTTAATTAATATGACCAACAATTCTCTAAGTAAGATGGTACCAGATAACTAAAAAAAATGTATGAAATAGTAGTAATCTAGCCCAAAAGTCATCTACACAGTGCAAAAGATAAGAGCTATCCAATTTCGAATTATACGCAACAAATCTTTGTGGATCGTCAAGGTACCAAACCTTGGCTCGTTCGATTTTCATAATTAGAACGAAAAAGTGCGCAAATGGAAATTCTGTGGAGCGAATTCTGGAGATTTTGGCGACATACATGGTAGCAATAGGTTAAAGTTATTAAATTTCACAAAAATACGCCACATGTCTATGCGGATCGTCAGAGTGCCCCATTCTGGCCTTTTCATTGTATCATAATTAGAACGACAAAGTCCAAAAATGGAATTTCTGTGGAGTGAACTCTAGAGATTTTGGCACATAGCCACATACATAGTGCAATAAATTAAAGTTGATAAATTTCACAAAAATACGCCACATGGCTATGCGAATCGTCAGAGTGCCCCATTCTGATCAAATGAACGGCCCAATGTGTAGCGACACCTGACGATCCGGATAGACGTGGCACATTTTCGCTAAGTTGGACAGCTTAAACCGATTGTATGACGTAAGAGGCTATGAATACAGTAGTAGAACCTCGATTTAACGGACTAATTGGGAAGTCCATTAAATCCGAATGTCCGGTAGATCCGAAAGTTTTTAAATTTAATCGATTCGATCGAAATTAATCTTAGACGGAACTCAGGCATTTCGTAGCCGATTGTGTTGGGATTGAGTATGTTGGATGGTAAAAGGATTCATAAATTATTTTAGGAAGAAGTTGTGGAATATGGCCACCTGGAACGGAACTCCAGCAATTCTTAGCTGATTATGATAGGATTGGATTTGTTTAATGGAAACGAGATTTATTAATAATTTCTAGAACAAATTTTTAATTATGGCCATCCACAACGGGTTACGGCTACTACTAACCCGATAATGATGGAATGCGACACGTTGAATAAATATGTGATTATAAAACGATAATCTGCTGTACTCGCCAGAGAATGAGAAACCGAATCATAATTTTCCTCTTTTCTGATTATTGCTGTAGTGGAGAGTGTACTAATTGGTTGTTTTATGGGATTAACTCCCACACCATTTATGCTCTTGTATTGCAAGAAACTCAAAAGTGTAAATTTCCACGTAGGTATAGTTACTCTGCCGCTCAAACCACTAATAACATGAGCGGGTCAATTACTGGTGATAGATGTTAAGGCATCCAACCTTACCAGAAACATGTTAACATCACGAAATGCTTGCTTCAAGAATGACGCCTGCTTATTATCTTGTTCCGTCCTAGTTGGCCATATTCCATAACTCTTTTCGAAAATTATTGACGAATCTTAATTCCGTCAAACATATTCAATTTCTGCATAATCGGTCATAATCAAGAACTTCTTCGAAAACTCATTTAAGAATCCAATTTCCATCCAGCATACTCAATCCCATCATAATGGGTTAGTAATTGGTCCAATTCCGTTCTAGGTGGCCATATTCCAGAATTTGTTCAAAAATTATTTAAGAATCCCATTTCTATCCAGTATAACCAATCTCATCATAATCGGTTAAGAATTGATCGAGTCCCGTTTGAGGTGGCCATATTCCAGAACTTCTTCCCAAAAATGATTTAGGAACCTTCCACCCAGCGTACTCAATACCATCTTAATGGGTTAAGAATTGGAATTTCTTACAAAAATCATTTAAGAATCCCATTTCTATCCAGGCCACATTCCAGAACTTCTTTCCAAAAATAATTTAAGAATCTCATTTTCATCCAGCATACCCAAAACCAAATGGGTAACGAATTGATCGAGTTCCATCCCAGGTGGCCATATTTCTGAACTTCTTCTAAAATCATTTAAGAATCCCATTTCTCTCCAGCATAAGCAATCCCATTATAATCGGTTAAGAATTGCTGGAGTTGCGTTCCAGGTGGCCATATTCCATAACTTCTTCCCAAAATCATTTATGAATCCTTTTACCATCCAGCATACCCAATCTCATCATAACCGGTCGAGAATTGGTCGAGTTCCGTCTCAGGAAGATTTCAGATTTTTTTCCAAAAATCTTTTAAGAATCCCATTTCCATCCAACATACTCAATCGCAACACAATCGGCGTATATTTCAAGAGTAGTTACACGGTATTTTTGATGGGTTTTAGTACTGTGGGTTTGAAAATTTAATGTTTTTAATGTACGACGACACTTTAAATCTTTAAAATTTGTTTTTAAATTTATAATCTTTGATATATATTAATTGGATTTTTAAAATCATATTTACTGGTCTTTTGAAATTAAATAAAATTTATAATGAAAACCTTGTTGTTTCGTCTTATACAGGGTTAAATAACTAATACAAATAAACGAAAATGCAGCTTAGTAAATACTTCTCGTGATCCTCTTGTTTGAAAAATTTTTACTAAAAATTTTACTAAGCGTAAAGAAATTAGTAAAATTTTCTCGGACATTGCAACACCTGTTGCAGTTATTACTTGTCATTCATAAACCCGACCCCAGGGACCAACCATTTGGCATTTTTATATTAAAGTTCTTAAGTTTTCCATGTAAAACTAGAAATCATATATGACTGTAACAACAGATAGGTTCACTTCCTGCATGTAATAATTGCAATCTAATTTTATTTGTGTAAATGTTATTATTATTGCTTGAGTGAAATTTAAGTATATTATATACCATATTCTGATTACTTGCGGTTATTTTAATAAAGCTTACTAAATGAAAATTAATATTCACTTCGTGCATGTAATAATCTGTTTTTATAATTTGCAGTGTACGAGTAAAGTGCAGTATATTCCGTGAACTATTGATCCATTTGCGTTTAGCTATCAAATAAATGCATTTTGTATTTAAATTAAAACTAGAAATCATATATGACTGTAACAATGGAAAGATTCACTTCCTGCATGTAATAATTGTAATCTAATTTTATTTGTGTAAATGTTATTATTATTGCTTGAGTGAAATTTAAGCATATTATATATTCTGATTACATGTGGTTATTTTAATAAAACTTACTAAATGAAAATTAATATTCACTTCGTGCATGTAATAATCTGTTTTTATAATTTGCAGTGTACGAGTAAAGTGCAGTATATTCCGTGAACTATTGATCCATTTGCGTTTAGCTATCAAATAAATGCATTTTGTATTTAAATTAAAACTAGAAATCATATATGACTGTAACAATGGATAGATTCACTTCCTGCATGTAATAATTGTAATCTAATTTTATTTGTGTAAATGTTATTATTATTGCTTGAGTGAAATTTAAGTAAATTATATATTCTGATTACATATGGTTATTTTAATAAAACTTACTCAATGAAAATTAATATTCACTTCGTGCATGTAATAATCTGTTTTTATAATTTGCAGTGTACGAGTAAAGTGCAATATATTCCGTGAACTGTTGATCCATTTGCGATTAGCTATCAAGTAAATGCATTTTGTATTTAAATTAAAACTAGAAATACTGACCAAATGAAACAGTGGTTAAAGCTTTGGCATTTGGATCGGGAGGTACCGGGTTCGAATCCCGATAGGGGCAGGATGCAAAAGTGAAATTTCATAATCGATTACAATCGGGGATGAAATGTAACACATCTATGACCCCCTGTCGGAGTGCAAAAGTCATGGGCCGACCCATCTTCCATGTCAGTATAGGCTGGCATGGAGCTTGCAATGTGCAGATGGTTTTAAATCGGCCCTATAGCCGTACGTCTTCGATTTGGCAGGTGATTCGTAAAGTAAGACGGAAAAAATCAACCGCGAAAGAGCAAGGAGTGCTTCGGCCCCAAAACAGATGGCATAGATAAAAACAAAAAAAAAAAAAAACTAGAAATCATATATGACTGTAACAATGTAACAATGGATAGGTTCACTTCGTGCATGTAATAATTGTAATCTAATTTTATTTGTGTAAATGTTATTATTATTGCTTGAGTGAAATTTTAGTATATTATATACCATATTCTGATTACATGTGGTTATTTTAATAAAACTTACTAAATGAAAATTAATATTCACTTCGTGCATGTAATAATCTGTTTTTATAATTTGCAGTGTACGAGTAAAGTGCAGAATATTCCGTGAACTATTGATCCATTTGCGTTTAGCTATCAAATAAATGCATTTTGTATTTAAATTAAAACTAGAAATCATATATGACTGTAACACTGGATAAATTCACTTCCTGCATGTAATAGTTCTAATCTAATTTTATTTGTGTAAATGATATTATTATTGCTTGAGAGAAATTTAAGTATATTATATACCATATTCTGATTACATGTGGTTATTTTAATAAAACTTACTAAATGAAAATTAATATTCACTTCGTGCATGTAATAATCTGTTTTTATAATTTGCAGTGTACGAGTAAAGTGCAGAATATTCCGTGAACTATTGATCCATTTGCGTTTAGCTATCAAATAAATGCATTTTGTATTTAAATTAAAACTAGAAATCATATATGACTGTAACACTGGATAAATTCACTTCCTGCATGTAATAGTTCTAATCTAATTTTATTTGTGTAAATGATATTATTATTGCTTGAGAGAAATTTAAGTATATTATATACCATATTCTGATTACTTGTGTTGTTTTAATAAAACTTACTAAATGAAAATTAATATTCACTTCGTGCATGTAAAAATCCGTTTTTATAATTTGCAGTGTACGAGTAAAGTGCAGTATATTCCGTGAACTATGGATCCATTTGCGTTTAGCTATCAAGTAAATGCATTTTGTATTTAAATTAAAACCAGAAATCATATATGACTGTAACAATGGATAGATTCACTTCCTGCATGTAATAATTGTAATCTAATTTTATTTGTGTAAATGTTATTATTATTGCTTGAGTGAAATTTTAGTATATTATATACCATATTCGGATTACTTGTCGTTATTTTAATAAAACTTACTAAATGAAAATTAAAATTCACTTCGTGCATGTAATAATCTGTTTTTATAATTTGCAGTGTACGAGTAAAGTGCAGTATATTCCGTGAACTGTTGATCTATTTGCGTTTAGCTATCAAATAAATGCATTTTGTATTTAAATTACAACTAGAATACAAATATTTATGGCAGTGGTGGCAGTGACTTTGTCTTTTACATTATTTAAATTTAAACCATTATTATTCAAACTATTTTCTACAAATAAATGAAATAATTAGAGACTGAAAGATGGTTTCCTCTTTTATTCTTTAATGCATATAGGTGGTTTCTGGGTTGGATTAATTTTATATGATTTAATATGTTTTTGGGAAACCAGTGTAATTTTGTTTCTGAACGATTGAACTATTTAGTTTATGGAAACTTCAACTCATAATAATAAAGTTATATTGCAGGATATGTACCATTATATATAAGTACTTAATTAATTACTAAATTTTTTTCAGGATGCTGATTGCTGGGCTTTTGTACCATAGAACCGAAAATAATTGTGCTGTCTTGTGACTAACAATTTACTAACTATTGTTACTTAGGTGTCTGTAACCGGGTCAAGTCTATCATATCTAACAACCTTTCCTATCCTTCCATCTTGTTATATGTAAAGGGGGTGTACGGTACACCCGGCGTATCCGGGATCCCTGCTTAGTCTTGGCCGTACATTCTAATCAATCAATCAATCAATCAAAGTTCTTAAGTTTTCCACGTGACGTGCGTTAGAGTATTTTCTTCTTGCTTTTCTGGGCGGAGAAGGAACCTGCGATATAGGCCTCGCATGCAAACCACAGAAAAATACGTGAAAGTGTCAGATTCTTACCGACCAAATCTGCATTCCCGGTAAACTATGCCATTCGACTCTGTGGAAATACGTTATTGTCACGTGGTATTTCACGTAAGTGATTCAGCCTAGACTACACTCTTATTTGGCTGTAATTGACTGTTCCCGACTACTCACTGAATATAAGCAGGCGAAGCACACCTTCGTTCATTACCTTCCCGAGCGTGGGGTCTAGGACTGAACACTGAGGAGCTTCAATACCTGGCTCAAAAGTCTTGTTCTTCGTCTTTGCTGTATGGGAAAGTTTTATTGGACAAATATGTATATACTGTGACAACAACGTTTAAATACAACGCTTTAACGGCCATTTACCGTTACTTTTGCAACGCATTTAAAATCCTATCTGTATGTGTTCTAATACTTAGAGAATTGAATATTTTTATCTTGGCACAAACGCAAAAGGAAAAGTTCACTAAATCATTAAAGGCGTAGCTCGCAAAACGTTGAAATTTGTAACAAATAGCCAGCCAGGTCCAAGAGCTGCTGGATGAGCTCTCGATTTTTTCTCATTTTCGTCTTATTTTTTATCATTTCTATCGCGCTTTTCCCATTCGGTTATCTAAATTCGTTCTTACCAAAGAACGGTTGCTTGAAGATGAAGTTGTAGTTGCAACATATATGTTTTCTCGGCGCACTCAACATCAATTTGAAATTTTGTCTGAAATCAATTTGAAATTTTGTAGTCTTGTAGTGTTTAGTTTTTAGTTAGTTTAGTTTTAGTTAGTTTTTAGTTTTAAAAATATGACATCATTTAACGTTTTAAAAACGAGAAACCCTCCTCATATTTACATACCCGTATACTGTTCATTAATATTGAACAAAATTCCCCCTCTGCCTTATACCCATGAGTTGGCGACTGGCGACTCATGCACAAATAATAAAAAATATTGTTGATTTATTTCAGTACAAAGGAACACGATTTACAAAAATAACACACAATACCCACCAATTTGAGACGGAAAATAAAACTTGTTGAAATTTCTGGCGGTTACGAGAAACCAAAAAACCTTTCCCCACACAAACACAGTTTAAAAAATATTCTAATCTCATTTTTGTATAACATAAATTTATGAACTTTAAAAAGTTTTCTTTTTTTTTGTTCGATTTTAATTTTTGATTTATTTTTATTGTACAACATTTTTTGCATGTTACTTAAAAATAATGTTTTAAGGTATTTTTTATTTAATTATTTATTAAGTTAGCATACATTAAAATAAACATACTTTACGTCTCAAGAACCCAGCATAAATAAATAACCAAAACTCAATCATGCAATAAAAAAAAATTTAATGCGACAAATTTACATAAAAAACTGATTTTATATTTTAAAGTATGGCTGGCTATGTGTGCTTTATGTGATTACGATTTTTATTGTGATTAGAGTGCTTTATAATTATACGTGCAATTAAAGTGTGTATATAAAATTTCTAAGATTTTTAAAATTTATAGTCGAACATATAATTTTCTAGACGATTTGGAGTAGAAAATATGGTTGGTACTTTGATTTGATCAGAAAATTCAATCTTGTTATATATACCCACATATCCATATATATAGAACACACACACCAACACTACATTTATTTCGTTACTGCAGAATCGTAAATAAAAACTTTATGACGCTTTTTGCCGGTAAAATAAAATATTTATCAAGGAAATATTTTTTGTTTTCCAACTTTAAAATAACAGATCGTTAAAATTTCACCATTCTTCCTCTCGTCGAGACGAAAGAGGATGCTTATATTGTTGTTGCTTTACTATATACTAGCTGAGACTAATTTATTAGCATAAAACTCGTTCGTTTTAATGACAAAAGCTTTCTTCGTATACCTTTTAAATGCACACACTAATAATAGAGCTTTCAGCACCACACCAAAATATAAACAACAAAAACATTTTAGTTCCAATTCATTTTTATGTTATGGGGCTCATTTTCATTAAAAAAAAAAATTTACTGGTAGGAGGTGGGTATTGGTGGGTAGTCGTAGTTTTAATTAAAATAAATTAATCATCTTCTCGTGTATATCTTGTATGAGGCTTTATATTTTATCTGATTTATTTAATCTCAAGATGAATTAGATGACAGAACGTGGAATTGGATATAAACAATTTAAAAATCTTAATGATTTGACTGTTTGCTCTACGACGCTTTTCATTACGGTGTTTAAATTTAATTTGTCACTTTTGAGGTAATTCATTACACCTGAGCTTTATGTCTATTGGAATGGGAGTATGAGCGGCATGAATCGAGAAGTTTTTTTTATTTGTAATGAATTTAAGATTGACACAATAATTATTTAGTTAAGCGATTTAAAATATTATTTTGAAATCAAATCAATTGGTTATAATCGTGAACGTATTTCTGTTTTTTTATTTATCCGTTTGTTCTCTTTAGTTAAATTACTTGTTTGTAGTGGAGCAAAACATTTTTGATGACCTTCTTTAATACAACTCCGTTGTTTTATTTATTACTCATCAGTGTGCAAAGCAACATGAGCAACGCATTTACCTTCCGCAAGCCTGTGAGAATTTGTGAAGCCGACAATCTCTTTTATTCTAAATGACTTAACCAAATAAAGGTCTCCTTTCCCGATATCGGGTTTTCACTGTAATATATTCATTTTTAATGATTAAGTATTACAGTAGTTAAAATATACTGTTAAAGTTGACCAAAAGTCTTCAACCGAAAAGTGTCGATAATACAGATTATGCTCCAATATAATACAAAAAATGTCAGTAATGCATATTACATCAGTAGATATACTTCCATATTCAAATAAAAAATAAGGTAAAACAGATTTAATTTAACAAATGAATATAAAATTTGCCAACAACAAATAAAAATTTCGAAATAACTTCGTTAGACCCACCTTAAATCTGTATTCAAAATCTAATCTACTTTGATCCAATTTTTTTCATCGATAATTTTCGGCTGTAAGAAACAGATATGACATTTCACCCCTATAACTTTAGCAGACCCACCCAAAACTAATAATAAAAATCTACCTGCCGTAGACTACCGAATCTGTATAGCCGGATTGGAATCATCTACCTGACAAGATCTAGAATGATGGATGATTTTATCTATCAATTTGGTAGAGCCAGATTGGCTTCTATCTGGCAAAATCTCGAATGATAGGTGATTTTAAGGACACAAGAAGGGGCAAATCAAAAGTTTATCCTTATAATTTCATCAGGCCCACCCCAAACCTATAACCAATATCTACTTATGGGCTTCCGAATGAGCATAGTCAGGTTGGCGTCTATTTGACCAAATCTCAGATCTTTGATTGTTCCGGCGCCTTATGTTAATTAATGTCTATTAACTCGTGGGTGTAATTTGACCAAATTAAGATAGTTTATTTTCTTGTAAATTGATTGAATGGTTCAAAAGTCTAAGTTAACCTAAACTATGGCCACTTTCTCGGCCTTAATGTTTGTTAACTCTATCATAATTATGAATCAATTGTGATGGGGGCTACAGGGGTTTAATTTAACTAGAATTCATTAATTTAATTTTTTGCAAATTTATTGAATGGTCTGGAGCGCTAGGTCAATCTTAACCCGCATTGATTCCACTAAAGCTACTTCATAGGCCTTAATAGCTGTTAACTGACGAATGTGAAGAAATTGCTAAACTTGCGTTAGTTTCTTTAATTGTGTTTGTGTTATTGATATAACCTGGGTAAGACGGAAATTGATCGATGACTAGAGTTTTATTGTATGTAATTATTAAATCCTATTAAAAGTAACTAAATAATATAAAACCATTTTATTTCGACTACTTAGATAGTTGGGGACTATGTCAGTTAAAATAAAATTATCAAGAGCTCCCCATACAGGGGTGGTAACAGTTTAAAGGATTTTGTAATATGACCAAATATAATAACTCTTAAACCAACTGAGATTTCCCCAGAGATCTTAACACAACCTCAGGTATATGGGGTTCTAGTTGGAGACCATGTCAGTTAGAAAATATGTTCAGTTGATCCCCATCCAGGGGAGGGGTACATTTAATAAAATTTTGTAAATAAATAAATATTCATACATGGTTAGGAATAGCTCCTGATTATTTTAAAAACTTACATGGCGTTTAACTTACACTCTATATACCTGAGATTGTATTAAGGTATCTGGGCATATCACAGTTAGCCTAAGATTTTTTGTTATATTTGGCCTAAATACGGGGTGGGGAGTTCTTGAATATTATTTCTAGTTAACATGGTCCTCTAATAACATCCCATATACATAAGGATGTGTGGATATCTCCGGAGATATCTCAATTGGCCTAAGAAATTTTATTATATTTGTTTAAAATACAAAATTTTATTAACTATCCCCTCCCAAGGATGGGCTTTAATTAAATATATTTTCTACCTAAAATGGACTTCAACTAACACTCCATATACCTGAGGTTGTGCTAGAATTCCTAGAGATATTTCAATTGGCCTATTATTGCTTATTATATTCGGTTATAATACAAAATTCTATAAAGTGTTTCCACCCCTGGATGGGGAGCTAATGAAAAGAAAATTCATTAAATAGTCCCTATTCCTTATTAGTTCACATGGTTGTATTTAGATTTTTAGGGATATCTAAGTGTTGATTCAAGAATTCTTATTATATTTGATTGTAATACAATATTCTCAAAATGGTCAACACCCCAAGATGAGAATGCCCTCACTAATTTTTCTAACTAAGATGAACCCTAATTAATAATTCATATACCACAGGTTGTGTTTATGTCTCTATGGATATCCATTGTAGCCCTAATAATTCGCATTAAATTTATTTCTAATTTGAAATAAGAGCGACTTCCCCTCTTTGGAGCTTGGTATTATTTTTTTTAGTTTGTCTATTACCCCACTCATTTTACCCGAGGTTGAATTTTGATTTCTTCGGTTATCTCATTTTTTTTTCAATAATTCATCCCACGTAGTTCAGCGTGTATTTTGTATTACTATATTCTGCTTCGGATACCAATTTTCCATGTATTTTTTTAGAACTTTTATTATCCCCAATATTCGAGCTAGTAAATATTGGTTAATGGGTTGGCATTTATAATTTCTTTCGGTTTTTTTGAAGTTTACTGCAAAATATTTCAAATCAGGTTAACAAATTAAAAGTTAATTTTTTTTCCGCTTTATACAAGTGTCATTTTGATACGCACTAACACATATACACGTTTAGCATAGTTTAGTAAAAACTTCACACTGCTTTATATACATGTGAAGATTTTGCTAATTTGTTTACCAGTAAAACTTTTTTTTACTAGTAAATCTTCACATGCATTGTTAACTCAGGCACAACTTTAATAGGGGCTATTAATTGTTGAAGGACATTAAATCCTCTAATTTAATACTTTCTTTAAAAAAACTTACCTCAGCGTTTTTGAAATGTTGACCATTTGATATTCGTTATTGCTTGTTGAATTTAACCTGATTGCAAAAAATTGAACTAAATAGGGCTGTGGCGGTTTAACTTGACAAAACTTTAATAGTTATATTTTTTGCAAATTAATTGAGTGTTCCTTTGCTTTAGGTTAATCTAACTCAGGCCCTTATGCGTGGTAAATTTATCCCCATTATGACGAAAATTTTGATGAGGTCACAAGCGACTTTCAGCTTGATTTACATTTTACACTTTTAAGCAAATACATTGAAATGTTCGGCGCTATACTCTAACCTTAAGTCATCTTGATGCCTCTATGACCACTTGATGTGTCTTATAGCTTGGTAAATTAACTTCGATTATGAGGAAAATCTTATAAGATAACGATAATTTTATAAGATTAAAATAGTCCAATTTCGTGCAAATTCATTGAAAAGTCCGGCAACCTAATTAGTTAATCTAAATTCACATTGATGCTACTATAACCATTTCTAAAGCTTTTAAACCTGTTAACTCTAACCAAATTGAAAAGAAAGTCTGATGGAGCTACGTGGGTGTAGTTGGTCAAGATTTCTATAGTTAAATTTCTTGAAAATGTATTGAATGGTCCAGCTGTTACAAAATGATTATGAAACAGTTTGATTTGGTATTTTATTATAAAATAAATTCTTTTTTATTTACTTAATTTTTTATTATAAACATGTTGTGTTATAAATGTGTTCTAGGCTAAAGGCAACGATCAACTAACTCCATTTTCATTTCGCTCCTTCTTTCTTTTTTTCGTACAATGAACTTAAAATACTTATGGAATAAACTTCATATTAGGGATGCCTGATGAATGCGTTTCCACAACACCTCCCTTCTTAAATCTAAACTTATTGCTAAAAATGAGTTGTTGTTCTTTGTTTTTTTTTTTTTTTTTTTTTTTTTTTTTTAATAAAAAATAATAGTATAATACAATATTCATCAGGTTCAAATTCCATATATGTATATTTTTTATTTTTTTTATTTTATTTATCAAAAAATTAGCATTTATGGGACCAAAATGGCAAGCTCATATACACATATAAAATTTGAACCATTTTAATTATTTACTTTATTTAACTTATTGTTTCTTTTGTTTTATAAACATGTTATCAAAATTCATTTCTTAATTTATTATTTACATCACATCAATTCATATATGTATATTATTTCATTTCACATTCAAGAATCATTAAAATGTTTCAAACGATTATTATGTACAACGCGAGTACCTTTGTCAATCTTAATACGAGTGTTTACGTCGGAAATAATCTCTACTACTTTGAATGGACCCGTGAATAAATGTTCCAGTTTATTTTTTGACTTTGAATTTTCCAAAAGAACCATATCCCCAATGTTAAATGTAGCCGTATTTAGAGCTTTATCATAGTTTTCTTTAGACTTCAGCTTTTGTCTGAGGAGGTTTTCTCTAGCTATTTCATAAGATGTCCTTAGTTTGTGCTTCAATTGCGATAAATAATCATCAAAATCGTAGATTGGCGAGTTTGTTAAAATCGAAGTTGGTAATTGTGGTTTGAAACCATGTAACAGTTCGAAAGGCATAAAATTCGTTGACGAGTGAGGAGTCGAATTATACGCAAACATTGCGTATGGAAGCCACGAATCCCAATTAGAAGGATCGCTATTTGTAAAATTTCTCAGATATTCACCTAATGTGCGGTGCGACCTTTCGAGTGCTCCATTCGACTGTGGATGATACGCAGTGGTTTTTATCTTTTTGATTTTTAGTATTTTGCACATTTGTTTAAACACTTCTCCTATTAAATTCGCTCCTTGATCCGTCAGAATTATTCCAGGGGTGCCAAATTTACAGATAAATTGTTCACATAAAACCTTAGCGATTGTTTCTGCTTCTTGGTTCGGCATGGCCATGGCTAATGAATATTTTGTCAAATCGTCCTGACATGTTAAAATATATTTATTGTTTTGATACGAGGTTGGGAGAACGACAATGTCTAGAAAGATTTTTTCAAACGGATGAGTCGATGTTGTAGTTAATGTCATTGGCATTTTAGTTGAACGACCATGCTTATTTTTCTGACACGACTCGCAGTTTTTAATATATTTTTTTACCTTATTCAACATACCATCGAATTTGTAGTATTGCGAAATGCGTTTCAGCGTCCTACCAATTCCCTGATGAGCGCCGATTGGGCTATCATGGAATTCGCGAATAACTCTGTTAATTTCTGTATTGTCATTAACGATCTGTATCGGTTGTTTTGATATATAAGAATGATTTAATGATAAGGTATTTTGAGAATGTGAAATTTGCGATTTAGGACTTGGAACTGAAAATGAAGTTGTACTAATAGCTTGTGAATTATTAGATACTGTATTGGTTTGTGGATTATCAGTTTCGTTTGTAAGATATTGTGATTTTTTCGAAGTAGCCCGAGTTACTGCGAAAATGTTGGTATCTGTGGTGATATTCACTCGGCTTAGCGCATCAGCATTGTGGTTAAACCTTCCTGATTTGTAAACCACTTCGTACTCATACTCGTCTAAAAGGATTCGCCACCGAATAAGCCGGGAAGTCGGATTTAATAACTTGCATAACCACACGAGAGGCTTATGATCTGTCACGATTTTAAATTTAACTCCATATAAATAAGGTCGAAACCGTTTAACAGACCACACGATTGCCAGCAATCCCTTCTCAGTGGTTGAGTAATTTACTTCGGCTTGGTTCAACATTCGACTGGCGTAGGCGATTGGTAGATCACTACCGTTTTCCTGAATTTGGGATAATACAGAGCCAAGTGCAGTGTTACTGGCGTCGGTTGTTAATACAAACTGTTTAGCAAAATCAGGGTAAATTAGAACTGGCGGATTGCATAATGCGTACTTCAATTTTTTGAACGATTCTTCGCAGAATTCATTCCACGAAAATTCGACTTTTGGACTTGTCATTTTGCTAAGAGGATGTGAAATGAGGGCAAATTTATCAATAAATCGGCGGTAGTATCCCGCCAATCCTAAAAATGACTTTAACTCTTTCTGATTGCTGGGTGTGGGATATTTTTCGATCGCTGATATTTTCAATGGGTCCGGTTTTACACCGTCTTTCGTAATAATATGGCCTAAATAACCTATTTCTTTACGAAGGAACAAACATTTTGTCGGCTGTAGTTTTAGATGAAATGTTTTTAGCCGATCAAATACGTCTTTCAGTTTTTTATTGTGATCATCTAAGTTGTAACCATAGATGACTATGTCATCCAGGTATACAAAACATTTCAAACCAGTGAGACCTGAAAGTGCGGTATTCATAAGGCGTTGGAATGTTGCCGGTGCTCCTTTCAAACCAAAGGGCATCCTTACAAATTCAAAATGGCCATTAGATGTAGAAAACGCTGTCTTTTCTCTATCGGCTTCGTCAACTGGTACCTGGTGGTATCCGCTCGCGAGATCTAATGTACTAAAATAATTGGCTTTGCCCAGTTGGTCGAGTATTTCTACAATATTTGGAAGAGGGTAGACTTCAGCGACTGACAAGTCATTCAGCTTGCGATAATCTATGACAATGCGAAACTTCTTTTCATCGGAATTTGATTTTTTCGGAACGACTAATATCGGTGAGTTCCAAGGACTTCGACTTTCCTGAATGATTCCATCGACCATCATTTCTGAAATTTGTTTATCCATTTCAGTTTTAGTCGCTTGAGGTAATCTGTAGGGTCGGATATGTACAGGTTGCGAATTAGGCAAAACTGGGATTTTATGAGATATAACTTTGGTACAGGATAATTTGTCACCGGGAAGATGAAATAATTCGTTGTATTCACGACAAATGGCGAAAATTGATTGTTTTTCTTCCTCGTTTAACGTAGTAACATCTATCATAGATTCTAATGTCTGTAATCTGTTTGACAGTTCATTTCCGTTTTTTGATAAAATAAAAATATCATAGTTTTCTATGTCTTCGATTTTGATTTCACAATTTCTAATGTCGATTGGAGTTTCGCTGGTATTTACTATACTAAAACCAGCTAAGCTATCTTCTACTCTAGAAATTGAATTTGCTACGAAAACTCCGGGGTAAATTTCCTGTGATTTACAAATAAAATCTCGGTTACGTAAACTATTTACTCGGAATCTAAAAACTTTTTCGGATCTGGCTGGGATGACTGTTTCAGATATTTCAGACTTTAACGGTAATATACTTGTTTTTCCTGTTCGGATTTCTAAAATATTTTTTCGGTAGTCAATCCTACAATGATATTTCGAAAAAAAATCTTTACCGATAATACCGCCACATGAAATGGGTATATCCTTAACAAGTTGGAAATTATGTTGGATGATTTCGGAATTTGGTAATAAAATTTTTGCTGGACAGGCTGCCAAAGTTCGGAATCCTACGTTAGTAATTCCAGATATTTCACAACTTAGCTTAGGGAAACAAATTGTTTCCGGAACCACTAGGTCTTTCTTCAAGACGCAAACATCCGCTCCTGTATCGACTAAAAAATAGCATGATTCGTTTCTTAAAATATCTAGTTTTAGCTGGATATACTTATGATTATTGGTATTTGTCGATAGAGAATCGGTTTTATAATGTAGGAAATGTGTTTTGGGTTCAAGTATTGAGAATTTTGTTTCAGAAAATAGTAATGAATATAGACTTGTTACTTTTTTAGAATATAGAAATATTGTAGAATATAGAAGGAAACAAATTTCAACAATGTATCTAAACACAATGCTTTTCGAAATTGAAAAATATTCAACATAATTTTTGATATAATTTATCGATAGTGAAATGAAATTTAGGATATTAAGGAACACAAGGAATATTTGCATGAATTTAATATATAATTGACGAAATTGGTTTTTAATCATGTTTGCAACAGGACTCTTTAAATATCGAGAACTCGAAGAGTGTCCTGTCCATTGATATCGACGAGCTCTGACATGTTTTTTGTAATGGTCTTTACATTTTTGGTGGGTGGTCTGAAGTCACGATTCTGGAATGTATTTTGAGAACAATTTTGATTGGTTTTTTGCTTTTCATTGTATTGTCGTTTGCGGCAGTCACGAATGTGATGCCCGAGATTTTTGCAATAACTGCACTGAATCGAAATTTGATTTACTGATTTTGTTTCTGAATGGTTGTAACGAAAGAAACATGTTTTAGACGTATGGCCTGATCTGTTACAAGTTTGGCATTTAATAATGAATGCTTGGTTGTTTGAATTGTGTCGTGCGTTAGAAGACGTTGAGACATTAGTTTGGGAAACCAAATTTGTCGTGCGTGAAATTGAATTTCTGCCTTTCAACGTTACTTCTTCCTCGACGGCTTTAGAAATGGCATCGGGTAGTTTTTCGTATCGACACGCCTTAATAAAAATCCTTATGGGATCTCTCAACCCGTCTACGAACGCTTTTAATGCCGTCTTGGAATTCATGGATACAATTACCTCTTGATGTACCTCTCCCTGTTCAGAAATACATTCGTCGTTTAATTTAAAACGTATTTCCTCAACTCGATTCGCATACGATTGAACTTCCTCATTTGCGTTTTGTTTAATTAGACATAATGTGGTTTGCAATTGTTCAATTGAACACGCTTGCCCAAATTGACTTTTTAATTCATTTTTTAGAGCATCAAGGGTATTGATCGTTTTATATTTTATTGAATTATAAGCTTTGCCGTTGAGGCGCGTTTTAATCAAATTTAAAAGTGTCGTTTTCTCAGCGTCTTCTTTCAATGGAGAATGCACTAAATCACATGCTGCCAAAAACCTATGGAGATCGTCACCATTTCCTGAAAATTCTGGAACAATTTTAAGCGCCTGATCAATATTTAAGCCCATTTTGGAGTTTGATTTAGTTTTATTTTTAGACTTTATAATATTAACGGGCGAGTCAGACAGGATAGAAGTCTCTCTTTTCTTTCGCAATCTCGTATTATAAGAATGGTACTTATTTTGTGTTTTCATTAACGTGTGAAATGAAACGAAATAACCACAATGACATTGATGTCAATAACAATAAGAAACAAATAAAAATTACATCCAATTTCGATACATATTTACAAAATTTGATAATTAATCAATGTACGAAATAAATTTTGATAATACGAAAATAAATTTTGATAATAAATTAACTTACGAAAATAAAAATTTAATTATTGTGAAAATCCAATAATTTCGTCCTTTCCAAATTGTCCGCATGTTACGAGTTGGTAGGTGTGGTGTAATTTGTTCGTTATATGCGTGATTCTGATACTGGATAACGCTGAATTATTATGTGGTTATTGCCCTGAATAATGCTGAATTATCATTAGAAAGTTCTTGTCCTGGATAACGCTGAATATTATGTGATTATTGCCCTGAATAATGCTGAATTCTCATTAGAAGGTTCTTGTCCTGGATAATGCTGAATATTATGTGACGTGGTTGATCGTCGTATGATCGTGGTTGTTCGCGTATTTAATTCAATTTGATTTTATTTTCCATAATTTGTGTTTTATTTTTTTTTTTATATAAATATATATACTTTTATTTTTCACTACTTCATTTTATTTTTATTTTTTTTTTTTTATGGAAATCGATGCGAAAATATTATTTTTTTTTTTCCTTTTACATTTCTATAAACTATCGGCCATTGTACACATTTTTTTTTTCACAATACGTCTTTAATTTTGCTTTTATTTTTATTTTACTTTACCAATGATGTTTGTTTATCTTTTCCGCTGCCACCATTTGTTACAAAATGATTATGAAACAGTTTGATTTGGTATTTTATTATAAAATAAATTCTTTTTTATTTACTTAATTTTTTATTATAAACATGTTGTGTTATAAATGTGTTCTAGGCTAAAGGCAACGATCAACTAACTCCATTTTCATTTCGCTCCTTCTTTCTTTTTTTCGTACAATGAACTTAAAATACTTATGGAATAAACTTCATATTAGGGATGCCTGATGAATGCGTTTCCACAACACAGCGCCCTATGTTAAGCTAAATTTATATTGGTTCAACTTTGCTCAATTTATAAGCTTTATAAGTCTAATTTGGAAGCCTAAGCGGTGACGAAGATAAGAAATCTTTAACATGATTTAAACAGTTTAGTTTCTGGCAAATTCATTGAATGATCCGGCGCTCCTGTTTAACTTTAATACGAATTGATGTCAATATAGCCATTTTATAGGCCCTTATATTTGTTGAATTTAGCCTTATTGTGAAAAAAATCTGATGGAGCTGGCTACTGGGGTTGACAAAATTTGGGTAGTTGGATAATTAATTTTTTGGCAAATTATTTTATTATTCCAGCGCTCTGGATTGTATGTCTCCATTAATGTCACAACTCAAGCCCAATTTAACGAAATTCAGTTCGAGCTACAGAGGTGTAATTTGGAAAGATTAAGAAAGTTTAATTTTTGGAAAATTCATGTTTAATTTTCTGTTAATTCTCTGCTCAATTGTGAAGAAATTCTGACGGGGTCACGGTAGCGTAATTTGAAACAAAAAAATTAATACTCCAATTTTTTTCCAATTTCGTTGATTGTTCCGGCGCATAAGGGATTAATTAGTGTCAACTCTAGCCAAATTTTGAAGAATTTCTGGTGTGTTGTTAATGAATTTCCAATAAATTGAACTATCAAAATCTATAGTCAAATAAGACCAACATAGCCTGAACAGAATTTGTTCACAATTGGACCATTCTATGTAAAAAATTGAACTTTCAAAATCTTGTCTCAAAATTACACCCCCAATGGTTAACGCATATCAAATGGAAATTGTGGCCGATTATGTTGATTTAGAAGAACTTAGAAGGCCGAACCATTAAATAAATTTGCAAAAAATTAAACTACTGAAATCTGGCCAAAATATACCGCTTTCGGCCCATTACAATTTCTTCAAAATTGGGTTAAAATTATCGCGAATTTAGGTAACCTAGCCCATTGAATGAATTTAAAAGATGTCGAAGTAACTAAATCTTGTCAAATTATACGACTGTTTTCAAATAAAAATTTTTTCATAATAAGGCTTAAGTTAACTAGCACTATGGCCTACCAAGCGGCCATAATGGCATCAAGGCAGATTAAGGTTATTCCGAGGGCCAAAGTCGCATCAAAATTTCTTCGCGCTGAGGCAATACAGGCGTTATGACTTTAGAAATGGGTGTAGTAGGAACATAACATAAACTAGAGAACTTCAATAAATTTGAAAAATGATTCTACTGAACTATAAACTGGCAATTTTCTTCTGAATTTTTTTTTTTTTGGTTGTCAAACCATGGATGGCTCCAGCTAACTTTAATTTTTATAAATGTAATGACAACTTTGTTCATTGTGTTCTCATTCATATTACTTCTTGTACCCTGTTCTGAATTTTGGAACTTGTTTTCAATAAAATAACCGAACGTTATGGTTGTCAATGGAAGCTTGTAAGTTAAAAGCCAGAAACTGCAAATAATAATTTTGGATGCTGTATAAAATAGCAGAAAATTTCCAGCAGAAAAATGTGTTTTTCTATTCACCGCTAGAGGCATCACTATCACAAAAATGAAATTTTTTCTGCTGCTATTTTTTGACCCCAGCAGAAAATTTTTGAAATTTATATGCAAATTATAGAGTCTCAGCAGAAAGTTTTAAGAAAAATCAAAGAATTTATGAAAATGAAGAGAAAATATTTGTTTAAGGGTTTTGAAGCGATGAAAGTTAATTTTGTTTAAAAAACGATTTGCGTATGTAGTATGTGAGGACTCTTAAAATATACTAAAATTACCATAAACATCAGTATGCAAATACAGGTCAACATCAAACAAATCGCCATTATTCAAAGCACTCCATACATTTTTGAAGTAAGTTAAATGATAAACGTTTTCAGTTTTTTAACAAAAGAGTTAGAAAAACCCCCTGTACCTACCCTGAGGGTATGATTTTATGGTAGCTGCGACCATAATCTATAAACATGAGCAACAAAAGATTCACACCTGGCGTCAGTAGCCTTCCTTATACTTTTGAAGTGATTTTAATGTGAAATGTTGACGCTAGGTGTAAATCTTATGTTGCTCATGTATGTATATAGATTATGATCTCAGCTACAATAAAAACATACACACAGGGTAGTTACAGGGGGTTTTTATAACACTTATGTTAAAAAACTGAAAACATTTCAAATAAAAATGACTTCAAAAATGTATGGAAGGGTACTGACGCCAGGTGTGGATCTTATGTTGCTCATGTACATAGATTATGATCTAGGCTACCATAAAAACATACACCCAGGGTAGTTACAGGGCGGTTCTTCTAACACTTTTGTTAAAAAACTGAAAACATTTAAAAAAAAATTAATTCAAAAATGTATGGAAGGCTACTGACGCCATGTGTGAATCTTATGTTGCTCATGTATATAGATTATGATCTAGGCTACCATAAAAACATACACCCAGGGTAGTTACAGTGGGGTTTTTCTAACACTTTTGTTAAAAAACGGAAAACATTCAAATTAAAATGACTTCAGAATTGTATGGAGTGCTTTCAACGAAGGCAATTTGTTTGATGTTGCTCTGTATTTGCATACTGATGATTTTGGTAATTTTAGTATATTTTGAGAGTCCTTACACACTACATACGCAAATCGTTTTTTAAACATATATTTTCTCTTCATTTTCATTAATTCTTTGATTTTTCATAAAACTTTCTGCTGAGACTTTATAATTTGCATAAAAATTTCAAAAAATTTCTGCTGATGTCAAAAAATATCAGCAGAAAAAATTTCATTTTTGTGATAGTGATGCTTCTAGCGATGAATAGCAAAACATATTTTTCTGCTGGAAATTTTCTGATATCTTATACAGCATTCATTTAGGCAGAATAAATATTATTGTATGGATTGCTTCTCAATTTTCTATTAAGACTATCAATTATTAAAGCAACATTTAAATAAAGAGTGGCCCAGCAATTTAACTTGGCTCTAATTCAAAGACAAATGAATATTATTCAAAGTGGTTTTATTGAACACAACTTCATTGAAATGACTCACACGGGTGGCTTTACAGTACCCCATACTGTTAACCTAGTTTTTAAGAACATTTTTGATTGTGTGAGCTCCTATCTCATCAATGGCGACTTCGATTTGATCTTTCAAGTCTTTCTAGTTTTTCTTATTTTAATTTTAAATTTTCATTATTATATTACCCTTTTTGCAATAATTTGATTTTTTACGGAAACTGTTTTAAACATGAGGCAAGTTTGTGATAGATATTACATAAATGCCTAGAAGGGTAAATAGCCAGTACTAATCATACGTAAGATGTTACATATGAAATTTTAAGCAATGGTTAAAATTAATAAACGAACAACAAATACAGCAAAATTCAAAGTAAAGGAAAGAGAATACTTATTGATATGAAGAATTTGTCAGATGTAAATCTGCATAATCCATTATGGAAGAGCTTTAAGCTCAAAATGGGATGCATGGTTTAAATTAAAATTACTGTAAATGATGAATAAATTAATGGTCTCTGGATGGTTAGCGTAATACTTATCCTTAACAGCTCCCCCACAATAAAAAGTTAAACGGACTCAAATTGCACATGCGTGGTGGCCAATTGACATCTCCGTTACGGCTGATTATTCAATCCCCGAAGAGAGTGTGCAGAATACTGATTGTTGTGTTTGCTGTGAGGCAAAAGTTGCGCCGCCCTGTTGAAGCAAATATCG
Source organism: Nephrotoma flavescens (assembly GCA_932526605.1). Classification (NCBI taxonomy): domain Eukaryota; kingdom Metazoa; phylum Arthropoda; class Insecta; order Diptera; family Tipulidae; genus Nephrotoma; species Nephrotoma flavescens. The sequence goes on from OW052220.1 coordinate 74,852,659, forward strand.
GGTGTGTTATCCTCTTGAGCTTTGGGTAACAATAATTTGTTTATCATGGCTTGGTAATGCTCCCGATGATCTGGGCCAAAATCCACATCAAACAGCCACTTTTAGTTGATGCATTGACTTAATTCTTCATGGTTACGTGTGGACTTTTTGAACCCCAAGTGCGACAATTTTGCTTGTTGACGTCGAAAAAGATGATTTTTCAGTAAAAATGCTCTTTTCCTTCCAAGCGTTTCACAGTCAAATTAGCGAACCGAAAACGTTATGAATGCCCATTTTGCTTCTGCTTCTGCACTAATTTAACTTTGTATTCCTTCATGCCGAGGTTTTTATGCAAAATTCTCATCACAGAACTGAGCGAAATATTCCATTCTTGAGCACGATTGAGAGTTGATGTTGATGGATGTTCAGGCACATCGTAAGCAACAAACAGCCTATACGGCTGCGTTCTCGGCTGGTTTATTCACCTACAGTCCAGTTTTACTCGGTTCACAAAATGATCCTCAAATTGCCTTGTATAGACATTTTAATCCATGCGTATGCCGTTTTTGTATTTTTTTTCCACACGTGTACGTATACAAATCCTATTGGAATATTTATTTTCGTATGAGATTCTGATTGAATTTGCTTGTGTTAGTGAATGGGGTACACTGTTATGAATTTTCAAACAAGATTAGAGTACTAAATCAAATCGTTTCATTCATTTTCATTTAAATTTAACGAAATAAATTTTTAAATAAGATATATAAATTAATAAAACTTGTATTGATAAAGTTTAAGAATTATTTTACATACACAAGATTTCAATGTTGCAAACCTTTTAATCGATAGTCTAGACTACAACCATTTTAGTACAACAAATAATTAATATTCTAATGCGAATTCTGATTAGATTCAATATTACTTTTCTACTTTAACATTTTCAAATCAAAATCATAAAAGAATTATAATAGTTCGAAATAAATTTGCGGTCGGTAAGGAACCTTCAGTTAATCTGGATAAATGAGTAATTTAGCAGCCTATTATAAGTGCACTCGCAACCTGAGTCCAAATCTCTGGGAAGGGGTGTTAATGGCCATTTACCATTTTAGTTCAAATTCAAATTAAAAATACAAAAATTCGTTAAAAATTTGCTGATCTGGTTAGGAAGTGGTAATCAAACTGACTGGACGAGCAATTTAGCCACCTAATAGAAGTGCTCTCGCAACCTGAGTCCAAATCTCTGGGAAGGGGTGTTAATGGCCGTTTACCATTTTCATCCAAATTCAAATTAAAAATACAAAAATTCGTTACAAATTTGCTGATCTGGTTAGGAAGTGGCAATGAAGCTGACTAAACGAACAATTTAGCCACCTAATAGAAGTGCTCTCGCAACCTGAGTCCAAATCTCTGGGAAGGGGTGTTAATGGCCGTTTACCATTTTCGTCCAAATTCAAATTAAAATACAAAAATTCGTTAAAAATTTGCTGATCTGGTTAGGAAGTGGCAATAAAGCTGACTGGACGAGCAATTTAGCCACCTAATAGAAGTGCTCTCGCAACCTGAGTCCAAATCTCTGGGAAGGGGTGTTAATGGCCGTTTACCATTTTCGTCCAAATTCAAATTAAAAATACAAAAATTCGTTACAAATTTGCTGATCTGGTTAGGAAGTGGCAATGAAGCTGGCTGGACGAGCAATTTAGCCACCTAATAGAAGTGCACTCGCAACCTGAGTCCAAATCTCTGGGAAGGGGTGTTAATGGCCGTTTACCATTTTCGTCCAAATTCAAATTAAAAATACAAAAATTCGTTACAAATTTGCTGATCTGGTTAGGAAGTGGCAATGAAGCTGGCTGGACGAGCAATTTCACCACCTAATAGAAATGCACTCGCAACCTGAGTCCAAATCTCTGGGAAGGGGTGTTAATGGCCGTTTACCATTTTCGTCCAAATTCAAATTAAAAATACAAAAATTCGTTAAAAATTTGCTAATCTGGTTAGGAAGTGGCAATGATGCTGGCCGGACGAGCAATTTAGCCACCTAATAGAAGTGCACTCGCAACCTGAGTCCAAATCTCTGGGAAGGGGTGTTATTGGCCATTTACCATTTTCGTCCAAATCCAAATTAAAAATACAAAAATTCGTTACAAATTTGCTGATCTGGTTAGGAAGTGGCAATGAAGCTGGCTGGACGAGCAATGTAGCCACCTAATAGAATTGCTCTCGCAACCTGAGTCCAAATCTCTGGGAAGGGGTGTTAATGGCCGTTTACCATTTTCGTCCAAATTCAAATTAAAAATACAAAAATTCTTTACAAATTTGCTGATCTGGTTAGGAAGTGGCAATGAAGCTGGCTGGACGAGCAATGTAGCCACCTAATAGAAGTGCACTCGCAACCTGAGTCCAAATCTCTGGGAAGGGGTGTTAATGGCCATTTATAGTTTTCGTTCAAATTCAAATAAAAATACAAAAATTCGTTACAAATTTGCTGATCTGGTTAGGAAGTGGCAATGAAGCTGGCCGGACGAGCAATGTAGCCACCTAATAGAAGTGCTCTCGCAACCTGAGTCCAAATCTCTGGGAAGGGGTGTTAATGGCCATTTATAGTTTTCGTTCAAATTCAAATAAAAATACAAAAATTCGTTACAAATTTGCTGATCTGGTTAGGAAGTGGCAATGAACCTGGCCGGACGAACAATTTAGCCACCTAATAGAAGTGCTCTCGCAACCTGAGTCCAAATCTCTGGTAAGGGGTGTTAATGACCGTTTACCATTTTTGTCCAAATTCAAATTAAAAATACAAAAATTCGTTAAAAATTTGCTGATCTGGTTAGGACGTGGCAATGAAGCTGGCTGGACGAGCAATTTGACTACCTAATAGAAGTGCACTCGCAACTTGAGTCCAAATCTCTGGGAAGGGGTGTTAATGGCCGTTTACCATTTTCGTCCAAATTCAAATTAAAAATACAAAAATTCGTTACAAATTTGCTGATCTGGTTAGGAAGTGGCAATGAAGCTGGCCGGACGAGCAATGTAGCCACCTAATAGAAGTGCTCTCGCAACCTGAGTCCAAATCTCTGGGAAGGGGTGTTAATGGCCGTTTACCATTTTCGTCCAAATTCAAATTAAAAATACAAAAATTCGTTACAAATTTGCTGATCTGGTTAGGAAGTGGCAATGAAGCTGGCTGGACGAGCAATTTCACCACCTAATAGAAATGCACTCGCAACCTGAGTCCAAATCTCTGGGAAGGGGTGTTAATGGCCGTTTACCATTTTCGTCCAAATTTAAATTAAAAATACAAAAATTCGTTAAAAATTTGCTGATCTGGTTAGGAAGTGGCAATGATGCTGGCTGGACGAGTAATTTAGCCACCTAATAGAAGTGCACTCACAACCTGAGTCCAAATCTCTGAGAAGGGGTGTTAATGGCCATTTATCGTTTTCGTTCAAATTCAAATTAAAAATACAAAAATTCGTTACAAATTTGCTGATCTGGTTAGGAAGTGGCAATGAAGCTGGCTGGACGAGCAATTTAGCCACCTAATAGAAATGCACTCGCAACCTGAGTCCAAATCTCTGGGAAGGGGTGTTAATGGCCATTTACCATTTTCGTCCAAATTCAAATTAAAAATACAAAAATTCGTTACAAATTTGCTGATCTGGTTATGAAGTTCCATTCATATGAGCAATTTTACAATATTTTTAAGCTAATTCAGGTGCTACTGGTACTTCAAAGCGAAATTCAAATCTCTGAAAAGAAATTGTAAGTACCATTTAAAATTTTTATTACAAATTTTAGTTCAAATTTAGTTGTTTGCATCAATTTTAAAATTTTATTTATAAAATTTTGTTTGATACGATTGTTTGTGAAATTATATGTCTTTTGTTCTTTTGCGATTTAAGCGTTATATATCAATCGAATATTTGATTGTAGAATAAACATTTTTATTGGATTTTAAATACAAATACGTATTCTCAGATGGATTCTGATAAGAAATTAAAGTAAATCTAAAGAAATTAAAGTAAATGTACACAGAAACGAATCGAAATAATTTAGTACACTAAAATATTTAGTTGATTTTTTATTCGCTAGATGTCACTAGAATACGGTTTTTCAATTTAGTGTCAGTGACAGTATATGTATATGACCAAATCAAAAACTATTAAATTGGTGTGTATGTAGGTTTATAAAATGTAAACACATTATTTAAATATGGACGGCAAAAAATTTTATTATTATGAACGGGAATTTTGTTTATTTATCTTCACTTTTAATCAATTGTTTTTACATTTTAAAGTAGCGTTCATTGGTTCATTCGCAATGGTAATTTTCTTGCACAAAAATCACAATCCAGTAAAAATTGTTGAAATGATTAATTAGGTATTCAACCTATTTATTTGAGCAAACATTAAATGATAATATTTTGATAGATAAGTTGATTTGATATTTTTATAAGCTTGCATAAAAATTGAATAGAATCAACGACATATGACTATAGATGCGTGGATGTGTCAAACATCCCAAGTAAAACAAAATTCGACTTTTTTGTCATTTTTCGAAGTAAAAACTTATATTTAGTTTCGACTTTGACTTAGTTTTGCTTTCGACTTAGAATAAGATGCCGTATGAAAAGTGTCGCGAATATTCGAAACTGGACGAAACTCGATATATAATAAAATTGTGCCTATGCGTGAATAAAATTGGGGGAACAATTTGGTGTAAGTATGTGTTTGAAATGCCACCACTGAAACTATTATGGAACGAGATACTGGCGGAATTAAAAAACTACTATTTTGATTTCAGAATTTTATTAAAATTCACAATTTTCATGTTCACCATACGACTAACACAAATCTGTTGATTGATGAAAAATATTATCTATTTGGATTTTTCCATATTTTTTGTTTTGATGTATTATAACACGGTATATTCACTATATGTGCTGTATTATACATAAATCACTTTCATTCATGATAACAATTTAATTATTTCCACAATATATAAGTTTAATTTACAGGCCGACAAATTGAATTAAGTTTTGTGCTGAAATTTTGATGAACATAATTTAAACCATTAATATCCAGACACAATTATTTAGTAATTACCTAATAAGTATTTAATTTTGTAAAACTTACATTTTAAATTAAAATGTTAAACCTGCACTCCATTCTTACCGCGCATCCCCAATAGAATTCCTTTAACTTTTTCCTTAAAAAAATTATGGAAAAAAAAACTTGAGTTTTTTTTTCTCAAGTTGTTTTTTCATACTTTTAGCGCTGTTAGTTTACAATATAGATTCTTTTGACTTTTACCTCATAATTCGAAGAAAAATATTATAGCACAATTTGTAGTTGCGTTGTTATACTAGGGCACAGTATATGTTACATATAGTATACATATACGCACCAATACTAAAGTATTGATTCTTCGACTTTTTCTAATATTTCGAAGGCAAATGCGATAGCTCAATTATGAGTTTCGTCTTGTTATACTTGGGATGTTAAATGTTTTTAGTGAAGCTTTTGCTCAGTTTTTACAGCACCCTTGCACAAAATGAATTCACATTACATTTTTGTACCAAAACACATTGAAGATTACGTGTGCCCCTTTACTGAGTGTTCACGGAATGAGATAAAAAATAAACTGGTTTTTTTACCAACTTTTGCTCAAAAAATTTGTCTACGGTTGTCTATCGCACATCCTTTAGAAAAATGTCATAACACAAAAAACAGTTTTGTGATGAATGCATTTTAAATTGCTATACTTGATTATTTATTTTATAAAGCTAATAATGAATAATCTCAGCATCATCACAGTAGCGTTAGCAATTCAAAAAAACAATAAAATAAAATGCAATTATCTCAAAACTGTTTTTTTTGTGTTGACAGTTTTTAAGAGGATGTGCGATATGTTTTCTGTTGTTTTGTATTTTGTTCTGATTTGTTTACGATTAGATGGGGCTTTATTTTAATTTAATCGAAAAAAAACGTATTTCTGGGGATTACAAATACACAATATTCGGTTTTATACACACATCACAATTTATAAATTATAAAATAATTTATAGCCCAACAGTTGTAACAAAATAAAATTTTTGGTGCTCATCCTAATTGTGTCACTTAAATGCATCTCGCATATTTATTTCATAATAACTTTAAATTAAATTATTTAAGGCGATAACCTAACAAACTCATTCGAAAAATGTCAAAAATAAAGAACAACAATAAATATTTGAGCAAAATTATTGCTCATACTTCCGGTTATTTTTGTTGCTATGTTGATACGAATTAGATTATTTGCTAAAAAGATGGAAAAATTTCAATTAAACCGAGATCAAATTCGGCGGGACTTAGTTGAATATAAAGATTTGATTGGCTAAAGAGTTGGATCAAAAATAATCCCGTTCCGTGAACTAAGCATTATACTTTAAAAATTATTTCTTCATCTTACTTGTAAAGTCGGGCTGTGTATCAACATTGTGTATAGCATGCTAATAATCTAAAAAAAGATCGATATTGAAATATAATTTCGCAACATAGCAAAATGAAACATAATAAAAAATCTGAAAAATTCTACTCTATCAAATCCCTTTATATGTAGTGGAGTGTTGTCATAATAAAATGTAAAACATACTAACCTAAGTATTTTTTTGTATAGAAACATTCTAATACACTTACACAAAACAGGATTTGACAAGAAATATTTCTCGCACATTAAGATCGTTTATGGTTAGAAAATATTATGGTGAATGTGAATTCTTCTCGAGTAGAATGGCAGCTTAAAATCGTTCATGAAACTACATTGTAACAATGAAAACGTGCGTATTTCGTTCACGAACTCTACATTATTGCAAACGCCATTCTGAACCCTACTCGAGACTGCCTCTACAATGTCATTTTTAATGGTGTAGGTATCGTACTATCAACAACCGTCGTACTATCAACAACCATTATATGTAGGTTTAAAAATAATTTAAAGAACAAAATTCAATTTTTAATATATTTGAAAAAACTTGTGTTTTATGTGTGTTTTATGGATACAGTGATTATTTTGATGCTCCATAATATGTTACTCTTTGTGTTATAAAAAAATTAACTTTTTATTATTTTCATTTGCTTTAGAATAGGAAAGTATTACAAAATGAGTAACCAATAGGTTACTCATTTTAATCCGAGAACTTAAATTAAGATAGATAAATTACTAGATGATCTCTGAATCAGTTGTAATATTGTTTAAATAAATAAATAAAACAAAAATTTAAAAAAAAAATTTGTTTTGACACTTGAGACAATCTCAATTTTAACTACTACGTCATTTGTACAATGACAGTTGTTACAATAGTTAACAATGTAAATCTCGTGAACGCACTCCTGGGAATATGTGGGCGAACATTTATATAAAAACTGTTTGTTGGGTATGTTTCTACCTCTATGAATGAAGACAAGAATTATTTTTTGGTCTCCCCCCCCTGGTTATAAATTAATGTAATATACCGAATTACCGATCAACAAGTTCAAGATCAAAATATTATCATTTAATGTTTGCTCAAATAAATAGGTTGAATACCTAATTAATCATTTCAACAATTTTTACTGGATTGTGATTTTTGTGCAAGAAAATTACCATTGCGAATGAACCAATGAACGCTACTTTAAAATGTAAAAACAATTGATTAAAAGTGAAGATAAATAAACAAAATTCCCGTTCATAATAATAAAATTTTTTGCCGTCCATATTTAAATAATGTGTTTACATTTTATAAACCTACATACACACCAATTTAATAGTTTTTGATTTGGTCATGTACATATACTGTCACTAACACTAAATTGAAAAACCGTATTCTAGTGACATCTAGCGAATAAAAAATCAACTAAATATTTAAGTGTACTAAATTATTTCGATTCGTTTCTGTGTACATGATTTACTTTAATTTCTTATCAGAATCCATCTGAAAATACGTATTTGTATTTAAAATCCAATAAAAATGTTTATTCTACAATCAAATATTCGATTGATATATAACGCTTAAATCGCAAAAGAACAAAAGACATATAATTTCACAAACAATCGTATCAAACAAAATTTTATAAATAAAATTTTAAAAATGATGCAAACAACTAAATTTGAACTAAAATTTGTAATAAAAATTTTAAATGGTACTTACAATTTCTTTTCAGAGATTTGAATTTCGCTTTGAAGTACCAGTAGCACCTGAATTAGCTTAAAAATATTGTAAAATTGCTCATATGAATGGAACTTCATAACCAGATCAGCAAATTTGTAACGAATTTTTGTATTTTTAATTTGAATTTGGACGAAAATGGTAAATGGCCATTAACACCCCTTCCCAGAGATTTGGACTCAGGTTGCGAGTGCACTTCTATTAGGTGGCTAAATTGTTCGTCCAGCCAGCTTCATTGCCACTTCCTAACCAGATCAGCAAATTTGTAACGAATTTTTGTACTTTTAATTTGAATTTGAACGAAAACGATAAATGGCCATTAACACCCCTTCCCAGAGATTTGGACTCAGGTTGCGAGAGCACTTCTATTAGGTAGCTAAATTACTCGTCCAGCCAGCATCATTGCCACTTCCTAACCAGATCAGCAAATTTGTAACGAATTTTTGTATTTTTAATTTGAATTTGAACGAAAATGATAAATGGCCATTAACACCCCTTCCCAGAGATTTGGACTCAGGTTGCGAGTGCACTTCTATTAGGTGGTCAAATTACTCGTCCAGCCAGCATCATTGCCACTTCCTAACCAGATCAGCAAAGTTGTAACGTATTTTTATATTTTTAATTTGAATTTGGACGAAAATGGTAAACGGCCATTTAAATGGCAATTGACAATTATCATGATAAAAATTATTTATTATAAATAAATTAAGATTACAAGCCGAAATAAATTTATAATATGGCGTCAATCTATCGATAAATTTAAAGTATATTAAATATTGTATCAGTTAAGTATGACAAATACATATTTGAATAAACTAAAATATAATAAATCTTAAATGAATCTCTTTATACTTTATTTAAAAAGAAATGTTCTTTATAAATATGTACAATATTTTTCGTTCCTCCAAATATAACTAATTTAATTTTTTAAATCGTACAAAGAAAATTTAAGTTTAACATGTACAAAACTACAATTAGATTATCTTTTAGAACTAAAATTCGAATTGGAATGGCCATGTTTTCTAATTAGGTTTTGATTTAACAGTGTGAAACTAACACATACAAGAAAAGTGTGGAATTGTGTAAAAACGGCATACGCATTTTAATCCTACTGAAATTTCCTCGTAAATTTCTTACAGTTTGGGTGGAACGCTCACCACTTTGAAAGTAAGTTTTAAATATTTCCCAATTGTGTTCAATCGTAAAGCGACCCATTTCGTAAATGTCAAACATTAAAATAATTTTTTATCTTAACATTAATGACGTAAGTGTATTGCCACACTCGAAAGAACCGGTAGTTAAAATTGCAAACGCCCATCTACTATCAGTTTGTCTATTGTAATAAACCAAAGGCACCGAGTTCTTTTCATGAGGGGCAGATCGGTGATGTAAATTAACACAACTATGAGATGTGGGTGGACCAATCTTCCGACTATAGTCGGGCATGGCCGAATGCAAAGCGCAGATGGTGTGTAAAGTAGGACGTTAAAAGCGAACAACGAAAAAGTTGAGAGTGCACTGGCTTCTGACCAAACAAAATTCCAAAAAAAAACGATTGCGAAAGCTAGTCGACGTCTATCTGAAAACCAAAACTAAATGAACACAAACGAACAAACAAAGTCTAAACTATACACGGCCGATTGCCATTATCTGCAAAATTTTCAAAACACATATTTTTCGCCAATTTCCACAACACTACCCTGTATATCGCGAAATACTAAACTTTCAGTTGTATGCACAAAAAACGTTTTCTGAATTAAATGAAATTTTAAAAGCTTTCTATTTATATCCCGTAACGTGAAATTTTTGTTTTTACAATTTACATATTAGAATTTGCTATACTCTAGTTATTATAATTTTAATGAGCTTAAAAAACATTTTGTTTTCGTAATTATAAAAAAATTGCAACGTTCCTCTTGTAATTTTAAAGCTTTTTAGCTTTACGAAAATGGTATGCATGAAATAATATCATCAATTAAGGAGCTTTAAAACTTTACGAAATGATTTTAGGCAAATTCTATAAGCTCGCCAATTCGTAATTTGACTGCGTCGTGTTGTAGTAAAATCTGTTTACTTAATCTGGAATGGTATCTGTTGATTCTGTTACTATGCACGGGGAAATCTCTAAAATTTATAAAATCAATATTTTTTCCTACTTCAAGTTACACTATTTGATCTTTGACATTCTGTTAGAATAATTATTACAGTACATACAGAATTCATGAACTGGATGACCTATTTTCAAAATATCAGATAAAAATCTGTAAAATTTCACCTGTTAACAATAATTTTTGTATAACACACATCGAAAACGAAAAGAAAGTTGTCTTTCGCATATAAAGAAGCATGTTACCTTTACATAATATATATGTTGTGACGTAATTTTTGTCTATTTTCTTACCGAGCGCTGCAGGGGGACGATTCTCTTCAGAACCCACATGGCATAATTTTTTTTTTTTTATTTTATGTGTACTGAACGGAACAAAGAAAAAAAAATAATTGAAATTTTGGAGACGACATATTCTTCCGTCTTACCTTTGTAGTCGCGTGTGCTTTTGGGTGGAATAAAAAAATGTATTAAAATAAAAATATTAAGTATTGTACATACAATATAAGAAAATATTATTACATAACAAGTAAGCGAAGCACGGGGAAAAAGCTCATTTTATGATTTTTGTTATTGTCTGGTTCATTTTATAGTAGAAAATTTTGTCTTCACACTTTTTACTCACATCCCCTCACAGGAATAAAAATACAGTGTGTTGTATATAAAAAAGGAAATACTTTTTGGATGTCATATTCCGGTTTGGCATTTTTCTATTGTCATTATTATTAAGAAAATTAGAGTTTTTTTTATAAATTTCATAAACGCCATGCATATCGAAAAGCAGGTATCCCTTGGAACAACAAAATTATTTTTTTGTAAATATTTTTGTATCGTCTAGGTAGTGCTGTATAGATTAAAGTGAATGGTTACTGTGTTATATATACAGTCACTCGCATTGTTGCTATCTTGTTCGCGTTAAATAATCGCTGGTAGAAAATTGAAAATTTTGATTGTTCAATTTATTTGGAGTGCGTGTATGTGTTTTGTAAAAGCGCTTTCACATTTTCCTCATTATTATGTATATTGTGGGGTTGATTTTTATTTTATTTTGCCTGGTCTGTGTTACGCGCCGTCATTTATGATAATATCATGACGAAAATTGATATTTTATCGATTGTTAATAGTTGTATGACAATGAGTTGACGTATATAGGTAAAAAGTGTCGATCAAAACCGTGAAGATTTTTTTTTTTTTGTAATCAATTAACCGTCATTGAGGCCAACCATAATATTAAATATTTAATATATGAAGAGGATAATCGGTTATTACTAATTAAGGTATATTGAAATCTTGAAACTTTCCAATTATTTAAATTGGTCATAACACAAACATTTCGATTGCGGTCATTAATATAAACCATTAAAACTTGACATTATATGTTAAACATCATCTACTACTGTTTACCTACGTCTGGTGAATCAACTGCTACTTGCTGTACTAAACATAAACAAACAGAATAATTAAAATCGAATCATAATTACAAAAAAATTATATGGATTAAACCTCTCTAATTATAACTTTTTATGATTTTTTTGTTTTCTGTATTTGCTAACCTAAATATTAATTGAAATAAAAACGTGGAACAGAATTTAATTATTTTAATTTTGTAATTTCTAGGTTTTTTTTATATTTTTGTATTATACATAAGTATATGATTTATGTTTGTTGTATAAACTACATAAAGAATTATGACGCCATTTAACAATGTTAACATGATTTCGTTTCACTGTGACAATGACGGTTTGAAGTTGCATGACTTTTGGTTTATTTTATATACGTTAAGCTTGATTTTTTATGAATAGCTATAAACACTCATCAATGTCACACTTCTAAAATTATGGTTTGTGTTGTATGATAGCTAGACACGAATATGATTTTTGATGCGTATTCGTCCAGTCATTAACATTTAAATATAGTTAAACTTTCAATTCTCTATAGAATTGAACTTAAGGATTTTCAAACGACTAACGCAATAGTTCATTTATTAGAATTTTAACATAAAAAATTACAATCGAATTTGTAATAGTGTCTGTTTCGTTCGAACCTGTTTCTATTTTCGGCTTTCACGCTAAAACGCACACCGATTTTAGTTGATTTTTCTATCAGTCCCGAGAAACGCCAGGCGTGTTTACGTTCTACTCGGAAAATTTTAATATCATAATAAAATATCATAATAATATCATAACTAAAATGTTTCAAGATAGTCAACATTGAAATCGGTTCAATGAAACCGACGGCTTGCCATTGAGCTTTTTCGACTTTTCTAAATAATTTAGAAAGTATATCATGCACAAGAAAAACAACAAAAAAGATTGTAAATTAGATTACAAAAAAAATTCGGGTTATTTCTTTAAATTTGACCGGAAATTACGAGTGATAGTTTGACAAAAAAGAACTATATTTCACTGAAATTCAGCATCTATACGGTCTATGTTCTTTTACTGTCCACTCACTGTTCTATTACACTAATACATTCTGTCTAAGACTATTCGAAATAAAATTTCATACTTAAGCTTTTTCTATATAAATTGGGAGATTTTTACGAAATTTGGTGGACATTTCTGTAACGGACGTGTTATTTTTTATTATATTGCACAGTTTTTGTTAAAAGTCCGCTAATTTTAAGGAAACCAACGAATGTCACTATTAAATGTAAATAAATTATGTCTACAAATTTTATACAAACAATGATTCGCCTTCAATGCAGCATACATCGTTTGATAGATGAACGTTTTTTTTTAAATTTTTTAGGCATATAATCTGAGATAAGGAGTCAGGAACTATTACTCAGTCTTACTTGCGGCACATATCGTATGGTATAGGTGACAGTTGAAAGGGCTTGAGAGACCTAAGTTATAGCCCAAATAAGTCAAGAACTACAAGTTGGATAAACTACAGCGATCTACATTCGTAGACAGATAAAGTTTTCTGACCTTAGATGAATTTTTTCAGAATTTGTATACTCAGAGGAACTGAGATATAGTTGACCGAAGTCAGGAATTATTCGTTGGCTAAACTAGTGGCATACATCGTTATATAAGTGAAGGTTTAATGCTAGATGACTTTTTGAAATTTTTCTCAGCACATTGGCCCAACTAGTGGCGTGCATCATTTAATCAACAATTGTTTTATGATTCAGTGGCCCAAAATTTAGAGACCATACGTTGGTGCAACTAGCGCAATACAAAATTTGGTAGGTGATCGTTAATATAGTTTATATGATTTTTTTAGAAATTTTCTTTGGAAAGACGTTATCATATAGTAGGGAGAATTCACGAACTACACGTTTACTCAAAGAACGGCGTATACATCGTTAGATAGGGGTGTATGGTTCATGCGCTTGGATATAAATTATTGGAAGTTTTCTCTACATAGGAGATGAGATATAGCAGAGCCTCCTAAATATAAGAGCTGTAAGATTCCGCCATTTTTACCATGAGCTTTCAATAGAGGGTACTTTTTCATATCAACCAGTGTATTTTAATATTTTTTAGAAGTTTTTTGTAACTAAAAACATAAATGCTTCGTTTGAATTTTCAATGTCAATGGTTAATTCAATATTCAAGGAAAACATATTTTAAAATTGAATCATATTATGTCGAGTTAACACAGAAACATTTAATTTTTTTTTTTTTGTAGAAACAAGAATTTGTTTATATTTATTTATTTATTTATTTTATTTAATATAAATGTTTGAAGTTCTTATGAACTTATTACATTAGTGGCAAAATACTTAATTTTAATATATTTCTAATTTTATTTATTAAATTAACCTATAGGTGTGCAGCAACATACTAGCGATTCATCAACTTGAAGTTGGCAAAAAAAGGATTAAAAAAAATAGAATTTTGATATTATTAAGATGAAGAAAAGTATTTTTTCCGAAACACGGCAGGGGATTTAGATTTCTTAACGTTATTTCTTAACGAATTTTACATGCTAACTCCATTCACAAAAAATAATGAATTCATCAGATTACATTTATTAATAGCCGGAGTCAAAAGATGAATGAGACGATTGGAAAATGAAACTATTTTCTCTACAATATAGGTGTGCTGTTTATACTTTAAGGGGTATATCCTCTATCCGGTCGCAAGTTTAACTATTTGCGATCAGACATATGGTTACTAGATTTATTTTGACATGCCAATTCTTACATCTTTTTTAAATTTTAATTTGTTTTGCGATTCTTAAGTAGAAATACATAAACAGACTGTGACCTCGGAAAATGCGTAGCAGTCTTTTCGTAGATTTCTACTAAACAATCGCAGGACAAATTTAAATTTAAAAAAGATGTAAGAATTGAAATGGCAAAATAAATCTAGTACCCTCTAAGTAAAGCGTAACATAAGCGAAACAAAAAATGAGTTAACTTCATATATAAGACTTCGCAAACGTAACGTTTTGGCGTTAAGAAAGCGAACCGTTTCCATAAATTTTGAACTATGAATTTTAAAATAAAAATCGTACCACTGATGTATCACGTTTCGATACGCCAAAGCGGCCTATTTGCGTACCGTAAAAACGAAATGATTTTATATCGAAAAAATTAAGGTTTTTTATGACGCTAAGGCGATAGGTTTGCGTTGTGCAAAAGAGGAATGTCTTTGTATCGCAAAACAGAACTTTTTTTATAACGCTGAAACGTATTATTTGCGATCCATTTGAGTAAATTTAGAGAAATATCTTTGTTGAAATAAAATAAAATTATTTTTATGTGTAAAATACAACAAATTTATTATTTAATTTTAATATCATTGGCAAAAATATTATCACAATAATTTACTATATGTATATCACAACCTCATTTAGGATTTAATACTACTTCAATACAATATACTATTGTATTAAAAATTTTAGCAAAACAATTCATTAAATTTCATTTAAATACTTATTTGCTAAATTATGTAATAATAAAAAATTAAATATTTCAAAAATTTATTTATGTGTACTTATTTACTAATTAGAAAATTCATTAATTTACTTATTTACTAAATTCATAATTCAAAAATTCTTACCTCAAATAAACAAATCAATAAACGATACTCGTAATGATTGTGACGATCGAAAAGCAAAACTATGATTAAAAAGAATGACAAAAGGTATAATTACAAATGGCGGACTCTTTATAATCTTTATGTATGCATACGATGACGTTTTGCCATATTGTTAGTAAAAACCGCGTCACGTAAACGTTCAGCTTTCATGCCGTTTTAAGCGGATTGCTTTTTTCTTTAGAGGGTAACCATATTTCTGACTGCAAATAATTAACTTGTGACCTTATAGAGGGTATACCCCTAAGAACTTGAGAATGTATAAACAAACTCGAAACTCGTAGAATTCAGCAAGAGAACAACCAAGTAATGAATTAATAAAATTCGAGATGTGGTCGTACTTGCTTAGCCCGTATACTTATCTTACACAAGAATTAAATATCAATCGAAGTTCATTAAAGTACTTGAGTAGCCTTTGACTTTCGAATCAAACGGTTGATATTTTTTTCGATTTTTTTCCTTGCGGTTTTTTAATTTAAATTTTTAAATTTTTATAAATCATCAATTGTAATTGTCAGTGAGGTTTTTATATACGAATTAACTCGTATATTATAGTTTGCATGGAGATTAGAAATACATTACTGTCACGTACGAACACGTGTGTGTCGTGATTAATATATATATAAAAAAATCGTGTAGCAAGAAATTCATGTAATTTCAAAATGGATCCGTCTCCAGAATTCGGTTAACCTAAAGCACCTGATAAAACGGATACGACTATATCGGGTACAGCTGCTGGAGGAAAATGTGAGGATAAACCCGATTCTGGAGATAAATATGAGTCAATAAAGGAAACGGATTTTTCATCTACCACTACCACATCAACGAAAAGGCGATATATAGAAAACCGGTGTTACCACGAGAGCCGATCGACACGTGTGGGGGATGGACTGCACCAATCGAATCAACCTGGGGAAATACAGCTAAGTGTTCTGTTATTTTGATTTTTTGTGTATTATATAATTTTATTGGTGTTATTTGTGTGTGGCCGATGGCCTGTGTAGTGGTTGAACCCTTATAATTAGGACCCCCTTTTTCCATTGTGTTGTGGTGTTTTGTTTTCATACAATATCGCATTTTGGTATTATAGACTAATATTTTCGCAAAAATGCGCTCAAGGTCGGATGCGAACGGCATATTATAAAATAGTATGGCGGATTTTTGCGATACTTAATTTTTCAAATGCGAATGGTCAATATAACAGTCGCATATCGCATTATTTAATACACATACGTAATAAACTTTTATTTTTTTAAATATTTTAAATATAAAGGTATTAAAAATTGTTATTTTTGTTAAAAGTAAAAAATATAAACTTTTATTATTGTCGTGCAGTAGAAATGTATATTTTCTCACATAATTCAAAGGGATTTGGCGTGTTTCGTTAAAGATTTATTTTTAATATTGACGTATTCAATACACTATCAAGTATCACCTTCTTCATCATACTCACAATTATTTAAATTTAAACAACACAGTCCATATTAATATTTATTTAAAGAGTAAAAAAATGCAAAAACATTACGAAAGGTTAATTGTGATTATATGAACTGTCAGATGTTGTAATGACATTTAAAAAAATTCCCAATGAAAATTTCCCTACAGGAAATGCGATATGCGAATCGCATTTCATAATATAAACGCAAGTGGCGGATCGGATCCGCAAAATCGCAAAAAATGTGAGATGCGACCGGTTTCATAATATGGCCCCTGTATACATACTTGTGGCGTTTGTTGCGGCGCGGGTATGTAGTAATTTATACCTGCGGGAGCGAGTGCGATGTATTTGACCCATAAGGTATTTTGTATTAGGATCATTCATCAGTTTATTCATATCTTTTTGATATCTTTTTCCTTTTTTCTTTTTTTAAATCTTCAACTCAATTAAACGAACCATCAAAATACTTCTTGTAACCGAATGGAATTAGCGACACCTTTTTCAATTGGATTTATGAATATTAATAGTAATTATATTAATATTATTTTCTTTGATTAAGAATGAGTAAATGTTTATTACTTAGTTCGAGATAGTTTCGTTCTAAATTGAAAGTGTGAATGAATTTTTAAAGTAGCTGGTTAATTAAAGTTTATGATATTGTACTAAAATATAATTTTATAACGGTTCTACAGTCCATAAGGTCAGTATGGACTGTAGAATTTTTAGTTCATCTTATGTAAAAATATATGCTGTCGGGTCCTTATCAACAAACATCCCTCGCATTAAAAGGTGTTATTTAGATTTTAAAACGGTTAAAATAAGCAGCATGAGATGAGATGACCCCAAGATGCCATTGTAATAATTATTCCAGTCGTAATATGCCTGATGACGATTTACATACATATTATGAAACTTAGAACATCCTTTATTAATTCTATCATCTTACAGATTCGTGATTGCTTTAAAAATTTTATTTAATTTGTTTAGGTGTCGGGGTTCTGGAGCTGTGCCAAACATCCATTATTGATCTTACATATTGCAGATTAGCTGTTTTTGAAACCATTTGGAATTAGCTACACGATAGATATGCTGTTTTGATTAAAAATTAGATTCCGATTTCACAAGCAGCTAAAACTTTTAATTTACGATTTTGTAGTATAGAGACCTCTTTTTTTCCAGTGGCTTGGCTCCTTTTTTAGTTATGCGTTTTAGTAAGATTTTTTTTAATTATTAGTTTTGCATCCAGTGGGTGGTATTTAATAATAATTATTAATTTTAATTTTTTATTATTTTAGATCTTTCTTTTAGATTTTATTAAAAATAGGTATTAACGAAAATTCAAGAAGATAAGTTTGCAGAATTAAATAACAGTTTTTAATTTTCAGATGACCGGAAGTTTTTCAGTTACATTATTAATAACTAATTCGTAGTTAAATTTGTGTCGTCATTGTGTTACTAACTATCGACTACTTAGGTGTCTGTAACCGGGTCGAGTCTCTCCTTACTAACATAACCTTTCCTATCCCTCGATTTTGTTATGTGTAATAACGGTGTACGGTGGGCCCCGGCCATATCTGGGATTACTTGTCAAATGACTTGGTAGTACATCTCAATCAAATCAAATCAAATCGAAATTCATTAAAGTACTTCTTCTTTAATTCAAAGAAGACAATATCTCCGTAAAAAAAATGTAGAAGGGTGTAAGATTTCACCCATTGGAGTCTAGTATTGGTATTAAAGCACTTCGTGGTAGCATTCCATAACATTCTTAATAAAAAAAATACTTGATTACAAACTGTTTCGATGTGGTAACTCCAGCATAAGCATTTGTCAAAAGTTAAGCCTAAATTATTCACAGAATCGGAAAAATCTACCTCCTCTCCTAGTACGCTGATTTAAGGTGGGTTGTGCGTATCACGAATTGTAGAAGGTATAATAAAAGATTTGGTTTTTCCACCATTAAGTTCAAGATTATTTTTTATAGACCATTTTGTATCAATTTGATATCGAAATTATTATATGTGTATGTAGAGAGAATAAGAAATTAGTATAGAGTGTTCCATCAAAAATTTCGGCATTATTTTTCTAAAACAAATGTTCGTTAAAAATGGTTTTTAGTAACAACGTAATATGGGGGTTATTGTGTTTCGGATTCTATTTCAACATTGTTGATGAACAAGCTTCGAAAACTGTTTTCTCGTTACTTCTTAAAAATTTGATTTTTCATCGCAACAAATTCGCAGCCTATATTTGGTGTGTTCAGTCCAACCAAAATGATAAAATTTATCATGATATTTTTTGTGACCCTAACTTCACTCCGTATAATTTTATGTCAAACCCGAGTGAACAACCAAATTGAAAAAATAATTATAAATTGATTCTGCACGTCAAAACATTGTTGGCGCTGTCATAACAAAAATTTACTATTTACTAATGCCTAAGTGTATTTCACAACAGTTTAATACTTCACATCTTGTCTTAGCTAATAAAACAAACCCGGGGAGTACACATAGTAATTCACACATGTAAACATTCATTCAATTATAATTTACGACAGAGATTTGCAGAAAATTGATTGCGCTAAAAACTTTCACAAATTGTTTTTAGATGGCATTTATATGTGTAAAGGAAATCATATTCTCGCCCAAATCATGAATACACGAATAATTGTAACCACACAACGTTAAAACAAAGTTAAAACTTAAAAATGTGTGATCTCAAAAAGGCGGTACAACAACATTTTCATTACAACAACAACAACAACAACAACAATTTACAGCCACAATTTGCATTTCACTCATTTTTATTGCACTCATTTTTAACTTGAGGTGAGGCTCGAGTCGAGACACATTTCATGCGGCCGCCATCAGAGGAAATGAAATGGACATTGAAGATTGAACAAAAACACAGAAAAGAAACTACACACACAAATCGTTCACAAACAATATATTTTTTGAGTTTACACCAGACACTGATTTGAACTACATTGTTTTTAATGTCTTATTGTTAATACGAAATAACATTAAAGTTGAACAAAGTGTTGTTCCTTTCCATATAGAATCATAGCGCAATAACATTAGAAATAAAATGTATAAATTTTGACAGCCAGAATCGAAAATATTTTTGGTTTTTTTTGTGATAAATGAGTGCGTTTTATGACAAAAGCTGATAAAAAATATCATGATAATTTTTATCATTTTGGTCGGACTGAACACTAGGATTGTTTCATCCTGTAGTACAAACAAAATAGAGTTTCACAAAATAAAAACATTGTAATTTGATAAAGGTTTTCGCAAATACTAAACCAATCAAAAGATGTCGCCCAACACGAGCAAATTGGATTGAAATAAAAAAAGAAAAAATTTGGAAAAATTGTTACATTTTTCTATTAATGTTTTACAGTGCACAGCAACTATAACTATGATGGTGAATATTTTACGACGAAAAGTTTTATTTACGCCAACCGTATTATAAATAAAAAGTATAACTTTTTTAAGTTTTATTAATTATGTTAAATTATTATATTAAAGATTTCGCGCTTTACCACTGTTAAAGTTTATTTCGTAAGGTTAAACTTCAATTTTATGCGATTACAAAACCGAGCTTTCTGTAATTTTCAAAATCCGTTTACGGATGTCTCTATAATAAATTTACTTGAAATTACAGAAAAGAATAACAACTATTTGATTAATTATTTTACTCTTTTCTGTGATTTCAAGTAAATTTACCATAGAGACTTCTGAAAACGGATTTCGAAAATTACAGAAAGCTCGGTTTTGCAATCGCATAAAATTGAAGGTTTGTTGTTTTTTGTGATAATACTTAATTAAGAAAATCAATGATGTCAACGATGTTGTATACATTTCTAATAAATAAATTTTGATGGTGATTCATAAAATTTCGTTTCAGCTCACGTTTTCTATCTTTAATTTTGTTATAAATGTGATCGTTTAGATTGCTATTAACTCCGTCATTCATCTCGAAAATTCTGATGTGCATGAGACCACAATTTACTAAAGACGTTAAATTTTTATAAAACTAAATTTTAAATTGAATGTAACAGGAATCCGTGGCAGCACCCGTTATTAACTTACTTTACTAACCTACACAACTAAACGGAAAGCTCATTTTTATAGAAAATTAAATTTACGCTCCGCTTTAGTTTAAATTTAATAATTTAATTCTACATTATGATGGCTGATTTTCAAATATGTGCTCTTTGAATATTTTATTAAAAATATAAAATTAAAATTTATATTATATGTTTAATTTTTTATTCATAAATTTATGTTGAAAAATTTTCCAATTTGTATGGTTTCTTGTAGTAACTCTATAAAAGCTTCCCTCTATTTAAAGCTCTCTTTTTAATATTAAGGCTCTTTAAAATCATAGATGACTCTGGATAGAGTCCACAAAAGTCAGGAACTGTTCGTTGGCCAAACTAGCGGAATATTTTGTTTGGTAGTTGAAAGGCTACTGAGTTAAGATGATTTTAAGGATTTATCTATATGTTGGACCCCAACAAGCGACGTACACTGTTTGAATGTTGAACGAGGTCAGATGATTTTCTTTTCTTTTCTATGCAAATAAACTAAGATATCATCCGAAAAAGTAAATAACTATACGCGTTAGGATAAATAGCGGTGAATAAATAGATAGGAGAACGCTTGGTTCTGTAACGATATGACTGTACATATCGTGACACGATTTGTTTATGTGTCATACAGCATACCATATCACATGCTGTAAATCACATGAAAAGGTTGGGTTGAGAAATAACCTTCTCAATCAACAATTTTTTTAAATTAATTTTACTTTCCTCTGTACACATCATTTGTAATTATAATTGTTGTCGTTTTTGAATTCGAATGGCATGATATTAAAATTTTAGGTAGTATTGTGTAGGTAACCATGAACTACAGGAGTTCGGTATTCTCACTCGTTAAAGTTTGAAGATTAACTTCAAATTAACGATAGAAATTGTTTGCGAAAGGGGAGAAAACGTATTATATTTTCAGAGTCATCGGACTCCGTTGGTAAGTTTTTTGTTGTTGTATATCTATAATATATTGCTTGATTCGTTCCTTTTCAAATGAAATTGATGAGAAAAAGAAATTTAAATAGCTTTAATTTGATTTCTTTTATTTAAATAAAATATTATATGAAAATTCAATTAATTTGAACAACAAGTTTAATTGTTTATTTCGTTATCCTTCTTGATTTACGGTTGGCATATTTTTTCTCTGTTGTGTCTGTGATTCTGTTTGTGTGATTATTATATAGTAGGTGCTTTAAAAATAATTGTATTGAGACATAGAGATTCACGTCATAACTATTTCGTAAATTATTGGGAACCGTATGGAATCGTGCGTAAGGGTATTATGTTTTTTCCCTTTTTTTTGTGTACGACGATATTGTCCTTATTAACCACCCAATAAACTGAGCTAAGCCGTGCTACAGATCCATTGACAGTCTCTGATATGACAAAATTTGAGGTAACGATGATGTCATTAGTTGTTTGACGTGATGGCATTCTGACCGGCTACAGTATGCTTGAATGATTATTTTGATACTCCTATAAGCAAAGGAGCACGTATATGAAATTTATCGCAGCATTCTACACCAGAAAATAAAAATTTTAATCAGACAACACTAACATAATAATAACCAATTAGCTATTCTGTACAGTTTATACCAGCCTAGGCTTCGGTTCATTTCAATCAAATATATTATATTTGAGAAATTTGCTCAGGCCAGACATTTTACCAATATTAATGAATAATCGAAAAATTATCAAATTTAATAAATTCAATTTGTGTTTTCATTAAAAGATTAAAAACGAAACCATCTGATGGCAATACGGACCAAATGGCACAGTGATTACAGCTTTTGCGTTTGGATCAGGAGGTATCGGGTTCGAATCCTGATAGGGACAGGATGCAAAGGGAATTCTCATCAACAGATTACGATCTGGAGTGAAATGGAATTAAAGATCCCCTGTTGGAGTGCAAGAACTTATGGGCCGACCAATTTTCCATGCCCGTATAGGCTGGCATGGAGCTGTGCAATATGCAAATGGTGATAAAATCGGACCTTTAGCCGTACGTCCTCAATTTGGCAAGCAATGCGTAAAATAGATTGCATAGATTAAAACATGAAAAAAAAATCGGACGGCAATCTAAATAGAACTGATCGAATAATAACTAAAGAATCAAAAAAACTGTGATTATGGGAGGCACATAGTAAAAGGACATGTTAAAAAAAATTTGTTTCGTGACAAGTTCTCGAAAATGGACTCTTGGCTAAAAATTGCATTAATTTTTATATGAATTTTCAATCCGCTCGATGAAACTAACAAGATTGCGTCAAGATAAAGAATGACTCAGGTCAGGGCTACATGATTTTGAGATGTGTAACGTAAGCTAATTAAACCAAATTAGAAGAAAATCGTTTAGTATTTTATTGATTTTTATTTAGATTTTCGTCCCGCTCGAAAAAAACTAAAAATATTTCGTCAAACCTAAATATGTTTGAAATCCGCTCTACACGATTTTCAAATGTAAACATACACACTAGTAGCTAATTTGAAGCCAAAATAGAAGGAAGTTTCCGGAAATAAACTTTGGGCTAGAAATTTCAATGATTTTTATTTAAGTTTTCGTCCCGCTTGAAAAATTTCTTGGCCGAGAGTTTATTTTCGAGAACTTGCCACTATACGAATTTCTTTTAACTTGACTTAGAAGATTTTTTTTTATTTTTTTGAATTTTCATTTTAATAATATTTAATAGTTTAGTTATAATTAATTCTATAACATGTTACTAATTGTGTTATATAGTGTAAATAATATTGTATAATATATAACTGTAAAAAATTGTATTCTTTAACATACAATAGCATAAAATAAATTATCGTAATCATGAACAATTTTAAAACCAACATTTTTGCAGATTTAACACTCACTACATTGCCAAAGTCACAAAACGTAATTTAAAAAAAAACTCTGTTTGGACGTATATGTGAGTGTGCGTGCGCATGTACGTGCAAACTAAATGTGCCTGTTCTCTTTACAGTCCAGATTTTTTTTCTGATCGGGGTGAAACTTCATATTTTTCTTCAAATTTTTGAAAGAAATCGGCCCACAGAAAAAATGATTATGAATTGACAGATTGTAAATTAAGTTTACAAATATACCAGTAAAGATCAAATTTAAAAATATTTAGATAAAATAATGATTATTGACCAAAATGTGTCCCCTGTACACCCTATATAGACTGATTGATCGAGATGAAACTTCGAACCTAATCTTTTCCACAAACTGGGATATATCAAATAATTTCAGACAAAATTGGTCACTGAAAGTGACAACTTCCACAGAAGCTTCCTCGTTTTACAACCGGAAGTAAAAGGCTAATAGGAGCTTCTTATATTTTTGGATGTAATTTGAAAAGTATATCATTTACAGATTGACTGACCTTAACTAATTTGGTAACAATACCGGTTCAGATAAAATTTCCAAATTTTAAGATTGATTGGTGGGAATTTAACTTTATAATCAAGTTTTTCATAAATAAGGAGATCCTAGTGATTTTTTACCGAGGGCAGTTCGTTTTAAGTGGCAGCTTCAATAGGGACATTATAGTTCTTTGCAAATATTTTGAAAAGTATATTGATTATGGGAAAATCGAATATAAACTTAACGATTCTAAATAAAAATTGCAACAATAACGGTTCAAACCCGTTTTCCAAAATTAAAGGCGTAATCGATTTTTGACAAAAAACTGTTTTCTTGTATCGTTCTATCCAAGCGATTTTTAGTCGTAACCGGTTTACCGGAAGTGGCATCTTCAATAAGAGCAAAATTAGTCTAGATCATTTTACAAATTTAACTGGAAATGACGAGTTCAGGAAAAAACCTTAATTAAAGGAATTTGAAGTTTCTAAAGTCTAGGCGGATTGGCCATTCGGAATTAAACTTCATACTTAACTTTTTTTCATCAGTTAAGAAATCCTTCCGTAACTTGATAGAAATATGTTTAATTGGAGTGGCAGCTGTCATT
Source organism: Nephrotoma flavescens (assembly GCA_932526605.1). NCBI lineage: Eukaryota > Metazoa > Arthropoda > Insecta > Diptera > Tipulidae > Nephrotoma > Nephrotoma flavescens. The sequence continues at coordinate 74,877,480 of OW052220.1, forward strand.
GTAGCTTTTATAATTTATGCAGTGACCTTTAAAAGTTTGGTACTACAAACGAAAAAGAGTTAAAATATTCAAATAAATTTAAAGATTAAATTAACATAAGACATGGTTTTCGGATTCCCAAAATTTGTTCGGATGCCCAAATATTTCATCTAACAGAAAACCAAAAAACTGGGAATGGCTGCGAACTATTTTAAGGTGGAGATAAATAGAAAAAATTTCCTATTGGATGGATACCTTGTTCAAATGCTGCTAAAAAAATGTATCACTTATTCGCTCGCAACAACAAAATCTATTTCCTAAAATAATGGGAAAGAAGGGAGGGGAGACACAGTATGAAAGAGGTTTCAGTGAGAAATGAACATCACTATACCATTTACTATAAGTATCAACAATGGAACACCTCATTATTTTATCTCTAAAAATTTAATGATTGAGCAAGATGGTCAGATATATTTTAATATAAAATTGCAAATCAGGGAATGGTTGTACTCCAACTTCTTTGAAATAGAGATAAATCAGAGAAGATATTTTATTGGTCAGTGATTCAGCAAAATTGTGTGATTGGGCCAAATGCTCAGGTATAACATCTTTTAAATTGATTATGAAATTTTGTTGAATGTTACAACTATGAACACGTTAAGTAATAGGTTCCTTTCCTCCAATTCTTTAAATTTGGGTGATTTAACAAGCTCGATTTACTTCGTAGCGGAGATAATTTAGAAATTATTTTGATTATAAATTTTTCGGAATATATACATAAAATATTATACTATTAACAAGTTATATTGTATACAAACAATATATCGGGTGATTTTTGTGTAATGTATACAAAATCATAAAACAAAATTTGCAGGAAAATTGTTCTAGCAAATAACTTTTCAAAAATATACACGATACTGATGGTTTTTGACTAATAAATATGCCTATCTCCATCAACCGAACACAATATTTTAATTGTTAAAAATTAATAAAAAATTCACTATTATAGCGTAAACCATCAGCAAATAATGAAACGGAGGCTCACAACAAAGGAAAACGATCACCGATGATGTAATTAAAATTCTATCGAGCAATTTCCGATTGCTGAGAGAAATGTGACATTTTCTTTACAATATTTATATTTTTCAATGACCACGGGTAAATTCGTGTTTCGTGAGAATATGAAAAGAAAAAGTTTTTTGATTGGCAATCGAGTAGGTTTGAATTGCACGTGAAAAATTTTAATCTCCCACAGTAGCTTTAAAATGGTAACGGTGAAAAGAAACGGCCCGGGGCGGCCACCCTGTGGCATGACGACCGCCCAAGGTCGCACCAGTAAATTTTTTTGTAGTACGTTTTTTTATTTTAAATTTTTATTTTATTTGATATATTTTCTTTTATATATTTTAATTTCTTTTTGATCTTAAAATTTTGTGATTGTAATCGAGCGCCGCATAGCCGGGTTCATGTCGCGCGCTCGGTGCACATTGGTCTCGCTTCAAATTTTGGGGCGTATATATATATTTTTTTAATTTTCGCTGGCGGGTATTGTTTTCCGTTTCCTCAACGTGGTCTCTAATAAAAAAATGAATTGCTAAATGTTTCCGGGTTTGGTATGGTGGGAAGGGAGATTCCGTTCCGTGTCGGCGTGTTGTTTCCGGTCCCATGGTGCCCGCATCCGATTTTGGAAACGGTGCTTGCGCCGTTTGAGCTCGGATGGATATGTGCACCGGGGCACCTCACTCAGTTATGATTATTGTGTTGTTCGTTACTCAAGTTTCGGCCGACGAATTTCGGCGAAACTCCGGTTTTTATTTTATTCGTTGCGATTTTTTTTATTTAACCTTCTGTGTTCACGGTGTAAGCCAGGAACATCGTAAGCTTTCAGCAAATAATGAAACCCTGAGAATGTAACCGGCAAAAATCACCGTGTGAAACCTTTGCGATGTTTAGTGAAATCTGCAGGATGGCAGAAGATATCCTGTAACACTTTTACCGACTCAAATCAGTAACGTAAATTTTTGCTCACTAGGGGCAGGATTATAAACTATTTCTTAAATATCACTCGGTAAATTAGCGTAAGCCGATAGTTAATTAGCGATAGTTCACGATAACCAATTATTGTTTCCGGTATAAATCCAGCTTCAGAAATATTTTATAATCCGTGTTCTAGTGATCAACTGAGATTTACATTTGGCCGAGAAATTCTTCAATTAATAATCAATCGATAATTATTTTTCCTATTTCTTTTTCACTATTTAGTTGTTATGTCTGAAATATCCAAGGGGATACTTAGTCAGCTTTTCGTTTTTTTTAGAAATATATGAATGGAACTTGTATAAGGATTATAAATATTGCACTGATTAAGAATTGCTTTAACAGTTTATTGTGTGGTGGGTGAGGAGATCGTTGTAATGTATTGGCATTTAAATGGATACAACCGTCACGACATCATCAATCACCCATTTTATTACATCAATAATATCCTCTTTTTTGTGAAGTCAGTAATAATTAAGGTTGCAACGAACAAACTGCAAAAATTCAACGCTTCCTTTATACCTATGGTGCAACTCAAGAACTTATCGATTTAGCGAATTATACCAGTACAAAACTAAAGTACCAAGAAGAAACTTAAGGAAGTTCTAATTTTTGTAAGGGTTGTGTATCTTTACACTTAAAAATGGGGGGAGTCAATTTTTCTACTTTTTGGGGTCGATATATTGTGAGTATTGAAAAAGTCGTAAACATTGTGAATGTCATTAAAATATTTTATATATTTTGTGTAAAAAGACGGAAAAATCTTAAATAAATTAATTAATACAGACGAATTTAAAATGTCTTAATTATATTTGTGTTTTATTGTTCACTTAATTATTCTTATCGAACCAATATTAACGAAGTAAATCAACACAAATGTATTGCATTGGTCCAGAAATCGTTCTAGTTATAGAAATATTTGGACAGTAAATTCGCATAAGGCCCACGTTCTTTAATTCAAATTTTTGTTTGAAGCATCACCTGATAAAAATTCGATTTTGAATTATTAGAACACTATAATATCCTAACCATACAAATTTTTGCAATGTGTGACACGTACTTACGTGTAATCCCATAAAGACACTTAAATCTTATAAAAAAATTGAAATAAAAAATATTTTATTCAACAAGAGGATACACAACAAGTCAAAAATTACATAAAAACAATGATATACCGACACAAAACACATAAATCTGAAACCAAAGTATAAGATGATTTATGGATTTAAATAATAAGAACATTTGAGCATTTAAATAAAACCGCACACTGAGAAATCAAAAAACGTATCTAATTCAATAATCATTTAATATACAACGAATAAAAATGTATATTCAACCCCATCACGCCACCACCTCCTTCAGCTAATCTTGTATACCATATATGGTGTATTGTGTGTACGTAAAACACCGAAAAAAGGAATAATATATTTCCACAGTGGATACATTTTTTTTTCCAAACAATGAATAAATGATTCATCATCTTTGAATAAAATGTTATACAACTTTTACAATAAAATTTTATTTCCCCAATTCACCCATCGGCATAGGCACAAACAAAAAGAAAATCTGTATAGAAAACAACAAAACAAAGAAAGAACAAACAAAAAGAAAATTTAAAGTGTTTCAATTTATGTTGATAAAGGTTTTCTCTATACTTTTATTTCGTTCCATAAAAGCTTCAAAAAAGTGTTCGTGCCACCTTTAAAATTTTCTTATTTGTGAAGATAAATTACACTTTTCTTATACATATATATATAAGTTCGTATGTAGTTTTTCAATAGTAGTTTTCTGTCATTGCCATTGTTCTCTTCCACTTTGATATCTCTACCAGCTTTCCTGTGAAATTATCCATGGCGCACAGTATAAAGACAAAAAAAATGAATGAAAAATCCATATAAGTGCATCGAGCAAAGAAATTACATACATTTTTGTACCAATGCACAGTAAATAGACAACTGCCTTGGGAAATTTAGATATTGTCGTTTACCCCGTTGTTGTTATTGAGACGGAAAAAAAGTCGTATTACAGTCAAAAATTCTAAATTAGTTTATCCAAACTATTATAATATTTATATATAGCATGTATAAATGTATATAGAAAAATAACTTCTTAACTAATATGAATTAAATCAATAACACGAATCCTAGCAGACTAAAAATAAAGAAGATTGTTAGATTTGGGAATATAAATCAAGATTTATTTATTATCCTCGGCACCATATATACAAGATGTTACATAGAATGAAAAACTCTATAATTGTGTAAGTTTTCCCCGCCCACTCGATAATGTATAAAGGACCAAGACGAAAATTGTATAAAAATGTTAGTATTTTTTATTTATACGAATTTTATCAACCGAAATGGTGATTTGTTGATTTTTCCTCGCTCACCATATACTCGTACTCTTGTACTATTGTTGTAAACAATCTGTAATGGACTTTTAACAAATTGTTTATTTGTGTTCAACAAGATTTTGAAATAGAAAACCTTAATAATTTATCGAATCATTTTCAGTATCTGTGTGTGTGTGTGTATCCGTACATAGTAACAGCTGGTAAATCATTTTAAATCATTCACAAAAAATACATAGAATTTAATTCATTTTGACACCAAGTGTACAGGCTTACCTATTTGGCGTTTCGATCTCCAATAGCGAAATTAGAATGCTCGTGTTTATATAAGAATCGCGCAAACTTTCTATAGGAAACATGGTGGATACTCGCCAAATCTATGTCATGTAAGAAATACTGAAAATCGCCTGAGCAAAACATACAGAGCTTTCACAATAGAAAAAATTTTTGCCTTAAACTTTTACCTTAAGTTTATCTCTCACAATGAGCAAAAAAATTAAATTAAAACCAGCTTCATTGTAAGTTTTGACATACTGACCTTTTTGACATTAAATTTTGTGGTAAATTGTTTATTTTTGTGCTAAATATTTTAAAGTGCTTTGTTACATATATTTCGATTATAGTAAATTTAAAAATGGGGCGTAACTATCTAATCATGATCTGTTGCTGTTATCGCTAATTGGCGTGGCTTACGTGAAGCTTAAAAAGCCTCAAAAAAGATACTGAGTGCATCCGCTTTGGCAACAAAGAACAAGATTTTGAACTTATAACAATCTTGTTCAACTATAACAGGCTAATTATAACAGAGTACCAAGAATTACTTGTGAAAATTACACCGCTGTTGAAAAAGCACAGTATCAGGAAAAGTTTACCACCAGGTCTCCGATTTATGTTAACATTAAGGTAAAATTATTGCCAGTCTTACTAATTAAATTGAATCGTTGCTAATCAGTTTTACACAAAGTGGAATTTCCTAAATTGCTTGGGTTGCACAGATGGAAAGCATGTCTTAATACAATGTCCTAGCAAGTTGGGAACATTGTATTACAATAATAAAAAATCATTTATGCGATGCGAATCTCAGATTCATTTTTGTTGACATAGGAGTATATGTTTCTAATCACGATGGCAGCATATTTCGGCAATCAGCTTTTGGGAAACATTTTTTTGCCAATATATTTAATTTTCCAAATGACCAACCGTTCCCGAAGAGCAAAGATGGACAAAAGTTTCCGTTTTTATTGCAGATGCTGCATTTCAATTGCATAAACATATGCTTAATCCATATGGTGGCATGGGTTTATTTGTGGCGCAAAAAGTATTTAGAGCAAGAAATTACATCGAAAGAGCATTTGGAGTTTTAGTGGCACGCTTCAATGTTTTATTTTCTAAAATAAGAGCATCACCGAACACAGTAGACAGCACAATCAAGGCCACGGTTGTTTTAAATAACTTCATTATTAATAAATGCAATGATAATTTGAGTGTAATTGGAGCAGAGCGACATGTAATGCGGTCTACTTTCAGAAAAATACAGCGGCCCGCGCAGAAAAAAATCTACTGGATTAGGGTTCGGTGCTAGAAATTCAGCTCGCAAGAATTTTACTATGTGAGACAGGATTAAAGATTAATTTATGAATAACGACATCCTTAGCTGGCAGATGAACAGCGTCAGTGTGGAAAGAACTTAAATAATAAATATATTTTTGTTTATTTAATAAAAGAATTTCATTAAAAATCCAAAAATGTATATATGTTATATATCAAGTTTTATCGTAAATAAAAATGTATTTTTTTACACACGTTAATTTTGCTTCCATAATACAGAATGTAAGAATTATTAATAAAACAAAATATACGATAAAATTTTTTTAAGAATATTTTTTATACAAATATGGTCGGTGTAACGCAGAAATTTTGTTTTTAATTTTTTTTTTGACATCATCGAAAAATTACAACAAAATAGAAACGATTTTTAAATGCAACTAACTGCATAGGTCTTTTCTTAAGGCAAAAGTTCAGAGTTTGCTAACTTTTTCCTTAAGATAAAAACGAAAAAAAAAAAAAATTCTCAAGTTTTATTTTCAAACAAACTTGTAAGGCTGTAGGAAAAGTTGTTCTATTGTGAGAACTTTGATAATATGCAAATGGATTGCTTATTTGAAAAAGTATTAACTATCAATTTTATTAGACGAGTGCAGAGTAGGCATTGCGTCACACAGTGAACGTGCCATTAACTGGAAAGTAGGCTAAGCGAAGTTCCTTAGAATTCCTTAATCCGTTCGCACAGCTACGCGCTGAAAATTTAAACGCATTGAAAATTATTTTCAAACCAACTAAAAAAAATAAATAAAATTTGGTTTAATCGATATGATCTATAGATCTATAGATAAATATTCAATAATATTTTAAGAGTAATGACTAAGCTAGAAGATTTTCAAACTTCCATTTCTACCGGTTGGTCATTTCCATTTAAAATTGCTCGATAATGATATAATAGGTGTCTAATAAAATTTTGACGATTAACGTTTGTTAATTCTCGTTTTGAGCTGTTCCAGGATTTCTTCCACTTTAAAGTTTTAAGTTTTCACAAATACGTTTATACGAGTATTTTGCACTCACTTCCATTTTCCCGAATTACCACATGAAAACTTGATCTTAAAAAATTTTCGACGAGTTTATTCATATTATAACGACATCTCCAGACATAACGCTATAAAGGTTCTGTTTTTAAAAACTTTAAAGTTTTTCCATGTATTTAACTAACTATAATTTTCGAGAACTACCAACAAACTAGACTTGGAAAATATTTAAGCGATAAAAATCAACGAAATGATTCAAATAATAAAATCTTTTAGTGACATCACTTGAAACGTAAAGTTTGCACGTTTATTTCACTCACCCAAATTTTTCCGACCTATCAACATGAAACATGATCTGCCAAATTTTCCAACGATTACCATCGACAAACCGATTTAATAAAGATGTTTTTCAGACATTACATTAAATTTTTACAAATATTTGAAATTCACAATTGTAGGACTCTACAGTTTTGCCGAGCTAAAAAACGAAACTTGGCCAGGAAAAATTTAAGACCATAACCATTGACGAATCGAATCAAGTTCTCTTGCAAACATAACACTTTAAACGTTTTTACGCTTTTGTTTATAATTTTTTGAAGTTGCTCCACTCCACAAAATTTTCAGAACTGCCAAAATAAAACTTGACCTGGAAAATATTATAGCGATAATAATCGACGAACCGACAGCACTTTAAACATAACGTTCATGTAATTGTTTGAATTTTTTCTGTGTATTTGGAGTTTTAATTTTCTTTTCATTTTAAAATTTGACTTGGAAAATTGTCAAGTCATAATATCAGTGAACCGATTCAAAAGAAATCTTGCATAACACTTCAAACGTTTTTTTTCAAATTTTTACAGATTGCAAATGCATTTTATTTCCCTAAATTTTCCTAAATCCCAACATGAAACTTGACTTGAATGATTTTCCACGATAACTTTTGATGAACCGATTCAAATGAAACCATTTCCTGTTTTTACTAATTTTTAAGTTTTCACGTGTATCACATTTCATGCAGTTTTCCCGAAATCTGTTCAGCCGATTTAAATAAAATCTTTCCCAGACATATAAATTTAAACGACAAGTTTATAAAAGTTCCCTACGTAAATTTTATTTCCACAATTTTTCCGAACTAACATCATAAAACTTGGCCAGGAGAATTTTTCAGTGATAATATTGTGCGGACCGATTTAGATCAGACATTTTCCAGACATGACACTTTAAACGATACGAACTCTCAAAATGAAATATTATATTCAAAATTTTCCTTCGATGACCATCAACGAACAGATTTATATGAGACTTTTATGAGACATTTATATGAGACGTATTCCTCACCCTACTTTTCCTGGACTGTTTTCGGGCGATACACATCGACGAACCTATTCATATATGCGAGATCTTTTCCAGATAACATTTTAGACGTTGACTTGATATAACTAATTGAGGTTTGCTCGTGTTCATTTCACTTCCACAAATTTTCCGGAACTCCCAAAGTGAAGCTTGGCATGAAAAATTTTCCAGCGTAACCATCGACGAACCATTTCACAAAAAAAAAATTAGACACTTAACACTTGTAACGTGAGGTTCTTACAATTTTGTGAAATTTTCATGTTAATTTTAATTACCACATTTTTCCCAACACCCAACAACAAATTTTACTTGGAAAATTTGTAAGAGATAACTATCAAGGAACCGATTGAAATGAGACCTATCCCAGACCTAGTGCTTTAGACGGAAGTTTACACAACAAATTTTTACGCACTCCCAACATGAAAATATAGATAAAAAAAATTTTCAGCGGCAGTAATTGACGGACCGATTTAATTGAAGTGTTTTCTAGATATGACAGTTTAAATATAAAGTTATTAAAAATTTGTTGAAGTTTGCTCTCTATTACACTCGCACAATTTTCTGAACTCCCAACATAAAACTCGATTTGAAAATTATTCCAGCGATAATAATTGATGAACCGATTTAAATGAGAACTTAATTTTTTTTTAATATTTCACCTGTTCTGGGGCTCTCTCAACTCTTTAGCGGTTTGCTTTTTCCGTACATACTTTTACGCCGTTCATACTTTTACATTGCATAGCTCCATGCAAGCCTTCATTGGCATGGATGATGGTCGACCCATAAGTTGTCCCCTCTGACAGCGAGTCAAAGATGTGTTACATTTCATCACAGATCGTTATATATATATTGATGAAAATTCCATTTACATCCTGCCCCTATTAGGATTCGAACCCGGTACCTCCCGATCCAAACGCCAAAGCTTTCACCACTCTGCCATTTGGTCGGTATTTTTGGAGTTTGTCCGTGTTTTTCAGACACCAACTTTTTCTGAACTCCTAACTTAAAACTTATGCAGGCAAATTTTCGAGGATCGATGAAGATTTCAATGTGATGGGTCCTATATTCAACACTTAAAACATTAAGGTTTTACCAATTTTTAAAGTTTCACGTTTATTTCAGTCCCTTAAATTTTGTCGAACTTTCAACATAAAACTTGACCTGAAAAGTTCTTCAGTGATAACCATTGACGAACCGATTTGAATGAAACGTTTTCCAGACATGACACTTTTAACGTCAAGTTTTTAAAAATATTTGAAGTGTGCTATTGTGTTTAACTCTGAAAATTTTCAATTGCGAGATTTTCTAGACTTACTACTTTAAACGGAATTCCACACTCCAAATTTTCCCAAGCTCTCAATATAAAATTAGGCTTGGCAAATTTTCCAGCGAAAGACATAACTCTTGATACGTTAATTTTTTATACGTAATTGAGGTTTGCTCGAGTATTTAACTTTCCCTAATTTTTTTTTTTCAACTCCCAACATAAAACTTGACTTAAAAAACTTGTCACCGATAACCATGAACGAACCATTTTAAATAACATATTTTCCAGACAACACTTTAAACGTGAAGTGTTTACCAATTTCCTAAAATTGCACGTGTATTTCAAACCAAAAATGTTTCCTAACTCTTAACATCAAATTTGACCTGAATGATTTACCGCCGATAACCATCGACAAACCGTTCTAATTAAGATCTTTTTCGGAAATGACACTTTAACTGTTAAGCTCAAAAAAAGCAAATTTTTAAAGTTTACGAGTGTATTTCATTAACCGCAATTTTCCTGAACTCCCTACATGAAAATTGGCTTCGAAGATTTTAAAGTGATAACCATCGCCAAACCAATTAAAATGAGACCTTCCAGAACCCTTCTTACTCCTCATTCCAGACATAACACTTTAAAAGTAAAATTTAAAAAAAAATTAAGTTTGCTGGAGTCACTTCGATGGAGTGTAATTCATCAAATTTTCTGAACATAAAACTTGACCTGGAAAATATTCCAGCGACAACGTGATACACGAACTGATTAAAATAAGATTTATTCCCGAAATAACTAAACGTTAGATTTTTGAAGTTTATACGCGTATTTCAATCGCTCCAATTGATATAGCCTTAACAATTTGAAACTTAACCTGGAAAAATTTCCGGTGATAGCCGCATCGACAATCCGACTTAAATGAGACCATTTCAAAACATAACACTCGAAACAATAAGTTTTTAAAATTTTTACATGTACATATTTTGCATCCCCAAACTTTCCTCATCTCCCAACATAAAAATTGACCTGAAATATTTTCTTTTCGACGGACCAGTTTGAATGAGACTTTTTCCAGACATGGGACGTTAAACGTTAAGTTTTTACAAATATTTAAAATTTGTACGTGTATATATTGTAACTAGATGAAATTCTCTATCACTCCTAAAATGAAACTTGATATGGAAAACTTTTCAGCGATAACCATCGACGAACAGATCCAATGAGAATTTTTCAGACATAACATGTTAGGCTTAATTTTAAATCCTAAGCTTTGACGAACTTTCAATATGAAACAAAACCTGGATAATTTTCTAGCGATATAGTAAAGTTTTTGCAAATTTTTAAAGTTTGCCTACTTCTGTCAGTGTTCCAAAACTACCAAAATGAGGCATGATCTGAAAAAATTTCTGGCGATAACCATCGACAAACCGATTCAAATCATATCAGGCATAACACTTTAAACCTTAATTTTTTCTTAATGTTTGGCCGTTCCGAAAAATTTGAAAATTGTTAGAAAATGTTTGAGCGTTACGAAATGACAGAACACTTTAAACGGTTACTTTTTACAAATCTTTGAAGTTTGCCTGTGTATTTCTTTTCCCCATCTTTCCTGATGCTCCCAACATGAAACTTGACCCAGAAAACATCTATGAACTATCGACAAATAGATCTTTTCTAGTCACAACACTTTAAATGTATAGAAATCATAGTTGCATTCATCGGTATGAAGTTTTTGGACACTTAATTATTTGACACTTTTATAATTTGGACAGAAATTTATTCGAGTGTTCAAAACTAATTTTTTAGACAAAATATAGATTTTTACACAGATATTTGCAGACGTGTACTTTTCATATTATTTTTTTCAGAAAATATTTTAATCATCAGGAATACATGCAAGTATTTTATAAGGGTCGTCGTTGTCGCTTATGGTAATAGGTTCATAAATCACCTAGTCATTCCGAAATTAGGCGTGGGGCTCTAAAAATTGTATACGAGAGCCCTACGTCTCATTTCGAAGTTCCATCAGGTGATTTTAATTCCACAAAATACGCCCTTTCAAACCTATAGCAAAAAAACATTTGTCAGTCCTAAATGAATCGTAATAGTGCTGAAAAGTCGCATTTTGTGATTTTAAGAAAATGTTAAAAACACAATTTGCAATTAACTTAACTTTTGGGCTTCTGCTATTGGCATATTTATGCTGTAAACTAAATTTTTTATTTTCAATGTTCTAATATAAGTTTTCTGACGCCGCCCATCAAATGCTGGATCAAAATATATACTTATTTTTCTATTTTTTTATGTCCGTTAGATTGACCATCAAGCGCAATTAGAACCGGATGCGCATTGCACATTACGCAACACAGTTCATAATTTATAGTTTAGGAAAGTATACCAAATATCACTACTTCTGAAACGGGTGTTAGTTTAGAGTCAGAAACAATTGGAGAATCAGAAACAGTTGATTTAGATTCATCATTTGATATGCAAAAAACTCAATAGAAAATTACTGCTTTCTTACAAATGCAAACACCATTATTCAACTTGCAGGCGGCTTGTGACCGTTCCGGTGTATCAAACAGAGCTGCTGTTCAGCTTCTGCAATTAGTGAAAACATTGTTTGATAAACATTCATTCGATTTTTCTTACTTAGGTGTAATTGGCTGTGAAAGAACACTCATAAATACACGCCAAAATGGAGGAATCCTAGAAGTTAAGAAAAGAAATGGAATCGTCCACTACGTGGTTTGTATGTCAGTTACACGCCAACGAACTATCGTTTCGACATCTTTTCCATGATTTCGATAGATCAACTACAGGATCTAAAAGCTTTTCGGGCGGATAATCGAAAGCATATCTGAGAACAAGAAGTTCAAAGAATATTAAAATCGTGAACTCAACGGACAGAAGGACACGTCCGTAAATTTCAAGTGCCAAAAATAAACTTTGAAGCCAAGGACTATTATGAAATGATTTGCTAGGCTTAAATTATAGAACCTCCATTGATGAGCCATATAATCGATATGGAATTACAAAATATGATTCAAAAAGGCCAGCCAATCGATAGTATAGATTTCGATCGGTTTCCGTGCCACACTCAAGCGGTAGGGAGATGTGTATAAAATTGGTGAAGGTGGCTGCCGCGGAGTATAAAACTTTTAATCAAACTATAGATAGTAAAATTTTTGAATTTTGTTGATAAAATTAAATTTTTAGGAAAAGATCCAATAAAAAAATTTCGAAAATATATTCAAATGTCTCTGTCAATGTTTAACCCTTCGGCGGCACCTCATTAAATGTTTTAAAAAAATTACTATTTTCAAAGAATAATATCAAACACAAAAATTTCATCTATTTGACAAAGAGATTTTTTTTATTTGCACTTTTTTAGAAAAGTGCACGTGTGCATCTGTCTAAAATCTATATTTTGTCTTAAACGTTAGTTTTGGACACTCGTATAAATTTCCTTCCAAATTATAAAAGTGTCCAATAATTGCATTTCATATAGTTATTGCACGTATTTTCCGCACGCAGTTATCTTCAATTTTGGTGATATTGTCAGTTTTAATGAGAATTTTCAGGATTTGCTAGGTTGCTTCGGGAATCTAACATTCCTTCAGATTTAAAAATTTAACTTTTAAAATAAGCATTTGGAATATTCCAAAGCGGTTTCATATATTTTTTAAATATTTAACGTAAATTTTCCTAATGTTTCCGGTGTTGTTCCCTCCAACCGCAGACATTAAAGATAATCCAAATAAATCGAATCGTCATATCGTGGAAAAAAAGTGGGGAATTGATCCAACATCTTTATGAATGGGCTAAGGCCCAATATTGACACCGATGCAAACTTTCCGTAAACAATTTAGTTCAGTAAAGAAAAAGATTTTTGGTTGAATGTCAAAAAGCAGAATTGTTGCATTTAAAGTGACAATAATGCACGAGCCTCTGTTCAAAAACCATTAACTCTACAAAAAGTCACCGTTTTTTGTGCTTTATAGGCCAAAGGGGCCATAATAACACCATATGTGTTCAAAAATGATGCTGGTGAAAACGTTTCACTCAACGAAGACAGGTATAGTCACGATTAGTAATATTTTGTGCCTTTATTGAATGGTATTGACATGATGGACGTGTGGTTTCATTGAGACAGGGCAACATGCCATACGGCGCGCGATACAACTAATTTACTAAACGAAGCACTTGATTAACAAAGTAATTTCGAGAAATGGAGTTATTGAAAATTGGACTTCCAGATTACGCCTATGTACAAGCCAGTCTTAGCGGTCACATTTCCGATATTATCCGACGGGTGGTGTAGAATCTCCAAGCCCTGTCGTTTTAATTAATTTTTCACAAGGTTTGACACATGTGGTTTTGCATTGGCGTGCTGAAACATTAATTTGTTGTGATTATTCACCCATTCTGTTTGTTTTTTTTTCTAAAGTTCGCGTCAAACGTGTGAGTGGTTGTCGGTACACCTGATTCATTAACATTTAATGCTATAGCCAAATCTGATTGTCTTTGAGAAGAATTTTCAGCCAACAACTTTCCCAAATCAAAATCTTAAAAATTTTTGGGTGGTTTTCCATGCACTTTTTCTTCAATGCATAAATCATCATTTTTAAATCGGCGAATCACATTCTATCCACCGCGCTTTTCTTTGCAATAAAATAATGTAATAAAAGATTCCGCAAAACCTGTTTATCTGGAATAAAATTGACATTTTCAAGAAGTTAGAAATACTAGTTGTTTACACTTTACACAACCAAATGTCTCATACTGCGTTTGATTGGCGATACCTATTGGGAAAGGGCGAGCCATACTCACAAACCCAATACATTTGGCAAAACAACCGAAGCACAAAAATCTTATAATAATAATGGCAAATCTTGGGCAAGCGAGTACTCTTTATTTTATGATGTTACATATCTGCTCATTCTTTTTGTTTTGTGAAAATTGGGCATTTTACATATATGCAACTTTAAAAATTGAACAGCTGCGCGCCAAATCTGTTATGCTTTAATTTGTTGTGCTATCTATACCGATTAACCCGTGCTAAAATTATATTTGTTGGATAAAAATGATAATGAGTCATAAATGAATCAAATGTCGTATCGTAAAATCGCAATTTGCAAAATTAGCAATATTTTAAAATTTATATAATTTTAAGCTCTGACGAGCAATTTCACATTAAGCCTATTAATATTTAATTGATTTATCAATCAATCACGCATCCAACGAAAAAATTAAATTTGAATTTTATTCGAGACGCTAAGGTGGTGTTTTGCATTCCTCGCATATGATTAATGGAATTTTTTATTAATAAATATTATTTATATATAATTAAATAAATAAACGAATATATTATTATTGGTATTTTTAGGCGCCTACAGGTTTCGTACAAAACACCCGCGAACATACCATATATGTGCGCGTTTTAAGTATGCATACCTTCACATACGAACTTTTATCCGTAACAATTTTTTGTTGTATTATTTTAATATTAATTAAATTTAATTGCCAAAAGTTTTGTAATTAAATAACCATAAAAGTAAATATTTTTTATTCAGTATTGTAACCAGGACTTTTTCGTGTTTGTGTATACAGGTATATTTTATTTTATTTTATTTTTTTTTTTTTGAAAAACATGAAACATAAAAGTTAATTTGAATGAAACATATTTGTGTTATAAATTAAAATACGGAAAAAAACTTTACATAAACATATATGTACAGAGTACGCATACAACATTGTATACGTTAAAAATGTAAATGTATGATAATTTAAATTGATATGCCAATGAATTTTATGACATGCGGAGCTGTACAATAATAATTATGTATGTTGGTATAAAGTTATAAAGCATACACATTTGCTTATACGAAGTTGAAAAGGTATAAATGTATAAAATGTACGTGATTTCCCACTTTACGATAGCACTCATTTTTACAACGCCTTAGGTTGAAATTTTTCAATAACAAACTCTGAATCACTAACCAGATAGAGGGTTATACAATTATGACTTTAGATTGTGGATACGGACTATCATGTTTTTCGTCTTATGGGTGTATCACACATTATTTAAAATAAATACATGGCCAGACCTTGGATTTGAGTTTTGAATTAGAAGGAACCGAAAACAGTGAGAATATAAAGACAGATTTATGCTTTAAATAATCACACGAGGATTTTATAAAGATAAAATGGTGTATGGCGGTATAATTTTTTATTTATGTTAGACATGGGTTCATGACATTGTTAATAACAATTATTCCTTCTAAATGAATGCCTCTGTATTTTTTCAAAATTCGATTTTGGAACACCAATTTTTGCCCACTTTTTCATCTAAATTTGCACTTGACAGTTCACATCGGAATTTTGGAGCAATTTTTGCTGTATGACATGTTACATCTATCTTGTTGAAACCACATATCGTTTATCGTCTAATTCATGACACAAAAAATCAGTAATCATGTGTCTGTAGCGTTCTCGATTATACGATAACTGTGCAATGTCATTTTCATTATCAAAAAAATATGGTTCAATTACGACTCCAGGCATAAACCACACCAAACTGTTGATTTTTGTGAATTTACAAGTGTTTGATGAAGCGCATGTGGGTATGTTTTTACTCTAAATGCGACAATTTGGGTTATTCAAGCAGCTATTTAATCATAATAAGGGTAAAATTTTTTGAGGGATTTACAAAAGATGGCATATCTGGTATTAAATCGCATCGGGCCATCCTGCAACTCTTTAACCACGTCAACCTTTTGTGCCAACAAAACGTAATTTTCTGGAAGCGCTAGGTAAGGAGTAAAATTTTTGAAAATTTTTAAATGCAGGATTGTTTGCTGTCAGTTCTTAGGAGGGGAAATCTAAACTTTTCCCGACAAATTTTTGATTTTCCAGCAAATTTTTCACTTTTTGTATATTTTCAATATTTTTTTATTTTTAATGTTAATAATTATTAAAATAGTTCGTTAACCTTGCAGACACAGGCAAAAAGTTTTTATCGCTCTTATCGCTTCTTCTGATAGTGCCACAAATGTTAAAAAAATAAACTTTTGTAAATATGATTTTTTTTTAATGTAATTTTAATTCGTTGTATACCTTAGAGGATGGGGACTGCCCAAATCAAAGGATTTATACAATTCTTTAAAATTTTATTTATAATTTTAAACTAAGTAAAAAAAAATTCAAAATTTGCCCGGACAAATTACTTGTACCGTCGAAAAACTGTTAAGATACAATGCTTATATCAAAATTTTTATAAAAATTACATATTTAATAAAATAATACGCCATTATTTTAAATGGAAGTTTTCCCGGAAAATTAGGTAATTTTCCGGAAAAAGTTAGCTTCCTCCTCCTAAATACTGTTGATAAACAACCCTGCAATTAAAAATTTATTCTCCTTACCTGATTTTTTTGATGTATACGTAAAGTAAACTTTAGCCACATTGTCTATCAATAAAAATATGTGAGTACTGGTTCCGCCGTTTTAAAAGTGGCACTTTTGACACCAGTATGCCAAAGAATGCAAAGGTAGGCCAGTAAAGTTTAAAGAGGCTGAGTTGGGAGCGTTATTGTTCCATGATTCACACCAAATTCAAAGAAACTCTCTGAAACTTTGAGAGTAACTCAATAAGCGAAAACCGCCTGAAGATCATGGATGCAAAAACAAGGATATTGGGTTTCGTAATAATTAACTAAAGCAATGGGACGCCGAACGCCGTTTTTTCACATGCGAGTATCTGCTCCAAAGATACAATTGAAAGGATTCTTTGTATCGAATCTTTAAGAAGGTATGTATGTTGGCCCGAAAAGTAGCTCTAAAAAAATGTATCTGTGCTTAATCAATAATATTTTTGTGCTGGCCCGAAAAATTTAGAAAAACTGCATTACCTTTAATTGTTATCGCGAAGTTGTTTTATATCAACATACTACAACAAGCTTTGATTTTAAAAGTCAACACTAAAAATAGCAAACAAACTTAATGAATTAATATATAGAGTTCAAATAATGTAGCCCCATTACTGTACCGGGCGGAAAGAAGGTTTGTGTCAGTCTAAGTATGTAACGATTTTCAAAAAAAAAAAATTACTAAGAAATTTTGTTCTGTGACGGTTGTCACAGGGATTACCTGAAACTTCAGCTACTGTCGAGCATTAGTGTAGGCTATCTGGAATTTATATAATGTAGCCCCATTACTGTACCAGCAGGAATGAAGGTTCGTGTCAGTCTAAGTATCTAACAATTTTCAAAAAAAAATTTACTAAGAAATTTTCTTCTATGGTGGTTGTCACAGGGATTACCTGAAACTTCAGCTACTGTCGAGCATTAGTGAAAGAAAATTTCTAAGTAAATTTTTTGTTGAAAATCATTACATACTGAAACTGGCACGAACCTTTTTTCCAGCTAGTACAGTATTGGGGCTACATTATATGAATTCCAATAGGCCATTTGCTCGACAGTAGCCGAAGTTTCAGGTAATCCCTGTGACAACCGCCACAGAAGAATATTTCTTAGTAAATTTCGAAAATCGATACACAATTAGACTGACACGAACCTTCATTCCGGCTGGTACAGTAAAAGGGCTACATTATTTGAATTCCAGATGGCCTACACTAATGCTCGACAGTAGCCGAAGTTTCAGGTAACCCCTGTAACAACTGCCACAGAAGAAAATTTCTTAGTAATTTTTTTTTTTGAAAATCCTTACATACCTAGACTGACACGAACCTACATTCTGGCTGGTACAGCGATGGGGCTACATTATTTGAATTCCAGATGGCCTGCACTAATGCTCCACACTAGCCGAAGTTTCAGGTAACCCCTGTGACAACCGAAATAGAAGAAAATTTCTTTGTAAATTTTTTGTTCAAAATCGTTTCATACTTAGACTGACACAAACCTTCATTCCGGCTGGTACGGTAATGAGGCTACATTAATTAAATTCCAGGTGACCAGAACTAACTCTTGACGGTAGCCGAAGCCTCAGGCATTCACTGTGAAAACCATCTCGTAGCAAACTGTTTTGGTATTTGTTTTTTCAGAATATTACGTAATATTTTTATACTCGTATTTTTAATACCGACTGATTTTACTTTTCAGTCAC
Organism: Nephrotoma flavescens; assembly: GCA_932526605.1. NCBI lineage: Eukaryota > Metazoa > Arthropoda > Insecta > Diptera > Tipulidae > Nephrotoma > Nephrotoma flavescens. The sequence goes on from OW052220.1 coordinate 74,896,168, forward strand.
ATATTATATATAAATTCATTAAGTTCGCTATTTTTAGTGTTGGCTTTTAAAATCAACTCTTGTTGTTATATGTTGATGTAAAACAATTTCGCGATAAGAATTAAAGGTAATGCAGTTTTTCTAAATTTTTCGGGCCAGCCGCAGCGCAGAAAATCGTGAGATAATAGTCAAATTCAACCGCCAAACCGAATAAACATGGCAAGAAGCTAATGTTGTGGATCTGGTAGGATAAGTTTGCAATGATCTACTATGTGCTAATCCAGCCTAACGAAAGTATCACTGGAGAATGTTATCAACAACAATTGAAGCAATTAAGCTGAGCACTGAAGCTCAAATGTACACAATATGTCAGAAGATATGATAAAGAGATCTTTAAGCACGACTACGCTCGGCCATATGTTGTAAGTAAGTGTCGTGAAAGAAAATTTAGAGATGCTTCAATGGGATATCCTACCAAGATAGAAAAAACAATAACTTGGGTCGATTCTTGGACCGCCTCAAAACACTGGGAATGTCTTCATCGCTGAAGATTGTGAATTTATTGAATTTAAAGCCTTTTCAATGCCTTGATGTGCCGCGGAAGGTGGTGTATGCGTAGCTTCGATTAATTATTTGGTTTAGACAACGAGTTTTAAGGATAGTAGATCCAGCGATAATATTGGTATACCCATGATTACGTATATACCATTCTCAACCATAATCCGAGTTACATACTCTTGGTCATTGAATACCGCAGAATCCAGATCAACGTAAAAGACATTGTTCTTTTCATTCAATGCTTCAGCATGTATCCTCGATAAGCTGTCTGAAAACACGTTCAATGAACCATTTCTACAATCTATATTAAAGTCAAAAGCTTGAAGTTTCTTGGACCTCCTCGCAAAACGACTCATCCCATCTCACTTATCCATCAACCACTGCAAACTTGAGTGGTCCGTGATCACAAAAAACGGATATCCCTAAATGTGCGGTTTAAACCTTTTAATGTTCATCACTGCTGCCTTACACTCTAGTTCCGTGATGCAGTAGTTTCGTTGTGCTTTATTCAGCTTATGCGTGGTAAACGCGATGGGGTGTTCATCCCAATTGAAACCATACAATCATTACTCTCGATGTAAGTGCGTCACAATGTATATAAGCGGCAATGAGTACGCGTCCTTTACCGTAACCGAGCCTACTACGAAAGTGAATATTCTTGCCAAGAAAGTGTTAATGTGTGTCTGGTGTGATTAGAAAGGAGTCATTTACTACGAGCTCCAAACGGCCAAACGGTTACAGCTGAACGATATCAGGCTACGCTCGCCCATATACAGCAAAACCAACCAGGAACTCATAGTCCTCCTTAGGCCAGAAAGTTTTACAGCATGCGGCGTTTTTTCCAGATCTGGCTCCTTCTGATTGTCATAATATTTGAAAGACCAGCGGTTTACGAAAGATGGAAAAGTGGAAAAATTACTAGTTTGCTTCGAAACCACAAAGCTTCAATCGCGAAGGCATTCAAATCTACCTGATAAATGGAGTTTCTACTTACACATTAAATAAGCCGCAAACTGTTGTTGATGTGGAGAAAATCTTTAAATCTTGGATTTTATAAAAAATGCAGTTTCGTTCGAATCTGAAATAAGGTCATCTACTTCAATTGTTTGGTGCAAGAACGCTTTAACCAGTTCCACCAAATGTGGCCCATGAACATAAAACCATAAAAATTTCCTTGGCCTTACAATTGGGAACAATTGACGATATAAATGAAGTGATTGCCGACAGAATCCTTAATGATAATGAGTTGCTAGAAATAGCATAAAAGACAGTCGGTTTTAACGACAGCAGTGACGATGATAAACCATTCTTTGTCAGTTTTAGTCTTCAAGGTTTCCAACTACCATTAACAAATTATTTAATGCTGAAAGATCAAATGATTAAAAGATCTTTCAAATTTAATTCGGTTTTGTATAAATCTCTTATGCGTTGCTGCCAATATTTTTAAAAATTTGCTGTAAAAATAAATCAATCGGCAACTACAAGTAAAGTTGTTCCAGAAAATTTCTCTAATTTACAAGAAAGTGAACTGCCACAGAACACAAACTACTGTATGCAAACCATTTTTGATAGTAATGGTTTGCTAATTCGGTACAAATAAATTCGCGTATTATCCGAAAATGGATCGGACAAAAATGAGGTACAAATTTCATCATTTTTCCAGGTTCCTGGACTTGTGATCTGTTGTTCATTATAATTATTAGTTTTACTTTCTTTTACTTAGTAAAATAAGGTGTAGTAATCATAAAAAATGTTGAATTCGAGATTTTTGAAGTGTACTTTTTTAAAAATCGCTGAGAGTGTGTGCACGACGTGGAGGGGTTGACAGATCCCAATGATTTTTGGGCGAAACCGGAAGTGGCAGCTACCATAGGAGCTTTCTCGTTCTTTGCAAATATTAAATACATAAAGAACAGAAACCTTCTAAATTAAATTTGCAACAATATCGGTCAATTAAATTTTTCAAAAAATTTAAGGGGAAATAACGTTTTTTTTTAGATGTTTCTAAACAAAAATGTGATCGAATTTAAACTTCATAAATTCAAAACTTGGTTCACCGGAAATGGCATCTTCCACAAGAGCTTTTCGTTTTTACCAATTATCTTGAACAAACTCCGAATTAAGAGATAATTACACTTAAATATCCTTAAAATAATTTGCATCAACATCGATTAAAATCAATTTTCCAAAACTTAAGTGGAAAGGTGGAACTTTGTCAAAATAATGTTATTTTTGTACCGTAATGATGAACATTTTCAACCTCGAGTTTTTTGGCCAAATGTCTGTATTCTCTCTACATTTAAGATGGATTGACTAATCGGGGTGAAACCTTATAATTAAGATTGTTCCATAAATTCAAAGATCCTAGTGATTTTAGGCCGAAATCGGTCTTGTCGGAAATGGCAGTTTCTATCGGAGCTTCTATCGGAGCCAATATTAGTTCAGATAAAATTTTATCGGAAACGATTTGTTTCGATAAATTAAACTTTATTTCACCAAAATTCGGCGTCTAAAAAGACCAGGCGAATTGAATATTCGGACTAAAGCTTCATATGATTATTAATGGGTTAATCCATTGCCTTTGGAGCAGGGGATATTAATCCTCTTACAGTTGTATATCAACTACTATACATCGTTCGTAATTTCATTAAGTTATTGGAAAACGCTTTATTAAAATTCGCGTCTGTGGTTCGGTAATAGAGTTATAGGTAGCCCCTCGTAATTGATTAATCAAATATTTGAATGTCTTTCCAGAAGGCTGACTGAAATTTTTGTACACTGTTGTTATAAAAAACACGGCGATAGGAGTCACTTGGAATAGCGTTTCCTCTTGAATAACACTTCCATTTCCGAAATAACGTAATTGTAAATTTAAAATTATTAATTTTGAAATTTTTCTCGTAGCTCGTGAGCTTTTGATAATTGCACCTCTAATTCTTCAAAAACTTAATTATTAATATAATTTTGTGTTTAGTAAATTGCATTTTTATAACAATTTTACGTTTATTTAAGGCTTCAGTAAATTGTAAATTGAAACTCATAAATGAGCGCCAAATATTAAAATATGATGAATCAAAATTTAAAAATTATATGAAATAAAACGTCCCTAAAAATGCTTAATATTTAGTGCCGAATCATTATAGGTAAATTTTCTAGCCGATAGTTGTTCTTTCTTCGGGAGTAATACTAGATATTTTTTTTTAATTTCAGCTTATACGACCATGATGCTGCAATTCGTGTGTGGGCGAGCCCTGGATAAAACTTCACCACATTCGTCATATTTCAGTTTTATATTTATTGTATCTTACTGAAAAGTGACACTGGATTTTTTTTTTACAATTTAATAACGATAAATTGGCATTTTTTAACTTCACCGAAAACAACTTCAATGATGTAAAAGTGGTATGGTTTTTTGTTTAAATATTACCCGAAACCCGACCCGAAACCGGTCGGGTATTGGTAAAAAACCGAAACCGAAAGTCGGGTATAGCTAAAAGTCGGGTAATTGGATTCTCTAGATGTAGTGAATAAAATTAAAGAAAGTGACTTTTCTTTGTGAAAGTGTGAAAGTGTCTAGAGCTTAAATTTTATACACAAAACGTAGTAATTAAATTATAAGATAAGATCTTTTTGGGGTACAAAACAGTTCAGGGTCAATGAAATGAATTTAACGAAAGATTTGGGTTAAAATATTTCCCTAATGTAGCAAGCGGAGTTTCCTATATTCTAATTCCATGTTGCCAAGAACCAGGATGGCATTAGGTTTAGTTAAAATTAGGTCTTCATTATTTCCAAAATTGATTTGGTCGTTTCCATGGCGTTAGAGTTAGGTTGAGCTAAAATTTTGAAAACCGTTCAATATGTTTGTTTCCACAAACGAATAAAATAAACGGTGCAAAATAAAATTTTACAAAAACTAGAGTTTCACATACATTAAATATTTTAACTAAAGGCAGAACTATTAAAATATCATTTACTTGAAATATGTTCTAATGTGATACGAGTGAAATACTTAGAAATTGTATCCTTAGTAAAAAAAAACAGAATTCGTTTAGGAAAAATTTCAAATTCCTGTACAGCAGCATGAAGTATTTCCTAAATGAAGTATTTCCTAAAAAAAGCTAAGTGAAAATTGAGTGTATGTGTGTGTTAGTAATTATACACAAAAAATAGCAAACATTTAACCAAAATAATTTTAAAATAAGATCAAAAAATTCCTCAAAACAGATATTATTTATTTCCGTCGCAGGAGGTTTTACGACTTCATCGAAATACTTGTCGAGATTTTGAAATGTAATCATCGATCTCACTATCTTTTTATGTTAGATCATCTAATTCCATCAAAAGCCCAATTCATAAAATGTCATGGATATGGACATTTGATAGATCTAACACATAAATATAGTGAGATCGATGACCAACATCGCAAAATCACGACCAGTATTCCGATGAAGTCGTATAAACTTATAAAACCATATATGTATTAGGATTTTATTTAAGAAATATTTCGCTACGGTCTATAATCAGTCTTAAAATACAACAATACAAATAAATGGGACAATTTTCGGAAAAATTTCACATCTCTATATAGCAATAATAAGTAGTTTTCCCTAAATCCTCAATATATTTTAAAGCACGTATTAAAAAACTATACTGTTAAAATTAACCGAAAGTTTACGCCCGAAAGATGGTAATGCAGATAGGGCCTTTGTCATCAATACCTAAGGATGGTAATGTAGATATTAATTTTGCTATCTCACCGAAATTATTTAAAAATTTTGATATTGCAGATTGTATCGATAAAGAACGTAAAATTCAATACTTAAACCGAAAAATGCCGGCAATACAAATTTAAAAGTTACAAATGAATCATCAATTTTTTAACATAATATGTCAATACCAGATATCTATACAATAGCCATGAGACTCAATCACGTTTAGCTGTATAGGATGGTTTATATATCAAGATATAATGACAGATGAACGACGATCTGAGTGTACCAATTTGATGAACCATGACCATAAGTAGAATATGATTATATGTTGCGACGATAAAACTGTCAATCATTCTAGATTTTGCCAGAGAGACACGAACCTGACTGCCAATTCGATAGCCCATTATCATAAGAAGATTTTTAGTAAAACGTTAGAAGTGGGTCTGATAAAGTTATAGGGATGAAATGCTATAAAGATTAAAAATTATCAAAATTTAAATGGTTTATAATCGTCGTTAAAATTGTTTGCAACTAAAGATTATGCCAGTCAGTCACCGATCTGATTATTTCTATTCTATAAGAGTAGATCTGAACGCCTATTTTGATCCAGAATTGAGAGACGAAACCACAAATTTGTGTATACGTATACGACGTATAATACACAATTTTGAATAAGTGTGCTGTCATTTGTTACGCATGTATGTGTGTTGTTTTTGTGACCATATGCATCAAAATTTATCGAACCGGGTGGAATCGGTTCAAATTGTTGGTGCTTCCACTCCTGTTTTGTGACATTTTCCCATGGTATCTAGATGGGGAACAAATTTGTTCGGACGTAACGCCACACCATTCGCAATGTTTTTATTTTAGGTTAATAATTTTATATTTTGTAAATTAACAAATTTTATATTTTATAAAAAAAAACCAATTGTAAAACATTTCGTGTTTATTTATTTTTTACGTGTCGTTTTATTGAACACGAAATGTTTTACAATTGTTATTTTTTTTATAAATTATAAAATTTAAATTTACAATTGTAAATTTACAAAATATAAAATTATTAACCTAAAATAAAAACATTGCGAATGGTGTGGCGTTACGTCCAAACAAATTTGTTTGTTACTAATACAAAAACACATATACTCTACACTATTGCGTTTCGGTAATTCTTCTCTCCTGTTATTATTTTAGGATCAAAATACGCGTTCTGATGGCGTTATAGGGGTAAAGTTGTGATTTTCTTTATATGAGATTTTGGCATATAGATACCAATCTGACTATGCCAATTCGATAGTCAATGCCCATAGGTAGATTCTGATTATAGGTTAGGGGTGGGTCTGATAGGTTTATAGGGGTGAAATTTTTATTTTTCCATAGTCAGGTATGGTGTCTATATTTCAAAATATCGAATGACGAACGATTTTATTGTTGAAAAACGGGGAAAATTAAAATTTCACCCCAATAACCCCAACAGACCCACCCCTAACCTGTTTTCAGAATCTGCCTATGGTCATGGGCTATCGAATCAGCTTAGTCAAATTGGTGACTATTTGCCAAAATCTCAAATGACGAACGATCTTATCGACGAAAAATGGGGAATCCAAAATTTCACCCTTATAACCCCATCAGACCCAGCCCTAATCTAAACTCAGAATCTACCTATGGTCACAAGCCATCGCATTGGCATACACAGATTTATGCCAAAATCTCGAATGACGAACAATTTTATGGTTGAGAAATAGGGAAAATCAAAATTTCACCCCAATAACCCCATCAGACTCACCCCAAACCTATGCCCAGAATCTACCTATGGTCATGCTATCGAATCAGCATAGTCAGATTGGTATCCATCTGGCGGAATCTCGTGTGACAAACAACTTTATTGTCAAAAGAAATAAAGTTTCACCCCTATAACCTCATCCGACCCACAGAAAACCTATATCTAAAATTTGCCCTATATCTAAAATCACGGCCCATCAAATCAGCATAGTCTAATCTGTGTATGTCTGGCAAAGTCTTGAATTCCAAACCACTTTAACGACAATTACAAACCATTTGAAGCTTAATGATTTTTAAACGACAAACATATTCCGTGAACTATTGATCCAGTTGAGTTTAGCTATCAAGTAAATGCATTTTGTATTTAAATTAAATCTAGAAAACATATATGACTGTAAATATGGAAGGATTCACTTCCTGCTTGTAATAATTGTAATATAATTTTATTTGTGTAAATATTATTATTATTGCTTCAGTGAAATTTAAGTATATTATATATTCTGATTACATGTGGTTATTTAAATAAAGTTTACTAAATGAATATTAATATTCACTTCCTGCATGTAATAATCTGTGTATTATGTCAAACAGTAATAATGTGTTTTTATAACTATTGATCCATTTGAGTTTAGCTATGAAACAAATGCATTTTGTATTTAAATTAAAACTAGAAAACATATATGACTGTAGCAATGGAATGATTCACTTCCTGCATGTAATAATTACAATCTAATTTTATTTGTGTAAATTTTATTATTATTGCTTCACTGAAATTTAAATTTATTATATATTCTGATTACATGTGGTTATTTTAATAAAATTTACTAAATGAATATTAGTATTCACTTCCTGCATGTAATAATCTGTTTTTATAATTTGCAATGTATGAGTAAAGTGCAGTATATGCCGTGAACTATTGATCCATTTGAGATTAGCTATCAAATAAACGCTTTTTGTATTTAAATTAAAACTAGAAAACAAATAAGACTGTAACAATGGATGGATTCACTTCCTGCTTATAATAATTGTAATTTAATTTTATTTGTGTAAATATTATGATTTTTGCTTGAGTGAATTTTAAGTATAAACATATTCTGATTACATGTGGTTTTTTTAATAAAACTTACTAAATTAATATTAATATATTTTATTCTTTAATGCCTATAGCTAGGTGATTTCTGGATTGGATTAATTTTACATGATTTAATATGTTTTTGGGGAACCAGCTTAATTTTGTTTATGGATAATTGCTCTATTTTGTTTATCGAAGTTCAATTCATAATAATATTGTTTTATTGCAGGGGATCTACCATATATGGGTACTTAAATAATTATTAAATTTTTTTCAGGATGTTGATTGCTGATCTTTTATACCATAAAACCAAAAATAATTGTGCTGCCTTATGCCTAACAATTTACTAACTATTGACTACTTAGGTGTCTGTAACCGGGTCAAGTCTATCATATCTAACAGCCTTTCCTATCCCTCCATCTTGTTATATGTAAAAAGGGTGTACGGTAGGCCCGGCGTATCCGGGATCCCTGCTTAGTCTTGGCCGTGCATTCTAATCAATCAATCAATCAATCAATCAAAACGTAGTAATTAATTTATAAAAAATTCAACACTCCCTTGTATGATACAAGATATAGATTAACAGAAATAAGAAAAGTGTAGCCTAGCATTGTTCAATGACAGCCTACATACGAATTGCAGGTTAATGGGGGCTGTGTAACAAATATATATTTAATTTGAATTGTTTTGAGTACAGTGGTTGGCAACTACAAGCTAGTGCATCATCGTGTCATTAATTTTATATAGATTTGCCGTGGTTCCTTGAAATTAATTCAATTCGAGTGTCTTGATACCAGTACTAACCGCTTACTATACAAATATAATGGTAATAGTGTTTTAATATTTATTCCATAATACTCCAGATCTGCACCCTGCAGCCACTAAAAAATCTCATACATCATTTACTTTATTTAATTTAATTCAACTCACATAACATTTAAATCATTTACACATTCAAATTTTATATTAAAATAATTTAAATTTATTTTAATTATAATTTGTGTATATGCAAATATAATGTACATAAAATTACAGTTATTATTTTAAATTAAATAATAAATCATTTTGAATTAAAGTAAAACGAACGTAAAAAAGAATGTTTTTTTTTATAATTTAAAACAAAAAGCTTAAAATGAGTATAATTTGACAAATTTACTGTACAAAACAAAAATTCGTATTCCCCAGTAAAAAAAATAAAAAAAGCTTATGTGAATTGGGAATACAAACATTTGTGTACGTACTCGTACGTGTTTATGTGGTATATGCATTCCACATGGAATATTTTTAATTTATTTATTAATTAAATAAATAATTAAAATATAAACGTGTTTTGTTGTTGTTGTGGTTTTATCTCCTAAACATGAATATGATATTGTGCAGTACAAAAATAAAATTTCTAAATTTATCCATGTAAATATATGAAAAGCTCTAACACTTCATACTCCGTATAATATAAATATATGGACCAACATCACTGTAATTATGATAGTTAGCATAGTAAATTTTTATTGCACAATTGACTATTCCATTTTCAATAATTTAATTAATTACAAATTCACTTTGAACGACCGATTTGTTTGCTCGTTCTCTCTCTATGTTCATGCAACACCAATCAAATGAAGTGAAAAATTTATCCCAGGTTTAGAGATTGTTTTATAGCACATTTTTATATAACATAAAATATAAATTATGAACAGATACGATAATCTTTATTTAGTACATACCCGTATATGCTTATAAAAGAGTTATTGTTACAAATATTATTTTAATGCTATATACATATGTACGTTCTAGCGTACGTGTTAGGTACTATAAATAGTTTTTGGGAAAAATTTGTGGTCTGAATATATTGCATATTTTATGAACGAAGCAACGTATACGTTTTTATCCCAATAAATATTTATTTTTTTATTTTTAATATAAAATTAGATAAATTTAATTTTTTGTGCAGCTCAGTAAATTTTATGAATTGCAGATGGTGACAGTTTTGTATGTCTGCAGTATTTTCAAACTGATATTTTGTTTATTATTTCATAATTTTGACATTTTTATTTTACTTTATATTATTAATATTTTGCTTGGGTGAAAAATGTACATGTTGGTATTTTAGACACAATTTTAATATTATGAGACAATCCAATTTCCTTAGACTTAATAAAGTATTTGGATTGTACTTATATATGTATGTATGTGTATACTCTATTATGCATAATGTTTGACATGGTGTCTGATACAAAATATTTAGAGAGAAATTAGAAAATAATTTCAAATAAAATAAAATATTAAAATTTTGGGAGATCTGGTTTGAAATTCTAAATTTCTGAGATTTTTGTAAGAACTAGCATTGAAATTATTAGGCTCTATATGGTAACTATAAAGCATAGATGCTTTATTCGTTTCAAGCAACTTTTCTACGCTTTTAAGAAGGACGACCAACGTTCCGGGTGCGGTGGGTCAATAGTAATTTTTTTTATATAGTATTAAGGTATGATTTTTTTTGTTTTGTTTTCTTTTTAATTTTTTTTTAAATATTGATTTTGATATACAAATTTGTAATCATGCACCATAGAATACGGTGTTCGTACGCGCGACCTTGGAGCACATTGGCCTCGCCCCAAAACTCTTTTTGTCCTTTTTTCGGAGGTTTTTTTGTTATTTTTTTGATTTTCGTCACGGGTTATATAGTTTTCCGCTTCTACGACCGTTAACTTTTCTTCTTTGGTTGTTTTTTTTTTTATATAAAATGATTTACTAAAATTTTGCGGTTCAGTATGATGAAACGGGAGACTCCATTATGTGTTGTGTGCATCCGAGTATAATCCTTGCGCAACGTTCCTTAATTCGTTCTTTTGTTATTTTTGACTTTAAGATGCGTTTCCTTTTGTAATATAAATTTCTGTAATCACGGTGTAGGCCAGGAGCCACGCAAGCCTCTAAAAGCAACCCAACGACCCATAACATTTCTCTCTGAGATCTAACCGGCAAAATCACCGTGGATGCCCTCTGCGTAGTTTAGATGATATCTGCGAGTCGGCTGCTGAGCCATCCGTAACAATGTCGATAATTTGGAGAAAATGTGGGGCATTACTTTTATTGTGGGTTTTACATTGGTTTCAAATTAGATCACCTCTTACTTGAGTACCTACCGGACAAGTGTGTAACGTATCCGATTTGTATGTACCTATGCGTTGTAAATCCCGGACCTGTATGTTTACCCTGTATTAGATAGCCTGACGCAAATAATTTTATGACTTGTTTTTTTGCCCATAAAATTATATGGTACAAATTTTGGTGATGGAATCGAGGCGGTGGATCAAGAAAACCGAATTCAGTTGTTATTTGATTTTGGTGAAGACTGCTAGTGCAGTCATAATTAATTACAATTGTTTTTTCTTGTGCAGGAGGTAATCAGCAAAGCGATAGCTATTAGTACTTGTTTAGTATATACATATTTCCTGTAACTATAAAAGTTTTTTTGGTTAATAATATTTCGTGTATAGTGTACAGTAACGTTTAAACTCAGTGCATAATTATTCAGTCTGTAAACCCAGTGTTAAATCGTAAAAACAAAAAAAAACAAAATATAACGGGGATCACTCCGTTAAACGATTATTCGAGATCACACTAAAGACATTCGGGACATTTTCTTTTTGAAGTTTTGGTTCTCGTGATCGCAAATCCGCGTCTTTGTAGGCCTCGATATCGCGCGCTCGTACTATTATGGTACTAAGTGGAGGAGAGGGGGTTGGGCGGATAACTAACAATAAATAACATATAAAATAAAACAGAAAAAATTGAGTGCGAGGTGTGTGTAGTGCTACGATATAAAGTATACAGAGTAAAACGTAAAACACGAATGTACGATAGAAACTAGGTGTAATCGTATGTGAAAGAAATCGCAGCACGTGAATCAACCGGAGATCCGCAATTGGACCGTTACAGCTAAGTCTATAAGTTCATGTTATTTGTGATATTTAGTTCTCTTTGTTCTCTTGTATATCATATAATTATCATATAATGTATGTCATATAATTTTTATGGGTAATAACTGGCAAGTACGTTCCGCTAAGTTGTTCATGGTTCACGGTCCCGTATGAAGTTAAGCAAAGTTCCTTGGTCGTCGTTATTTTTTTTATTTTACACCCTTTAGTATAACGGTAATCATGTCTCAATAAACAGGGAATTGGAACCGTTGGTCGCTGCAAAGTGTTAATTTTTTGTTTTCGTGGTATGATGCTAAATTTTTTTTCTTAAGATAAATGTGGTTTACTTTAAATCAGTGTTCCACCTGGACTACCATACCCCCATCGCTCCTGAGTCCGTAGCCGGAATTATGCAACCGCACCAGTCCTGGAACAGTGACATTCTGTTAGTCCGCTCAAAGCTAATGCGAGCGTCTACAAGTGGTGCAGTGGTTAAAGCTTCGGCTCTTGAACCGGGAGGTACTGGGTTCGGATCCCATCGGATTCTAGATGCAAACCGAATTTTCATCATCGATTACAATCGGTGATGATAATAAACACAACTAAGACCCTCTGATGGAGTGCAGAATTCAGCGCTGACCCACCGTCCATGTCAATGTAAAGGGCCAAAAATGGCCTAAGTGTCAAACCACTGAAACCAAAACCAAAAAAACCAACTTGAGTACCTGAAATTCAAATTGTCCGCGTTTCTGCTAAACCAAACTACCTTATTACCGCATTAGCAAAAAAATAGTTAGGCAAAACTTTAACACTGTGTTTAATCTGAAAATATCATTAAATTTAATCCTAAACACTCTGTCTAACACATTTGGAAATCATAACTACTTAAAGGAACTCTGTCGTTAGAGCTTCACCGTGGCTTTCACATCTATTGTTTGAAGATGGAAACGAAGCTGCTAACAATTTTTCAGGGTATGCAGCACAGGTGAATCTGAAATGAAAAATGCTCGAAATTTGCGCATCTGACAATTTGAAAATATTAATGTTTGTGCACAAGATGCTCAGTCGTTGGAGAAACATTAAAATATTCAGTTAAACAGCCAAAAAATGCAACACGAAGCAGCTGAATGGGATGCTCTTAAAATAATATTGCGAGACGTTGGCAACATTGGGACACGCTAAAGTAGCCTTAAACTAGAAAAGTCTATAGTTTTTAGACCAGGCGTCTCGAACGGTGAAGTATTGGAAACGGATCAGAAACCACAGTAAAACAGTAGCAAACAAAAAACGAAACAGAACACTAAGACACCAGAGGAACTGGCACTTTATCCGTATCTATTCGAAACTTTGCGGAGCCAACAGTCGACAGCATGAATTTGAAATTGCAACTTGGTTCCAGATCTGACTGGGTGACCTCTCGATGTATAAAGTGCTATTGGGAAATATAGAAGTTCGAGACTCTATTGGTATCATTACATCTACCATGTGCAACATTAGAGTATTTTGGGACACCACAGGCGCTGGAGCCAGAAGCCTCAACTCCAACTCCATGTGTAACTAGGTAAACACAAGGCACTCATCTATCATAAAAAACAGGAACATCCCTGTGTGAGCTTTAGCCACCAGCCTTTGACGACCGGTTAACAACATTAAAAAAAATTACAAAATATTTTTAAATAAACAACCCACAAAATAATTTGTAAATTTGACAAAAACTGTAAACTTTATAAAAATAAATTCCTGGGATTGTAACGTATTTTTATAATAATTATGATTTTTTTTGTAATTTAACAACGTAACAATTTTATTGTTAATATTTTGTATATTTGACGAAATTTTTATTAAATTTACAAATTTTATTGTATTTTCTCAATATTTTCAAATGTTTACAGTTTATGTCAAATTTACAAATTATTTTGTGGGCTGTATATTTACAAAAATTTTGTAATTTTTTTTGAGACTACCACGTGTTTAAGGATTTAAAGTTTTATATCCCTTTCTCAACCAAAAAAAATAAATGGCTCAATCTAAGTCCAAACCACACAAATGTGTGAGTAAAAAATCATAATATGTAATTGCGTTTTTGATAAAAAAATCTCGGTTGACTTGAAGTACAACCAACACAATTGCGTGTTTAGTTATAGTGTTTTTTCGAACGAAAATAAGTTGGAAAGGAAAACACAAATGTGTAAGTTAGTTCAAAACACTAAAAAAATTAATTTTTGACGTGGTACTTTTGCCCTACTCGCACAATTGTGTTAGTAAAACACGAAAGGGATATAAGTAAAAAAAATATTTAAAGAATTCGATAGTCTAAAATTAGAACTGACCACTTTTTTTAATAAAAAACCTCCAAACTATTGGACTAAAGGTATCAACGACCTCCCAAACAGGTGGAGCAGTGTAATACGTACTGATGGTGATTATATTGTAAGTTAAAGTTTAAATTAAATTTTAAAAAAGTTAATAAAAAAAATGTGGAATTTTTTTTCTAGGAATTTTTCCTACAACCTAATACTAATCTAACAAAATACAGAGTAAAAGACTTCTATGAAAAAAAGCTCAAAATAATGACATAAAGAAGAAGACTTCAGAGATAATAAATAAAATTATTCCTCATCGAACCCGATTGTTACAGAATATACATATGTGAATACCTTGGAATGTCCCTTCTCGTAAAATATCTCGTCATCTGGGAAACGGTTATTTCAACTACGGTACTGGCAGATAGCAAAATCTTGTTAAGATAATTTCTACTTATTTTTCAATCCGGAATCAGCTGATGAATTTATGGTATTCATAACTGGAACACCCTGTATCTCTGCAAAAGTTGGATTGACACCAGTTAATAACGTTCAAATTACGTTTATTAACGTTAAAGCCGTAGATGCGTAACTAGTAGATCCCTACTTATTAGTTGATTTGGAGTACGAACATCCCTAACTCAAAAAGTGAATAACTTCAATGTTGAATATGGATTTAGGAAAAAACACGAATTGTTTCCAACACTACTATGCTTCTGCGGTTAACTGTTAAACAATAACCTTTTTGAAACTCGTACGATACACCCAAGTTGGTTATATACGGTTGTTCAACCATAGCAATGCAACTAAGGTTAATAATTACATACGCAAACGGCTGTCGATCGACAGTTAGTGCACTATGTTACTATGTTAATATGTTACTATGTTACTATGTTACTATGTTACTATGTTACTATGTTACTATGTTACTATGTTACTATGTTACTATGTTACTATGTTACTATGTTACTATGTTACTATGTTACTATGTTACTATGTTACTATGTTACTATGTTACTATGTTACTATGTTACTATGTTACTATGTTACTATGTTACTATGTTACTATGTTACTATGTTACTATGTTACTATGTTACTATGTTACTATGTTACTATGTTACTATGTTACTATGTTACTATGTTACTATGTTACTATGTTACTATGTTACTATGTTACTATGTTACTATGTTACTATGTTACTATGTTACTATGTTACTATGTTACTATGTTACTATGTTACTATGTTACTATGTTACTATGTTACTATGTTACTATGTTACTATGTTACTATGTTACTATGTTACGATGTTACTATGTTACTATGTTACTATAATACTATGTTACTATAATACTATGTTACTATGTTACTATGTTACTATGTTACTATGTTACTATGTTACTATGTTACTATGTTACTATGTTACTATGTTACTATGTTACTATGTTACTATGTTACTATGTTACTATGTTACTATGTTACTATGTTACTATGTTACTATGTTACTATGTTACTATGTTACTATGTTACTATGTTACTATGTTACTATGTTACTATGTTACTATGTTACTATGTTACTATGTTACTATGTTACTATGTTACTATGTTACTATGTTACTATGTTACTATGTTACTATGTTACTATGTTACTATAATACTATGTTACTATAATACTATGTTACTATGTTACTATGTTACTATGTTACTATGTTACTATGTTACTATGTTACTATGTTACTATGTTACTATGTTACTATGTTACTATGTTACTATGTTACTATGTTACTATGTTACTATGTTACTATGTTACTATGTTACTATGTTACTATGTTACTATGTTACTATGTTACTATGTTACTATGTTACTATGTTACTATGTTACTATGTTACTATGTTACTATGTTACTATGTTACTATGTTACTATGTTACTATGTTACTATGTTACTATGTTACTATGTTACTATGTTACTATGTTACTATGTTACTATGTTACTATGTTACTATGTTACTATGTTACTATGTTACTATGTTACTATGTTACTATGTTACTATGTTACTATGTTACTATGTTACTATGTTACTATGTTACTATGTTACTATGTTACTATGTTACTATGTTACTATGTTACTATAAAACTATGTTACTGTGTTACTATGTTACTATGTTACTATGCAACTATATTACTATATTGCTATGTTACTTTGTTACTATGTTATTATGTTGCTGTGTTACTATGTTACTATGTTCTTATGATTTTGTGCTACTATTTTACCACGCTATGTTTGCCTCGCTTTCGTTCTTGCCTGTCTCTCCCAAGTATTTTGCAATCAAATTTTTACGAACCTCCTGAAGAGCGCTGTATCTCATAGAACAGCTGTGTTCTTGATGAGTTTTTGAAAAATAGTTGAATATAACGAAAAACTTACGAAAAATTGACTTTAATCTTAAGTTTAGTACACAGTCTAAAAAGAAAGTTATCCTGAAACAATATATTTACAGAACAGGTTACAGCACGGTAACTAAAATATTTATATTGAATTTAAAATGCAACGGACTAAAAAAGCAGTTTCGTGTTTTGGTTTTTTTGTTTATTACAAAATTTAAAAAATATAAATAATGCCTAATTATAAATAATTCCAATCGAATTCTGATTCAAGATGTGTCTAGATTTAATTTGAAGCACACATATCCATAGAACTCAATTATACAATATTGAATAAATTTTAGTTTTTTTTTAATAAATTTTAGATATTTAAATTATGGGGACCTAAATTTATACAAACAAAAAAAAACAAATCACTTAATTCTTTTTCCTCTCAGGTAATGAGAATACCAGTTGTTGTGTATAACTTTTGAACGAAATTATATATATATATATATATATATATATATATATATATATATATATATATATATATATATATATATATATATATATATATATATATATATATATATATATATATATATATATATATATATATATATATTGATAAGGAAAAATATTGAGGAAATGGTAAATAAATTTACACCACCGATTGAAAAGTTTTATTATCAACTCAGCATAAATTGCCTGTACTACTGATTGATAGCGGTCACTGTATTATAAAACATTAAAACATACTGTGTCTAATAGTTTTACCATAAATTGCGAAATAAATTGTTAATTATCTATTATTCGTAATGAATTCTTTGATAATCGAAAAAGTCAAAGTAAATTTGCGAATTTAAATAAAATTTGAATGTATCGTGATTTCGCTCGTTATGAAATTTTCAAGGTTCTGCTATTCATCAATACGCAGCGAATAAATAATTGATTTATGATTTATGGTGACCTTTTATTTAATTTTTCATAATTTTTGCTTTATTGTAGTAACTTCGAAGAAAATTAATTATTCGTAAAGAGTGATACAATGTGAGGTATTTTCTCCAATTGGCATTCTCATTGGTATTTATGCGCGACAACTGTCATGTTCATATGACATTTATGTTCAGTATTCATTGACATTTCACCATGAATAGACTTACGCGAGAACAACGTTTACAAATTGTGGAAATTTATTTTGAATGCACTATTCGCGAAACAGTCAATAAATTTCGAACAAATTTTTCATTCATCAACCGACAAGATTGCGTAAAAGTCATCTTTTGTGAATATTGTTGCTGTCGTGACGACCGCAATCAATCAATTAGTAATCAATTCGTCGCCGTTCTTCTAGGTCTTTGTCTCTTGTATGGCAATTGTGGCGTACTTTGAGATCTTGGTTTGAAGGTATACAAAATAAACCGAACTTACCTGACAAATACAATTTTTGATTAAAAAACTTCCGCAAGCTTTTATTGGATCACCCTTTGCAAAGGAAATTAAAATATATTAATAAATAAAAGACACTAGTTAAAAATCACATTTAGTGACATCTGTTATTAAATTCCAAGAATTTTTTCCTTTCTATAAAAATATTAAAAAAATATTAATTTAATAGTGCAGGTATTGTCAAAATATTGGCAGATATTTTCTGTTTATATTATTTGTTTAAATATGTGAATTACCAAAAATTAGAAAGTTCCGAAGAATTTTCGGGAAAAATTTGGTGAAATATCTGCAAAATACGAGGATAAAATATTTACAATTTTCGCCGAATACAACTAAGAACTGATAAATAAATATAAATTAGTACCGGCATAAAATTGGCGAGTTAAGGATACACTGATGTCTATTTGGTAACGTTAAATAATCCCGGAACTAATACATCGCCTTAACGTCTATGAATTACAGTTCTAAAAGCATTTAATAAGTGTATCGAATGCGTAATTCACACATACGTGGTGCTAATTAGGGGAGAGAGAAACCTCTTGCTGTTGAGCACTAGAATATAGCGCATATGGACGTTCCAAACCGATTTATAATCGCATATAGCTAATGTAAAGCTAAAATGATTGTACCCGCTAGAGCAGATAAGCAAATTTGTAGATAGGAAAAGTGCAAATGGTGGAAGACCGAAGTTATGAAATTACGCAATTTGACAACGCAATGGCCAACTAATGTATTATTATAAAATACAAGTACAAACATAAACCAATATAATATTCTACAATTATGTATAGACGCACAACGCTGAAATCAATCAAATTGAATCACTGAACCAACAAAATAAATATAAATTATTCGCATTAATTATAATCTCGATAGCGATTAATTACATATATAAATTAACCTATGAATAATGCACCAAGTGGAAATTATTATGTTTAATAACGATATATTGATTATGCGTGGGCCTTATTTTAATAAATAATATCAATATTCATTTGTTAATGATTTTCTCATTAAAAACACATTTTGAAGCTTTTTGATGTACAAGTACAACGAGTACCTAAACAAATATCCGATTGTTTATTTATAAAGTTACTTTAAAAGTTGGTTGGTTGCTGTTCTAAACAATAAATTCCAGTTGGATGTTACACCGTCTTTTTTTTAGGTTTGGAGGGATTGTTACGTATATATTCATACATACATAATTGGTATTTATATATTCGTGTTATTATTACTGAAATAATACGGGTTAACTTGCAAAAGCTCGGAAAAGTTATACAAAATCACAACATAATTAAATTAACATAAAAAATTATTTATTTATTTAATGCCTGTATACAACAAAAATTTAAAATAATGAAAAACCGAAATTTGAATTTCATTTGGCTGCGAAGAGTCCGTATAGCAGTTTACGTTGTACATATATGGTAAATGTTGTGGTTATCTAAAAAAGGGTGAAATGTACATTCCCCGTTTTATTTTATGCTGTGCATCCTCATATCCAAAATATGTTGTTTTAGAAATAACATCTGTGCGTTTTCACAGTGGGATACTTTTTTAGTGAATGATGAATTTTTCAATAAAAATGTTTTTGAATTTTTTTTGGGTACTTGTACAACGCTTTAATGATTTATGCAGAATTAGAAATTATTATTCGGTAAAAGTTTTATGAAATCATTATTATTCTGATATATCATGCCATAAATATTTGGACAAATGTTTTAACATACAAAATATTGACCTTGTGCTCGAATATTTTAAATCGGTATGCGTATGGAGTATGTGAAATGTGTTAAGTTGAAATTTAAAATATTCTGATTTCGATTACTTGCGGGAAGAGCAATACTAGAAATCTGAGGAAACATTAATTTACTTATAAAAATATTCAGTTTAGAAAAAGTCTATTCAAGATTTCATAGTAGATTGCGTTATATAGGTAAACATAAGAGTCCAAAAATCGAGTCGTTTGACTTTTTAAAGCTCTTATCATGGGTTCACAGCATAATAGCTTCGCCGACCAGAGCCCTAATAAATTTGGAGTAGTTCACTGATTTTAATTCTTTATTTTCATTATTTTCTTTTTTTTTTTTATTGTTAACTATGCGATCTGTTTTGGGTATCAAGGCTCACCCTGCTCTTCCGCGGTTATGCTTTTTACGTCTTTACTTTACACGTCCCGGAAAACTCGAGGACGTACGGCTATACAAGCCTATACTGGCATGGAAGATGGGTCAGCTCATGGGGTTTGCACACCGACAGGAGGTCACAGATGTGTTACATTTCACCATAGATCGTAATCTGTTGATGAAATTTTACTTTGCATCCTGCCCTTATCAGGATTCGATCCCGGTATTTCCCGATCAAAACGCCAAACCTTTAACCACTGTGCCATTCGCTTGGTGAATTCTGATTAACATGTGTGGGTTTTTTTTATAATTGTTTCGCACCAGTTTTACAATTGTTTGCAATGCCGACTGAAAATTATAGTGCGAAAAATATCTCATAGGTATGAATTCTTGTTGGTTTGTTTTTGTTCGTTTTCTGATGTTGAACGAGAATGACGATTTTTCATTAAGGCGGCTTTTACTAGAATTCTGCTTATTTAAATATTTAACATTAAAGCATGATATTTATGGTTCAAGATTTATGTTCGTTTGCGATAAATGAAAATTATGTATTGTCCGCAGCACCAACAAAATTGTGCCACTTCCAGTCAGCCAATTCCCACAGGGCCTCCCAAATTAGGAACAGAGTCTAAGCACAAGTTTTATAAAAATTAAAGGTTCTCTATAGAAAAATGTGTTACAAGCCAACAGACAGATAGACACCATCTTGGAAACCAATTAATCAGTTTTCTGTGGCTTTTTGAATTTTAATTCACACAGATCTTGTGTTCGAAAATTTTCATGATTACCATACTTCCGGTGACTTTGTCATACAACGTTAGAATGCACGAGAAACTAAATTTGTTGATATTTCTCAAACAAAATAGTAACTGAAAAAAATGACAACAACAATGTAGACTATGTAAAATACAATTCATCAATTGAATTTAGTTCAAAAAATTTCCAATAAGAATGCTAAAATTTAACTTTAAACAAAACAACAACCAATTCGAGGTTGTGATGTTTTCGCCAAAGAATAAAATGATACTGCACTAAAAATTATTAAAAATTACACTGTTAAATTTGTCATTTTTCTGACTGAATTTTTGTTTTGAAAAGAAAATTATAAAATTAAACACGACCCAATAATGTACCATCGAATCTTGAAATATCAACAGATTCCAGCTGACATTTTTGGGAAGGTAAAGTATAAACCTATAACTAAGATCTAAGTAAAGTATATTTTTGAGGTTCGATCCATTAAAAAATATATTTAGAAGTTGAGCATTTTTGACGGCTTCCAAATAATATTTCAGCCAATCTTTGAAAGTCTATGGCGTCTCAACAATATTTTCAAATAGATCATCACATTTTCTGGGTCTATAACAAATTATAGATGACAGAAATTTGAATGAATATTTCAAGTTTTATAAAGGGCAACCTAAATATTTTCACGGTTTTCCGTCGGTGTTTACAAATAATTAAGACAAACTACTACCCTCGAGATGACAATAAACTATTGCCTTTGATTAATTTGATTTCATAACATTTGTCTAAAGATTTTATTTACCGGTGATCCGAGAGATGTTCACAGGTTGCGTGGGGAGGGAAGGGGGATGGTATTTTGAAGTTCGGTGATTTAGAAAATAAAATATTGTATCCTTCTACAAGATTTTAGCAAATTTCTTCGATTAGATTTAAAAGTGGCATTTCCAAACAAGCCACAAAATTGCAATATAATTGGCGAGGATCGGCAGAACTCTGATGGGTTTGGTGATTTTCACAGAAGTTTCTATTTAATTTGATGTCTTCTAGCAGTATCTAAGAATTTTCCTTGAGATAGCCACGTGTACTGGTCTTATATTTCTGAAATTTGAGGTAAGCTTTTTTATGTAACGAATGGGGTAAATTTCTTGGGATACATTGATCCGAAACTAGATGATACAGACTTGAAAAAACTTTTTATAACTGACTTTTTTGTAAAGAGGGGTTAGAGCATCAGAACTTTAATGTAAATATCCGAAAACGCACATGTCTTGAAAGAAATAGAGCGATAACATATTAAAATACTAGACCTCAGTGTTGTCAGAAGGAGAAAACTGGTAGGGATAGTTAGCACCAAAATAACGTCAAAATTGTGCAAGCGGGTCAAATCACAGTATATGTTAAGATTCACAATGGAACTTAGAATATAGCTGAAGCTTGGAAGAGAATTGAGGAACGTCGTCAGCGGAAATTATCATCTGTCATGAAAATACTTATTTTTTATTTATTTTGGCAAAATTGGTAATGGTTTTTATACCAATGATGTTTTGACCGAGAACACAATCGTTAGACGAAATATTAATCTTTTAGAACGTGAATTGTTGAAATGTTCAAGTAAGGTACTACTCAGCAATTCAATTGAGGAACTACAAATAGTTCGAAAATTCAAGAATATATGAAATTTAATATCAGGTGAAGATGTAAAAACAATAGGCATACACTAGGATCTTCAATGATGCGAATTTATTTTTAGCATAAACAGTTAACACCAAGCGAAATGACCTATGGAAAATTGCAAAGATATTTGTTCCACTAAGCTAGGATAGGTCTTATAATCACGAGAAAATCCAACAGTTACAGCTTATAATAAAAATTAGAATTCCTACGCCGATTAGATCCGGCATTTCTGCTTGAAAAATAAGATTTTGTTCCGATTCAATTTTCTTAAATGTTAAACCATGTTTTTGAATTCGGTCTAGCTTCATGAGATCCTGCTGTGTCTTAACTTAAAAAATTAGGTTTTTAGGATAGGAATGGAACATAAAATGCATTTATGCATCGTGTTCTGTAATTTGTATTTAACTCAAACATCAAAATCCATTGTCAAACTTTTGAATTCAACATGAATTTTAAAAGAATTCAATTTGGCCATTATTGGTAGAACTCGATTAGTTTTTAAACGACTTTGGCTAAATTCGTCATGACAATGACAGGGTTGAAATTATAATATGAAATTTGGACGAAGCTCTGACATTTAGTAATGCGCAATGAAGGTTTGCGATGTCTTAGGTAATTTTTAATACACTACCATCAATGTCGATTGAATTTTATTTTTAAATGAAGCCCTAGGGATTTAGTTATGCTGGATATGGATTTATATATGCATTTCTAACCATTTCCAGAAAGTGGAATTCTATTTTGGAAGTAGAAGATCAACGTTATTATTTCTATACAAAATTTTGAAATTGGCCTTGCTGATTGAAGCTGGGCCGTACCTTAACCAATTACGAAAAATTTTAATTTTTTGAACTTTGATGGAGATTCAGAAATTACTTGATGGATTATTGTCATATTGCAGCTGAAAGCAAGGTGGTATTAGTATATACTAATGTAAACCAAGTTATGAAGTCTGAACAGGTTAAATGAGTTTAGGCCATTTTAAATCCTTTTTGTCATAATGACTTTGACCCAAAATTTTAAGTAAATTCGAGGAATATAACATAAAAGTATAGGTGCCTCAAGTGCTTGTGAAGAATTTCTTTAAAATGAATTTTCAAAAAAATTTCAGTTTTACCACAAGACCAAATATTACATAAATAGTTTTATGAAAATCATGATTTTGCAAATAACGATCAAGATTTAGAAAAACCCGTCCCATAGATGGTCCTGATTATCGTCTTCTTCTGAACACTTGTGAATTTAAGGGCACAGTTTTGACCAAGCGGCATTCAGTCAGGAACCAAAAGTGCAAGTTTAAGCAGTTTGCTAAACCTCCAATTCAGGCTTAAAATATAAAGTTGCACAATGTCTATCATAACTATTTCTTCTACGACTTCCAAAAACTTGGAGTCCCTATATAGGAACCACTAGTGCATATGATGAATGCTGTTTCATCTAGTTAAAAAATCAAATATGTATTTTAAACTTATAACACGTATCAGGTGCAATTTCAAACAGCATATTTGCAAACGTCGTCCTTACAAAAAGCAAAAAGCATGCAAAGCTATAGTTGAACAGTTGTGACTCATCCTACTATCCGGGCTATTGTGGATACATCATGAAATGTAAATTTTGTGCTTTACAAATAAGAAGGTAAAACTGTCGGAAATTATTATGGAGAATCAACTATTTCTTTGGTGAGCGCTCTTCTAGATCTCCTCTTTTAGGCAGCCCCAGTATAAAAAATCCACCGTATTTAGGTCCGGGGAACGTGGAGGCCACAAAATGGGCTCCACACAGCCAAACCATCTATCTGGATATGTGGAATTCAAATACGCAGACTGTTTAACATAATGCATAGTGCGCAGGACACCCATAATTCGGAAGCCAATAGGATTCTCTCACCTCCTCGGACACCTCTTCCAATAAATTTCACAGATCAATTTTGAGAAAGTCCAAATAGCTTTGGCCAGATAAGTTCCCGGGCAGTTTAAATGTCCCAACTATCTTTCCGTTCAATATGCCGGTCCAATAATTTATCATTTGTACTTGTTTTCTCGCATTAGATGAGAATTCAAAAGTTGCCAGCTGTGAAGTTTGTGCATGTTAAAGCATCCATCTCTATTCAGTGTTGATTCATCGCTCCATATAATATTATTAAAGAATTGCGGATCTTGATCTAAGAAAATAGCATCAAGCATCTTTTGACAAAAACACAATCTTGCGTAGTAGTATCTTGGTTCCAGAGTTGGCACGCGTCTAATATGGTAAACGTGGAACTTATTTTTTTTTTTCAATACACGGTGTATGTTTGATTTTGCGATTCGAGTGCGTCGTGCTATAGCTCTTGTAGACGTAGACGGATCTTGCTCAATTTCCTCAAGCACCTTTTCTTCAGTGTCAATATTAGGGATTTTACCAGTGCTAGTACCACCAACACCGCTGCCAGGTAATCTTCCTTCTGAGTAACAACCGTGGACTCTGATGAATACGCGATAATCTGGGTGATACGCGTTTGGGTATCTCTCCCTATAAAGAGTTGCAGCTGCTTTTGCGTTGCTTCTGCATTCAACATAAATATAATGCATGCTTGCGTATTCTTGTGACGTATATACTGATTACGTGGCATTTTAATACACAAAAATCCGTCCAGATGCAAGCCAGAAAAACGGAGTAAACAAACGCGACGTCGAACAATTCGAGTGACACATTAAATTAATGTTTAATACTCAAGTCGATTCAATATAGATCTTCTATTCTCAATATCTTCTATTCTTCTATATTTGTGTATTAAAATTATTAAATGTCGAAATAGAAGGAAAAAACAGAAGAATTGCTATTCCACATTAAAAATAAACAATTTTTTGAATTTTCCGCTTAGAAGATTTTTAATGACAAGAAGAAATAGATTTGTTCGATTTTTATCAAAAGTGGGTTGTATTCTGTATAAATCAATTAATTTAAAAATGGACTTTTGTTTAATGCGAAGTGGAATAATCCACCAAAAGCGTATTGCTACGTAATAGGGCCCATACACCACACAATCATGCATGAGCAATCACGTGGTTGCGCATGCTGATTGACAGTGTATGGTATTGGTTGAGTGATTGCGCATGCGGATTGTGTGATTGTAGAATTTTTTGATATTTTTGTTGTTTGTACATGCAAAACTGCATAGTATATGTTCAATTTGCTCAGTCGTGTGTATAAATTCGAGTGTGCATACTAACAAAATGTCCAAATTTATAAATAAAGAGTTTTGGACTGAATTTCTGGAACTTTATAAAAGTTTACCAGCACTATGGATGGTCAAAAGCCCAGATTACAGCAACAGGATTTTTCAAAATTCCAAAATTGTCTATTTCTTCCTTTAGATTTTTTCCTCCGCATTGCTAATCCAATTAAAATCGCCACGCAAGCCTCTTCAGACATACGTTAAAACTGATGAATGTGCAAAATGCATGTGTTGTGTGAGGAACAATCATGATTGTGCAATCAAACCATTGCTCATGCATGATTGTGTGGTGTATGGGGCCTATAAGTTATAGGGCCCATACACGACACAATCATGCATGCGCAATCATGTGATTGTGCATGCCGATTGTCAGTATTTGGTATTGATTGAGTGATTGCGCATGCTGATTGTGTGATTTTCAACTTTTTTGATATTTTCTTGCGTGTGCATACAAAACTGTGTCATTTGTTCAGACTAATGTTTTAACTCGTGTGTGTCATATTACAGTAAATTAGGCAAAGTTAATAAATAATAAAGAATTTAAGATTCTTAAACGTTTCTCCAGGTGCTAGAGTTTCGAATGTCCAAATCCACTACGATTTTTATACCATTCTTTCATCCAAAGTTGTCTATTTCTATTTTTCTGTATTGATTGTTATTAAAATCGCAACGCAAGCTTCTGCATACATATTTTAAAACTGATGAATGTGTAAAATGTATAGTAAGTGCAAAAATCAAGATTGTGCAATCAAACGATTGTGTCGTGTCAGTACGGGCCCTTTAAGGTTTTTAGTTATTTAATAAAAATTAATTAAATAATTTATTTTAACAAATACTAAAAATGAGATTGAAGGATTTAAGAATAAACAAGGATCACTTTCAGCTTCATGATAGTGTATTCCACAAGTACTTTCGAATGCAAAAGGTAAATGTTGTGACACTGGTAACCGATTTAGCAGCAAAATCGCGCTTCAACTCAATACCAAAAAAATTTACATTTTAATTTTTATTTAAAATAAAAATTTATCGCAAATTACTTGTGGTCAGTTATGGTTTTGGGTAATAATACATTTTTGACATTACAGCAAGAGCAAATAGGAGAAAAAAAATGATTTGGAACTTTCGATATTAAAATTAGAAGATTAGAATCCCACTGCTACACTGAATAGCAAAATAGAAGATACTTCTACTTTTGATTTCTTGAGTGAAGAAGATTTTTCAAGAAGAATATAAGAATTCATTGAATCGACGTGAAGTTAATGTTTAGTTATTTGACGTTTAATACATTTTATGAACAAAATATGGGTAGCGCAGAGGACGCTTAATAACCTGGTATTTACATTAGATAAAAAGATGTATTATACTATCTTGGAATCTGCAATAGACACGCATATTTTTAAAATAGTTGGTCACTTAGGTCCGCATACATCTTTTTTCACCAAAGACGCTCAAACTTCTATAAAAAAAATATTTACCACATTTCATGCTGAAAATTGAAGTTTAGATTTTTATTTAAAAAAAAACGCAACAACTACTCATACTATTTACTGCATGTCTGTTAGTATAGTCCATTAAAAATACTACAACACCAAAATACAGATGGATTTGTCCGTGGTATGATCGGGAACGTAAGGTAATGTGAAAAAATGGACTTTTTTAAAGAAATGATATATCTTAGGTAGTACTTGGAATATATTTTTTTTTGTATTTTATTTTGAGCACCCAATAGTTCTACTATAAGGTGTTCAAGGCTTATCCATTCATTCTGGGACACCTTGTTTAAAATGTATATTTCTAAATAAAAAATATGTTTCTATATAATATGTATATTTTTATATAAAATCTATCTTATAATTTAAAAAATCTTAAATCACGTAAAACGCACCGACAAATACAAGTGCTAATATACAAGAGATGGCACTTTGTACGTTGATGTTTAACAAAACATGTTTTATTAAGGATATGCACCGGATTCCGAATGAATCAGTCTAACGAAAAAGATCAAAACTGGTAAAAGCAGCTAATGTTGGTTTTTGTTTTTTGGACTCGAGGAACTAGAAGTAATTTTTATCTTTCTATTCCTTTTCGTATTGGGAGTGAATAACCTGTCGCATCACTAGCCAAAATATTAAACTATTTTTTTAATAAAGCAATTTTAAAATTAAATTAAAGTTTTATTATTTTTATTATTATTTTAAATTATATATCGGGAATTCTTTTTATCTGGAGACCACGATTACAGTTTTTTACGTCAGATAAGTTCACACAAACTACATTAAAAAACTAAAAAAAAATTAAATAAATGTATTTAAATTTTAAAAAATGCATGGTGTTTTATTTTCATATTAAATTTGAAATAAGGCGACGAGTTTTGTGAAATAGTTACCCAAGCCTCATATGCGTGATATGTAATCGTATTATTTCCAAAAAACCAAAATTCCGGTCTTTTTTCTAGAAATACGTGTTCATGACGAGACCATCTTTAAAAATTAGTGATTAATTTTTCTTGGTTCGAAAACCACGTGTCAAAAATATATATATTTTTTAAAAGTGCAATTACAATTTTTATAAAATGTGTGAAAACAACAAAAAGGCAAAACCTTCTTTTTGCACATTAACCAGCATGGTAAATAAGAGTTAAAACAAAAACTTGATCCATGGTAACTACAATTCTCAGCAGCATGCAAAACCGCAACCTGAAATAGCTGCGTCAAAACAAGTGATGTGGTTAACAGAGCAAATAGATTTTCGCGCACACTGTGCTATCACTTATCGAGAGTGAGTGTGTGCAAAATTATGTTTACCTATTTCAGGTTTCGGTTCTGCAAGCTGATGCGTATTGTTGTCACAACGGAGCTAGTTTTTGCTATCCTTTATTTGCCACATACAGGCGTAAATATCAAATTCATCTTACCAGAAATTCAAGCTCAAGATAGGCAAGAGACAATCAAATGGAATAAAATTGAATTAGGTTTTCAAGGATTATCGAGCATCTTACACCAAATAATGAAAAGGTATATCATTTTTTTTAATTTTTGTCAATGATTTTTGAAATTAAATCAGTTTTTTCATTTTTATTATCATTTTAAAATATATATCGGAAAACGCCTTTACCTTCAATTAAAACAAATTATTAAATTTTCCATTGTACTTTCCTCGGATCAATATTGTTCGCTCCATTTCCTAGGACTGTACCATCAGTACTCATACTAAAATTCCAATTTCGTACAAGATTACAGAATCAGCTCAAAAATCAATGTTTCCGAGAATTATTTGTATTTCTTTGAAAACCAATTTAAAGCAAACCAACCAAAAATCATCTCAGTTAGTGCAGGTCAAAATTAATCCTTTTCTCATTTAAAGTGATTCAATTAAAATTAAGTAGAACACCTACGATTCAACAACAACAACAACAACAAAAATATATATGCAACATTATTTCTTTATTATATTGTTCAAAGCTTTACGATCCAAAACAATGAAAATTGCGTAATATCAACACAAAAAAAATCTACAAAAACTGAACCAAACTTTAATGTTTTCGTATTCAAACCGTTTTGTTTTATTCAACAAAAGCACAATAAAAAACAAAACCCGAACAACAAAGTCGAGAATAGCTAAAATAAATAAATTGTATTATTTCATTGGTATATATTGTATGTAGTGGAAAAAAGCTCTGAACATAAAGTTGAAACAAAACAATAACTAAGTGAAAATATTGTACTTTGTATTGCGTTATATATGTAAGTGTGTTTGTGTGTTATGCTATAAAGTCAAATTTTCCAACTCTTGTACATTACATAACAATATATAGAATATATCTGGTTATTTCACACGAACGATATGAAAAAAAAATGTTTGACCATTTTTGTGAAAAGCTACAAAAAATATTAGAAAAAAGTAATAAGTAAAAGCTTAATGATTACTTTTTGTGCGTATCCTTACACTTATATATTTATAAACACAAGTTTCTGCTCTCGCGTATATGTATAACAAGCAAGAAAGCTCGAAATAAAATTCAATTTATTTCAATGACTTTTAAAGTTATGAGCTTTTATCCGCTATGTCTGTGCCTGGTACTATATATACCCTCATTATAAAGATGTTAATTTTTCTACGTTTTGATTACAGATACGAGCTGTTAATTTTATTTTTTGGTTATTTAGTTCATTATATTCATCGTGTGGTACGAGTTTAGTGTAAAGCTTTTCCTCCCCAGTATACGGTTAATGATATATACAAAGAAATCAAATCAGAGAAGAGGGTTTATATTTTAACTGCTTGTAGATGAAGTTATTTATTAAGTTCAAAGCTTTTATTTAATTATATTACATCCAAATGATATATATATTCAAAAAAAAAAAGCTTGGAATAATTTAATTTAATTTTTCGGTAGCACCTAAATTATCTGTAGATTAATCTGTTTGTTTTTGGTATACATTTTTAAATTCATCACAATTTTATTTTATATTTTTGGGCGGTATCACTTGAAAAGGAACTAACTTTAAAGGTAAAAATGTCTAATTAGGTTTATATAGAACGAAAATTCTATTTGCTTGAGCTACCAGCCTTAAGCTTTTTTATCCTTAACAATCTACAAAGGAGAATATAAATATATTTATATACTTAACATAAAAATCCACTTTCTTGTAAGGGTAGGTATGTATATTCGTATCCATAAAATATTATAGTAAATAGATATATTTAAAATTCTACATTTTTTAAAAAACAGCAAACAATATTCCCGGAAATGGAAGTTACCTTTTTACGATATAAGTTTTTTTTGGAAACGTTGTATCCTTCATAAATGTAGACGATGTAACTTTTTGTATATACTCGTATCTTCTTACCTGAAAATAAACGAAAAAATAAAGAAAAATATTAGTTTCATGTGGATATGCATCAAACATCTTAATCGATAATTTAGCTGTGATTAATAACAAATGTTGATATATGATAAAAAATATTTTTGGATATTTTTCGTTAAAAGCTATATCCCTAGTGTACCCAATATCTAAAATTTGAGATTCAGTTCAAAATCGTATTTCGAGTTTATATCTAAATATGAATGACGTGAAATTCATTGAACGTATGTGAACAAAAATACGCTCCTCTATGATTTAGAAAATTCTAAATACAGTGGCAATTACTATAAAGAGAAACTCTGGTCGGCTATTTTAAAGGAACTTAATGTGAATTCAGTGTTGCGTTCGTTCGTTCCTTCCTTCTTTCTGATTTTTTTTAAATCAATCCAAGTTAATGAAAAAAACTCATAAGAAATAAAACGTCATTTGTAACCAATGAAAATGGTTTAAAAAAAATTCAGAAGGAATGAAGGAACACTGGGTAAGAAATAACATATTTTCATATTTTCACTAGTTTAAGTAATCATTTAATTTTAAGAAAATTTGTATGTACAATCTACAGTGTGAAAAATTTAGATTTATAAAATTAAAAAACAAAGTTTTTAATTTCTAAAAATTTCAAATTCTTTTTGAATTTAAAAATTATTTGTTTGTTATTAAACGAAATTTTTAAAAGATAATAAAAAGTTTGTTTATTTTAATAAATTATTTTGTAAAATTGTTTAAAATATACCTTTTAAATTTAAAGAAAATATTTATTTAACAAGAATAAAAAATTTTAAAAAGAGATTCTTTGCATTTAAAAACCATTTGTTTGATAATAATAGTACCTTATTTTACGTTTTTCGTTTAATTACGATTTGTTAGAAAACAACAATTTTTATGTCCCATTGTTAATTTTTTTATAGTACGAGTATTACATGAAAATTTGTATCGCAAATTTAAACAAAGTGTTCTCGTTCACGTGATATGTTTGATTTTATTAAATTTAATTTTTGTGCAATCTCACATTTAATAGTTAATTTATTTATTTGAATAGTGTAGGATTTCAATTAAATAAATAAAGTTAAAAAAAATAAATGCAAGTGTATTTAATTCATAACATAAAAAAGTATTTTTGTTTATCGGAAATTTAATGATTATTGAAGGCAAGAGAAGCCGAGCATAGTTAATCGCTAGTGTGAAGTATTTAACGCTAATAAAAAGTGTAGCTAAACATTTTAACGAAAAGTGTAGACTCAAAATGTGTAGCTACACAAATTATCAAAAAGTGTAGCTAGAAAAAAAAGAAACAGTTAGAAATTTGAAACACGTGGTTTGATTAAATTTATTTATTAAAAATAAAAAAATAAATATTGATAATCACAGAAATATAAAAATTTTTATATACATATTTAAAAAAAAATGTTTAACCCTAGGAGGTGCATTGAGGTCTGGTGAGACTTATTTGAATTTCAATGGCTAATATTTTTTGTTTCTGCTGAAATAAAAATTTGAAACCCTTTGACTTCTATAATCCCTACCTATTGACCTCTTTGAGATACTTTACGAGGATATCGCGTTGCTTTTGTAGAAGGATATTGTGTTTTCAATGTGATTGTAAGTTGAGTCCTCGTGAGGTCTTACCAGACCTAGAACAACATTTCACTTAGATTGAGCACCTGCATTTTTTGAAAAAAAAAAAAAACAAAGCACTATAATAATACCGTTAGTTTGTCGAAACCGCATCGAGGCGAAAAATATTTTAGTTACTATAGGTGTGTATGAGTTCAATAAAAACAAGTGTTCAGTTTTGCAGTATTCTTTGGAGCGAAAATATCTAATTGAGAAAAAATTAAAATTGGTTTGTGAGGTAAGTATTTTTTTAGTTGTTTCTCTCTCTCTCTCTCTCTCTCTCTCTCTCTCTCTCTCTCTCTCTCTCTCTCTCTCTCTCTCTCTGGCATTATATCCCATCAAGGGATTTTGCCGCCTCAAATTAGGTTTCATAATCATATTTTCATTTCGGATAATGAGTGATTAATTCACTGATCCTAAACCAGCCGTGAAATTTTTTCCTTGTCACCACCGGGAATCGAACCCGGGACCTCCGGTCGCTGGAGCAAGCGTGCTAGCCACTGTAACCACCGGGGCGGCATATAATTAATTACTTTTTGTGTTTATGGAAATAGCGGTAATATTAGCGGAAAGTATCTAGCACTATCTAATTTTTCAGTTTGTTCACTTTTTTTCATTTAAAGCAATACCGCTAAACGAAGGTCCGTTCAGACCTTACAGGTTCATTTAGCGCCGTACAAGTCACTAGCCCAGGGTTAAAGTATTTTAATTAAAAAAACCATCGCAACAATGATTGCAATTGTGGAAGTATTTTGTGGAAATTTTAGACAACTTTCCACGTTGAAAAACTAAATTCCACACTTGGGAACCAGTGTTCCCATTATTTTTTGAATTATTGAAGATTTAAGTGAATTTGGCCAAATATGCTTCCACGTGTGAGCCATAACGCTTATCACAACATCCAAATTGTCTTGAATTTTTTTTACAAATTCTAGACACCATCTCAAGTTAAAAACACTAATTCCACGCTTGGCAATCATTGTTGCTATGGTTTTTTGAATTAAAATTATTTAAACAATTTTTTTTATAAAAATTTTATGTATATAAACTTATTTTTATACTACTATGATTCTCAATATTTATTTTTAATAAATAATTTTAATTAAACCACTTGTTTCAGATTTCTAACTAATTCTTTTTCTAGCTACATTTTCTGATAATTTGTGTAGCTACACATTTTGAGTTTACACTTTTTGTTAAAATGTGTAGCTACACATTTTATTAGCGTTAATTAATTCACACCGGTAGTAAATTACATGACATAAGCCGTGTATCGTTAACATCGTGGGTGTTCTTAGGAATCGTCCTCTCTAAGTATCGAAGTTTCGGATTATTTTATTTTATCAAAACTTTGATTGTGTAATTGTGATATTATGAAATTAAAATAAATCTTTTAAAACTAGAAAATCTTCTTTTTATTATTAAAAAAACAAACTTTTCTAAAAAATTTATTTTGAAATTAAAGATTTTCTTTTTTGATTTTATTTGTATACTTTTTCATTTTAACAAGTTTTTTTTCTCAGTGTACACTTGATTAATTTAACACCCCAGTCTTAAATATGAGACTTTTCGTATTCTGCGCGTAATCTTAGTTGGTATTGGTCTTAAAACAAGTCTTGCGTAAGACATACAAGTTTGGTGGTCTTGTTGGTCACAGACTACGCCCAGCATACGAAAAGTCTCATAATTATGAGTAAACTCAAAACAAAAACAAAAAGTCTAACGTAAGACCATTTTTCAGTCAGTGACGGAAAGACTTAACTTATTAAATTGCATTGGTTTGCCATTGCTGTTGCATTTTAATCTTCTATTATTAAAATGAAGCCTTTAACTTAAAAGACCAAAAGTGTTTTCGGATCATCTTCGAGCACGTGATAATCTATAATTAAATATTTTGTTTATTGTATCGTCTCGTTGTTGAGCAGAAGGAAAAAAAAGGAAAAACTTCATCTTCTACTATTACAAAATTTTCCTTTTGGTTCGTACCGAGGAGTTCTACGGGGTTGATTGTATTTTTTCTCATTTTGTTCTAAAGCGCTTCCCAAATTTGAGCGCGCAAGTACACCACCATCGCTGTTATGTCCATGTGACCTAATATCAACAATATAAGAAAATTATATTCCGCATTGACCATGTGCTAGGAGAAATATCGAAAAGTTTTTTTATAATTGAAAAATTGAGAGCCCGAATTAACTGGAGCTTGTATCATGATGAAACGTCATAATTTTGTAAACGCCA
Organism: Nephrotoma flavescens; assembly: GCA_932526605.1. Lineage (NCBI taxonomy): Eukaryota > Metazoa > Arthropoda > Insecta > Diptera > Tipulidae > Nephrotoma > Nephrotoma flavescens. Next base: position 74,930,794 of record OW052220.1, read on the forward strand.
GATTTTGTGCACACTACTTTTACTAGTCGTTACGAGATGGATCAAGAACATGAAATGTGAATAAACAAGAATTTAACTGAACGTATGTGCAACGGTCACGAAACGGAGATGTAACCTTTACGTGAGAATCAACGTTCACATGACGTATTTCCGTATGTCCGCATATGGTTTATTATTATGACAAAATCGCAATAATATGACACAATTTAATGCATCAAATATATTTTTTTTCTTTTTTACTGGCATGGAGCCTTCAATGTGCAGATGGTCTTAAATCCGTCCTATAGCCGTACGTCCTCGAATTGGCTGGGAGGCGTATAGTTAGAACGTAAAAAGCATAACCGAGCCCCAAAATTGATCGCATAGTTAACAATAAGAAAAAATTAAAAAAAATAAAATTAAAAAAATATATAAATTTTTGATAAACTTGTTTAGTGCAACATGCAAAAATGCAGTCAGTGATGATTCCTATTTGGAAAAAACATGCAATTTATTAGAATAAACTTTCGTTTCATCATTCGAGTTTACTTGCTGTTAACGTAAGAAAAGGCAAAATTCGATTAAGTGGTCCAATTAACATTTGTAAAATCCAACGAGAAGATTTCTTCATATAGTTCAGACAATGGTATAATATTTGCGAAAGGTATCCGGTTTATTCCGAATATATGTAGGCACATATCATCATCACACATTTTAGGGAACTGATTGGTGTCGTTAGTTCCTTACTTATTTTACTGCCGTTAAATGCTTAACAGCTTTGAAGCGTTTCTTTTATAGCATAAATGTATAGATTTTAGATTTATTACGTTTATTAAAGTTTAAATCAATTTTTTGTTGCAACAAACTTTTTGAAATAAATCACATTTTCTACTGTAAAATATTATTTTCTCCTTGATCTTGAACCACGAAAATTATGCCTGATATGCGTGCCTCATTTTTTGGTTTCGTTTCTCGCTAAAAACTTTTGGAAAATCCACCAAAAAATGTCGGAAAATCGAAAATGATGATTTCGGTTGAGAACGGCAGAACGAATTTGGCTCAATCTTTTTTTGTTGTGTTCATAATTGCCAGGAGATGTTTCTTTCGAAAGGAAATTTTGGGAAAAGTCGATAAATTCGGAAAATCGAAAAATGATGATTTCAGTTGAGAACGACTAAACCGATTGGGCTCAAAGTTTTTTTGTTGTGTTCGCAATTGCTAAGAAATGGTCCTTGTGTAAGAAAATTTTGGGAAAAGTCGCAAAATTCGAAAATTTAAAAAATAATGAAAAAATAAATTCAGTTGAGAATGGCTTAACCGATTTGGCCCAATGTTTTTTATTGTGTTTACAATTGCAAGGAGATATTTCTTACGAAAAAAACTTTTGGAAAATCCACCAGAAATGTCGGAAAATTCGGAAAATCGAAAAATGATGATTTCGGTTGAAAACGGCAGAACGGATTTTGCTCAATATTTTTTTTTGTTGCGTTCGTTTTGATGGTTTTTACGAAAGAAACTGTTGAGAAAATCTTCCAGAAAAGTCGGAAACATTTGAAAATCGAAAAATGATGATTTCAGTTGAGAACATCAGAACGAATATGGCTCAATCTTTTTTTGTTGTGTTCGTAATTGCCAAGAGATGGTCCCTGTGTAAGAAAAATTTGGGAAAAGTCGGAAAATTCGAAAAATTGAAAAATGATGATTTCAGTTGAGAACGGCTTAACCGATTTGGCTCAATGTTTTTTATTGTATTAACAATTGCCAGGAGATGATTCTTACGAAAAAAAACTTTTGAAAAATCCACTAGAAATGTCGGAAAATTCGAAAAATCGAAAATTTTTGATTTCGGTTGAAAACGGCAGAACGAATTTGGCTCAATATTTTTTTGTTGTGTTCGTAATTTCCAGGAGATGGTTCTTATGAAAGACAATTTTGGAAAAATATTCCAGAAAAGTCGGAAAAATTCTAAAATCGAGAACTGATGTTTTTCCGTTAAGAACTGCTAAACCGATTTGGCTCAATATTTTTTTGTTCGGTTCGCAGTTGCCAGGAGATGATTCTTCCGAAAGAAACTGTTGAGAAAATCTTGAAAATCGAGAAATGATGTTTTTCAGTTGAGAACGGCTAAACCGATTTGGCTCAATCTTTTTGTTGGGTTCACAATTGCCAGAAGATTGTTCTTACGAAAAAAAACTTTTAGAAAGTCTACCGGAAAAGACGGAAAATCGAAAAATTATGTTGAATATGAAATTTTCAAATCAAGTTGGCGATGATATTTAATTGTGTCCATTGCATCCATAAACGGTAGCCATTATTACAATCATATGAATTTCGATGTGATTTTTACGAATTCAAAAGTTTTTTCCAGAAATTTATTAGTCATTATAGTGACAAATGAAACATTGTAATGTTTTGAAATTGATTTTTGATTATAATGTCGGCTATCAGACGATCAAACCAAGGACGAAGAAACTTTAGTTCATAAAGAATGCACGGTGTCCGTGAGAATGAAATGCAAGAGCAACGCGAAAAATTAAATGAACAGTGTGATGTGGTCATATCGGACAAGTTCGCGGTGCACGGGCATCAGAATAGGTTCAACAAAACGTAACTCAACGAAGAAGTGCAGTAAACATCGACTTGAATCTTCGCTGCCTTATATTGGTGACTTGTCTGCCGTGTGTCAACATTGTCAAACATTAAAGTTCCGAGCAGAAACGCCAGGCCTATGCTGTGCCGATGGCAAAGTCAAATTGCTGGTTTTGACTTTTCCGTGGCGTACTTATCTCTATGGAGATACAACGCTATCAAGACATTTTCTTGCACACACGCGATCAATGATTTAACAAGACGTTATTTAACATGATGTTGTTGTTCGTTAACCCGGCTACAATCCCACCTATAAGGTCATAACGTCATCGCATGTGCATCATTTCGAAAATATTGGACGATTGTACTAATAATATTCAAAAGTACCCTCTATTTTACAGATTCAAGAGCAAATTTACCATCGGCGTTGATGCCACTAGTGATTGAAAAACACAAATTCCTTTTAGTTTATTTAATTCGACATTCCGAATTTGAATTAAGTTGTCATGTTGTACTTTTCAATGCGTAAAAACGAGAGATAATCGGAGGTTTTCAATCACTTCTGCATGAACACAATGCGTGGGTTCTTTTGTTTAATACTGATTTGGAGACAATGTCTTTCGATGATCACAAAATAATCATCAGAGCAGACAAAAGAACAACCGGAGGCCATGCACGTCAGTACAATGCTCCCACTATCGACGAAGTTGCAGTTGCGATTGTTTGCAAAAATGTGGATAAGTTCATCTGGGATGAGTGCAGAATGGCATATAAATGATCATTAGGAAGCGTTCAATCGAACGATGACGGATTTACGAAGTGACCCAAGATATTGTGGTGGAGCGATGATTCTGCTGGCCGGTGACTTTCGTCAAACGCTACCTGTCATTTTGACATCAACAGCCGAAGATGAACTTAACGTTTGTCTGAAAACGTCGAGATTGTGAGGTTATTTGAAGGAGTTGCAGTTTACCACTGCTGATTTTCCCAAACAACTGTTGGCGCTTGGCAATGGTCAACTTTCTGTTGATGTTTCGACCGGCTTGATTCGTTTCATTCAAAGTTTTGCATGTTCACGACATCGAAGGAAGAGCTTATAACAAAAGTATGAATCATGATAGGCTCATGTGAATAGTCTGAACTACTTGATTCAAAACCAAGTCCTGGGGAGACAACCAACTATACGACCGAGTTTTTGAATACGCTTCATTTGCCGGGAATATCACCGCACAACTTGATGCTGAAGGTCTGATCTGCGATAATCATGCTGCGCAATCAGAACCATTCGAGATTGTGTGACGATTAAAGCGACGATCATAAAGTTAAAATTCAAAGGATAGTATGTTCAAGTTTCGAGAAATCCTCTGGTTCCAGCTGACATTCCGTTCGACTTCTATGAAGATTAACAATGCGCAAGTTTAATCGTTGGAAGTGTGCGGAATAAATCTCCGTGTTTTTCTCATGGTAAGTTGTACGTCCCGTGTTCGACGTATTGTGTACCACAATGCATTGTATTAGTTTGCGTTTGTATTAGATTTAATTTCACTCGAATAAAATACATTGAATCCTTTTGAATTCCAACTGACTCAAAGTCATTTCCACACTAAGAGAAAAAATCTAAAAAAACAACTCAATTTTCAATATATACCATATATGTTTGAATCAAAATTTCAATCACTTGTCAACACATTAGTGTTGAAGTTCAATGAAAAATTAAATGGAATATTCACTCAATTAAATCATCAATTGAGGAATCGAGTTGAGTTGTTTGATTTTTCTCTCGTCAATCAATTTGCGTGAAGAACAAAAGTATTTGTTAGCAACGAAGTAATTCGGAGCGGAACGAGGTTCACCGAGTCAGCAAGTTCTCTATAAAATATTTAGTTTAGATTTATGAATGCAATGTCGAGCAAGTTCGTTGAAACAGTCTCAAAAAACGGCATATTTTTTTTCTTTTAGACAAGTTTTGTTTCACTCAAAAAAGTCATAAAAAAACAAAATTCTTACTACTAAAATACTTACTACTCATTTTAAACGGTTACTATACGTGGTGAATAGATGTATAGAATACTTCGCATTTACCAGAAAGTGGTTAGAATTGATGCTGGCGCGTCGAAAACGCGTTTTCGATTTGAATGACCGTGATTTCATCGTTTGATTTCCACATATACCATTGTGGATTCGGATACGCAATTATGAGGGTACTCGTACAACTCGTTATTGTTTTATGCGAGTTGTTGTAAATCTGGACCGATGGTACTACGATGAATACGGCCTTTATTACGGATTTGCGCAACACAATTTTTCCATCGGATTGTACGATTTTGTTTAAAACCCTTTCAAAGTGTTCATAAAAAGTGTTTTTATCATTTTTAATATTTTTTATAACTCCTTTGAGGCATGTACACAAAAACATCTCATCAATGAGATGTAGAATGTAAGCGTGTTTGCAATCTGAGGACACTGATCTCCGGTTGTTTATGGATCTTAAATTTGTTAAAAATTGGCGAAAAACGATTGTTGACCAGAATACCACATCGAACTCGTGCCTATCGTATTTGTTACTTTAACAGAGATTTTATATGCGGCGACTGTCATCGTCGATATCGTTGCCGATTAGCATAGTTTGTTGCAGTTGTTCAGTTGCAGTGACGTTTATTCAAGTTTCGTAACATTTTTGTTTATTGAGATGTTATCCCAACAAAAAACGCCTGCAGAAGAACCAAATCCCTAACACATTTACCTCAGTTGCGGAGTAGCTATCGGTGACCAACGCAAGGAGGTTGTTGAGGTTTTTCTAAAGTTGCATAAAGAGACCTATCGAAAAATAAAGAGATGTTCTAAATTGATCCATATTATGAATTTTCAAAATGGTTTGTATATCAAATTAAAAATTTCAAAGTTTTACTGCTGTTACCTTCCATTAATTTTTATTAAAATAAAAATATTCTTTTTTTATCAATTTAAATTAAAACAATCCCAATTTTATTTTATAGAACAAAGCATAAAAATATTGTGCTTTTCGTATACTCGTATACTATATACTTATACTGAATACAAAGCTGTGTTTTAATTAATTAAGATTTTAAGAGATTTTATATATAAGTATATACGAAAGACATATGAGGTGAGATAAGGTGTAACACGATAAGACAACTTATTTTGGAACAAAAATTCGATTTTATTTTTTTCCTATCTATATAGATATACAAAAATTCAGACGATAAAATGTACAACAACAACAACTTTGTTAAATGAAAAACAATTTTCCTTGATGATGCCGAGTAATTTTTATTTATATAAAATAGGTATTACACTTAGTTTTTCGATTCAGGTTAAGCTTTTTTCTTCTATTTTTATACTCGCAACTAAAATAAAAAATTAAAAGCTCAGGTATATAGAACTGAAAAGTTTTTAGTGTTTTATACGATTTTTTGTTTGTAAGTTTTGTTTTATTTTTATTCTGTGTTAATACTTTTTTTTTACATTACAGATGAGCTTATTCTGATATATATACATATGTACACTGTTCGAAAAAATAAACCACATATTGTACAATTCGATAAAATTTTATTTTTAAATTTTTTAAAAACTAAAACATGAACATGTTTTTCGGGTAGCTCAACAACAACAAAGAACTGTATTGAAACATGGTGTGCTTTTTACACGATACATGAAACTTGACAAGAACATAACTAGATTATTACTGGGTGCAAAAAAAAATAGTCGTCACTGATTCATTTGACAGATTACTTTATCCAGCTTACATAAATATTTATGCACATATCCGCATATAGGAAAAATTTTAACGATTTATTTTAATTCGTGATGATAACCACTAAAACTATAAAATAAATATTAAGGAATGGGATGCTAGTGGCAGGAATATGAGCTAGGAATCTTAAAAAACTTGAATTTTCGTACATAAACTTTATAAGAAAGTAAATCATACACGGTAAACACAAAATCTCGCAAAGGCTCACTAGATAATCTTATTTTACGAATTCCAGTTAAAATTCATTAAAATTTTAGTAAAAAAAGGAAGATTTTGCTTTCTAGTTAAATTTTAAAATGAATGTACTAGATTTCTAGTCAAAATAAAATTAAAACCAGAATTTTAATAAGTTCTAGCTAGTTAGTTTCTAGTTCTAGTGTTTATTTTACTGGGACTCTAGTGGTTATCTGGTAAAAAAATACTAGAAAATTGCCAGATCATTTTTGTTTGTTTCTTAAAAGGAGTGCCTAGTTAATTTAAACAAAAAATTAAGTTAATTGTGTTACTAGAATTCCATTAAAAGTTTAATTTAAACGAATTCTTGCAAAGTTTTAGTAAAATCAATTTCCCCCATTATTTTGAATGGAATATGGTTTCTATTAAATTTTGCGGGAATTCTATTAAATATGTAATTAAATTGAAAAAATTGCAATAACACATTAGTAGAATTTCAGTAAAAATCTAGTGAAATTCGAAATTTACTGAAATGGGCTCAGAATTTCAATATAGTTTATAACTCAAAATGTTCTCCCTTTATAATTAAGCATATCGTACTACCTCTCTCACTTCTCGTATAACAATAGTTTTGACCTGAATTCTAGTAGTATTCCAGTAAAATTTACTAAAATATTTCTGGATTCTGGTAAAATTAGCAGTTATTCGAGATTTTTGCCGTTTTTTCGATATATGTTTTCAAATTATCGAATCATTTGTTTCAATTTATTATAAAATCATTTGTCTCTCTATGAGCAATTTTGAAGATGCTCTTGATTTTTTGTTTTAATTTTTCTGGTGAAAGATGAAATATAAAATTTTGACAGTTCGAATTTTGAAGTTATTATACCTTAACTCGTGCTAATCTTTATTTATAAAACCAAAGATGTTTAATTGATATTTATTGATAAGTAGTGGATTTTAGCGAATACAGTGGATTAAATTTGAACAAGTACATAAAAAAATAAGTACTAAATAGTAACGAGGCCTTTCTCAGCCTAAGTCGTATACAGTGTGAGTGTGATATTTTTTGTCAATTTTTTTTTTGTGCAGTACTGAATTATAATGGAAGATAGTGTAAAACCTCGTTGTATACTTGCAAGTTTGGATTGATGTACACATGTTACTTTTCAACAGCCTGATCAAAAGTAGGAAAAAAAATCTGAAAGTAACCAGTTTATGGATACAAAGTGACTAAATAACCAAGAGCTTAGGAAGGATGTAATAGGAACCATTCGATATTATTCAGGTTGTCATGTGGTCATGATCATATACGAATTTTAAAATTTGTAAATTGATGGCCATTAACAGCGACATACACCAGGATAAGATGTATGTAATCGTTCTCGTTTTTCCATTTGTTGTTTGCAGAAACCTGTTATAATATTAGATTATTATTTACGAAACTCAAACCTTCTCATATGAGAATCAGAAAATTGAGATTTTTGTCAATTTAGTTTTACATATGAAGCTCAAAATTTCTCAAATGAGAATTAGAAAATTTGGATTGTGCACCGGAAAATTTTAGATTTTTAAAGTTCCTGGGATCAGATAGGTAAAAAATGTATTTATTTCGTTTCGTGCCAAATTCTTACTGAAAAACTGTTCTGGATTTATTGAAAAATTAGTCCTGACAATCTAACGTCTAAATTTTTTTGCATGTTGTTTGGCTATAATTATTTTAACCCCCGAAAAAGAAAAAAACGTCCGAATTTTTACCGTGACACTACTTGATATCAGGTTAAAAAAATTATTTCTCTATTAATTTTAATAGAATTTCTTTTGGAAAAATATCGATTTTACTAGTATAGTCCTATTCAAATCTCAAAAAAAAAATTTTTTTTTTGATTCTTCTGCGCAGGTTTCGGTGGTGTAGAAATTTTTTTTATGGGTCGCATTTATTTTAGATAGTAAACCTAAATAAAATAATAAATAACCATTAAAAAGAATTATATTTCAGTTGTAATACACAAAACATTCAAAATGATTATGTATTTATGTTATTACGATCATATTTCAAGTGAAAATTAGTAAGTATAAAAAAAAAATGCACGCCTTTTGGAAACAATGTCAACATTTAATTTTGGCAAGGACTAGGGAAAATAAATAACCAAACGTCATTCATATCGAACAAAACCACAACAACATAAAAAAGCAAAATCAGTTTTCAATTTAATAAAATTTTGAATTAATTCTAAGCTTGTCGAATTAAATATTAATTTTAAAAGTGTCAGTGATTCTTATAAAGTTAAATAATAAAAACATTTTGTGATCAAAAACGTTATACCGTATAAATAAAAACATAACCTAAAAATTTCACTGGAAATAACAAAGTGTATATTATCTTACAGTAAACAGTCTTATACAGTAGATAAGTGTGAAAATTACTGTTGTAAGTCCAATAAAAGACAAACGAAATGCGAAAAGCAAACCAATATCGCAGTCAAGTGCGCGAATGTGTCTTTAAAGTTGCAAATTTTTTCGCAAAACTACAATCGGGTGTTGTTTGCTTGAAGGATTGCGGTGAAACCGAATTAAAACAATATGTGTCAACTGAGACGGGTTAGTTAATAAAATTTAATTTTGTTTGTCATATTATTTTTATTAATAGAAAATATTCTCTACAGGTGTTTCCCTTAGCTCTGTGTATACTATTCTAAAAGAAGCCGCTGTTCAGGTGCAGGATCATGTAGTGCAATATGCCACACCAAACGACCAGCTATCAACATCTACCGCTGCAGTTCAATTTGAATCACCATGAAGACGGGCCAAACCAATATGCAGCACCATCACCAACCTGGATGACTTCAACATTGGAGCTATTCGCCCATTTATCTGATAAATCGAACATTACCTTGAGAAATTTACACGAGAAACCTAATTTGAAATTTAATTTGTCTTTTATAGGTTCTGTTATAGTAGCGTAAGACGAATCATCAAGAAGCTCGGTTTTAAATGGAAAACTGCAAAGGACAACCGAGGAATCCTTATGGAAAAAGAGCCCATTCGATTGAAGAGGGTACAGTATTTACGACGACTAGCGCAGTTTCGAGAAAAGGGATATTCTATCGTCTATACGGATGAGACATACGTACACACGACCCACCATGCAAACAAAGGATGGTGCGATGATAGCAACAGGGGTGAGTATTTGATTGACAACAGTTTTTAGTTTTTACCTTACAATAATTATTTGTTAACTTAAACGTTTTAGATATTGTACATCCTATGTCAAAAGGCCAACGTTTCATCATAGTACACGCCGGAATGATTTATTAAGAAAGCTTTCCTTTGTTTTAAATCTGGAACAAAATCGGAAGATTACCACGACGACATGAATAGCGAGAATTTTTTACGATGGGTCACAACACAACTTATTCCAAATCTAAAACGACGGACCGTATTGGTGATAGATAATGCACCATACCATAATGTAAAGATAAATCCAGCGCCAAATTCGAATTCGCTCAAGCAAGACATGATGACTTGGCTAGACAACAAAGGGATTCAATACACAGAAAATAATTTAAAGTCTGAGCTTTACGAAATTATTAAAGCAAATAAGGACAAATATACGGAGTTCAAGCTGGATAGATTAATGGAGCAAATATATAGGGTATAGTGAAAAATCGTATTGCGCTAGCAAACGTTGAATTCACATCAACGAAAATTGAAAAAATTATCAAGGACGAATTTGACAAGGTGTCATCCGAAGAATGGAAAAATACGTGTCGCCACATTTGGGACCAAGAATTTAAATTTGTTGAACAAGAAGACGTAATGGACAACATAATCGACGATATAATAGTGAGACTCAACGGAACAACCACCACAGACACTTCAAGCAATTATGAAACGTAATTTTAATTTAGAATTAGTATTTTTTTATATAGTGATTGTATTTTTTGTTATATTAGAAAATTAATTAATTTTTTTAAATTACACTTAATTTTGAAATAATTAATATCGAATTGGTAGAATAAGTATTTTTTATATATTATGTGATTTTCTTTTCTTTTTGATATTTATGTAATTAAATTAGATTATTTAGGCCATAATTATTATGAAATATTTATGTAAACTTGATTTTCGGTACAAATACAATTTTTTTTTTAATTAAAGACAATTTATTTTATAAATCCTAAACTTTGTGTTTTAATTGTATCCCAAAATTCCTATTCAATTTAAATACAAATACAACAATGTACTTAATACATCTCTGTGTATCCGCCATATTTTTCCTGCGCGAGAACTGTCAGAATTTCAGCGAGATTTGAATACTACTATACGTTTTACAATCATATTTATATAAGTGAATTTAAAACCCGCTCAGCTAAAAACTGAAAGTCGCCTATAGAAATATAATTTTTTTAACGATTAAAAATTTTTTATAAATTTTTTTTTTCAATATTGTATTTTTAATAGTATGTTCTATGTTGTTTAGTGTTTTGATAATTGTTGTTTTATATTCACACCTGATAATTGTAACAACCAATTTATATTATATATTTTTAGTATTTTGAAAATTCCGAAACAATGAATTTTAATTAATTTTGACAATTTTATTTGCTGAAGAACACATTAGATAGTGTAAAAAGCAACCTATTGATTTATCACCAGCCATTTATTGAAAGTTTTACATTATCAAAATTTACTTCAAATTTTAACTATCAAAAATCTAATTTTACTTGATTGAACTAGATCGTCTGGTTGGCTCACATCTATTGAATTTTTTATTACCGTGTAGTAATCAATTTTTTTTTCTAATTTATTACTCACTATAAGTTAATAAATCCTATTTAAATTGTAAACAGAATAATTTGTTCACATTGTTTTCCAAAACATAAATGAATAAAGGTTTCGTAAAAACGTTTCAGAAATTGGTATATCTTCTAAAATTTTAGAAAACTGTGTATAGGAAGAGGTAACATCCGTATGAATTCTGCCAAACTATGCATATTGTAGGTTGCTCAGTAAGTTTTGTCGTTCGATAAAAGATAGCGCTATTAGGCTCGGCGTTTTATTTTTCTAAAAATGGTACAACTTTTTATGAACACGTGTGAAGTTTCATATAGATCTGTCACCTCATTCTCTGTTTAAAGTTGATGTGTCACAGTATTATTATACAATGGAAAAAATTGAGTACCGTGCAGTGATAAAATTTTACTGTTCTAATTGTAGGTGAAGAGTCCTTATACAAATAAATAACGTTCACTGTTTAGCATAACACTCTTACTGGCTCCATTTTCGAAGGAATCATATGACTCGACCAGCTTAAATTCCCCACCAAACAGTAATGCGATGTAGATGCATAGGTTTCCTTGTATAATACGAGGACATTTAGTATTACGTTTATTTTAGGTTGAAACTTCCCTCAAATCGACAAATAAATTTTTTTTTTAAATTTTTTATTTATACCCATTTGCACCTTAATTTCTGTTAGTGTGTTATACATACACATTTATACTTGCTGTTATGAAAATCGAATCAAATCTTTGTATTTTATTAGTCTTTAGTCTCGGCTGATCCATCGTTTAATAAACATTCATTATAAATATACTTTTGAAGCTAGTGTAGCTCAACTTGATTATGATGATTACTCGAACCGGTAAGAACTGAATTGAACCGAGTAGTAAACCAAGTAAACAACCGGGTAATAAACCAGATAACAGACAATATATGTATGTGGTCGTGGAATTACCAATATATATATAAACCAATTCTGTAAAATTTTCTTGTCAAAACTAACAATTTAACACACAGTTCTTTCTTATTGTTTTTAAATCCTTTTGCTTGTTCGAATTATTAGTGTTGTTTTCTCTTACAAGTGGGACAACAACATAAATGAAACACAAAAAACGATATTCAGCTGTGGCACTATTCTGGGAATTCCACGGGAATAGAGAACTGGGGGAATAATTTATATGTAATTTCTGTTCAAGTATTTTTAATCCGACCTACTGTAGCGAAAATTTTAATGAAAATATTAATTAATTAAAAATAATTTTTCCATATCTAAATTGACAGGGAATTTTATTGTCCATTTTATTTTATTTTCAAAAAAATTAACACGAAATTTTTACCGCAATATGCCAGAAAAAAATTGTTTAAATAAAAATTACATATAAATTGTATCCCAATTCCCTATTCCCGGGGAATTACCAGAATAGTGTCACTGCGGCCGTATTCTTGAAATTATTAAAGTGGCCAGCAGAAAATTCTAACAATATTAAAAAATTTATAGTAAGTTGTATTCCGATCGGAGAAATTTCCACTGATTTCAAGAATACGGCCCCTGTGGCCCTATTCTGGCTTTCCCTGGGAAAAGGGAACTGGTAAATATATTTCCATAGAATTTTTGTCTAAATTATATTTGTCTGCCCTACTGATGGAATTAATTTTGTGTAAATATTTTAGAAACAAAGTTAAACGGGAAAATAGTTTTGCGTAAAAAAATTTTGCAAATGAAAAATGTTTTGAAAATGTTTGCACTAAAATTATTCCACCAATGGCACTATTCTGGTAATTCCCCGGGCATAGGGAACTGGGGAAAGAATTTATATGTAATTTCTGTTCAAATAGTTTTTTCCGGCCTGCCGAGGAGAAAAGTTTGATGTAAATATTTATAAATTGGGAATAATTTTTCCATACTTAAATTGGGAGGGAAAATTATTCCCAATTTAATTTTGTTTTCAAAAATTTTAAAACTAGCTTTTTACCTCAGTATGTCGGAAAAATAATATTTGATCAGAAATTACATATAAATTCTTTCCCCAGTTCCCTATTCCCGGGGAATTACCGGATTAGTGCCACAGTAGGCTAGAAAAATATAGTTTAGACAAAAATGCTATAAAAACATTTGTCCCAATTCCCTATTCCCAGAGAAAGCCAAAATAGGGCCACTGTGGCACTATTCTGGTTTTCCCCGAGAATAGGGAATTGGAAAAAATATTTGCAAACCATTTTTGTCTAAATTATATTTTTCTGGCCTACTGTTGGAATTAGTTTGGTGTAAATGTTTTCGAAACAAAGTTGATTAGGAAACTTTTGTTCCACAAAATTTTTATAGGGAACAATAATTCCGAATATACATAGGCTTCAAAAATATTTACACCAAACTTATTCCAATAGTAGGCCAGAAAAATATAATTTAGACAAAAATGCTATGCATATATTTTTCCTAATTCCCTATAGGGAAAGCCAGAATAGTGCCACTGTGGCACTATTCTGGTAATTCACCGGGAATAGGGAACTGGGGAAAGATTTTACATAGCTTTTATCTATAAATCGGTTTTTTCTGGCCTACTGAGAAAAAAAGTTTGATGTAAATATTAGTAAATTGGGAATAATTTTTCCATAGCGAAATTATCAGGGAAACTTATTTCCAATTTTATTTTGTTTTCAAAAAAATTGCCACTAACTTTTTACCTTAGTATGCCAGAAAAAAATTATTTAAATATACAATTTATATGTAAATTCTTTCCCAGTTCCCTATTCCCGGGGAATTACCAGAATAGTGCCACTGGTGTGTTTTATCTTTATCTAATCAATTTCAGTCGTAGTTTTGTTTTGTTTATAATTGTTTAAAATAATGAGTTGGGTTTAAAAATTTTTTAAAATTTCGGTCAATGGTAGAACTTGTCTCAAGAGTCTAAACACTTCAAGTTTAATAAAATATTTACGTTTAAGACATAAAACAGAGAGGGATGAATTTCAAACTGAAAATAAAAAACGTAAACTAGATTATTGCAATGCAGGTCCATCACGTCCACTTCACCAACAACTTTTACCGCAATGCTGGGACAAGAGAAAGTTTTGAGATATTAACAGTACAAAAGTAATTCAAATTCATTACAAAATTGGTGAAATTATTGTTTTAGATAAGCAATAATAATGATAATGTTGACTTTATTAATCTCATTAAACCATTAGAACCTCGATATGAATTACCACCAAGGAAATTTATTACTACAAAAATTATTCCTGATATTTATGAGAAATGCCTCCTAAAAATGAAAAATTTAAGAGACATTGAAAAATTGTAGTCTAATTAGATTTCTTTAACATCTGACATATGAACCTGTTCAGAAACGAATGAAATTTTTTTAAGACTCAGTGGTCACTGGTTGACTAACAAATTTGACAAAGTGTGTGGAGTATTATATACTGGTATTGCCAGTAATGATTGCTTTGATGACATGTTGAAATCGTGGGTCCCAAATATCGAAAACCATTTTGATCTACTTCTATGAGACAACGCACGTAGTATGATTAGTTGGGCGAACATTGCTATTGGTGCTTAGTGATTGTGTATTTTCAAAAAAATATCTATTTCAGATTTAATATCCAAGTGCCGCAATATCGTAACGCATTTCAATCACTTTCAAGCACAAAACTAAAGGATTTGTCAGAAAGGCTTTCTTTTCCGAAACACGAACTCATTCACGATGTCACAACACGCTGGAATTCCACTTTTCATATGATGAAGAGAATACTGGAACAAAAACGAACATCATTACTTATTTTATTTGAATGCCGCCAATTTAAAATTTATTGAAACGTTGTAACTTTATTAGAATAATTTTTTAATATCACAGTTGAAGCGAGCTCAGAAGAGGCTCTTATATGGATGATAATTCCGAATTTGTAAGCATTGGAACGCTTTCTCGGTAAATTTCAAAATAAGAACAGGACGTTAAATATGAAAAAAATACTTAAATCATTACAATATAGATTTGAACAATTTAAGTCAAATAAGTTGTATTTAATTGCGCCCATATTAGACCCTCGTTCCAAATTTTCAATTTTAACTTGAAAGACGATGCAAAAATTAAATTTTAGCGGAAATTATGACTTTATCTTCTTCAACTGCCGTATAAGTTAATCTTGATAATCAAAATCAATCGGTATAATTAGAAATATTGAAGACGCTGACTTACTCGAAAATGATACAGTTCAGGAAGTATGGTCATGTATGGAAGACATTTTAAAAGAAAATTAAAATAAAAATCCTGCCGAATTCATTCATATATATGTACAATATAATATGTACTATACATGTACTAATATATGTCCGAAATCTAATTTGAAAGGTGTTTTATTAGTAAGTAGTTTTCCGGGTCGGGATGAATGAGTGGTAAAATAGTAAGGTGGATCCGGGTTAAAACCGGATATTAAAAATCAAGCCTGGAAAGACGGGTACCGGAAAATTTCCGGGTACCGGGTACATCACTATTCTTGAACTATCAAAATTTTTGCGCACTACAACCAGAACCCCTCCGCAGGATAAATTCAAGTCTGAAAAGGCGTCCAGCTGACAAAAAATTGAAATCCGAATTAAAATACTCGATTTTGTTGACATCGTTATTCAACTTTTCAAAGATAAAGCAGATTTTTAAACATCGTTGAATTTTTTTCGACAATTAAGGAAGTTTTATGTAAGTTTCCTGGGACTAAATTATAGTTTCCACTTTTATTTTTGTTTTGTAAATCAAGAAATTCCTACAATAAATCCGGCCACGATGTATTAGACATTGAAAGGTCAAACGTGGTGTCGGTGGAGTAATTTTAGAAGATGCTGCGTGCTAATAACTTCCTCTAGCCTGCATTACTTCATAAATACGCCATTTCATATTTAAAACAATGAATATTTGTTGCATGGTGATATGGTGCCATTCTTATTGTAAATCATCTCGGAGTTCCTGCAAATTTGTGAGAGAGATTACAACACTTAGTTTACAAGATGTACTTGTTTCTCGCTATAAAACTTCAGTACCTCGATAAGGAGTCGTCGTACAGAAATTTCCTCAAAATCATTTCTCTGTAAATCGGGTAATTTGGATTTGGGAATGATATATCAAGCAAGTTCGTTTTCAGTCTCAAACAGCAGGATATTTTTTTTTCTTTTAGAAAAAATTTTGTGTTCCGATTTTTTTTTGTATTTTAAATTTGCTATCAAAACGTATTTGCCCTGAGTACGGATAAACGAATTCATCACTGTACTATATAAATTTCTTCAAGAACTATGTTTAAGCAACCTAAATATAGTACTAGAAAATATAATATATTTTGTTTCTGTAAAATTTAATTAATGTCGAAGCACAAAACAATAATACGATTTATGATTGTAAATCAATATGGGGAATTAAATATTGGATCTAACCCATTCTGCCTATAGTAAAAACAATAATGTCTAGTTTTTAAAATATAAAATCAAGTTTTTTCTATACACTTGGCATGTACATACGTGTATACATGTGTTATGTTTAACTAGGTTAAATGTATAAGGGACATTTTTATCGATATAATTATTATTTTGTCGATTGTTGTTAATAAAAGAGTCAACAATATTTTTATAAAACGGTATGTGTGGTATACACGTAAATTATGAACTTCATCATAATGAAATTTATATAAAAATACTTGAAAATTAATTATTTATTGTAGAAAGAAAATAAATTATTTGTTTTTCCGATAACACGTTCGATGCCATGTTAAAAATTCCTTGAAACGTAGGTCTAAAAGAGTATATTCGTGTTTCCAAGTCAACGTGAATAATTCATTGTTATACACGAGCTTTAGTTTATAGCTTTTTTTAAATTATTTTCCTAATTTCAAACTATACCGATTTAAAATTTTGTTTTTATAATTATTTCTGTTTATATAGAATTTACAAGGCAATCAAGGTGGACGCTATTGAAATATTGAGTGATTCGGTTAAACATTACATTATGTAGCAGAGCTTTTATTGGAGTAATCAATCATATAAACTTAACTACATACAAAAGATATTCCTACTGTTTGTCCATGTGTTTTATTTACGGAAACCAAATTATTAATTATGTAAATTAGCTAACTGGGTGAGTAACCGCACGAAATAATCGTATTTCGACTAACTGTTTCAATTTTCGAAAATTATAAATAGTTTTGACAAATCAATAATAATTGTGGGTGGACAGTTTTATGAATTTAATGTAGTTTTAAATCTTTTAAAAATATTTAACGTTAGATACTGCTTTTATCTTGATGGTTTATACAATAAAACCCGACTTTTGTTTATAGCAAAATTTTATTATAGCATCCCACACTGGTAACAAATATTAAGGTTTTTACGATAAGCAAACTTTTTGAAAATAAGAAGATACTTTGTTAAAAAAATGTTTCCTTTAATAGAATTCAAAATGTTTTAGCAAAAGTTTAAAAGTAAGAGTCTCTTCTAAAAAAAAGGAGAAATACCAAAAATGTGGTTTGAGAAAATCGCTTTGTGCTAACTACCGAATTAATTCCGTTGTGTTTATTGGGAATACTTTTTGGAGGAGGGCCCCTTCAAAGTATAAACTATTGTTTTACATGTCAAACAACAATAAAATTCACTCGAAATTTAATTAAGTTTGAAAAAGCGGCTGTCTGATTGATGGTATCAATCAGTATTAGAAATTGGCGAAGCAGTCGTCCTCTTGACAATGTAGAGTAGGATACGGAAACTTGCTAGATTAAGAAAATTAAGGAATCTCATATGATATTTATGATTTTTTGATTTTAACCCAAAAATCAATGAGCGCTTTTCAGGTGAACCAACAGTTGTCAACTTATTGAGGAAAATCTTTAGCCAACTTTATAAATATTTTGAGCTTTATGAAATGTTTTAATCAAATTGGCTATGATTTCACTAGTTATGATGCACCTAAGAGCGCTCAATGCCACACCGATTCGGGCGAATATTCCAATAAATTTTACGACCGAAGTCGTTCGAAACGACGACTTTGTTTTTGATTGAATATACAATGCTTTTGTGACATAAAATGTCAAACTTCACTTCAAACCAGTTTTTCAAAGCTAAAGTGTGGATTGTTAGCATGAAGACTGAAAATTATTTTTTCAGTTCGAACTCAACCGATTGCAAGCGTGGTATGAAATTATTAATTTCTAATTTCTAAGTCACTACGGATTTCCAAAATTTAGCCTCAATTAAACAATAATACACTGATAACCTATGGGCTAGAATTCTGAGGTTTAGATTAAAAATCGTTCAAAACAGCTTTTTGTTAATGAGTAATTTACTTTAAACGTGAACTATTGCGATTTATGGTGATAATTTTTTGCTAAATCTCAACCAGTTAATTAAGATTAACTTTAATTCATTTTGTCCATAATAAGCTTAAAATATTATTTATTCATTACTTCAATTTTAAAATATAAATATCATCTTGTAACTTTGAAAGTAGGAAAAATTCCATTGAAATTGAACTTTGAATAATTCTCTTTAATTTAGTTTCCATATCATAATGGCCACTAAAATTCCCGACGAACGCAAGCGCGGCCTGAAAGGGCTTTAAAAAGTCCTGAGCAACACCAAGCTCTACTAACTCAGCTTTGAATCTCACAGTTGTGGTGGCCTGATTGTTATTTTTGTCAATTTTGTCTCTCAAAATATTTCGTATTTCGTAGGGCGTTCATCGGATGGCCTTTTGACTCAATACTGATGCAATTGAAGCTTCGGTATAACCTATATCGACATCAATTGTTATGAGGTAGCAGATTCACGAGATCTGCTTTTAACCCTTTATCCAGCAACTTTTCCAAGTAACGGCTCGAAAGCAAATCCCATCTGTTAATAATGAGGTCTTCTTTGCTGCAGTGGGTGCATAAATTGTAAATATTTCTGTAGTCGTACACTAGACTTCTTTAAAATTCTCGTTGGAACCCAAAAAGGTCACTTACAGCTTCCTACCCAACAAACCAGGAAATATACACATATTAACGTTACTAGCATAATGCAGGCTGCAACAAATTACCCACCTCAATCGTCAAAACAGTCGCCACGCACAAACAAGGTTCGCGAAAACACAACAGCAAATACAACAGAACTTCACTACCTCAACTCAGCTTGGTGTTTTGTAGAGATCATCACTCTGGAATTTGTTGCTATAATGTTTCAACTGCAAACGAAATCTCAACGGTTTTTGTAAATGAGAATCGATAGCATCTGCTTTACCGTGACATTATTGGAATCCGATTTCAATTGAATTTGATGTTTAGAGGAATCAATCACTTATGAACTGCCTGACAGGAGCGAGACATCATTGATTTGGTCAGCCAGCACTGACTCTTTTAAGAGATTTAAAGCGTTCTTCCGTCTGCATTATTCATGTTCAATGAGAGATACTCGAGTAATGAAAACATACGACAATACAATAAATACGTACAGAAACATCGTCATGTAGCAAAAATTAAATTTGCTTTTTCTGTTAGCCTTCTTTCTAAGGAAATCCACTAACAGAAAGTGATCTAAAAGGACGTAGCTGAAAGCACATCACTTGGCTTAAATTAATACGAAAAGCTCAATGTAAACAACCTGAATCATTTGAGGACATTCTTTCGTGAGATTACGTGAACAAGAAGTTATTGTCTTCGCAGCAACAGGAATTCCTGCTATGCTTCTCAAAGGAGGATGAACTGTTCAGATTGATTGTGCCTTCTAAGCGCTGAGCATCTTCCGATGCAAAAGTCTTAAAATCAGTATTGCTCAATATTATTGCTGAAGTAATGACGTCATTACAATAGGATGGCCTGG
The DNA here is from genome assembly GCA_932526605.1 of Nephrotoma flavescens. Lineage (NCBI taxonomy): Eukaryota > Metazoa > Arthropoda > Insecta > Diptera > Tipulidae > Nephrotoma > Nephrotoma flavescens. The sequence goes on from OW052220.1 coordinate 74,950,923, forward strand.
AATGCGTTGATCAATCACTGTACAAAATTATGTAAATTCGAGTCGTCATTGAAGGTGATTTCAGAGAGATACTTCCAGGAGAATTTTAAAGTTATCGAGCAAATAATTCCGAGTGCTAATGGCTCCATACGAAGAGAAGGCCAACAACTACACAATCTAATGGCTCTTGAGAATTGGCAAGGAAAAACTCCGAAAACTTTCTTCATTATGTGATCCAGCTATCCACGAAGACCGCACATGAGTCTCTTTAGGAATTAAAAAAATTGCTTACATCAGCTCCAGTGCTTATTACTCCCAATTATTCAGCTCCGTTTTATAAAAGATGTGTTGCGACAGCTTGGTTAGCAACAATGTCTGTATATAGCGCAACGACAATATGCCCACCGTGCATCAATGCCACACCGATTATGCTATACAAATGCTATACAGATTAGATCGTTGGAGTTTAAAACTCCAAGGCTTTACGTTTAAAATTAAGCACGAGAAAGGCAAGGATAACATAGTACCCGATATGCTCTCGCGCATGTATTGCGATTCATTGGAAGAATTTAAAATTAGCTTTGACAACCTTGAAGAGAAACTAATTACCATATCATTGGAATATACTAACGACCCGTAGTACATATCCCTTAAAAATGAGATTCTGGCGGAGCTTACAAATTTTCCAGCTTTTAGAGTTCAAAATGAAATAATATGCATAAGGCTAGAACCTATAGGCGTTTTGATGATTTATCACATTTGTCAGTGTGGAAATATTGGGTTCCAGAAAGCCTACGTGAAAAATTAATTAGGAAACAACACGATGAACCTCTATAAGCACATAGTGGCATATCTAAAACTTTAGAGAAAATCCGGAGGTATTGTTTTTGGACCTCAATGGCAAAACGTGTTCAAAAATATATATCCAATTGCAACGTGTGTAAAAGCGAATAGATTACACTAAGTTGTTGTTCATCATCATCTTACAAAATTTGTGATTTTGAAACTACTTGGAAAAGGGACTGCCCAACAAATAGTGACCTATTTGAAAAATGAGCTATTTTGCGTTTATGGAGTACCTGAGACCACACATTTCGATAATGGTAGCCAGTTCCGGAGTATTGAATATAAAAACCTACTAGGCCAGTTTGGAGTTAAGGATTCAAAGACAGCACTCTACGCACCACAGTCGAATTCGTCTGAAAGGGTGAATCGGTCAATTATATGTGCTATTCGAGTGTATATTAAAGACAAACATACAAAATGGGATCAATATTTGAGTGAGATTGCGGCTGCACTAAGAAATGGTGTTCATGATACTGTCAAAACTCACCTCATTTTTTGCTTTTTGGATACAACATGGTGAACCACGCAAACGACTACAAAATATTACGAAAACTTGGTTAAGTCTTCGAGGTGAAAATTTTTTTGCCGCTTCCTTTCAGATTAGCGCTGATTCATGAATAAGCACGCAATGAAATTAAAATCGCATACGATAAAATTGCACGGCACTACAACTTACGTACGCGGCCTATCGAATTTAAAATCGGTCAAAATGTTTTTGTTCGAACTCATCCAGATAGTTATGAAAGAAATTTTGTGCAAAATTTGCAGATCAGTTTTTTAGCGGAACAATTACTTGAAGAATAGGCAACGTGAATTATGAGGTAAAAGACGCAGCTGGAAAATTTTTGGGAATTTTCCATTGTAAAGGCATTCGCTCATAATGCCAAAGTAATCTAAAAGCTCCCGGTTTTCAGTTTCTAATATTGGAGCTTAAAGCTACAATATTTTAGATTATCTATTGTATCCGCATCAGCGTGAAAAGGACAACGTGGTACCAGACATGCTCTAACGTATCTGTTGTGATGAAGTCCTTGAATTTGAGGGTAGAATAAAATTAATCAGTCAAGCCAAAGGGTAGGACCAAATATTACCGTGATAAAAGAATTTAATGAACCGGAGTATAAAGATCTCTTCAATTAAACACGCGACAACCCAGCTACTACCCGGCATTCAAAATCAATGGAAAATTAATTTTTATCCGGTTCGAACCAAAACGGTCTAATGAGCTTTCGGATATATCGGATTGGAAGTTGTGGATTCCAATCAGTCTAAGACCTTTCCTGATAAGCAGAGAACATGATGGTCCTTTAGCGTCTCATGGAGGGATTGCAAAAACCTAAGAACGAGTCCGACGATACCTCTATTGGCCAGGTATGATAAAACAAATCCGTGATTATATTGGTAAGTGTGATATATGTGAAACAATAAAAGCTCCTAACAGACAACAAAGACTTACAATGGGAAAGGCATATATAATTGATAGACCATGGCAACGATTTTATAAAGACCTGTTAGGCTTTTACACTCAGTCCACCCAAGAAAAAACAATGATTCTTACCGTTGTGAACCACCTTACAAGATTCGTATTACTTTATTCGCATAATACTTAGGATAAGCACATTGGTAAAAAAGGTGCTGCGTTGAGAACTGGATTACATCAATCAGTGCAAAATTCGCCTTACTTCCTCCTGTTTGGATTTCACCGAATAAACCAAGGGAGTGACTACGAAATCCTTAAACAACTAGGAAACATATCGGATGGTGAGATTTTTCTAACCTGAAAAAATGGCTTTGATCCACGAATCAGTGAAAAATAACATCGCTAAAGTATACAAGAGAAGTGCACGTAGATATAATTAAAGAACTCGTCCAATTGTGGACCCACCCACAAAATAGCGCGGAAAAAAATGGCTCTAAATTTGCACAGCAATATCTTAAGGAAAAGATTTTACGAGGAATAGGTACCGTTAATTATGAGCTAGCGACCTGTCGAATAAGACATCCGCACATAGTGTGTCCCGTGTCCCCACCATGACACAATTCTAACAAAAAAAAATACTGCAAGTCGATATCTTTTTTTCAGTCTCTTTGATACACCAGTTCTAGGGATCAAAGAACCTACCTTGTTACGACTATCGATATTGTACAATATTTTATTTTTTTTGTACTGGCGGTATGAATAAATGACTTATCATATTATTTCTATTTTCGAATTTTATGATCAACTCTATAAACAGAGTTGAGTCAATAAACTTTTATTGTCTCATATTTACTATTATATTGGCTAATAGACGATAATAGATGTTAAATATGTAGGTACGACCTGCATAGACAAAATACAGCGATACTAGGGAACCAAGAACAGTTTAAGCATACTACATCACACAGATCAACCATGTATATATGAATACTTGTACGTTGTTTAGGCAAAAATACGTAAATAGATATTGTTCTTTTTCATATAGTATTTACCTGAACACACACGATTTGAGGTATCCGGATTTTTCAACGTTTTCTTTATGCACCTGACTGTAATTGTTTATCATTTAGCTGGGAATCATTGTGCTGTAGCATAAATTTTAGTCTTTAAAATTAAAAATATTTGTGCCAGCATTATGCGACTTATTTGAGTTTTTTACATCCTAATGGTTGTGACGTTTAGAAGAAGTGACGTTCAGAATTTGATATGTAGTTACGTATCTAAACATTTAAGTTATTAATTAATGAAGTAAGGCAAAGTTTCAGTTAGATAGTATTTGATTTGAGTTCAATAAAAAAATTTTAAACGCCAATTACATAAATATTGACTTTCTATTCATTCGATTTCTTCCCTCACATAATTTAAATAGAATCAAAAATTCCACTCAGATATTGCAGTATTGATGTCCGTCGCTAAAACATCATGCTTCGTGGACATTCATGGGAATGACATTGATGTCAAGATAAAGGTACCAATGCATCAGGGGGTGGTTTTCGACGTGAAATTTGGATTTGGCGGTCCAAAAGACACCCGAATAATGATTTTCAGGTTGATCTTGTCAATATTGTCAGGAAAATTCTCGGGGATGATGTCCGCGTCCAGATTCCGGCGCACCAGGTGTCCGGGAGATCTTCTCCGACGCCATATTTGGATTCAGCGACCCAAAACACGCCCGGGCGCCGAATTTCTCTCCTTCCCCGCGTGATTTTTGGGAGAGTACAACGGAGATGCCGTTCAAGACCAGTTTCCGGTGCACGGTTGTTCGGGAGGGGGGGGGGGGTGGTTTTCGAAGGGCAATTCGGATTCAGCGCTCTAAAAAAAACCCACTTCGATTTTCGGTTCGCTTTTCTCGATCGTGTGAGGAAAACCTTCGGAAACGACGTTCGGGGCCAGGTTGCGGTGTACCAGGTGTTCGGAGGGTCTTTTTCAACGGCAAATTCTGATTCAGCGCCCCAAAAAACGCCACACTGATTTTCGAGTTGTTTTTGTCGAAATTGTCAGGAAAATTGTCGGGGATGAGGTCCGCGTCCGCGTCAAAGGTTCGTGCGAACCAGGAGTTCGAGGGGTTTTCGCCGATGCCATATTTGGATTCAGCAACCCAAAAAACCTCTGGGCGCCGAGTTTTTCTCTATCCCCGCGTGCTTTTCGGGAGAATCTCACGGAGATGCCGTTCAGTGCCAGTTTCCGGTGCACCAGGTTATCGGGGGGTGGTTTTCGAAGGGCAATTCGGATTCAGCGCACCAAAAACCATCGGTGTGGGCACCGATTATCGGCTCACTATTCTCGATCGTGTGAGGAAAAATCTCGGAGACGAAGTTCGGGCCCAGGTTTCAGTGCACCAGGTGTTCGGAGGGTCTGTTTCGACTGGAAATTCGGATTAACCGCCCCAAAAAAACCCAATCGTTGAGTTTCTCTCCTTCCCCGCATGATTTTCGGGAGATTCCCGCGGAGATGACGTTCATCAGCGTTCCTGAACTTCAGGTCAGCTGTGGGTCAATATGAACACTGCGACCTCGAAAACCCCCTGGAACCCGAGTGTGGCTAGTTCTGACTCTTGTTTACAAAGTTCTCTAATCTTTCAAAATCCGTCTCAAAAAATGCAATTTTTGATTGCATTTTTGGCTGCAGCAATGCAATTTCCGGTTTATTAAAAAAAATAGGGGCGGTTTTACAAATAATTTTTGAAAGCGAATGCGAAAAAACCGCATTCCGATCCGTCTTGCTCTCAAAATCTTCGAACTTTTTTGCTTCATTGCCTCGACTAGCTAGTTATAAAAATATAAGCGAATAATATCGACGTAAGCTAAATAAATAGTTTCAGCTCACGATTAATTAGATTATTAGCTTGCGTTGGAATTTTTTAATCGAAGTGGAGGCGGCTACCGCTCAAGGTCCCACAGAGGATACATGTCGATTGCATTACGGGGAGCATAAAAAACAAAATAATTATATAGGACCATTAATTTTTGAGTGTACTTTTATGGTATTCAAAAATACTATTCATACGGGATAGTGCTGCTATACTCTTGCGCAAAGCGTTCAAAAATTTAATGGTCCAAAATGGATATAAATATTTAAAAATCAAAAAAAAAAAAATTTAAATGAAAACTAAAAATTTAAAGTGTTGTTTTGCCTATTTGTGCTTTATGTAGTTTATTTCTTTTTTTTGTTCAATTTAGAATATTTTATGAAATTTTTTTGATTCAATTCTAAAATCTATAGAAGATTAATGAAAATTTTTATGTAAAATAATTTCTCAATTACGATCAAGTCAGTGCTCAGTTTGTGTGAACCATATCAGCCGGAACCAACCAACGATGGAACAAGTAGTACGATGCATTGTGCATCATTGCGCACTAAATGCTTTTTCAGCCGGAACCTTATAAGTCCAGCCGGAATCTGATAAAGCCAACCAGAACCATACAAGAGCCAAACCAACTATGGCACTAGTAGCACGATGCATTGTGGCACTATATAATTTTTCAGCTGGAACCTTACAAATTCAGAAATATACGAGTTTTTCGGAAAAGAACATTACAAATTCAGCTGGAACCATACCCTATACAGCCAAACTAAGTATGGCACAAGTAGCACGATACACTGTGCATCATTGTACACTATATAATTTTTCAGCCGGAACCTTATAAATCGAGCAATATATGTTTTTCCAGTGGAACCGTATAACTCCAGCCCGTATAATATACAGTCAAACTAACTACATTACAAGTAGCACAATAGACGTGTAGCATAGTGTATTATGTGCTTTTTATGCCGGAACGTTATAATTTCAGTCTCAGCCTAATAAAGTTAGCGGGAATCGTACTATAGATAAACTAACTATGGCACAAGTAGCACGATTCATTGTGCATCATTGTGCACGTTGTGCATTATTGTGCACTATATATTTTTTCAGCCGGAACCTTATAATTCCGATTAGAGCCATAACCGTTTTACAGCCAAACCAACTATAGCGCAAGTAGTACGGTGCACTATTTTTTTCAGCCAGTCCAGAAATTTAAGTTTTTGAGTTTAAAACTTTACAAATTCAGCCGGAACCGTACCCTCTACAGCCAAACAAAATATGACACAAGTATCACGATGCATTGTGCATCATTGTGCACTATATATTTTTCAGCCAGATTCTTATAATTCCTCCCAGAACTTGATAAAGTCAGTCAGTTCCATATATCAGCCAAACTAACTATGGCACAAGTACCACGATGCATTGGGCATCATTGCTTTATCAGGTTCTGGCCGGAATTACAAGGCTCCGGCTGTAAAAGTATATTGTGCACAATGATGCACAATGCATCGTGCTACTTGTGTCACAGTTAGTATGGCTGAAGAGGGTATGGTTCCGGCTGGAATTTTAATGTTTTCTGAAAAATTGTATATTACTGGATTTATAAGGTTCCGGTTGAACAATTATAAAGTGTACAATGATGCACAATCCATTGTGCAACTTGTGCTATAGTTGGGCTGGCTGTAGTATGGTTCTGGCTGGCTTTATCAGGTTGTTGTCAGAATAATAAGGTTTCGGCTGGAAAAATGTATAGTGCTTAATGATGCACATTGCATCATGATACTTGTGTTACAGTTAGTTTGCTGATATATGGCACTGACTGGCTTGATCATGTTCTGGGGGGAATTATCTTGTTATAGGGGTAATTATCATGTTCTGGGGGAATTATAAGGTTCAGAGGGTATGGTTCCAACTGAATTTGTAAGGTTTTTCCGAAAATCCGTATATTTCTGGATTTATGAGCTCCCGCCTGAAAAATAAAACAGTGCACAATGATGCACAATGCATTGTGCTACTTGTGCTATAGTTGGTTTGGCTGTAGTATGGTTTTGGCTGGATTTATCAGGAACTAATCAGAATTATAAGGTTCCAGCTGACAAAATATATAGTGCACAATAATGCACAATGTATTGCGCTACTTCTGCCGTAGTTATTTTGACTGTAAGTTTCGGTTGAAATTGTTAGTTTTTTCACCGAAAAAATTGTATATTTCTAGATTTATGAGGTTCCAACTAAAAAAGGTAGTGTGCTTAATGATGCACAATGCATTTTGCTACATGTGCCATAGCTTGTTTACTGATATATGGTATTGACTGGTTTTATCAGGTTCTGGAAGAAATTATAAGGTTCCGGCTGAAAAATTACATAGTGCACAATGATGCACAATGCAACGTGCTATTTGTACTATAGCTATTTTGGCTGTAGAGAGGACGGTTTCATCTGTTTTTGTAAGGTTTTTCAAGAAAAAACGTATATCTCTGGATTTATTAGGTTCCGGATGAAAAATCCACAATGATGCACAATGTATCGTGCTACTTGTGCCATAGTTACCTTGCTGTAGTATGGTTCTGGCTGGATTTATAAGGTTCTTATCGTAATTATAAGGTTCTGTAGCTGCACAAATTATTAATATAGTTCCGTGTATATAAATTATAAATGTATCGTGTAATACAACTTTATTGATAATTCCAACTCGTTGCGTAGTTTTGTATTTGTACAATGCAGTAGTATATTTATACGCAATTGCATCGAGATGCAATTGCATACGGTAATGTCTCCAGTTGCACGTACAGTATATATATACTTGTATTTGTATTTGTGTTAATATTTATTGTATTATATCTTTTGTTTGTTGATATCTTATTTCCAATGCTAAAATAGTGTTTGTATTGTATAATATTTTGTATTGGTAATATTATGAAATATGTAATTAACAAGAAAAATAAAAAGTTTTTAGAATTCAGAATTGTATCTGCACCTCGACGTACAACAGGTGTTAAATAAATAATTTGCCAAAATAAATCTTATAATTATTAATAGCAAAAATCATTTGTTTCATTAATTTAACAATAATAATTATCTCGATATATTTGGTATATAGTACACCAAATTTATAAAGTACTAAAGTTCCGGCTGACAAAATATATAGTGCACAATAATGCACAATGTATTGTGTTACTTATGCCGTAGTTATTTTGACTGTAGGTTTCGGCTGAAATTGTTAGGTTTTTCCCCCGAAAAATCGTAAATTGCTAGATTTATAAGGTTCCGGATCAAAAAATATATAGTGCTAAATGATGCATCGTGATACTTGAGTTGGTTTGGTTGATAAATGGTACTGGCTGAATTTATCATGTTCTGGGATGAATTATAAGGTTCCGGCTGAAAAATTATGTAGTGCACAATGATGCACAATATATCGTGCTACTTGTGCCATAGTTGGTTTGGCTGTTGTAAGGTTCTGGATGGATTTATCCGGTTCCAGCTGGAATTATAAGGATCCGGCTGAAAAAGCATTTAGTGCACAATGCATCGTGCTACTTGTGCCATCGTTGTTTAGTTCCAGCTGGCGTGACGGACACCTCAGTTTTTGTGATTTACAAAGAGAATTGCAACATATGTGGAACGGTTTTAAGTTTTTTTTTGAACTGAAACCTAAAAAAGTTTCTTTTTCACATCCACCACGGGTTTAACGGAGATTGCTCTCCAGAAAGCTGGGTGAGCTTAGATTTAAGTATTCCGTATTCACCATTATTTCCTTTGAAAATTTAGAAAAATTTAGAAATATATAAATACAATATTTTTTGTTGTTGTAGATGAATGTTAATCTTCTTTACTTTTGAAGGTGTCGTTCTTTTAATAAACTTATTATTTTTTTGATACATTTTTTTCCTTTATAAATAAATAATTGTAAAATTTAAAATGAAGTAATCGTTTTTCTAATTAGTCAATGGTGTGGTGGTGTGGTTGCATCAGTGAAGTGATAACAGTCATTTTTTTCTTTAGTAGTTTTAACACAAAAAGTTTGTAGTGTCTCATTTTTATAATTATATGTATGTCGGCAATAAACCCTCCCATATCCACTGAGTTCTACCCTACTCAATTGTGTTGGCCGAGCATATGGAAACATGTAACAGTTTTAGGAAATTCTTTATCGCCGTAATTGCTAGTGGGATAGAGTGAGTATTCTCCTTTTCAGTCTATCATAATCTCAAACAACATTTAGGGACATGTAAAAGTATTTTGGTAGACAAACTTAAAAATTGCGCAACTGAAAATTTATAAAAAAATAAACGAGTAATATCCAAACATTGATATGTGCAAAGGAAATGAATTGTCACAATTTTGATGAAGCCAGTTCTCACAATAATGTATACTTAACACAGACCAGCAGAATTCTATTATTCTCCCGAAAATATTACCAAATCAACAATTATTATTTAACTTTTGGTATATTTCCAGAAAAGTTTGTTATCCTTGTAAATCTTTCAAAATTTTATTTTTTACTTCGGTATACTCCCTAAATAAGTTAATAGAAGCCTGACCACAAGAAACATCAACAGCCATTAAAATTTTTACGAAATATTATATAAAATCGCTTCAAGTATGTTTAAAGCTTTAAAACTTTTTTTTGGTTTTGAAACGTAAACAATTTCTAAAAGTATTTTACCAAATAAATTTTTAAAATATTTTAAAGACGTATGTACAAAATTTTGTATAGAAGAGAACAAGCAAACGAAGTGCTAGCTTTAGGTTAAACAAAAATTGATAAGAGTATTAATTTAAATTTATAATTTTAAAAAAAAAATAAAAAAATTCACAAGGTTATCTATGTTGTGTGGTATTCAAGAAAATTATTTAATTTCTCTGGTTTTTTGTGTATATCTTATCGAAAAAATTCCATTGTCATCTAGGGATTTCGTTATTATATAGTACGAATCGGGTACGATTACGAAGAATCAAACATTATATAGATATTTTCCATTAGCTACACGTTTCGGTTTAGTTTCAAAATGAACTGGGTAGGTCATGGTTCATTAAACATATTTTTAGATTTTTTAATAATTAATTTATGTTATATCTTCAGGCCATATTAGAAAAGTTTACATTAACCATATGTATAGAAATATACAAAAATGGTAAAGGTATTATATACCAATGCATGGTATGAGGAAAATTAAGCTTGAGGTAAATACGCATTTTCGTAAAAAAAATTTTTTTGATAAGAGTTCTATGATTTAAAAATAAAAATTGGAAGGCTACATGTAATAATTTTATTACTATCCTATAAGTGTGGGGATTTTGGTTAATGCTGTTTATCGAATGAGACAGTATTGAAACATTTGGTATGTGGCACGTAATATCTGCACTTATCACATAAAAGACATATTATGTTGTATTACTACTATACAGATACAAATATTGATTTTTTTGGATTTAAAACTTTTGTTGTGCTTTATGGTATTTTGTTGTGTAAAATGTGCTTTTCCGCTTTTATATTTTGCTTGTTTGTTTTTTTTAACCACAATACTGAAAAAATATATCCACCTTTTATTATTTATAAAAATTATAATACAACATGAAATATTTCGTTTAAAAAAATTTTGTTGTTAAATAAAGTATTTCGTTATTAAAATCAAAAAAGATTAGGTCAACCATAAAATAAATAAAGAAACACACCAATTTTTCTTATCTGTGTACAGTTACGTATATATATATACACACTCCATATAAAATGGAATATTGTCAGAATATAATAAAAATATGACGGAGATGAATTCTGGCAAAAAAAATCTATCCGTAAACACGACAAAATTGAAAATATTTATATTTTAATAAGATTAAAGTTTTGGAGATTTTGTTTTGTGTTACATAAAAACAAAGTTTCATAATAACATAATTATAATTATATCTACAAAAATTATTTTAATATTTTAAAACAAAAACAAAATTTTGTAAAATCCCTGAAGCTTTTTAATGGTCATGATTTTTTTTATGTTTGCTAAATTTGAAATTTCAAGAATACGAAAATATATAACTAAAGCGAATTATAGTGTACTGTAGTTGATAAAGTGATGTTGTTGACATTACCTTTTATAAGACCTTTCAAAACATGTTTCTTTTAAGCTCCATGGTATGAAGAGTAATGGCAGCAAAATCTATTTTTAACCCCAAACGTGGTATAAAAGTTATATTTATTCTGAAAAAGCAAAATAGACTTACATAAGGTCAGTATTATTTATTCAATGAGTACTGTTTAGATTTAAAAACTGCCATTTGCAATTGTACCTTCAAAATGTGTAATCAATCTGAAATGATTCCTTAAAAAAAGCGAAAAACGAAAATAAGAAAAAGATATAAAATTCTCTTATTACTTAAAAGCTGATTTCGCTCATTACTTAAAAATTCTCATTACTTAAAAATTGAATCGAACAACGTGCGATACGTAAAAAAATCTTTTTTAAATATTAATAATAAAATTAATAATCCGGGGGGTGAAGGCATAATACTCGTGTAATATTGTAATATAGTAACTCATGTAATACAATATATAGTATAATAAATATTGTGAAATTCATTAACCGAAAGCAAATGTGTTTAAGTTATTTCGTACGCGCATCATACAGTGGTGGTCACCGACGCCAGTGTATCGGCACGCCATTATAAAGTAAAACTGCGTGTGTGTAAAACCACCATTTTGTGTGTAAAAATTTTAGGGGGATTATTTTTTTTAAGTATCGCGAACTATTTTTTGTATTCAATTAAAATTTAAAATAAGACATAGGGAGCCCATGTTCCAACGTGGTCGAAAATAATAAAATCGTGTGAGTGCAGTAGCCACCACACCAGCGTGGGCGAAAATAAAAAAATTGTGTAAGTGCAGTTACCACCGCACCAACGAGGGTGAAAATTGTGTGGGCGCGCGCGCCATAAGCCGCCACACCAATGGAATTATTTCTTTTTTTTGTGTGTGCCAGAGCCGCCACACTAACACGGGACAATTGTGCGGGTGCCGAAGCCGCCACACCGACGAAGGAGAATCGAGTGAGCACAGACACAGTCGCCGCACCAACGATATGGATGGAAATCACAAAAACCGTAGAAATCTATAAATCTTTAAGTTTATTTTATGTAATTTTTCTTTTCTAAAAAAATTAACGTAACGTAACGTACTTTTATTTTTTTGTGCCAAACCAAACAGTAACGTAATATCACATTTTTTCCATATATACTAACCATTGATTGTAAATGTTTTCACCCGAAAAATCGTTGACCCCACCCTATTTTAGTTTCGCAAGGTCACTTTGAATCTTTTGCTGTTCGTCTGTTGTCAGCTTTACAGTGTGAGATTATTTTTTTAAATAGATTTTGTTTATCGATTAATATTCTGCATCGCCTATTAAATTTCAGCGGATCCGGCCAAATTGAGGCACAAAGGTGACCTACTTTCAGAGCTATTCCGTCCAACGGTAGTTAAGTCAAGGGGAGTACCGAACCCTACGTCCCATCAATACAAGGTAACAATTCCTAATTCATTTTTGCCTTTTCTTTTTTAAAAGATTGCTCCATCGCCACATTTCAGTCGAGTTGAGCTTACAGGGCACCCCTAACGGATTCCGACCGACAACTGATACCGTCAACATCCACAGTTTCACCATCACTCGAAGATCGAACTAACAAGCCAGAAACGATAATACGAGAAATGTCATTCCGCAACCGCAGTCGGTCGCCCTCTCAAAATAATCGGTTCGCAACATAACAATCAAGGCCATGATCACGACCTCGATCACGGAACGTCAAAATACCAGGCGTATGCTGGTATCACGCAAATTACGACAAGCTGCGCAAATGTCAGCCGCCTTGCAAATACAGCGCGTCAACATCCTCACAATCGAAAAACGATACAACAAAAAACGACTTTGTCGCACGGTTGCATCGGCTACTAATGAATTCAAAAATGCGAATAGCCGATGTTTCATATACGATACGAACAATAACCTGAATGTTGTTATAGACACGCAGAGCTGACCTTTCGGTACTCCCTGTCAGACGTTACGATACGTCATCTTTTTTATTAAATTTGAAATCAAATGAGCAAAAACAATACCTACGACACGAAATTGCAGAAGGTTAATATCGGACTTAAACGCTCGTTTACTCATGCTTTCGTGTTAGATGATTTAATTCGTCCGATCATTGGCGCTGATTTTCTCTGTAAAGGGGTCGATACGCCCACACCGATACATTTTACGATCGATAACGATTATGATCGGCTACTAAAGAAGTTTCTTTCACTAACAGCCAAACCAAACTACAATTTAAAAGTCAAACATTCCGTGGTTCATCATATAGTAACGACAGGTCATTTACCTGAATCTTGACCAATAAGGCTAGATCCGATTTGTCACAAAAATACGTATATCAAATACCAACATATGTTGGAATTAGGGATTTGCCGCTCATCAGCATCGCCCGTTCCTTGCCCTCTTCATATGGTACGAAAGAAAGATAACGACTGGAGACCATGTGGAAACTACTGCCGACTCAATTCCGAACGATACCGGATCGTTACTCGATACCGCACATCCAAATTTTCTCGATGAATTTACACGGATATTCGAAATGCTCGAAAATTGATCTCGTTAGAGCCTCACTTAATTCTCATGGCTCCCGAGGATGTACATAAATCGGCAATCACGACTCAATTTGGCTTTTACGAATTTACACGCATGCCATAAGAAACGCCGCGCAACGACGTCCTCGTCGCATCGAAAAACGAGGAGCAACACAAACTACATCTCGAACAAATTTTTAAACGACTCGATTAGTTTGGTGTCAACATCAAGAGTTTTAAATGCGATTTTGGTTCGAACTCCAACTATGAAACATTCGCCTCAATCCACGAACACTTGACTGTTCTATTAAAGAAGCCCAAGACACCGAAAAATTTCCCTTTGTCCGACGAATTCCAAGACGCGTTTACGAAATTAAAAAACGGATTTGAGTACACGTTATTGACACTTTCACTGGACGACACCAAGTTCAGTATTACGACGGATGCATCGAACACTGCTATCGGAGCAGTGTAATAGCAATACAATAACGACTGTTGGGAACCATTGGGACTCTTTTCAAAGAATACCGAACGAAAGTATTCTGCATTCGATAATGAATTACTAGCGATTTATCTCTCGATTAAGCATTTTAGATATTTCGTTGAAGGTCGGGAATTCACCATTTACACCGACCGTAAACCTCTGACTAGAGCGATTCAGTCCAAAACTGAATGCAATCCACGATAACCAATGCATTTGGATTACATCAGTCAATTTACCACGGTAAAGATAACGTCGTCGCGAATACGCTATCCCGCACGATCGACAATGAAACGGTAACATCGAACGACAAAACGACAATCAAATCAGTCGAAACGAACTTCGACTATCATAAAATAATAGAGGCACAAAAAGCAGACCTAGAACTTCAGAATTTACTTTCTGGTTCCGAATGTCACGCTAGTTCGATTTAATAACTAGAGCTTTTTAAATTGCCCAGCATCGAAATATACTGCAAAACATCGACAAGCGTGAATTGCCCAAATATCGCAGAGCCGTTACGACGAAAAATATTCGACGCGTTGGACAACATTTCACATCCTGGTATCCGTGCTACTCGTAAATTGATTGCAGCTCGATATTTCTGGCCAAGCATAAACAAAGACGTATAGGTAGTTGGGCACAAGCTTGTTTATGGGCGGTGATTGGACGATTCGAAATTCCACCAGGTCGATTCGAGCATATTCATTTGGATATAGTTGGTCCGCTTCCACCGTCCAATGGATATACTTATCTCTTAACCTGTGTCGACCAATTCACGCGATGGCCCGAAGCTTATTGCATGACCGATAAGTATGCAAACACCATTGCCAAAACATTCGTTAGCAATTATATATCTCGATTCGGCATTCCACCAACGATAACTACCGACCAAGATACGCAATTCGAATCAAAATTGTTTGCCAAATTAACGGAACTCCTTGGTTCTGATCGAATACGCGCGACTGCGTATCATCCGCAAGCGAGCGGTACGGTCAAACGCTTCCATCAGCAGCTCAAAACTGCTCTCAAAGCCGGAGATTCATTGGAGCTCCGAAATTCCTATCGTATTACCCACGGTTAAAAAAGATCTCAAGTGCTCACAAGCCGAAATGTTTTACGGACAAACACTTAAACTACCTGGTGAGTTCTTTCCTGAAAATCCTCCAACTTCAGTCGACACAGTCGTCGACCGATTACGCACAACAATGCAAAATCTTATCCCCACGAATACTCGACAAGCACGACAAAACGATATTTTTGCCCCGAAATCGCTCGATACTGCGATTTTTGCGATTTGCACCGGACTACACAAAAAATCTAAGATTGAATTTCGATGTTGCGCACTTATATTACGCAACTTTTATCGGTTCCATTTATTTTAGTTTTACAGATCAAATTTGGGGTCAATAACAAATGGGTTTACGACATTGTTTGAAAATGGGGATAATTTTTATTTGTTTGAACATTTAGAATTTCGTATTAATTTTATTTTTATAATTCATTGCCGAAGTCGCTAGTTTACTAATTGCGTATTACCGAGCAGTTGCTTTCCATAATTTTTTTTTTGAATAATCCTAATATTGCGCTCTTTTCAACTGTTTTATTAATACATGTGCATTTTTGTTATTTCGACAAAATTTGTAGTATGACATGTTTTGTTATTTTTTAATTTGGTTGGAAACTTCACGGTCATCGAAAAATTATATGACGTACACGGGTGATTAGGCAACGCCGTTATATAAATTTATATATGTAAAGACTGAGGAGAGCCCTTGAGCGTTCATCTCTAGCGCGGATAAGACACGCATGAGTCGTGGGATGGAATTTTCAAGACTCAGTTTTGCTAAACCGCTAAAGTAGTTTTCACCGGACAGTGCAGTGGAGAGGTTTAAGCTTCGACTATATTATAGACCGAGTGATGTTGGATTCGAATCCCACCACAGGCAGGATGGTAAAAAATATTTCGTCCCCGATTAGTACTGGTGATGTTAATCAACACGCGACTTCAACCCTTGGTTGAAATGCAGAATACAGTCCCGACCCTCCGTCTATATCAAAGTACTAGTTGATATGGAGCCTGCAATGTACAGGTGATGTACTGTAATTGTGTGAGTATAGGTGGAAAGGTGGTGCATACACTCTAAAAAATTGTAGTAATTTTACTACACTCATTGTAGATTGTATTTGTTTATAAATAAGTAAACTGCTTAATTTTTTTACAATACAGTAAACAGAAAAATCGGAATGGGTACAAAGGGCTGAATGTCGAAGGGCCGAATGTCGAAGGGCCGAATGTCGAACGACCGAATGTGTTAAAGGGCCGAATTGGTCGAACGGCCGAATGTCGAAGGGCCGAATGTGTCGAAGGGCCGAATGTATCGAAGGGCCAAATGTCGGAGGACCGAATGGGTCGATTTTTTTAGTTCGTTT
Organism: Nephrotoma flavescens; assembly: GCA_932526605.1. Lineage (NCBI taxonomy): Eukaryota > Metazoa > Arthropoda > Insecta > Diptera > Tipulidae > Nephrotoma > Nephrotoma flavescens. Next base: position 74,967,559 of record OW052220.1, read on the forward strand.
TTAGAATTATGATTTTTTAAATTTGTTGTTTTATTGAATATTTTGTAAATTTTTTTTTATTAAACATAAACGAATTTCTTATGAATTTATGTATTTTACTATTTTTCATCACGTATCCAGTCAGCGATACATTTTGGTGACGGAAAATTTTGTCATACGCTACCAATAGGTATATTCCTTTTCCTGCTCGTTAACACAATTGTGTGGGTACTGTAAAAGTACCATGTCAAAAATTTATTTTTGCATGTGTTTTGACCCAATATATGCATTTGTGCATTCCTTTTAAAATTATTTTCGTCTAAAAAAAAACTATAACTATATACGCAATTGTGTTGGTTGTACTTCAAAACAAGCTAAATTTTTGGCGAAAGTGTAGATGACGTATACATATCGGGTAAGATGAAAATGTTTTAAAAAAATGTCTTTATAGGATTGTATACCTATCATTTTTAGGAGGTGCAAGCCAAAAATTTCGGAAAACTCACAACATTTTCCTGGAAAATTTTCAATTTGTCCAAAAATATATATTTTTGATTTTTTTCATCCAAAAATTAAAAATCTGCCGTTTTTATTTATCAAATCTGAATTTTAATGATAAAAATTCGAATTACACTGTCATGAAACGAGTAACAAATTACATTTTTCGCTCTTTTAATAAAAAATTTTGATTTTCCGGAAATTTTGTCCCTTTTTTTATTTTTTTAATATTTTTTATAGTTTTATTTATTTTTATTAATAATAATTACTTCGTCAACCTTGCAGTGCCACAAATGTTAAAAAAACCAACATACATTCGGCATTTCGACGCATTCGGTCCTTCGACATTCGGCCCTTCGACATTCGGCTTTTCGACACATTCGGCCCTTTGAAATTCGGCCCTTCGACATTCGGCCCTTTGTCATTCGGCTTTTTGATATCATACCCAAGAATTGAATATTAAAATTCGACAAACAATAAATATGTTTATGAAATTCATGTTGAATTGTTATATGTACGGTAATTCCACTATTTTATTATTATGTATTTTGTAAAAACTAAATACAAAAGTAATAAAACAAATATTTTTTTTTAATTTTCCTTTGCGTGAAATTAGTTTATTATTCGATATTATATCGATTTCGATATCTAAGATATCATCGTAATTAGTACTAAATACAATATGAAAATTTTTAAAATATTTCCGTTATGAAAAAACATTTTCTACTCTGGTAACGTTGTTACGTCATATAATTTATTAGTATAGTTGTATTAATTTTGTTAACACCCCTATTCCCTTAACCGTATCACTTCAAGTGACGTAACTATTCATCTTCCTGTTTACGAGATCATTAAATCTAAATTTACAAAATAATTGTTGAATAAAGTCGTTCTGGCTGTTTTAAAATCTTAGTATGCTGCTTTATAAATATTTCCTTGCGACTGCTATCACTCCAAATGACAATTTCTCTTACTTGAAATTTTGACGTGATAAATAATAAAAAAAAAAAAAAATTCAAACTAATGCAGCCAACTAAGATTTAAAAAATTTTCATTGCGAGTTTTGCACATAACTATTTAGTAATACTTTTAACGCTATTTGCCGTAGGCAGTTGGCGAAACACACTTATACTTAATAAACACATTATTATTAGAGTAGATACTCCTGATGATGACCTAACAAGTCGAAATCGATCGAGTGATTTTTTAAACTTTTTGAAAGACATTCAAAATATTCTGCGGAACAAAAAACAAGTGATTAATAAAAATGTGTTTATTAAGTACTATTTAGTAAATTTTTATTTTAAAATCTAGTAACCAGGAAGATCCATAGTCACGTCGCATGAAGTGAAACGTCTAAGGGAATTGAGCTGTAAGTAAATTTTGATTATTCCGATTTTTATTAATTTTAAATTACTTCAAATTCTCGATAATTTTTCGCTCTAAAAATCAAATGTGTTGTATTCGAGATCTTTCTAAACAACCATGGTAAAAGAAAGTCGGGTCCACAACATATTAATCCCTTCATTTTTTTTACATAAATTAAAAGCTCACAATGAATTTTGGCTGAAATTGATCCAACGGAAGTGGCAGCTTTCATAGGAGTTTTTCGTTGTTTTCACATATTTTTTGGAAAATATACACTTTATGAGAGAAATTAATATGAGTCTAAATTAAATTTACTACAATATCCGTTCAAAACAGTGAAATTTAAGCGTTAATCACGATTTTTGTTAGAACATTATTTTCCAACCAAAATTCGGCCCTTAGATTGACTGACGGACTATTCATTATTAAGCTCTTTGCATAAACTTTTTTTTTTTTTTATCAAATTAAAGCACGCAGGCTTATCATTTATTTTCAAAACGATTTTTTTACATATAATAATAATAATATACAAAATGAAAATAAATGAATAGGGTAATCATCACCGATTTAACGGCAGTATTGATCTACCCTTTAACAAGAAAAATTTGAAAAAAAAAGTTATGAATATTACAATAAAAATTTAACAAAAAAATATAAAAAATATAAACAATTGAAACTAAAATTAAAATTAAACTGCATCAGACTAAAACTCTAAATAAGAAATCGACATTAGGGTGCTCAAAAAGCCAAACTTTAAGTAATTTGAGAAATGATTTTGAATTTATTTGTTGCCGTATGCTAAGTGGAAGTTGGTTAAATAAGGAAGGAGCAGTTACCAAAAAATATTTTCTAAAATGTTCACTAAAAAAATGTGGAACATCAAATAAGAACTGATCATTGTTCCTAATGTTGTATCGCACATTTGATCTCAATAATCGGTGCCCACTTCGCAAATAAAATAAACGTAAAACCTTATAATCATATAGATGTTGTAATGGTAAAACTTTAAAACTCAAAAATAATGGCCATGCAGAAACCCGCGAAGACTTAAAATACATGATACGAATAGCATATTTCTGAACAATAATGAGAATTTTTAAAGTTGAATGATAGCAACCACCCCAACACGATAAAGCATATTCGAGCCTAGAGTTAATGCAGGCATAGTAGAATTTTAGCAATACCGATTTAGGAGCTACAACTGGAAGGAAGTGGCAGCTACAACCTATGTTTTTAGAACTAAAGGACTCGTTAGTCGGTCCCTGTACAGCCTAAACGAATTGATTGGAATGAAGCTTTATACTTATAAGATTTCCCAATAAATTAAGAGTTCCCAATAACATGAAACCAAATTTGTTCAGATTTTTGTATTAATTTTTACCGGAAATGACAAGTTTTGAAAAAAAGTTGTTTCAATAAAATTCGTCGTGTCTTCAAGTTGGATTGATTATTTGGAATCGTTATACTTAATATTTTTTCATTAAGAAAATCATTGAGAGTTTTTTTTTAGAAATTTATGTAAAGAAAGTGGCAGCTTCCATTGGAGCTTAACAATTTTTATACTAATATTAAAAATCTGGCCATTTAAAAAAAACACAAAAATGAATTAAAAGATTTAAATAAATTAAAAGATTAAATTTTCAACGATGTTTGATCTTTTTTTTACTTTTTGAAATTTAAGAAAGCATATTAATACTTGATATAAAAGAAAGTTTTAGCAAAAGTCCGGTAATACGTGTTATTTTTCGCTTTAGAAATCATGGTTTGTTGTATTTGAGATTAATGTACACTGAAACTTTCAAATCCTCTGTATATTGGACTAATTGTATCAGAAGGACAAATAAATGTTAAAAAAATTCATAAATTACTCATGTTCAAATAAAATTTTGAGACATTTTAGGTCGCCGTAACTGCTAAAATGATACACCATCGGTCGTTTGGTGTGTAAAATTAAGACTGCGGTTTCTGTGGCGGACCAACAATTGGTGGGCCAAAAAATGTTTGCATACTAGATAGTATCGCTGTTGTGAGTGAGACAAAGGTTGAAATATAATCCAAAACAATCAACAACTCGTCGATCACTTGAATTGGGCATTTTCCGCAGCTTCATGGAATCGACTTCGGTGATGCAAAGGTTTTGAAATGTGAATTAGTCTGCAACAGCATGCGATTTAATGCATTTAGATTAAATTTTATGGGGATTTTTGAAAATCAAAGTATACGTTGATAGTCAAGCATCCAAGACCTAGAAAACAGTCATCAAAAATGTTAACCATTGTCTGTAAATCCAGCCGTGGTGAACATTTCAGTGATATCATTTTCCATACATAAATGACATCGATAAACTTTCAAAATAAAGTTCCCAATTTGATTCAAAAATTAATATTTGTAGTTTTACTTTGCCTTTTTTTTACTGCATCTTAATTGGGCAACCCTATATTATTTATAAAAACCATAATTTGATACTAAAAACCCATGTCCCCCAAAAATATAATATTTTAACAAATTTTTCGTAAAAATACCGTTTGACCTAAAAAGCAGCAATTTTCCCCAGAGATTGCTTACAATTTTGAATAACAATGCATAAAATAAACAATACACTTTTCAATTAAATTTTTTTTCCTCTCATCGCTCCTTTTCATATACACATAGTTATTTACCTTGCATTTTGTAAAGAGGTATGAATTGTTAATAATAAACAGAATTTAATCAATAACCATATTAATGAATTTTTCTCATTTTGTTTACCATTTACCGGGCATACACGAGAGTTTAACCTGCACGTACGTCCGTTGCATAATTTAATTAAAACCCAAAATTTCGGTTTTTTACTTGTATTAATAATTAATACACCAATATGGAACTATCAACGGTAAATGACATCTATTGATTAAATTTCTCGTTTAGCGTTTGTCACTGCGAGACTAATTGACAAATTACTAGTTATATGCCGAATTCTAAGAGCAACAGAATTAATTGACACAACGGGTCAGGTACCGTTGTCTGGTCATTAAAATCTGGAATTTGTTCGTTAAACATAATAACTGAACCGAACGTACATTTTTTCTGACTATAAAGTGCATACTCTTGTTAAATTACTATATAGTTTCTATATGGTAAAATAATCATAATAAAAATACAGAACAAAAATTTGTATCGTACCTAAAGCAATCAACACAATTATTTGAAAAAAAATTATTTATAAATCAAAAAATATCGAAAAAATAAAATCGCGGAAAAATTCAAAATATGTTCTAACACGAATAACTGAAATATTTTTCACTAAACAAATATTTAAATTAAATCAAATGTGTAATTTTATAAATCAACGAGCGTGAACGACAGATAACATTCGACGTTTATTTTGCACATGCAAATTAATTTTCGTGCTGTACATAAAATATAAACGCGGAAAATGGATATTATTTTCGAGAATTAGCTACATTTCATATTATGATGTTTTATACATGCGGTATTGTAGTGTGAAAGTATTCGCTACCGGAAATATATTAGTGAAAAATTTAACATGGCAACGAACTTTATAATTGATTTTTAACATTAAAGCTGCACTATTGTGCTTCAGTAAAGGATGTTAATCGCGATAACACATTCATTCATTTCAACAGGTGGGTTCAATTTTCAATATTTTTAGTCGATATGGAAGTTAATTTTTAACAAAAGCCTGTAACTTTCATATTGATCATTCAGCTTTCTTGGCGAAATAGAAAATCAACTAAGATTGATTTTTTCAGTTGCCGACTTGTGATGATGACAAGCAATGTTACTTCAATCACGATGTGTTTGGTTGAACGATTTTAATAAAAATTGGTGCTTTCAATTCCTCGTCGGTTGTGACTGGTCCTGCTTTCTGTAAAAGTCGCTTAGAGGTGCTACGGTGGAGCTCGCTTCCGTGAGAGAGTGATTTCGAGTGCCAAGGGTCGATTACGATGGGTGGTAATCTAAAGAAAATCCGTTCAGAGAGGCGTCCAGTGGGTTCAAAACCTTTTCTAATTTTTTTCGACCCACTCGGGAAAATTTAATAAGGTGTCATCCGGTGGGGCCGGGTTCTATTATTTATTTTTTTGCATGCACAATTTTGATAAAAATTAGTCAAAAAAAAATTCTTGTATGGCGGCCCTTCGGCCAGACTCGGAACTCGGTGTTTTTCGACTTCATTGATTTGAATAAAATTGCGGTGATAAAATTCTAATGGTGAGCTCAAATCACTTTTGTTTTAAAAAAAAATTGATAAACATTATGAAAGTTCTTTGTTTCCGCCTTTTTTGGACATTTTATTTGATTTCAACGATTTTGATAAAATTTGTGAATACTGGGTTGTCGAATACAGAGGAACGATAACAAAGTGTGCTGATTTCTAGGTATTATTCAATTATAAGTTCTCCGGGTAGGTCGGCATGTTGCACCATGTTGCATGATATTGCACTATGTTGCGTCTCGAACACTATGGTAATGAATGTTGCATCGCGCTGAGTCATATTGCACCATGTTATGTAAACTTTGACTTCATGGTACATATTGTTGAAGGACGTTATGTTGCGCCATATTGCTTATGGAATGTTGCATTATTAGATGTATTACTATCTATATGCACCACATTGCCGCATGTATAATATACTTTTAACGCTATTTGCCTTTTAACGCTATTTGCATCGGCCCCGATCCTTTATGGTTTACCAAAAATCCATAAGGAAGGCATTCCGATTAGACCAATAGTAGCGTATTGCAATGCTCCTGCCTACAAGCTATGTAAGGGTTTCATAAATTTTTTCAATTGTCATACTAATTTCTGTTCGGCTTATTCGGTTAAGAACTCGGTAGAATTGATTAACAAAATTCAAGACGTTGATATTCCGTTACATTCAAAACTAGTTTCATTTGACGTTGCCAGTCTTTTCACTTCTATTCCAATTAATACTTTGTCCCAAATAGTTTGTAATTACTTAGATAGAGATGTTGTAGATGAGAGCTTACGTCGTGAACTGAAGTTAGTTTTTGAGACTTGTATTAAACAAAATTATTTCTGTTTTGATAATACATATTTCAAATTCGCTGATGGTCTACCCATGGGCTCCCCTCTGTCACCTTTGTTGGCTGAAATTTTCATGAATTTCTTCGAGCAAATGATCTTATCAAATAACAATCCTTATTTTCGTCATATAATCTTTTGGTATAGATATGTTGATGACATATTATGTCTATGGAATGGAACTGATAGACTGTTAGACTCTTTCCTTACTTGGTTAAATTCTCAGTATCCCACCATTGATTTTACGTTAGAAAAAGAAGAAAATAAATGTATTAATTTTCTAGATATAACAATAACCAGGATTAATTCTACTTTAAACTTCAAAATTTATCGGAAACCCACGTATACAGACGCTGTTATCCCTAGTTCTTCAAACCATCCCCATAATATTAAAATGTCAGCTTTCCACTCACTCATAGATAGACTAATAAACATCCCTCTGTCAAATTCAAATTATAACACTGAGCTTAACATAATTCTTCAAATAGCAACGAATAACGGATATGCAACTAGGACTATATTAAAGTTATTAAATAAAAAGCTAAAGCGTAAAACTCTAACGGGTATTTATCCACCGGATAGTCCAACGCGGGAAAATTGGCGTCGCTTAGAGTATATAGGAAAAACGAGCCAACGGATTAGCAACATCGTGTCCAATTATACCAATATTAGTTTTGCTTTTTATAATAATAACACAATAAAGAAAATGATTTTTAACAATAAACCTAGAGTTGATCGCCTTTCCAAATCTGGCGTTTATAGGATTAATTGCAATGATTGTAGTTTCTCCTATATTGGTCAGACTGGGCGCAATTTTGGAGTTAGAGCTAAAGAACATTTATCTGGTTGCAATCAATCAACTTTCCATAACCATTTAACTTCAGAAAATCATACAGCTAGCTTGAACAATTTAGACATATTACATATACAACCCAAAGGCAGACGTTTAGATACCTTAGAATCTTACGAAATTCGAAAATCAATATTTCTTAACCAAAATATCCTTAACGAACAAAGAGAAATCCGGTTCTCACCAATTACAGACCCCGCCCTTTTCTATTCTCACGTACGCAATAATATACCTTGAATTTTGTTACTCAACCTACATATGACTCATCGCGTACCTGCGCGATCCGTAGATTAATTTTTATTGCTTATTTTTTCTTCTCTCCTTCTTTTATTATATTTTGCTTTTTTTATTATATAACAAAAATTTTTACTAATACAAATCAGTAGATACTCCTGATGATGACCTAACAAGTCGAAATCGATCGAGTGATTTTTTAAACTTTTTGAAAGACATTCAAAATATTCTGCGGAACAAAAAACAAGTGATTAATAAAAATGTGTTTATTAAGTATTAAGTGCATGTATAATATGTTGCGCAATTTTGTACAATAATTGATTTCGAACTCATGATGACAATATTTAAAATTCAAAGAGGTTCATTTAAATTTAACCGACCTCTGCTTCATGCGTGTCATATTCATTCTTATGGTACGAGGCGCCAAGCCAACTTCCACAACAATAAACCAAATTATTTTTTTAAACTAATTTTTAAGCAGTAAAAAAATATTATTTGGGTCCGATTGCAGCTTTTTCTGTACGGTCTTTAAAAAACGATTTGTTCCACCTAATACTTATTTCATGAAATATTTAAAAAATTGTTTACGAAAAGTTCAGTAAATTTATTGAAAAATATGGTTCGTAACTTTCATTAAGTCCCAGCTTTTAGTACTATTTTTATTTGATTGGAAAGAGGCGAGTTATGTCAACCAATTTAGTTCTTCATATTTTATAAATAAATATAAATTATGTTCCTTAATATATATTTGAAATAATTTTGAGCAATAAGTATTTGTTTGATTTGATTTAAATATTACAAATTACTTACATGCTATATACGTCTACCTTATGTTTCTATCTCAATTTTTTTAATTTGCTTTTTTGAGTAAAAATTTTCGTTTTTGAATAAAAATTGTTAAACAAAGTCAAACAGTTTGAAAATAGAAAATCATAATATTGTACCATGCTTCGCAATACTGAAACAGCATATTAGAATTCAGTTGGATTGACCATACGTTATACAGTTGATTGCATTTAGAGTTTTAGGAAACCACCGCACCTGGGTGGCGCGATATGGACACTCAAGGTCAAGTAGTTTTAAGATTTTAATGAACCGCACATGTTAAAAATTTAAATGCTTTATAATACGCATATACATCAAAAAATTGTATGAAACGACATACACGTGTCTTCTTTAAATAAATAATTAGATAAATACATGGATTGAAACTAATCTCAATTTTATATTGCATTCAACAAACTACTTATTGGCTATAAATAAACTACAAACAATTATACGATTCCACATAGACCCGCCAAACTATGACAACCAATTTTACAACATAATTTCGAAATAATACGAGTACCTATACCACATTAACGTACCCGATTCTGTATGACCTGTATATATTAACAAGACTTTGTTCCACCAACATGTTAAATCGTAATTTTATCGATTTATTGAAATCATAAATTATTTCCATATAAAATGTTAGTTTTTATTGTTTTACGATTAATAATTAATTATAATAATAATAATAAAATTCTATTTTCGAAACGAATAATAATAATCGTGTATATGAGTACGGGAAATAAAAATCAATTGTAATCATGACAATAATTTTACAAAAAAAATTATTAGGTCTATTAAAAAAACTTAAAGTGCTTAAAGCTTAAAATCAAGTCGTATTATTATTTTTAATAATATTGTTTACGTTAAAAGTGTACCTAGTATATCACTGATAGATAGAACAGTATAACGTAGAAAATTTTGTGTTTAGCAAGAATTCCTCGGGTTTTATTTTAAGCCCGAGTAAATATTCTTCGAATTAATTTTTAAAGTGGTTGACACAACAACAACAAGAATGTATCATTCCGCCCATCAATCCTTCGCAGAAATGCTCAATTTTTTTTTATTATTATTATGATAGAGGTAATCTAAGACGTTAGCAGTCAACTGTATTAAAATTGTTTGTGATCTTCCACGAATTATTCGATGATGACTCGTATAAAATGTATTTTCGCTTGCATGAATATAGGGTTTATTAATTAAATAAATTTAAGTTTTATGTTATGTTCACAATTATATAAAATTTATAATTTATTCCTATGGAAATTAAAAGAAAATATTTTCTCTTCAATTTTTAATTCTGCTTAGAAAGAAACAAAATGATATTTTTTTGTTTAAAGCGGTAATATAGTTAAAATCGAGACGTAGCGCGTTAAAGAGCTATCCCTTATGGAAAAATCATAACCAAAAGTTTTGCTTCTGGAATAATAAATAATAAAAAATAATTCATACTATTAAAGTTAGCCGATAGTTTTTAGCCGAAAATAGAAAAATCGATAATACAGATTGTGTTTTGCTATATTAGCCGAAAATCTAATACGTTTTGTCAAACATTAAGACCTTTCATATGAATCTATGTGCAGCCATGACACTTTAAACAGTCAATATTTAAAAAAGTTCAAATTTCGTGTGTGCGATATATTTAATCGAGTCTTCCCGGACTCCCCTAATGAAAATTGACCTGATTTCTTCTTCTAGATATGAGCATCATTAAGACCTTTTGTTTGAATCTTTTTAGAGCCATGCACTTTAGACATTGAATTTAGAAAAAAAAATTGTATGCATACAGCAAAATCTCCAACATTGGACACCTCTGTATTTTGGACACCTCCTATTTTGGACACCTCCTATTTTCGACACCTTCGTTTAGTCCCTTCAACTTCAGCACAAATTTTATAACAAACAAAAAGCTATTTCAGAAATTGGACAACCTCTATACATTACACAAACTCTATAAGTATTAAATTGACTATTAACCCATTTTATCCCAAATGGTCGAAAACGACCATTGCCAGTATTTATTATACGCCCGTGTTCCCAGGCGTTTTTGTTTTGTCGGATAATTTTATTTTTTGAATATTTTGGTTGATTTGAGTTTGCCGAATCAGGAAATGCAAACGTTTTTGTAATGAGTTTTGAAACGAGTTTTGCAAACGTTTTTCCATCGTTTGGGTTAAAAATAGTTTATGGGATGAATTAAATTGAATATTTTTTTAGATATTTCTTTGAATTTTACCTCTGTGAGCTGGACACTATTTCCTGTCGCACTCGTACAACAGTGCAAATTTAAAAGTAAGAAAATATGATGGTAGGGTTTTTGTAAAACGTTCAAACAAAATGTATTAAATGTGTTTCATCCGCTCATTTTTAATGATGTGTTTGGATTCTTATTACTCATTTGTTTTTTAGTTTTTTTTTTTTACTTGAGCAGGTGAGTGTAGTAGTATAAATTACAGTTTCTCACTACTCGTTTGTTTTCCATTTTTTTACTAATGTATCATACCAGGTGAGGTCAATCTTGCGTACTGACATACATATGTATGTTCTTACGTTGTAAACGACTGATTTTTTGCATCGGATTTTGAATTTGTTAGCTCGAATTTAAAAACTCTATACAATATGGTTGTTAATTTTATTAATAAGACATAGCGAAAAGTCGTTGTTTTCTGTCCCTTTAGTGTAAATAAATACATTTTTTATTTTATTCTTCTTATTTTGGACGGTTAGGATACATTTTTATGATAACGTACATACACACATAAAAAGGGCGATTTATAAAAAAACTACACAGAGTTTACGTTGAAACAAAAATTTGACGTTATCAATTTCGCCAAAACCTACGAAATTTGTAAAACTACGGTTGGCAATATTCAAAGCCGAAAATGTCAGTACTTAAATAGGTTTTTAAATGCAAACGAGAATATCGAAAGAAAATGGACTAAAACCGATTTTTACCACATAAACTTCACATGCTTTGAGTGATTCCAAAAATATTGCGGTTAAATTAGGCGTCACAGATTTTCAAACGTATGGTAGGAAAAGTTTTGGGTTCGATTCGGAATACAATTTAAAGCGCTGTGTAATTAAAAACGACAACGTGAAACAATTCAGGAAATGATTTGCAACTTTAGTTGAAGGTTTTAACCAAAAAAATTGGTTTAATGCGGACGAGCTGGGGCTGTTTTTTAAAAGTCCCCACTGATAAAAGTTTGCTGCTCAAAAATGATCAACGTAATACTGGTAAAATGTTAAAGGAACGGTTAACCGTTCTTCTATGTGCCACTGGTGAAAAACTAAAACCGCTCGTGATCGGAAAATCACAGAAGCCAAGAGCTTTTAAACATTTAAAGATTGTGGACCTTCCGGTTGTATGGCGTTCGAATAAAACGGCGTAGATGATGGCGACAATTTTCGAAGAATGGATCCGCAGTGTAGAGAACCAAACGAACAAAGCAAATAGGCGTATTTCACTTACAATAGATAATTGCCCGGCTCATGTAAATGTATGTGAGGCTGTGTTTTTTACAACCTAATATGGACCGCAAGAATTCAGCCCAGTTGAACGTTAAATTGGTCATTTCATCTATCTGCAGCATGTACTTGCAGGTAGTAGGCATGATCAATTTAACGATCAAACTAATAATAAAGGAGAATTAGAAGAAATGAAGATTGACCTATGACAAAAATGGTTGTAAGCCAAATGATGAAAATATTTTAAACTCACTAATGGAAGAAGAATGTCGCCAGATTAATTCCGATGATAACCTCATGGAAGTAGAAAAATGTCCAAAGATAGAAGATATACTAAAATCAATTGACACACTTAAACAATTTTCTTTAAATTCACCTTCTTTAATTTCTATAGAAAATAAAGTGAACCAATTTATTCTTTCAAAACCAACGAAGCAAACTTCCATTGCACAGTTTCTTAAAGAAGATTAGGAAACACAGAATTTAAATACATACATATGTACAAATTGGTGATGAGAATGCTTTAATTAAATAAAAATTAAAAAACATATTTGCTTTATTTATCAAAGGAAATGACCAATCTTTCCGTATATTGGACACCTCTATAAATTGGACAGTTTCCTCAGTCCCTTAAGTGTCCAATATACAGAGATTTCACTGATTTATATTCGAGTTTCCCAAAAGGAAAATAAAGTTTTCTGAACAATATTGCAATTAAAAATAAAGTTTTGTGTTTATTTTTAATATTTTCGGGGCTCTTTCGGGGCGGAAGGCTCACCCTGCTCCTCCGCGGTTATGCTTTTTACGTCTTTACTTTACGCCTCCCGGCTAACTTGAGGACGTACGGCTATATATGACCGATTTAAAACCATCTGATGCCACATTGCAAGCCCATACTGGCATGGAAGATGGGTCGGCCCAAGGGTGTTGCACACCGACAGTGTGTTACATTTCACTACAGATCGTAATCTGTTGATGAAATTTCACTTTGCATCCTGCCTCTATCGGGATTCGAACCCTATGCTTCCCGATCCAAGCGCCAAAGCTTTAACCACTGTGCCTTTTACGGGTTCCCCATTTGTTGACTGGAACAAAAGAAAGTTCGAGTTCAAACTTCACAGGCAATTTTAGACATGCGTGAAAAAGATCCACAAAATTACTTGGATAACGTAATAACAGGCAATGAAACATGGATTCATCATTGGGATTCGGAATCCAAACAAGAATTGATGCAATGAATTTAACGAGGCGGTCCACTACCAAAGAAAATCCAAAACTCAACAGTCTGCTATATTCCACCGAGTATATTACACCGAAAACAATATTCCCAGGCATATATTACGCAGAGGTTTTGCGAGAATTGTAAAAAGTGATACGGAAAAAACGGCCAAAGAAAGTTAGAAAAAATCTTATTCCACCACAACATTGCACCAGTACACAAAGCTGATGTTCCTCAAGCTGCATTAGTGGACTGCGGTTTCGTAGAAATTCCGCGTCCACCGTACAGTCCAGACTTGCCACCCAGCCAGTGACTATACTTTCTGTTCCCAACACAAACTAAGGCACAGGAAATTTTCCAGTAATTATAGGATGTGTAGAATGTATATTTTATGGGACAAAATAAAAACTTTTTTTAGAGGACTTTGTTAATTGATCGATGTAACAAATGTATAAATCTTAACGAAGATTAAATCGCAAAATAATTTTATTGCTGTCTCACTCATTTTTATTTTCATATGATAGTGCAAGATATTTTGATTCACCTTCGTAGTAATACAAGTACACGAACCAAAACAGTTAATCGTCTACAACCATGGATTTTGTATGACCATGCTGAAACGAAAATCGGCTGAATATTCGAAATCTCTATAGAATTTATTCTGAATATTTTCAATATTAAAAAAATTGAGATCTGCTCAATGAAATCATTTCAAAAGAACTTAAATTTTGTTTTATTAAAATCTTAAACTCGGATCGTGGGACGGTTCTACACAGTGATACAAAAATTTCCAAAGGATTTAGCAATTATTTTGCAAAGAGAGCTGATGATTTAAAGATAAAAATTCTTCATAAATTGACAACCAGTTGACGACCCGTATGTTTCCAGAGACTTTTATTCTAATACCTACCTCTAATTCCTGTTATCACGGATCGCAAAGAGTGAAATTTCATCTATTAACAAAAACATGCGCTTCCATTCCCAGCCAAATTTGTAACATCTCGGCCAATCAAGGAACAGTTCCAAATAGCCCTCAAACTGAAAAAACCACTATAAAGTGGTGATTGCAATCAGATTTTGAAAGTTCTCAAGAAAACAGTGAAAAGCACAGTCAATAATTTTTTAGATCACAGTGCCCATCATCGTGGTACCCAGCAAGGATACATCACCGATACAGGTTTTTCGGAATTTTTCAGTCACATCTACAATGGACTAAATAGTGGTAAAGCTTGTGATGGAGCTTGTGATGAGTTTAGAGGTAGATCAAACCTGTGGTTTGGTTCTGTGAGTGGTCTACTGCTATTTTAAACCGATGTTAATTCAATCTTCTGATTAAATTTGTTTAGAGAAATCATTTAATATTCAGACGACTTGGCTTTAGGTTCAGTATCAGTATAGAATTTCGGCCGAAGTAGTTGCAAAATTGAATTCTCATCTAGGAATTTTGCACTTCTGGTTTGATAATTATTTTCTTCTTCTTAGAGAAAAAACTAAATTTATGTTTTTCAAAACATTCAGTATTCCGACAACGCCCAATTATCGTATAATATATAATAGTGCACCAAAATGCACCCCCTAAGTCTGACATTCGGATTGCATTAATATCGAAATTGTCAATTCATTCACGTATCTTGGTATTCACTTAGATACTATATTCTTAGTTATAGAAAAGTATACACAGGTTCAAAATTTTACATCTTTGGTTATTGCTTAAATAGAACATTACCATGTTGAGGAGAAAAAGTTCTCAACTACGCTCCCAAGAAGCAACGGATCATGATGGTGTTCATTTCTGAACATTTGGATAATCTGAACAAGATAAGAGAATCCATCATCAATCGTGACAGACTCTATGCAGCGTTACGGTGGATAATAAACCACTAGAAAATGATGGATGACAACATACTGAAGCTCTTGCGCAGTATAACTAGAGTTCAGAAATGATGACATGCTTTTATCGAACAGTAAACGAACCATCAGGGAAATCAAAACATCTTTAAAAATCCTCCCAAGCAATTATGTGAAATGACGCTTGTAAATATTGTCCAGACATCATTCGTTGACCCAAGTAAATAGATACTATGTATGTGTGTGTAAATAGATACTATGCCATTTTACAATGCAACACTGCAATTAGCGTTGTTTCGCATTATTGTTGAACTTCTGCAAATCGAAATTCGTAGAAGATGGTTTCCTTGAAGTCCGCAATTTTGTTGGTATCAAAAATGATTTTATGCCATTCGATAAGACTTTTCTAGTTCAGTCGAAAGTTTGACCATTCATTCTGCACCAAAATCGTTTCTGTTCGTGAAGTACAAAAAACAACAATTACATCACCGACTCACATTCGAACGGCAGAAAGGGGAAGATTGCTCCTCCTAGCGAAAATGCTTGTGAGAATGAATCTAACGATTGGGCACTGAATGTTAAGTGTACGCATGCGACTGATTCAAACAACATTCAGTACACACTCGACTAAATGGATGTCACACATATTGTGGATTACATCAGCATGCTGGCATATTTGGGTGAAGAGCCTATATGAAGATTGATGAACAAACCGGCCCATATTAACAATAATTTCAACCCACAGTCTGATTACATCGTAACAGTTCAAAGATATCAAACGTCGAGCAAAGACACAAGAGTTTACCTTGTGTCTTCTCTTTCCCGATGGCAATAATGGCCTGACAGAGGAGAGATCCGTTAAATGTTTAACATTTGATTGTTACTAATATAAGGACTGTTGTGAAATGGCGTGAAATGTGTAACTAGAAGACTTCCATTTAAATACATTAAATGTGCAGCTTGCCATCAGTTACTGTTTCTGTTTTAGTGAAGACGACATTAGAAACCTCGACAACTACGCGGCATAAAAGCTCGTCAAAAAATCTTCAACTGTTGTCAGAAGCCAGAGCCATATTAAAATTCGCGTAGCTGTTCCCTTGAAAAAAAATTTTAATGTTCATGGTGGAAAAGTAACGAATTTTGGTTGAGAACTGATTCCAAAATCACGGCAACCCTCATCCATTTGGTGCCATTGAGAACAGATCAATTGCAAAGACGTCGTACTTTATTGCCACAATATTGTCTCCATATTTAATTCGAAGGAATTGACGATCCTAAATAAGTTTATTATTTTCTGTTATACTCTTTCTTAATTTCTGTCATCCGTCCGCTCCAGAAGAATTTAGTGGCAGATAGTTGGGATCTTGGTCGCTGTCGTCAAATTCATCATTATTTTAATTCTGAACTGCACCACTGAAAATTGTTTTCTTGGGCTCATCTTAATCTGTGTCCGTAAAATTGTATACGAGTTTAGCCACTTTAGCTTGCAAGTATAACATTTTCCATGAAATACTGGCTTAAGGTGTCGAATTTTTATTTATGGAATTACTATCTGGCCGGTAGTCAGCTATCAATGTTCTGACGAATTTAAAATTTTTACTTGTAGTGCAGAAAACAGCTACAGTAAGCTGACAGTAATCAAAATTAATAAAAAGTATAAGCCAGTATAGAAAGTAACCAGAATTCAATCGTATCTTACAAAAATTTCAGAGCGGTTCAACATCCAATCTAACTATGAGGGACCCAAATTATTTCATACGCGCCCTCGTTAATAATGGAAGCTTTCCGATTATTAAGTATATTCCTGTACTCGTAAACAAAATATGTATATCAAAATATTTTGTTTCGTTTTTTTGAATTAGTAAGAATTTTAAACCAAAAATAGGGTTGCCAACAAAATACGTTATGTCATATTTTTGGTTTAACCCATATATCAGGGCTGACATGTTGTAACTATCACTTTTTTCGCTTCGACGAAAAACCCAGCTACTTTGATGGAAATTTGAAAATTTACATGGAAGAAAAAATATTCTTACTTCTAAAATACCGTTATTCTATCGAAAATGCATCGAAGCGAAAAAAGTGATAGTTACAACATGTCAGCCCAGGGGTCCCAGTTTTGAACGACAGCTTATAAGGTAAATCCGTATTACGAAGTATTGTATTTTTTTATCATGATTTTGTGGATGCGATCGTGCTCTCAAAACAAACTTACACAAATCCGGTCGAAGAGCACTGAAAGTACCACATTTTAAACTCTTGAACGTCCCAGTACCGTTAGCCCATCAGAATCCAAAAAAATTGGTTAAAAAATAAAAATCAATCAAGCAAATCGAGTCATCTGTATCTTGTATATACTTAAGATCTCAATCTTCCAATAAAAAATTTTGTTCCGGATCTAAATTGTACCTACCATGTTGGATAACATCAGATGCAAACTCTTTGTGTGGCGCCATTCTTGGTTACAATTTCAATTAAACGAACAACATTGCTAGAAATTGACACTTTGAAAGTTTCCAAATGCCAGCAATCACAAATCTCTGGATATTTTATAAATGTGCCCAGCTGAATCTTTCTACAACAGAATAATTCCAAATCGATATGATCGTTAGACAAATTTAATAGTAGCATGTTACAACTTTATGTACCTATATATACTTTAAACTACAAAGAGCTCACTCTCAATGCTTTGGTGATACACTCGTTAACATATAAATTCGTATGTGAAAGTCATTGCCTCAAAGGCTCAAATGAGTGTTAGAAATGTACCATTGGACTGAATTTTAACAGCAAAGTAAAGAATTTAAAATTTATTTCAAATCAAAATACAGATCCTATCTAAATCAAATTCAAAAATAAATCAAAAAATTTCAGAAATAAAATCGAAAGAGAAGGATAACCTGTGGCCAAATTCGGATAATTACGCGGTAATAGGAAACTGGGGAACAATTTACATATAATTTCTATTTAAATTATTTGTTCTAGTTCTTAAAGTGCTAAAGATTTTACTGACACATTCGCGTTATATTTTCAACTAAATAAAAAAACCAAGAGTTACCAGCGCACACAAAATTCTGTAAAGCATGAGATTCTAGCTATCACGCCAGAGTTTTTTTTGCATTTTGGTGCATTTTGCAGGCCAAACAATTTGGTACTTAGCTTTCATCAGCTTGGCAGTAATATCGATTAAAAGTTTGGAAATAACCTTGAAACAGGATTATGTATATTAGAGGTATAGAAACTTACAAAAATCATATAAATTTCTCATCATAGAATGTCACAAAGTATAGAGCAAAAATTCATAATCAATATGTTTACAAAAATATGAACCCTTAACGATTTTTCTATATGTTTGGTCACCTGCTCCATTTTTTAAACAAAAATGGAAAATAATAAAATGCCTCATATTTCCACAGCTAAATTGTTAATGTTATACTCGCACAAATGTGAATTTCATATAAATTCGAAATTTCAGATGACCGTGAGCTCCTGAAATCTCACTTTTAGAACAGTGCTGTATTTGTAATTTTGCAGTTGCTAGTTTAATAGCGAAATAACCACCAGGATCGTTGTATTAATTGAAATCGTCATACTTATATTTTTAAACTGAAACAAATAAATTTCAGAAATAAATTTCATTCTCTTTGGGAGCAGACAAATCCGAAAATAAAAATAAAATTCATTCATTCATAAAAAAATTTAAAATATTGCATTTTCAAGCCATGCACTCTCTATTTGAGATGCTTATGTATGACGCTTATCGGTCTTAATGTTTCCCCCAAATTTAAATTATTTCAATAAATTAAACAACTGTAAGGCTAGCAAATTAATGTATGGTTATTGTTAAAAATAAATATACTATAATATATATTAAATATAAATAAATTACCTATAGTGCTAGAATTTATTATAATTTAACGGGATCTCTTCATATAAAAAACAATTTTCAATCGATATTTATTGGATTTTTTTTTTTTTTTTAAGAGATACTGCTAAGTTGTAACTAATTTTAGCAATAACTTGATTTTGGAAAAGTCAATTATGGCACTGAAAATAAACGGCTCATATGACCTTTTATTAAAATGTGGGTTTTATGATCATTTTGGTCCAGCTTAGGCAATTGCACCATAGCCAGGAGGAGTTTCCGACGTCCATACTCGTTTAAGATTTTTTTCGGCTTTTTGGAACAAATATTATTGTAAATGGACACCCATACAATTTTAGCCGTTTTAGCCGTAGAAAACAAAGATACCGTTTACTTACAATATATCTACCACAAAAGTAGAAAAAATTCACTCCCCAATTTTTAACCCGGGCACTTGTGTACATAAATCTTTACACAAATGAGAACTCCCTTAGGTAGCGTCTTGGCAGTTTGGTTTCGTACTGATGCAAAGTTGGTCTAGTCATCAGGTGCAATGACCAAGCTGGAAAAATACGACTCTTGCCATGTACCGACAAAACAAAAACTTATCGATTTAGCGAATTATTATCACTAAATCAGAAACTTCAGGAAATTCTCACTATGTGTGTGTACTAAGCCAATACATATATAATTAAGAAGTATTTCATAATCGTCGGTGATATTAATTTGATTAAGATTTTTTTTCGGCTTTTGCGGCAAAATGTTATTAATTTTTTTTTTACTTTTGTAGTAGAAATATTGTGACTAAATGACCTCTGTTTTCTACGACTAAAAAAGTCGTAAACAAAAAAAAATCTTAAACAAATAATTTTTTTGTTGAAAATAACAAAATGGATTTTAGGTTTTATCATGATTTTTTCTGGAATAAATTTGCCACATCTATTTGCTTTTAATCTCTGTGAAATGAAGTAAAAAAAAAAAACATTTTAGTAGGGGTGATTATAATTAAGAATGGGTAGACTGCCAAATATAAACTATCAAAGTTCATATTTATCGAAATAGCAACCAAATAAAATAGCAAGCCTACCCGGTGAACACCCTGTATAGGTACAACAAAACATAACGAATATCTACTCGAGCTACTCTAATTCGATTATTTAAAATCATCGGCGTTTTCATCAATTGCTGTATACTCGTATATGATGTAACATAGAATCAACATTTTTCCATATTTTTAATGTGTCCCTCTTGTTCTAAGTAGTAAAATTTATATTTTCACCTGTGACACAAAAAAAATTAAATTTTTGGTTTACTATATATTTTTGTTTTTTGTGTCTTTTTTCAGGAATTGATATTCAATCGAACGTTAAACCAAAAGCAGGTAGGTAAAAACTTACATAGGTACATAGTAAAAAGAAATGAAAAGCTTAAATCGACTTTTGATCCAAAGGTAAAAAATATAATAATAAATTTCACCAAAATAATAAAAATAACATTAAATTCTAATCTGTATCAAATTTCATATCAAATTTCAAAATATATTTAGAACAAAAATTCAATATTTTATTGATTTGATATTAAAACGTTTGTACCTATAGCCAAATCGAAAAAACTAACACCTATGTGCTTTACACATATTTGTGTGTAGATTATTTTGAATGTATTTGGTAGGGTACAGACAGATTATTTTTTGGATAAGTGTAGATACGTAAAACATTACGTAGATACGATTTTTTAAATGTGACGTGAAAGTTATAGGGTACTGTAAAACTTCATAAATTGTGATGTTCGACCTTCATATCTGTTTTAATATGGCACGCTTTAGAGGTATATAAGAAAAAGCAAAAGGAAGAATATAGTTCAAAAAACATATGTTGGAATCTGACTGAAACCAATTAATAAAAAAAGAAAAAAATAGACGCCAGAAAAGAATAAAATAAAAAAATCCTGTGCTTCAAATAACTGCAGCACCAATACTGGTCACACCACGAGATGAAGACTGAAAAAGTTAAGCAGGCTAACTAAGTATTCGAGTAAAACTTCGCCGAATATTTACAACGTCAATGACATAGTGCTAACATTACACTGTGTAAACAAAAAGGATCTCCGTATCTTGGAACATCAGCTCATGCACAATATAAACGTCCATTGATAGTTAGCAACGTCAAGACGGAAGACTATTCACAAGAAGCAGTTAACGTTTTGGTTGAGACATACAATAATGTTTGGCCAAACGTTACTGGAACCACCCAATTTATGTAAAAATCATAAGTATGAGGTGTCGTCCCGATAAATCAATCTATCTTTACTGTGCAGAGTGAGATTATTTTTATAAAAAAGTTTTTGTCAAAAATTGTGATATCCGCAAAAATTTTGACTGGTATGGGCCGAAATTCTTGCAAATTTATTTAGAATGTTTTAGTTTTTAATCGTTTTTCTTAAAAATGATTTTATTGAAAAGGTAGGTTCTTCCGAAGGGATCGATTCACCAAAAAATAATTAGGGTTTTCTTAATTATGAGACAAATTTGGAGAGTCAATTTGACAAACCAGAACTCCTGAAACAGGAAACTGAATACTTGGGATACCTCATCACGGATATCAAGTATGTCCCTAAAAAAGTTGCGGCTGTTATTAGCATAAAAAGTGTCAGAACCTAAAAGATGAAAATTCATTTCTTAAGCTTGCACCTTACTACAAGCGTTTTATACAAGACTTCACAAAAATAGGTAGGCACCATGGAACTGTTGAAAGAGTTCTTGAATTACTAAATGTAAAGCAGCAAACTGCCATAATAATTTGATACGTTTGATCATTGACCAGAAAGAAACCCATAGTTTTTTTTGGGAGAGCGCAAAGAACAAACTGTCTAAACCTAGCTGACTTTAAAAATAAATTACAAACCAAGGTTTGATCGGCAGAATCCAGAGAAACCAAGAAACAAAAATAACAAGAGAAATGCATAAAGGGTAAACAGTAATTAATCAAATACAAGTAAAGAATAAATCAAAATCAGAAAATAAAACGGTTTAGGTAAAAACAAATAAAATGGACGCGTTATTAACAGAAGTGTCAAACTAATGATTCGATGAACAACACTACTAAGGAATTAAACGACGAATTTAATTTATAATTAAATCAAAGTTTATAATTTGTTTTTGTCAAACATTGTTGTTGTTGTCAAAATAAACATAGAAGATAATAACGAACAATTTACTAAAGGAGGACGAGATGTTGACATATAATTACAGGATCAAGATTTAATTTAATTTAATTTCGGATTAATATTGAATTATAATTAAATAAATAAGTTTATATTTTATTTTTTCAAACATTGTTGTTGTTGTCAAAATAAACATGGCCCATAAGAACAAATAATTTAGTAAAGGAGGATTAGAAGTCGACATATAATTACTGAATAAAAATTTAAATTAATTCAAGTTTGGATCGATATTGAATTATAATTAAATCAAAGTTTATAATTTGTTTTTGTCAAACATTGTTGTTGTTGTCAAAATAAACATGGCCGATAATAACAAATTTCGTACTTAAAGAGGACTAGAAGTCGACATATAATTACTGAATATAAAGATTTAAATTAATTCAAATTTGGATTGATTTTGTATTATAAGTAAATCAAAGTTTATAATTTGTTTTTGTCAAATATTGTTGTTGTTGTCGAAACCAAAATGGCCGATAATAACAAATTACTAACTTAAAGAAGACAAGAAGTCGACATATAAATATTAAATCAAGATTTAAATTAATTCAAATTTGGCTTGACATTGAATTATAATTAAATCAAAGTTTATAATTTGTTTTTGTCAAACATTGTTGTTGTTGTCAAAATAAACATGGCCGATAATAACAAATTACTTACTTAAAAAGGAATAGAAGTCGACATATAGATACTGAACAAAGATTTAAATTAATTCAAATTTGGATTGATATTGAATTATAATTAAATCAAAGTTTATAATTTGTTGTTGCTAAACATTGTTGTTGTTGTCAAAATAAACATGGCCGATAATAATAAATAATATACTTAAGCAGGACTACAAATCGATATATTAATACTGAATAAAGATTTAAATTAATTCAAATTTGGATTGATTTTGAATTATAATTAAATCAAAGTTTATAATTTGTTTTTGTCAAACATTGTTGTTGATGTCAAAATAAACATGGCCGATAATAACAAATTACTTACTTAAAGAGGACTAGAAGTCGACATATAAATACTGAACAAAGATTTTAATTAATTCAAATTTGGATTGATATTGAATTATAATTAAATCAAAGCTTATAATTTGTTTTTGTCAAACATTGTTGTTGTTGTCAAAATAAACATGGCCGATAATAACAAATTACGTACTTGAAGAGGAATAGAAGTCGACATATAAATACTGAATAAAGATTTAAATTAATTCAAATTTGGATTGATATTGAATTATAATTAAATCAAAGCTTATAATTTGTTTTTGTCAAACATTGTTGTTGTTGTCAAAATAAACATGGCCGATAATAACAAATTACGTAATTGAAGAGGAATAGAAGTCGACATATAAATACTGAATAAAGATTTAAATTAATTCAAATTTGGATTGATATTGAATTATAATTAAATCAAAGTTTATAATTTGTTTTGGTCAAACATTGTTGTTGTTGTCAAAATAAACATGGCCGATAATAACAAATTACGTACTTAAAGAGGACTAGAAGTCGACATATAAATACTGAACAAAGATTTTAATTAATTCAAATTTGGATTGATATTGAATTATAATTAAATCAAAGTTTATAAGTTGTTGTTGCTAAACATTGTTGTTGTTGTCAAAATAAACATGGCCGATAATAACAAATAATATACTTAAGCAGGACTACAAATCGATATATTAATACTGAATAAAGATTTAAATTAATTCAAATTTGGAATGATTTTGAATTATAATTAAATCAAAGTTTATAATTTGTTTTTGTCAAACATTGTTGTTGATGTCAAAATAAACATGGCCGATAATAACAATATACTTAAGCAGGACTACAAGTCGACATATTAATACTGAACAAAGATTTTAATTAATTCAAATTTGGATTGATATTGAATTATAATTAAATCAAAGCTTATAATTTGTTTTTGTCAAACATTGTTGTTGTTGTCAAAATAAACATGGCCGATAATAACAAATTACGTACTTGAAGAGGAATAGAAGTCGACATATAAATACTGAACAAAGATTTTAATTAATTCAAATTTGGATTGATATTGAATTATAATTAAATCAAAGTTTATAATTTGTTTTGGTCAAACATTGTTGTTGTCAAAATAAACATGGCCGATAATAACAAATTACGTACTTGAAGAGGAATAGAAGTCGACATATAAATACTGAATAAAGATTTAAATTAATTCAAATTTGGATTGATATTGAATTATAATTAAATCAAAGCTTATAATTTTTTTTTGGTCAAACATTGTTGTTGTTGTCAAAATAAACATGGCCGATAATAACAAATTACGTACTTGAAGAGGAATAGAAGTCGACATATAAATACTGAATAAAGATTTAAATTAATTCAAATTTGGATTGATATTGAATTATAATTAAATCAAAGCTTATTATTTGTTTTTGTCAAACATTGTTGTTGTTGTCAAAATAGGCATGGCCGATAATAACAAATTACGTACTTGAAGAGGAATAGAAGTCGACATATAATTACTGAATAAAGATTTAAATTAATTCAAATTTGGATTGATATTGAATTATAATTAAATCAAAGTTTATAATTTGTTTTTGTCAAACATTGTTGTTGATGTCAAAATAAACATGGCCGATAATAACAAATTACGTACTTAAAGAGGAATAGAAGTCGACATATAGATACTGAACAAAGATTTTAATTAATTCAAATTTGGATTGATATTGAATTATAATTAAATCAAAGTTTATAATTTGTTTTGGTCAAACATTGTTGTTGTTGTCAAAATAAACATGGCCGATAATAACAAATTACGTACTTGAAGAGGAATAGAAGTCGACATATAAATACTGAATAAAGATTTAAATTAATTCAAATTTGGATTGATATTGAATTATAATTAAATCAAAGTTTATAATTTGTTTTGGTCAAACCATGTTGTTGTTGTCAAAATAAACATGGCCGATAATAACAAATTACGTACTTAAAGAGGACTAGAAGTCGACATATAGATACTGAACAAAGATTTAAATTAATTCAAATTTGGATTGATATTGAATTATAATTAAATCAAAGTTTATAATTTGTTGTTGCTAAACAATGTTGTTGTTGTCAAAATAAACATGGCCGATAATAACAAATTACGCACTTGAAGAGGAATAGCAGTCGACATATAATTACTGAATAAAGATTTAAATTAATTCAAATTGGGAATGATTTTGAATTCTAAGTAAATCAAAGTTTATAATTTGTTTTATTCAATTATTTTTGTTGTTGTCAAAAAAACATAGTCGATAATAACAAATTACGTACTTAAAGAGGACTAGAAGCCGACATATAATTACTGAATAAAGATTTAAATTAATTCAAATTGGGAATGATTTTGAATTCTAAGTAAATCAAAGTTTATAATTTGTTTTGGTCAAACATTGTTGTTGTTAAAATAAACATGGCCGATAATAACAAATTACGTACTTAAAGAGGACTAGGAGTCGACATATAATTACTGAATAAAGATTTAAATTAATTCAAATTTGAAATGATTCTGAATTATAAGTTAATCAAAGTTTATAATTTGTTTATGTCAAACATTGTTGTTGTTAAAATAAACATGGCCGATAATAACAAATTACGTACTTAAAGAGGACTAGGAGTCGACATATAATTACTGAATAAAGATTTAAATTAATTCAAATTTGAAATGATTCTGAATTATAAGTAAATCAAAGTTTATAATTTGTTTATGTCAAACATTGTTGTTGTTAAAATAAACATGGCCGATAATAACAAATTACTTACTTAAAGAGGACTAGAAGTCGACATATAATTACTGACCAAAGAATTTAATTAATTCAAATTTGGATTGATATTGAATTATAATTAAATTAAAGTTTATAATTTGTTTTTTGTCAAACATTGTTGTTGTTGTCAAAATAAACATGGCCGACAATAACAAATAATAAACTTAAGCAGGACTACAAATCGATATATTATTACTGAATCAAGATTTGAATTAATTCAAATTTGGATTGATATTGAATTATATCTAAATCCAAGTTTATAATTTGTTTTTATCAAACATTGCTGTTGTTGTCAAAATAAACATGGCCGATAATAACAAATTACTTACTTAAAAAGGAATAGACGTCGACATATAAATACTGAATAAAGATTCAAATTAATTCAAATTTGGATTGATATTGAATTATAATTAAATCAAAGTTTATATTTTGTTTTTGTCAAACATTGTTGTTGTTGTCAAAATAAACATGGCCAATAATAACAAATTACGTACTTAAGCAGGACTACTAAGTCAATATATAAATATTGAATCAAGATTTAAATTAATTCAAATTTGGAATGATTTTGAATTATAAGTAAATCAAAGTTTATAATTTGCTTTTGTCAAACATTGTTGTTGTTGTCAAAATAAACATGGCCGATAATAACAAATTACGTACTTGAAGAGGAATAGAAGTCGACATATAAATACTGAATAAAGATTTAAATTAATTCAAATTTGGATTGATATTGAATTATAATTAAATCAAAGTTTATAATTTGTTTTTGTCAAACATTGTTGTTGATGTCAAAATAAACATGGCCGATAATAACAAATTACGTACTTAAAGAGGAATAGAAGTCGACATATAGATACTGAACAAAGATTTTAATTAATTCAAATTTGGATTGATATTGAATTATAATTAAATCAAAGTTTATAATTTGTTTTTGTCAAACATTGTTGTTGTTGTCAAAATAAACATGGCCGATAATAACAAATTACGTACTTGAAGAGGAATAGAAGTCGACATATAAATACTGAATAAAGATTTAAATTAATTCAAATTTGGATTGATATTGAATTATAATTAAATCAAAGCTTATAATTTGTTTTTGTCAAACATTGTTGTTGATGTCAAAATAAACATGGCCGATAATAACAAATTACGTACTTAAAGAGGAATAGAAGTCGACATATAGATACTGAACAAAGATTTTAATTAATTCAAATTTGGATTGATATTGAATTATAATTAAATCAAAGTTTATAATTTGTTTTGGTCAAACATTGTTGTTGTTGTCAAAATAAACATGGCCGATAATAACAAATTACGTACTTGAAGAGGAATAGAAGTCGACATATAAATACTGAATAAAGATTTAAATTAATTCAAATTTGGATTGATATTGAATTATAATTAAATCAAAGTTTATAATTTGTTTTGGTCAAACCATGTTGTTGTTGTCAAAATAAACATGGCCGATAATAACAAATTACGTACTTAAAGAGGACTAGAAGTCGACATATAGATACTGAACAAAGATTTAAATTAATTCAAATTTGGATTGATATTGAATTATAATTAAATCAAAGTTTATAATTTGTTGTTGCTAAACAATGTTGTTGTTGTCAAAATAAACATGGCCGATAATAACAAATTACGCACTTGAAGAGGAATAGCAGTCGACATATAATTACTGAATAAAGATTTAAATTAATTCAAATTGGGAATGATTTTGAATTCTAAGTAAATCAAAGTTTATAATTTGTTTTATTCAATTATTTTTGTTGTTGTCAAAAAAACATAGTCGATAATAACAAATTACGTACTTAAAGAGGACTAGAAGCCGACATATAATTACTGAATAAAGATTTAAATTAATTCAAATTGGGAATGATTTTGAATTCTAAGTAAATCAAAGTTTATAATTTGTTTTGGTCAAACATTGTTGTTGTTAAAATAAACATGGCCGATAATAACAAATTACGTACTTAAAGAGGACTAGGAGTCGACATATAATTACTGAATAAAGATTTAAATTAATTCAAATTTGAAATGATTCTGAATTATAAGTTAATCAAAGTTTATAATTTGTTTATGTCAAACATTGTTGTTGTTAAAATAAACATGGCCGATAATAACAAATTACGTACTTAAAGAGGACTAGGAGACGACATATAATTACTGAATAAAGATTTAAATTAATTCAAATTTGAAATGATTCTGAATTATAAGTAAATCAAAGTTTATAATTTGTTTATGTCAAACATTGTTGTTGTTAAAATAAACATGGCCGATAATAACAAATTACTTACTTAAAGAGGACTAGAAGTCGACATATAATTACTGACCAAAGAATTTAATTAATTCAAATTTGGATTGATATTGAATTATAATTAAATTAAAGTTTATAATTTGTTTTTTGTCAAACATTGTTGTTGTTGTCAAAATAAACATGGCCGACAATAACAAATAATATACTTAAGCAGGACTACAAATCGATATATTATTACTGAATCAAGATTTGAATTAATTCAAATTTGGATTGATATTGAATTATATCTAAATCCAAGTTTATAATTTGTTTTTATCAAACATTGCTGTTGTTGTCAAAATAAACATGGCCGATAATAACAAATTACTTACTTAAAAAGGAATAGACGTCGACATATAAATACTGAATAAAGATTCAAATTAATTCAAATTTGGATTGATATTGAATTATAATTAAATCAAAGTTTATATTTTGTTTTTGTCAAACATTGTTGTTGTTGTCAAAATAAACATGGCCAATAATAACAAATTACGTACTTAAGCAGGACTACTAAGTCAATATATAAATATTGAATCAAGATTTAAATTAATTCAAATTTGGAATGATTTTGAATTATAAGTAAATCAAAGTTTATAATTTGCTTTTGTCAAACATTGTTGTTGTTGTCAAAATAAACATGGCCGATAATAACAAATTACGTACTTGAAGAGGAATAGAAGTCGACATATAAATACTGAATAAAGATTTAAATTAATTCAAATTTGGATTGATATTGAATTATAATTAAATCAAAGTTTATAATTTGTTTTTGTCAAACATTGTTGTTGATGTCAAAATAAACATGGCCGATAATAACAAATTACGTACTTAAAGAGGAATAGAAGTCGACATATAGATACTGAACAAAGATTTTAATTAATTCAAATTTGGATTGATATTGAATTATAATTAAATCAAAGTTTATAATTTGTTTTTGTCAAACATTGTTGTTGTTGTCAAAATAAACATGGCCGATAATAACAAATTACGTACTTGAAGAGGAATAGAAGTCGACATATAAATACTGAATAAAGATTTAAATTAATTCAAATTTGGATTGATATTGAATTATAATTAAATCAAAGCTTATAATTTGTTTTGGTCAAACATTGTTGTTGTTGTCAAAATAAACATGGCCGATAATAACAAATTACGTACTTGAAGAGGAATAGAAGTCGACATATAAATACTGAATAAAGATTTAAATTAATTCAAATTTGGATTGATATTGAATTATAATTAAATCAAAGTTTATAATTTGTTTTTGTCAAACATTGTTGTTGATGTCAAAATAAACATGGCCGATAATAACAAATTACGTACTTAAAGAGGAATAGAAGTCGACATATAGATACTGAACAAAGATTTTAATTAATTCAAATTTGGATTGATATTGAATTATAATTAAATCAAAGTTTATAATTTGTTTTTGTCAAACATTGTTGTTGTTGTCAAAATAAACATGGCCGATAATAACAAATTACGTACTTGAAGAGGAATAGAAGTCGACATATAAATACTGAATAAAGATTTAAATTAATTCAAATTTGGATTGATATTGAATTATAATTAAATCAAAGCTTATAATTTGTTTTGGTCAAACATTGTTGTTGTTGTCAAAATAAACATGGCCGATAATAACAAATTACGTACTTAAAGAGAACTAGAAGTCGACATATAATTACTGAATAAAGATTTAAATTAATTCAAATTTAGAATGATTTTGAATTATAATTGAATCAAAGTTTATAATTTGTTTTTGTCAAACATTATTGTTGTTGTCCAAATAAACATGGCCGATAATAACAAATTACGTACTTAAAGAGGACTAGAAGTCGACATATAATTACTGAATAAAAATTTTAATTAATTCAAATTTGGATTGATATTGAATTATAATTAAATCAAAGCTTATAATTTGTTTTTGTCAAACATTGTTGTTGTTGTCAAAATAAACATGGCCGATAATAACAAATTACGTACTTGAAGAGGAATGGAAGTCGACATATAATTACGAATAAAGATTTTAATTAATTCAAATTTGGATTGATATTGAATTATAATTAAATCAAAGTTTATAATTTGTTTTGGTCAAACATTGTTGTTGTTGTCAAAATAAACATGGCCGATAATAAATAATTACGTACTTAAAGAGGACTAGAAGTCGACATATAAATACTGAACAAAGATTTTAATTAATTCAAATTTGGATTGATATTGAATTATAATTAAATCAAAGCTTATAATTTGTTTTTGTCAAACATTGTTGTTGTTGTCAAAATAAACATGGCCGATAATAACAAATTACGTACTTGAAGAGGAATAGAAGTCGACATATAAATACTGAATAAAGATTTAAATTAATTCAAATTTGGATTGATATTGAATTATAATTAAATCAAAGTTTATAATTTGTTTTTGTCAAACATTGTTGTTGTTGTCAAAATAAACATGGCCGATAATAACAAATTACGTACTTAAAGAGGACTAGAAGTCGACATATAATTACTGAATAAAGATTTAAATTAATTCAAATTTGGATTGATATTGAATTATAATTAAATCAAAGCTTATAATTTGTTTTTGTCAAACATTGTTGTTGTTGTCAAAATAAACATGGCCGATAATAACAAATTACGTACTTGAAGAGGAATAGAAGTCGAGATATAATTACGAATAAAGATTTAAATTAATTCAAATTTGGATTGATATTGAATTATAATTAAATCAAAGCTTATAATTTGTTTTTGTCAAACATTGTTGTTGTTGTCAAAATAAACATGGCCGATAATAACAAATTACGTACTTGAAGAGGAATAGAAGTCGACATATAAATACTGAATAAAGATTTAAATTAATTCAAATTTGGATTGATATTGAATTATAATTAAATCAAAGCTTATAATTGGTTTTGGTCAAACATTGTTGTTGTTGTCAAAATAAACATGGCCGATAATAATAAATTACGTACTTGAAGAGGAATAGAAGTCGACATATAAATACTGAATAAAGATTTAAATTAATTCAAATTTGGAATGATTTTGAATTATAAGTAAATCAAAGTTTATAATTTGTTTTTGTCAAACAATGTTGTTGTTGTCAAAGTAAACATGGCCGATAATAACAAATTACTTACTTAAAGAGGACTAGAAGTCGACATATAATTACTGAATAAAGATTTAAATTAATTCAAATTTGGAATGATTTTGAACTATAAGTAAATCAAAGTTTATAATTTGTTTTGGTCAAACAATGTTGTTGTTGTCAAAATAAACATGGCCGATAATAACAAATTACTTACTTAAAGAGGACTAGAAGTCGACATATAATTACTGAATAAAAATGTAAATTAATTCAAATTTGGAATCATTTTCAATTATAAGTAAATCAAAGCTTATAATTTGTTTTTGTCAAACATTGTTGTTGTTGTCAAAATAAACATGGCCGAAAATAGCAAATTACTTACTTAAAGAGGACTAGAAGTCGACATATAATTACTGAATAAAAATTTAAATTAATTCAAATTTGGAATGGTTTTCAATTATAAGTAAATCAAAGTTTATAATTTGTTTTTATCAAACATTGTTGTTTTTGTCAAAATAAACATGGCCGAAAATAACAAATTACTTACTTAAAGAGGACTATAGAAGTCGACATATAATTATTGAATAAAGATTTAAATTAATTCAAATTTGGATTGATATTGAATTATAATTAAATCAAAGTTTATAATTTGTTTTTGTCAAACATTGTTGTTGTTGTCAAAATAAACATGGTCGGTAATAACAAATAATATACTTAAGCAGGACTATAAGTCGATATATTAATACTGAATAAAGATTTAAATTAATTCAAATTTGGATTGATATTGAATTATAATTAAATCAAAGTTTATAATTTGTTTTTGTCAAACATTGTTGTTGTCGAAATAAACATGGCCGATAAAAAAAATTACGTACTTAAAGAGGACTAGAAGTCGACATATAAATACTGAATAAAGATTTAAATTAAATCAAATTTGGATTGATATTGAATTATAATTAAATCAAAGCTTATAATTTGTTTTTGTCAAACATTGTTGTTGTTGTCAAAATAAACATGGCCGATAATAACAAATTACTTACTTAAAGAGGACTAGAAGTCGACATATAATTACTGAATAAAAATTTAAATTAATTCAAATTTGGATTGATTTTGAATTATAATTAAATCAAAGTTTATAATTTGTTTTTGCCAACAAAGCATTGTGTTTTTTGTCAAATAAACATGGCCGATAATAACAAATTACGTACTTAAAGAGGACTAGAAGTCGACATATAAATACTGAATAAAGATTTAAATTAATTCAAATTTGGATTGATATTGAATTATAATTAAATCAAAGCTTATAATTTGTTTTTGTCAAACATTGTTGTTGATGTCAAAATAAACATGGCCGATAATAACAATATACTTAAGCAGGACTACAAGTCGACATATTAATACTGAACAAAGATTTTAATTAATTCAAATTTGGATTGATATTGAATTATAATTAAATCAAAGCTTATAATTTGTTTTTGTCAAACATTGTTGTTGTTGTCAAAATAAACATGGCCGATAATAACAAATTACGTACTTGAAGAGGAATAGAAGTCGACATATAAATACTGAACAAAGATTTTAATTAATTCAAATTTGGATTGATATTGAATTATAATTAAATCAAAGTTTATAATTTGTTTTGGTCAAACATTGTTGTTGTCAAAATAAACATGGCCGATAATAACAAATTACGTACTTGAAGAGGAATAGAAGTCGACATATAAATACTGAATAAAGATTTAAATTAATTCAAATTTGGATTGATATTGAATTATAATTAAATCAAAGCTTATTATTTGTTTTTGTCAAACATTGTTGTTGTTGTCAAAATAGGCATGGCCGATAATAACAAATTACGTACTTGAAGAGGAATAGAAGTCGACATATAATTACTGAATAAAGATTTAAATTAATTCAAATTTGGATTGATATTGAATTATAATTAAATCAAAGTTTATAATTTGTTTTGGTCAAACCATGTTGTTGTTGTCAAAATAAACATGGCCGATAATAACAAATTACGTACTTAAAGAGGACTAGAAGTCGACATATAGATACTGAACAAAGATTTAAATTAATTCAAATTTGGATTGATATTGAATTATAATTAAATCAAAGTTTATAATTTGTTGTTGCTAAACAATGTTGTTGTTGTCAAAATAAACATGGCCGATAATAACAAATTACGCACTTGAAGAGGAATAGCAGTCGACATATAATTACTGAATAAAGATTTAAATTAATTCAAATTGGGAATGATTTTGAATTCTAAGTAAATCAAAGTTTATAATTTGTTTTATTCAATTATTTTTGTTGTTGTCAAAAAAACATAGTCGATAATAACAAATTACGTACTTAAAGAGGACTAGAAGCCGACATATAATTACTGAATAAAGATTTAAATTAATTCAAATTTGAAATGATTCTGAATTATAAGTTAATCAAAGTTTATAATTTGTTTATGTCAAACATTGTTGTTGTTAAAATAAACATGGCCGATAATAACAAATTACGTACTTAAAGAGGACTAGGAGTCGACATATAATTACTGAATAAAGATTTAAATTAATTCAAATTTGAAATGATTCTGAATTATAAGTTAATCAAAGTTTATAATTTGTTTATGTCAAACATTGTTGTTGTTAAAATAAACATGGCCGATAATAACAAATTACTTACTTAAAGAGGACTAGAAGTCGACATATAATTACTGACCAAAGAATTTAATTAATTCAAATTTGGATTGATATTGAATTATAATTAAATTAAAGTTTATAATTTGTTTTTTGTCAAACATTGTTGTTGTTGTCAAAATAAACATGGCCGACAATAACAAATAATATACTTAAGCAGGACTACAAATCGATATATTATTACTGAATCAAGATTTGAATTAATTCAAATTTGGATTGATATTGAATTATATCTAAATCCAAGTTTATAATTTGTTTTTATCAAACATTGTTGTTGTTGTCAAAATAAACATGGCCGATAATAACAAATTACTTACTTAAAAAGGAATAGACGTCGACATATAAATACTGAGAAGTTTATAATTTGTTTTTATCAAACATTGTTGTTGTTGTCAAAATAAACATGGCCGATAATAACAAATTACTTACTTAAAAAGGAATAGACGTCGACATATAATTACGAATAAAGATTTTAATTAATTCAAATTTGGATTGATATTGAATTATAATTAAATCAAAGTTTATAATTTGTTTTGGTCAAACATTGTTGTTGTTGTCAAAATAAACATGGCCGATAATAAATAATTACGTACTTAAAGAGGACTAGAAGTCGACATATAAATACTGAACAAAGATTTTAATTAATTCAAATTTGGATTGATATTGAATTATAATTAAATCAAAGCTTATAATTTGTTTTTGTCAAACATTGTTGTTGTTGTCAAAATAAACATGGCCGATAATAACAAATTACGTACTTGAAGAGGAATAGAAGTCGACATATAAATACTGAATAAAGATTTAAATTAATTCAAATTTGGATTGATATTGAATTATAATTAAATCAAAGTTTATAATTTGTTTTTGTCAAACATTGTTGTTGTTGTCAAAATAAACATGGCCGATAATAACAAATTACGTATTTAAAGAGGACTAGAAGTCGATATATAAATACTGAACAAAGATTTTAATTAATTCAAATTTGGATTGATATTGAATTATAATTAAATCAAAGTTTATAATTTGTTTTTGTCAAACATTGTTGTTGTTGTCAAAATAAACATGGCCGATAATAACAAATTACGTACTTAAAGAGGACTAGAAGTCGACATATAATTACTGAATAAAGATTTAAATTAATTCAAATTTGGATTGATATTGAATTATAATTAAATCAAAGCTTATAATTTGTTTTTGTCAAACATTGTTGTTGTTGTCAAAATAAACATGGCCGATAATAACAAATTACGTACTTGAAGAGGAATAGAAGTCGACATATAATTACGAATAAAGATTTAAATTAATTCAAATTTGGATTGATATTGAATTATAATTAAATCAAAGCTTATAATTTGTTTTTGTCAAACATTGTTGTTGTTGTCAAAATAAACATGGCCGATAATAACAAATTACGTACTTGAAGAGGAATAGAAGTCGACATATAAATACTGAATAAAGATTTAAATTAATTCAAATTTGGATTGATATTGAATTATAATTAAATCAAAGCTTATAATTGGTTTTGGTCAAACATTGTTGTTGTTGTCAAAATAAACATGGCCGATAATAATAAATTACGTACTTGAAGAGGAATAGAAGTCGACATATAAATACTAAATAAAGATTTAAATTAATTCAAATTTGGAATGATTTTGAATTATAAGTAAATCAAAGTTTATAATTTGTTTTTGTCAAACAATGTTGTTGTTGTCAAAGTAAACATGGCCGATAATAACAAATTACTTACTTAAAGAGGACTAGAAGTCGACATATAATTACTGAATAAAGATTTAAATTAATTCAAATTTGGAATGATTTTGAACTATAAGTAAATCAAAGTTTATAATTTGTTTTGGTCAAACAATGTTGTTGTTGTCAAAATAAACATGGCCGAAAATAGCAAATTACTTACTTAAAGAGGACTAGAAGTCGACATATAATTACTGAATAAAAATTTAAATTAATTCAAATTTGGAATGGTTTTCAATTATAAGTAAATCAAAGTTTATAATTTGTTTTTATCAAACATTGTTGTTTTTGTCAAAATAAACATGGCCGAAAATAACAAATTACTTACTTAAAGAGGACTATAGAAGTCGACATATAATTATTGAATAAAGATTTAAATTAATTCAAATTTGGATTGATA
Source organism: Nephrotoma flavescens (assembly GCA_932526605.1). NCBI lineage: Eukaryota > Metazoa > Arthropoda > Insecta > Diptera > Tipulidae > Nephrotoma > Nephrotoma flavescens. The sequence continues at coordinate 75,003,994 of OW052220.1, forward strand.
TTGAATTATAATTAAATCAAAGTTTATAATTTGTTTTTGTCAAACATTGTTGTTGTTGTCAAAATAAACATGGTCGGTAATAACAAATAATATACTTAAGCAGGACTATAAGTCGATATATTAATACTGAATAAAGATTTAAATTAATTCAAATTTGGATTGATATTGAATTATAATTAAATCAAAGTTTATAATTTGTTTTTGTCAAACATTGTTGTTGTCGAAATAAACATGGCCGATAAAAAAAATTACGTACTTAAAGAGGACTAGAAGTCGACATATAAATACTGAATAAAGATTTAAATTAAATCAAATTTGGATTGATATTGAATTATAATTAAATCAAAGCTTATAATTTGTTTTTGTCAAACATTGTTGTTGTTGTCAAAATAAACATGGCCGATAATAACAAATTACTTACTTAAAGAGGACTAGAAGTCGACATATAATTACTGAATAAAAATTTAAATTAATTCAAATTTGGATTGATTTTGAATTATAATTAAATCAAAGTTTATAATTTGTTTTTGCCAACAAAGCATTGTGTTTTTTGTCAAATAAACATGGCCGATAATAACAAATTACGTACTTAAAGAGGACTAGAAGTCGACATATAAATACTGAATAAAGATTTAAATTAATTCAAATTTGGATTGATATTGAATTATAATTAAATCAAAGCTTATAATTTGTTTTGGTCAAACATTGTTGTTGTTGTCAAAATAAACATGGCCGATAATAACAAATTACGTACTTGAAGAGGAATAGAAGTCGACATATAAATGCTTACTAAAGATTTAAATTAATTCAAATTTTGATTGATATTGAATTATAATTAAATCAAAGTTTATAATTTGTTTTGGTAAAACATTGTTGTTGTTGTCAAAATAAACATGGCCGATAATAACAAATTACGTACTTAAAGAGGACTAGAAGTCGACATATAAATACTGAACAAAGATTTTAATTAATTCAAATTTGGATTGATATTGAATTATAATTAAATCAAAGTTTATAATTTGTTGTTGCTTAACATTGTTGTTGTTGTCAAAATAAACATGGCCGATAATAACAAATAATATACTTAAGCAGGACTACAAATCGATATATTAATACTGAATAAAGATTTAAATTAATTCAAATTTGGAATGATTTTGAATTATAATTAAATCAAAGTTTATAAATTGTTTTTGTCAAACATTGTTGTTGTTGATGTCAAAATAAACATGGCCGATAATAACAAATTACGTACTTAAAGAGGACTAGAAGTCGACATATAATTACTGAATAAAGATTTAAATTAATTCAAATTTGGAATGATTTTGAATTATAATTAAATCAAAGTTTATAATTTGTTTTTGTCAAACATTGTTGTTGATGTCAAAATAAACATGGCCGATAATAACAAATTACGTACTTAAAGAGGTCTAGAAGTCGACATATAAATACTGAACAAAGATTTTAATTAATTCAAATTTGGATTGATATTGAATTATAATTAAATCAAAGTTTATAATTTGTTGTTGCTTAACATTGTTGTTGTTGTCAAAATAAACATGGCCGATAATAGTAAATAATATACTTAAGCAGGACTACAAATCGATATATAAATACTGAATAAAGATTTAAATTAATTCAAATTTGGAATGATTTTGAATTATAATTAAATCAAAGTTTATAAATTGTTTTTGTCAAACATTGTTGTTGTTGATGTCAAAATAAACATGGCCGATAATAACAAATTACGTACTTAAAGAGGACTAGAAGTCGACATATAATTACTGAATAAAGATTTAAATTAATTCAAATTTGGATTGATATTGAATTATAATTAAATCAAAGTTTATAATTTGTTTTGGTCAAACATTGTTGTTGTTGTCAAAATAAACATGGCCGATAATAACAAATTACGTACTTAAAGAGGACTAGAAGTCGACATATAAATACTGAACAAAGATTTTAATTAATTCAAATTTGGATTGATATTGAATTATAATTAAATCAAAGTTTATAATTTGTTGTTGCTAAACATTGTTGTTGTTGTCAAAATAAACATGGCCGATAATAATAAATAATATACTTAAGCAGGACTACAAATCGATATATTAATACTGAATAAAGATTTAAATTAATTCAAATTTGGAATGATTTTGAATTATAATTAAATCAAAGTTTATAATTTGTTTTTGTCAAACATTGTTGTTGATGTCAAAATAAACATGGCCGATAATAACAAATTACTTACTTAAAGAGGACTAGAAGTCGACATATAAATACTGAACAAAGATTTTAATTAATTCAAATTTGGATTGATATTGAATTATAATTAAATCAAAGCTTATAATTTGTTTTGGTCAAACATTGTTGTTGTTGTCAAAATAAACATGGCCGATAATAACAAATTACGTACTTAAAAAGGACTAGAAGTCGACATATAAATACTGAATCAAGATTTAAATTAATTCAAATTTGGAATGATTTTCAATTATAAGTAAATCAAAGTTTATAATTTGTTTTTGTCAAACATTGTTGTTGTTGTCAAAATAAACATGGCCGGTAATAACAATATACTTAAGCAGGACTACAAGTCGATATTAAAATACTGAATAAAGATTTATATTAATTCAAATTTTGATTGATATTGAATTATAAGTAAATGAAAGTTTATAATTTGTTTTTGTCAAACATTGTCGTTGTTGTCAAAATAAAGATGGCCGATAATAACAATTTACGTACTTAAAGAGGACTAGAAGTCGACATATAATTACTGAATCAAGATTTAAATTAATTTAAATTTGGAATGATTTTGAATTATAAGTAAATGAAAGTTTATAATTTGTTTTTGTCAAACATTGTTGTTGTTGTCAAAATAAACAAGGCCGATTATAACAAATAACGTACTTAAAGAGGACTAGAAGTCGACATATAATTACTGAATCAAGATTTAAATTAATTCAAATTTGGATTGATATTGAATTAAAAGTAAATCAAAGTTTATAATTTGTTTTTGTCAAACATTGTTGTTGTTGTCAAAATAAACATGGCCGATAATAACAAATTACTTACTTAAAGAGGCCTAGAAGTCGACATATAAATACTGAACAAAGATTTTAATTAATTCAAATTTGGATTGATATTGAATTATAATTAAATCAAAGCTTATAATTTGTTTTTGTCAAACATTGTTGTTGTTGTCAAAATAAACATGGCCGATAATAACAAATTACGTACTTGAAGAGGAATAGAAGTCGACATATAAATACTGAATAAAGATTTAAATTAATTCAAATTTGGATTGATATTGAATTATAATTAAATCAAAGCTTATAATTTGTTTTGGTCAAACATTGTTGTTGTTGTCAAAATAAACATGGCCAATAATAACAAATTACGTACTTAAAAAAGAATAGAAGTCGACATATAGATACTGAACAAAGATTTTAATTAATTCAAATTTGGATTGATATTGAATTATAATTAAATCAAAGTTTATAATTTGTTTTGGTCAAACATTGTTGTTGTTGTCAAAATAAACATGGCCGATAATAACAAATTACGTACTTAAAGAGGACTAGAAGTCGACATATAAATACTGAACAAAGATTTTAATTAATTCAAATTTGGATTGATATTGAATTATAATTAAATCAAAGTTTATAATTTGTTGTTGCTAAACATTGTTGTTGTTGTCAAAATAAACATGGCCGATAATAACAAATAATATACTTAAGCAGGACTACAAATCGATATATTAATACTGAATAAAGATTTAAATTAATTCAAATTTGGAATGATTTTGAATTATAATTAAATCAAAGTTTATAATTTGTTTTTGTCAAACATTGTTGTTGATGTCAAAATAAACATGGCCGATAATAACAAATTACTTACTTAAAGAGGACTAGAAGTCGACATATAAATACTGAACAAAGATTTTAATTAATTCAAATTTGGATTGATATTGAATTATAATTAAATCAAAGCTTATAATTTGTTTTGGTCAAACATTGTTGTTGTTGTCAAAATAAACATGGCCGATAATAACAAATTACGTACTTAAAAAGGACTAGAAGTCGACATATAAATACTGAATCAAGATTTAAATTAATTCAAATTTGGAATGATTTTCAATTATAAGTAAATCAAAGTTTATAATTTGTTTTTGTCAAACATTGTTGTTGTTGTCAAAATAAACATGGCCGGTAATAACAATATACTTAAGCAGGACTACAAGTCGATATTAAAATACTGAATAAAGATTTATATTAATTCAAATTTTGATTGATATTGAATTATAAGTAAATGAAAGTTTATAATTTGTTTTTGTCAAACATTGTCGTTGTTGTCAAAATAAAGATGGCCGATAATAACAATTTACGTACTTAAAGAGGACTAGAAGTCGACATATAATTACTGAATCAAGATTTAAATTAATTTAAATTTGGAATGATTTTGAATTATAAGTAAATGAAAGTTTATAATTTGTTTTTGTCAAACATTGTTGTTGTTGTCAAAATAAACAAGGCCGATTATAACAAATAACGTACTTAAAGAGGACTAGAAGTCGACATATAATTACTGAATCAAGATTTAAATTAATTCAAATTTGGATTGATATTGAATTAAAAGTAAATCAAAGTTTATAATTTGTTTTTGTCAAACATTGTTGTTGTTGTCAAAATAAACATGGCCGATAATAACAAATTACTTATTTAAAGAGGACTAGAAGTCGACATATAATTACTGAATAAAGATTTAAATTAATTCAAATTTGGATTGATATTGAATTCTAAGTAAATCAAAGTTTATAATTTGTTTTTGTCAAACATTGTTGTTGTTGTCAAAATAAACATAGCCGATAATAACAAATTACTTACTTAAAGAGGACTACAAGTCGATATATAAATACTGAATCAAGATTTAATTAGTTCTAAGTTTTGATTAATATTGAATTGTAATTAGATCTAAGTTTTTTTGTTAAATATTGTTGTTGTTGTCGAAATAAACATGGCCTTTAATAACAAATAATTTACTAAAGACGGACAAGAAGTCGACATATAACAACTGAATCAAGATTTAAATTAAATAAACTTTGAGATATGCCGATTTTCGACGCGGCAACTTAGTGTTGCTGAATTCCAGAAAGCAGTAAAGCGGGTTTTGAGACACATTAAGGAGATTGGAAAGGTTGATACGAAATTGTCAATAGGACAATCGACTATGTGTATCAAATACAAGAACCCTGTGGATCAAAAGTCATGCCGAACGATAGACTAAAGCGATACACTGGATGTGTCTGTTCGAGACGAACAAATTTAGGGTATTTCAAATATTATACAAATTTTACTCAATGGTCGAGTGGTAACTGGTAAAGTAGTATAGAACCAAATACTGCCAACATAAAGGTCACAAGATCGAACCTAGTCAGGGTCGGTAATTTTATTGGGGCGATTATTATTCATAACATCATCAATGTGTCAGATCAAGTATTGCTCCAATACTGATTGAGATTTGGATTTTAGAATGACGTTCCAGGAGGGGGGAAAGGTTTGGGACGCAGGAACAGTTGTAATTAAGCCAGTGAAACGTGCAAGTTAAAAAGTAAAATGCAAACAGTGCGAAAAGTAGTAAGCAGTTAAAGTGAATTTTTGAGTAGCGAACTAGGAAAATAATTGAATATCTGTACTAATTGAAAGTGTTGAAAAATAAAGTTTGTAACTCAAATCGTCGAGAGTTTTATTCGCAAAATCGTGTTCGAATGGTTATTGAACGCCCGAAATTCGTAGTAGATTTTACAAAAATTTAAAATTTTTGAATTAGTAAAATTTTAGTATCTAGCGATTGACATATTCGCCACTCCTATAATAACATTTGTTTTTGAAAATTGCTAGAAACGTTGTCAACTATACAATATTTTCTGGGTATTAAAACAAGGCGTGACCGCTAATTTAGTGCCATTATTTAAATAAATAAATTTATATAATTAAATATTCAAAAAATATATTATAAAATTTCCTTGATTTTGACGTCTAGCTACCAAAAAATATATACTATACTCTAATCGATAACTAAATAATATCGAGGAATATAAGAACGTTTCAAAAAATCACCTATCCAAAGTATATTTCGTATATTTATATCTATTTCAAAATCGATAAAAAAATAAAAAATTAAATTATAGGAACGTAATACGATATGATCGATATTTCATCTGTATAACATCTGCAAAGCGCACCAAAAATAAATTGATATACTTGGTATAATCCACAAAAATCATTTATATATAACTTTTATAATTGACATAAGTCATATATGTATATAGTGACCTAGATAAAGAAGAAAATATATACATATATACATAATAAAATATTCTTTAGATATTATAGATATTTACCTGACCGCCCAGTTGGTATTATCGATGATGTTGAACTTAATGTTGTTGGTATATGTAGTGTTGGTTTTGTTGGCTCTGGATTTGGTATTATTCGTCGTATGGGATCACAACAATCACGTTCAGGCGATTCACTACTGTATACAACATTTGTGCTATGATACAATAATATTATTATTCCTATTGTAAATATTGTGGAACGTATAAAATAGATAAATTTTTCTAAGATTTTCAATATTAAGTAATCCAGCTTCATGACGATAATTTTAATTTCTCAGAATTATATTAATTTATTGATATAATATATTTCGAATATTTAGATTATATTATTAAATTTATTTTGTGTACACAAATTCTTTTACAGAAAGGTACAGGGGGATTACACTTTTTTGTGGCGTAACATTTTTTTTTATACCGTAATTTCCATTTAAATGATATACTGATAGCTTTAATCACTCAAACCACTTTTTTTCTTCTTCATTTTTCACTTAACTATAAATTGACAAATATTAGTATAACAAAAATATAATACATTATATAATATTATTTCATTCAAAGTTCGCAGACACAAAAAGCTCCGTGTATAAATATAAATATTTATAAATATACGAATCTGACATCAAAAATGTATAAAATTACTACTTCATCACAAATAATTGACATATTGTAATTTATTGTAAATGTATATGTTTAAGCGTACTATATGAAAGCTTTTCATTTTCGATGTCGCTCTAAATATAATTTAGTCGTATATCAGTTATGTTATCATATATTGTGACGGATTGTGATCGATTAGAAAAGATGACATCGAAAGACAGTAACCAAAAAATAAAATCTTTTATATTATGATATAATAATAAGAAATGGGAGGATCACATCACAATAATATTATAATATTACAACAAAAGACAATACACAAAATTAAGCTTTTTATATGGATTCAGTTTTGTTTCTATTTTTCTAATTTTATTTGCTCCGGAAATGTCAACAAAATATGAAAATGTATTGTAACTTTTTGGGTGACCTTTTTTTGTGAATATACAACACATTTAAGTGTGTAAAAAGCACAACAAAAAATCTAGCTTTAGATACGTAGACGAAATATTATGCAAATGTTATTTAGTTCATTCTTATTTTAACTTAAATATGGGGAATGTATATGTAGGTCCTAGGATTGTATATTGATTTTCTTTTTTTATACTTTCTGCATGCCTAAATTTTTACATTACTAAAAACCTAGATAAAGGCAATAAGAGCGAAATTATTTTACGAGATATAAATATAGTTTGAATGGCATACGGAATACAGAAAGGGTAACAAAACTATTAGTTTTTGATTAGCTATTGTGTATATACGGGTGACCGTACCTTAAATGTAAATTAAATTTATTTCATAACCTGTAAATATATTATGCTCTATATATGGCAGTAAGAACCAGCACAGTTTTTCATTAAAATGTATGAACTATTTTGAAAAAGATTATCAAAGTTTTGGCTCAAATATAAAATTAACAAAAATATACGTTTTAAAAAACAGTTTTTTCCGTCGTATTTTACAGTCCTTTCTGCACATAAAAGTAGAAATAGTTACAAACTAACTTAAATAACGATGCTCTTAAAGTTTGATCTAGTTACGAAAAAAAATATTTAAAGAAAAAGTTGTTGACTTAGTAGTTTTTTTTTATGGGTGACAGAGCTTTCCACCCTTGTGATTTGGTTTGATGGAACTACTCTTGGAAATCAGAGGTAAATTAATTTTTAGTAAATATTCAAATTTAATTTATTTAAAAATAAAACATCAAAACCTTTTAATAAAATGTTTGTAAACTTTTCATGGAGGAAGAGTGAGATTCATCATGTTTCCCTAACAAAACGAGAAATATTAATTTAGTCAACCAAAAATGGACACATAAGTTAATAAAAAATGGAGAGCTGTATATAATTTTGGCCACCTGACTTTGACTATGGCCACCTGGCCATGTGTCATGTGTTGCACCTGTCCGTGTGCGTTTCGTATATTTTAATCACAAATCGTCATTTCATTTATATTTTAATAAAATTGTATTCTGAATTATGGTAAAATAACAGTTTATTGTCAAAAGCCGTAATAAGCTAAAATTTTGGAGAAATGATTTAAATTAGTTTTGTTGCCAATTTATTAATTAATCGATTTTTCGCGGGTGCTGTTTGCTATATAATTTAACTCGGACCTACCAAATCATACAAACAGACACCACCTCTAAAAACAGCGAAATAGCGAATTATTAATCCGTCAAAATCTTGATATCGAAAACGCCCATGATTACTATTCTTACTGTTCTTTGTAAAATAATATAATGATTAAAGATCTTTCGATTTTGTTTCAGTCAAACTGGATATTCCAATCTCGTTCCGGACCAACCGACTTCCATACTATTCGTTTGAGGAAGTTCTTTGTTCCATCTAATTAACTCAATTTTAAAATCACATCCATAACTTATTTTGGAATCCTATCCTATATTCAACATACAAAGAGGGTTGTATCTCTATAGTTCAATTTGTATCAATAATCTAAGTTCCATCCACTTTGATTGAGATGTCATAATAGACATATCGTGAAACAAGGCGCAACATAGCAGATAACGCAATACACACCATGATGAAATGAGATTTCTTTGTAATCATTTTTTAATCAAAATCTTTCAAGCAAAACAAAATGCTAAAATAAGGCTTCAAGCCAACATGGCACAACATGTTAAATATCGCACAGCATCCCTCGAAAGATAAAATATCAAGGAACATGGTGCAATATTACGCAACATGGAATATGACCAAAAATGATGCAACATCTTATAACGAAGCACAACATCCTACAACATGGTCCAACAAAATGCAACATCGTGCAACAACGCAACATAAGGTGACATCGCCAAACATGGTGCGTAGCAACATGAGAGCCTTTCGAGGGAATCCTAAATGAAATCAACTGTCCCACTAAATTTTATCAAAATCATCGAAGCCAAATAAAATATAAAATAAGACCTTACGCTTTCCTTCCCCCACTTAACGACTCCTAATAAAAATCCTGATATAAGAAAACATTTAAATTCAAAAGCAAAATCAGTCAACATATAAGCAAGCTACAAGAAGTATGCAGAAAATTCCGCCAGTACTAATTCCAACATCCGACAGAAACTTCAAAAGCCGGACATCGTTCATAGAGAATCAGACTTCGAAAAATTAACCAATATTTTAAGGAAATTTAAGGAGAACCATCTACCTTAATATAGGACATCTAGCACTACAAGCAGAAAACTACAAAACTGAACATACCGAAAGTTCAACCAAATGCAGCCAAGGATATTAAGAAAAATGCATGATACAGTAAAAGAGTGTTTATAAGCTTTAAGAAACTTGGGCTATACTGTGGATGAATAGAGAACCATCCTCATTTATATTAATGTCAAAAATCTAGGTAACAACATTCTAAAGCACTAAGAGGAATCCTTTCATGGTAGTCGTGAATTTCCCACAATAGAACGATTTTTACATCTCAAAATGGAGAGAACGAATGTGCTTGAAGCACTCAAAAGTGTAAGCGCTACCTCAAGTAAACAATTCAAGGTTGATTCATATACATTTCAAGCAAATTCGAACAATGCAATTCCGGACAGCATTAACCACAACCGTAATAGCAATTCAAGGTGTTTATAATAATAATACCACGGCCTTATAATAGTAAGAGAAAGGGTCATAAATTCGAACCATCTAAATTACACCTTACCAGCCAAATTATTAATTGGGCATAGCATTTCTCCGGGGAACTTTCTGGATAATAAGAGAGGGAGCCCAAGGAGTAAAGAATCCTATTCAAAAATGCATTGTCTGTTTCCGATTCCAAAGCAAACGATTATGCTAGTCCATTTAAGATACGAGTCTCAAAAGGCAAAGCAAATAAGGTCTACAAAGAATACAAAATTGCGGTCTTAGTATGCCTCATTCAAAAAATTTACATCACGACGGAGAAGTATTTCCCATTATTAAGGCAAATAAGGTTCTATCCCAAAAACAACAGTACTGGGAGAATATTAGAATTACCAGGATAATTTTTCATTGCAGAGACATAAAATCACTGAAACATCACCTACGCCGGGTAGTTATCTTCAACGCCATGCATCATGATCGCAGCATGTATCAATTCACGTACGCTGTGTCGTATACCCAACGATGCAAATAATACGGTCCTACTTTACTGGGTCCCCAGAAAATTATTTGTTAGATAAAAATACCCGTATATTCGTCAGATGGGAGTAAGTAAATCAAATGCACCAACAGTTCTGGAAATAATGACACCTAGAATATTTATCTCAGCTTCAACCCCGAACGAAATGGAAGATCAGGCACCCAAACTTAACGGTGGATGTTTAAGTGCTGATAAAAGATGATTACTTATATCCTCTAATGTGGACAAGTGGTCGAATCAAGGAAAAAATGAAGTATTTGCTAAAATGTTATTGGAGTTTTCCGATTAATGATATTTAAAATAGAGTTTTGGCCACATCAGTCAATCCCTCTGATCTATAGTGAGAACACATTCATTTAGCCAAAAAGCTCAAGGTGAAAAATTTACCTTCTTTGTCAAAAATTTTCCTTTCCGCTTAAATTTTGGTCTGAACCGTTACTGTTGCAAATTTCTCATAATTGACATACTTTTCAGAAATTTCGCAGAAAACAAAAATTCTCGTGTGGAAGGTGCCAATTCCAGTGAACCGATTTTGGCCAAAAACCACTAGGATCTCTTTATTTATGAAAAAGTTTAAGTTTGCAATTTCATCAGTCAATCCGTCTGCAGGGTGTAGAGAATAAACAGACGTTTAGATACGCACACCCACAGAGAATTTTGTAAAGCTACATTTCTTGACTCGGGCGATATAGTGAATCTGAAAAAAAGCTGAAGGTCAAAATTATTCATGATTACTATTTATAGAAAACTTATTGGAATCATTTCAATTCATTTTAACAATTTCAATTTCATCAGATTGAATTTGATGTAAAAGACCAATCTTACTAACCCAAATGGTTTAAAATCTTTTAGAATTTTGTTAGTTCATTAACAAGTTTATAAGCGAAATACAAAAATTTGAATCATTTGAAATTATTTTTCTCGAAGCCTAACAACATTATCAACAAGATTTTACACTTTTCAAATTGTTTAACCAGTCAAACAAACGTCTAAGAAAGTGATTGTGTTAAACTCACATGAAAGAACATTTTTTAAGAATCTTTTATGTATTCGAGGTATATTATTAATGAGTGTAATCAACAGCACTTAAACCACCGAAGTTCTTTAACATTTACGTTAATTTCGGGGCTTTATTTAACATGGTTACAATCATTCGTGTTGGCTCAAATATGTGCCGTTTTTTCATCTGACAAGTCATTATCTAATTAAAAAACCACAAAATAAAATTTAGCAACTTCAAGTTAATTACAAAACGCGTTATTGCTAACTTCATATATTTGGGAAATTCGACCAAGCAATTTCATAATAGTAAAATTCGTGGCGGATCGGATTATTCGATATCGAAAAAAATCCGATATCAGATTATTTCAAAATAGCCCCCTAATAGCCCCTCAATCCTCTCTTGATACAATATTTATACCACTAAGAGCATTTGCCAAAGACAGAAAGAGATAAAAATCGTTTGGTACTAGGCCTGGACTATAAGGTGGATGCATAATAACCGCCCAACAAAGCTCGTGGAGTTTCTGACGGCTCAACATAAACGTGTGTTGTTCTGGCGGAATACGACGCTTCTCCTATTGGCTAACTCTGGCAGCTTTTAGTCGATTGCTGCCTTCAGTCGGTCCAATTGCTTGCAGTAGAGGTCCAAATTGAGCGTTTGGCTATTGGACAGCAACTCATAGTAGATGATTCCCTCCAAATCCCAACTTTTCTGGTTGTCAATCTTTCATTGAGATTTTGTAAATTATTCTCACGAAATTCTCATGAGAATTTGTATACCTGTACCACACAAATTCTCATGAAAATTTCGTGAGAATAGTGTGCAAAATCCCATTGCTGTTTTGTTATTGTTTGGGCCGCTTCACCACCATTCAACCATGATGGTTTCTACTTGGCATTGTCGTGTGTGACCAATTTCTTGTCGTCAGCCACCATCCGCTCAGAAATGGCTCGATTTCGCTTCGTTTGGCCAAGAATTCTCAGGTGGAAATAAAGTTCATCAAGCTTTGTTGCGTCAATTTGTATGGCACCCAAACGACGTAAATTAAGCCAGGTTTACGCAAATGGTTTGAAACTGTTTCGCGGTCTATCTTTAGCTCCTGGGCGATGCTACGACAGCTCGCCTGCCGGTCTAGTTTGATAATATTCAGGATTTTATTGACATTTTGACCGTAGGTTTCAGGCTCCAGTATGGGGATATTATGGTTCATTCCAACAGAAAATAAATATTAAAAAAAAATAATTTAGGTATGCATAGTGAAATGAACATAATCAGATTTAATATTTCTTGTTTGAATAAATATAAGCAACTTATCGCCTTAACATTTTTGGGACAAACATATTCGTTTGTGAAACATAAAATGGAATTTTAATGTCATATCACTACAATCTATGATGGAAATTAAAACAACTATAATCTTGACAAATATCTGATGGCGTGTGCTGACGTGCACATCAAATCATAAGTTGCTAAAACAGTTATGAAATGCGAAGATAGTAATATGTTATTTAAAAATACATAAAATTACGAGAATCCATTGGACCCTCCACCATAAAAATGAAACCATGTATGACTATTTTTTTTTACAGCCAGGTCTTTTTAGTTTATTTACACTTTCCGTAATTTATTAGTCATATCAGTAAAAAAAACGAAAATTTTGTCGGAAGTTCATTAAAAATTTGTAATCGTGATAAATCCTTTATAACATTTTTAGCACAGTGGATAATTGCTAAAAATATTTATTATCAACATAATACGTGCCATTTAATAATGTTCTACATCAAACTAAAATAAAATGTATGATAAATAAGTTTTTGTATTTGCCACAAATTTGAAAAAAAAAATTATTTATAAAAAACTATCTATTATGTACATTTAAAATTATAATCGTTAATTAGCAACATCAAACAAATCATTTTTTCAAATTTCTTTTAAAATATTAGTCAGATAATGACAAGCACATTTAGAAAATCAATACTCGTACATATCTGATAATGACATTAAAATCAACTGTAATAATATAAGAACTCGGCAGAATATTTTGTATATAAATTAACAAATCAAATAACTAGGTCCCACATTATTGCAAGGGGTCATATTACTCTGTAAGTAATAGCAACGCTATCTCAACTCAGCATATTCCACAATATGTAACTGCAAGTTTATGACTCGTTAGTGGTAATCAAAAAGTAGAATAAGAAACATAATAATTTAGAAGTAAAGTTATAAAATAATGAAACTGATATTTTTTTAGTGAATTTAAGATAAATAAATTAATTGGCACCGGTACAGGGACCCTCGATAGGTGATAATAATAATAAGAATAACCCAACAAGTGATCATAATAAGAAGTGCAAAAGATTAAATCAGTAATCTGAAAATAGGCTTATCACAAATAATCAAAGTGAAAAATGGTAGAAATTTGTTTTAGTTAACCATAGTGCTTTTACCTAAAACAAATTTCAGAAAACTAAATGAGAACTTTCAAAGAAAACTGAATGAGAACACACCAAACACATTCAACTAGTTAAAGTACATAACTGGACAACGAAGCGGCATAAAGAAAAACGGGAATTAAAATAAAACCAATAAACCGCACAATCAAAACTATTCAACAGCGTGTTTATCTTTAACGACGCGACACAAATTAAAATCGAAAATTTTGCCAAAAAAAAAATTTTTTTTGTGTTGCTTCTTGATTTGTTATGTTTATTACAAATACGCGATAAATTATTTTAAAAACAACACTCAATATAAGAATAACTAAAGTTAAAAATTGTTTCTCGGCATTATTTACGTATACATGGAAATAATTTAAAATATCTACAAATAAAAAAAACAAATCAGACTTAAAATAATATTTTCCAAACAATTCTTAAAACAATGTTTTTATATTTAGTTAGAAATATGTTTACTTAAATTTTTAACACAAAATTTCATTTATTTTAAAAAAATTAATACAATTCCGTATAAGATCAAAACACATCGTCTCGTAAACTCAATAGTTGGTAAAGGAACCTAACCCAATTTATTGCGTCTGGTAAAAAATTGAAAAAGTATAGAAATTTTTTTTTTCTTAATTGTAAAATGTCAATCGACACAAAACCTCAAACTCCAACGCTAATTTACACATGGATCCAAAAATGTCCGGGTTTAGTCGTACGGTTGACACAACTAACAGACATTATTACTGAAATCGTAGCCGAATAAACCCAAAAATTTAATAACCATAGGAACAACGCAGACCAAAAAATATATGACAAATACACAGCGAACCATGTATGATACATGTCTAGATAAGATTACAAAGTATTACAGAACCTTCCTCCTAGTTAACTTTTTAATAAATAAAGGTTCAAATCAAAATTAATTAAAATTTCAGTATGCGATCGAAATCCAATTGTTTACAACAATCCGTGCTGGTAATGCGTTGGGAAATGTACGACAAGACAATCAACACGTTTTACCTTTAATTTTATTTGTGGTTTTTTAATTAAGTTCCGATTTTCGACTGCAATTTTTTCCTTAGATGTTGATACGCTGAAGGTACTTTTGAGAAGAGCGAATAAATTTTATTTGACAAATTTATGCAATTTTGATATTTATGTTACAGTGACATCTATCGAGTGATATTCAAAATGATTATAAAAGGTTTTTTGTGTTATTGTCAAGAATCTATTACAAGATGATAGGCTTTGCTATATAAGTTTCTCAGCTTTGCTATCACCAAAGACGGGACCAAACAAACAAGAAAAAGTAAAGAGTATAGCGGAACTTGCTACGCCCAAAACAGTGAGAAAGTTACGGCCATTTTTAGGAATAGCTGGATTCTAAACCGATTCATTAACCATTATGCTATACACGCAAAACCATTGACTTCACTCTTAAGACAGGAAGATGGACATGTGTAAAAAATTGTTTCAAGAACTAAGCAAGTTAATTTTATTAACAACCAAATATGTGCCTTCAATAAAATAAATAGTTCTCTCATTTCAAACGAGGTCGCATTATCTTTCCCCAATTTTCAAAACGAATTTCAATTGACCACAAAGGCCTCAAACTTTGCACTATAGATACAGTATTTTCACAAAACGGGAGATACATTTGGTTCCTGTCTAGGATCTTAGACAAAACAGAATAAAATTATACAGCAAATTAAAAAGAATTGGTGGCAAATATCCGGTCTCTTACGTCACCGAGAAGTTTCCTATGGGGAAGTCGTGATGTACAAGTATTATCAGATCATTAATCTCTGACATTTGCACTGTCACATTGAGCTGATAACAAATCCATCAAAGAAATGGAGCAAAACACCTATAGGTATCCTTCTAAACCGACGATGGCCCAAGTAAGAAAATGATATTAAAGATTAAGAAAAAGCAGAAACGAAATTTAGTTTATTATTTTATTTATTTTTTAAACGGTTCCATCATGTCTCAAATGTTTTTAAATGATTTTTAAATACCCAAAAACTTTCCGATTATTTTGAAACTATTCATAATTTCGTTTTGTAACTTTTAATTTTAACTAAAAGTCGTTGGTTATCTCACCTCGAAGTGAAAAACCCAATATTTAAAAGCTTTCAAACTTTTTTGTAACTTATAAACGAATTTGATTTCAAGTTTTTAAATAACCAGTTAACAACCGATTTTAATTGTATAGTTTGTTACTGTAACTGAAACTAATCTAATTTTTTTGTGTTTTTAGTATTTTACAAGCAGCGTTAAAACAATTTTTTTCATTTTTTTTCTTACCGCATTTCCGATTTCTTTCGGTTTTCTTGTAACAGTGTTTTTGAAACCATAACAAGAAGGTTTTTACCGCTTTGAAAAAAATTAAAAGTAATTTGCAACAAATTTTACAACTCCTTTAAAACCGTGTCAAAAAATCTTGAAACAGTAATGATAAAATGAGAGGGGTAACGTGTCAGAAACGTAATTGAAACCATTTCAATAACGTGGTAGTTTTAAAATCAAGGTTTTGTATCGGGTTTAAAACATAATATTTGAAACCCTAAATTTTTAGTGGGGTAAGTTGGCGAAATGAAACGAGACCATATTAAATCAAACGTGGATAAAATAAACTGCTTGATCGGGTAATATACAAGCGTTTCCTTTATAACACAATGATTAAATCATTTTGGTCGTATGGGTGTCAATTATTACAATCAACATATTGAATATTGACATTGTCCAACTAACATAGTCAAAAATTACAGAATGATTCCAGGAGCACGCTGGATCGCCAAAAAAAAAATATGCATAAGAAACTTGGCATCCTAACTATGAAAAAAGTATTACAAAATATGCTTTGCAAGTATCATCCCATCCGGATTTGCTGACTCAGACTTATGTAATTACCTTAGAGATTAAGATATAATAACTAGTTGTTACTTTCGAGTAGAAAATTCATTAAATAAATAAAATTGATAAGAAAAAATGTAAAACCCTTTCGTCCTAATTACAATATAATAAGAATAATTATTGTAAATACAACAAAAAATTTAGAATGCCAATATATCATACAACCGAATTATATTTAATCGGACAACAAATGGTCTGGTTTTAATCTGAATGGTTATATTTTAGAATATTGAGAAAAATTCAATATTAATCAAAAATTCTTTCTATAATGATTCGTTAAAAATTTACCTTGAAAACACATGCCAAAATTCGACTGTTTTAGAAATGTTCAAGATTTACTCAGAATGGCTCTATTTTAGAAATTCTACCAAATATCATTTAAGGAAGTGTTTTCATTTTTTGAAGTTAAAAATTTCGAATTCCAATGCAACATACAATTGGACTTTATTTAATTAGAAAATATGGTTTTAGCCTAAACGAGGAAAAATCTATTTTAAACCAATTTTTTTCGTCTAAAATTCACTTTGAAAACACCTGTCAAGTTTCGTCTGTTTTAGAAAAGTTTTAGGTTCGCCCATAATGACCCTTTTCAAAAATGTCTATCAAATAAAAGATTGCATAGTTTCGAATTAATTTAAAATTTTTATAGTTACGCATTTTTTGCCAATATGGGTTGGTCGAATGCAAAAACTCTTTACTAATAACACCAAACGTTGAAGAGAAAACTTTTTATAAGGTTCAAATCACAAGAGGATCATCCTTGTGGATCATTTGTAGGCAGGGTGCTATACGTAATTTTGCAATCCAGATGAAACACAATGGCTAAGATTAGGTTTTGAAAATAATTTGCTTTTACTTAGTCGAGTACACTATATTACACATCGCGTCGACAACGTCTACTACTCGTCGTCAACGTCGACTAATCGTATACAAGTCTCATGCTATTCCAATTAACGTCAGTTGGACGTCAGTTGGTTGAATCATCTAAACATGTTGAACATCTGGTTTACAGAGATTTTAATCACTACAAATTAATATTACCATAAAATATACAGTAAAACCTGTCTAAGTCAACCACAAAAAAAGTTTCTTATAACACACGTAAAGAAATGTAGCTACAATCTACTTGCTAATCTGACCAGTTCTACTCTGTAAATTTCTACATCGCATAATTCGCTGATATGAAGAAAACAACGTATGAGTTCAACACCGATTTGCTCCAAACTACTGCATTCTATGGAGTTAGAACCAGCCTAATAAGCTTATTTGGAATTTTAAGCGTTTTATTGTTGGGAAAGGAAAATGTTACATTTAAAAACAAGTATTTTGTAAAAACAACAAATCAAATGGTAAATGCGGTCAAATTGGTTGGCATGATGTCATGTGGAAATTTTACATAACAAGAAACCGTAGATTCGTTCTCAAAGTTAGTTTAAATTTTATTAATTTATCTTTGAGGCTTCTAGTCTTGTATGTTCATGTCGTTTTTTCAATCAGTGAACATCAACTTTTTTAAAACCCCAAAAATATAATTATAATTACCCAACAATACAACAAATATAACACTCCTGGTGACTGTGATTAGTCGTTAGTACTTAGTATATATCACACAGGAAAACCACAAAAAATGCAATACATAACTGCAGCCCATCAAATCTTTCATCTTAAAAATTAGTCTATTTCATAAGAGATGTCGCGTAAGGCCATAATATTAGCAGGATATCAAAAGTACAGAATTTTTAAGGAACAGAGTACTGCATATGAAAGTACTTTCTGCACATTTACTTACTTCACTAATATTTCAACAACTTCACAAGCGAATTTCAAGGCAAATTAATTAAAACATAATAGAACCCACATCAAAATAAATGTTGTGTCACAATTTTATTTAATGCATTCAGCAGCATACAGCAGAGATCGCAGTCAGTAGCAAGTTAACACAATATTAATATTTTTAAGGCCTTTTGGATTATGCGGTTTTTTTTGTCACTATAAACCATCAACAAACAACAACATAATTTTAAAAGTAGTATTTATTGATTCACTATTTCTAGTTATAGGCAAACAGTGGAATTGTGATTGTTGAGTCTCTTTGGTGATATGGTGAAAGTTCAAGGAACGCATTGACTTATGGCCAATCCAAACTTTTCATTTTACTTGAGGAATTACTATAATATTTAAATTGCATGTGCCATACAAATGCATACTTCAGATACCCACATTGGCTCTAACTGATACTTTTTAAGTTATTAAAAAGTTTGTTCAAAAAGTTTATAAAATATCACTCGATCGATTTCGACTTGTTAGGTCATCATCAGAAGTATCTACTGATTTGTAAAAGTAAAAATTTGTTATATATAGCAGGAAAGAGCAAAAAATAAATAAAAGAAGGAGGGACAATTTTTTGTTCCTCTTTCTTTTGTTTATTTTTTGCTTTTTTCTGCTATATATAACCAATTTTTACTTTTACGCTTCTGACGATGACCCAACAAGTCGAAATCGATCGAGTGAATTTTTTAAACTTTTTTAAACAAGTGTTTAATAAAATGTATTTATTAAGCGCTCTAACTGAGCTGTTTAGCTCGGAGTAATCTTTTAATGACAAATCATAAATCAACTGCCCTACTTAAATTGCAGCTGATAAATTTACTCCACTAATTTTAGTTCTCTTTAAATATATGACTTAGGAACGGTTATTCTCTGTGTCTGAAAATTTCTACTCGATTATCCCAGCTACTGTAGTTGTGTGAGTAGGTGAATAGGTGAATGGGTTAATAATGTGGCGTGAATGCATGGTATCACAATGGGCCAAAGATGGCCTAAGTGTCAACCACCGAAACCTATACCAGCTAAGGATTTTGATTGAATAATCTAAAAAATAAAGTTAAGAACTGCTTTAAAAATATCAATGCGACAGTATTAAAAATGTATTCTTGTTCAGGGAGCGCCAAAAAGAAATAATGTTTTGGGATCTTCCTATTTATAATCCTACTGTGCTAGGAGCCAAAATAATAAACGTTTTAAACAAAAAACTTTGGCTAGACCAGATGTTGTAGAATGCCTCCAATAATTTTGTAAACTACACACTCTATTATGAGGCTACCAGCTCATTTATAACGAAGTGCGCAGTTTATATTGTAATTTCGAAATCTGCCTTTCTTGTTTCTTGTTTTATCTTGTTTGCATTTATCTTCATCCGCAACTATTGTTTCATCCCGAGAAATTAGTTTTTGGAGTTTTTCGAGTTGGGCTTCTTTGCTTAATTAAATAATTTGAACCTCGTCTAGAAAACTATTTATAAGTGTTTTATACAACAAAATACTAAAAAAAATTTAAAACGTGGAAAAAAATAAACAACCGTCCAGCAAGGAAATCAAAGACAACTACTTTCAATTATTCCGACAACAAAAATTGTGATGGTAATTTTTTTTAGTGATCGTTTAGACGAATTTATTAGCCTTTTCATTCAATTCAATAGCCAAAAAATTAAATGTAAATATATCCTTAAACCGGATGCTCAATATTGCGATTTTTTGCAATTTTGTAGTGTCACTGTATCTGGTACCGTAATTTCGCAAATAAACATTACATTTTTTAAGAATTAGGCCCGAATTTTAACCCTTTCGTTACTAGTAGTACTCATTTGTACCACTAGGTGGTTAAATCATATTCTGTTCTCGTCAAAACTCATTAAAATGTACGTTTATTTACCAGCTCGTTCTATGTGATGCATAAATGTAATTTGCATTTTTATTAACATTGTTTTTGTATAACAATGTGGTTGAGTGTTAAACATTCTAAAGATAACAAATGTTTGTAATGAAAACAGGAATATTTGGCTAATATAGGGTGGGTCATATATTGGTTTGTTTTAAATCATAGGGTACGGCAACACTTTTTTGAACGAACTTGGAATTTTGACAGCTCTTCAGTCTGATATTCGGCATCACGAAACATTCAGGTTTTCGCTTGAGCTGCATGGGCCATATACTAGCTTCATAGTGACGTTGATTTTGATCGAAAAATTGTTTTTTCATACGAAGCGCATTTCTATCTCTGATGCTAAGTATACAAGCAGAACTGCCTGATTTGGGGTTCGAAACAGCCTCACGTAATAAAAGAGAAGATAATTCATCTACCAAGAGTTTGGCGTGGTTTTTGGAGTGGTGGCTATAATTGGCCCATTTTTTTCAAAAGCACTGCTGGAAACGCCGTAACGAGCGACGCTATGAGTATGAACAAGCTTTGGTTTCAAAAAGATGGCGCAACATGCTATACAAACCGACCGACAATCGATCTCTTGCGTGACAAATTTGACAACCGAATAATCAGCCGTTTTGGAGTTGCCAATTGGCGTTTGCGGAGCTGCGATTCGTTAAGGATAAATATTATGCGCATAATCCAGAGAAAATTCTATTCTTTTTCAAACATTTTTCAACTGTCACATTCAATGTCCAATTACTTTGTTTTAGAAATCATGACATTGGGCATTGGCTTTCAGGTGTCTTGTCATGACTAGTAAAATCATCACAAATTTGATTTGAAAGTTGCATAGCGTTAAACATTTTCATTAATTTGGCTTCGACTTTACTCAACAATTGTTGGGTGCACTAACTGAGTTTAAAAAATATCCGTAGAAAAATTTCGATTGTTTTAGTTTTCTCGCGCTTAATTAGCTTACTATTATTTAAGAAGAAATACCATAGAAATACCAACGGACTAAATCTAAATTGGTCACAGCTACTCATATTATTAGCCTAAAAATGTTTTTGATTGCCCCGTTCAACAACTCAATTGTCCGGCGTATTATTGATATGCCAATCAATCTGGAATGGTAACTATGGCTTTTGAATTAATATAAATTCAATCTTCAGCAGAGATCGCGCCTAGGAACACACACGCTGCACAGAAAGCTGTTGCTCATACGTATTTACTGATTTAAGTTGAAACAATTGTCCGGATTGGTTTCGAACCTTGGCAGTATTCGGTAATCCACG
Organism: Nephrotoma flavescens; assembly: GCA_932526605.1. Taxonomy (NCBI): domain Eukaryota; kingdom Metazoa; phylum Arthropoda; class Insecta; order Diptera; family Tipulidae; genus Nephrotoma; species Nephrotoma flavescens. The sequence continues at coordinate 75,025,969 of OW052220.1, forward strand.
CCACGCCATAGGAAGATAATGGATCTCCGCTATATCGGTGGTCCTTAATTTTTCCGGGCATTAAATTATATTTTGATTAGATATAACAGCGGGTGATTTTACAACAAACATCGTTAAACGTGTCATTGTAGTGAATATATGCTCAGCCTTCCGATAAAAATTCATGCATTGGCCTGTAATAAATGGTGTAAAACACAATGCACTACAATTTTATTCTAATTCGCAAATTTAATTTGTGGTTTAGCAATATATTGTGAAGTAATAATAATTTGCGTTATTAACTAAAATGTCAGCAAAAAGTTCAAAATATGTAAATCATTCGATCACTAGTGGCATAAGTTACATGACGTATTCAGTCGACGTTATCTATGAGTAGTCGACGGATTCGACGATTTGTTGACGTTATCGACGAGTTGTCTACGCGATCACGTCAAAATTAACTGATGGTGAGTAAATGCCCATCTCTGCCCAGTGAACATGATTTCGTCGCGACCAAATACCGATTTTACACCAAAAATGCATAATAGACAAAACCGATCCACATTAGGCGGCTTGATTCATACACAGTTGAAAAAAATATGGCCTATGTAATGCAAATTGCTTTTCATATAGGTCCAGCGCAAGCTTGCATTACAAACTAATGTACAAGTTGCATTATATTAGATATTAATGCTAATTGTATTAATTTTTATTGTATAGTTTACATTAAACTTTAACGGAATATTTTTTTAAAACTAATACAAGTTATATTAAAATTTTACAGCACATTGCATAAAAAAATAAATTAAAATATCCATTTGGAAGCATCATTTTTTGACGAAAGTGGCATTAAAATTGTATAGCTCAGCCCAGTGCTTTAAACAGTATAAAGCACACTACATTAGAAATTTAGAAATTCCCAATTAATTGTATTACACTTATATTTTTTTGTATTATAACTAAAACTATAAGGAAAATTCCACAGATTCCAATTTTTTACTTTTCCAACTGGACTGATGTAAATTAATTGACGTCCTTACACAGCAAATATATGAAAAATATTTTAAGCTTTTATATTAAAAATATACACAATGCCTTAGCGAATTATAATAAATTTGCTAAAAAATAGTCAACCCCCAGATTATATAGAAATTTTCTTTTAATACACTACTGCAGTAATTTTAGACGCAACTACATCATAACTATTTTTAATGCATGCTTTGCATCAGAATGTGATACACGATTGCATTGTATAAGCCTTGATGCAAGGGTTGCATTAAAAATTGCAGCAAGATTTTTATGTGTGTATATGTATATAGATATTTTCCATAAAAAATTTCAAAAGGCCACATCCAAGGTCGAGGCATGAGAAACTGATGCTTGTCGTAAGTTAAAACCGATTGCCAAGCGTTCAGGTATTGGTCCTAGCGGCCCTCTATGGGTAATTGTTGCATTAGAAAGGTGATGTCTCGTGATCGGTATAAATTTTTATCTTCGAAACTGTATTTTGTACCACCGGATAAGCCAAATGAAAGACTAATAGGATTTATTGCATCTTTAGCTGATATGCTAATCTATGAAGTGTTTTACCAGCCAAAGTTAAGCGTTCGGGCCAGAATGATCGAATGTTAAGCAAGATAAAAATGTTGTCAAGACGTTGTTGTTTCAACTGCGCCAGACAAATAATTCAAATGCGCACCACAACAATTTGCCAAGAGTGCAATATACCTTTGAGTAAAAATTGTTTTGCCTCATAAATTTCAGTAATCAAAACAAAAGATTTTGTGAATTGAAAAACTTATAAATAGCATTTTGTTTTATTTGCCCTCAATACTGCTGCCCTCCCTTCCTCCCAGCGGGTTTTCAGTGAAATTTGTTTCCACAGTTCAAGATGATGATAATTTATAGTACGACAATAAAAAGTTTAGTAAAATTCGACATTCGTAAACCGTATCGAAAGGCTAGGTTGTCGACGTAGACAACCGCGTAGATTACATCGCGTAATCTTTCTTGACAATTTCTGAGTACATCCCCTTTATTATTAATATTATAAAACAATTGAATTACAAAGCAAACAGTTTTCCACTGCAAAATCACTAACCCAATTCGACGTTCAAAAAAATTATATAATTAATGAACGGCGATACTCATTCAGTGCACAAATTAATTAAAAATAATTATTTCAATGTTCGCAATATAAAAAGCTTGACTGCATCTGTTCATTATTCATCCTTAGTTCATCATACAAGAATAGACAAAAAATTTCAAAGAATTTTCAATTGATTATTTTTTTTGCGATTTTGAGACAATCTCGACTCAATTAATTATGTTAAATTGTCTAGAAAACTTTACACTTAAATTATATATTATATATATATAAACTTCCCGACCAGAAACAAAAGCTCTTATTTCAAATATGTAAAAATTTTATCCCTGACATACACACACACAAAACCACATAAACTAATCCATTCAAAATAGAAAACCGTAAAAAAATCACACGAATATTTTTCCTTATTCATAAAGGTGGAAATGTGACGTGTATATGGGAGTTTTTCAGATTTTTTCATGGGTATACCGAAGTTATATAATATACACGTCTCTATATATGGTATATAGAAGATTACCGTGAAATTATATTTTTTTTTTATTTTAGCTGCTGCTGTTATATTCATCTGTACACAGATTATTATAATAAAGTTATACCATCAATCATTTTTAGTTTTGTATATACAAAAAACGTTAAAAAGAAAGCTCACGAAGCAAATGAAATATAAAAGACGATTTTATCTTGCATTTTAATCTCTTAAGCAGATTTCTACTGAAAAATGAATATACTGAGGAGCGAGATACAATACAAAAAAAAAATTAATTTAATTTAATGAAATTGAAATATTTTGTTATTTTATGTGTCGAGCACAAAAAACTGTATCTTTAAGTTTTCAATTAAAATTAATTAAGGAAATCGGACGAGCATATATACAGTAACAACAAAAATAAAAGCTTTCATCTCAAGTTTTTGTAATTAGTAAAATCAATAAGACATCCGACCTTGAGATTTTATATACATATAGACGTATAGTAACGAACCGAAACTAAAACAGAAAGTTAATTTAATTTAAACTTTTTCTAATATTGTAATTTAAAGCACAACGTAATCAAAATATAGAAAAAAAATAACAAATCCGTAATTAAGGTTAGTTAATACACTAGGAACCACATAGTTTGGTAAATTATATCCTTTTTTGTGTACCGTATGTAATATACAGTAAATATCCGTTTTCCAAGCACAACCTTTTCCCAGGTATATAACAAACAACAAAAACAAATAAATTAATTATTTATGCATCCAGTGGTCGCCTGATTTTATTTATATTTATGTTGTATATACTCGGAGCTTTTTATATATAAATTATTTTTCCGATATATATATAATATTAAAAGCTTTCGAAATGCATTTTTGTTGTGTGTTTACGAACTTTTTTATATAAAAAAAAAATATTTATTATTCAGTATATTGTGTTCCACTTGAATTTGTATGAAATAATAAATTTTATATATTTTTTTTTGTTATACTGTAATAGAAGAGGCACTAGAAACTTTTAAACACTTTTTTGGTAGCACTAAATAACTTATCAACTCAAAACAGGATAAAAATATATAACAAATTACTAAAAAGCTCACAAAATTTTTCACTATATATATTTTAGAATAAAATCAATTCAACCAACCGAATGTTGGTAATTAGAATTACATTTTATTTATAATATAATTAAGATTTTGAAAGCACAACTCATATAATATTCCACTCCACAAAAAAGAAAAAAAGATAAACTTTTTACTTTTTATAGCATCACACACAAAAGCACAATTTATTCCCGATATATAAAAAAAAATTAAATTAACGAAAATCTTAAATACAAAATAAACTTTTAAACAATTTTTTTTTACACTAAAACTATTTAAAATAAATAAACAAAATTATTTAAAGTTTGAATATTTTTTATCATCCACCGCGCGTTCAAATAAAATATAGAAAAATAACAGTTGCTGATGGCGCAACAACTTTTTTAAGACTACTGGTACATAAATTTCCTTTTCGATTATTGTTGTTATTATTACTATTTTTACGCTACGTGTGTACACGAGTAACGGCAAATCGTTACAAAAAAAAAAAGAAATATGTTCTTTACTACACTTCGGCGAGACGATATAAAAAACCCGAACAGTGTATTCGAGTAAAAGGGGAAAAATGTTCTGGTAACGGAAAACGAAAGTATTTTAACAGTCGTTACACCAACATATATATACACACACATACATATACATATATTTTTATAGTACAATTTCCAATATTGTTTTACTATAACGGGTCAAGTTTTTTTTTATTTTGTATATTTTTCGCGGTAAATTGCCTTTTTGTATATGGTTTAGGGTGGTGGTATAATATGCAAAAATCTAGAGGAAATTCAATATTCTGTGAATAGTAGCATAAATAAATAATTTGTGTAGATGAATGAGAAAATTTTTTTTTCAGGTGAATTTTTCATTTTTCGTTATTATTATATTGTGTGCGGGTGTGTTAGTGTGCCGAGGTGGAAAATAATGATAATAGTAATGTGTATAATGCAGGTCAAGTATTTTTACTTTTCTTCTATCGATGTTATCTATAATTCAGTTTAGGGATGGTGAGAAAATATAAAAGTAATTTTACAGGATAACTATAATTCAGCAGAGCGTATGAAGCTTATTGGAAATAATTAGTCAGTCGTGTGCTTAAGAACAATACTTAGTAATTAATTTAAATATAGAGATATGATACATAAACATTTTGTAAATGTTTCGATTCAATTTTTACATTGAAACTCAGCTGATCTTTCGATTTTAGACATTCAAATCGCAAAACATAAATGGACTTTTATCTGTATGTATTGCTTCTATAAAAAGACATTGCATTTTTTTGTAACGACCTGGAAGTTGTTCTGTAAAACTTTAAAAATTAGTTGTAACGAAACGCAAAAAAATCTTATAATAGAATTTATCACAGTGCAAACATGGTTGGATTATTTTTTTCTTAAAAGTGATAGTTCATTCATTCTCAATGCTATATATTGTTCTCGCTAATATAACAGGCCACAATTTAGTTGAAATCAATATTCGGTTACCTTTGATTAAACCGGGTTAAGTTTAGGTTATCGAAATTAACTATAAAACAGAATTTATTTAAATGATTTATAAAGGATCAAGGATCATACTATAAGTGTATGATCATTTTCGTTGCACAGCATTGTTGATTTTTTTTTTTTTGATTTTTTTAACGAAACTCATTTATTCAAATTTGTATTTTTGGATTTGTTAATTTGTCAAATCATTTAATTTAATAAAGAACTGCAAAATAAATTTTATAATCCTTATAATTTGTAAAAACCAGTTGTAACTCTGTATTTGATAATTTCAGTAACATCTTAAATCCGCATATTGTTAAAAAAATGAAGCCGTGGATAACCTCTATGCTATTGGGCAAGATTACAAAATTAAAAAAAAACTATCATGCAAATTTAAAATGAGAAACTAGAGAAGTACAAAAACTTGCAAATAATGTATAAGCGTAGGTTGGCATTGCCAAAAAGCTGTTCTGTAGACGCAAACTTGAAGTAGCATACACGAATACTACGTGGAAACCTATTGATGATATTTTATGCGGAATTCGCTGAATATAGCAGATAAATTAAATTTTCTTTCGAATCAGATATTGTATACCAACATCTCCGCAAGTTTTTTGTAAACTTGCCGCAGGAATTACCCACTCAATTTTCTAGATATTCTAACGCAACTATTCGAATTGCATCTAAACGTTTCATTTTTGGAGTTCTAAAAGACTAGAGCGCATCTTGCTTCGTCGAACATATTGTTACAGACGGCTTGCAGCCAACCCACAGTTACTCGTCATGCAGAGGCCACACGCGTGGTGATTTTTCCGGTTAATACTCAAAGTATTGAGTCGTGGGGATTTGAAAGCTTGCATCGCTCTAGTCTACACCGTGTTTACAGAAATATTTTAAGAAACGCAAATGAAAAATAAATAAATAAAAACCGGATGTTCCGCCGAAATTTGTCGGACGAAATTTGAGAAATGGAATAAAATAATTATAGCTGGGTGTGTTCATCCGGTGGCGACCGGATCTACCCCCAGTGACAAGTAGCCAGTCTGCTGAAGTGACCCTTTGGAATGACCCATCGACCCCGAAAGGCCGATGCCCAGCCGCAACGAAGCAGCATTAGAGGCTACGGACGTCTTTTCAACAGACCAAGCCTATCTCCGGGTGAAAGAGAGACGTACGGCGATTCTCCCAGAATTCGACAACATGAGATTGCCGAAGTGCCACGAGAAGACCATGTGGATTTTATGATCACCCCCGAATGGGCAACACATTCACTTGACTCACCAGTGATGAAGGGGAGTGGCAAGCTCAGCTCAAAAGAAAAATAAATATGTAAATCCAAATGCCGATGGGAATCCAGTGCAGTTTTTTTTTTCATTAAATAATTTCCACCGGAAAAAAACAACAACAAGAAAATCAAATTTTGATTTCGAAGAATAGCGGTACTCAACCACCGTAATTAAAAATACGCAACCGAAACCACATGAAATTCCAAAGTAGCGAAAAAAATGTAATTTAAAAAAAATGCAGGTAATTAAAAAAAAACATAAGATAAAAATTAAATTTAATTAAAATTTACTAAAAATTTGATACCTTGACTGATGTGGCCTTGTAACCGTTATTTCACTTGTGAGGCCACACCCGGACCGTTGCGACCTTGTAGCCAATACGGGCTGGATGATTTTCCACCGTTGCGGCCCTTCCGCCGTTACACAGAAAACTATGGCGTTATTGGCCACCCTGTACTATATATGTGTTGAATGCCTTTCCGCTGTTAACCGGTTAATGTTGGGCGTTGTCTCGCCGAAAACTGCAGAGCGTTGGGCGCTGTCTCACCAAAAAACCATAAATATAGTTTTTTTTTTTTGATCGTTTTTCCGCCGTTAACCAAAATGGTAGGTGTTACGCCGCTCAAACCGTAGAATTGGAATGACCTCAACTGGCCACCCGTGTAGCTGCGGTGTACGCTTACCAAAAACGCGCTAACCGTTAGGCTGCTTCTTACGTATGGCGGCCCCGATGATCAATTTAGGTGCCCGCTCATTAAATTGCTTCAGCTGCTAAATAATTTGGTGGGCGTTGGCTCACCGATTCGCCAACTTTACAGGCATGAAAACCATATTGTCTCGTTAAAATTTTTTTTCATTTTTCTTGCCCATTATTTTTCCGGCTCTATATTTTTTGTCGTAAATAATAATAGGAATTTGTTTGCTTTGCACGGACGTAAATTTCGTATGATAATACTGCGAAATATATTATCGAAAAACCATCATAGCAATTACAGCCTATATACTTTCATTAAACTTAGCCAGGCAATATTATTACAGGGTGACTGACACGAAGTGTTACCAAAATAAAAGGCCACAGAATTTTAATTTTTTGATGAATTTTATTGAATTAAAGTAAAAAATGTTCACAAATATTTAAATTTTCGAATTGCATTAGCAGTTTTCTAACCTTAGCCACGATTATGGCCTTCAAACGGCCGACATAGCTATTGCATGCAGCACGTAAGTGGCTCTGCAGTATTTTGGCCCATTCCCGGCGAAGCGCTTGCTTGAGATGATCGACGCTTTGGTATTTTTTGTCCCAACCTTGCTCTTTAAAATACGCCAAACCGAAAAGTTTAGCGGATTTGCATCTGATGAATTCAGTGGTCATTGGGCAGTGGGAATGAGTCGTGGAACGTTGTTTCTCAGCCAATCTTGATTGGTGCGGCGCCGAATCCTGTTGGAATGTCCAGGCTCTGCGGCCGAAATATTTTTGTGCCCAAGGCTTCAACGCTCCCTCCAACACTTGATTCTGGTTAATTTGAGCATTTATCTTGATGCCACGGTCCAAAAAAACGAGCGATGAACGGCTTTCAATCCGTTGGTCGCATTGAAGGAAACCAAATTCGGAAAATCGCCACTTTCCTGCAATTATAACTCCTTTGCTCTTTTCACTCTAACTTTCTTTGAGCATCGGTGAGACCATGCGTTTTATGGAACTTCAAGGCCTTTAGTCCAAGATGATCTTTCAATATGTGCTACATTCGTTCGAGCGAAATGTTCGCCTCACGAGCCATTTTTTTGCCGCTACGGCGCGGATTCCGAGCCAATTTGTCATTCACCTTCCGAATGATATCCGGTGATGTTGAAGTGCGTTTCGGACCACCAATATGGCGTTTTGCAACGGTGCCAGTATCGTTATAACAATTTATGGTGTGATACACAAACATTTTATTCACATGCAGATGTTTTAACTGGTTTACAATCTGCGGCTGTGGTTTTCCAGCCAAATATAGAGCAATCACACTATTACACTTGAACTTTTTTTCTGAATATTTCCCATACTAAAATGCTTCTATACGCTTGTAAACAATATAATGAACTGTCATTAGTGTAAATTTGATCGCTCTGTCATCACTCGTTTGACAGCACTGATAGTCTGAATTTGGTAACACTTCGTGTCAGTCACCCTGTATATTAGAGAGCAACATAAACAATTTATTATAGGCACATATTTCAAATACAAAGTATTATTAACAAAATATACAATTCACTATATTACTAAATAATTATTTGGTTTGATATCTAAATTATTATTGTTTTTACTATACAACCAAGTCACACTGGCTTATTCAGCCAAGCTATAACACAAGACATCAGCTTCAGGTTTCAAACTAAGCCGTAATAGATTTTTATTGTTAATTTAAAACCTTATTTTATATTAAAACTCTACATCTCAAAAATAGCCTCAAATTTTTTTATTTTCATTTCTATTTTTTCATTTAGGGTTCACCGAAAAATTTAATGTCACAGTTAAAACGGATTTTGTAGGTAAAAGGGGAAAGAAAGGAAGGTGAAGCCGGTTATATAAAACCGTGCGTAGCATGGCTCATTAACTTTATTCAGTCTTATTAATATTCAAAATTTGTACTATCGATGAATAATTTTAGGAAAAAAAATGTTCCAACCAAACTAGAGCGAAGCGTATGCAACTCTCTGAAAACCAAAACTTAACTTTCTCAACAAAAATTTTCGCATTCCCATTTTACCAAGCACACGAATATTCATGCTGTACAAGATAGTGGAAATTTGACAGGAGATTACGCTACTGGCCCAAGTGGCAGCATTTTGTTATGTAGTTACCAGCGGAAATTTTTTATTCATTATGTATCACTTTTTCACTAAATAAAACATCTCAGCGGAATAAAAGGTTAAAAGTGATCCTTAAAATGACAAATTGATTGATCTACTAGTAAATGAACTCGGTATATTTCCGCCATTTCTTAACGATTAACGATGAATTTTTTATAATAGTATTGATCAGGGATTTTAAAGCAAGTTTTGGACAAAATTCTAGGATCAGTTCGTGCTGGACTCACTAGCCATATCATAACCAGTCCTTATGAAAAATGGTATCTGTACATTTTACACAACATAAATAAATTTTAAACTAGAGGAAACTCCGCTGTTTTTTAACTAAATTTTGTAATATTTGCATCGTATATGCAGGAACAATTCGGAAAAACTTTAATTTTCACGATAATTATTTATTTTTCTTTAGCCATATAAGTTATTTTCTGTTTTTGGCCAATATCTCAAAAACTGCCACTAGTAACCAATACTTTCGGTTGTTTTTCTAATAGCTCAGGTTAAAATGAGGTTATGTGGAAAATTTGAAGAAAATTTATGGATTAGAATTTTCAAGAGATTTTTTTGTTTTTCTGCAGCCATATATGTTATTTGCAGTTGTTGTCCAATACCTGAAAAACTTCTACTAGTAACCACTACTTTCGGTTGTTTTAAAGGGGTTATTGGGTATAATGCGGCGGAAAATGAAGTGGAGCACTTTGATAATTTTGATAATAAATAAAACACACTTATTGTTTACTTTTAATTTAAATAAATAACTTTTATTTCACTAAAATAAGTTTTCGTTGTTTGTGTTGCTGGTGAGTGATATAGATGCTCCAGCGATGTTGCTCCGGCAATTTCCCAAAATTGAATAGGAAGACGATATTTTATCTTCGTCCCCTTGTCGATTCAACGACTTAAAAAAATATAAACCAAAAATCAAAACCTGATTTTCTGGTTTTTAACCGTGCACCAAAGTGTTTTGGGTGCACCCGCTGCAAATATGTTTTGCCCAACATAATTGTTTGCCATGCCATCTATTGTGCAATGGCATGTCAATGTATACGTACGTTTTACGTGATTTTGGTTTTGCAAAATCCATACGATTTCATCTACCTCACAATGATTTGATTGTAGAGGTATCACGATGAAATTATTGTATAACCAAAATATGATTTCAATTATATTTTGCTTACACAAATTTCGTATGCACAAGTGTTGTTGTGCGATTATGTATGTACATGTTGCTTTGTACATTATTTGTATATACAAGATTGTTGTATATAATATGAGATAATTCGGTGCATGGCGAATTATCAGTTTCCTAAGATTATGTGAACGGAGGATTGTCCGTTGATAGTAATTGTGCGGAGTTTCTTATAATGGAAGAAACTATACGCTACATCACCCACCGCGCAGTGAGTTCCCCCACCGCGGGTTATTTTCCGCTGTGGTTTGCTTATGAAATTGATTATAGAGTACTATTATAATGATGATTGATCATTACAATTGTAGTGGTGATGTCTATGGTTTCCCACAGTTAATTTTGTGGATGATAGAAGTGTATCACTGTGGGTTATTCTGAATGTGAGTAATAAAATAAAAAAGTAACAATTTTAGTTTAATTCATTTTTTATTTTTAAATTCCCACCACCCAGTATAATATGATTATTCAAGCAGCTGCTTTTTTACAAATGCTTTTAAATTGGCACGGTGCAGTGCAATTTTCTGCCTCGTGCCCAAACCTGGCATGGAACCAGCAAAATATAGGTGCCGGTTTTTCTGCGTCTATTGCGTGCGATGGTCCCGCGGTTTGTTGCTCGGTTCCTCTATATGGAGGTCCCGTGCGTTGTATTTTTCCAGGTCGTTGAGCTAACTTCCTCGGTTGTGGTTGGAATCTCGCCTTCTTCAATACGATTTGTTCTAATCGTTCCAGTCTTTGCGAAGTCGTTAGCTTCACCCACGTTAGCTTGTCCTAACCAACCTCGTCAACTTTGGAATTGGTTTTTTTCTTGAGGCCAATTCGTGCGATGGCGCCTGAGCTGGTACTATGCTTTGCTCCATTTTCTCGAGCGTTTGTGTCGAGCGTGATGGATTTTCCTGCAGCAGTTCGTCTATGGAGTCGAGATGTCTCATCCCTGCCTGGATGGCCATCTCGATATCCACTAGCAGGGAATCTTTCGCTGCTTCTGCCATACTGTAAAAGGAAAAAAATGGTTTTGTATGTGTTTTATTTCTTTCTTTTTATATTATCCGATGATGCGGACAGTTTTTCTCACTCCCGATATTTGATCGGGTGAACTCATGATACCATAGACTGGTTTGAGTCTATCGATAGAGACAGATTGTTGCTTGTCTCGGATTTGCAATACAAAGTGCTTACGAAGACGTCGTATCACTTTGTATGGGCCTTCATACGGTGGTGTGAGGCCAGTGCGTACTTTATCTATTCGTACGAAAACGTAGTCACAGGTTTGCAGTGACTTAGGTACGAATATATTAGTTTGGTTTGATTTGCGCGTGTCCGTTGGGATGAGTTTGTTCATCGTGGAGCGCAATTGATCAATTACTGTGTCAGTAGTTACTTGGGGTGTAAGTGGGTGTTCCACAAAGAATTCCCCAGGTAATTTGATCGTTTGACCGTACACCAGTTCTGCTGGTGAACATTTTAGGTCATCTTTTACTGTTGCTCGGATTCCCAACAATATGATTGGGATCTCTGAGCTCCAGTTGACGGTATTTGCACGAGCTTTGAGAGCTGTTTTAAGTTGGCGGTGGAAGCGCTCAACCATACCGTTTGATTGTGGATGATAGGCAGTTGTCCGTATTCGGTGTGAGCCTAAGAGATTCATAAGCTCGGCGAATAGTTTGGATTCAAACTGTGTGCCTTGGTCGGTCGTAATGTTGACCGGAATGCCGAACCTAGCAATGTAGTTTTCGACAAACGTTTTTGCAATGGTTTGTGCGGAGATGTCTTTTATGCAGTAGGCTTCTGGCCAACGCGTAAAACGATCAACGCAAGTTAACAAATAAGTGAATCCATTAGATGTTGGAAGTGGTCCCACAATATCTAAATGGATATGTTCAAATCTACCTGGTGGAATTTGAAAATTCCCGTGAGGTGATTTGGTGTGTCTTTGTATCTTGCATTTTTGGCAGGATAAACAAGATTTCGCCCATAAGGTTAAATCTTTGTTCATGCTGGGCCAAAAATACCTTAAAGTGACGAGTTTGCGAGTTGCTCGTACACTTGGGTGTGAAATATTGTGCAGAGTGTCGAAGATAGTTTGACGCAATGACTCTGGAATGTACGGGCGATTGTTACCCGTAGATATTTCACAGTAAATTGACAAATCGGCTAATGGAAATTTTTCTATCTTCCATTTGGAAGTGCGCCGATTTGTAGAACTAGAGAGTAAATCTTGTAGTTCTTGATCGCTAGCTTGTGCCTTTGCGATCGTTATGACATCGTAGCGTGTTGCTGCGGAGGCAAGTTCGTGATCTGAAGTCCGAGAAAGTGTGTCGGCGACCACATTGTCTTTGCCTTGAATGTGTTGTATGTCTGTCGTAAATTGAGAGACATAGTCCAAGTGGCGTGCTTGCCTTGGATTTCGTTCCGCTTTAGAGGTAATTGCTCTAGTAAGCGGTTTGTGGTCGGTGAATATTGTGAATTCTCGACCTTCCACAAAGTAACGAAAATGTTTAATTGCCTGGAAAATTGCAAGCAATTCGCGATCAAATGCAGAATATTTTCTTTCTGCATCTGATAATTTCTTGGAGAAAAATCCAAGAGGTTCCCAGGTCTTATTATTTAGTTGTTGTAAGACCGCGCCTATTGCTGTGTTGGATGCATCAGTAGTGATGCTATATTTGGTTGCATTTAGCGGATGCGCTAAAAGAGCAACATTTTCCAAGCTGTTCTTGAGCTGAAGGAATGCTTTTTGACATTCTTCAGTCCAAGAAAAATTTTGAGGCGTTTTGGGCTTTTTAAGAAGACTTGCCAAATGCGTGTGAATTGGGGCAAGTACTTCTGCAAGTTTTGGTATAAATCGGTGGTAGTAGTTTACCATGCCGACGAATTGTTGAATTTGTTTGACGCTTTGAGGTGCTGGGAACTCTCTAATGGCGTTAATACGTCCTTCGGACGGCAGAATGCCATTAGATGTAATTTTGTGACTGAGAAAGTCAAGATTTTTCGTCCCAAACACACATTTTTTGGTATTTATGTTGACACCGTAATTTGATAACTTTTGGAAAAGTTGTTCCAAATGTTGAACGTGTTGCTTCTCGTCTTTTGAGGCTACGAGAATGTCGTCGATATAGACGAAAACGAAATCGAGATCTCTCACGATTTCGTTGATGAAACGCTGGAATGTTTGTGCAGCATTTCTAAGTCCAAATGGCATTCGGGTGAATTCGAATAAGCCAAATGGTGTGGTTATTGCAGTTTTATGTATGTCGTCAGGAGCAATTGGAATGAGGTGATATGCTCCGACGAGATCGATTTTAGTGAAAATTGTGCAACCATGTAGTTGCATGGAGAAATTTTGTGTGTGGGGGATAGGGTAACGGTCAGGAACTGTGACTGCGTTAAGCCTTCTGTAGTCCCCACATGGTCTCCAATCGTTGTCCTTCTTCTTTACCATGTGCAATGGACATGATATTGCCGAAGAAGAAGGTCGGCAGATTCCTAATTCCACCATATGTTGGAATTCTAGGAAAGCTGCTTTGTGACGTATTGGATCAAGCCGTCTTGGTCTTGAGAATGGTAAATGCCCTGTTGTCACAATGTGGTGTACTACATTGTGCATTACAGGAGCATTATAGTTTGGTGTGGCTGTTAAAGAAGGAAATTTCTTTAGCAGTGCTCCATAGCCATTGTTTATTGTATAATGTAATGGCGATGGTGTATCAACGCGTGCTGATGTTGCGTTGATAGAGAGTTTAGTGGATGGATCAATCAATTTGTGATTTTTAAGATCCACTAAAAGACCGAATTTCTTTAAGAAATCCGCGCCTATGATTGGGCGGTTGACATTGGCGAGAATGAAGGCGTGTTTGAATGAACGCCTTAGTCCAATGTCAACGTCAAGTAATCTGGTACCATAAGTATTTATTGTGGTACCGTTTGCTGCTGCTAGAACTAAATCGGGATTCCGATTCGTTCCGGAGCAATAGTAATTGCGGTACGGGATTACGCTTAAATCAGCGCCGGTATCAATCAAAAATGTTATTTGGTTTACCGAATCCCGTAGAAATAGGCGGCTGTGCTGTGGTTGTCTTAGGTCTGCCGCTACGACCTTAAGACCTACTTGTTTGGGGATGCCGTGTTTACGGATCCCTTTTGCTGTGTAGCGAAAGTGCAGGGTGCTGTGCATTTTTCTGCTGTGTCACCAAATCTTGCATGATACCAACACCATTTGTGTTGGGATTGGTATCTTGGTGATCGATTTTTGTTTGATGTGCTATAATTTCCCTGGGGTGATTGAGGTATTCGATTTCTACCTGGAGACGGTGTTCGTCTCCAAGGTGATGGGGAACGTGGAGGACGTGGCTGTGTGTGTGAACTACTCTCTAGTTTAGCTAGCCGGTCGCTAATTTGTTTCAGCATTGTTTCGATACGGCTACTGCTAGAGCTTGGCACGTGTGTCTCTGAGCTCGGTTTCCGCGATTCGCGTTTAAATGAACTCAAGCTCTGAGTCCGCGTGCCAATGATGTCGTGAAGTTTATCGGCGATTACAGCAAGATCCTCTTCTGGTTTCTCTTGTTGAGGGACCAATGCTGTTTGTATGAAATCAGGGAGTTGCCTGATCCATAATCTTGTAATGACGTTGGCCGTGAAGTTCTTTGCGGCCAACGTTTTGATTCGGTGTAATACGTCCGAAGGTTTTTGATCACCTATTTCGACTTTGCTTAAGATCGTTTCTAATCGACGCTCCTCAGAGATTGAGTAGCGATCGATTAAGCTTTTCTTGAGCAAGTCGTATTTGTTGTTCTCGGGAGGGTCTTGTAGAATGTACTCGACCTTTTCCGCTTGTGCTTCCGAAAGGGACAACACTGTGTGCGCAAACTTTTGTCTGTCGCTGGTGATCTTGTTCGCGTCGAACATTATCTCGGCTGATGTGAACCACGTCTTCGGGTTGTTCTCCCAGAATGCCGGTAGCCGCGTCAATTGTTTTGACGTGGCTAATTCAAGCTGGGGTGGCACTTGTTGCTGACGATTTGCGTCCTCATATATATCGTCCTTGTTTTCACCGTTCTTTGCCATGTTTTCTTTTTAGATGAGCACACAAATATGAAACGGTGTTTTTTTTTATTGTTGTTTTATTCAATTTAAATTTCACACACACACACTATTTTAGAAATTTTCTCGTGCCAAAAAAATTTTAGACACGCGGTTTTATTGTCAAAAAAAAAATTTTTGGTTTTTTTTACACGTATTTTACTGGAGGGAATAAGTGAATTTTCTATAGAATTGGTGCTGGAATGAACACGTGTTTTCTAAGAAATACGACCAGGGTATTGGGACGATTTGCAAATATAGTGCGCTGTCCACTGGTGGGGGCTTGGGCCACTATCTCACAAAACTCGTCTTTGTTTATTATTATATGTATTAAAAATAAAACACTCATGCACTTTTTTTTTTTTAAAAAAAAATTATCTTTATTTCACTTAATTAATTATGTAAAAAAAATCACTCACCTGATACGGTAAAAACCGTCGTCGGGGTCACCAGATATTGAGTAAGATGCGGCGGAAAATGAAGTGGAGCACTTTGATAATTTTGATAATAAATAAAACACTTATTGTTTACTTTTAATTTAAATAAATAACTTTTATTTCACTAAAATAAGTTTTCGTTGTTTGTGTTGCTGGTGAGTGATATAGATGCTCCAGCGATGCTGCTCCGGCAATTTCCCAAAATTGAATAGGAAGACGATATTTTATCTTCGTCCCCTTGTCGATTCAACGACTTAAAAAAATATAAACCAAAAATCAAAACCTGATTTTCTGGTTTTTAACCGTGCACCAAAGTGTTTTGGGTGCACCCGCTGCAAATATGTTTTGCCCAACATAATTGTTTGCCATGCCATCTATTGTGCAATGGCATGTCAATGTATACGTACGTTTTACGTGATTTTGGTTTTGCAAAATCCATACGATTTCATCTACCTCACAATGATTTGATTGTAGAGGTATCACGATGAAATTATTGTATAACCAAAATATGATTTCAATTATATTTTGCTTACACAAATTTCGTATGCACAAGTGTTGTTGTGCGATTATGTATGTACATGTTGCTTTGTACATTATTTGTATATACAAGATTGCTGTATATAATATGAGATAATTCGGTGCATGGCGAATTATCAGTTTCCTAAGATTATGTGAACGGAGGATTGTCCGTTGATAGTAATTGTGCGGAGTTTCTTATAATGGAAGAAACTATACGCTACAGGGTTAGGTCATGCTGCGACTATGTGGCGAAGTTTTTGAAACATTGAACAAAAACTGAAAATAACTTATATGGCCGCAGAAAATCAAAAACTTCTAGTGAAAATTCTACTCTAAAATTTTACCCCATATTTTCTATATAGTCTCAGTATGACTTACGCTATAAGAAAAACAACCAAAAATATTGGTTACTACTAGAAGTTTTTAAAATATTGGACTAAACTGAAAAACTGAAAATAACTTATATGGCCGCAGAAAATCAAAAAATTCTTGTGAAAATTTTAATCCGTAAATTTTTCCAAATTGTTCCTGTATGCGATGCAAATATTACAAAATTTAATTAAAAAATGGCAGTTCCCCCAGTTTAAAATATATTTATGTTGTGTAAAATGTACAGATGCCATTTTTCTTAAGGCCTGGTTATGAAATTGCCAGCAAGTTCATCACGAATACCTCCTAGAATTTTGCCCAAAAAATAATGAATAAAAATAAATGAATAATAACAATGAGGAATAAAAAAATCATAATAAAAAAAAAAATCCGCTGGTAACTACATAATAAAATAAATTCTCTTTAGTGATAGTGCTGGTACTTGCGGTGAGTAGCGTAATCTTTTTTTTCCACTGCCGAATTTCCGTTATCTTATACAGCATCGAGTATTCTGTCTTCTGGTCTCCATTTTCCTTTTCCTTTTTTTTATATATAATTTTTTACTGTGCAAAACACTTTATTTACTTGTACATAGGAATAAAAAGCTAACAGAACGAAACTTTTTTACTTTACGATCCAACTTCCATACACTTGAAGAGAGACGAAAGTATATAAATTCAGTGTGCTCATGGTGGCTTGTTGTTTAATTACGGCAAGACAAAAGGAATAAAGCTACTAAACTCCAGATGGGATTGTCCTACAGAAGTTTTAGTATTTCTACTACCCTACAGATGGGATTGTCCTAAGTGGAAATACTTGAAGTGTAAAATGTTAACCAACAAACAGAAAAATTTGTGGACATTTTAAAAATAGCTACTGTGATTTCAATTTAAAAAATGGTGACGAATTACAATTAAATATATATACACCAATTTCGTTTTTAAAAACGTTCTTAAAAATAAATTTTCTGCGTGTTAACCAATTTGCATTTACTGCGGGAAAATCGACAGTAAAAACTATTTTGCACTTCTTAAGCCAAATATACATGCAACCATTAACAACTCGCAACAACCCATTGCATTTTTTGTCGAAATCTCTGAGGCATTCGATTTAGTTAGCCACCATATATTGCTATTAAAACTAACATATATGGCATAAGGGGTAACATTTACGATTGGCTTGGAAGTTATTTAAGGAATCGTCACTACGTTAAAAACACACTAAGTAGTCGAATAGTTTTATAAATCGCGAAGTTCCTCAAGGATCTGTTTTAGGGTCACTGTTAGGATTGATATACATATTTCAATTCAATTTTACAAATTGACCTTATTAGAATTGCCACAGCTATTGCTGATGATCTGGCAATAACCTTTGCATCAAGTTATTAATTCAACCTGATTTTGAGAAACTGATTTAAATGCTGGACTTAAAAAGTTTTATCATGATCGGCTCGCTTTAGTAACAAATTCAAAATCATGTATTTTCCACGACCTGAGTCAGCTTTGGCAATAAATCATGTTAAATGTCGCGCTTCCTCATGTGATAGAAACTTGTCTGTGTCTCATTGCTTTACACTGGATTCAGTAAATCAGTAAAATCATTCAGTAAAGCACCCTGCTCTTCCGCGGTTATGCTTTTTACATCCTTATTTTACGCCTCCCGGCCAACTCGAGGACGTACGGCTGTAGGACCGATTAAAGACTATCTGCACATTGCAAGCTCCATGCCAGCCTATACAGAAAAATAAAGATTTAAAATACAAGTCATTTATATGAATTAAATTGTTTTTATTAAAGTTTCATTAAAATAAAAGTTCGACTTCCCTCTTTATTGTGCTCGCCCTAATTCAGCGTACGCTTTGGATAAACGGTAATGTTACATCACATTAAATTCTGGTCGGCCGCCCTTTTGCTTATAAAACAGACGATATTCCATTCGGATATGACAGCATTGTTTAATATTTTTTTAGACGTGCAAATATTATGGTTCTACAACCTTTTCTCAAATTAATCGTAGAGATGTTCTATCGGATTTAAGTACGGTCTTTGCGGAAGTAAATGTAATTGTTTGAGAATAATGAAGATCCAGTTTGCGTTTGATAGTCCTGGTGTTTTAACTGATTGAATTAAATTTATTTTAAACAAACATAGATATACCTACACCTGAAGAGGTCATATAGCCCCAAACCATTTCACCTCCTCCGTCGTGTTTTATTATTTTTCTAACATTGTTTATTTCAATCGGGTTCCTTTTTTCACCATACTTTTGAAGGGCCGAACTTTATTTGTTTGTATCTATTTTTACTTATAAGTGGTTTCTCTGTCATAGAAAAAAAACTTTTCAATTCAACAATCTTTGTAGATTTTTGGACAGAGGGTAATGGTTTTGGGCTTTATGTGCTGGGTTAAATATCTAGCTATTTTAAATTCACATTTAATCCAATCAGTTTAAAGCTGAAAATGTGAATTACAAACTGGATCTTCGAGCAGGATAACAACGCCAAACATACATGTGCATATTATTCGAGAATGGATACTTTGCCAAGTTAAATCAGATAAAACGTCTTACATGTTTGATGTTATTCAGCACCATACGCAAACATGAACGGTTATCCTCCATTAGATTTTCTAACAGGCATTGCAATATATGCTAGGTCTTTTAGCGCTACAAGAAACACCACTATTTGGTAGTAGCATCGTTAACTGTTTTTTAATAAACAACTGATATCGTCAGATGATGGTTGATATCATCCTGTGAATAATCAGATCTGTTTAATCATGTTTCTGGTTCTTTTAACTAGTTCTTCGTAAAAGTTCACGCTCTCACTGAGGAACAAATAAAAGATCTTTTCTGCAACCATCTTGAAAATAGTCTATGAAAAAAACCTCAGCTTGATTTAAAAATAATTTCTATCCAAAAAGATGGTGGCACCATCGAAGCAAGTCCCTTGCATCATACTTAAAACAAAAAAAACGTCTGCTTCTGAATACGCTTTACTGGTATTGAAGCGAAGGATAAGTGGAACATCAAAGGAACTCCGGTAAATAGATCGCCAAAATCAATCCCAAAATAAAGGACAACTGTATAAAGACTACATACTTCGCAGAAATTTTCCACTCGGATTTGAAGACGAAAAAATCGAGAACAATACAATATTCGTGTGTTTAACGTTGAAAAATCGAATACAGATGTTTAACCTCGTAGCAGCACTATTCACAACGAACTTAGAGAGTTAGTAATGTACACCAACAACGTCTTTTAAGTGTAGCAGTATTGTTTTGCCTCTCTTTTAAATCGACCAGTTTCAGTGTCTGCTATGGCAAAAACCTTTTATCTCCTTTGCAGCAGTCCGAACTCAGCCATGAAATGATTCCACCATTGCATGATGAAGTACGTAACTTGATGTCAAATTTGAAAAGTAGCAATGCTGCTGGCTGCAGGATGTCCAACACATAAAAGAGGAAAGGGGAGATCGATTTAACTGCAAAAGTTACATTGGAAAAGCTTTTTTATACTCTGATTATAAAGAATTTCCAATTTAATGACAACACTATTATCGATGTATAGTGAGCGCATTTTGTACAACTCAGTGTGGATTACAGCCAAACAGATCCACAATTGGTCAGACCTTCATTCTTATATTCTTATTCTTATTTTCTAGACTTTCAAAAGGCTTACGTCAGCATATAGAAAATCACTTTTTGAAACGTTCTATTTTATCAAGCGATCATGTCAAAGCTGATATGTATGTGTAAATTAATAAAAAGCGGTTCAAATTGCCAGATTACGTCGCGCTTCAGCTAAACATAGCCCAATATAAGAAAGTGAAAAACTTTAAATACTACAAGGCGCTAGTTACACCAGTTACACCTTCGGCCGTGAGTCATTGACGATGGTGGTAGGATGATTGAATGCAATATAACGTAATTGTGTGTCCCAAATTTCTCTCAATTTCGACAACTGAAATAGGCTTTTGTGTATCGTAACTATTGTGGACCAATCTTTGAACACTGCTTCAATATTCACTACTTTTCTAAATGTCCATCAATTCCAATTGAAATCTGTTCTACAGCAACTCTGCTAAGAAGGGTGTAATCCAAGTCGATGTGTTCCACCTCAGTTCATACTTATGTATTGCGAATGGTAAGATTCTCCGTGACGAGCAATCTGCCGGATTTCCTGTAGCAGAAGCATTCCTACTATTCCTACTTTTCACGGTCATAAAAAAGGACACCAGGTCAGTCAAGCAAACTATTTGCGTAAGAACTTTATCTCTAAAATTTCCTTGATGAGCATGATAAACTTTGATCGTAAATGTGCAACATTAAGTTCTGGCACTGACAATTTCGTCAGTGGTGCTACCTTGGATTTTACTCCAATCAAACATCAACAATAGTTACCTGAACTAATCGTACGACGCACACCACACCAGCATATATCCGCTCACTTACATCGCAAAACCCGTGTAATTCGTTACGTGTCTTATTGCTAACCATTTCTGTTGTATAGTCTGCGGTAGTCCATTATCCCAGTCTGTGTTAGTAAATGAAAGCGACTGAAAAATAATTTCTTACTGGAGACAATCATCTCAAAACAACAAATATTTGCCTTAATTTGGATTGTAGCTTCCGTTTAGTTGACACATCATATTTCAGCATCATTTCTTCTTCATACAAAATTGTAGTGAAGCTATTCTTCAGATGCATAGTTGCTCATTCTTTGATTACTCTTGTCACCAAATAGGGTGGTCGATGTACGTACCGCTATTGACTTTGAGCGCCTGCAGCGAGAACTTCACATATTTTCTAGTTAGTGTGTGTTGAATATGTTGTTAGACATCTGGAATGGAGGTGTCATATGTCTTGAAAGATGAACACGCAAGTCGGTTGTGTGTCATTGCTATGAGAATTGTCAGAGAAAATTAATAAAAAAATGGAAAAGGCTTTATTCTGTGAAAAATGGAAAAGACGCGAAATAGCCAGTGCCATGTTTGGCCAAGATATTTTGTATTTTCTAGGGTTTTTTTTAGGTTGATTTTTGCGTCCCGGTTTTCTCCGTATTCCGTTTAGTACCAATAACTTTAAGAGCACGGAGCCATCGTTCAAAACTTTTTTTGCATTTCACAAGAGTTTTAATTGATTCGATTTACATATTTCGCAAGAGTTATTCAGAAGACGTTTAAATGAATTTGAAATATTTATAATGATTTTTGTGATTTTTTAAATTTCTGTATATGTGGAAGCGTTTTGCTTATTCTGAAATTAAGCAAAAAGTTTCCCCGTATACAGCTATTTGAAAAATCACAAAAATCGTATTGCTTCAAACTTCGGAAATGTATACTACTTTACTGTTAACCCAACTGTACCAAAAATAATCCAATAAAGGCTTCCCACCACTATAGATTAAATACGAAATACCAAAATCATGTATTGTTTCGTTTTTGTTACGAATAAATCATCCTTCTAGGAAGTGTCAAGAGGGAAGATGCTTTACAAGTATTACAATTTATTGTTTGTATATAAGGTTCATTATTTTCGGTTTGTTTGTTACAAACGTACGCACGTTTCCGATATCTACATCAAATTGATGAATTTTGAGTGGTTGATAACTTCGGTGATGAAACTTTATTTCGTTTATACAAGTATTCAGAATTTTTCCAGAAAAAGTTTTATGAAACATTGTAATAGCTTTATATGTATGTATTATCAATATTGTACAATATTAACGTATCGAATATTGTGAAATGGATACAAAATTTATTTTTGGATGATTTATTGTTACACTTAAATCATATGGCTATATGTTATGAATGAAGATGAACAGTGGTGTATGTATATCGAATAATAATAGTCCCGCGAGGTACAATATTATACCTTATGAGAAAGATACGCACTTAATACATTTGTACAATTTATACTATATGTTTCATATGTATAACCTAAATAGTAAAATTAAATTTTAAATTGAATCTATATTTATATACTCCATTGAACTGAAGGTCGATAATATTGAAACACTTGAATTAAATATGTTCAGGAAGCATTTTTCTCCCATCTGTCTTACAATGAAAGGGCTAATGCCGAACAATTTTAAGGAGTATTATATTCCAACACAATATTTTAACCTTTTGTGGCGTTCGCAGTTTATTAAACATATTGTGAATTTGTTTGGATTGAATCATCCACTCGCATGGTGCTCCAGGATAATCTTAATAATACAGCATGCAGTTTGTAGGGTTCGCAAAAATTTGATGAAATAAGGTCGTATTGCAAATTTTTTAACAAAACGAGGTAAAGAGGTTATCCAGAAGTGCAACTGTTATCAGTGGATTATGGTCCAAACGATTGAGGATCTATTTTTGGCAGTTAAATGAATTTGTAAAGACTCCTCAATTATATGAGTAAATATTTTATTATTTGTTTAATTTTTTGGACACTCAAATTGGCTAAAGATAAATAAGAAAAATACGGAAAAAATGGATGAAATTAAACGGGTTTTTCTTAAAGGATATAATTAACCAAATGTACCTCCTAAAGTATATGGGGCAGATGGCAGCAACATATAGAGTATCGTCATCGGATAATATTGATATTTCGTTTGATGTAAATTTCTTTACTTCTAATTTCGGTTCAAAGGATGTCATTACTTTTCATGATGTTATGTCAAATCGTACGTCACGAGAAAATTGACTTTTTCCTTCCAAAGCGTGGGCATTGATGAAGTCGTTCAAGTGGTCAAAGTTTTAAATCTTATTCTGTATTGGCGTTGACCAAATAAAAATCAAGTTTATGAAACTTATAATACTTGTGATTTTTCCATTTATCGTGTCTTTTTTTAATCACGTACTTACCACATCTGTATTTCCAACTTTTGGTAAATAAACAGAATAATTCCTATACCCAAAATAAAATTTTTAAAGACAACAAAAGATTTGACACTAATTAGTATTTTATCGTTCAAAATAGAAAAAATTTGTTCAAAATCAAATAAATGGCCATGTTACGGTTAATAATTTGCTCTCTGGATATCAATCCGATATTAGGAATGCTTGACACTTTTAGATTTTACTAAGTTATTTAATTTAGTTGGTAGTGCATAAATGGCAAGTATACTTACTGTGCAGATTAAATAAATTTTCCCAAATACATATTAGTATTCACTTCGCGCGTGTAATGACTTGTTTTTCTAATTTTCCAATAACTATTTAGGTTATAAGCAAAGGGATGTTGAGCGAGCAACGGGAAAACAAATTTCAGCCAGCTTAGTAAGAAAAAGACCCTTTAAAGCTGGTTTAAAAGCACTTAAACCAGTCCAAAAGCCTGAGATCACTAATGTGATTAATTTTAATTTTATTTGTAAAAAAACGTTTGCTATAGGCCAAGGAGCATGTTTCTTGGACTCCAGAGATGGGGAATGATGTGATTTTCTCCGATGAATCAAAATTCAAGCTGCATGTTGGAGATGGCAGAATTCTCGTAAGAAGAAAACTGAGCAAGAGGCTTAGCAACGTATGTATTTTAAGACTTCCATCGAAAAATGACGGAGTGATGGTCTGAGGATGTTTTTCTGGCAATGAAACCGGTCGATTGTGCTTCCTTAGTTCCAGCATTACAGCAGCTGTTTATCTGCAGGTCTTACACAACGAATTTGAGCCTTCTGTGTTAAAGCTTTTTGGCGAGACTTGCAAATTTAATTTTCAACAGGACAACGCTCCGTGCCATACCGCCAAAGTTGTGAATTATTAATTTTGAATTGTAGATAGAAAAATTGGCTTTCATATAAACATAAATAATTTGTTAAAAACTTGTTTTTTTTCTTATCTCTTCATTTAAATTTAAAAAAGTACTTCGAAGAAACAAATATCGATTTATTGAGCTGATCTCCGTATAGACTTAAATCTCATTGAAAATATTTGGTCTGTAATGAAGCTAGAAGTAGCAAGAAAGCGGCCAGAATCGATTCAAGCTTTAAAAACTTTGTTGATGACGATTTGGGAATCCATACCTCCTACGATTTTGAAAAATTTTTCAAATTCAATGAATCATAGGTGTATCACTGTAATAAAAGCAAATGGCGGTCCAACAAAATAATAATATTAAAGATAGAACTTCAAAAAATCAATAAAAAACAAAAACAAATATAAAAATATGTGTTTAATTTATCCCATTACTTTAACTCCAATCAACGTATTTTGAATATTTTGCCATTTTTCGGGGTTTTACCCGTAAATTGCAGGATTTTTTTTTTTTTTTTCAAAAAAATACGTCATACATGTATTTAAAATGAAACAATAAGCCAATTGCTTTCAAAAGTTTTGTAATTTTAGGAAAAACAACTCCAATTTCCAATAAAATATGTGTGACCAATTTTTTTCCCAGCACTGTATATTTAAAACTGCAATAAATTCCGTGAAATGTTCATCCATTTAAATTTAGCTATTAAATAAATACATTTTGTATTTTAGTTAAGAAAACTTATGTGATTTTAACAATGGAAGTATTCACTTCCTGCATGTAATATTGTTTTATTTGTGTATATATTATTATTATTGTTTGGGTGAAATTTAAGTATAAAAATCCTGTTAATTTTTGGTTGTTTTAATAAATTTTTCTAAATGAATATTAGTACAGCAATACCTCGTATAACGTTACCCCGTTTAACGTTGATTCACTTTAACGTTATTCCCAATTAATACATTATTTTTAGAAAATTTTTAAAATATTGTAGAAAATTAGGTAATTTTCCAGAAACTAAAAATGTTAAGATATTTATTAATCCGATTTCAACCAATATAATTAACAAGATATAAAAGATATTTGCGAGCAACCTCTCAAACAAAAGTGTAAGTGAAGATGAAGTCGAGGAAGTAATTGCCTGCATTATAAAATTAAATAGCTGAATTCGATATCACATGCAATCGAAACCATTGTGGAAATGGATCGACATTTTGAGAGAAGTACTTGTCTACCTATGTCTACCTATATTGAGTTCAGTAAGGAAATGACAAAAATGCGAAACAAGCAACGTTGGATAGTTTTTTTTTTAAATCAACATAATTTATTTTGCTTTTTGTAATGGAATTTGTACTCAGTAATAAATATTTAATTAGTTTCATTAAATTTAAGGAATGCTATTTTGAATAAGGTACTTCAACTTTTACAATATTTTTATAAATTAATTGGAAATTTAATAAATATCTTTATTCACCTATCTCATTGTTTTGCAAGAGATCCTTGCCCCGCTTACCGTTGATTTGCATAACGTTATGGAATCTTGGAACGCATCCTTGACGTTAAACGGGGTATTACTGTATTCACTTCGCGCATGTAGCAATTTGTTATCTTAATTTGCTAATAACTATTTAGGTTATCAGCAATGTGCAGTATATTCTGTTAACTATTGATCCATTTTAATTAAAATAACAAATAAATGCATTTTGTATTTTAATTTAAGCTTAAAACATACATGACTATAACAATAATAGTACTCACTTCGCGCATGTAATGATTGTGATTTAATCTTATTTGTAGAAATATTATTGTTATTGCTTTAGTAAATTTTTAGTATATATAAATTATTTTGTTTACTTGTGGTTATTTCAATAAATGTTACTAAATTAATATTAGTGTTCAATACGCGGATATAATAATCTGTGTTACTAATTTAGGTAATAAACAATATGCAGTGTAGTGGGTGGGTTTAGGTATCAAACATATGCATTTTGTATTTTAATTTAAACTAAAAACATATAAGTCGGTAACAATGGAAGTATTCACTTCCTGCATGTAATAATAGTAATCTAACCTTATTTGTGGAAATATTATTATTATTAATGCTTGCGTGAAATTTAAGTTTATACATACAGTTTAAGTATAAATAATACGTAGTTTACGTATTTTAATAAAATTTATTAAATAAAAATGAATTTTCACTTCGCGCATGTAATAATCTTTCTCTTTGATTTGCAAAACATGTCTGTGAAGTATAATCAATGAACTATTGATACATTTGAATTTAGCTCTTAAATAAAGGCATTTTGTATTTAAAACTAGAAAATATATGTAACTGTAACAATGGAAGTATTCTCTTCCTGCATGCAATAATTGCAATAATTGTAATATATAGTTTTATTTTTATATATATTATTATTATTGCTTGAGTGAAATTTAATGTATATAAATTCTGTTAACTTGTGGTTATTTTACATATTCACTTCACGCATGTAACAATCTGTTTTTCTTATTAGTATTTAACTATTAAGATTATAACTAATGTGTAGTGTATTACGTAATCAATTGATCCATTTGAATAAGGATTTTAAATAAATACATTTTGTATTTTAATTTTAGCCTAAAGCATATATGAGTGCTACAATGGAAGTATTCACTTCCTGCATATAATATATATAATCTAATTTTATTTGTTGAAATATTATTAGTGTTACTTCGGTAAAATTTAAGTATACACAATTTTACTAAATGTATGTTAATAATCACCTCGCGCATGTAATAAACTGTTTTTCTAATTTGCCATAATTATTTAGGTTATAAGGAAAGTATAGTATAACTATTGATCCATTTTAATTAAAATATCCTTTTGAAATATAAATAATCCTTTTGAAATTTCGGA
The DNA here is from genome assembly GCA_932526605.1 of Nephrotoma flavescens. Lineage (NCBI taxonomy): Eukaryota > Metazoa > Arthropoda > Insecta > Diptera > Tipulidae > Nephrotoma > Nephrotoma flavescens. Next base: position 75,053,468 of record OW052220.1, read on the forward strand.
ACACAAATTTACCCAGTTATATAGGTTCCCACAACAAATTGTGTTAAACATGAATAAAAGTTAGGGCAAGTAAATGATACATATGGGTATTCCATGTTACGTTAAATAAATAACAAAAATATATTTTTTAAGCAAATTATTACCTGTGTATGTGTATTACTGTGTGTGTATGGGGTATATGTATATATTTGTGTATTGTAAAATGTAATAACAGTTGTTGGCTCTTCATTTCTACGGTAATGGATCGTACCAAAAAAGCATTTACCACAATGTTTTTAACGCAATGAGTAAGATAGTGGATATCCGCAAGATGGTTATGCACACCGATTATAGGAGACATTTCAGAAAACAGTAATCTGGGATAAAAATTTATTGCAAGTGATTCGTCTTACCATTACAGTTTTACTATTTGGAGAAATTCGACGACAATTCGCAAGCAGTAGATAAAGGTAATGGAAATTATTATCGGTTGTTTAAAATTCGACCACAACAGTTTAATGACTTGTTCGGATCAATACCAATGCTACTTAGGCTATGCGTAGACGGGCCGATGTGCTCAACCAAAATGACCTGTTCAAACCTGCACCAATATATGCCGAATAAACCGCAAAAGTGGGGATTTGAATTTTTCTCGATCTGTGATTAAGTGGTTTTTCACATGCATTCCAAATTTATTGAGGTGCGTGCAAATTTTGTAAACCACCGACACTAGAAAAAAATCAACTTCCTATGTTTGGACGGAAGTGTCTAAACACTGTACGGAAGTGGGTCAAAGAAAAAAGTGCAGGGCGGCTATCATCAAAAACTATTTCCGCGAAAGCTGCCAAGGAGGCTTATTCGCCAATAGGAGACGATCATTATAATCGAATGGAGCACTGGTGTATTTTTCGGGAACGCCCAGGCAAAAAACAATGCAAATATTAAAAATGCACACCAGGAACTCAAGCGTTTTGTAAGAAGTGCGAAATCAGTTTGTGTAAGTAACTCACCAACAAAATCCTGTTTTTGTTAATTTGTTTTAAATTTTATTAATTATTATAAATTTTATTTTATTAAATGTAACAAAGTTCCTTACAAATTGAATTGTTAAAATGACTTAAGTATAATTTCTGTTTATTGTAAATATTTTATTTTAACTCTTTTATTGTATTCGGAATAAATTACAATAGTTAAAATTATGGGTTTTGTGTTCATTTTATAGCATAAGTCCGCCTAAAAGAGGACTCAATGTTATCAGTTATTTGGTGGGACTTACCCCAAAACAAATTATTGAAGTTGAATTGGTAATTTTCATAACAAAACTAATCAAATCTGAATTTATCAGCTAAAAAAAATTAGTTCATTAGAGATGGTTTAATATTTTAATGGAGGTACTTATCAAAACCATTTTAAAATATTGTATAAAATAAATTCGTATTTAAAATTTTGTCATTTCGTTTTTATATTCAAACAAACAACCCGATATGAAAACTTTCCTACAGCGGATAATTCACATTGAATTTATTTACAGCGGAAAATATTACAATGCATGAATAATAATGCTTAGTACACTGTATTTTTTTCTCTGTATGCTATTTCTATAAAGTTGCAGCTACAGATTTTTTATATTTTCAGAATCGGGCGATTTAATTAAACTATAACCCAAATGACTATAACAATGTTAGTATTTTCTTCCTGCTTGTAATATCTAAAATATAGTTTTATTTGTAAAAATATTATTATTATTATTTGAGTGAAATTTAGGCATATAAATTATGTTTACTTGTGGTTATTTTAATAAATTATAATAAATGAATATTAATGTTCACTTCGTGCATGTAATAATCTGTGTTGAAATTTAAGGTATCTGTGTAAATGTGCAGTATATTCAATGATCTATTGATCGATTTGAATTTAGCTAACAAATAAATTCATTTTGTATTTTTTTAAAACTACAAAACATAATATGTGACTGTAACAATGGAAGGATTCACTTCCTACATGTAATAATTGTAATCAAGTTTTATTTGTGTAAAAATTATTATTATTGCTTGAGTGAAATTTAAGTATATTTATATTGTGTTAAATGTGGATATTTTAATAAATTTTTCTAAATGAATATTAATATTCACTTTGTGCATGTTACAATCTGTATTTCTAATCAGCCTTTTTCAAATAAATGCATTCTGCATTTTAATTTAAACTATAACACATATATAAATTTAATAGTGGAAGCAATCACTTCCTGCATGTAATAAGGAATCTGCTCGTTAGTACTTGAACAAATGATCCATTTGAATTTAGATATTAAATGAATGTATTTTAAATTTTAATTTAAACTATAAATCATATATGACTGTGTAACAATGGAAGTAATCACTTCCTGCATGTAATAAGTGTAATTTAGTTTTATGAAACTAACTGAAATTTAAGCATGTAAATTCTGTTAACTTGTGGTAATTTTAATTAATTTTACTAACTGAATATTAATATTCACTTCGGCCATCTGTTTTTCTATTTACCAAATAACTGTTACTAATAAGGTTATAAGCAATGTGCAGTATATTCCGTGAACTATATTGTTCCATTTTAATTAAGATATCAAATAAATGCATTTTGTATTTTAAACTAAACTATAAAACATATATGACTGTAACAATGGAAGTATTCACTTCCTGCATATAATTATTGTATTTTAATTTTATATGTGTAAAAATTAATATTGAGTGAAATATAAGTATATGTAATTTGTTTGCTTGAGGTTATTTTACTAAATGAATATTAATATTCACTTCGTGCATGTAATAATCTGTTTTTATAATTAGCAAATATCTAGTAAGGTTATAAGAATTGTGAAGTATATTCCGTGAACAATTGATCCATTTGAATTTAGATAATAAATAAATGCATTTTTAATTTTAGTTTAAACTAAAACACATAAATGATTATAAAAATGGAAGGATTTACTTCTTGCATGTAATAATTCTAATCTAATGGATGGATTTGTGGAAATATAATTATTTTGCTTGAGTAAAATTTTAGTATATATAATATACTATAACAATTTATAATAAGATGCTAAACATACAACTTTGCTAGATCATAATGATCATAACAATTTGAACTTAAATTACATAAAATATTTATGTTGAGTAAGCAATTGAATACATTGAAATCAATTGAAATTTCGGTAGAATATTATTAAGTTTAAGTTTTATGTAATATATGGTTATGTAAAATTTAATGTTTTTTTATATCAAACCAATTGCGTAAACTCGTAATTGGTACAGCGGTGCGGCGAAAAGTGAATTACTTTAATTAAACAGTGCTAAAATTTTACAACTAAAGACCAAATTAATTAAAGACCAAATGTTCCAATGAGTTTGTGTGAAATTGAGTATAGTTGAGAACACATTTCTTAAGTAAAAAGGGAGTAGAATATATTCGCTTTATTGCGTAGGATAAAACCAAGAAGATTGTTTAGAGAATACTTTTTATTTAAAACGAAAAAAGGGAGTAAAATATACACGCTCCGAGTCAAAACCTGCAGTATCACACGATAACGTTGAGATTGCAACATCCTGAAAAAAAAGGTGAAAACCGTTCGAAGGAATTAAGACCACGCGTAGAAAAACAATAAGATTTCGTCTAAAAAAGTTATATGTATTATACCCGGTGATTCTACATACTCTACGAATTGTGGCATTGTCTAATACAACATAAATTATTTACGTCTTTTTTTAATTCAACATATTGGCAATTCCGAATTACACATAGACGCACCAACCCTGATTTTCAGTCTTAAACGGCTACATGTGTAGCTTCAGATACATAGTTCAAATCATATAAAAATCCAATTTAATAAAGTCTGGCAAATATAATCAATCATACAATTTATTTTCCATTTACGTAATAGAGATACACAATATAAAGTAGACCTTCTTACCTTGGCCTTAACTTCATTTATCTATTTTTCCTTCCCGTTTGATTTCCACCAATCCCATTAAATCAATTACAGATAATATGTCAGTTCAATTAACTCACCATCAAAATTTATGAATTCACGCACACACATATTGATTCTGATGTTAATTTTTCCCAAGGAACACAAAAATCCGATAAAAAATATTTTTTGGGGGCAAAAAAAAATTTGTCCTTCGTATTATTCATGTTTATTATATTATGTTACTATACATAGTACGTATCTCCGACGTATTACATATTCACGTATTATAAATTTAGCATATCTAAGTATAGAGCAATATAAGGCACAAAAAATATATAAAAATTGTGAGAGATAATCGATATCAATTTATTTGCCTACATTACATATTTGGTACCTCCAAAAGCATACACAAAATTTGGATAAAAAAAGCAAATCAAACAGGAAAAATATACAGAACCGAAATAAATAATTCTTTCTGCGATAAAGGTATAAGGATAAAAAGGACATTTTTTTGGTTGTGTATGGGTGTGTGTGTTCTTGTATGTCGTTTGATCTAATCTAACATACTATATGTAAAATCAAATATTTAATAAAAAATTGAATTGCGAAAAAGTAAATTGAAAATAAAGTAATGTTCCTGTGTTATGTATAAAATACTATATGGGTGTATAGGGTAGATCGAGGGATAGATATACGAGTAGGTTTTAAAATGTAAATATCAATTTACAACGCGATTTCATGAACAAATATTTTACAAGAAAGGCCGTGCGACCCACATTTTGTGTGTAAATTTTCACTGTTTTTCTATTAATATCACTTATATACAATTTATATACTGATCTGAATATTGTGTACCCAACAAATACAAACATCGTAAAAGCATGAAATAAAAATAATAACTTCCTTAAGTGTCCTTTATATAAAAATAAAATGTGATCCTGAAAATGAAAATAAAACAGATTTTTTTTTCTGTGTTTAGTCTGTTTGCATTTATGTAGTTTGTGTATCTCTATTGTTGGACCAATTTACTGAATTTCTGTCATAAAATTAGACTTTCGAAAGGAAACGAGTATAAAATAAAAATTTTGTTAAGTGTTTTTTTTTGTTGTTGCCATTGTATTTTGTATCCTTTTTCTGTGTTGCTTGGAATTGGAAACGGTGAATGACTTGCTTAAAATATAAAGTAAAATGTAATCCAAGGATAAGGATGACGGCGGAAATTTACAACTAAAAAAAAGATATGGAGTATAACGTTTTGGAACAAAAATTTGGTGTGATGAAATTTTTATGTAGCCGACTGGTTATAAAATTTTTTGTGATATCAAACTAGGTCATTTCTATATTTGTATTTAATTTGTACAATGTTCAACCGACTGTAAATAGATTTTGGTACTAGTTAAGCCAAGGTCAATTAAATTCATTATATAACCTTAATTTAAATTAAAAAAGCATAAATTACTTGTCTGAAAGTCTTATTAAATATATAAGTGGTTTAAATATTTAAAAACATAGTTTGAAACTTTTACCAGATTTAAGTCACCACATTATAAAAGATGATATTTACCTGGAAATAGAAATAAAATTCATTGATTAGTAAAGTTTTGAATTAAATAATATGTATATCTGTTTGAAAATTTATATTTGACATTTACTGGAAGAATTATGCCAATAACAATCACTAAACTATTACTATTTATGTATTTTTTTAAATTTTAAACCATTCAAAAAATTTACGTTAAATTTTATATTTGTAGTGCAATAGTTAAGGCTCGTTCCTTTAAGGTACATTTGAAACCCGAAAAATTATAATGTTGAATTACTTGCTTGGAAAAAAAATTTCTTCATAAAAAACAAATTCCTGAGTATCACCTCAATGAAAGAACATCATAGTGTTTTATTTGAATTTCGTTAAATAATCTGTAGAGGGGGATTTTTCATTATACCAAGGTAACTTTTCATTGCGAAAAAAACGAATTTCAAATTGATCAAATAATAAAAACGAATCTGTCGTTTATTTAGATTTATAAGTTTACAGGATACCTCAATTTTCAGAAGTGAGCATAACTAATCCTGCCAATTGAAAACAACCAGTAACCGACGCTCAAAAGATATATGACTAAATGGCTCCAACAAGTATTCCCCATAAAGATTTTATATATTTCCTTCCAAGAGTTTGTACCAATTTAAAAGTTAGCAAGTTATGAACAACCAAAACGTGAAATTCGATCGTTTTTCAAGTTAAGAAACAATTTTTTGAAATCGGCATATTTTATTCGAATAGAATATTTCAAATTGCTTTCTTGTTAGTTTTACCAAACGAAACTCACAAATAAGCGACGAACCGTAGGCTTTATGTTGATAAGCTAATTAGGTGGATAAATACAGCATTCGCTTCAAATATCGAATTTTCTGCAACTACTCGTACTGCTCCTCGCGATCTAAACCGATTTTAATTACCTTGTATAAGTATAGCCAAAACGTTAGAAGGCTTGTTCCTGTCAAATATCTCGTTATTTGAGAACATTAGGTAACAATATAAATTTTGAATTTGAAGAACGACCTCAAACACGAATTTATGATTACATTTAGATTTTGTAAAATGAATGTCCTTAGCCTGAGTTTCCCGAACGACTTCAATCAGTTCTTAGAAAAAGCATCGCAATGTAAGCTTTTGGACCTGTTCACTCACGTTTTACTAATAAAGTAAAGATGCTTTGTACGACTTCTTTGAAATTTTTTTTTTCAACTAGCACTAGAAATGATTAGTTGAACAGGTATCAGAAAAACATACCCAACATATAAGACAATCGCACTATAATTTCAGCTAAGAGATTTTCAACTCGGCCCAACAAGCTGAAAATATCAAGGGTGTATGTGTTGTGGCCAATACCGACCTTCTTTTACGACGAATGCAGATACATAATTCTCGAACATATCACATTTAAAATCCTTCTCTGCTTAAATTTTTGTTCGTTAAAAATATTTTTAAATGTAAGAAATTGAAAATTAAATTCTTTGTCGTTTTATGTAACTGCTTAACTTTTCCACATCTCTACAAAATTTTAAAAAGCTTCCATTGAAGCTGCCACTTCATATCCACCAAAATTTGAAAGGATCTCCAAAGTATAATAGAAAATGTTTATGAAGTTTTATTCCGAAAAGTCACACCGCATAGACTGTAGGGATGTGAAATTTTGGCTTCATCAATATTTGTTATTTTCCGTAAAATCTAAAAATTTTGTATAATTTTGTCAAATATAACTTTTAAGCTTTTTGTTTTTAATCGTTTTTTTGTATAGGATAACATACTTTCAAAAGATTTTCAAAAAAACTAAAAAGCTCTTAAATAAATAAGCTATTTTTAAAATAACCGCTTTTAATGACTTTGGTAATACAGTGAATGGTAATTGTGCAGAAACCTCTAGGATAACATTTTTTATGATAACATAAAAGAAAATAAAACGAGAATGGTATACAAACAACGTTTGTTCAACATTAAAAATTCAAATCTCAAGAATAGATGTCTACTACAACCTCGTAGCAACACTATTTTCACCGAATCGGAATAGGTCTTCATGGAACAACAATCTTCTTCGGGTCCAGCATCAATGTGATGTCATTACAAAATGTATTTACGCTGCTGGTGAAGATAAAACTTCTTAAAAAGGCTTAAAAAACAGCGGCGATCAAATTACGGCCTAGCATACTTAAGAAATCGCGGAATAGTGAAAGAGGGCACAAACAGCAAAATTATCGTTGTAGAGGGAGCACATTTTAAGTGACTACCAGAGTAGGTGTACAATAATACAATAAAGCGATTAATTCAGACTATGAATGAATCATGAAATTAGTAACTACGAGATTGAAAAATCTTTTAGACTCAGATGGCTAACATATTTGCCACGACCACAATAAGCAGACCCTTGGCGATATCTCTAACGAAGACCACATTTTAATGCTATCGTGCTATCACGTGCCCTAGTTGTGATCCGAAATATTGGGAAAAATATCGTTGAGCTGTTCAAATCCTTTCTTTAAATGTAGTGCGTGCAAATAGTATGCTAAGAATTCATTTTCAGGAACTTCGACGACTATTTTCTAATTTAGCCTAAAATTAGGTACTAGTGTAAAAATTTCAAAATCACGTAGCCCTGAACCGAGATATGTTTAGTTTTGGCGTAATGATTTTAGATTTGTCCAACAAAAATTTAAATAAGGATCAATGCACCTAACCTAGAGTTAATTTTCGGGAACATACAACTTAACGATCTTTTCTAATATGACATAATTAGAGTAATTAGTCTTCCGCTCATTGTTTAATTTAAATTCAAAAAGCGTCAGACTCTGAAACATAATTGAATAGCGATAAGTTCAAAACACAGAAATCATAAGCACTGATAGGCTATCTTGTTTATGTCTTGTAAATTTGCAGAACATAAGTGATAGACCAGCGTTTAACGATGTGCTTGCGTGGATGTTGTTCATCGCAAACCCAATATAGAAAACACATCAAATTCTAATTGGAACAATTTAAGTTAACTCGAAGAAACAGTTACTATGTCGATAGTGGTCCACAATTAAGCTTCGTGAAAGGTCACACATAATAGCTTTTACTGCCGATATTGCTAAAATGTACCGGAAAATCCTAATTTATTAGAGTAACCAGGATTTACGGTGAATTTGGTGAGAAATGATGATTCAGCAAGCGTAAAATGTTACAAATCGTATACTGATATAAATATGGAATGAAATATGCTTCTTTTCTCGTAAGGTAACAAGTACTTTAAATCAATTAGCGTCCGACGAAAATATCTCATTCCCTTTGGCATCAAAAATATTAGGTACTTAATCTTGCATTACAAAATCTTGTATTTGAAAATCTTGCATTTCTAAATCTCGCATTTCAAAAGCTTCGCACGTGTAATAATCTGTTTTTCTAATTTGCTAATAACTACTTAGGTTAAAAGCAATGTGCAGTATATTCCGTATATTGATCAAATTTCATTAAGATATCAAAATAAATGGATTTTGTATTTTAATTTAAATTACAAAAATATTATGTATATGAATGTAACAATAGAAGTATTCACTTCCTGCATGAAATAGTGGTAAGAAAATTTTATTTGTGGAAATATTATTATCATTGCTAGAATGAAATTTAAGTCTATACAAATAGTTAACGTGCGGTTAGTATTTACTTCGCGCTTGTAATTATTTATTCCTTTGATTTGCAGTATATGTGTAATACTGCAGTATAGTCCGTCAACTATTTTTCCATTTGAATTACGCTGTTAAATAAATGTATTTTGTATTTTAATTAAAAAAACTTATGTGATTGTTACAACGGAAGTATTCACTTCCTGCATGTAATTATTGTAGTACAGTTTTATTTCTGTAAATATATTTTTTATTGTTTGAGTGAAATTTAATTGTATAAATTCTGTTAATTTTTGGATATTTTATTAAATTTTACTAAATAAATATTCACTTCGCACATGTAATAATTTATTTTCCTAATTTGCTAATAACTACTTAGGTTATAAGCAATGTGCAGTATATTCTATGAACTATTGATTCATAATTGATTAAGACACCAAGTAAATAAATTGTGTATTTTAATTTTAACTAAAAACATCTGTGACTATAGCAGTAATAGTATTCACTTCGCTCATGTAATAGTTGTATTCAAATCTTATTTGTGGAAATACTATTGTGATTGCTCGAGTAAAATTTATTTGTATATATACAGGGTGGCTGAGACCAAGTGTTACCAAATGATAACGCTGTAATTTTTTTAATTTTGATTATTTTTTATTGAAATTTCGTGGAATATGTTGAAAACATATTACATTTTATGAAAAACATGTTACTGCTCGATATGACCTCCTTTGTCTCTGATTATTAAAATTTAACATGCAGTTATTTTAATAAATTTTACTAAATTTTTGTTAATATTCACTTCGCGCATGTTATAAACTGTTTTTCTAATTTGCTAATAATTATTTAGTTTAAAAGCAATATGCATGCAGTATATTCCGTGATCTATTGATCCATTTTTTTCCAATAAAAATATCAAATAAACTGATTTTGTATTTTAATTTAAACGCATTTTGTATTTTACTGTCTGATTCACAAACTGTAAATTAGCTCTGTAATAGCAAAATTTCCGTCATGTACTAAAATGGCATTTTAGAAATATAAATATTCTGTAAAATTTTGCATTTCAAAAGCTAGCACTACAAAATCTTACCCTAAAAATCTAGCATATAAGAATTTCCCGTACATCTATAGAACCGCGCGCGCGATTCTATAAATGTACGTTAAATTCGTATATGCAAGATTTTTAGTGCAAGATTTTGTAATGCTAGATTAGGGGCTTACACCAGATGGAATAATTGTGGCAAAAACCAAAATCGAAAAATGAAATCCGGATATGGATAAAATAAAAATAAAATTTGTATCAAAAGTTTGATAGCAATGAAGTAAAACTGATTGGACGTTGGTTTGCAAAAAATTGTATTGGGAGAAACACTTGTTCATCCAGATATAGCACAGTGGTGTTTTGCAGAAGCCAAGATGGGTTTAGAAATCTTCCTATGTACCCAAAACAGTGTCGTATATAACATGTATGAGAGAGTACAAAAATACAACACGGATCATTAATAAAAGGAAAAGACTCAGTAAAAATGTTTTTTTTATGTATTGCCCATAATATTATTCTTTGTCTACCACTTATTTGATTTTACCTTTTTTTTATTATATCATAAAATTACAACTACTTTTCAAATTTTTTTTTATAAATTTTTTAAATGCGATAACTTCATTTATTTATTTTTATTTATTTAATTATTTATTTAAAGAAATCAATTCTGTGATTTACATGTATAATTTCAGATTATTTAGTTTAAACAAAACTTGTACTAAAAAAGAAAATTCAAACAAAAAACTTTATAATAAAATAAAAATATAAATTAAGCGACCCACATACCGACCAAATGACACAGTGGTTAAAGCTTTGGCGTTTGGACAGGGAGTTACCGGGTTCGCATCCCGAAAGGTATGCAAAACCCCCGAGCTTGCAATGTGTAGATGGTCTTAAACTGGTCCTATAGCTGTATACGTCTTTGAGTTCGCCGTGATTTACGTCTCCCAAAAAGACGTAAAAAGCATACCCACGGAAGAGCAGGGTGAGCCTTGAGCTCCTAACAGATTGCATAAGTAACGATAAAAAACGACCCACATTTTCTTGGATTGGTAAATTGTGATCGTAATCCCAGTTACTAATTAAACCCAGAAATCTAAACTCAAAAATGACTTATTGCAGTTTTTAAATAAGGAATTAATAATTTTTATGAACACGCACGATGATATCGCAGATAGATACTAAAACACCAAAATATTGGTAATTTCAAGGTTTGTTTGCAAGATTTTGCACTTACATAATTTTGTATTTGCAACATTTTGTAACTGCAAGGTTTTAGTTTGCAGGATTTAAAAAAAAATGCTAGAATTTGAAATGCCAGATTTCGGGGCGATCCCATTTCAACTACGTAAATTTTCCTCAAGTATAATTCACCTTTCTTTTTGGAATCTCCGTCAAACGTATTTCTAGTACTCCGCTATTCATGGTATACGTTTAGTGATCAATTCGAAATGAATTTCTAAAAATTAACGGTAAATTCTTTTTGTATTAAAGGAAACATTTCATCACAGATTCGATCAGTTTAGCCCTAACTGCTAACTGCTCTTCTATGATATTATTAGTAAATATATAGGATGATAAGGTCCCAGAACAAATTAAATATGAATGGAACAAAATGGATCTAAACTCGTCAGAACCTAATTAATTTAAATAATATAAAAGTCGTCGATGTAATTAATTCATGGTTTTCTGGTAATTTAAAGCTCCCCTAAACTTTCAAATAACTAACAACCCGGAAGTCACAATTATTTTATGGTATTTTTGTGTCATTTTTTTAATTTCTATTTTTTATTGTTTACATTTTCATGTAAAAACAAAAACTAACTTTTCCTTTTTTCACAGCTTGTTATGAATTTTTCTAATCAAAACCCGACGCATTACCAATAGCTGGTTTATACCCAACTAACCATTCAGATGCTAGTCAAGGTAACTGTTCGAGTGTGAACTTTTGTGCAAATAATTAGAATCACACTTTTCCAAACATTTATTGAGCACAATGTAGCTCACAATTTTATGTTTTTTTATGATTAGGTTGGTCGTCTGAGAATAATTTTCTTAAAGTTCAAAGTGTTTTATCTGTTATGGGCGTAATTTGATTAGTGGAAAAGTGCGATTCTAAATATCCGCACAAAAATTCGCACTCGAACAGTCGTTTTCAATTTTAATAAATTTATATGATGAGTTTCGATACAAGGTGTGAAGACGCCACAGTTTCTCAAGCGCTTCTGAGAAAGAATATGTGATTTATATGCGAGTCACTGACAAAAATAATAAACATTCTGTACAATCGATTTGTTCAAAATTTAGAATGAATTCGCTTAAAAAACAAACGATTCTGCATCTTGATTTTTGTGGAGCATAGCTCAATCATTTAATAAACTATTCGGTACTCGGATTAACTTGCAGTACAATGCAATATAATAATGGCAAACTCTGCTGATGTTTTACCGCGCCAAATGAGTTTTGCCATCTGACTTATGGTGATAAGAGCTTTTATTTTTAAAGAAAATTGAATTTAGAGATTCACCAAACTATTTCAACCTGTGTGTAACATGACCCAGCACCAGCACTTGCGGCACAATCCAACGAAAATGGTACTGGAATTTTTTACAAATTAATTACAAATTTCTTACAAAGTTTAAAAAAATTTTACAGGTCCCGTTTTCCTGCAATTCGTGTGTGGGCTTGCGTTAGACAAAGTTACACTACACTTTTCGTATTTTTGTTAATATTTATTGTATCGTATTGGGGGTTATACTGGAATTTTTTATAAATAAATTACAACATATTGGAATAGTTCAACCCCGAAAAAACTACCCCTTAGGTGTGCAATTCTTCAAAAATCATGTTTTTTGTTACAACGTGCTTATCGCATTTCAGTTAATATCTATTTTAACGTACTGGGGGGTGGTATTGATTTTTTTTACAAATTAATTGCACATATTGGCATAGTTCAACCCCCAAAAACTCCTCCTAAGGGGTGTAATTTTGTAATTCTGTGAATTTTTTTTGTATAGTGCAGGGGTGGTACTGGAATTTTTTTTACAAACTAACTACAATTAAATGGCAAAATAAACGATTAGAAAACTACCCGAAATTGGAGCAACTGTTTTTAATCATTGTAACGTACTGGTTGATACAAGAAATTTTACTAAAAATAAACTAAAATATATTGGAATAGTTCAATTGTCAAAAACTGCACATAAAAAGTGCAGCTCTTTGAAACTATATTTCTCTGCAAAGGAAATACCCCTCAAATAACTCCCATTAATTTATTACAACAGCCCAAACCCACAAAAATCCATCATAATTCACTGAGTTTTCTTTCTATGCAAGAAGTAGGAACCCCTTAATTTATTTCAACAGCTTACACCCACAAAAATCTATCATAATGCATCGAACTTTCTTTCTATGCAAGAAATAGGTACCCTTGAATTTATAGCAACAGCCCAAACCCACAAAAATCGGTTATAATGCATCGAACTTTCTTCCTATGCAAGAATTTATTACAACAGCCCACACCCACAAAAATTGATCAAAATGCATCGAGGTTTCTTTCTTTGCAAGAAATAGGTACCCCTGAATTTATTACAACAGCCCACACCCACAAACACGATTAAACTGCATCGACCTCCGTTCCTACGCAAGAAATAGGTAACCGTGAGTTTATTACAACAGCCCAAACCCACAACAATCCATCATAATTCATCGAGCTTCCTTCCTATGAAAGAAATAGGTATACCTCTGAATTTATTACAACAGCCCACACCCACAAAAATTGATCCAAATGCTACGAACCTCCTTCCTATGGCAGAAATAGATGACCGTGAATTTATTGCAACAGCCCACACCCAAAAAAATCGATTACAATGCATCGAACTACCCTCTTATGCAAGAAATAGGTAACCCTGAATTTATTTTAACAGCCCACACCCACAAAATCAATGAAAGTGCATGTTGACGGATTTTTGTGGGTGTGGGCTGTTGTAATAAATTCAGGGTTACATATTTCTTGCATTGGAAGGTAGTTCGATGCATTATAACTGATTTTTGTGTGTGTGGGCTGTTGTAATAAATACAAGGTTACCTATTTCTTGAGTAGGAAGGCAGTTCGATGCATTATGATGAATTTTCGGGGGTGTGGGCTGTTGTAATAAATTGTTGTAATAAAGGGGTACCTATTTCTTGCATAGGAAGAAAGTTCGATGCATTTTGATCGATTTTTTTATAGGCTTGGGCTTTTGTTATAAATACAGGGTTACCTATTTTTTGGCATAGGAAGGTAGTTCGATGAATTATAATCGATTTTTGTGGGTATCAGCTGTTGTAATAAATATTTGGTTACATATTTCTTGTATAGAAAAGGAGTTCGATGAATTTTGATAGATTTTCGTGGGTGTGGGCTGTTGTAATAAATACAAGGTTACCTAACCAGTACGGTTCAATTTTGCCTTTTTATTGTAGTTAATTTGTAAAAAAAATCTTTTAACTACAATAAAAAAAATTTATTGTAGTTAATTTGTAAAAAAAAATCCAGTACCACCCCAGCACTATACAAAAACCATCACAGAAATGCAAAATTGCTTTAGGGGTTGTTTTTGGGGGTTGAACTAACCCAATATGTAGTAGTTAATTAGTAAACAATTACAATACCACCCCCAGTACGATACAAGAAATATTAACTGAAATGCCAAAAGCATGGTTGTGCCAAAAATATTGATTTTGAAGAATTGCACCTCTTAGGGGAAGCTTTTGGGGTTGCACTATGTCAATATGTTGTAATTTATTTTTAAATAATTTCAATACCCCCCCAGTACGATACAAGAAATATTATCTGAAATGCCAAAAGCATGGTTTAACAAAAAATATAGTTTTTGAAAAATTGCACTGCTTAGGGGTAGTTTTTTGAGGGTTCAACTATACCGAAATGTTGTAATTAATTTGTAAAATATTCTAGTATCAGCTCCGGTACGATACAATAAGTATTAACAAAAATACGAAAAGTGTGGTGTAACTTTGTCTAACGCCCGCCCACACACGAATTGCAGGATAACGGGGCTTGTAAAACATTTTCTAACTGTGTAAGAAATTTGTAATTAATTTGAAAAAATTCCAGTACCATTTTCATTGGATTGTGGTACAAGTGCTGGTGCAACATTAGGGTCATATGTGTAACTCCTCTTCATCATGGAATACATTTGGTCGTTATTCTTCGGTTTATTCATAATTTCAATGATAAGCATTGTCTCAAAATAACACGTGAACTGACATCTGCTAAACTAGAAACCTCGCTAAACTGTTTAATAAAAATAGTACGACCATCTGAATACTTTAATAATATTCCTTATATAAAAAATCATTATGTTAAAAACTGCAGCATTTTATTGTCACACTTTTTAGACGAAATGAGAAAATTTCGTGTATGTGGTCGACTTTCCAAGCATGATTTTACCAAGCTTTTAGTTCGGTTTGAACATCGACGTTTACTACGCTACGAAACGTTATCATTTCTGTATAATTTGAAAGCACAGGACTTGGTTATCAGAGGACGAAATTTCTGACAAATTGTCAGTGAATGTCTTCACTGCTTTTGAAATAAGCCATAAGTTTCACACCAATTAATGGGCGAATTACTTGTTAATCAGTCTATTCCGTTTTCCGTTATTGTCATACATACAAGATTTTGCAAAAAAATTGATTGAGTTATAAATTTTATTGGTTGTCAATCTGAATTAAAAGCACTTTGAAATTTTTTCTTGTCTCAAGTATTTCAAAATGGTGCTGAAATATTTTGTTCTAGTAATCAAAGCGAATGGTTTACAATTCCTCCACGGTCTCTACACTTCCATCAATTATGGAAATCTGCTATAAAAAATTTTAAATGACATAAGAAACGCGATGTTAGGTGTACATTCTTTAAATTTAGAGGAATATCGCACCTTAATCTGTCAAGTTGAAGGTTGCCATTAAATTCAAGACGTTTAATTGCAATTTATAGTAACCTATATTATTATTCAGCGCGCTGCCAGGTCATTTACTAATTGGCCCACCCCTGCACACACGATGGCACATCGAGTTCTTGAGTGAACTTTAAACTAGATACAAATGGCAAACAATTTTGAATTAGAATTACAAAGTTCATTAGTTAATTCCTTTAAATGAAAACCATGTCCTTCTGAAAAATCGGATTTTTTGTAGCATATTTGCCACACATGCCGGCAACATTATCAAAAAGACTATAACCACTTCAATTGGATTTGATAGACGACCAACATATAACGTTATAAAAACATTACCTTGACATTAGTAGCTGGACAAACGAGTTTAACTTAGCCTCTTCTGTTTAATAATTTAAGATATTTTCCATCGCAGTCACACATGTTTATGTGCGTCAGTATACAAGTCAACCGTATTTAAGGCGAAGGTTAAAAACTCTTCATGACACAAAAAGGCATTCAAAAGTTTTCCTTTCCTTTCCTTCACCATATAATATCTTAAAAAACTATAATAAAGTATATCAAATTAATCAAAACTAATTATTTTCTAATTTGTAAACTAAAGTGCGGTTAAATTGATTTATAAAATATAACTGTAACATTTATTTAAACGAAACCAAAGCACCAAAACTTTTACTTATTTCAAAATTATCTTTTTACACACAATGAAAATAAAAAAAAGCTGTTTATACAAAACAATATCAAATCGTATAGAAAAAAGCTCATAATTAATTATGCTTTTGTCAGCTTTTTTTTTGTTTTCGGTACAAAATTGAAAACTGTTTTAACAGAAATTGGAAGTTTTATATTTTTTTTTTGGTGTATACATTTTGGTAAAAGTTTTCCAAAAAAATGTAACTTTTTTTTATTGTGTGTGTTCTCGTACATGGCAAGTATAAAATTTTGTTGTTTGTGTCTTCTTCAAACTTTTATTTCGTGATGGTGTTGTTTTTGTGTGCTGGTTGTTAGTTAATGTTAAAAATTTAACCTCAAAATGTCGAAACTTTTTTTTGAAACATTTTAATTAATTTTTTTTTCGGAATTGAGATATTATGATTTTGGTTTGTTTTGTTATCATTTATCATTTAACACACTGGGTAAATATACACTTTGAAAAATATGTATATAAGTATATGCTGAATGCTGAAACTTATGGTAAAACAAAAAATAAAAACCACACCAAAAATCTGCGGTTTGTTTTATGTAATATATATAAAATGTTACAGTGTGCGGATTGTGAAAGGCCGCATATTTCCTAAAAGATACATTTTTTTTCTCGGCTCTTTATAAAAACCATAATCAATCAAAACAATTAGGTGTAATTAATTTAATTAAAAATGTTCGGGTACCCAGAATCAATCTTTAATTTGTTGTTCCTTTACCAAACAAACACCAACAAAAATACCCAAGACAGAAATTACTTTGTCATTTTAACTTTGTCGGTTAACAATAAAAAAAAAATTCGACCAATTAATTATAAATCTTAGGGGTGATTTTTATGTCGTTTTACGCAAAAAATCCACTTCATAAACAAGGGTGTTTTACCACCACCCATTGTTTTAGGTACATTATAAGTATTATTATCATTATTGATAGGATAGGATTTTCCTAAAATTTTTCTAATCTTTTCATTTTTATATACTTTTTATTTTGTAAACGTATTATTAACGTCACAATCAATATTTTGTACGCGGGCAATATAAAATTCAGAGAGTAGCTACCTTATTTATTGCACACACAAATTAAGTTTAGCATTTCTGTATATATAAATTTGACAATCAAAATTGATTAAATCATGATAAATGATTTTTTGTAATAAATTTTTCTTTAGATTCAGTTTTGATTAAATTTTTCATTTATTTTTGTTCGTATATCGCGGGTGTTATTAGCAAGGTATGGTTAATTTTGTTATGGATGTGGTACCTATAATACACTACTCGCCTATCAAAACCTTAACATTGAATTGATAGAGATTCATTTAGACAAGAACAGAGAAAATGAAAAAGATTGATTAACTGTAAAATTATTTGATTTTCATTTATGTGAAATTTTTTAAACAATACTGATAATGTAATTCATATTCTCACTAGCCGTCAGTGGGTTAAAAATGTTTGTTTTATTAAAAAGCAGATTGAAACAAGACTCTATACCAAGAGCGTATTTGCGTAGCAGTTGTTTATTTTTGAAAATGAAAACTCTTTGGATACAAGTTGGGCGTGAGAATTTATACCGCACCAATACGACTGACACCAAAATATAAATACTTTTAGTGTTTTCGGTTATTTAATTCGATTTGATTTCAATAGATTTAATTTTTTAATACTTAGCCTAATTTAAAAACAATGTAATGTTTTCCTTATGGTTTATTAGTAACTGGAATTTTTTTAGTAATAGATCGAGCTTTACAGGAAACTAGCAGCCACTAGTCCGCGTTGCTGACGCTATCGTTGGTTCCAACTATAATTGATTTCTTAATAGTTTAAGAAATAAGGTCGGTATAAATTGATATTTGCTATGTATTGTTGTATACTTTGGCTATACTATTTTTCACTTGAAATTATCTTGTTAGTAAAAAATTAAATACGCGTGTCACCACCATCTAGCAAAGTGGCTGCAATTCCAGAGAAGGTAATGGCCAGTGCAATAAAGTTGTGTTTTCGAATGGTAAATAAAATTACCGAAATTAAAATGGTTGACGTGTGAATCCGGGACCATCAAGAAAATATAATCCATTCCTATTGACTCACGACTGGTATGTTACACTGATCAAAAGTATTTAATGCATATAATCCTTTTCACGTTGTTTTCCGCAATTAAATAAGTTAGCAATCGATTTGGTTCGATTTGATATTGGCATTCCTTATCGACTCAACACTTCCTTAGTGTATTGTAAATTAGGAATTGGTGGAAATGAAATATTATTGAGAATTATGTTCGAATTTGATTGGCGGAAGCAGTAAGTGTTACATATGGCAATTAATTGTGGCAATGTTCATCGTTCTCAAGTAAATCTAAACGTTGGCATGCTTCGCGTTATAATTCGCTCAATACATTATTTACGGTTCTCAAATGCTGCAAATAATACCATTCCACATTATTTGGTAGCACTATGTATATTCACCTAACGCATCGCTTGAAAAAACTTTTGGATGTTTCGATGTCTATTCTGTGATTAGCATGTATGATTTCAGATTATTTAATTCAAAACAAAAATTTATGAAAACAAAAATTTAACCAAAAAACTTTAAACAATAAAATAAAAAAAAAAAAATCCAGATCAAATTTTGATTAAACATTTAAATATTTTAAAAATATTTCTTCAGGATATTTTTGAAGTTGCCCTTTGATAAATTAAAGTCGAGTAGTCTGAGTGTCCAAGTCCTTTTCCTATTTTTCGACGGTCAAATTTGTTTGTGACGTGTTTCCAAGTGTAGTAACATGAAACTTTCAAATAGAGTAATGTTTTAGCCAATTTATCTTTTCGTCACAAAGAAAAAAAAAACAGTTAATGTTGTCACTGGTGCCTGTGCTGCTCGTTCGGCAACATTTTCTGTTGTAAAATATAATCGTCGTCCATTTTCTAAATGCACGGCGAAATGCACTAGTGTGGGATATCTCTGATGAATTGGAAAAGTAAATATGCACCACTGGTCACTGCTTTATTGCTGCTGATGTATCTTCCCATTTGATATTTCTTAATTTCAACTTTGTATATTTTTGATAATAAAAGTGAATATAATATACTGTCTAACCCCAGGCAACAAAATGAAAATGCAATTTTCAAAAATCCACTTGGTTATCTTAAAAGGTTTTTGGAATGACCTTGTTAAAGTTAGCCGAAAGTTGCCAGCCGAAAATAACAAAAATGATAATGCAGATTGTGTCTTTGGTTTGATCAATATATTTCAGCCAAAAGTTAGGTATTTAAGAAAAATTATTTAATACTTCATATAATTAACTTCTTTAAGTTGAATTAAAACAAAAGTTTTTTTTTCAATTTTGAAGGAATTCTGATGAGGATGATTTCAATAGTGTAATTTCTGAAAAATTCAATGAATGACTAGGCGCTCTTGTTTAACCTTAATTCGCATTGATGCTATGGCCACTATGGCCATTTGATAGGCCCTAATGCCTGCTAACAACAGTACAATTTTGAAGAAATTCTGATGGGGATACAGGGGTGTAATTTGGCAAGATTTCAATAGTTTAATTTCTGAAAAATTCATTAATGGCCCGGCGCTCTTGCTTAACCTTAATTCGCATTCACGCCACTATAGCCATTTGATAGGCTTTAATGCAAGCTAACAACAGTACAATTTTGAAGAAATTCTGATGGGGATACAGGGGTGTAATTCGGCAAGATTTCAATAGTTCAATTTCTGAAAAATTCATTGAATGGCCCGGCGCTCTTGCTTAACCGTAATTTGCATTGATGCTGCTATAGCCATTTGATAGACCCTAATGCCTGCTAACAACAGTACAATTTTGAAGAAATTCTGATGGGGATACAGGGGTGTAATTCGGCAAGATTTCAATAGTTGAATTTCTGAAAAATTCATTGAATGGCCCGGCGCTCTTGCTTAGCCTTAATTCGCATTGATGCCACTATGGCCATTTGATAGGCCATAATGCTTGCTAACAACAGTACAATTTTGAAGAAATTCTGATGGGGAAACGGGGGTGTAATTTGAAAAAAAATTCCATAGTTCAATTTCTGAAAAATTCATTGAATGGCCCGGCGCCCTTGCTTAGCCTTAATTCGCATTGATGCCACTATAGCTATTTGATAGACCCTAATGCCTGCTAACAACAGTCCAATTTTAAAGAAACTCTGATAGGGACACGAGGGTGTAATTTGAAAAAAATTTCCATAGTTCAATTTATGAAAAATTCATTAAATGGCCTGGCGGTCCTGCTCAACCTTAATTAGGATTGATGCCATTGTGACCATTTGATAGACCCTAACGCCTCCTAAAAACAGTACAATTTTGAAGAAATTCTGATAGGTCCCCACCTATTTAATTATTTTTCAAATTACACCCCCAGGGATACCAGAATTTCTTTCTTGTAAGTCAGTTCATTTAAATTTAGTTTACACTAGCATGAATAGTCCGCGGATTGTAAGCTATTGCTGTATTGTTTTGATAATTCAAATACTTATTAGAAGTATGTTTTGGGTGCAGCTTAGATTTTTTATATTTCCTGTAGAAAAGTAATCGTTCATCATAATCGGGAGTAACTTAACTTGGATAACTTAGAAAAATAACTATTTCTTTTTGCTATGGTAAATTCACAAATAATCAAAGTTTCAAAACAAACTTACCTCTAATATTTTGTTAACCAACAAAATACATTTACGGCTACATGAATTAAAAAACTTTGAATTAAAAAAGTTGTTTTTCCTGAATTAAAATAAGTGTTTTTAATTCATTTTAAAAATGAATTAAAATCAGAGTTGAAAAGGAAATAAAAAAGTTCGACAAAATGAATTTAAAAAGGCATTTCTTAATTCAGTTTTAAAATGAATTAACATAAGTGTTTATAAAATGAAATAATATAAGCCTCTTTATAAAATGATAAAAATGCTATTTTCATTAATGAAAATTTTTTGGAATTTAAATTTGAATTTTGCACGTAAAAATTTGGCAATGCAAAGTAAGGCGTAATTTTACTTTACGTATATATCGGAAAAACCAGTAAAGAATATAAATTTTGGAAATTTTTTAAATGAAGGATTGTTTACTATCAGTTTTTAGGGGGAAGGGATGCTACATTTTTCCGGAAAATTTTTTTATTTCCCGGAAAAAATTTTATTTTTTTTATTTTTTCAATATTATTTTTTATTTTTATTATTAATAATTGCTTCGTCAACCTTGCAGACACAGATCAAAGAGTTTCTCTCGCTCTTATCGCTTCTTCTGATAGTACCACAAATGTTAAAAGACTCAACTTTCATCAATGTACACACATTTTTTTAAATATAATTTTAATTCGTTTATACCTAAGAGAATGGGGGCTGCCCCCCACCCCGCAAACCCCCGCTTTTCCACAGTTTTTACAATTCTTTAAGTATCAAACTAAGTAAAAAAAAAAATTGAAAAAATTTCAAAATTCTCCTGGAAAAATTGAAAAATTTTCCCGGTAAAATTATTTGTACTGTTGAAAACTGTTAAGATACAACCCTAATATCCAAATTTTTATAAAGATTACATCATTTCTACGTATTTTGAATAGAATAATACACAATTTTTTTTTTAAGTGAAAATTTTCCTGGAAAATGGGACAATTTTCCAGAAAAATTTAGCGTCCCCCTCCTAAAGCTGTTGATAAACAATCCTGCATTTAAAAATTTTAAAAATTTATACTCCTTACCTGATTTTCCCGATGTATACGTAAAGTAAACTTTAGCCCAAAATGATGAACATTTCTGAATATTTGTTAAAAGTCGAATTAAGATTTTTTAATTTATAAAATGAAATAAAATGTGCCTTTTTTAATTCATTTTGAAAATGAATTAAGGTAGGTGTTTTAAAAATGAAATAGTGTAAGCCTTTGTTAATTCATTTTAGAGTTTTCTCATTTTTATAAATCGCTTTTTTTAATTCATAATTTTATGTTAAAAATATGAATTAAAATAAGTAACAAATCTTCATACAAAAATCAACTTTTTTAATTCATTTTTAAAGAACTTTTTTAATTCAGACTTTTTTAATTCGGTACCCCTACATTTACTATACATCAGACTTAAACTGCTTAGGTCGGATGATGTTAACTACATTTAATCAGGTGATTCACTTAGTTCAGGTCGTATTGTTTTGTGTGAACTAAACTAGCTATTTGCTAGCTTAGACCGATCAAACATGATGTAAAAGGACATTGGACTAAGCCATTTAGAAATTTTTCTCAACAAGGTAAATAGTTGAAAGCTTTTTTTTGATTTAAAAGATTTTTGTGAAAAAAATTATCAAAAATAAAAATTTTTATAACTTGACACTTGGGCCGAAATTGGACTTTTCCTGCTGGTGACGGTTGCTGCATGGACTGATAAAGCAAAAAAACAACTTCCTTGTTATAGGGAGCCTTCTTTAAACGTTTTTTAGTGTTTAAGAAAAAATATTTATGGGCTTTCTCTGCAGTCTAAATAATTCAAATAATTATTAACTTAAATTATTTTGAGATTTATAGTCAGGTTTCGTTTTTGAGATACATGAAATCAATCAATTCAAATAAAGTGAATTTTATGGTGAATTCAACTGAAACCGGCCGATTTTTGGAAATATAATGCAGTTTCTATTTCATTAAACCTCCCACCATTTTTGCCCGTAAAATATTTATTGTACGAATCACAAAACGTACATCAGTTGAAGTACCTGAAAGGTTTTAATGAAGAACTAATTCCATTAAATTTGTTTTTGGTTAAAACCAGAAAATCACAAAATGCCAATTTGACTGAACTACCCACTGTCAAGAACGTCGGCCAATTTAATAACAAGATAGGTTCAGCCAAATTAAAAGGTTTATTGTCTCTTATGGATTATATGCCAGAAATTGGATTTACTGTCAGTTTATCGTGAACAATTTATCGTGACCAATTTATCGTTGAACAATTTATCGTAGAACAATTTATCGTGGAAACAATTTATCGTGGAATCAATTTATAATGGAACAATTTATCGTAGAACAGTTTATCGTAGGCAATTTTACCGTATAACCGTTTATCGTGGACAATTTATCGTATAACAGTTTGGAACAGCCTGAGCGACGGTAGCGCCACTTTGACCAATAGCGGAATTGTTTATAACTAAAAATGTGCTTTTGCTTAGCACTTTGGACCTAGCGCCATCTATTGGAATAAAAACGAACTAAAATTTAAAAAAATACATTAAGACGTGCTAAAAAAAATTTAATAAAAAAATATTGAATCTCATTTAAAAATAAATGAAATTTAATATTTTTTTATGAATATATTAAATTGAGAGTGGGAGTCGCACTGCGTGCCGTACGTAGGAGCAGATTATATAGAATCTATTAATGACACCTACGCTCCTCCCCGTAGCCCTGCGGGGCTCTTTAGATTTTAATTTCGGGGGGCGTAGGAGCCGGGATCTTCAAACATGTCGCACTGCGTGCCGCACGTAGGAGCGGATTATATAGAATCTATTAATGACACCTACGCTCCTCCCCGTAGCACTGCGGGGCTCTTTAGATTTTAATTTCGGGGGGCGTAGGATTCAGGATCTTCAAACATATCGCACTGCATGCCGCACGTAGGAGCGGATTATATAGAATCTATTAATGACACCTACGCTCCTCCCTATAACCCTGCGGGGCTCTTTAGATTTTAATTTCGGGGAGCGTAGGAGCCGGGATCTTTAATCGGTTAAGAAACTACCGAGTTCCGTTCCACATGGCCATATTCCAGAACTTCTTCCAAAAATCATTCAATAATCCCATTTCCATCCAACATACCCAATCCCACCATAATCGGTTAAGAAACTACCGAGTTCCGTTACACATGGCAATATTCCAGAACTTCTTCCAAAAATCATTTAATAATCCCATTTCCATCCAAATTACCCAATCATATCATAATCGGTTAAGAAACTACCGAGTTCTGTCCCACATGGCCATATTCCAGAACTTCTTCCAAAAATCATTCAATAATCCCATTTCCATCCAACATACTTAATCCTATCATAATTGGTTAAGGAACTACCGAGTTCCGTCCCACATGGCCATATTCCAGAACTTCTTCAAAAAATCATTCAATAATCTCATTTCCATACATCATACCAAATCCCATCATACTCTGTTAAGAAACTACCGAGTTCCGTCCCACAAGGCTATATTCCAGAACTTTTTCCAAAAATCATTCAACAACCCCATTTCCATCTAACAAACTCAGTCCCATCATAATCAGTTAAGAAATTACCGAGTTCCGTCCCACATGGCCATATTCCAGAACTTCTTCCAAAAATCATTAAAGAATCCCACTAATTTTTTGATACCACGCATAAAACCTTTCTACGATAATTTGTCCACGAAAAACTGTTCTACGATAAATTGTCCCACGATAAATTGTGTCCACGGTAAATTGTGTAAACGATAAACTGTTCTACGATTAAATATTCACGTAAAATTGAAACACGATAAATTGTTTACGATAAAGAGACCGTCACCCCAGAAGTTGATAAGGCTTTCTACTTGGATATATTTAAAGTGAAATTTTAGTCAAGATCTGATTTTTTACTTATTTTACTTTTATTTATTTTACTTTATTGAAATATTTTGTAATGTTTGTTATTTGCGGTGATTAATAAATTAAATTTTTTTACTATCTTTTCTGAAGTTTATTTTTATAAAGATTTTCAATTTAATATTGATTCGGCGTGGAGTTGACATGAAAATTTCTCTAGACGTTTGAAAGTCAACGTTGTTGTATCTACAGGTATTTAGAATACTTTCATTATATATTTAATAAAGTGCATTTTAGTGCAACTCCCGTTTTTGGTGTCAGTCCCATTTTTCTTCAAAATGAATGGAAATACACCAAAAATGCATGAAATCAATAAACTGATTGTAAATTTTCCGGAAAAATGGAAATATTCGAATGCCGATTCGGATGTTAAAATTGTAAAAAAAGTTGATTATAAAAGTGTAAATGAAATTCAAAATTTAAATTATGTTTTCTCGAATATACTATTTGGGACATACAACAAGATAGCACTGGCATGACGAGATGATATTTTTACTGGTCGTTTATTGCCCGGAAATTGCAGTAAACCGTGCCTGCGTAAATAAATAAAATTTTCTTAGAAAATTAGGTTTTATATTCGATTGAGATCTGGGTTTTAGGAGAACTAATATCTCATAAGGAGCTTCGTATTGTACATCGAAAATAATAGGGGTAACGTAATTTACATTTCTCGAAACGTAGAAAGATATATTTTCCAAGGACTTATTAATTTGTACAGTTAATTTCTTGAAATGTGGATTGCTTTTTTAGAGCAATGTGAATAAAAAGTCACTACAAGTAATTAAAAAAAATCCTTATTTCCGATCAATTTTGGCCAGTGATAAACTAATAGAAAACGTTAATTTATTTTTTTTCTTACCTAACGTGTCAGTTAGCATAAAATAACAAAATTGTCATATGAGATTATAAATCCAGATCAACGTTTCCTTTAGATTGTTTGAGTCATGTTAGCCTTAACCTATTCCATATTTCAACATTAACCTTTCCTAATGGCCACAATTTTTCAAGAAATGTATTGTAACTTATAATTTTGTATACTGGGTCTTAAATTTTAATGATTGTAGACTTTTTAAAATATTTTCTTCTCGATTAACCTCTAAATTTGATTTAGTAAACTATTTGGTTTAAACTTCAATTTTTACCTCATTGAGGTCAATTGCAATGTTATCAAGATATGCGTTTGTATTAATTTCAATTTATTATTTCCAGTATATTATTCAAATTAAATTTTACAAAATTAATTTTTGAGAATTATAAAATATGTTTAGCTTTACGTTTCTTGTTTTCATTTCACACAACAAGGCGTGAAACCAAACCCAGTTCACAGATGAAATTATTTTTAATGAGCGACGTCGACATCAAATGATTTGTTGTAACTAACTAAATAGTTTATAAAATTATTTTTACAGATTGGCTACATAAGTACTTTTGCAGGACAGCACGCTTTGGGATTTGCGAGAAATATTATGAAAACATTAATTAACGATAAAACTTTAACTGAACTTTCTTGGACTTGATTTGTTTCTAGTAATAAGAAGCCGTTCCTGTTTAAGTATATGAAGTTTCATCCCACCAATATATTTTTCTGGGCCGAGTTTTGGTTGAAAAACAGTTTTTGGTCAAAAGTCGTGTATCCCGGCTAAATTTTGGATAAATGGACTGTAGCGATGCAAATTTAATTTAAAATCTTTCAGTTATGTTTTTCTTGTAAATGATAAACTTTTTAAAATATTCGTAAAAATCGAAAAATCTCTGATGAAAACAGCTACTTCCAGTCGGCCAATTTTGGCTTAAAATAACTGAGATTACCGGATTTGTGTAAAAAGCTTATTAGTGCGATATTCCACTTCGATCAGACAAACCGTCTGGGGTGCAGAGAGCATACATTAAGTATGCATGCACACGTCTCCACGACCATAAAAAATTTTAGAACAGCCAAGTTCACACTGCTCACTATTCTAGATAGATATTATATAATGTATAAATACGCCCCGTCAAGGGGGTGATGAAAATGTTTTGAAGTCAACCTTATTTTCGATGATGTAAATTTTTATTACTAATAAGTAGAACAACAATAAATATGACAACCGTTCCGTTGTTCTGGTAGTTTTTCTTATAAAAGCTCGCACAATTTCAAAAAACGTCAACGTAATCTACAACTAAATCGGAAAATATCTGTTCATAATTGTTTTTCATAAATGATATTCAAAACATTTGTGATAATCCGTAAAAGCGATTAAGCTTTCGATGCGAGCTTTTACTGGATATGCTACACATTACAAAAAGGAAAGACTTGCTTCAAGGCTTCCATTTCTGAATTGTCCATATTTGCGCCAAATTTCACTGGACTGAAGCTTGTGCAAATGATTTCATCCGAAACATTCAATCCGTTTGTGGTTTAAAAATTTAATGAAGATAGATTTTCCGAATTTTTATGGAAACTCAATTTCAAGTAAAAAATCATCTATTATAGGAAAAAATTATTGAAAACTGCGTTCAATCAAGATTGTTGCCAATTTAATTGCTCGTAAATGATATTAAAATAAATATATTCAAAATATATGCAAAAATCAAACTAACTTCTATGCATGCTCTCCCAGAGTTTCACTCCAATTAGTCAACCCGCCTTAGCTGTTCAAATAACACAGATATTTAGTTTACACGTTGCAAAATCACAAATACAGCGGGAGAACTTCACTTTGGTATCAAATTATATTCGCAATTATCGATTTACGAATTTGTTGGCGCCGAAAATTTTTTAATTTAATGAACTTAATAAAATTAAGTTACTCCCAGAATTCACATTTCCAAAACTGTTAATTTAAAATCACATTTCGGATCCATCCATAATTTACGGAGATGCAAACATTTTACGGAAAAGACTAAACTAAACGTCATTAACGCCCCCCCCCCCCAAAGATACTATGGATAATTATAGGGTAATAAAGCATTTATATTAAAAAATCGTGAACTCTGCCAACTTAAACGATGGGTTCCGCTAGCTTTAGAAAAAGGGAGGAGAAACTATTTCAAAAAATGGTTTAAAATCTTATGAAAAGTTAAAGGCTAATTTTATGTTTATTAAAGAACACATACTTTTTTTTTTGGCGCGTTTGGTTTAGAAACGTATTACACTTACCAATTCAAAGCTAGCAGACTCCAAATAGAAAATTGGTGCAAAACTGAAATTACATCACACGAACATACCAATAATTAGAGTATCATTATGGCCTAATTGGACTCTACTCGCTCTTGATTAAGCTTGAGATCATTTAATTTAAAGTTAGCAGAACCCAAATCGAAAATATAACCAAAACCGAAATTAAAACGAAAATTCTCGTTAGAACTTGAAATGACATAAAAATAATTATTGGTGCAACATGGCCTATAATCAAATGCTCAATTAAAATTTTAAGGCTTGACCAAGCTTTAGGTTATTTAATTTAAAGAAAGCAAAAACCAAAAACCAAAATCAGATGTAAACCGAAATTAGAACGCAAAGTAACCAGTTTAAGGCTCATCATTGACTAGTCAAATGTTTAATAAATAAAATTGGGCTCCACTTGATCTTGATTAAATGCTATAGATCATTTAATTTAAAGCTAGAAGAACCCAAATTGAAAATCGGATTTCTTCGCACACAAAAAGTTTTAGGTTGATTGTGGTCCATTCAAATGTCCGATTAAAAATTGTTGGACTGTACTCGTTCTTGGCCGAGCTTTAGGTTATTTAATTTAAAGAAAGGAGAACCGAAATAGAAAATTGAACGACAACCGAAATTAAAACGCAAACCAAGATCAATTGACCCACAAATAATTTAAGGCTCATTATTAATTAAATAATTCATTTAAAAACGTTATGCTTTACTCGTTTTTGACCATGCTTTAGGCCGTTCAGTTTATAAAGCAAATAGAAGTCAAATCAAAAATCGGACAAAAATCGAAATTAAAGTGGAAGGAATGATATATTGACTAACACACCTGAATTTGAGTTCTAATATAGTATTTGATTCGATATTTGATTTGGGAACTGCTAACCTCAAATTAAATGACCCAAAGCTTGGATGGGCATTTGATTAGACTGAGAATGAGCTTTTAATTATTTGTATATTAATAGATCTTGTTTAGAGTTCTAATTTTGATTTTGGTCCGATTTGGGTTCTGCTAAAGTAGAGAACCTAATACCTTTTTAGAAGGAACGGACCCAAAAATTTTTTATTGTGGCATATAATTTTCCAACTGTTTTTAAATCATTTTTCTAACACTAGCAGAACACATTGTTTTAATAGCAACGGATGGGGTCCCAAAAATGTTTAATGAAACATTTCATTAGCCGATTAATAGCCCACGATTATATATATAGTAACTTATAATGTTCTGCTAGATTTAGGGTTGGTCATTTAAACTACCCTGTTAACGGTTACATGAAACTGATGTAAACGACATCATCCTAATCAGTAAAAATTTTACCTTGCATTGTCTAAAATTATTTTTTTTTTTTAAAAATTTATAGTGAAGGCAACGCAATTACTCTTTATGTATTAACGAGAACACCGAACAATTTTCTACGAAAAAGCGAACGAAAGCAAAGAAAATTAACTTTCCAGTTCAATAGCTGTTATATGTATACATATAAGTATGTCTGCACCATACAATCAAAATCTATTTTAAAAAATTGTCTTGTTTATACGACGACGGTGACGGCATTAAGCCATAATTGCATCAATAATATTTTTGATTTTGTTTTCCACCTATAAACTTACCGTCTCATTAAATCTGACGTGCATGAAAAACAAACAACAACATATTATTAATTCAACGAACGAACTTTTCGAGACATAATCGAATTAATTTTAAATTACGGGTTGGTATATTATGTATATCTGTTCTGAGGAGAACAAAAAAGTTCAACGAATCATCAAATTAATAAAATAAAAAAAGGATACCAACAAAATAAAAAAAAATGTTGATGTTTAATTAATTTCCAAAATTTATCCAAAACAATAAATAATTTTATGCTAATTACTGGTTTGAGTAATGAACTCTCATAAATTAAAAAAATGTTCATAAATATAAAAGTTCTTTTTTTTCTTGTTACACTTTCCTGTTATGCCGCCTGCTACAAGAAAAGTTTGAAAAATCTGAACAAAAAACAATTTTTCATCAGGTATTTTTTTTTATTTTTGTTTGAGGTAATTAAATATTATTTTCTCGTGCAGTTTATGATGTGCGGCGACATATTTAAATTATAAACTCGTCCTCATCAAACTAACATAGACTTGTATATAAACAACACATCTTCCGTTCACTGATAATATTATCAATTAGTTAAAAAACCCAAAATCAATAAAATCTATAAAACGTTAAAAAGCATCAATCGAGCGCGGTAGTCGAGTACCACAAAAAAATTGTTGAGTAACTACAACACGAACAACAAAAGCCCACCAACGTTATTACGGTATAAATACTTGAATCTAATAGATTCATTGCATGATACCCAACGCCAGAATAAAACACAAACAATTGCATACTACATAGCTATAAAGCTTTGTGTTTTTAAACAAAAGCAAAACTGCTTTTACGAGTAAATCCCAAAACATGTACAAATTTCCTTGCTGTTTTCGATGGTACACGCGAAAAAAAATATTTGTTGAAATTTTATTGAACAGCCGCAACAATTATTAAATAAAAATATAAAAATTCCATATAATAAAAAATCAGACTGATAAAAAATATACAGAGGTTTAAAAATTATTACATGCAAACAAAATATCGATCTATATAACGTTATTAAACTTTTAGCTTTATATCCCAGCCTAACTATATATGGATGGAAATACAAATCGATTTTCACTTGTGCTCGAGAATATTTTTGACCAATGCACCATATTCGTGAACTTTAACACTGAATTAGTATTTGGTATGTATATTCATGTAAATGGGTGGTATGTATATATTCATGATACATATATGAAGATTAAAAATGACTGAATCATAATATTAGTGCTATTAGTATAAATCGCTTAATAGGTAATAGTGTTTGCACTGTTCTAAAAAATAATAAAGTTAATCGATAGAAGTAGTCTCATAATAGCGTCGAAACTGTGATTTCTTTGACAACTTCGCGACCGGAATTTTTTTCCAAATTCTTTAATTTTTGATTAATTGTCAACACTGAAGTCTGAGTAACCGAAACTTTTATAATTCAGCTTCTTTTGACAGTAAACTTTATTTATGGTAATAACAATTAATTATTTTACGAAAGTCCGAAATATCTGAGGCGTTTCCTCTTTTAAAAATCGCAAACACAATTGTATTTGGTTCTTTTCGTTCAAGTTTTAACTTTTAAACTTTTATTACCTATAACTAAATTTAGTTATAGATATATCAATTACTTGTAAGTAAAACACTGCCGTTCATTTGAATAGGAACGACCGCTTTTTGGAAAATTTAAAAATCGGTCTAACTTTTCCAAGATTTTTTTTACATCAAGAGCACTTGTTCAAAATGACAAACGATTTAAATAAAAATAATTTAGTAGGCCGGAAGAATTTTATTTTATTTTGTATTTTCTTCAAAAGTATATTTTTTGTTGGTTTCACTTGGATAGAAACGACCATAGTTATCAATAAAGTGGAAGTGTTAGCAAAATTAAACTTAAATTAAAATAATTTTTTTGAAAAAGTTATAAAATTAAAAGTGGGCCGAGGAAAAAACCTAGGTATAGGAGAAATAGCCAAAATTAAAGGGCTACACAGCAAAAAATATTCTCTACAAGCAGTTGCAGATAAAAAAGAAAGAATTAAGACTGTAGTCCTCAATTTTATAAACAAAATCCAAATGAATATGGCTTAAACAACATAGGCCGAACTGTTGAGACTATATCTGCAGCCGATAAGTGGACCATACCTAGGACATCATCCAATTGCGCACTATCTTGTGCTACTAAGTTTAAGCGAGAGATTTTGTGGAGGCAACAACAGTGTAGAGAGTCATTAAAAAAACAGAAGAAAGCTGCTCGCCTCTAAATCAGCAGCGGTAAGAAGAAAAGATTACATTTCTCGAGGCTACATATGGCATGGACTGAAAAATTGAAACGTGTCACTTTCTCTTATGAAACAAAATTTAACCTCGATGGATTTAACTGTTATTTTCGCGACGTTCAAAAGGGGGAAAAGTTTTTAGCAAAACACTATAGCCGCGAAGGAGGCGTTATGGTGTGGAGGGTTGTATGATTTTATGGTCAGGGACATTTGACATTTCCAACCGAAAAAATGACCGCATCAACTTTCAAATGCATCCTTGAAAAAGCATTTCCCCATTTTAATGATAATTTTGGGCCATTACTGTGGCTAATCTAGTCAATTCATGGATATTGCAGCAAAACTTACTCGGCCACAATATTCTCAAGATTTCAATATTATGGAAAACAAGAGGGGTTTGCTGTTTCGGAAAGTTTACGAAGGTGGCCAACAATTCGACAGCAA
Source organism: Nephrotoma flavescens (assembly GCA_932526605.1). Lineage (NCBI taxonomy): Eukaryota > Metazoa > Arthropoda > Insecta > Diptera > Tipulidae > Nephrotoma > Nephrotoma flavescens. The sequence goes on from OW052220.1 coordinate 75,086,333, forward strand.
AAAAAGTCACATTAGGGTGATAAATGATACTGGAAGGAAATTTCGCACTAGATTATTTAAAATCTTTGTATGACTTCATCTCCAGCAGGTTGTATGAAGTTATTTTCTATAAGGGAAGTAGTACGCATTACCAAAACCATGTAAATTTAATTAATTATTAAAATCGATTTTAATTATATATATTTTTTATCAAACAAATAACTTTTTATTAAGATTTGTTAATCGTTCTTATTCAAGTGAACATCCCAATTTATCTTTTTTTAGAAAAACCACCAAATGAACATGTAAACATATATTTTTTCTTCAACAATATTTACTGCTTATTGAAAAACTTATAATACTATGGGACAAACCATTGAAAATGCTAAACCGATTTTAAAATATTCCAAACAAACGGTCGTTCCTATTCAACTAAACTGTATTGTATGTAGTAAAAATTAAAAATTGTTTTTCAGCTAAAAAAAAAAATATTGTAAAAATGGTAAAAGCCCCATTTTTAAATATTTTTTTTGAAATAACAATTTTTTATAATAAATATATAAAAGAGTTTATTTATATTTCGTTTTATCATTTAAAAAAGTGGACCAAAGAATAAATAAACTAAGGATGTACTACAAAATCTCGGTTTTAAAAATGTCGGTTTTCAAAATCCCGGTTTTCTTTTCTTCTAGTTCTAATTGCACAAAATATTTAGTAAAGTTTTTTAATTGCAAGATTTGGTACTTCCAACATTTTGAAATGCAATAATTGTAGAGCCTGACGGTTTCGATAACTTAAACGAATAACTCTTAGCCCTCCATTAAAATTCCATCCCTATTAGCAAAGAGCATTAACAGTATCAGAGAGATGAAGAAGAACTAAAAGTTTCATCAAAACATTGACGGGTTATACAATCGAACGGGTCATGTAACTATACATATGCATTTTGGTTTATGTATATTTATTTGTTCATACTACTATACTTTTTCTGGAAGAATAATATAAACAAGAAAAATTTTGGGTTACGCACTCACACAATAATACATGCACGTGTAAATAGTATAAAACGATGCAACATACAAACACGCAACAGTAAAAAATATAAACGTTTATTGGTGTTTACTATTTTTTGCTTCCATATTGTTATTCGTTTATATTTTTTGCTCTCAAATATCAAATGCATGATCATTGCGTAAATATTGCAAACAGATACAAAAATAAAGATGCGCGTGATTATAATTTTATGAATGAAAAATATGCGTCCCGTATTATGGAAAATCATAAGAATTATTGTGGCAAATAACACTTAAAATGTCCTATATAATGTAGATCATCATAAACGTTATAATATAGAACAAAGTATTTTAATAATTCGGGGATACGAGAGGTGAAAGATGGTAGATGGTTCACGAGTTTTATAATGAAAGACAATAGACAAGCGAGTAGTTAAGCACAATCTCATAATTTTTCATTTTAAAATTAATTATTCGGTATTTCAATGATATATAATATGATATTTTAGTTTTAACATAACAAAATAAATAGAAAATATTATACATAGTATATTAATTTTCAAGAAATATATTTTAGAAATCCACCATATTATAATACATATTAGATAATTCATTAATTATAATTAAAAGCATACAAAATTTAAAACATTAGAATGTTCAATATTTCTAAGGACCTTTACTAATTATCTCGCAGTAGTAATTATTTAAGGATTTGTAAGCGTGGAAGGATTATTTATTATAGGTCCATTCGAAGATCCGGATGTGGTGTTTGATGTATTTTGTTCCATATTTGTTGTATTTTTACTTAAAAATTTACGTTTCATAGTCCACTTACATTGCTTTCTAATTAAAACTAGAATCATAAAATCCAAAATAACTTTGCGATGATTGGAACATTCACAATTTTCTTGAAACCACCATTTTAAGTTGATTAGTTTGTTCGTCCATCCAATACACTGTTCAACGATTAATTGTTTGATATTTTTGGAGTGAGGCGATTTATCAAACAGTTGCCGAAAAATTTTAATGTGAGTTTTGCTGATTTCAGAAAAAATTTCAGATTGCGGATGATGAGAGCCAAAATGAGAGTCCTTTTTATAGTTTTTAATGAATTTGCCGATAAGATGTTTATTCGATCGATTTAAATTCAATAAATGGACAAAAAATTATAAAAAACGTGTTTTTCGTCAAAATGAAAAGCAAAAAATAAAATAACACAAAAATGTGATTGTAGATGTCGTTTTTCAGCCTTGATATGTTCGGCAAAGTTGTATGTCTTGGCTTGCGCAACAACTTTGCTGAAGAACGCATAACGAAAATCTTAATGGTTCAGGAGCTATCAACGTGAATATGAGTGTATATTTTGACAAATTTTTGACTAAGAGGCAAAATATGTCGAGAGCGATGTCTCAAAAATGGGGACTAACTTTGAAATGGGACTAACACCATTGAATTCAGCATACTCGAATTAGGTTTACCCCCAGGTGCCCAGCTTGTCACGCAAAAAAAGTTTAAAATTCGAATCTTATTTTATTTGTGTAAATATTATGATTATTTCTTGAGTGGAATTTAAGTATATTATATATTCTGACTACAAGTGGTTGTTTTAATAAAATTTAGTAAATGAATACTAATATTCACTTCCTGCATGTAATAATCTGTTTTTATAATTTTCAATGTATGAGTAAAGTGCAGTATATTCCGTGAACTATTGAGCCATTTGAGTTTAGCTATCAAATAAATGCATTTTGTATTTAAATTAAAACTAGAAAACATATAATACTGTAACAATGTGTGAATTCATTTCCTGCTTGTAATAATTGTAATTTAATTTTATTTGTGTAAATATTATTATTATTGCTTGAGTAAAGTTTAAGTATAAATATATTCTGATAACATGTGGTTATTTTAATAAAATTTACTAAATGAATAATAATATTCACTTCCTGCATGTAATAATCTGTTTTTATAATTTGCAATGTATGACTAAAGTGCAGTATATTCCGTAAACTATTGACCGATTTAAGTTTAGCTATCAAATAAATGCATTTGGTATTTAAATTAAAACTAGAAAACATATATGACTGTAACAATGGATGGATTCACTTCCTGCTTGTAATAATTGTAATTTAATTTTATTTGTGTAAATATTATTGATATTGCTTGAGTGAAATTTAAGTATATTATATATTCTGATTACATGTGGTTATTTAAATAAAATTTACTAAATTAATATTAATATTCACTTCCTGCATGTAATAATCTGTTTTTATAATTTGCAATGTATGAGTAAAGTGCAGTATACTCGGTGAACTATTGATCCATTTGAGTTTAGATATCAAATAAATGCATTTTGTATTTAAATTAAAACTAGAAAACATATATGACTGTAACAATGGATGGATTCATTTCCTGCTTGTACTAATTGTAATCTAATTTCACTTGTGTAAATATTATGATTATCGCTTGAGTGAAATTTAATTATAAATATATTCTGATTACAGGTGGTTGTTTTAATAAAACTTACTAAATTAATATTAATATATTTTATTCTTTAATGCCTATAGCTAGGTGATTTCTGGATTGGATTAATTTTAAATGGTTTAATATGTTTTTAGGGAACCAGTTTAATTTTGTTTATAGGTAATTGCTCTCTTTAGTTTATCGAAGTTCAACTCATAATAATAAAGTTTTATTGAAGGTAATCTACCATATATGGGTACTTAAATAATTATTAAATTTTTTTCAGGATGCTGATTGCTGATCTTATATACCATAAAACCAAAAATAATTGTGCTGTCTTGTGCCTAATAATTTACTAACTATTGACTACTTAGGTGTCTGTAACCGGGTCAAGTTTATCATATCTAACAACCTTTTCTATCCCTCCATCTTGTTATATGTAAAAGGGGTGTACGGTAGGCCCGGCGTATCCGGGATCCCTGCTTAGTCTTGGCCGTACATTCTAATCAATCAATCAAATACTGTGATAGGGAGTGTGGTATCCTTTTTCATAGGCAAATAATCAAATTTGAGAAACGTGAAATAAACTACAAAAGATACTGTCAAAGTTAGTCGAAAGTCTTCAGTGTAGAAATATTGATAATGTACATTTGGTTGAAATGAAATGTCGATAGTACAGCTTTAAATGATCAAAATTGGCACGTAAGCCTAAAAACTTCAACGAAAATTCAAACTTAAAAGTATAAATTAATCATCAATTTTCCGACCAAACATCAAACAGACTAGAAAATCTCGTTTTTCAAAATCCCGGTTTTCAAAATCCCTGTTTTCAAAATCCCGGTTTCAAAATCCCTGTTTTCATAATCCCAGTTTTCAAAATCCCGGTTTTCAAATCCCGGTTTTCAAAATCGTGGTTTTCAAAATCCCGATTTTCAAAATTCCGGCTTTCAAAATCTCGGTTTTCAAAGTCCCGGTTTTCAAAATATCAGTTTTTTTTTCTTCTAGTTCTAGTTGCACAAAATAATTAATAAAGTTTTGTAATTGCAAGATTTGATACTTGCACCATTTTGTAATTGCTAGATTTTGTAGTTGCAGTGTCGGGGGACATAGGAGCCGGGATCAGCAAACATGTCGCACTGCGCGCCTCACGTATGAAACGAATTAAATAGAATCTATTATTGACGGGATTGTAGCGATAAAAAGATAAAAATAAATCCCAAGGATATAAAATCCTAAATGAAAAATAAATCCCAAAAAGTGTAATTCACAAAATGAAAATCCCAAATACGAAAATTCCATAATTTCAAAAAAGCAGAAATGATCCAACCATTTTAAAAAATACTCAAAATTAATAAAGAGCGGACATTAAAAACGGGGGGCGAAGTCCGAGATTCATACCTCCTCGCCGGTGCTCCCTGGGTAACGCTAAATGAATCAGGCGGTGTAGTGGAGACGAGCAGACTAAATCCTGTTTATAGTCATGGACACTACATGTCAGGGCGGGTTATTGGCGCCCTAAAACCAATACCAAACCAGCGTCTGTTCTCCATGTTAGGAGCGGCTGAAGCGGGCGTCTGTCTTGTATCAAGCGGCTCGCTATATAAATGTGTTCATGGTAGGACTGGATGCCTTAAGATTCTCACCAGTATACGTGACTCACACACGTAACAAGCGGGTTGAGCGGCAGGCCAACAACCTTCCCTTATAAAAACCATTTAAGTTATGAACCCTAAACAAAGGCCTCGGATTACCATATCGGATTCATTACAAACTCGACCTCGGAAATTGTACACGGACAACGCTTTAAAAATGGGAACATGGAACGTGCTTAGCCTCTTAAGACCTGGAGATCTCCAGAACCTTTCGAACCAAGCAAAGAGTTACACATTAGACGTACTTGCACTACAAGAGCTTAGATGGTCGGGGAGTGGGATCCATGACACCACAAATGGTTACACTCTTCACTACAGCGGCCATCAGAACGGAGGAGAATTTGGAGTTGGTTTCCTCATCCATCGGCGCGTGAAGCACCATATCATCGATTTCCGCCCGATCAACATGCGGATGTGCACGGTCAGACTTCGCACTAAGAAATTTAACATCACGATCGTTAATGTGCATGCACCCACCGAAGATAAATCGGATGACATCAAAGATTTATTCTTTGTCGAGCTGGAGGAAGTCATCAATAACATACCGCACCACGACATTAAAATCATCGTGGGCGACTTTAATGCAAAAATCGGTAGGAGTGCAGAAAATACATCGCACATCGGTCCTAACAGTCTGCATCTAACTAGTAACAACAACGGCCAACGCGTCACCGACCTGGCATTAATGTACAACTTAGTTGTATCAAGTACGTTTTTCCCGCATAAGAGAATCCACAAAGTAACGTGGAGATCGAATGATGGAAGAACGGAAAACCAAATTGATCACGTCATGGTGTCTAAGAGACACTCGACCAGTATATCTGACGTTAGATCCTACAGGGGTGCAGATATGGACAGCGATCATATGCTTGTCATATTTAAATATAAGTGCAAACTGTCATCAACGTTCAACAGACAAGCACAAAAAACCGTTCGATGGAATGTGGATGCTCTAAAAGACCAAGCGTCACTGCAGAGTTACCAATCAGCTATCACTAACTATCTAGAGCGGCCTAGCAACAACGAAGAAGCTCCCTCTAACATCCAGGAGCAGTGGCACACAATACAGTCAGCCATTACCACCGCGGCGCAAAACACTATCGGAAGAAGACCTCCGAGACCCCGCAATGATTGGTTCGATGATCAATGTCGCCTGATCGTCGCAAATAAACAAAAGCTTCGAGAAAAATGGTTGGCTCGCAATACTAGAAGCACACATGCAGAATATCTCCGCGCCAGGAAATCCACGACTAAATACCTTCGTCAAAAGAAACGCGATCATATGAGATTATGCATCGAAAACATCAGCTTCCAAGCGGAAGTGGGAAATTCAAGGGACTGTTTTGCTAATGCCAGGAATCTCACTAAAGACTTCCACCCAAGAAGTACAGCCATCAAAGACGGGAATGGAGAATTGAGAACAAACGTGGCTGATGTTCTCTCAGTATGGCAAACCTACTTTCAAAATCTATTAAATCGGAATGACGACGTGACCCCCATTAGAGCAATAGCTCCTCCAGGTGATGAGGTCTTCGTCGAATATCCCACAGTAGAGGAAGTAGACGCAGCTATTAGTCGATTGAAAAACGGCAAGGCACCCGGTCTCGATGGAATCCCCGCAGAATTAATAAAACTCGGAGGCGCTACTCTTGCAACAAGTCTACACGATCTCATCGTCTGTATTTGGGACCAAGAAGAGCTGCCGGAGAATTGGAAGACCGCGCTCATATGTCCGTTGCATAAAAAAGGCGACCGTCTTAAATGTGAAAATTATCGTGGTATAGCTCTATTGAACACTGCTTACAAAGTGTTGGCTAATGTTGTACTTGCCAGACTCATCCCTTTCGCCGAAAACATCATTGGCGATTATCAGTGTGGTTTCCGTCCCAACCGATCGACCACTGACCAGAGTTTCACCATGAGGATGATCCTGGAAAAATGTTGGGAGTACAACATAACCATACATCAATTATATATAGACTTCCGTCAGGCATATGACAGTATAAACCGCGATAACCTTTGGGCCGCGCTCATATGCCTAGGAATTCCAGAGAAACTCGTTTCTCTGTGCAAATTAACAACGTCTGGGTCTGTATGTAGAATTGTAATCGAAGGAACTGTGTCAGACTCCTTTGAAATAACATCTGGTGTTCGACAGGGAGATGCACTCGCGCCTGTGCTGTTCAATTTGGCGCTTGAGTACGTAGTGAGGAAAAGCAACATCGAAACTTCGCGCTGTATATTTAATAAATCAGGCCAAATTCTTGGATATGCAGATGATATCGTGCTTCTTGGCCGAAGACCTAGCGATATCAAAGACAGTTTCGTGCCGCTCGATCGCTGCGCAAGAAGACTTGGTTTGAAGGTGAACAGTAGCAAAACCAAATTTGTATCAACACCCAGGAACATCCCCATGGCAAATCTCGGAATTGGCGACCACAATTTTGATGTCGTTGAAAATTTCAAATACCTCGGGTCAGTTATAACATCATCAAATGACATGCAGGCAGAAATAAAAGCCCGAATAGCTGCCGCACATCGAGTTTTCTACGCCCAATCAAAATTATTGCGATCTAGAAATCTATCGCAGTCGTGCAAGCTCGCACTTTATAAAGCACTAATAAGACCTGTGCTGGCTTTCGGAAGCGAGAGCTGGACCATGACCACTAATGATTGTAGATTGTTATCAACTTTCGAAAGGAAGGTCATTCGCTCCATCTTTGGTCCAATTAAAGTCGCGAACAATGAATATCGGATTCGCATGAACCACGTGATAAAGCAAATACTTGGAGATTGCGATATTATCGGATTCATCAAATCCAATCGAGTGAGATGGCTTGGCCACGTTGCAAGGTCCCCACAACAACGGATGACCAATAAAGTGTTGCATCAACAACCAGCCGGTGTGCGTCGTAGAAGAAGACCCCGACTGCGCTGGCGTGACGACGTCGAACAAGATCTACAGGCACTAGGATGTCGAAACTGGAGGTCGAGAGCGATGGACCGAGACGGCTGGAGGACCATAGTGCGGGCGGCAAAATCCCTTCATGGGATGTGAAGCTAGAGAGAGAGAGAGAGAGAGAGAGGACATTAAAAACTTATTTATTTCAAATTTTTAAAGCATTTATTAGGCAAAACATATAAATATTTATCTACAACAAAATTAATGTGTAAGATGAATATTGTGAGCAAGTTTTCTTAAATATTTCAGTTTTGTAGTTGAAACTCTACCTTTTATAACTTCGTTTAATGTTTTTTGTTAATATTTGTTATTTTTCGAAAATCTTTGTCCGGTATTGATCTTTCCAATGATGGTTTTAGAAACAATAAGTTCCTTTCCAAGGTGGGATATTATTCTGTACAACACACTGTTCTACTTTCCCACAATAACCTTAGGACGATGGTGCCACGTTTCGACGCTGTTTTGAGTACCAGGGAAACTACTTTTTGCAGCGTTTTTGATGGACCAAAAACTAGGGCCATAACGCGGTTTCTGGTTAGGGTTGCTTCCGGTTATGTAAATAAATTTAATGAATCTACCAATTTTCTTTGCATTGTCATCTTTAGGATTATTATAATATGAAGTATAATAAAGAGACATTTCATCAGGAGTCACAAATGCGAGGCTTTTTATCATCCTAACTTCTTATCCATGCGCGCGCGTGTTTTGGGATTTTAAAATTTGGGATTTTGAGATTTGGCGTTTTGTATATTGGGATTATCAATATAGGATTTTGTAATTGGGATTACGTACCCAACCCATTAATAAAACCTACTAGTTGCAAGAAGCAATATTTTGTTAATGCAATAATTGTAGAGGCTGACGGCTTCGATAACTCTCACAGGCACTTAGCCCTCCATCCAAATTTCGTCCCTATTAGCCATTTTCTAAAACTTTATCGCAAACTGATTTTTGAATTTTGTCAAAAAATCATTTAAGAGTCCCATTTTCCCACATACCAAATTTTAAAAATTAAAACCGGGATTTCCTAAAAATCGAGTTTTTTTTATACAAAACTGGGATTTTGAAAACGGGAATTTTGAAAACCGGTATTTTGAAAACCGGGGTTTTGAAAATCGGTATTAAGAAAAAAACGGGATTTTGACCATCCGGGATTTTGAAAACCGGGATTTCGTTGTACATCCCGAACAGGCATCTATATACAATAGCCAGGCAAGAGTCACGTTTACGTGAAGAATGGTGTGAAAATAAAAATTTTGTCAGATGATTGCCGATCTAACTGTACCAATCAAAACCGTAATTAGAATTTGTTTGTGTTAGGTGTGGGTTTGATGAGATTATAGGGGTGGAATGTTCCATTTTCTTTTTCCAAATGACTGGTGTCTGTCTTTCTATAAAAACTCTCTAGAATATGACTCCACGTAGATTTTAATTGTAAGTTTGCAAAGGGGGGGGGGGGAGGGGGGGGGGGGGTGGTTGGTGTTATAGGTATAAAATTCTTAATTTCCCATGTTTTGACGATAAAATCGTTTGTCATCCGAGGATCTAACCATGCCAGTTCAATGGACCATGACCATAGGTAGATATTGATTATAGATTTAGGGTGGAAGGTCAATGATTGATAAACTATTTCGTTACTTGACATTTTCCATACAGACACCAATATAATTATACAAATTCGATAGCCTATGATCATAGGTAGATTGAGGTGGGTCTCACGAGGTTATAAGGGTAAAGCTTTGATTATCCTAATGTTTAAAAAATAAAAAAATAAAATCGTTCATAAATCGAAATTTTGCAGAATGAACATCTGACTATAACAATTCGCCGGTCCATGCCAGAAGGTAGATTTTGTTTTTGAGATTCGGGTGGGTGTGTAAAGGATAGAGGGTTGTAGTTTTGATTTACTCAATATTTTGTTGATAAAATCGTTCGTCATTCGCGATGTTGCCGATCGACTATGCCGATTCAATAGCCAATGACTACAAGTAGATTTTAATTTTAGGTTTTTAAGTTTGTAGTGCGTCTGTTGAGGTTATAGGGGTGACATTTTGATTCTTCTCATGTTTTGTCGATAAAATCGACCGTGGTTCGAGATTGTGACAAAGACCATATAGGTTGATTTTTATTATAGGTTCGGGCTGGGTCTGATTAGATTATCGTATTGAAATTTTTATTTTGACACCAGGTTAATATTGATTACGGGTTTGGTGTGATTCTGATTAGGTTAAGTGGATGCAATTTTGACTTTCTGTAAGGAAAATAAAAATTTTACCACCTGATTGGGCCATCGAAATGGCATATATAAATTGGTGTCTTTGGCAAAATATTGAATGAGAACGATTTATCGAACGACGAACGATATTGTCGACGAAACATGGGGAAAGTCAAAATTGCACTTCTAAAGCGTTTTCCAATTGTTTTATTTTGATATTAAAAAAACCACTATTTTTTAAGATAAACCAATGAATGTTTTTTTCATTGTAAAGAGGCAGGTATGCCATTAACATATGAAAACGACATCAGCCAAATGGACGGCTATGCTTGCAGCACCATATTCTTTTTATGAAATTTTTCATGACCAATTCGCACATTTGAGGCTGTATGTCCTCGATAACTTCACGAATTCCACCTTTAAGGTGTTGACTCGATTGTGGAGCATTGGCGTAGACCTTATCTTCCACGTGGCCTCAAAGAAAAAATTCTAAAAGTATTAAATCACAAGATATCGGTGGCCAATTGTGACCACCTTTTCGATAAATAACACGGTTAGGAAACTTTTGTGTGGCACGGAGCGCCTTCTTGCTGAAAGTAAACGTCGTCCGGATCAACCTTTTTCCATTCACCGTAACAGTTGCACCAGCCTCATTTTCGTATAAGTAACGTCCAATCACACTGCCTGCCCAAAATCCGCACCAAACAGTGACACGTTGAGGATGAAAAGGCTTTTTAACAATCATTCTTGGATTTTTTGAGCCTCAAAAATGAGCCTCATCACTGAAGATGATTTTTCGATGAAAATACGGACCATTTTGAAGCATTTGAAGGCCCAATCAGCAAAGATACGACATTTATGCCGATCGATCGGCTTGAGTTCTTGTGTTCACTAAACTTTAAAAGTCTTAAGACTTAAGCGCTTATGCAAAATACGATGTAAATTCGTTTGTGGAATGTCAAATTCCAAAGATCAATGAGGAAGCGACAAACCTTGGTTTTCGTCAACACTATACGGGTTACAGCAGCAATATTCTCAGTGGTTCTTGTGCAACGCACACGGTTTCGATTCTTAACATCACTAACTTGTCCCAACAGTTCAAATTTTTCAACCAGTTTCACTATTGCCGGCCGAAAAGGTGGTTTACGACGACCCAAAAGTGCTTTAGTTTTGCGAACTGTGACTGAAAAATTTTCATCATTTTTGTAGTGAATTTTAGCAATTTCAATGCGTTGCTGAAACGGGTATTGTAATATTTTTAGTAATGGCGTGGTTATTACTTGTCAGATGTCAAAAGATGACAGCTTCAAAATTGACAGCTGCCCAAATAGCAGACTATTCAAAATGAAACCTCTTATTTGAAAACCCTGTATAACTTTATCAGACCTACCCCAATATAATCTAAATGTAGTCAGATTGGTGTCTGTTTGCCATAATGCCGACTTGCAAATCATTTTTATGACAATTATTAACCGCTTAGCGTTTGATAATTATTAAAGTTCTCATAAAAACACCCCCTCCCCCTCCCAAGATATAATCAAATATCGAATTGACATAAAAAGTTTAGTGTCTATCTGGTAAAATCTCAAGTAAAAATGGATTTTATCGAAAGGTGAATGATTTTATCGACAAAACATGAGAAAATTAGAATTTCGCCCCAATAGGCCATTTTAACGATTATTTCAACCCGTGAAATGCTTTACAATTATTAAATCCCTTTATCGGCAATCTTCGGCTGTACCAAACAGATATGGCGTATGACCCCTATAACCTCACCAGACCCACCCGAAGCATGTAATAAAAATGTACATATTGTAATGTCTATCGAACCGGCTTCAATAGATTGGAAGGTTTTATCGACAGAAAAAGAAAATAAAAATGGTTACGCTTTAGCCTCATCAGACCCACCGAAAACTATAATTAAAATCTACCTATAATCATGGACTATCGAAACATCATAGTCTGATTGGCATCGATCTGGCAAAATTTCGAATGATGAACGATTTTATCAACTAAAGAAGGAGAAAATTAAAATTTCACCCCTATAAGCTCATTAGACCCACCCCAAACAAAATATTTTCTCTTAAATGAATTCGATATACTTAAGTAAAATACCAATGTTGAAAATATTGTAACATTTCGGGTAAATAATTATTTTTTTTTATATTAAATGGTGAATAAAGATACAGAGGAATCGATATAGACACACACAACGTAGCCAACAGCCAATATTAAATCATTTTATTTATCTCTACAAAAATTACGTTACCAGACCAGAAAATTTAAAAACAAAAAAAAATTATAAAAATTAAATCCAGCTTAGATAAGCTTTTCCACTCAAAAAGGATAATAGCCGTAATCACAGTACAATTATGATTTTTCTATATTATATTTCCACACGCCAAAAAGGAGAAAATTAGCTATCTCTCCACAGTAAATTGCACCATAATATATATATATATATATATAGTACAAGTATTATATTCTACTCGAATCCAAACAATAAATTATATTTAATGAAATTATTACGAAATGACAAAAGTTAAACCAACAAAAAAAAAAGTTGTTTTTGCCTGCAAGCGCAGAAAAAATTGAACGAGCAATTTAATATATTTTCGTTGGTTTTTGGAAATATGTGATTACATATATTCGTACTCTTCGCACACAAATATTTTTATGTACCGTTATGTGTGTTTAGAAAAAATAAAATAAAATGAAGGACTGCAAAAGCTCACTATATACGAAGCATCATACACCAAAGAGTATATTTACAAGAAACGTACAATACAACAACAAAAAAGTGTATGTATTTAACCCAGAGGAGATAAACTGAAGACAGGATCTAAAATGTAATACGAAGAAAGCTGATTTTTTCTTTTGTAAATTGAAAACTTTTACTTGACTTTTTTTTTTTATAAAATTTATTTATGTTTTAAAGCTTTTTTTGCTTGTTTATTATGTGACATGTATGATTCTCATTATTTGTACAGAATAAGAAAAAAAAAATAACTAAAAATGTAAACAAGTACCAAATTAGATAAAAATGACAAAAAGCTCGAATAATTACATAAGCGTTTTAACCTTTTCTATGCAACCTTTTACATGCATATGTGTTAAAGAGGTCATGCAACGTGTAACTCGTACATGTGCATTATAAACTTTAAACTCATTCGGGGACAATGGCTGAAACACTATATATAATATTTCTAATTAATTTTAATACATTAGATGCTACTTAAAAATGCACCAAAGTTCGTTTCCATGTAAATTTCTTCTTCCAACTACTTGCTGTGAAACTTTTGTTCTTTATTATAGTTTTATTATGTTTCGTGATGTTTTAATTTCTTTAAATTCATTCTTAATACATTGTTGCTGCAAACATTATTTTTTAAAACTAATTTTTTTTTTTTGTTAATTAAGTTTTTTCTGTTTCCTTTTGAATACGAGTATAAGAAAATTGCGTTATTTGAGCGGCATTAGAAAATGTGGCACCAACAAAAATTACAGTAACAAGTTAATGCTTAAAAAAAACGTGGAAAAACTTACGTTAAAATAAATTTAATGTGTTTAATTCGTTTTATATTATAATTAAGATTACAGTATATACATATTTTTGTAATTGGTTTAAAGATTTTGTGCGCGTCGACATAATCAAGAATGTTATACCAAAATATTTCAATTTAAAAATAAATCGATGGAGTCATTGTAAAAAATGTGAAAAATATTTTCAGCAGTGTATTTTTTTGTCGCCCTCACATAAGATTCCGTTTTAAACTTTTGTTGGTCAGTCACGATACAAAATATAGATAAGAAAACATGTCTTGTACTGGTATTTGAAAACTTTAACATAAAAACATAGTTAGATCCTCGAAATATCTCTATATACTTGTATTTCGTTAAAACCGAAAACCTCTTTAAACAAAAGATATTCTTTCAGGCCATATGTTTGGCCTTTTACAAATATGACAAAATTCTAAAAATCCTAATGTACTACTGACACAATACTGACATGTCAGAGATTTTTTCATTAAAAAGTGAGACCCTCGCAAAAGCTCGACTTTCTTGTTCAGAAAGTAATTTCGTTTTTGTGCAATATATTTAAAGATTTTATTTAATTAAATATTTTCCATTTTGATCTTATAAAATTTGCCATCTTTCTGAGAGTAGCATAATTCCACAGAACGTAACTTATGATCTTTTTTTTTTTTTTTTTTTTATTTATTGTATTTTTTTACGTTGTTGTTGTTTTATTGTAATGGTTTTGTTGTGATTGTTTCGTACATTGGTCTATTTCAGTATATCTCGAATTGGCAGATGACTGATTTTTTCAAATCAATAATCTCATTAAGTTCGAAACTGATTGTTGCGATTCTTGCATATCTTCCATCTATAATTCAAATTAAATTCTAATTATGATCTTTGCTGGTACAAATCTGATCCAATGCATTTTTGAAGTCCTATTTTGAAGAAAACGAAGGGAGTATTTTGTAAGGTCATCTTCAAGAGTAAGTATATATTTATTATTTTTATATGAAGATGACATAGGGCCAACGATGTCTAGGAAAATTTTTTGGAAAGATTTGGAGAACGTGAAACGGATTAAACTTTGGCTACCGCCAAAGCTAACCCGGCTTCATAGATTTTGCCGCTATCCTCTGGTGCCCCATGCGGCGTTGGTTCCCGCAGCTCAGTACGGTAGAGGGGAACGGTGTGGGTTTTTGGGGCACTCAAGACAACGGCCTAGATTACCGCATTTAGTTAGAAAGAAATATTAATGGACTGGGGGAGAAGGAAATTGGGGTATTCGGACCCCGAAGCAGTGGGCCAGCCCATCAGCCCATCACGTGGGCAGGCCTGACCATGGTTGTATATTTAAGATGTCTAGTCCGACATCCTTAACCTAACTTTACTAAATTTTAAACTATTTTGGCCCATAGGACCTAACCTAGAGAAGTATTAGTAGGAGGAGGTAGTGGTATGCCACCAACGCCACAAAAAGGAAGAGGGGTGCTAAGCACCGACAGCTTCCTTTTTTGTAGCGGTTGATCTCAACCCACTACCGCTATTTAGTTTGTTAGTACAAAAAATTCCTTACCTTAATTACTCCCCAACAATCTGAGGAGGGTAGCACAACCGAAAACAAATCAAATTTTACTCAGTCTTAAATGTTCAAAAAAAAACCAAAAATTTTGTTTTTCTACACTAATCACTATAGCATTTGTTAACTATACTATTTATTTTTTTTATATATATAAGTACACTAATTGGGTTACATTCAATCCCTTAATTCAAATTTACACTTAGAATTTACACATAAAACCACACAAAATAATTAATTAAAACTATACTCAATTAATGTTAACTTGACCGCCCGTTGGTCTCTCTAAACCCCGACTGTCTGGCCGTAATCTTTTTTTTATTTTTTTATCACCCATAACTTGGTTGAGAAGGGAAGGGGGGGGAAGAAAAATTAAATTGTCTTTTCACACGAAAGACGAAAATGCCTTCTCAGCCACATATTATTTTTTTTGGATGACAAAAACGGAAATTGTTATTAATTTACGTGTAAGTTGGATATTTCCGATTTTAATGCATATACTGCGAAATACACGGTTCTATATTCTATATAGTGTTGATACTATACAGAACAACAACAAATGCACTTGCCCAGCATATGCAACGAGCACGGAAAAAAGGTGTAATCAAATTACAGTTATATTTCACGTTTATTCAAAAGATTCATACTAATTCCATTATGAATTAACATGATGACCTTCAATTAAATAAACGCATAGAGATAACAAAAAAAAATACGAGAACTTGGCATGATTTATATTATTGGGATATAGGTGAAGATTATAATCTTCAATGTCATGCGATTATAAGATGATCTTATCGGGATAGGTTCTGGTGACGGAATTATAAAAAGTTCCGTTACAAACGTTGTTGTTATTTTTAGAGCTTCTTTAGTAGGTTTATTAATTTGGCAAAGTTTGCAATTTAATATAAATTGTTTAATTTTCGAGTTATTTTTGTATTCAAATGTAATTTCCTGAGAAGTATCTTCACTTTTAAATTCACGCTGATCATTTAACTCTCGTTTGCTTGAAAGTAAATTTAACTTATCAATATTGTCATTATCAGAATTAGGTTTTGATGACATCGATCGGGTAATAATATTACAATTATTAATGGATGATGTTGGCTCTATAGGCAAATTTTTTCGACTTAGAGAATCCGCGTTTTGTATAAGTCTGCCAGGCCTATATTCAATTGTAAAATCATAATCTTAAAGACAAATTTGCCAACGAATTTCACGAGATTTCGGCGATTCTAAATTATGCAACCATATATAAGTGCTCTGTGATCAGTTACAAGACGGAATTTATGGCCATATAAGTATGGTCGAAAATGCGACATTAACCATATTACTGCCAACAATTCTTTATTATAGTCGGGGAATAATTAGATCCCGCTTTATTTAAGACGCGACTAGCGTACGCGATTGGGAGTTCAGAATCATTAACTTCTTGGGACAATACAGAACCAATTGCAATATCGCTAGCAACACAAGTCAAAATAAACGGCTTACTAAAATTAAACATTTGAAGAATAGGAGGAGTAGTAAGCGATTTCTTAAGCGAATCAAAAGACTCTTGACACTCTGAAGTCCATGTGAAAAGAGCGTTTTTTTAAGAGATTTGTCATAGGTTTAGCTATTCCTGAGAATTGGGGTATACATTTTCAGTAATATCCGGCTAACCCTAAAAATGATTTTATTTCCGTTGGGTTGTGAGGTATAGGAAAATTTTTAACGGCTGAAATTTTAATCTCGTCAGGATTGATACCGTTTGGTGCTACAATATGTTCAAGACACCTAATTTCTTGTTTTAAAAATTGACACTTGCTAGGGTTTAATTTTAAATTAAACCGACGAAGACGTTTGAAAACTTCTTTAAGATTGTTATTATGCTCATTCAGTGAGGCGCCATAAACAACAATGTCGTCGAGGTAAGCAAGACATTTAATAATATTAAAATCCACAAAGAGTAGTATTTATCATGCGTTGGAAAGTGGCAGGTGCTGTTTTAACCCGAATGGCATACACACAAATTCATAATGGCCTTCGTCCGTGCAGTTTTGGGCCGGTTATGAGGTATTAATTTTACCTAGTGGTAAATCCAGGGTTGAAAAATATTGAGCCTTGCCTAATTTGTCGAGGATATCGGAAATGTTAGGCAAAGGGTAGGTATCGTTAATAGAAATTTGATTTAGTTTCCAATAATCCACAACAACTCTCCATTTTCTTTCTGACGTTTCGGATCTTTTTGGCACAACTAAAAGAGGGTAATTCCAGGGACTCATAATATCTTGGACTATTCCTTGAGAGATCATGTTGTTAACTTGCCTTTGCATCTCCTCTTTAGTTGAATGAGATTGTCTAAAGGGACGAACATGAATAGGCAATGGATTTTCAATGGTACGAATTTCGTGTTGCACAAGGTCTGTTGTACTAAGTATATCATCTTCTACAAAGAATACATCGTTATATTCATTAAGAATTTCTTTTAAAAGTTCATTTTCTTCTGAATTTAGGTGATGACAATTGATAACGGATTGAAGTATATTCATTCGATTATGATTACCGTTATCAATTTTTTTAAAAGTAAAAATTTCATAGTCGTTCGGTTCTAAAAATATCATCTGATAAGTTCAAAATAGGTAGAGTGATATAGTTATTATGAACTTTGTGAATTGAACTTGCTATAAATATACACGAAGCTGGCTCTTGTGCAGGATAAACAAATTCAAATTCATTAGGAAGGTTAATTGGGATTGAAATGTGTTGTTCACACCGAGGAAAAATGTGTATAATTTGTAAAACCTCAACTTATCAGAAAATAAAGGTAGAGGTACTAGATTTTGGAAATTTATGTTGCATTTGTAATGATTTAGGAAGTTTTGTCCAATTATACCGCAAGCGTTTATTAGAAACGTATCATGTACGATTTGAAAATTCATTTTTATTTCACTGTCATTAGGTAATTTGATTATCGCATCGCATTCAGCAAGAGTTTCATGCGTTTCGCATTTAGATTCCTTATAGACTGTTGTATCTTCGTACAGGACTGACTTCTTTATAAGACATATTTCAGCTTCAGTATCTACCATGAAAGGAACATTTTTGAACTTGCAAATGTCGAGATTTAAATGAATAAATTTATTAAAAGTATTAGAATGATATAGTGATTTTGTTCAATTCTACTGTCGAAAGTTTATTTTCCAAAGAGGTTATTGAAGGATTTGCGGTTTGGGTTTCATTTATTGCTGATTGATATTTGATCTGGAGGCACTCGTTAGATCTCGGGCTTTCGAAGGAGTGCCCCTTTCTAGGCTCGAAAATCCTACAGCGTTTCCCGATTTAATGCGCTTGATGATGATAGAGAATTTGAACGATCTTTCATTTCATCACTTCGCTTTTTTTATTAAACATTCTTTAATGTGATGACCGCAATAAGCGCGGCAATAAGCGCAAGGAATAGATGAAACTGAATTGATAGACCTAATGTTTAAGGTTGATGTTGATGCATTATTATGATTTGGACTGATAGCAACATTTTTAAAACATTTTTCTATTGAGTGGCCAGATTTTCTGCAAATTTTACAAAATTCTGATTTTTTTCGGATATCAAATTTGTCATTGGAAAATTTTAATGTTTGGTTGAGAGTAGCCTCTTCTTCCACTGCTCTATTGATCGCTTCAGAAATTTTTGTAAAACGACATGCTTTAACTATTAACTTAATAGAACCATCATGGCCTTCTTGGAATGATTTCAAATCTATGTTGGCATTAACTTTTTTATGGTTTCGGCTTCATTAGTCCCTATACAGAAGCAATGAAGCTTGTCATTTAAGTCATGAAGTAAGGATTCGACACGATTCGCATAGATTTTGACACTTCCATTTTTAATTTGCCGATTAGAGGAAAGCTCCATCTGAAGATGTCCAATAGATCTGGTGTCAGAAAACTCATTTTCGAGAAGTTTTTTAAAATTTGACCATGTATCAAGTGTTTTGTACTTCATTAAATAATAAACTTTTCCATCAAGCTTAAGTCTAATTAATTCTAAAAGTTGACCATGATCTTGTTGAGGAAGTGTTTTATAAATAAATTCGCACGATGAAATAAATTTATGCAGTTCATTAGAATTTCCTGAAAAACTAGGTACTAACCTGAGTCCATACTTTTAATGTAAAGGTGAAGTTATTATTTCTTTTTGTAATAAGATCTAAATCTTCGTCGTCCGAACTCGGTTCAGTGTTTATATGATTTTTAGGGGATTGATTAGGATTAGGTATTTGTAATTTTGACGGATTATATTTGGTAGGTTTTGGTCGCGAAACCTCTATCTGAACATTACGTAATTCTAAAAAACTTGTTGAATCATCAGTATCTTCTTGTGGTGATTCGCTTCCTGACATATCAATATCAAAAAAAAATTTTTCGTGAATTATATTATTTAAGCATTAATTTGATTAAATGATGTGAAATATGTATATATGTATGTAGATATTTTACGAGTATATAAAATATTGTTCAATTGTAATTTAATGTAGGTATAAAAATATAATATAAGTATAATGTTAATTTTTTTCAAAGAAGGAATTATGAATTTTATTACACTACGTAATTTTGGAAAAAAAAACTTATTGTCTAAGTGTAAGAATTATTATCTTAGTCTACAGGGTTTTCATAAGTACGAGCATAATATATAATCGTACGAGTATGTACTAATTATGAAAATGTATTTAATTCAATAAATTTAATTTTAATAATTTTATCAATTTTCTGATTTAAGTTTCAATTTACTTATTTAAAGGTTTTATCTTTATTTTCTTTTTTTTAGAAATATTTTTATTTCTCTTACTATGCATACGATTCTGCAATACGTTTGAATTAAAATTGTCACGTTTGACGTTTCACGTTTTACGTTTAAATTTTACCCCGGTTACAGTCAGCAGCAGACACAAAGAACTTTTAAAAACCAGTTCCTCTACGAAAATCTGCAAGAATCTCATGAATTCAACATAGAAAAAATTAAACCAACTAACTCATAGCGAACATGCTTGTTGAACGTACCTTTGGTTTTTTGAATCTCTGAAATATGTATATTTAACTAATAGATAAATTTAGATTTATATTTTAAGTATATTCTTCAACTGCTCAAAAAATATTTTAAAATTCAAATTGTCTTCCCTGGCTGTAATAACTTTTGATATATTTATGTTTCACGAAATTAATTATAAAGATATCGACCGTCCAACCATAGTTTACCAGCCTGATTCCATATTTGCTTTAATATATTTACTGATTCATCATAATTCTAATAAATTGATAAATTGGATTTGGATTTAAACGCATTCGTTACTCAGTTATCTCTTTAGTCAGGTAGAAATATTTTCTTTTGTTTTCCTTTATTAATAATTCTATGTAATTGAACAGTCATCCATGTCTCTTTATTTACGTATCGCTACAAGTCCATTTGTGTTATCATTTCTATACAGTTAACAGGAACATTAATAAATCAAAATTTCTCTGTCACGTCAATCAATATCAAAAAACCGAAAACATATCAATATCATCACCTAACTATGTAAACAATGGATTGATTTTTCACCATTCAATACACAAACAAAAAATTTATTATAGTGCTGTGGATAATAAAAATCAATTACAAAAGATTCCTAAGTAAAATTGTTGCGTAGTCATATCAATTTTATCATAAACGTGTATATCTTACAGAGCTGTACCTTTTAATTACAGCCCATATACAAAACACAAAAAGAAAATTTAGGGTAACCAAAATACCAAAAAGGCTACAACAAAATATTTCCATTAGAGTTTGCTCAATCAACAAATCAACAAAGTTAATAAGGAAACCATACATGTTTTAACCTTTTGTTGTCGAATAATGTTAAAAGTTTATTGTTTGTTTTCATTGATTTACTTAAATGAGGTCAATATTTAGAAAATGTCTTACAGTTTTATTAATATATTAATAAAATTTAAATGTACATTTAAATTAGTTACACCTAAACGACGATCGATGTTTTACAGAAATTTTTATTTGTTGTAAAATGTATGAGTTGTGGCTCAAGTCGCATTGAAAAAACTAGGTGAAATTTAAAAAAGTTGGTTAGTTATTTTAGTTGAACGACAAATTGAAGCAACAACACTGGTTTGGCAAATGTTGCAGGTTTAGCTAAGTGAATTGTAAATAAGTAAAAATAAAATTGTGCAAGTCATAAGAGATGGGCGAATTGTCGACGATTTGTCGATGCGATTACGTAAATGATTTTAGATGACACGTAACAACTACAAATATTTACGTGATCGTTTACAACATTAACTATTTGTAGACAACTTCTTGTAATTCGCGTCAGTACTGATTGACTTATTTACATTACCTTGAACTTCAATTTTCAAAGGTTCTCATTAATGCCAATTATATCAGTATTAAAAAAAATTTCCCTATTTCCAAATAACTGTGTTTTATTTAAATTGATGGTTAGTTCATACCAATCTTTCAAAGCTGGCACAAAACAAACCGCATCTGATGTTTAATTAAAATATGCTATATAAACTTAAATTTAACAATCTACGAAACATTTTTAATCAATAATTGATAAACCGGAACTAAGTTTGCACTTTAGAACTAAATATCGGGTGGATTGGGGTTTATAAATATTAGAGACATCTAACAATACTTGGTTGAACTAACGATCAATTTAGTAAGTTGGAAATTTCAACAAAAAAATTGATATCATAGGCACACGGCATTAATTATATTTCAGTTTTAATCCCAATTTGAACAAATTCAAATCCGAATACAATACTTAAATATAGACATCTAGTCCTGATACTAGGACTATGATTTAAATATAATTCAATTTTAATCCCAATTGGAAGAAAATTAAATCCGAGCTCAGTAATTAAATATAGCCATCTAGTCCTAATAAGTGTTTAATGTATAATTGTTGGCCAAGTTTATTTTGACAACAACAACAAAGTATGACAAAAAAAAATTTTGACTGTGACTTAAATATATTTCAATTTTAATCCCAATTTGAACAAAATTAAATCCGAGTTCAATAATTAAATATAAACATATTGTCCTACTAAGAGTTTTATGTGGTATTATTTGCCATGTTTATTTTGACAACAACAACAATGTATGACTAAAACAAAATTTTGTCAATGACCTAAATATATTTCAATTTTAATCCCAATTTGAACAAATTTAAATCCGAGTTCAGTAATTCAATATAGACATCTAGTCCTAATAAGTATTTAATGTATAATTGACGGCCATGATTATTTTGACAACAACAACAAAGAATGACAAACAAAAATTGACTGTAACTTAAATATATTGCAATTTTTAACCCAATTTGAACAAAAATAAATCCGAGTTTAGTATTAAATATAAAGATCTAGTCCTAATAAGTAGTTTATTTGGTATTATATGCCATATTTATTTTGACAACAACAACAATGTATGACAAAAACAAAATTTTGACTATGATTTAAATATATTTCAATTTTAATCCCAATTTGATCTAGTCCTAATAAGTATCTAATGTGGTATTATAGGCCAAGTTTGTTTTGACAACAACAACAATGTATGACAAAAACAAAATTTTGACTGTGACTTAAATATATTGCGATTTTAATCCCACTTTGAACAAAATTAAATCCGAGTTCAATAATTAAATATAAACATCTTGTCCTACTAAGAGTTTTATGTGGTAATATCTGCCATGTTTATTTTGACAACAACAACAATGTATGACAAAAACAAAATTTTGTCAATGACCTAAACATATTTTAATTTTAATCCTAATTTGAACAAATTTAAATCCGAGTTCAGTAATTCAATATAGACTTCTAGTCCTAATAAGTATTTAATGTATAATTGACGGCCATGATTATTTTGACAACAACAACAAAGTATGACAAAAACAAAAATTGACTGTGACTTAAATATATTGCAATTTTAAACCCAATTTGAAAAAAAGGAATTTATTTATTTATTTATTAATTGCCATTAAAAATTTTGGTAAAGGAAAAGCAAATATGGAAGCAATATAAATGAACAACAAAAAAAAAATACTTCCATTAGGCATAAAAACCTTAAATTTTTTCAAAAAACAAATCCACTCCATGCTAGTACCCCGTATAGAGCTCAAGCTCATTTGTGACAGAGAACACTGCAAGAAGTGAAAACTTATAGACTACATACAAAAATAATACAAATAAATACAAAAGTATTATTACAAAAATAGAACTATATGCATTGTCATTCAAGCGCGCCACGCTAAATAGCACGCTTTAAAAGATTAAGGCGAAGCTGACCTCTTAATATCTAATGGAATAGAATTCCAAAGAGAAATACCCTTAACAGAAAAGGACGTATTTAAAGATCTGCACAGGTTTATAGGGGGAAGTAAACGTAAATTTGAAGAATGGGACCTACTGAACAATAACTTATTAAATAAATAGGGAGGTTGCTCCGTTCTGAGAAGCTTACAAAAAAAAAGACATACACGAAGTTCATAAAAATCTACCAAACTACAGCCAAGGATCAAATTTAAAAAGGGAGAAATATGATCATATTTTCTAATACTAAAAATAAAACGAGTGCAAGCATTGAAACATCTTTGGAGAACATTCATATTATCCTGAAGCATTCCAAACAAAACAACGTCACAGTAAAGAAAATGTGGAAGAAGGTGCGAGAACATACGCTTTTTAAAATTAGTATCAGTGAACCCTACAACTTTATACAAACAAACAACTAAGCATTCCAAAAACCGTTTTACTAACCTTCATCAAATGATCACCCCGAGTAAGACTTTTATTAAAAATTAACCCTAAAACTTTTTACACTATTTGCCGTAGGCACTAGGCGAAACACACTAATACTTAATAAACACATTTTTATTAATCACTTGTTTTTTGTTTCGCAGAATATTTTGAATATTTTTCAAAAAGTTTAAAAAATCACTCGATCGATTTCGACTTACATTTAGATACTCCTGATGAATATTTTTCAAAAAGTTTAAAAAATCACTCGATCGATTTCGACTTAGATTTAGATACTCCTGATGACCTAACAAGTCGAAATCGATCGAGTGATTTTTTAAACTTTTTGAAAAATATTCAAAATATTCTGCGAAACAAAAAACAAGTGATTAATAAAAATGTGTTTATTAAGAATTAACCCTAAATTTCTAACAGTATTAGAGAATGGAATTAAAGAATCACCGAGAAAAATTCCAGGAAAAGAGGAAGTATCTATAGATTTTTTATAAATTATAATGGACTGGGATTTACTAGCATTAAGAGCGAGTCGGTTAGATAATGACCATTATAAATTCTTACAAAATCAACGTTAATAAGAGAAATATTAGAGTGAATGGAATCATTATCCAAGCGACTACTCCTATATATTTGGACATCATCAGCAAATATATGAAAATAAGAATGACGAATGGAACATGCAATGTCATTAATATACATTGAGAATAGTAAAGGACCAAGAACCGACCCCTGAGGAACGCCAGAAGAAACAGGTAAGAAGTCAGAAAAAGAATTGTTATAAAAGACTGCCTGAAAGCGACCCGAAATATAGTCAAAAATCAATTTAGCAGCAGGGAGAGAAAAATTAAAGTTCGAAATAAGCTTATTAAACAAAATTTGGTGATTAATTGAATCAAACGCTTTAGAAAAATCTAACAGAGTAAGACAAGTGATTTCTCTTTTACTCATACTACAACGAATATCATCACAAACATTCAGTAAAGCAGTGGTAGTACAGTGGAACCTTCTAAAACCCGATTTAAAAATACTAAGCAAATTAAAGCTACCGATATGAGATTGAATTTGGTTTTTTACTACCACTTCAAACACCTTGGACAGAGAACTTAAAATGCTAATAGGGCGGAAATGGGAAAGCTCAGAAGGGTTGCTAATTTTAGGAATAGGAATAATTTTACTCATCTTCCACTGAGCGGGATATGAAGAGGTCGTTAAAATTAAATTGAAAATATGTAACAAGTACTTTGATACAAAAGGAAAAATACGCTTAACTAATTTTAAACTAACCATATCTAGACCAGTGGATTGCGATTTAACTTCCCAAACTGCAGAATGCAAATCAACAGTAGATATATTGGTAAACGAAAAAGAATTAAGGGGTTCGACGGACACTAAATCAATATTAGAAATATCATGGGAAGGACTAGAGTTAATAAGATAAAGATTAAAGTCATTAGCTTTGAAATCTACAGAAGCAGCCCCTTTGCAACTACGAAGGGCCAAGTTGCGCACGTTACGCCAAAATATCTTAAAAATAAATCCGAGTTTAGTATTAAATATAAAGATCTAGTCCAAATAAGTAATTTATGTGGTATTATATGCCATATTTATTTTGACAACAACAACAATGTATGACAAAAACAAAATTTTGACTATGATTTAAATATATTTCAATTTTAACCCCAATTTGAACAAAATTAAATCCGAGTTCAATAATTAAATATAAACATCTTGTCCTACTAAGAGTTTTATGTGGTAATATCTGCCATGTTTATTTTGACAACAACAACAAAGAATGACAAAAACAAAAATTGACTGTGACTTAAATATATTGCAATTTTAAACCCAATTTGAACAAAAATAAATCCGAGTTTAGTATTAAATATAAAGATCTAGTCCAAATAAGTTATTTATTTGGTATTATATGCCATGTTTATTTTGACAACAACAACAACAATGTATGACAAAAACAAAATTTTGACTATGAGTTAAATATATTTCAATTTTAACCCCAATTTGACCAAAATTAAATCCGAGTTCAATAATTAAATATAAACATCTAGTCCTAATTAGTGTCTAATGTGGTATTATCGGCCATGTTTATTTTGACAACAACAACAATGTATGACAAAAACAAAAAAAAATTATGATTAAAATATAATTCAAAGTCATTCCAAATCTGAACAAATTTAAATCTGAGTTCAATAATTAAATATAGACATCTAGTCCTAATAAGTGTTTTATGTGGTATTATCGGCCATGTTTATTTTGACAACAACAACAATGTATGACAAAAACAAAAAATTGACTATGATTTAAATATATTTCAATTTTAATCCCACTTTGAACAAAATTAAATCCGAGTTCAATAATTAAATATAAACATCTTGTCCTACTAATAGTTTTATGTGGTAATATCTGCCATGTTTATTTTGACAACAACAACAATGTATGACTAAAACAAAATTTTACTATGATTTAAATATAATTCAGTATCAATCCCAATTTGAACAAATTTAAATCCGATTTCAGTAATTAAATTTAACCATCTAGTCCTAATAATTGTCTAACGTGGTATTATCGGCCATGTTTATTTTGACAACAACAACAATGTTTGACAACAACAAAATATTTTTATGATTAAAATATAATTCAATGTCATTCCAAATCTGAACAAATTTAAATCTGAGTTCAATAATTAAATATAGACATCAAGTCCTATAAATAAGTGTTTTATGTGGTATTATCGGCCATGTTTATTTTGACAACAAAAACAATGTATGAAAAAAACAAAAATTAATTTAATTATTATTTAAAAATAATTCAATTTTAATCCCAATTTAAGCAAAATAAGATCCGAGTTCAGTTATTAACTATAGTTATCCATAATTCAAAATAATGCGCGATCATCCAAATTTATATTTAACCCAAGTGAAGATTACTTGACATTGAAAGTGTTGATGTTGTTGCATTATATTTCAGCCACCCGGCTCCAAGGCTAGAATATTAGGAGCATATCTATAGAATATGACACCATTATGTTAGTTGTTCCAGAAACCAGCGAAATAACAACACCGTTTCAACAATTTACTTATATTTACAACAATTTTCTAGTACAATCTACTAAAAACAATGAAAATTTTTTGTTTTCAATATTTTAGTATATTTTGTGCTGATTAAGCATAAAATATGTCATCTAAAATTATTATGCTTCTAAGTCACCATGTAGATTGTAAAAGTTTTATTTGTATCGTGTGCAATTGTTTAAAGAAAATGTCTCATGCTGCACGAAATATGTACATAACAGTGAGTTGCGCTTTTTTATATAAACATCTAATAAACTTGTGTTGTTATATTCGACATGCCTTTAAAGTAAAAAATTAATTGATAAATCATATCGAGAGAATAACGAAAAACTGATTAAATTGCTGTTCAGGAATACAAACAAATTTATTATAAAATCAATTTATTTTGGCCACTTTATAGATTAAATTTTCAAAATATTTATAAAATTAATACAAAATAATGAACACAACAAAATAATATTTATTTTTTGTAGTACTCGTATACATAAAGCAATTATCGTTTAACAAGAAATCCCAATACATTGTGGAGTTTAATTAAACCATAGGTATATCGTGCAATACAAAATAGAGAAGCGCGACAATTTTCAATTGCTATTTTTATTGAAAATTGTTAAAATAAAAATAAATTAAAATTAATTTAATGTTCCGTAATGTATTATTATTGTTAGTCAATTAATGCGATTACCACAGGGACTTTACCTATATGTTTTTATAACAATTTAATTACAATGTGGTTAAACGTCACTGGGAAAACATTGCTTTCGTATTACAAACATCATTTGAAAATAGTAAAACTATTGAATTGATTTATCTATATGCATGGAGCATATCCATAGTTATAAGTTCTGGGTTCCAAATTTGCAAGTACATACGTTAAAATTCTTCAACAATTGTTTTTGGTAAAAAATAGTACTAAAAACGTGGTACTATTGTATATTTTTTTTATTTTTAGCGACCAGTGCTTTGCAAAAGTACTATCATTAGTCTCAACTGAATTTTAAATGAATATTTTACGGAATCGGAAGAAAGCCGATTGAAAAAATTATTGCATAATAAATATTTAGGCGACCAAACACTTTCTCATTAAAAAAAAATGAGAAAACTAGTGGACCCAAAAAGAGAGAACGAATTGCTCAAGTCATTGATAATACAACACCTACCTACCCGGTGAGTGAAGACTATTTAGGCCAACTGGCTGTGTGATAGCTGATCGCATCGGTGAGGTGTCAAGTATGGATGAAAAGTCTAACGGTATTGACAAAGTAAATAACTGTTGCTTAAATATCACCAATTTTTAGCGCAATAACGAAAAAAGGAAGATGTGAAATAGCAAAAAATGGATCCTTATAAAGTATGGATCGCATCATGACAATAAATTCGACAAACCAAATCGGTTGGATCAAACTTTACGCTCATAACCAATGAATAATCGTGGACAAAAATAATTCAAATCGTATATCAGAATAAATAATCTTAAACCAATACATTTTGTTTCTCTCCACGCTTGTATTGCCTAAAAAATTCCCACGACTACAAATCTCACCTCAGGTGACATGGAACTTTTTAAACGACTAACGGGATATCATTCTTGTCACTTCAGTCGATGATTGTCACTTCAATCGACTAACAGAATTTGAAAAAATTATTATCGTAAGAAACGACAGGTGACACGACATAGGGCTGTAGTCCATGAGGAAAATCATTTCCTTTGAAGAATTTTTAAGATTTCTGACAAGAATGTGAGACGTTTGAATCTTGCTTCACTGCTAATATTCAAGTAAATAAATGTTTATCTACATCAATGATTCCGCTATAAGATCACTTCTCTATATTCAGTAAATAAGTTACGAGTACTAATGGTTTACCAAAACATCTAATAATAACACAAAATGAGTGACCGATTGTAAATTATTCATCAATTTAGTTTCGGTTAACAAATCCCAACTTCTTTGATTTTATTGCAAACCGCCCTAATTATGGTCTAGGTATCAAGAAGATCATATTAGAAGTTTTGTGGGTTATTATACTCAGCTGCAGAAATAAGTTTAATTGTTTCAATAAAGAGAAAACTTATAATGCACAATTTAACTACAGATCTTCCTCCGATCACAGTGAAGTTAAAAAGTTACTAAACAAAATTCAATCAGTCGAGTCCTGTAGATATGATCTTAGGAGCGGATATATTTATAAATTTACTACTCAAAAAATTATGGCGATCTTTATGAACATCATATGGCACCATTATGAACTGCCATGTGGATCTACATGATAGGATTCAGAAATTCTTGGAGGTGTAGAAGATATTAAAACACCAAAGATTCAACCTGAGTGCTAATGCGATTTTTACTTTAAGAAAAACACATTTAGGGATCATGAGCCAGGTAAATACATTGTACAATTACTGCTTAAACCATACTTTCCCGATCTAGACGACTTGCTGCCGATCGAAATTCGGATACTCTGCCATGGCGTCAATTCCATAAAGTCACTGAACTTCGAGTATACAACATTTATGAGAGTCTAGGTATTCCCTGCTGGGCAACATGTGTTTTGTTCCACATCCTTAGAGCAAGGATGTTACGAAAAAACATATTATTTAGCATATCATGCTGTGATAAGTGAGCCGAGTTCAACGACTAAAATGTGCGCAGTGTTTGAAAGGTCGGCCAAATCTTATATAGTAAATTGATTCTGAAACAGCAATGCTGCAGTTCCAAGTCGTGGAAAAGAAATTCTGACAAGTTATGGTACACAGGGATGATCGTGCTTAACAAAGAACAGTTTGGCATGGTAACTCTCCTATCTTGTATTACACCATCACGCATGGCACAGCTTATGCTACATTTTCTAGCAGCTAGAACACTTCATCAAATTGCGAATGACCCTCCATCGAATTTCTCCGACTTTTAGCAAATAATAAAAGCAGATTTCTACGTTAACGATTTGCTTTCGAATTGTAGTAACGTTAACGATACTAAAAACTTGCAATAATGCTGTCGAGTTACTAAAAAACATCGGATTTAACAAAAAAGGAAATTGGTGTCAAAATAGCAAAAAAAACTCAACTCCATACTATAAAGCATGACCAATGGCACTATTCTGGCTTTCCCTGGGAATAGAGAATTTGAAAACTATATGTTCATAGCATTTTTGTCCAAATTTTATTTTTCTGGCATACAGACGAAATAAGTTTGGTGTAAATATGTTTAAAACAAAGCTAATTGGGAAACTTCTTCCTTCAGGAAAATATTTACACAAAACTTATTTCCTCAGTAGGTCAGAAAAGTACAATTTTGACAAAAATGATATCCCAATTCCCTATTTCCAGGGAAAGCTAGAATATTGCACAGGACTCACAGATTGAAATGCACGCAAAACGTTTGTGAAAACTCAAAGTGTGGACTCATTTGAATTGTTCTATATGTTTAAAATATGTACAAGACTGATGATTTACACCTTGTTACAAAACAGCAGTTCTTATCAATCACTCCAAATACAATAATTGCTAAATCGCTAAAATCGTATTTCCAAATCTCTGGCTTCACAAACTCGACCAGGGCGATCCCCTTATTGAACAAATTGAGTTGTATTGAAACAAGGCACATTGATACCAGTCGTGGCTATACGCATCAGTTGTTAAATTGAAAACAGTTGAAATAAATGATGCCACATATAGGTTAGAATAATAGCAGCCAAAACAAAGGTTTAAATAAACGGTAATATTGTTGACTAAACAACATTTACCAAGCACATGGATGAACAGATTCTACGTTCGTTTTTGCTTGACTTTGTAATGTACCCATACGAAGGAAAACCTTTATCGCAAACCGCAGAGTATTTCCTTATCAATAAGTTGACAATGCGCTGCGGCAGGAAGGCTCAGACTTAATACGTGATTATTCTGGTCATTGGCTAAAATTAGCTGAAGATCAACTCTCAAATGAAGCTTTTGTTGATATAAAGATCAAAAATTCATTGGCCTACAATACAATACGTTATTCAAACAATTGCAAAAGTCGCCTTTATGATAATTTTAACACAAAACGATTTTTTTTATTTTCAACAGCTTCCCGAAATGTAAATGCTTCTGCTGGATGACGGCCGAATTCGCGGGTAGAGGGAGTCCAGTTCATTTAGTATTATTAAGCATGGCCAAATTGGCCTTACCCCCGTGAATCGCGTCAAGACATACCCATACGCTCCTAACTAATGGGTATTCCTGGTTCCCCCCATAATCGCTTCGTTGTTCCAAATCAAACTTATAATTTTGAATGATCTAGAGTGGTCACACTATGATCTATTTTAAATTCTGGAGTAGAGGCGTCAAGCACGTAGCTAATTATTCTCTACATTGTGATGTCCAATGTCGATCGAATCAACTACCTCTTTTCTGAATAATTCCGGTCAATTTTTGCGGGAAAATTTTTTTGCATAAATTTTGCAAAAGAGCTAGAATTAAAAGGAACCCCTGAGAACTTGTGTCTAAAATGGACCGCAAACACTGTTCAAGAATAAAAAGATTCTGAAATAGTTTCGCTGTAAATATCGGGAAACTATCAAGGCGATCGAAAGGGCCTGAAATCCTAACGAAGATAATTGGTCTCACAAGGACGCGCATAAGTTGTTTTCACATGAATTGAACGAGCCAGCTCCAAAAATATCAGCCTTCACAGTCAATGGAATATCGTTGAATTCAGTTCTCATGAAGAACCCAGATCAACTTGCAGCGTTGCCAGGAGCAGTTCAAAAATGTATAAGGAAAAAAGGGTGGCCATCTGCGTGTTAACATAAAATAAATGTATGTCCGAAAACGCATTTGAGAAGCAAATCAACAATCACAATGGTTTTTGCGAAGTGGTGGGGACCCAAATAAAGAACCTTACTAATAGTAATAATACTAATTTTGTTCGATAACCGCAATTTGAGAATAAGGAGGATTTTTTTTGTTGTTTCATCAGCACACTCAACGCAAACTAAAAATTTAATTATTACTTACATAAATCAATAATAATATTAATGTTGTGCATCTTGTAGGTGAGTGAAACAGCAGTAAAACTCCCAACTCTCAAGTCTCAGATTTCAAACAAAATTTCTACTCTGAAGCTAATTTAATGCAGGTTATGACGTTTTGGGCGATTTACTTCACCATTTCGGCGCAGTATGTAAAAAACGTGAATGTACTAAGTTTTGCCGAAAAGTGTCGGCAAGCTTCCGACGCAATAACGAACAACCACTATGTGGATGACTGTTTAGACAGTGTCGACATGGAGGAAGCCGTGGAACTAGTAAAACAGGTTATAGAAACACACCACAATGCGCAGGAATGTGGTGGAACACTGGGAATGTGGTGGAACAGTGAAACTGACACATTTAGTTACTCATTATCTTACCGAAAAAAGGATAGTGATCTCTTGTCGGGTGAAAAGTGACCCACCAAGCGTTGTTAAGGACACTGACAGAAGTCCATATCCGATCCTCAGGTCCTTTTAGATTTTTACTTGTTTTACGCAAAAACTCTACTGCTGGATGTTTGGAGATCATCGATCGACTGGAACGACGAGCAATTCAACAAATAGAAAACTCGGATCCAGTTATTACAACCAATAGCGCAGAAACGAATTTCTCAATAGTATGGAATACGACGAGTTGTCGATGTGAGTGAACATGCACCTTTGCTTGCGATTGCTTACTTCCATATCGTACGTGGCAACGATATACAATGTTCTCTGCCTGCAGCTAAAACGCAAGTCGCAACACATATACTATGCTCACTAATCACGGTGGATCGTATGTTAATAACATAAGATGCTGAGTCCATAATACTGCCGTAACCGTAGGACCTATCGCTCAAACTGAGCTTGTTAAAGCAAACACTGATCTCTAAAGTCGAGCACAGTTCAATGGCTATAAAAAGGAGGTAGAAATAGCTTCCATAGCTTCCTATTTATAAGAGTTCACCATATTTAGACAACCTTGGCATTTTAAGGATAAAAGGGAGGATTGATACTTCGGTAGACTACTTCGGTAGAAGTAGTGAAAACACATAGTCTGAGTTAGAATCGAATGCCTAGAAAAAATTTGTCTTAGAAAAAAAAGGAAATTTATTAAAATATTAAATAAAAAGTAATTTGTACTGCAAATACTGAATATTTGAGCTTAAAGATAAAGTGTTTATTTGAATTGATCCAGAAAAGACACCAAGCAGCGCCGACCTTATAAGGTGAAAAACCGAAAACCGACCTTATATATAAATTGTGATCTCGACGAAGAGTAATACCACAAACATCCTTATTGCGCCATATCGCTAATCTGAATTAATATGGGCGCAAGCGTAGATCACGTATATACATCGCCGAAATTGGTTAAGATGAATTTTTTTCTAAAAAAATGTCTTTGTAGGGTTGCGTATCTTGGTTTTAGGCGGTGCGAGCCAAAAGTTTGGGAAAAATCACAACATTTTCTGCAAAAGTTTTCAGTTTTTAGAAAAATATCTTTTTTCTCACTCAAAATTTAAAAATCTGCGGTTTTTGTTTATCAAATCTTAATTTTAATTAGAAATATTCGAATTACGGGTGTGCTACGTAATCTAACATTTCAAAATCTTGCATAACAAAATCTCGCATTTCAAAATCTCGCATTACAAAATCTTGCATTTCAAAATCTCTCGTGAAGGGTGAATTAAAATATGAGGAGCGAATGGTGAATTAAAATATGAGTGATTCTAAAATACGGGTTTTTATAATACGGAATTTTGAAATACGAGATTTTGAAATGCGAGATTTTGAAATGTGAGATTTTTGAATATTTGTAATTGCTAGATTTTGTAATGAGAGCTTTTGAAATGCGAAATATCGTATCGCTTCCTTCAATACTAAAACTGGGAACTCCCAAAAGCCGCTTAGAATTCATCTCCAGCGCGCAAGGACTTATGGATGTAAAAGAAAAATTCTAAATTTTCGCGGAAAATGTTGCAATTTTACCATAAATTCATAATTTCAACATCAAAATGTCATGAAAAAAATTATCATTATTTATTATTTTTTAACTTGTGAGCAAAAAAAAATGAAAAAGTCAAAATTTTCGCGTAAAATGTAATAAATTTTCCAAAATGTTTAGCTTGCACCTCCTAAAAACGATTGATACACAATCCTACAAAGAAAATTGTTTAGAAAATTTTCGTCTTACCCAATTTTCGCGAGTTTCACTTTAGCCCAAATTTTTTAACTTGTAAAGTAACAAACTCCTATTTTTCTCCATGGTTACAAAATCCGCTCTGATTACGAATGTTTGATTAGTGCTGTCAATATATTTTACGTAATAAGTGTTTCCTAAACTTTTTTTTAAGTAACTGATTTTGAATGAATATGAATGACCTTGATTAGTTTAATAGTGCTTGACAAAAAGTTGAAATTATTCTAAATCTTTTGTTGGTACACATTTTGGCTAAAGTTTACTTTACGTATACATCGAGAAAATCAGGTAAGGAGTATAAATTTTAAAAATTTTTAAATGCAGGATTGTTTATTAACAGTTTTTAGGAGGGGGAAGCTAATTTTTTCCGGAAAATTGCCCCATTTTCCGGGAAAATTTTCACTTAAAAAAATAAAAGTTTCATATTATTTTAGTCAAAATACGTACAAATATGTAATTTTTATAAAAAAAATTGATATTAGGATTGTATCCAAACAGTTTTACGACAGTACAAGTAGTTTTTCCGAGAAAATTTTGGAAATTTTCCAGGAAAATTTTGAAACGTTTTTAATTTTTTGTTTTACTTAGTTTGACACTTAAGAATTGTATAAATTGTGGAAAAGCGGGGGTTTGGGGGCAGCCCCCATCCTCTAAGGTATACAACGAATTAAAATAACATTAAAAAAAAATTATATTTACGAAAGTTGATTTTTTTAACATTTGTGGGACTATCAGAAGAAGCGATAAGAGCGATAGAAACTCTTTGATCTGTGTCTGCAAGGTTGACGAAGCAATTATTATTAATAAAAATAAAAATAAATATTAAAAAAATAAAAAAAGTGAAAATTTTTCCGGAAAAACAAAAAATTTTCCGGAAAAATGTAGCTTCCCCCTCCTAAAAACTGAGAGTAAACAATCCTGCATTTAAAAATTTCCAAAATTTATACTCCTTACCTGATTTTCTCGATGTATACGTAAAGTAAAATTACGCCCACATTTTAAAGACAAAATTTTGAAGAGAATAAAAATATTTCTATTTGGCCGTTAAAGAAGACATTTGAAAAAATTTATGATATTTACAGAATATAATGGAAATACAAGTCGATCGTATTAAAATATGATCAAAACTAATTTATGCTAAAACATTACAAATTTATATCCGACATTCAAATGAAACATTTTGAAAAATATTTTAAAACTTGTTTGTTAAAATTTTGTACAACAAAATCATATGGTTAAAGTAGGTGCATACCCATCAGTGTACTGGTGTGTAAAACTAATCAGTACGTAGCCCTTGTGTCTGGTTTTGCGTACGGTACATTACAACATAAAAACTTGTCCATCGAAAACACAAGAATACATATGTAGCACTAAATAAAACTCACACAATTATAACACTCACACATTAGTTAATTATTTATTTAATTAATTAAATTACGGAAAATTTCCAGTTTAGGTTGTATCAATTTTTTGCAATATCAAGGTAAAAGAATTGCAACCGTTATCAATACGAGATTTAAAATGGCTGTGGCGCTGCATAAAAATTGCCTTGAAACATTAATAAAATAAATTCGACAATAATTTTGGCATTTTGAATTTTCTATAATCGAGTTAGGAATTATAAAGTTAATAATTATTGAGATAATTTTGCAAAATACCGCATTTAGAATATTTAGGAAATCGGCGTATAAATTTCAATTTAAATATGGTGTTTCTAAAATATCTTTGAAATATTGCTTGACGATAGAAATAAAATTGTCGGTCTGTTTTTCAATTAAAGATTAGTGGGAGACTGCCATTTGCAACTGTCTCATTACAGCTTCAATTCAAATACAAAAAACTCTATACATTAATAAATCCGAAAATCAAACGCAACATTTTGAAAAAAAATCATTTGGTTAAAGTAGGTACATACCTATCAGTGTAGTGGTGTGTAAAACTAACCAGTTCGGCTTGTTTTGGTGTACGGTAAATCACAACACAAAAATTTGTTCAGTGAAAACACAACACGATATGTAACACTAATATAAAACCACACTAAAATAATACACACTCACACATTAATTATACGTTATTTATTTAATTAATTAAATATAAACTACACGAACTGAAACACTAAACGAGAAAATACTAAGTCACTACATTAAATACGACACAACTTGTTTTACACTTGCAATTTACATCTCACGCGTTACGAGTCTCAACCAAAACTGAACAATTATAGATTTTATAATGGGTAAAAGAATTGCAACCGTTATTAATACTAAATTTAATAGGGATGCGACCCTAAAATTGATATTATTACTTTTAAGAACTATATTGAGATAATTATGCAAAATACTCCAATTACAATATTTGGGGGCCTGCGTATACATTTCCATTTGAATATAGGGAGTTTTGGAAATATCTTTGTAATTCAACCTAGGTAGATAGGTTGACGATGGGGCTAAAGTTGGCTTTACGTATAAAATTTTTAAATGCAGGATTGTTTATCAACAGTTTTTAGGAAGGGGAAGCTAAATTTTTTTAGAAAATTACCCCATTTTCCGGGAAATTTTTTTCTTAAAAAAAAATTGCGTATTATTTTATTCAAAATACGTACAAAGGTGTAATTTTTATCAAAATTTTGATATTAGGATTGTATCTTAACAGTTTTTCGACAGAACAAGTAATTTTGCAGTTTTTCCAGGAAAATTTTGAATTTTTTTTCAATTTTTTTTTACTTAGTTTGGCACTTGAAGAATTGCATAAATGGTGGAAAAGCAGGGGTTTTGGGGGCGGTAGCCCCCATCCTCTAAGGTATACAACGAACTAAAATTACATTTAAAAAAATTTAAATTAACGATAGTTGAGTCATTTAACTGGCACTATCAGAATATCAGAATATTTGTGGCACTATCAGAAGAAGCGCGATAAGAGCAAAAGGAACTCTTTGATCTGTGTCTGCAAAATTGACGAATCAAATATTATTAATAACAATTAAAAAAATATTGAAAAAATAAAAAAAGTAAACATTTTTCAGGAGAATTAAAAAAATTTATGGAAAAATTTTGCTTACCCCTCCTAAAAACTGATAGTAAATAATCCTGCATTTAAAAAATTCCAAAATTTATATACTTTTCCTGATTTTCTCGATGTATACGTAAAGTGAAATTACACCGACGATGGAAATAAAATTGTTTTAAAAATGTTTTAACAAATTTTCTGACTTAACAAAGGTATTTTACAAAAACAAATTTAATTTCAAAATGACACAAGAAAGGCATTTTTTATGTGATTTTACAAATATATTTTTAATTCATTTTAAAAATGACTTAAAAATGGCATATTTTTTTTCATTTTTCACAAATGTAAATTTTATGTTTATAAAATTTACATTTGTTTTTATTTTAATATACATAGAAAAGCATGAGTAATTTTACGTTTTTAAGAAAATGGTTATGAAAATGTTCAAAAAACAATTGCAACTTTCAAAATGAATTAATAAAAGTATATAACAGAAAAAAGAAAGAGAGAAAAGTAAAAAATAAAATCCTAAAAATTAAAATTCCGGTTAACTGGATCGCGGATAATCGGGCTTTTATTGTTATACATTTTTACGTTTTATTTCGATCTTAAGTACACATTTTATTTCATTTTCAAAATGAATTCAAATATACTCATTTTATGTCATTTTATGTCACTTCTTGAATCATTTTGAAAATGGCTTATGATATGCATTAATAAAGTCAGCATTTTATATTTTATTTTCACTACAGATTTTAAGTCAATTTTAAAATGAAATAAAAACGCTATTTTTAAGTCCGAAAAAACACCATCATTTTTTAATTCAGGGAGTCTTTAAATATAGCACGAATATATTTTTGGCAGCCGAGAAAGACCGTGTGAGTGTTAACAAATATTTGATATGAATCAGTATTTGTTGTATATCGACCGTAATCCTAACACAATGGAGCCACCTGGAATGCCTTGTTATATCTGGAAATGGTAAGTAAGTTTTATTTTGTAAATTAAGCACTCCACGAAAAATTGTTATACCAAAATAAAACCATATTTTGTGGAAAACAATAGTTTGCTAAAACTGCAATAACTCAAACGCGATTTAACGTACATCAATTTCAAAGTCTCATTCTCATGGTTTCTAAATTCTCTATAAAAACGCTTATTTGGATAAGTGAATGAAACATCAGGAAAGTTCGGTGTCAGTCTTAAAGTTTAGTATTTTTGTCTCGCTAAAAACATTTTTGTATGACTCAAAAAAAGTCATAAAAAACAAATTTTAATAAAAAACAGACCCAGCATCGAAAAAAAGACTAAATTTCCGACATTTTAAAATTAAAAAAAAAATTAAACGGAGACTTCACCAAGATACAAGCGTTTGAAAATAGGGTATTTTCTAAAAATTTTACTGTTGCGTTTTTTATTTTGCACAATGTCTAATAAAGAAAATACAAAATTATTATTGTGAAATTTTAATTCTTTAGGTAACATAAAATAACAAATATGACTTTAAGTTTTCTGAAAGCTAAGTGTCACATCTATGTTTTCCTAAAAAATTATTTGCTGACGTAGAGTAATATTAAAAATTAAATGATACAGAAAATTGCGATAAAAAAAATTAATTGTAAAAGTTTTGTTTAAATTTGAAACATTTTTTAACTAAATAATTAATAATTTTATACATTATTTAAAAGAGAATATTATCAGCTTTTTAAAGAAATTAATACTTGAAAACAAAAATGGTTATTTCCCAAGATATTGAAGTTTCTTTAATACAAGGTACTGTGTCGGAAGGCTCCTCTTTAAATATCAATAACTTGATAGGGGGGCTCTAGCGTGCGAAGTGATAAAAGTAAGCTTACCTTCGTTTTTAACAAGGAACCAAACGGTACCATTTGTAGATGATAATTAATATAAAATACAAATTATCAGATTATAGTGTATATGCATTAATAATATTATAATACAGGAAGCCAGTTTTTTTAACGATTTAAGTATGAACTGATATACGGACAAATTAAATAATTCTTGAAGGTTTAATATTTCTTAATAAATTTTAAGTTTGAATTTCTTGTATTTTTTAAGTTCTGGAATACGATTCTAAAGTAAACAGAAACTTGAATATTGCTTAACCAGATTAAATGAAATTTGATATGACCTGCGGAAATTGAATTCTAAAATTAAATTTTTTTGAAGTTGTGGCATTAGAACTATACGCATTTCTAAGCCGATTTTTATAAAATCCGATTATACATCGGATGATGATTATGAAACTCTGTCAGATTAAATATATTTAGATTTTCTACAGCCCAGAAATATTTGGTGAAACTCCATACTTAAGCTTTTCTCATAAATTGCAAATATTTTGAAAAGTGTATTATTAATGAGAAAACGTTATAACTGTTTAAAACTGTTAACTGTTTAAAACTGTTTTTTTCATTCTTATTACTTTACTATAAATAAAGAGATCGTAGTGATTGTAGATCGTAGTGATTGTGGCAGCTATATTCTGAAAAGTATATATAACATTCACGAAAAAAGCATTGAAAACCAAAATATTGTAAATTAAATGTGAAACAAAATTTTTTTAGGTCATTTTAATTTATTTTCCGTATTAAAATAAAGTAGCCATGAAAAATGTTGATCTGGCATGTTTCAGAGATTTAACATTCGCTATATCGCTGCAGTCAAAATATAAGATTTTTTAAAAAACCTCTGATTACATGTGCGTAAGCGTTTCTGTCCAGACAAACACACTAGATTCTCTACAGCCCAGACGAATTGACTGATCGAGATGAAATCATGAAAGGTTATAGCAATCGCCATCTGGATGATACGGAAACCGACGAAACTCGGTACCAACAGAACGGCGCTGCAAGCCACACAGCACATGGAGAGTATACACGAGCAATTTGAAAACAACGTTATCTCGTGCAGCGCCGACATGAACGGCCCACCGTGATCATGCACTTTAACGTCCTTCGACTTCTTTCTTTGGGGCTATTTTAAATCGCAGGTCTATGCGAGTAAATCGCAAACAACTAGACCTCCCGAATACGTATTACCAAGCAAAGCCACGACGGACATTTTAACGACGCTATATTCCATAATTAAACCATAAAACATTCTTTCAAACAAAAGAAAAAAATTAATGGATATCTCCCACAACATGTTTTATCTATACATTTAAAAATCGAGCGAATTGAAAGATCCTTTATGTAACATTTACGAAATAACGATTAAAAACAAAATGAGTATAAATTTAATTTCAAACACATTTAATTTATTATGTGATAAGTTTCGTACCGATATTTTTATCAGAAATGATGAGTTTTTATTAAGTTTAAAATGAAAGTTTTTTTCACCAAAGTTCAACATCTATATAGTCGGATTGACTATTCTGAATAAATCTTCATACTTTGTAACATTTTTCCATTAATTGCGAGTTTTTTGCAAAATTTATTGGAAATCTATGTACCAGAAGTGGCAGCTTCCACGAAACTTTTTAAATTTTTGCACTGATGTTGAATAGTTATAGATTTAAAGATGAAAGTTGCTCACCGATCGTAATCAGATAATGAAAAATCCCTTTTGTATCCTGCTCCTATCGGGATTTGACCCCGGTACATCCAAACGCCAATGCTTTAACCACTGCGCCATTTGGTCGATACACCCCTCTAACTGTTTACAAGTTTCTCTGCAGCAATGCACTGTGTTTTTGCCTCGGAGACGCTGGCGTTCATGCGTAATGTTTATAAAAAATGTCAATAAAAGTTTGCTTTACCTAGTATAAAGTTTAGGAACACGAGACTATAAGTATCTCGGATTATTATATGTATGTGAAGCTAGCACGAAAAACAAGCCCGAAAACACCTTTTCAATTTTGGTGTGTTTTTTTGCTAAATTAAATCCCGAAAATTTACTGAAAATGCAACGAAAACGAAAATTGCATCCCGAACTATTTCTGAAGTTGTATTAAATAAGTAGTAATTATTATCGGTGAAAAGGAATAAATATCACGGTTTTATTTGCTCTACTTAGACTACATATTAATGTAAAGTATTTGACAACAAACCACCTTACCTGGTAAACTATGTGAAAACAAAAAATTTAAATGAGTGCTGTTGTACAACAAAATAAGTATTCTTATTATTTAACTACAGAAGACACGAAACATGTAATCATCATAAGCATACACTGTGGTGAGATTGCCCACAAAGATTTAAAATTTTTAAAATGCTTAAGAACAAGAAAATCAAGCAATTTGTCCTTATGGTTTCAATGTACCTTTGGTTTGATCTAAAGAATCGATTAAATTAATTAATTATTTGTGGAAATCCTAGAGATAACTCCATCGGGAAGTTAAGTTTCCATCTATCACCTAAGGTCCATCTATCACCTAAGCCACACAAAAAAGCTGTCTTGGAATCATGACTATGAGATCCTGATCTTAAGGAAGTTGTCCTTATGGTTTTGATGTTCTTCAGGTTTGATATGAAAGGTCATATCATGAGCTTTTGGTATGGCTTAGGTGATAGATGAACCTAACTTTTAAACTTAATTTCCCGCTGGAGTTATCTCTAGGATTTCAACAAATAAATAATTAATTTAATCGATTTTTCATATGAAACATGAAGAACATCCAAACCATAATTACAAATTGCTTGATCTGCTTATTCTTAAGTATTTTAAATATTTTAAATTTTTGTGGGCAATTATGACCAGCGTCTACGCGTAATTCGGAATTATCGACGTGGTGGTGTCGAAAATAGTGTAGACAATCCATTTTGGCGTAGATAATGTCGGTAATTCGTAGAGTATGTAGAAGATTCGTAGACAATGTAGATTATTGCTTTTTTGTTGTTTCTCTATTTTTCTGTACAGAAACTTACAGTTTTACAGTTAAAATTGCGAAATTCGAATATTTTGAAGGTTATAATTTAATTTTTACAAATCAAATAAGTGAGATAGATCACCATCATCGATCTGACACCAGAACATTTCAGTAGAACCAAAAAACCGATCAAACTTATGTTGGAAACAGACGTGCGGAAAAACGCGCGTTTTAATTAGAATACACTACTTGATA
Organism: Nephrotoma flavescens; assembly: GCA_932526605.1. Lineage (NCBI taxonomy): Eukaryota > Metazoa > Arthropoda > Insecta > Diptera > Tipulidae > Nephrotoma > Nephrotoma flavescens. The sequence continues at coordinate 75,128,865 of OW052220.1, forward strand.
TGAAATGAAATACATATATTCCGCACAGTAGGCGTTTTTCCGCAAGTTGTCTCTATTTCTAAAAAAACGCAAAAACGCTTTACAGCAGTGTTGACAAGACAAAAGAATAACAAATAAAATTAATTTTTGCCTACTTCACGGTATAATTTTAACTTTTGATTATAGTTGACATTTTCGTGAAATAAAGATGGAGGAGCATATAATTGAATTTATAAAGGAAAATGAGTTTATTTATAATAAAAGACATCGCAATTATAAAAATGTATTTTTACGCGACAAAAAGTTTGATGAGTTAGCCAAAAAATTAAACATACCTAGTTAGTACTAAATATTAATATATTTATATTAAATATATACTCATACAAAATTTATTGTGAATAAAATTATTTTATTTTGTAGTGGAAATTGTAAAATCCAAATGGAAATATTTAAAAGATAAATTCCAAAAGGAGAATAATAAACTAAAAAAAAGTGTTTCGAGAGATAGACACCCAGCCCTACCAAGAAATGGAAATGGTATGAAGCAATGCAATTTCTGAACGATGTTGATACGGCAAATAAAAGGTAAACTTTTAAATTTCTCAAACGAAATGGCCTATTTGACACTTTTTATTTATAGAACAACTGGCAAATATAACTCAAACAAAATCGATGAATACTCGGAATCTTGAAGGTTAATTTGAGCTCTGCATCAAACTCTATATTTGAAGTAGAGTGGAGTAACAGCAGTTTCGAAGTAGGACTCAACCATGATTTGAGTGTGCCATTGCCAACTAAATCGGCACCACATCCATCACCTTTTAATTTCACGAGCCAGCTGGGATATGATATTAGCAATACTCCATTAACTTCAACACCAAAGAAGAGCACAAATTTCACCAGCTGATTTTGGCAGAATGCAAGTTGGAATCATCCAACTTGTTAATGAAATTTTGTATAACGAAAAATAAAAAAAAATTGACAGTATTTATTTTTATTAGTTACATAGAAAATGTTCTTTATTTATTTGTTTGCATTATTGAGGTAGCCTTTTAAAGCATTTCTAAGTGAAAACGCTTCTCTGCTGGCATTGAACCTTCTAAACATCCGATATTGAGGTAGAGGATCGACTGCGTTTCGCGAACCACCTGGTATAATTTCATTTTCCTCATTAGTGTGATCGACAAAACTGTTTGGAAGGTAGTTGGCAGAGTTGTGCAGCCTTATAAAGTTGTGGATAACTAATGTGGCTCGTACAATTTTCTCGGCATTCTCGGGGAACATATTTAAGGAATTTCCGAGAACACAAAATTTCTCCGTTAAAATGCCAAAAGTGTTTTCGATTTTTACTCTCGCCGATAATAATTTTTTATTGAACAACTCCTTATCTTTTGTCAGGAGTCGCCCAGGATATGGCCGCATAAAATTGTGTCGCAATGGAAATGCGGCATCACCGATGAAGAAACATGGGAACTCCTTATTCGTTCGGGGAAATTTTTTAGTCTTTGGTATATTAATATTCCCTTGCAATATCTGATTCCCGAAGTCGCTCAGTTTCAAAATTCCACCATCACTCTGGCTCCCATATGCACCAACATCTACGGCCGAAAATAGATAATTGCTGCCACATGCTGCAAGCAAAACAATGCTGTGGTACTTTTTGTAGTTGTAATATTGGGAACCAGAATGCGGTGGAGATTGTATTCGCATGTGCTTCCCATCGATTGCACCTGCGACATTAGGCATCCCGGTATTGGTATAAAAGTCATCAATAATTTTTATGTACTCCCCTTCAGTCAGTCGGTGGAGACAGGTAGATGCTGCTCAACTCATTCCAAATTATTTGGCACACCTCTTATACAATGTCACGCACGGTTGACACTCCAATGCGAAAACTCCATGACAATATTTGCCATGCTGGACCATGGGTTAAATATCGAAAAGTTACAGCTAAATGAATTAGTATTATATTAATATTAAATTAATTCAAAATAGTAGTAGTAAGCTTACACTAGTGTCAAAACCAATCTAAATTCAGGATCAATTGGAGTCCGTATACAATTTTCTTTTTAAATTTATTTTTTAATAAATTATGTAAAATTTCGAACTCCATAGCTTTCCTAAATTACTCTGGATCTTGTTCTTTAATTTTTAGGAACATTTTAGAAAAGAATCCGTGCATTTCCCGTTCATCCTCCGTAAATATTTCACGAGTCCATATCCGCCTAGTTTTTGTTCTTCGTTCGCACAATCGAACTAATTTGATGAATTGTAGGTAATACAAATAAATCAAAATCAATCATTAAAACCATCATATTTAATTATATTCATTTTCAATATTTTAATTTTTATAATTCAAAACAAATGGAAATCAATCTATACACACAAAAGTCTATATGAAACTGACCGTACGTAAAAAACTTTTACTACCAACCAAAAGAAACGCCATGTAAAAAAACGCGCATCGTTTGACTCGCGTATCCGCCTGCTTATCCACAAGCGTTTTTCCTCACGTCTGTTTCCACCATTAGTTTGCCCGGCGCTACAATGACTTTATTTATTGGTTTGTTTATGGAAAATAAACCAATTTTAGTCGGGTTTTAAAAAAAAAGATGTTGTTGCCAAGAAAAAGCAGATATAAGGTATTGCATGTAATTTTATGACACATAATAAAAAATTTAAAATTAAGAATTAAAAGAAACATTTTACTTCAACTAATCTTTACATAATTATGCTGAAATTATTTCAAAAGTTTCATTTCTCTCAACATTACTTTCCCGAGTATGTGAACTTAAATCATGAAACGAATGGCAATCCTGTGATATTACAGATTTTAAATCCTAGAGATGGTTCTATTTTTTGGGTAATGAACTGTGCATGATTTAAAGTAGGAGACACGGTTTTGCAACTCGTTGGGAGTTATTGAAATGAATCATTAATATTTAATTGAACTCGTGTGTCTCAGGATCTTACAAAATTGCATTTATGGTATGTCTCTATCACATGAAAATCTCTGTTGGTCGGATTGTGGTATAGCGTTGAGATTCTGAACCAGTGAAATCTTGGGTCACTTAATGACTAGCACAGTTGTAAATCGTGAAGATGGCATTAACATAATAAATTGATTCTGCAATGCCTTGAATTCGAAATGCTCCTTACGCGCGTTCTCCCAACTTTCAACGTGTTTCTTCTACTGTCTCTCAGCGATATTTTTATTTTCATACACAATACATATGTCGCATCGAAACTTCTTAGGAGTGCTGTGAAAGCTTTAATTCCAAGACATTGTTTCTGGTTTTCAGTGCCCATTTCTATATCAAATCCATGGCCAAACAATATGAAATATATATTTTTTTAAATATCTTTTTAATTACTGTAAATTTTCATAGAACTATAAATAAAAGTGTTTTTTTACATATTTTTATTCCTATGTATATATTCTTTGAATATATGAAACGAAAAAAGATACACATTCTAGATCGGGCTGGCAATTCGCCAGGTATAACCCTATTGAAACTATTTGGGCTAATTAAACCAGCGAAATTGTCGAAAAAAATCCAATTGTCGAAAAAAAATCATCACAACTAACTCAAAGTTGAGGAAATTAAAAATAGTTGGTACAACGACTCATTAATCAAGCTCAATACTTAATTTTTTAAAAGTTCATATTAATTTGGAAAGGTACTGTAATTGGTTTAAAGCCACAAACTGTTGATCAAAGTTCAATTTGTTTGTCATTTTTGATATAATGGGAAACTTATTTTGCAAATCGCTCATAAATTTGATCAAAAACTCTTTTTCTCCAGGAAAAGATTTGACACGAGAGTTCCCGTGGTTTATCCCGAATTTAGAATCATTCATTCCGCATGCATTTTCCACTTTAGTCCAAGGGGTCCTTTCCACTGTAAATCTAGCTAGGTTAATAGTTTTGAGAAACATATTCCGACGTCCTGGTACAAAATCGTGACGATTATGCAATCCAACAGTTAAAAACACGTAAAGTAAAATCGCGACCAACTTATGAAAATGGTTTGGCAACATGTGCGCTGCATTACTATAATGTCAGCTGAAGAAATCGATTTTAAGAAAATTGTAGTTATCAAATTGTAAAATCTTACAACTCTAGCGCCATATAGTACATGCATTATATAGAGTAACATTTTTGCCTATCAGAGAAATTTAACTTTTTACCGCTTTTAGATGTGAAAAAATACTCGAACTAAACTAAACTGTTAAAAAGTTTATTTTGAAATTGTCAACGTCACTTGCAAAATCAGAATTACCAGCAAATCAAAAACCATCAGCTTCACCTGCCTGTGGTAATACAAATTTGTGACTTTAGATCAAAATTTAGATCATTGCCATTTTAAAATTTAGGCTCGAATTTTTTAATGTAAGGCTTCATTTCTAGCCAAATAGTTCCATTAACAAAGGAATTCAGGAACATTTACTTATTGGTAACAGAAACAATAATTTTCGACATAGTCTACATTTTCGACGTCATTTTTAAATTCTCTACATATGTTCTCTACACGTGTAGAATATTAATTATCTACGCGGTGTAGACAATACCGCACAACGCTGATTATGACACAGTGTATGCAAAAGATGATTACATGTTTCGTGTCTTCTGCAGTTAAATAATAAGAATACTCATTTAGTTTTACAACACATACTTTACATTAATGTGTAGTCTAAATAGAGCAAATAAAACCGTGATATTGATTCCTTTTCGCCGATATTAATTACTATTTATTTAGTACAACTTCAAAAATAGTTCGGAATGAAATTCTCAATCTTCTGGCATTTTTAATAAATTTTTCGGCATAGTATTTAATTTAGCAAAGAAACACACCAAAATAAAATAGGTGCTTTCGGGCTGGTTTTTTCGTGCCAGCTTCACATACATTATTATTATGAATTTTACTGGAAATAAAATAATAAATTCTAATTTTCATCCGAAGCTTCTTTTTTGCTCAAATTCTAAAAATTCATAAAATTAACTTACATTTGACGATATTTTAGAAAGTTATAACAATTGTTAAATAATCCAAAAATAATCGTTTATTAAATTTGGTTATGCAACCAGTACCATTTGGTTTGAACTAATTAGTTTAAAACAAAAAGCCTATATAATATATGTTTATCTAGAAATCTTAATCTTAAATCTGATTCTGTTTCCTGCCAATCAAACTAAATTGAAACTATTCTTTCGGAAAAGTGTTTGTAATCAGCAATAACTTTAAAGATCAAATTTTCAGATATCAAACTTTCATTACTGTCAATCATCTGTTCAAGTGCAAAGAGATATTAAAAAAATTAAGATTTATTTAATTGGTCCATATTTTATACTTAAATCGTTAAAAACTGGCTACCTGCGTTTTTAATATTATTAATGTATATAACATCTTTTAATTTGTATGATATACTAACTATCGTTTATATACATATTATCATTAGAATATAATATATGTACAATATATATACAAAAACAGGATATCTGCAGATAACCACTTTTCCAGTTTTTATAACCAATCGATGCGGAATTAGTAATTCTATATATTACACAGAACAGTTTTTTAAAATGTTCATTATTTTCATAGAAAATCAACAAAACTTCGATTTCCTTCCATAGAAATACACTACGACTTCAAATTTTAAATGCGATTTTCCAACATTTATGTTTTTGCAGTTATCTTGTTTTTGTTTAATTCCACAGATATTTCAGTCTGAAGTACACGATCATTGTAAAATAATGAACAAAATACGAATTTAAAAATTTCGTTTATCTATTCATAATATTTATACACTGGGGTGGGATGTTGTAACATCACTATTTCGATACTATCGAAATTTACATCTCTTTCTTCTTAACGTTTTTTCCATTTATCAATTACGTTGTTTCTAATGCGATCTCTACCTAATCGAAGAAAATATTATGTCGTTCTACTCTTATTCGATCACTACATATTTTATGAGTGATACTTTATCGAAAAACAAAAAAGAGATAAATAAAAAAATTATTCTAGTAGCGTGCGATCGCAATATTGGAAGCAAAATTGAAAAGCAAATGGCAAGCAATTTTATTTAAGGAAAAAGAGATATAATATTCGATAAATATCGAAAAAAGTGATGTTACAACATCCCACCTCTGATCTTCGTTTCTTTCCCCATTTACCTATGATACGGATTTTAATTGCGACTTAAACAAATTTTCGGTGCAACCACACTAACACAAACATAAATGAAATGAATTTCAAGGCGATTTTTGACTCATTTCAGTTTAAATTTTATTTTCGAGAGAGCACAACAAAACAATATAAAAGACACATGCATATACATTATCTATTACGACTAGTTGGCCTTGAAAAAATAATGAAAAAACCAAAAATCTCGTGTGACATCAGCCATACCCGGCCACCGGGAATTGAACCCGGGACCTCTGGTCGCTGGAGCAAGCATGCTGACCACTTTGCCATCGGGCTTCAATACTATCTCTCTAAAATATAATTAAATTGATTTTTGGTCGTTCTGATATTCAATTCCTCAATCAAACCATGATAATGACACATAAGTTTTGTAGATAGTTGTAAAGCACAGACCAAAGTAGCACAATAGTCTTTAAGGCGCACCTCTTATTCCCAAGAATATTTAAATTGTTCTCGTTTTTAGTATACATTTCGAAAGATTAAGTACAAAGGATTTTAAAATCTAATAATAATAATAAAATATACCGAAAGCTCTATATTATGTTATTCGGATATAAACCTAAAGCACAATGTATTATACACGAATCTATATAATACATAAACAAACACGAATTAAAAACTATTTTCGTTTTGAATAAATTATTTAATTCAGTAAACAATATAATACCATATTGCATTTCAAATGGCCATTAATGTCTCAAAACGTGTACACAAAAAATACAAGTTGAGAGGTAAAATTAGAAAACAAATAATCAACAAAACATTTCGAACGAAAAGCTTAAACTCGTAACATTGAAATATTGAACTCAGATTTTTATGTCTGTGTGAATAATATTTATTTGTATAATAAGTGTGGGTGTGTGTAAATAAAGAACTCGTTTGAATAACGATAATTCGTATAAAAGGATCAACACATTATTTTTCCATTAAATGTGCCGCTCTTTAAAATTTATAATTAATTTCATGTTTCATGTGCTTTGATTTTTTATTGTATGCTTATTATTAAGTTGTCTCACACAATCACGCCACTAAAGCAATATTTGCTTATGTATTATATCTATCATATAATCTAAAAATCGATATAAAAAAAAATTTTATCCGTTAATAAGGATTACCTAATTTATAAAGTATTTCACATAAGCTTTACAAATAAATGATTTTAGTTTAGTAAGCATTCATACGTGTACTAAATTTTTTAGTAAATTTACTTGAAAACTTTCCCCAACATATAAAAACCATATTTTTCCCTTTTTTTGTATTTTTCTTGCTACAATTTAAATAACGCGCTATCTGTGTAAAATGTAAAAAATATTAAATTCGAAAATTTTACTCACCAAATAAAATAAGCAAAAATAGGTGAATATATTTTCGGATCATACTGATGTCTTCATCTGCAAAAAAAATAAAAAGCTTTTATTAGGAAATGTGTACTAAAATTATTTGGTTTCGGTAATGGTTGTACATTATATAGTTCATTATATTTACACAAGGATATTCATAATTTTTTAGCACAAATGTTATTGTGTCTAAGCTAAGCCTTTGATTGGTAATTTATAAAGCTTCATATTTTTGTAGTATTTAAATTCATAAGTTGGAATGAAAGCTCGTAGAAGTATGAAAAGAAATCATTTATGAAAATTTTTTGCATTTCACGATAGAGGATATACCAAAATCTTTATACTGTAAATTGATTTGTTATGGAAGTTATACGTATTTGATTGAGCAAGTTTGTGCTTCTAACGGTAAAATTTGTGCATTGCTTATTTTGGGAGATATAATGTGGGATTTCTGATGGTATTGTTACACTAGAAATCCCATAAATCCGAAAAACACCGACGTATCTGTTTTACTTAGGTTTAATTGTGTTAAACTTCTCATTACAAAAATAATTTAGTTCTCCTCCAAAATTGGTTGGAATTATTTCTAGTAGAACGGGCATATCTCACCAAGGATATATGTTGATGTAAAGATTTATCATGTTAAAAAAAAATTCAGGTTCTTCTAGCCAAATTATTTATTAAAATTTATATGACCTGATAAGACCACCATTAACTGTTCACCAGAACAGTTTGATTTGGTCACAGGCAACCTTTAATTTAACTCTATTTTCACAAAATAATTTTTAAAAAATATCAGGAATCTCTAGGAATCCTAAGTTTTATTAATGAAATTACTTAACCTTCATCAGCATAGAATGAGTCTCGGAGACATTTTAAATTTATCTCAGGACATAAACATATTTTAATTTTTTTTTATAAATATAGGCCAAACTGAACAATTTTAGAAAAACAAACACGAAAGCATGAGATGAGTCTAACATACTCACTATGTATTTCCACAATAAAATACAAAAAAAAATCATTTTGATTATTTTTTGTATTTCTGATGTCTATTGATAAACTCCAAAATAATGAATGACCTACTATTGCTCATTCATTATTTCGGAGTTTATGAATAAAACAAATTGTTTCTCTTTTCTGGCTATAATGAATTTAGTAAGAAAGAGATATCACCACAGTTGAGCTGTATATTATTGTACAACACAATATAGTGTAGTTTTTTATCTCAAATCCACCACAACTGCATTTTTGTGCAAACGACTAGAGCGAGATAAAAATTTTAATTGGAATAAGTATCCGGTTCCACAAGGAAAAACTCCTGCACGTAATTTGATCAGAGGTAGTATTATCGAAGTCAAACTTCCATTTCGAAAGTATATTGAATCGACGCTCTACACTTTTCCCCTTTCAAGCTTCTCTTTCAGTACGTGAGATTTATGATAAATCAACAAGATCAGCCAGAAGCAATCGCGATAAATTTGCCCCTTTGCCGTGAAATTTGGGGAGTAATATACACTTATTTTTTAAAACATTACATTCCAAGGGTAAACGTTTCAATTGAGAGCAGTTGGTGTCTTTTCGTGGGAGAGTATCCTACAAACAATACTTTCCGTTCAAACCAGACAAAATATGGGATGAAAATATGGTGGATCTGCGATAGTTCGAATAGCTACCCTCTTAAAGGTAATCCATATTTAGGAAAGGACGGTCATCAAAGAGGAACCAATTTGGCGTCGAATGTTGTAATGAACTATGCACACCATTTTGCTACAGCATTAGAAACGTCACACTTGACAACTTTTTCGCAAAGTTTTGAATTGGCACAACGACTATTAAGTGTTGGATTGACATGTGTTGGCATACTTCGTAAAAATAAAAATTGTTTCCCCAAAATGTTTTATCTAATGACCGTGTTTACATTAGGCATTTTATTAATGGATTTTTTTCTCTATTCATACAAAACCGGTTTTGTGTGATTTTATTTTTGGGATTTTTTTTACACCAAAGTTTTGTTGGTTTCTTTGGATTCTACTAACACAAATAAAAATGAATAAACCAATTCTCAAGGTTACATTATTTTTTCAAATTTTGTTGTCAGTTTTCATTTGTGTTTTGGAGAGTAAATATTTTTAATTACATATATATGCGTACGTGTAAACAAAAATACAGTGGTTTTATATATTAGAAACGATATTAATATTTTGGTTAGAGTATACTGGTTTTTAACATCAAATTTTATTTACTTTACTAAAGGTTTTTCAAATACATACCAATTTGATTAATTTTTCTGAATATAACAACAATATAAGGGAAAAAGTAAAAGTTCGGAGAATTGGTTTCGTATACTGGCACATACTTTAATACGGTAATTTAAAAAATATCCCTGCCTTTATAGTCCAGTTTATGTCTAATTTTATAAATAAACCAGTGCCAAGTGAAAAATTGAATTTCATATTAAAGGAACTGAAAACAATTAAACCATCAGTTACAATTGATGAAATTCAGGGCTATACTTTACTATCAATATACACCTACTATAGGGCTCATTTTTATAATAGATTTGTACTTTTGTTGACTATTTTTCCACTAATTCTTAATTATTTAATTTAATTTATTATGTTATTTATTTCGGTTCTTATAATAATTACATATGTTGATTATTCATTCAAAAAAAGTTTAAAAAAAGAATATGATAAAAAAAGAATATGAAAAAATACATTAAATTTTTTTGATTAGGTTGATGTATCGATACACTAACACAGTTAGCTTTTTGTGAATAAACATCATAAATAATGTCTAACTTGTATTGTCGTTGTACTAGAAAATTTTTAAACACACTCCTGGTTCTTAAAATAAGTTGGAACAAAAGTTGAATTTAAAATTAATACATAGTATATTTAACTTTTTTCATATAGGGATAGAAGACAACTCAGAAAATCGCAGCGGCATCCCAAAAAATTTTGGATGATAGCGAAATTACCACACAAAAAGTAAATTAAATCGTAAAATTTTATTTGGGACTCAAGCATATTTTTTTCAACTCAACCTAAAAAGCAACCGCCACAACGAGAAGAACAATTTTGTCGCTACTCGTGTAGACTTCTAAAAAAAATAAACTTGAAATAACTTTTGAAAAGTTAGAAATCGAAATAATCTTATTAGTTAATAAGAAAATTGATGAAGAGCGAAAATATATGGAAACCAACAATTATTGCTCTCCCAACGGCTCGCTCCACCTTAACAACCTTTTCCTCAGATTCGTCAAGTATACCATCACCCTCAACATTCAAACTTTTTAATTATCCCCAAACCACTCAACAACCGTCAAATTTTGAACCCACTTCAGTACCCATTCATATAAAAAATAAAACACGTTATACGACAGCGCATACAAAAAATCCCAATACTCCATCACCACCAGCATATCCCCTCCTAACCGACTCCCCTACATACGTCGAAGAATAAATTAATTTTGATTCAAGGGTCTCATCTTACACTTCTACCCTATTAAAAAAAAATATCTCCATCACCCTTAATAAATAACCAGTTCAGTTCCGTTCAATATAATAAAAGTACATACTCTGTCCTTTATGAATCGCCCGTACAAGTGGCGCGGTAGTTAAAGCTTCGGCACTTGGGCCGGGATATACTGAGTTTGAATTCCACTAGAGGCAGGATTTAAAGCGAAATTTCTTCATCGATTATGATCGGTGATCTTAACAAACAATAACTTAGATCCTCTGTTGGAGTGCAGAGTTCAGCGCGAACCCATCGTCCATATGTCTGTGTGCAGGTTGACATGGAGGTTTTGTTGTCGGACACTTTTCCCAAATTTACATCTATTATTGCTTCGGTTATCTATCGTCTGTTGCCATGTGGTATTCTCAACTTGCGCCGCGATATTTTGAATGTCAGCAATATTATTCTGATCTTACATTTGAGAATCTTCCCTGTACCACTGACTTTTGATAGCTAACAAATTGTGTAGTACACAGCAGCATTGCATAATATTTATAACTTTTTCTTGATAGAGATTTATCGGTTGAAAAATTTGGAATCGCCTGCTCAATATTCCAAACGCCCTTTTGTAACAATTCAGTTGAATTGATTGCACAAACTCTAAAATTTGGGTTGATCTCCCCGGGATAAAAAAATTATATTTTGTTAATAAGCTAACCGTAATTCATATTTTTGTTTACGCGTATGAAATATTTTGGATAGCGGAAAAGATGGTTTGGGCGGGTAAAAAGAACATAAAAAAAGTTTCGGTCTGATATTTTTGATGGGGTTTAAAAAAAACTGATTATTAAGTATCGAAATTTGCAATCAAGTGGTTGTCCGCTGCAAATATTTTAAAATAAATAAATTTATGTACCAAAATTTAAAATTAAAAGTAAAATTAATTATTAAGCCAACAAAATTTATTAAAATTAATATGAGGTGTAGTTTTGTGAAATTGTTAGTTTGAAAGGTTGAGGAGGATACATACAATTATTTATATCCGAAAAACCTTGACATTAAATAATTAAAACTGGATAAATATGTAACCACGCTTAATACTAAACAATTTGGTATAATATAAACTTAACTTCGAAAACAAAAAAAAAATCTAAAAGTGTATTTATAAAATAAAACTATTATAAACCTAAACATGTATATCGCAAAAAACATTTAAAAGTTCTAATTAAACTAAAAATTGACAGTGAATAAAATTTGAATTGTAACGATAGCATAAAATTGGTTGTAAGTATTTATTATTTGAAAACACCCTCGTACTTCTTCAGTGTGTTGAGAAGAACTTTCGAAACGACTCTCATTTTATCAGTCGTTTACCCTACAATCTGTATGCAGAACGTCTTAAAAATCGAAATCTTGAGGTATAAACGTAAAACGTAATAAACGCCCGTAAATAAACGTTACCTTGTCGACGAGTTTGTGTCTAACCGCCTATTGACAACGTTAAGGCTATAAGTGATAGTGAACTGTTGGATGCCGTTGGTCGGGAGTATAGTAAGAAACCGTATTTACTGGGAAAACCAAGAGCTGGTTCTTTTCATTGAATGTGGTGCCGTAAGCTGTTTGGAATACACAAGAGGACCTGAGATTTCAACAGGAAAAAAAAACACCAATGTGGACCGTACGGTAATAAATTTTTGTAATCAATTTTAACTTTAAAAACATTAATGTCATTCAATTAATACGTAGCATAATGATTCCGATATTTTATTGTTTTCTATTCCTTTTATTATCACACATTGTAAAATTTGTTTGTCTTGAAATTTTTGTATAATTTAATTTTGGTAGAGGTGTTTTCGCGCTATATATATATTTGTATGGGTTCATCAATTCGGTATCGAACTATCAGTTAGGATTACGTTAACCACCATGTACTAATTCTTTTTGATAATCGTGAGTAAAGTGAAGGGTGGAATGATGACAGGTGTTTCCATAATATCATAGCACAGTTGATAGGTCGTGTATTGTGTCTGAATTTTACGAATCCCCCCATTGCCCTGAGTCCGTAGCCGGAAAAGCTGTGCTCAGACATATTACAGGATGATTTTTGTATTCGATCAATTAGTCGGCCGTTACACTTTTAAAGTTTTGTTTTGTTTTTTGAACTTGGCTTCAACTATTTCAATAAGCTTTGTGTGTTACCACATCGATTTCTGGTTTTTGTTTAATCTTTCAAGCCACAACGTTGCTTTCCGTTTAAATTTTATTCCTTTTTATTTTTTTCAATTGCAGCCGAAAACAAAAGACAGGCAGTTGACGCCATAACTACAACCGCAGCATCTTCATCATCATCAGCATCGCTTTTCAAAAATGATATAGCCGGTATTAAATTTTTTGGATTATTCTCCATACTATAAACTGTGGTAATTTGTTTATAGATTTTAGTTTAAAAATAAGAATACATGAGAAAAATAAATCGCAATCAGTTCTTACAAATATTCTCTTATATTTACAAATCATTTTTCATTAAGTTTTCACTATTTCATTAAGTTTTCGAAAGTTAATTATTATATTTATTATTTTAATTTCATGATCACAATTAAATTAAATAAAAACACAATACAACATATCGTTTATATAATCAAAAATATTAATACACAACAAAATTAATACAAAACTACAAGAACTAGTGTTTATAATCTGTATTTTTGAAACTTGATATAATTATTTCAAAATTGCAACTACAGCAAAAATATTTTTTTAAGCAGAGCATAATAAGGTTTTCTGTTTGAAGAACAAATACGAAATGATAATATTGTTTACACACACATATGAAAAAAGTCCTGTTTTTAATGCTAAGTCTAAGCGATGAGAGATTTCGTTGCCGAAGGATTCGGACTAAAATGCCTAATGTAAACACCGCGATTCGTTAACGTTTAGCAGAATCAAATAAATTTGGATTTCGAAAAATTTTGGCAATCGTCAGTTATGTTCCTAAAAAAAATCGAGCTGGGTTTTTACTGTCATCTGTGCACCACGATGATAAAATAAATGTAGCAATCCATAAAAAATTGGTATTAATTCACAATATAATTCAACGAAAGGAGGAATTGATACTTTGGACCAGCTGTATCACGCATTTACCTTCAAAAGAAACCTAACCGAGGGCCACTTGCCCAACTTTTTAACATAATAGATGTAACTGGTGTTGCATCGAAAATAATATGGTTGAATATTTATCCAGACTAGAATGCTAACCGCCCCGGTGGCAAAGTAGTGAGGAGGTTTCGGGTTCGATTCCCGGTGGTGACGAGAAAAAAGTTCAAGGCTGGTTTAGGATCAATGAAATAATCACTCATTATCCGAAATAAAAATATGATTATGAAACCTCATTTGAGGCAGCCAAATCCCTTGATGGGATATAGTGCCAGAGAGAGAGAGAGAGAGAGAGAATGCTATAGCCGTTATAACAACAAAAATATTCGCTGCAAATTGTTGTACAAAGCCTTATTCAGGAATTAAAGACGTAGTAATGCTCGTGTATCTGCCGTTACAAAAAGGTTAATGACATATGCTCTGTTCAACTTGTACTACAGAGCAGCAACCGGGTGAACCTGAACAAACATCCAATTGTATAATAAAGCGTAGGTAATGTATGTGTAATTCAGCGCTTGGACGAATGGACCGCCAGCTTTGTAACATCTGCCAAAATAATATAATAATAATATTTTGAACACTCAAAAGTGACTGTCTGAAAGAGCCGCTTGAACAAATAATTAATTTCTTAGTTAGCCGTAGATTTTATGAAATATTATTTTTGTTGTTTAATTTTATAAATAAATAAACATCAAATTTAAATTTTTTTTTGAATCTTCCTCTAAATTGCTTTAGAGTCTGAGAGACTCATCGAATGATTTTACGTAAGTCAAATGACCCATGCTGATTATAAAACCCTTATTTCAACACTAATTCCCATAATTAATTCTTGAAAAGTTATGTATGGTTAATTTCTGGAAATCCCACCGTTTATTAACGTTCTCTACAAAGGCAGATTTTCGTGATCGGGGTGAAATTCAGGGTTAGGCGATGTAAATTACGCAATATAATCAACACGTAATCTATTACGTTGATCATATAGTAATTTTTGCATCCCTGACGCCGACAATGTGAAAAATGTCGACGACCTAGGAAATGATGCTAGAAATTATTTTTTCTATTATTGATTTGTTTATTTTACGTTAATCGTTCCGATCAAGTTGCTGTCTATATCAATTAGAATTACGACTGACTCATACTTGGACCTAAATTAATTTCCAAATAAAAACCATCCACAGCCTTGAGCAGCGATAAAAATGAATTTATTTATTCTCCAAATGGCCTATATTTGCCCATATTAGAACCTATTACAATACAAACGATCACAGTCAAATGTCAAAACGGTTCTTTACCATCATTGCTACTAATATCTGATGGTATATTTTATTTTCATTTACATGTCTCGTTTCAGATTTTTCTTTCTGTTTTTTCTTTACGTTGTTGAGATATTCACGTTTTATTCGTGATAGAGCATCGGTATTTTTTTTACAGCTTGAATTGCGTTCTATTGGGCAATCGTACACTGCTTGCTTTAATCTCCAAAGTAAATCGTGGGATGAGGATGTTTTAATAACTTCTATTAATGATTTGTCGGTGACTAGCGGCAAGCGACCACCAGCGCCATTTATTGGTAATAGTCATCCTGATTGTGCTTCTGGCTAAGCACAGCACCGAGGCCGTAATTACTTGCATTAGTCACATGTATGAACGTTTTATTAAAATCTACATAAGTCAAGATTAGCGCAGTTGTGGGATTTTCTCTTAAGATTTGATAAGAGTTTTCGCAATTTTCCGACCAACGAAATACAAATTGTTTATAGTAGTCTATTAACAAATTCAGCATTTCTGAAAAATTAGATATGAACTTTCTAAAAATAATTAAATTTCTCGTGTGTTTTAGGGAATGGGACAATTGACCACGTTTTCCAAATTCTTCTTAGGGCTTGGTTCCACCTTTTTCTGAATTAATATGTTCTAAACAATTTATTTATCGAAAGCAAGTAAATTAAACTTCGAATTTAAAATCCTTCACTTAAAAAAAAAAACGATATTGGTTCAAACACAATAATTTTAACGACGACATAATTAACCAAATTTATAAGAGTATGTCAAACCCAAAATTCTGATTGGACTAATGTGCAACGACGACGTTTTTCAAAATGTAAACAGAATACTTAAATGCAAATTCATCCAAGATGAATTAAAAATAGTGAGGAGCAAAAAATTAGTTAAAGACTTAAAAAAATGAAATCCCCAATTTTTTTTTTATTTTTGTGCTTTCGTTTCTTTTTTTTATTTTCTTGCCTTTCCAGCATCTTTCGAGTTTTCGTAGTTTTCGTTATTAACAGAATCCAATATTTGACGGCGTTTTATTATTTTGGCTTTTTTTATTAAGATTTTCACGTTCTGTATTTTCCTATTAACGCACTGGTTATAAACGGAAACTCGTTGTTTTGCATTTTTAAATTTCTTACATCTTTCCCAAAACATTTTTTTTACGAAATCATTTTTATTGGGATCTAAAGCAGATTTTGTGATGCCAGAGCGTGAACGCCCGGTTTGACTACAGGCCGCTAGAGTTTCAGTACACAAAACGATTTGTAAAAGTGTGTTAATACATTTTCTATCACCTTTCTCGGTATTGGGGATACTCGGATATATACATTTTGCGTTCCTGTTCCTGTAATTTTTTTCCCATTTGCGTATACTAAATCACCTGACTCGTCAAGTTGATTGATTGATTGATTTAAATGTACGGATAAGACTAAGCAGAGATCCCGGATACGCCGGGCCTACCGTACACTCCCTTTACATATAACAAGATGGAGGGATAGGATAGGTTGTTAGATATGATTGGCTTGACCCGGTTACAGACACCTAAGTAGTCAATAGTTAGTAAATTGTTAGGCACAAGACAGCACAATTATTTTCGGTTTTATGGTATAAAAGTTCAGTTAATTAAGTACTTATAAATAATGGTATTAATCCTGCAATATAACTTTATTGTTATGAGTCCAACTTTCCATAAACTAAATAGTTCAATCGTCCATAAACAAAATTAAACTGGTTTCCCAAAAACATATTAAATCATATAAAATTAATCCAATCCAGAAATCACCTATATGCATTAAAGAATAAAAGAGGAAACCATCTTTCAGTCTTTAAATATTTCATTTATTTGTAGAAAATAATTTAAATAATAATGGTTTAAATTTAATTAATGTAAAAGACAAAGTCACTGCCATCCCTGCCATAAATATTTGTATTCTAGTTTTAATTTAAATACAAAATGCATTTATTTTATAGCTAATCTCATATAGATCAAAAGTTCACGAAATATTCTACATTTTACTCGTACACTGCAAATTATAAAAACAGATTATTACATGCACGAAGTGAATATTAATTTTCATTTAGTAAGTTTTATTAAACCGCCGCCCCGGTGGCAAAGTGGTCAGCATGCTTGCTCCAGCGACCGGAGGTCCCGGGTTCGATTCCCGGTGGTGCCAAGGAAAAAATTTCACGGCTGGTTTAGGATCAATGAATTAATCACTCATTATTCGAAATGAAAATTTGATTATGAAACCTCATTTGAGGCGGCCAAATCCCTTGATGGGATATAGTGCCAGAGAGAGAGAGAGAGAAGTTTTATTAAACCACATGTAATCAGAATATATAATATACTTAAATTTCACTCAAGCAATAATAATAACATTTACACAAATAAAATTAAATTACAGTTATTACATGCAGGAAGTGAATCTATCCATTGTTACAGTCATATATGATATTTAGTTTTAATTTAAATACAAAATGCATTTATTTGATAGCTAAACTCAAATGGATCAATAGTTCACGGAATATACTGCACTTTACTCGTACACTGCAAATTATAAAAACAGATTATTACATGCACGAAGTGAATATTAGTATTCATTTAGTAAGTTTTATTAATACAACCACATGTAATCAGAATATATAATAAAATTAAATTTCACTGAAGTAATAATAATAATATTTACATAAGTAAAATTAGATTACAATTATTACATGCAGGAAGTGAATCCATCCATTGTTACAGTCATATATGATTTCTAGTTTTAATTTAAATACAAAATGCATTTATTTGATAGCTAAACGCAAATGGATCAATAGTTCACGGAATATACTGCATTTTACTCGTACCCTGCAAATTATAAAAACAGATTATTACATGCGCGAATTGAATATTAATCTTCATTAAGTAAGTTTTATTAATACAACCACATGTAATCAGAATATATAATATAATTAAATTTCACTCAAGCAATAATAATAATATTTACATAAGTAAAATTAGATTACAATTATTACATGCAGGAAGTGAATCCATCCATTGTTACAGTCACACATGTTTTCTAGTTTTAATTTAAATACAAAATGCATTTATTTGATAGCTAAACACAAATGGATCAATAGTTCACGGAATATACTGCACTTTACTCGTACACTGCAAATTATAAAAAAGTTATGATTACATGCACGAAGTGAATATTAGTATTAATTTAGTAGGTTTTATTAAAATAACCACATGTAATCAGAATATGGTATATAATATAATTAAATTTCACTCAAGCAATAACAATAACATTTACACGAATAAAATTAGATTACAATTATTACATGCAGGAAGTGAATCCATCCATTGTTACAGTCATATATGATTCCTAATTTTAATTTAAATACAAAATGCATTTATTTGATAGCTAAACGCAAATGGATCAATAGTTCACGGAATATACTACATTTTACTCATACATTGCAAATTATAAAAACAGATTATTACATGCACGAAGTGAATATTAGTATTCATTTAGTAAGTTTTATTAATACAACCACATGTAATCAGAATAAATAATATAATTAAATTTCACTCAAGCAATAATAATAATATTTACATAAGTAAAATCAGATTACAATTATTACATGCAGGAAGTGATTACATCCATTGTTACAGTCACACATGTTTTCTAGTTTTAATTTAAATACAAAATGCATTTATTTGATAGCTAAACTCAAAGGGATCAATAGATCACGGAATATACTGCACTTTACTCGTACACTGCAAATTATAAAAAAGTTATTATTACATGCACGAAGTGAATATTAGTATTAATTTAGTAAGTTTTATTAATACAACCACATGTAATCAGAATATATAATATAATTAAATTTCACTCAAGCAATAATAATAATATTTACATAAGTAAAATTAGATTACAATTATTACATGCAGGAAGTGAATCCATCCATTGTTACAGTCATATATGATTCCTAATTTTAATTTAAATACAAAATGCATTTATTTGATAGCTAAACGCATATGGATCAATAGTTCACGGAATATACTGCATTTTACTCATACACTTTAAATTATAAAAACAGATTATTACATGCGCGAAGTGAATATTAATCTTCATTAAGTAAGTTTTATTAAAATAACCACATGTAGTAAGAATATATAGTATACTTAAATTTCACTCAAGCAATAACAATAACATTTATACAAATAAAATTAGATTACAATTATTACATGCAGGAAGTGAATCCATCCATTGTTACAGTCATATATGATTTCTAGTTTTAATTTAAATACAAAATGCATTTATTTGATAGTTAAACTCAATTAGATCAATAGTACACACAGTAGTACACACAATAGTAGATTCAAAACAAGTAAAATGTCAAAAGATTATGGTCCATCGATTGCAATTACGCGATTCTAAATATTCAAATTGAAGACTAAAAATTAAGTTCTGTAAAACAATATACAGAACTACCTAAGAAATAAAATAAAATTTATATTTCATCGGAGGTAATGGGATATTTTAATTTGAGCAATAACTAGCATAATTTTAATTACGCTAATTTTAATCCGGACATCTTTTCCTGTAAACTAAAATTTTTATGAATTAATTATTATTTTAACAAATAAAATATTATTTATCAAAAAAATTTTCCTAACACGTTCGCGGACATGACTGTTATAGCAGTCATACAACTTTTTCATTTTTTAATACTTTCACGCGAATCAGTCATATAACTTTTTCGTTTTTAAGAAATAAGACAACATATTTGTCAATTCTCAACAATATATTCCTTTCCTCAACAAAATACCATTGCAACTACAAGAGCTATCAAACTAGTGTCCGCGAACGTGTTAAAATTAATAAACAGACATATAATCACAGTTATAGTCCATAAAACACATGTAATCACCGAGTGGTCGTAACATAGACTGGTATAGCCTTAAGTCCTCGATTTGGCTTCTACGTCAGGTGGAACATGACCGAACCGTGATAGATTTGGGAGTGCTTTGCCCTCAGATCAGTTTGCAATAACTAAAAACATACAAACAAATCTAACGCATGAAGCATTTGACACAATTCACCCCAATATCAATCAATCGTTAATATTTGATTTAAAATAATTTCGAAATATATACACAACGAATGATATTCGTTCATTCATACACGCTATAAATGATAAATTTGAATAAATGAACTGTTATTTTGCACGAATGTAATATTTTTAAAAGATATATAAAATTTTTTGAAATAACACTCAGTTCAAATGGCGTAGGCACTGTCCATCATGATTAAAATCAAAAACACGAATTTTGATTTATTTTCATCATCTACTTAGCTTAACACAGCATAATCACCTTTCACAACTTTATTATTTTTCCAAAACACAACACAACATCAAAATCTTTCCTATAACATTAGAGTTTCTTCTAAAAATATTCTTAGGTTATAACATAATGAATTTAGAACACAAAAAACGACAAATCATCATGACTTATAGAAAATTTTTATGACTTGTCATTAATTTTTCACTACTTTACGAAAAATAGGTGTGAAAATGTATATAACTTTTCGTAATCATAATGTAATAAACAAGCTGAGTCATCAACATTATTTTATTTTTTACCTATATTCACATACATCTTCGTGGGCTTAAATCGACCAACATCTTAATGTTATACTCGTACAAGGTGAGACCTTGAACGAAGACTTTATAATTTCAATATTACCAAATTTATTCGCAATGAAATATAGATTTTCCAGTTTTGTCCATATAAAACACAACAGACTCAGGCAGCAACGGAATATACAAAAGTAAAACATAAGAAAATGATAGAAAGATTTTCTGGTTTTTGTTTGTGCTTTACTTGTGACAAATCCCCACCAAAGATAAATAAAACAATGAAAAAATTGTCTTATTTCCGTTACTGCGTGTGAAAGTTTGATCATTACGTAACAAACCAAAAAAAAATTCAATACAATGTGAAAGGATCTATCTACCTTAGTTGACAGAACCTTTATGTAATAAAAAAAAAACGCAATACCAAGAGCTTTACGCTTCCCCCTGTCACACTTTTCATAAAAATTGAAAAATTGAAATAAAAAAATAACACCAACATTATGTAGCGCAAAATAACAAAAGAAAATAAGAAAAATTGATAATTTTTCTTATCATTGTTTTTTTTTTACTTTTGAATTTAGGGCTTAACGATTTTTTTCTGCCTGCTCTCATTCCCAACCCCATATCCACATATACCGATTCATTTCTGTCTTAATAATTTCATGTACAAATGAAAAGTAAAAAGTTTTTTTACAAAACATTATTTGATTTTAAAGTTTTTAGAGCTTTTATACATTCATTTGTTTTGCGTGCTATTGGCAATAATCAAATTAAAGTTAACGAATGAAAAGCTTAAACCAATTTATATTTAGCTCTATAGATATAGAACTTTGACGATACTAGCCATTGTTGATACAAGTTAAAGATAATCAGTCAACTGTAAAAGCTTTGCATTTTTTTACAAACATAGTGATAAGATAAAATTGGTTTTAAGTGCTTTACGCTATATTCCTCTGGAAACGTATAGCGAGAAATCAAAAGGTATTGCAAACTTGTGTATTTTTTTGTTGTTTCGCTTGATATATAAACAACATGTACCTGGTTTAATATAAATTTCTTCTGCTCTTCCGAATAAATATAAAAATAAAAAAATATATATGTATATGTGCTTTTTAACGGGGGATGAGCTTTTTGAGAAAAGTGTGAAAATAATCGAAAATTATTTGCATTTTGACGATCGATCAGGTTCATGCCCTATTTAAGATAAGATCTCATACAATGTTACGTTAACCGCAAATCAGATATTTTATGTATAGTTTGACGATGTTAAAAGTATAAAAATTGTATTTCCTGACATAAAAGACGGTTTGCGACGCCCTTAGCTGATTGTAACTGGTGTACGAATAAAAATTTTGATTTTATTTTCTGTAGAAATTTTATGTTCGTGTGTGGGCCTGAATGACCTTTTAGCTGATTTTAACCAGAAGCTTAATGTAAAATTTGATGTTTTATTGACATTTCATGAATTTCTTCATTTTTAATGTGATAACATATAAACATAAAATGTCAGAATTTTATTATCGTTATGCTGAGAATCGCCTATTTGATATTGTTCTTACATTTTATGCGTGTGACCAAACGTATGTTGCTTCATTTAAATTTACTTGGTTTTCTACTGCATCCAGTAAAGTAAAAACACAGAATTAATGGCAAAATAATGTGTTGCCGGATGTGTTTCACAATCATATACACATTTCGAGTTAAATTTTATTACGTGACTTTTTTTTGTGCTTATTGTTTTCTTTTATATTTAGAAGACTGGTTACCTTGACTTTTCACGCTCTGTTTTATCGATTCATCTTAACTTTTAAGCAATAAACTGTTCCCGCAAACTAAATTATTTTATTTTGACCAATGCAAATGATTGTGCGTTCACTTTGTCAATCACCTTATTGCCTCCAAACGCATTATGCAAGTCTCCTCGCCAGTTCTAATTCCATCTCCAGCCGTATGAAATTGGAGCTAGTCACAGTTATTTAATTATAAATGTCCTTGAATTTTTCTAGTTTATCCCTAATTTGATCCTGTTTAAACATGTTTTCCAATTTGTAAAATTCTGTAAACTTATCAAGAACGTCAAGTAAAATAGCTAAAAATCAAGAATGCGCAAAGTTCTAAATAAAGTGCTACAACAGTTTCAGCGCGAATCTATAAACAATCTATATATCTTTTAAATCAGCGGATTTTACTAAACTTGACGATCGAATGAATTATTTTTGGGAAAGTAGGAAAGCTTAACCAAGGAATCAATTCATCAATACAAAGACGTTCACAATTGAATAAAAGTTTGTAACAACCTTGGTACCCTTGAAAGCATGTTGAAAGAATCTAGCATGGTCTCAAAAGTATCAAGCATCGTTAACAAGGAAACTTGTTTCTCCAAATACCTGTTTTGGCGACAGCAGCACTGTGCCCGCTAGAGTGGCAGTCGTAGGGGGGGGGTTGCCGATGACAGTTGGAGCTCGTATGTGCTGCTTACAGCTGCAAAAATAAGATAGCCGAGGCAAAGTAGCAAACAAGAAAACAGAACAGAGACAGATTACTGAAATGGGCCGTACTGGAGGCCGTTGCTCACCTTATATAGATACACACGGACACAAATGACCACCCAAGAATAGATATAAGGCATATAATACCAACATTCACGAGCTGAGTGGTGGGCTAGCCACAACTCATGTTCCACTGTAAATGACTGAATAAAATTGTATGTGAATACTAGACTTTTTTTGTTGAACATGGAACAATTCCCACGAAATTGTAACAGTCGTGGGGCCGACTCACTACCCATGAGAATGTCTCAAGGCCAGGCAGAAATGTCTTTTGCATGATACACGCCGATATTTTTACCCATTGGATTATTCACCTCATACAAAAGTGAACCGATTTTTTGAATTATAGTTGCTTTTATAAACTTTGGTGCAAACTTGCTTGAAAAGGAGCTTACTGCGTTGCTTTGTACAAAGTTTCTTACAAAAACGGATTGTCCTGGTAGAAAAACTATATAAGAACTATGCAAATTGTATCTAGCAGCGTCCGAGATATTAGCCGCATCAAGATTCTTTAAGACTATTTGTTGAGCGAGAGTTAATCGATCGGTAGGCGTAATAAACTCGGCACTTAAATCGCCAATGGATTTTATTTTCCTTAAAAGTTCGTATTGTGATCCATGAAGAATCTTGTAGCATCCAAACAGAAAATAATAAGGTGAGAAATTAGCAGACGAATGTCTGTTGTTGCGCAATGCCCCCGCTATTTAAGTGATATTTTGATCTCACTTACGGTGGTCATTAGTAATATAAGAGCGGATTACAGCCAGATTAGAACGATTAACTCGTTCTGATGCATTCGTTTGGGGAGAGTACTTCGCAGTTCGAACGTTTGCGACACCATATTTATTAAGAAGCTCCTTGAACAATAAGGAACAATAAGAATTCAAACTGAACATCATTGTCCGATAAAATAATCACGGTTACTCGAGTATATTGATCTAACAGAATGATTAAATGAGTATGGCTATTTACCGACCGTGGGTAGGGACCCAAAAAGTCTACGTAAACTCGTTAAAAGGGCCTATAAGATTTGCTTACCCATAGCCTGTTGTGTGGAAAAGTTCACAGTCTTGCTACTTTTACATCTCGTGCTTTTATTAATGAAGTGAAGGGCTTGTAGAGATATAGAAGGCCAGAAAAATGACGTTTTAACACTGATACAGTTTTGAAAATTCCTTGATGTGTGGAGGATGGAGGAATATGTGCTTGTTTGATCAGTGAAGTAGTTAGCTTGGCTGGAACACATAGTTTCAATAGGGAAATGTTTGTATTTCCATCCGCATTGTCATGGATATTTATAAACAGTTTACCATCACGTACCTAATAATTTGAAACTATGTTTGGACTCTGCTGTAATGAGACTATTTTTGACTGGTATTCAGAATTATCAAACTCTTCAGATGCCAAATCGATGTGCAAAGGAGATATTTTATTTACTATCTACAAAAAATCTAGACAAACTGTCAGGTACCACGTTTTGACTACCTTTCCTATAGATGATTTTAAACTTGTAAGGTTGTAGTTTTAAAGCCCATCGAGCCAGTTGGCCCTAAAATTCTGTTTGATTCATCAACCATTTAAGACTATTATGGCCAGTGATGACTGTGAATTCGTAATTTAACCTCATCGAAGGATAATTTTAGTTCCCCACAAGCCTGAAGTGTCTCTTGGGCTACAGCAGTAACAGATTTAAAAACCGCGATTCTTTCCAACCGACCTCTGATATGCCAAAGCATTGTCATAGATAGTAACTCTGAATCATCTTTTAGTTTGTGAGTTAGTAGTAACACTCCGGTTTGTTCTTTAATAGATTTTAATTTTCGTTGACAAGTCTCAACTTCTAGTTTCTGAAAACAAACAGCAGCCTTATGGGGATGCTGAGGAACATCTGTACTGTGTTTGAGTTCTAAATTTACGGTAATTTGCAAAGTTTTATTTTTTTCATTTACTGGTCCTGAAATATTTCGAATCTGACATTCGATGGCTATTTCTTCAAAATCTAGCAACTGTATTGACACTTTCACGTTGTTTTGCCTTCGCCAATTTATTTTGAACAACAAAAAAAATTGAAAAATATAATTTAATAACCAATTGGATAAAGTCTTTTAATAGGATAAATATTGGGTATATCGTATGCAAAAAACACAAAAGATAATTAAATAAGTATTTCGTGTATAAAATAAATAAACAAAAAAAAATAAATAATATATCGAAATAAACAATTATTAGTGTTGAATTCAAACAAAGAAAACAATATGTCATTATCGATGTAGTGGTAAAGATTCATAAGTTAAAAAAAAAACAGTACGGCTTCTTGTTCACCTGTACAGAACAAAGACAGTTTACTGAAATAGCCCATACTGGAGGCCGTTGCTCACTTAACCTCGATGCCAACACGTTGAAGCGACTTTATTTCAGGCACTTCCCGCCCTCTTATGAATCTTTAACCACTACATATGTAAAGACTAGTTAACGATACTATTAAAGTTAGTTAAAAGTTTCCAGCCGTAAGATCAAAAAAATCGATAATGCAGCTAGTGTCTTCGCTTTCTCAGCCGAAAATATATAAATACGTCACCGTTGATCAACATTCTGCAGCCGAAAGTTATCAGCCGAATGTTTATTTCAACAACACATCAACAGAAACCATTTTGAAGGGTTTAGTATGCGAAGGTTGTTGTAAAACCTAATTCTATTTAAACGTGAGAAAAACAAATGTTTACATTAACCTTGCTCCAAATGAACATAAAATAAGATGGAGATGCCACTATGAACATTTGATATATCTTAATTGTTGGTCAACTTTGGCCTAATTATGTAGAAATTCTGAAGGGGATAAAGAGGTGTAATTTATCAAAATTCCGCTAATTCAATATATCGAAAATACATTGAATGGTCTGTCGTTCTAGGTTTGCATACCTTGTCATTGATGCCACTATGGTCACTTGATGAGCCATCATGCTAGTCAACATCTGCCTAACTTTGAAGAAATATTGGATCAGCAAAGTTGCCCCCTCCCCCGTATTCGAAACGAAATTAACCGGTTATTGAAACCTGTTAACGAAATTCTGATGGGGATAGGGGGTCCAATTTTACAAAATTTCCATAGTTTAATTTCTGAAAAAATCATTGAATGGCCTAGCGCTCTTTCTAAACCGCATTGAAGCTACTGTTGCTATTTGATAGGCCCTAATGCCGGCTAACAACAGTCAAATTTTGAAGAAATTCTGATGGGGATACGGGGGTGTTATTTGATAAATGTTCCATAATTCAATTTATAAAAAAATCATTGAAAGGCCCGGCGCTCCTGGTTAACCTAAATTGTTTAACTTAAATTGATGCCTTTTTAACAATTTGATTGGCCTTAATATCTGCTAACAACAATCCAATTTTGAAGAAATTCTGAATCTTGTTAACAGGCATTAGTGCCTATCAAATGGTCATAGTGGCATCAATGCGAATTAAAGTTAAACAAGAGCGCCGGGCCATTCAGTGAATTTTTCAGAAATTGACCGATGGATTTTTTTTCAAATTACACCACTGTATCCCCATCAGAATTTCTTCAAAATTTGACTGTTGTTAGCAGACATTGAGGCCTATCAAATAGCAATAGTGGCATCAATGCGAATTAAGGTAAAGCAAGAGCACCGGGCCATTCAATGAATTTTTCAGTAATTGACCTATTTAAATCTTGTCCAATTACACCCCTGTATTTCCATCACAATTTCTTCAAAATTGTGCTGTTGTTAGCAGGCATTAGAGTCTATCAAATAGCCATAGTGGCATCAATACGAATTAAAGTTAAGCAAGAGCGCCTCGACATTCAATGAATTTTTCAGAAATTGAACTATTGAAATCTTGTCAAATTACACCCCTGTATCCCCATCAGAATTTCTTCAAAATTTGACTGTTGTTAACAGGCATTAAGGCCTATCAAATGGTCATAGTGGCATCAATGCGGGCCATTCAATGATTTTTTCAGAAATTGAACGATGGAATTTTTTTTTCAAATTACACCCCTGTATTCCCATCAGAATTTGTTCCAAATTGTACTGCTGTTAGCTGCATTAGGGCCTAACCTAAATTCGCATTGATGCCACTATGGCTATTTATAGTGGCATCAATGCGAATTTAGGTTTAACAAGAGCGCCGAGTCATTCATCGATTTTTTCAGAAATTGCACTATTGAAATCATCCTCATCAGAATTCCTTCAAAATTGAAAAAAAATTTTTATTTTAATATCAACTTAAAGAAGTTAATTATCTGAAGTATTAAATAATATTTCTTAAATACCTAACTTTCGGCTGAAATATATTGATCAACATTGTTGAATTTTTCTTTTCGGCTATCAAACCAAAGACACAATCTGCATTATCATTTTTGTTATTTTCGGCTGACAACTTTCGGCTAACTTTAGCAAGGTTGGTTAACGGCTAAACATAATTGTACGTTATATTATAGAAAATTTACATATTGCTAACCGGTTTAGAAAAATTTACAATGAAAAACATTAACAACATATGTATGACATCATCACTGTTTTCTAAGCATATGACATATAAGTTACAAAAAAAAATTAAATACAACAGCTCGCCTTTGTATAACTTTTATTAACTAGCTTCGTGTATTTTACTGTTCTAGTTGTTAAATCAACAAATGTGACTTACACATGTTACAATAATCTTCTAAAAACAATTGTAAATTGTACAAATTGTATTCTTAATTCTACAATTTACTTTTAACACGTTTTATAGATTTAACAAAATAAATTGTAGTTGTACAAATATATTTGTAAAAATAATATTTAGTTTACATTATTGCTTTGTAAATATTACAATAGTTTTTGTATAATGAACGATATGTTTTGTACAAGATTTTACGAAATACGAGGTTACATTTTACAAAATATCCAAAAATTTCCTGTACTTAAAAATGGATGTAAAATTAACAAATTAAAAAAGGCAATATTTACAAAATGCAGCGTTGGCTGAAAACGAACAGTTTTTTTGTTGATTTTACAGTGTTGATTTTACAAATCGCAATTTTTTTTTTATAAGTGTATGGGGTTGTATTATACCTGTCATGGTGTAGGGTCAATTTTAGTGTTTGCTAAAAAGTAATAATAATTGACGCGATAGTCCCTACAATTGTGGGCACTTTTAGAGTATTTATAAAAATGTTAAAAGAATGGTTATTCTCAAAAAATGACATTGAGGTTTTATTTAGAACATTATCTTAAATTTTGTAAAAATATGCTACTTTTGTTTTATTTATTGAAAGTAAGTTGAATAATTTGTATACATAGAATTTCTAAACCATGCGCAAATATTGATTACTATTTTGTTTTTTTTCCTTTATTTAATTTATTAATTTGTTATTTATATTTCTTTACTTTTAATTTTAATTTATTTTTAATTTTTATTTTACCTTTTTTTCTAATTTGTGTTATATTATTTTTACACATGAATCGTGACTCCGAGACATTGTAAAATCAGGAGCTCACTATTTAGTTTTATTTTTTATGCTGTACTATTATTTTATTGCAAATGAATGTATTATATGTGATTTTCAAAAATAAAACTATGTAAATTAACAAAAAAAAAAAAAAAAAAAATTGTAGAACTCTACAGCTTCCATCCAAATGTCATCTTCAAAATGATTCCGCCCCATGTCACAGAGCTCGTGCAGTTAGTATAATTTAGTGAAGTCCATCGAAATATGGTTTAAAAAGTATTTAAAATGTTTTTCGTAATAGATTTGAAACACATGTCGGGAATTAATAGCCTATTATGACCGGGAAACAGCTAAGATCTCAACCACATCGAAAAAATTTGGCAAATAAGGGGCAAATATGTTGCGCAAAACAGCCGAAAACAATAGTTCTGCCGAAACAGAATATTCTGGGCGTCTCGAATAAACAAATGTCCAAAAATTATTTAAAAATGTTGTAACACTCTATGAAAAATAGAATTAAATTGGTGAAAAAGGCCCGACCGAGGTGGACCAACAAAATACTAGGATAGTTAATTATGGACCTTTAAAATTATTTTATTTGAAATGCAAGTAAATATATTTAAAAATTATTCCTAATTATTTAATAAATAAAATATTGAATAATATAAATATAAAAAGGTGAATTTTAGAACTTTAATAAAAATCCCCGTTTGGCTAAACTTATTGGTCTCAAGAAAGCTGAAGCATTTTCATTTCTTAAAACTGTAAACTATGTATATGAAAATCCGTTTAGGATCTTGAAAAAAGACATTAAAATGTATAAACACCTAATAATTTCTATGTCTGGACAAAAAACATCGATACTTCAGTGAAAATTAACCATTGAAATAAAATGTTTAGTTAATTTTTCCGTGAGGTTTTTTTTGGAACTGAGTGTATTACTGTATGTATTACACACCACTACATAGTTAGATTGGTTATTTCACTCATTTTATTCGAATTTTCAATAGCTTAGCAGCTGTTCACGTTGTTCATGTATACATCAAAATGTATAGCAACAGTGGGAAAAAAAATATTTGTACACATGGAAAACGAAAAACAAACAACGAATTATTTTAAATTTTACTTATAAAATATTAATTTGTCGTTTCTAGCTGGAAAACCACATTAATTAATTAGAAAAATTAGTATTTCTTTTCTGCGTCGGAATACTGAGTTTTACTACTGTAAGACTGGACACTAGCTACATCTATCAGATTTTCGTAAAACTAATTAGGAATAAAACGATGGAATTTTGCGATTGTATCTTTGGAAAAATAACCAAAGGAATTTGGTTTTTTGCTTATTTTTCGGTTAATACTTAAAATCTAGCAAAACGCCACCATTGATCCTAGCCAGCCAAAATCGACCGCCTGAACATGCGAACGGTTAATACAGTTAATTCTGTTAACGGTCAAACTGCGCACCGGTGTTTAATTTAAAAATGAAATGTTTAAATATTAAAGACCTAAAATATTCACCTCATATCAATTCAATGAAATTAACCCAAATCCTAAAGATAATACATTTTTCTAACCGTCATATTGTTTTCCTCATGAAACATTGAGCTTTTGAATAATAAATTTATAAAACCTGTGAATTTGTATAAATTCTACAAAATTAAATATTAAAAACACAAAAGAAATCTGTTCGTTAATTAATGAAAAAAAAAAAAAATTATTGCTATAATCTTTCCAACAAATGAAAATGAAGTAAAATGCAAATTTCACATTTTTCTTGGAACTGAATAAATTCGAGCGAATAAAGAATAGAATATAAAAATCTAATTAGGTAATCCAGATTCAGAGTAACTTTGCATTAGTTGAAAAACAAAACTTTTATAACGTTCTTAATTATTTAAATTAATCAAAGATGAAACAAACGTAAAAAAAAATTTAAATGGCCTTTTTATTATACGTGGAATGACAAGAACAAAACCAAACAAAATTTAATTTATGGAGTTAAGAAGAGCTTTCGTCTTTTAAATACATATACTCATTTTGTTTTAAGCTTTTATAATTTTGTTTTTGTTTTAATAAAAATAAAAAACCGAAATAAATACTGTGTTGTTTTTTTTCATCTCCTTAGACGAACGACCCAACTCCTCCCCAACGAGATATTTTATTTCAATTTTAATACTATATTTTGTTGTCTTTTAAATTTTTGTTAGAAGTCTGTGTTGCAAATTTATTTCAGTTTTATTTCGTTGGTTTCTTTATGATGATTTTATTAATTTAAATGAAAAATTAAATGTAGAACAATATGAAAACTCTGGAAAATTTTTTGTTTACTTTTTATGATTATGTTCATTATTATTATTGTTATTATTATAAAGACAATATTCATTAATTTACTGTTTACGGTTTTTTCCTAAGGAAAGTTATTGTTGGTATGTGGTCTCGGGAAACCAAACAATGTAATAATAATTATAACATTATGGAAAAGAAAAATAATAGGATATGGCTTCCTTAATTAAGTACGAACAAAATATGATGATGATGATGATATAATGATAATGATGATGATAAGGAGCTTTTCTCATGTTTAACGGGGACAATAAATTATTTTATTTCTAATTTCATTTGGGAGTATCCATGTATCACACAAGAAAGATGAATGGGTTTCTTACAAAATTTTGATTTTGCGTAATGTCCAAAATGATAATATTGATGAATTCAGACATTGGTCATCAATCTAGACGAATGTAATATGCTTATACGGGTATACGCAGGAACACCTGAAATATGATGATAGAATTGGGAAAACAGGTACATTATTCACACAGATATGTATATGATGTTTTTGTTGCTTTTGTATTTGATATAGATATGACAAGGTACAAATGGAAAA
The DNA here is from genome assembly GCA_932526605.1 of Nephrotoma flavescens. Lineage (NCBI taxonomy): Eukaryota > Metazoa > Arthropoda > Insecta > Diptera > Tipulidae > Nephrotoma > Nephrotoma flavescens. Next base: position 75,160,804 of record OW052220.1, read on the forward strand.
ATTATTTTCTTTACGCCGTACGGTGATAAAAACTGATAACAATATTATATAATATAAAAAAAAACTTTAAACAATATAGAGAATAAAACTTTTGTATTAGATTTGTTTGCCGTATAACAAGGTTTCGTTTTTATTTCGAAGGGATATTAAATTCCTAAAAGGGATGCCAAAAAAGGTATATTTTGTTATATGGGTTCGTAAATCATAGTTGTCAGCTATGCAGAGCTCGTGAATATTTACATGAACGGAGATCACACTGAATGATAGGGTATTTTAAAAGTTCTCATCCAATCGAATCATATCATTTTCACATTCTAATCAAAACTTTGGACACATTTTTTTCTCTTTTAAGAACTAATTGTATCGAATCAAGTTGTGGCAGATAGTATGATCTAATTTGTAAGCGCGTCGCAAATCGGATTCGTGCAATCGCCCTGCTCACATGTGAATATAGCTGTGTTCAACGTGTAGGTAGTCTGGCACCGCCCTCTCACTATTTTAATAACGGTTAGTTCAAATTTATATCTACCCATACCCTGATAACCATACTACACATTATATTAGGACGGATGAAAAATTATTTGAAAAATTACTGCTCAAGAGGTTCAAACCAATAATAGAACAACGAAATTTAATTCCACGACACCAATTTGAATTTAGGAAAAATCACTCTACATTCACAAGTTCACAGAATAACGGACGTAATAGAAGACGCACTTAAGAAAAAGAACATATGTTTCAGTATATTCGTATCATGTAGCACAAGTTTTCGACAAAGCTTGGCACCAAGGACTTGAATTTAATTTGCATCGAGATGTACCTATAAAGAGTTCTATCAAATTCTTAAATCGTACATCGCAGATCAGTATTTCCGTGTAAAATATTACGGAGAGTACTCTGAACTAAAGAGAATAGCAGCAGGTATACTACGGGGTAGCGTACTGGGTCTTGTATTGTATATCCTGTACATCAGAGACATACCAAATACAGAAGGTGCTACCATAGCAACATTTGCAGACGATACAGATATTTTAGCAACTGGAAAGTGTATATCAGAAGCAACAACACAATTTCAACAATCAATCAACTCAGTGAGTAGCCTAAACAAAGCAAAACCCGATTCACGTAAACTTAACAAACCAGAAAGAAAACTGGATTCCAGTTTAACTCAATCCAAGGCAGGTTCTAAAGGTTAATACCTCGGCATAACTCTCGATTGCAAGCTTAGATGGAAAGAGCATGTTAAAAAGAAGAAAAAAAAGAACTGAACATCAGATATAGGAAAATGTATTGGGTAATAGGTAGAAATTCTTAGTTTGCAATACACAACAAATTGCTATTATATCTGCAAATACATAAACCAGTATGGACCAGTATTGAACTTTGAGGTTGCACCAAAAAAACAAATACAAAGTGCTGCGTGGCATTGTCAACGCATCACGATTCATCAAAAATGATAACCTATACATAAGGACTTGATAACCTAAATAGGGAAAAAATCATACATCATTAGAAACACATTCAGCGGATATCGTGGCACTAAATTGCAAACATACGAAGCTTGAAGAAGACATCAAAAGGCAGAAATCTTTAGAACTGGGCAGTTGTATTTAATCAGAATAGAGAAAAATAGTACATATACGAGGTTTTATTAATGGAATTTTTCTGCTTGCTTCATTTATTAGAAATTTAACTTTTGAAATCAATTTAAAAACACGTTTTGTCAAATGTACATATTGTAAGATATTAAAGCGAATTTTCTTCTTCGAAAATAACACATACTCTTTCGATTTAAGATTGCATTGTCATTGCGTTTTATGTATTTCTAAATATATAGTATAATTAATAGTATAATATATAGTAAGTATAGTGTAAATTAATTGGAGAAAGTTTGAATTGAAAGTAATTCAATTTGTTTTATTCGAGTGGAATTAAATTAGCTGTGTGGTAAACAATATTTTTCGGTTTTTCCGACGCAGTAAATGAACAACTTTGAGGGTTTGCCAACTCTCGAACACACGACGTACAACTGACCATAAGAAAAACACTTCTTCGAGGTTTCCGGAAGTTTCCGACTTCCGAGATTTTTCGATATTTCCGATAGATTGTTCAATATTCTTTTGTAAGAACCATCCCCTGGAAATTGGAAACACAGCAAAAAAAAAAATTATGCCAAATCGGTTCAGCCGTTCTGAAATGATGCGCTAGAAAAAAAATACAATTTTCTTCTAATTTTTCCGGAAGCTAGCAAGTGTTTCACTCAGATTCTCCAATGTTTCTCTTGTAAAAGACCATTTGGATCGGAAACATCATTTTTTAAACTTTCTTAAATTTTCCAACCCTTCCAGTGGATTTCCAACATTTTCTCTCGTAAGAACCATCTCCTGGGAATTGGGAACACATCAAAAAAAAAAAAAATTGAGGTAAATCGGTTCAGCCGTTCTAATGCGCTAGAAAACAAAATCAATTTTCTTTGAGTTTTTCCAGAAGCTTCCGAGTTTTTCACTCAGATTTTCCAATTTTCCTCTTCTAAAAGACCATCTAGATCGGGTACGTGCGAAATCCCGTACAAAAACATCATTTTTCGATTTTCAGAGTTTTTCTACTTGGACGGTGCATTTTCCCAAAATTGTCTTTCGTAAGAACCATCTCCTGGCAATTGCAAATACAACAAAAAATGATAAAGCAAAATCGGTTCACCCGTTCTAAGCTGATATATTAGAAAAAAATCTATTTTCTTCTGGTTTTTCCGGAAGTTTCAATAAGGTTTTCCAAAATTTTCCGAAATTTTCTTTCGTAAGAACCGTCTTTCGTGTGAATACAACAAAAAAAGATTGAGCTAAATCGGGTAAGCCGTTCTCAACTGAAGTGCTATAAAAAATTTCTTTTTTCAATTTTCTAAAGTTTTTCCGGAAGTTTCCAAGTTTTCCACTAAGATTTTCCCATTTTTCCCTTTTAAAAGACCATCTGGATTGGATACGTGCGAAAAAACCGTACAAAAACATAATTTTTCGATTTTCCAAATTGTCCGACTTTTCGAGTGGATTTTACCAAAATTTTCTTTCATACAAACATTGTCCTGACAATTACGAACACAGCACAAAAAAAAATCAGCCAAATCAATCCATCGGTCCAACTGTTCTCTAGTGATGATCAGTCATACATGTGCCTATCGATTTTTAAGCATTTTTAATAAAAAAAAATGCTACACGGTTTCGGTTTGCCGTCTGTCCGTCTGTGTCCAAGATAACTTGAGAACGGATTGAGATATCAACTTAACTTCTTCACGATTTGGATATTTCGGTGTTAAGGGTGTTCGAAGATATGTATGGTTGTATTAACCCCCCCCCTCCTCCCCTCCATAAAATTGATAGAATTTTTTTTATTTTCTGTTCTATTTTGGTTTCATAGAGCATGTGAATGTAGAATAAAATATATCTGGTGTGAATGTGGATTTAGGTGGCTGGTGTGGTTATGGGGGTGGTAGGAGTGGTGTCATGGGAGGTGAATGGGGTGGTGGGGTAGGATGGGGTGTTTTGGGTTGGGTGTGGGAATTTGGGATTTGGTGAATGAAGGTTTGTGTGGGCGGTGTGTGTGTAAGAGTGGGTATGGAGGTGTTAAAGGGCGATGATCTGGGTGGTTCGGATGAGATGAGTTTTGGGGGTTTGAATTGGATAGTGGGTGGGTGGTAATAATGTATAGGTGTGGTGGTTTTTGTTTATTTTTGTGGACAAGCTATTTTCTTATATTTAATAGGTGACAAAAATGCTTACAGATTTCGGTTTCGAACCTTTCCCGTCTTTTTATTACTATAGGTAGATAGAAAAAAAAATTGTTGGTCACCCTGTGCGTTCTCGAGTGTGTCAGTGACATAGATGTTTATAATATATATTATGTAAATTAAAATAGGAGTAACCATTGGGTTATACTTGCCCGTCAAATATCCATCTTTATTTATTGTAAGAAAGATAAATTACTAAATAATTTGTCAATCAGTTGTAATATAAAAAATAAATAATTAACAAAAATAGGTGTAAACGTCACTACAGGTGTACATTTCTATTGTTCGTATTTAAATTTTAAATTTAATGTTTAAGTAGTTTTTTATTGCTATAAACTGGTGGAGTGCTGCTTAATCTTGTAACAAGCTTATATTAACTAATTATCCTAACAAATTTAGGTAAAGGGTAACTTTAAGTTTACTAAAATTTAACATAACCTCAATTAGCGATGGCTGCTAGTTCGGAGCTATTATGTTTATTTCGAAAAAACAAAATTGGTTTAATTGTGATGGATGTGCAAAATGGTTCCACGCCGAATGTGCTGATGTGAAAACGGATGTGGAGTTCGAACATTGAAATCGAAGACAAAATGGTTTTGTCCCCGTTGTATTGCAGACAGTAATCACACCAGAGTGCTGGCTAGCTTGATTAAATCTAAAGAGGGTGATAACTTAGCTACCGATGATGAGGATTGGGTGGTGAAACAAGTTAATGGGATGTGATAGAAGCTAACAGATTATTGTAATAATGCAATAGCTAAAGGTAAAGATGAGATGATATCAGTAACGTCGAAGTTAACGGAAAGAATTACTTTCCTTGAGAAGCAGTTGGAACTGTACAATAAGAGGAAAGAAACGAATAACCAAAAAGTGTTGATGCTGCATTGTAGGTATCCCGGGTACGGTGAACATTTATGACCATTCATTTATATCATTCATTGTCGAGGAGATACGCATGCAAAGCTCTGAAGTGGATGATATCGTGGATGTTTAAGGCTTCAAAAAAGGAATGGGGGAAGTAGCCCGTCAGTTATAAAGGTACGGTTCTTTAAGCACTGCATCGATGCTATAGGAAACTATAGTTTCCCGAAATCGACGTTATATATTAATGAATTTTTGTCTAAGGAAGTTAAAGACATTATTGTGAAAGCTAAATTAATGAAAGGGGAGGGAGTTATATCTAAGGTGCTAATTCTAAGAGGAATGGTAGCTATCATTGGTGGAGCAAACAGCCCAAAAATGGTGCGAGCGGTTGAGGATCTGGACCAATTAGAACTTAATAGTCAAAGATATGGATGGCTATGTGATCTCTGCTCTCTATTTAATGGTTGTGTATTTTTAGTTAATTTAGTGATGAGTAATGTCTATAAGTATATTTAGTACATTTACTCAGTTTAGCCTGTAAATATTTTATGCATTTTAAACATCTAACTGTAGTTATTATGATAATCTTAAATTTTGTAGTTCGTAATTGTTCAGTCTTCAGATTTTATATTATCATATGTGCCATCATCCTTACTTTCCTATTTCACACAGGAAGTCCGGGCGTGTCATGTTTGTTATGATTAGGAGTTCGAATAGTTGTTGTCTTGACAATTCCACAGTTATGATGAGTCACTTAAGAGTATGTCTTGTATATGCGTATTTCGGCCAATATTGACAAATTGAGAATGGAGTTTAAGGATATTTCCCACCATATTATTGGAGTGTCTGAATCGAATCTTAAGACATCACATACTTATAAAAGCGTTGAAGTGGAGGGTTATAATTTGTTCAGAGATGATAGGTTGGGAAGAAGAGGTGGCGGAGTTGCGTTCTATGTACGTAGTGATTTTTGTAATTATTATGTGAAAATACTTTCTAAGAGCTCTTCTGAGACCTTGGAGTATCTTAACATATAATGTATTATAAATTCTGTGTTGCTATATGCATATGTTTGAGATCTTCCGCTTAACGAATTGAGTGAGCTGCTTTCTACATTAGTTGAGGATCACGATATAGTTATTTTAGTGAGCGACCTTAATATTGATTTCTTATAGACATGGTTGAAAGCCGTGAGTTACGAATTATGTTTGAGTCACTTAATTTAGAAACAACGCAAACTCAACCAACAAGAGTTTGTGATACAACTGAAACACTTTTTGATTACATTGTCTCAAATGTCCCATTGGCAACATCAATATTCAATCAGTCAACGTTCACGGACCATGACCTTATATCAGTGAGATTGTTGAGCTAATATGCTCCCTTTAAAATGATTAAGTTAAAATTCAAGCCAATTCCATGGTTTAGTTATGCAATTAAAAATAAGAAACAACTATTTGATTTGGCTAAAAATTTGTGGAAAAGATCACGCTGTGAACAAGACAAGCGAATTTTTAAGAGCTATGAAAAAGAATTTAATAAGATGGTGAGAGCGGCGAAGAGAAATTACTTGCATAATAAATTGGATACTAAACTTAGCACTAAAAAGATTTGGGAAAAGAGAAATTTGGAAAGACACGGTTTTAAAACTAAGGATCCAGCTGAGATTGTTTCTAAATTTTCTCGTAATGAACTTAATGAGGAATTTGTGAAAGTACCAATATTGAATTTCGCATGCTAGAATTGGAATCTTCTCAAATGATTCTAACTGTTTTAATTTTACTATTATATCTGATCGTGATGCTCTTAAGGCAATATGTTCCATATCAACTAATGCAATGGGTGCTGTCAATTTACCACTGAAATTCTTAAAAGTTATAGCTCCTATGGTTGCACCACAATAATTAACGTAAAAAAATAGTGGAACATAATTATTATCCTAAAATCAGGAAAGTTAGTAAAGTTATTGCGTTACCTAAGATTAAAGAACCTTTATCACCGTCCGTCTTTGAAAGAATTATTTATGATCAGATTAAACAGTACCTTAGCACATATAATTTATTGACTCCGCTACAATCAGTTCATCAATTGGGAGATGTTCCTCAAGGATCTATAATGGGACCCTTAATATTTGCGCTGTATATAAATGATATTGGGAGCTCTATTCGGCACTCTAAGTTTCATTTGTTTGCAGATGACCTCCAAATTTTTTGTGAAATGCATCTGAAAAATGTGCTAGAGTAGCCATAAATGATATAATATCAAATATGAATAGTCATATTGAAAATATTATTACATGGTCGACTGATAATCATTTGTTATTAAATTCGAAAAAGTCTCAGGTTATTATGTTTTCTCAGGTGCGAAACCCTTTTATTGAAGACATGACCTCAGCTAGAGTTAGAGTTGGTAATGATACTATACCATTCAGTGAAACAGTGAGAATTTTGGGTGTGACCTTGAATAAACTTGGAGGATGCTATTAGCAAGGTCTTTAATCCTGAGTAATCTATTTTATTGCGATGTGGTTGTTTTCTGATTTAAGTACTTCCTTATTTACCAAAATTAAAAGAGTATATACAACTCATGCTTAAGGACATTTTTGGCTTAAGACGTTTAAATAGACTAACACCTTATTATAATAAAATATTTAGATGCTCTTTAAATAATTATCTTGATCTTAGAATATTGGTTCTACTATATTAAATTATTAGAACTCGCCAACCTAAATACCTATATGATAAGCTTGTGTTTGCTCAATCAATGCGAACACAAAACTTATTGTAATATTGTCAAATGGTCGTACTAATTATATGAGACTTGTAACAGTCGATCTGTTACATTCGAAAATTTCAAAATTTAACATGACGCATGACAATTTATTGCAAAGTTTGCTTTCTCATATATTCTATCTAACGCACAGTATTCGAGATTTTGAAATTTCTTTCGATCAATGCATTTTTCTATTGATGTACATTTCAGTTTTATTTATTTATACAATTATTCGTATGTATTGTAATTGTTGTTGAGTAACTTGATTCCGGTAAATTTTTGTTTTGTCATCGTGGTGACAAACCATTTTCAATCTTAAATTTATCATTTGTGTTGTGACCGCCGTGGAATCAAAACAGCCAGTTAAAAAAAAAATCAATTAGTAAAACTAAAGGCTGATTAAAAAGTTATGTGCTACTGGATATTCCCCAGACTAGATAAAGTTGTCTCAAATTAATTTGACACAGAGCTAGTTTAAAAGAAAATTATAGTTTCTTTAACTATTGGATATACGGTTTTTATTCAGGTAAAATTCACATTTTTTTTTTAAATGTAAATTCTACAAACTTAGAGTAACATGTGTTGGTCGAATATGTAATTTTAACGGATTTTTTTTTTGTGATCGTTTAGCAATTGTGAGCTTCATTATTTGTATCATGTGGCACATATTGATGCAAAAAGTAATAGCCAGCATATTTTCTTTCGGAATTCGGTAAGCGCTTTTAATAATACAGCGGAATTAAAAATAAACGGTCACAATATAATATACGCATGTTGCGGTGCGGATAACGCCGCTTAAGAATATGTACCATTGTATCGAGTTCATGGTTAAATAACAGCAAAAATAATTATAAGCTAAAATAAGTTTTGAACGCTAAATTAAGTTTTTGATTATTTCCTTTTTTTTGGGCCATGGTTCTAATTTTCGTTAGTATGCATGCACTATAAGATTTTGAAGCTACTTTCACCAGTTTATAGTAAATTTCCAATTTTATTATTCTATACTTTTTCTTTATTTATTTATATGTTATTTATTTATATACTATTTATTTATTTATATATTATTTATTTATTTATATATTATTTATTTAATTATACACTATATATTATTTATAACTACATATCTATATTAACTATTTTTCTATATTATCATTTTGCCTCCTTTAAATTTTTCTTCTATTAATAAATATTGTTAAACATTGATCGAACGGAACTTTCTTCTTCTTTTCTTATATATTTTTTTTGTGTGGGTTTGCTTTAAGTGACCTTGTGTCTTGCCATGTTATGTTCCTACTTAGTGATTTAAATAAGATTGAAATGCATGACTAAAAGTGAATTAAAAATGATTTAAGTACAATCACGTGAATGGGTATGCCACTGAGGATGGTGTACAATATGGTAGGATGGGCACGGAGTGCAGTGACCTAGAGACCTTATGACCACTGCCATTGGCTTCATAAGTCCGTGACTGTGATCAACTGGTAAGTGACAAAGTGTATAAACATTCCCTTGATAATAAATTTATTAAAGCAGCACCCTCAAGCTCTCATGCGGTTAGTGGAAAGAACCACCCCAACGGACTGCCATCTAGCCGGCAATGTGCTGCATTAACTATAAAACCTCTAGGAGTTTCTGCTAACGGACGTCGAGCAATTAACACGATAAATTTTGAAATCTTCCGTTACAGAGGGTCATTTATGGAGAGAGGTGCTAGGGTATGGAATACTATTCCAGCTAATATTAAATGTTTAATACGATTGGACAGGTTCAGGGTGGAAGGTGTGAAATATCTTAATGATCAATAACTTATTAATTGTTCTTAAAATTTTAGATATATCATTTGAAGATTTTGTTTTAATATTATTATTTTTTATGATTTCAATGTATTGATTTAGTTTTTTAAAATTGTTTTGTATGGATTAGTGTAGCTTTAGTGGATTTATTGCTTTTTATTCAGTGTTATTTCATTGTAAATTACATAAAATGACCTAGTTGTCATGTAGTAATAAAAATAGACTTTTAAATAAATAAGTAACAAAAATAAAAAAAATCCTGATTTTTCTGAACATAGTTGACATTTTTATTTGCTAAACACCATACTATTTTTTACGATCTCACCCTGACTCTGAAGCTCGAGTATCGAGTTACACTAGAATGATTTTGTCCTCCGCGAATGCAATTAAATCAAGATCATGAATCTCATCAATCAAAAATTTCGTGTTTTCTTTGATAGATACAAATGTCGGTACCGATATGTACTATCATTAAAAAAATACTATGTACAAAATACAAGAAAATACAAAATTTTTGTTGTGAACTTTTAATTTTTTAGATAAGGATAACATAAAATATGACAAATAGTTAGCTTTTCTGAAAGCGAAGTCTTACATATGTTTTCATCAAAAACAGTGGCGTAACTACAAGGGCACAAACCACGCGCTGCGGAGGCCCACAGCGATCGAGGGCTCGCCGCAACGCGGCCATAGTTTTTTTTTTTTATTGATAACTATGTGATCTGTTTTGCTGCCCAAGGCTCATCCTGCTCTTCCGCGGTTATGCTGTTTACGTCCTTACTTTACGCCTCCCGGCCATCTTGAGGACGTATGGCTACAGGATTGATTTAAGACCATCTGCACATTGCTTGCTCCATGCCAGCCTATACTGGCATGGAAGATGGGTCGGCTCTTGGGTTTTACACACAGATAGGGGATCATAGTTGTGTCACATTTCACCACAGATCGTAATATGTTGATGAAATTTCACTTTGCATCCTGCCTCTATCGGGATTCCAACCCGGTACTTTCCGATCCAAACGCCAAAGCTTTAATCACTGTGCCATTTGGTCGGTCCTCCATAATTTGATTTTCTACATTTCAAGTCCAAATTTAACAATTAAAACTGAATTTTGATATGAAATGTACAAATTATATCATATGTACAGTTTAATTTTAAAAATATAAATTACATACATTAAAAAATAAAAATAAAAACAATGACAAAAACAGAATAAAAATTCTTAAATTGGTTTGGTTTTTTTTAAATGGGGATTTCCTCATTTATATATCTTCATTCTTTTTTAATTCATATAAGTACGTATGGAAATATAAAAAACAAACGCAAAATCCAGTTTATAAAAATATCAGTGACGGAAATACATGTTTTATCCTGTAAAAAGTGAAAATTTCGTTCATTGTTTTAAATAAAAATAATAAATAACTTATATTAAAGTAAAGTATAAAATTAATTGCGCCCGTAAGTATTTGATATTGTTTGTGGTTTATTGCTACTTCTTCACATAATAAACAAAGTCCTAATCTCCTTAGTGTTATATAGGCATTTAATTATAAAATGGAAAATATATTAAGTAGCAGTAGCGGCGCTGCGAAAAAAAAGAAAATTAAAAGGTACAAATGCAAGCTTAGCTAAGCAGCCTAAGTTAATTGGTTTTGTAAAACCAATCGAGAAGAAAACCCAAGGGCATGGTAGTCGTGATTTGTTGAGAATGTTCAAACTAATGACAACAATGTGAAGGCAATCGCTGAAGTACATATAGAAAGTTTAAATGAATCTACGAGCTACGACAGAAACCAAAAAGATGTGTTTCCAGAATCGTGTTTATCTTTTTCCCCAGATATGGCGAATTTTAAAGCAAAAATACTACCAAATGAAACGAAGAAAATAATTATTTCAACTGTATCATGTCGACCAAACAGACCTTTTGTGCGGGATCCATTACAAAATTATCGTAGATTTTCCACAAGCTTTTATAAAACAAGTATAAAATTCTGTATTATGGAGAGAAAGTGATTATGCTATTCCGCGAAGCTTGATGCTGTATATTGCGAGCCTTGTTGGCTTTTTGCCAAAAATAGACTGGATAATTGACGTCAACATGGAATAAGAGATTGTCATGGTCTCTCTAAAAAAATTAAAACGCACGAGAACAGCCAAATCCATATATCAGCTTGATGCATTTATGAAAAATGGAGGAACAATGAAACAATTAATAAGGACGTTGAAGAGCAAATTCGCAAATATGATATCAATCAAATTTTTGGGTACAAGTTTTAGAGAGGTTATAGTAAACATAACATTATCGCTCTCTAAAAATTCGCTGTCATTTTGCGGGCATCGTAAAACTTTACAAGATGAGTATAATGGTAATTTCTTAACGCAAGTACAATTTCTATCGAAATATGATACTGTTATGAAGCAACTTTTGACTATGCCACATGGATCAATAAAACACTTAAGTCCTCAAATTCAGAATGAAATTATTCATTGCCTCGCAACACGTTTAAGCACTATTCTTGTAACTGATATCAATAGTTCACTCTTTTATATAATTATAATGGATACAACTCAAGATATTAAAAAGAAAGATCAACTCAGTGAAATATTTAGATATGCAAAGGATGAGCCAATATCAATTGAAATTCGAGAAGTATTTTTGGGGTTCACTGTAATACACAATCATTCAGCTACCGTGCTTTACGCAGAAACATTAAAATTATTAAGCAAAAATCATATACAATTAAGCAAATGCAGGGGGCAAGGATATGATGGTACGAATGTTATGAGCGGGACGTACAGAGGTGCTCAAACCCTTCTCAAGCAAGATCAACTATACACTGCACACCTCTTAATTTAAATTTAGTTGTAAACGATGCAGCTAAATGCTGCAATGAAGCATCTTCATTTTTTACAATCCTGGAAGATATGTATTCGTTTGTCGGTAACAGTGTAAACCGATGGGATTAATTATCAAAATTTTCAGGAAAATCGCAACTAACTATAAAAAGATTAAATCGAACGCGCTGGGCAGATCAGTATACTTCACTTTGAATTTGATTGATTGATTAATTAAAATGTACCAACAAGACTAAGCAGGGGCCCGGATACGCCGGGCCTACTGAACACCCCCTTTACATATAACAAAGGATAGGAAGGGATAGGAAAGGTTATTAGATATGATAGACTTGACCCGGTTACAGACACCTAAGTAGTCAATAGTTAGAAAATTGTTAGGCACAAAACAGCACAATTATTTTCGGTTTTATAGTATAAAAGCATCCTGAAAAAAATTTAATAATTAATTTAGTACTTTGGTACATATCCTGCAATATAACTTTAATATTGTGAGTTGAACTTTCCATAAACTAAATAGTTCAATCGATCATAAACAAAATTAAACTGGTTTCCCAAAAACATATTAAATCACATAAAATTAATCCAATCCAGAAATCACCTATATGCATTAAAACTTAATAAACACATTTTTATTAATCACTTGTTTTTTGTTTCGCAGAATATTTTGAATATTTTATATGCATTAAAGACTAAAATAGGAAACCATCTTTCAGTCTTCAATTATTTCATTTATTTGTAGAAAATAATTTGAATAATAATGGTTTAAATTTAAATAATGTTTTAGTTTTAATTTAAATACAAAATGCATTTATTTGATAGCTTAACTTAAATAGTTCAATAGTTCACGGAATATACTGCACTTTACTCGTACACTGCAAATTATAAAAGCAGATTATTACATGCACGAAGTGAATATTAATTTTCATTTAGTAAGTTTTATTAAAATAAAAACATGTAATCAGAATATATAATATACTTTAATTTCATTCAAGCAATAATAATAACATTTACACAAATAAAATTAGATTACAATTATTACATGCAGGAAGTGAATCCATTCATCGTTACAGTCTTATATGTTTTATAATTTTAATTTAAATACAAAATGCATTTATTTGATAGCTAAACTCAAATAGATCAATAGTTCACGGAATATACTGCACTTTATTCGTACACTGCAAGTTATAAAAACAGATAATTACATGCACGAAGTGAATATTAATTTTCATTTAGTAAGTTTTATTAAAATAAAAACATGTAATAAGAATATATAATATACTTAAATTTCACTCAAGCAATAATAATAACATTTACACACATAAAATTCGATTACAATTATTACATGCAGGAAGTGAATCAATCCATTGTTACAGTCATATATGTTTTCTAATTTTAATTTAAATACAAAATGCATTTATTTGATAGCTAAACTCAATTAGATCAATAGTTCACAGAATATACTGCACTTTACTCGTACACTGCAAGTTATAAAAACAGATTATTACATGCACGAAGTGAATATTAATTTTCATTTAGTAAGTTTTATTAAAATAAAAACATGTAATCAGAATATATAATATACTTAAATTTCACTCAAGCAATAATAATAACATTTACACACATAAAATTAGATTACAATTATTACATGCAGGAAGTGAATCAATCCATTGTTACAGTCTTATATGTTTTCTAATTTTAATTTAAATACAAAATGCATTTATTTGATAGCTAAACTCAAATAGTTCAACAGTTCACGGAATATACTGCACTTTACTCGTACACTGCAAATTATAAAAACAGATTATTACATGCACGAAGTGAATATTAATTTTCATTTAGTAAGTTTTATTAAAATAAAAACATGTAATCAGAATATATAATATACTTAAATTTCACTCTAGTAATAATAATAACATTTACACAAATAAAATTAGATCACAATTATTACATGCAGGAAGTGAATCCATCCATTGTTACATTGTTACAGTCATATATTTTTTCTAATTTTAATTTAAATTCAAAATGCATTTATTTGATAGCTAAACTCAAATAGTTCAACAGTTCACGGAATATACTGCACTTTACTCGTACACTGCAAATTATAAAAGCAGATTATTACATGCACGAAGTGAATATTAATTTTCATTTAGTAAGTTTTATTAAAATAAAAACATGTAATCAGAATATATAATATACTTAAATTTCACTCAAGCAATAATAATAACATTTACACACATAAAATTAGATTACAATTATTACATGCAGGAAGTGAATCCATTCATTGTTATAGTCATATATTTTTTCTAATTTTAATTTAAATACAAAATGCATTTATTTGATAGCTAAACTCAAATAGATCAATAGTTAACGGAATATACTGCACTTTACTCGTACACTGCAAATTATAAAAGCAGATTATTACATGCACGAAGTGAATATTAATTTTCATTTAGTAAGTTTTATTAAAATAAAAACATGTAATCAGAATATATAATCTACTTAAATTTCAATCAAGCAATAATAATAACATTCACACAAATAAAATTAGATTACAATTATTACATGCAGGAAGTAAATCCATCCATTGCTACATTGTTACAGTCATATATGTTTTCTAATTTTAATTTAAATACAAAATGCATTTATTGGATAGCTAAACTCAAATAGATCAATAGTTCACGGAGTATACTGCACTTTACTCGTACACTGCAAATTATAAAAACAGATTATTACATGCACGAAGTGAATATTAATTTTCGTTTAATAAGTTTTATTAAAATAACCACATGTAATCAGAATATGGTATATAATGTACTTAAATTTCACTCAAGCAATAATAATAACATTTACACACATAAAATTAGATTACAATTATTACATGCAGGAAGTGAATCCATCCATTGTTACAGTCATATATGTTTGCTAATTTTAATTTAAATACAAAATGCATTTATTTGATAGCTAAACTCAAATAGTTCAATAGTTCACGGAATATACTGCACTTTACTCGTACACTGCAAATTATAAAAGCAGATTATTACATGCACGAAGTGAATATTAATTTTCATTTAGTAAGTTTTATTAAAATAAAAACATGTAATCAGAATATATAATATACTTAAGTTTCACTCAAGCAATAATAATAACATTCACACAAATAAAATTAGATTACAATTATTACATGCAGGAAGTGAATCCATCCATTGTTACAGTCATATATGTTTTCTAATTTTAATTTAAATACAAAATGCATTTATTTGATGGCTAAACTCAAATAGATCAATAGTTCACGGAATATACTGCACTTTACTCGTACACTGCAAATTATAAAAGCAGATTATTACATGCACGAAGTGAATATTAATTTTCGTTTAATAAGTTTTATTAAAATAAAAACATGTAATCAGAATATATAATATACTTAAATTTCACTCAAGCAATAATAATAACATTTACACAAATAAAATTAGATTACAATTATTACATGCAGGAAGTGAATCCATCCATTGTTACAGTCATATATGTTTGCTAATTTTAATTTAAATACAAAATGCATTTATTTGACAGCTAAACTCAAATAGTTCAACAGTTCACGGAATATACTGCACTTTACTCGTACACTGCAAATTATAAAAACAGATTATTACATGCACGAAGTGAATATTAATTTTCGTTTAGTAAGTTTTATTAAAATAAAAACATGTAATCAGAATATGGTATATAATGTACTTAAATTTCACTCAAGCAATAATAATAACATTTACACACATAAAATTAGATTACAATTATTACATGCAGGAAGTGAATCCATTCATTGTTACAGTCATATATTTTTTCTAATTTTAATTTAAATACAAAATGCATTTATTTGATAGCTAAACTCAAATAGATCAATAGTTCACGGAATATACTGCACTTTACTCGTACACTGCAAATTATAAAAGCAAATTATTACATGCACGAAGTGAATATTAATTTTCATTTAGTAAGTTTTATTAAAATAAAAACATGTAATCAGAATATATAATATACTTAAATTTCAATCAAGCAATAATAATAACATTCACACAAATAAAATTAGATTACAATTATTACATGCAGGAAGTGAATCCATTCATCGTTACAGTCTTATATGTTTTCTAATTTTAATTTAAATACAAAATGCATTTATTTGATAGCTAAACTCAAATAGATCAATAGTTCACGGAATATACTGCACTTTATTCGAACACTGCAAGTTATAAAAACAGATAATTACATGCACGAAGTGAATATTAATTTTTATTTAGTAAGTTTTATTAAAATAAAAACATGTAATAAGAATATATAATATACTTAAATTTCACTCAAGCAATAATAATAACATTTACACACATAAAATTAGATTACAATTATTACATGCAGGAAGTGAATCAATCCATTGTTACAGTCATATATGTTTTCTAATTTTAATTTAAATACAAAATGCATTTATTTGATAGCTAAACTCAATTAGATCAATAGTTCACAGAATATACTGCACTTTACTCGTACACTGCAAGTTATAAAAACAGATTATTACATGCACGAAGCGAATATTAATTTTCATTTAGTAAGTTTTATTAAAATAAAAACATGTAATCAGAATATATAATATACTTAAATTTCACTCAAGCAATAATAATAACATTTACACACATAAAATTAGATTACAATTATTACATGCAGGAAGTGAATCAATCCATTGTTACAGTCTTATATGTTTTCTAATTTTAATTTAAATACAAAATGCATTTATTTGATAGCTAAACTCAAATAGTTCAACAGTTCACGGAATATACTGCACTTTACTCGTACACTGCAAATTATAAAAACAGATTATTACATGCACGAAGTGAATATTAATTTTCATTTAGTAAGTTTTATTAAAATTAAAACATGTAATCAGAATATATAATATACTTAAATTTAACTCAAGCAAGAATAATAACATTTACACAAATAAAATTAGATTACAATTATTACATGCAGGAAGTGAATCCATCCATTGTTACAGTCATATATGTTTTCTAATTTTAATTTAAATACAAAATGCATTTATTTGATAGCTAAACTCAAATAGTTCAACAGTTCACGGAATATACTGCACTTTACTCGTACACTGCAAATTATAAAAACAGATTATTACATGCACGAAGTGAATATTAATTTTCATTTAGTAAAATCTATTAAAATAAAAACATGTAATCAGAATATATAATATACTTAAATTTCACTCTAGCAATAATAATAACATTTACACAAATAAAATTAGATTACAATTATTACATGCAGGAAGTGAATCCATCCATTGTTACATTGTTACAGTCATATATGTTTTCTAATTTTAATTTAAATACAAAATGCATTTATTTGATAGCTAAACTCAAATAGTTCAACAGTTCACGGAATATACTGCACTTTACTCGTACACTGCAAATTATAAAAGCAGATTATTACATGCACGAAGTGAATATTAATTTTCATTTAGTAAGTTTTATTAAAATAAAAACATGTAATCAGAATATATAATATACTTAAATTTCACTCAAGCAATAATAATAACATTTACACACATAAAATTAGATTACAATTATTACATGCAGGAAGTGAATCCATTCATTGTTATAGTCATATATTTTTTCTAATTTTAATTTAAATACAAAATGCATTTATTTGATAGCTAAACTCAAATAGATCAATAGTTAACTGAATATACTGCACTTTACTCGTACACTGCAAATTATAAAAGCAGATTATTACATGCACGAAGTGAATATTAATTTTCATTTAGTAAAATCTATTAAAATAAAAACATGTAATCAGAATATATAATATACTTAAATTT
The DNA here is from genome assembly GCA_932526605.1 of Nephrotoma flavescens. Taxonomy (NCBI): domain Eukaryota; kingdom Metazoa; phylum Arthropoda; class Insecta; order Diptera; family Tipulidae; genus Nephrotoma; species Nephrotoma flavescens. Next base: position 75,178,737 of record OW052220.1, read on the forward strand.
CAATCAAGCAATAATAATAACATTCACACAAATAAAATTAGATTACAATTATTACATGCAGGAAGTAAATCCATCCATTGCTACATTGTTACAGTCATATATGTTTTCTAATTTTAATTTAAATACAAAATGCATTTATTGGATAGCTAAACTCAAATAGATCAATAGTTCACGGAGTATACTGCACTTTACTCGTACACTGCAAATTATAAAAATAGATTATTACATGCACGAAGTGAATATTAATTTTCGTTTAGTAAGTTTTATTAAAATAACCACATGTAATCAGAATATGGTATATAATGTACTTAAATTTCACTCAAGCAATAATAATAACATTTACACACATAAAATTAGATTACAATTATTACATGCAGGAAGTGAATCCATCCATTGTTACAGTCATATATGTTTTCTAATTTTAATTTAAATACAAAATGCATTTATTTGATGGCTAAACTCAAATAGTTCAACAGTTCACGGAATATACTGCACTTTACTCGTACACTGCAAATTATAAAAGCAGATTATTACATGCACGAAGTGAATATTAATTTTCATTTAGTAAGTTTTATTAAAATAAAAACATGTAATCAGAATATATAATATACTTAAGTTTCACTCAAGCAATAATAATAACATTCACACAAATAAAATTAGATTACAATTATTACATGCAGGAAGTGAATCCATCCATTGTTACAGTCATATATGTTTTCTAATTTTAATTTAAATACAAAATGCATTTATTTGATAGCTAAACTCAAATAGATCAATAGTTCACGGAATATACTGCACTTTACTCGTACACTGCAAATTATAAAAGCAGATTATTACATGCACGAAGTGAATATTAATTTTCGTTTAGTAAGTTTTATTAAAATAAAAACATGTAATCAGAATATATAATATACTTAAATTTCACTCAAGCAATAATAATAACATTTACACAAATAAAATTAGATTACAATTATTACATGCAGGAAGTGAATCCATCCATTGTTACAGTCATATATGTTTTCTAATTTTAATTTAAATACAAAATGCATTTATTTGACAGCTAAACTCAAATAGTTCAACAGTTCACGGAATATACTGCACTTTACTCGTACACTGCAAATTATAAAAACAGATTATTACATGCACGAAGTGAATATTAATATTCGTTTAGTAAGTTTTATTAAAATAAAAACATGTAATCAGAATATGGTATATAATGTACTTAACTTTCACTCAAGCAATAATAATAACATTTACACACATAAAATTAGATTACAATTATTACATGCAGGAAGTGAATCCATTCATTGTTACAGTCATATATTTTTTCTAATTTTAATTTAAATACAAAATGCATTTATTTGATAGCTAAACTCAAATAGATCAATAGTTAACGGAATATACTGCACTTTACTCGTACACTGCAAATTATAAAAGCAAATTATTACATGCACGAAGTGAATATTAATTTTCATTTAGTAAGTTTTATTAAAATAAAAACATGTAATCAGAATATATAATATACTTAAATTTCAATCAAGCAATAATAATAACATTCACACAAATAAAATTAGATTACAATTATTACATGCAGGAAGTGAATCCATTCATCGTTACAGTCTTATATGTTTTCTAATTTTAATTTAAATACAAAATGCATTTATTTGATAGCTAAACTCAAATAGATCAATAGTTCACGGAATATACTGCACTTTATTCGAACACTGCAAGTTATAAAAACAGATAATTACATGCACGAAGTGAATATTAATTTTTATTTAGTAAGTTTTATTAAAATAAAAACATGTAATAAGAATATATAATATACTTAAATTTCACTCAAGCAATAATAATAACATTTACACACATAAAATTAGATTACAATTATTACATGCAGGAAGTGAATCAATCCATTGTTACAGTCATATATGTTTTCTAATTTTAATTTAAATACAAAATGCATTTATTTGATAGCTAAACTCAATTAGATCAATAGTTCACAGAATATACTGCACTTTACTCGTACACTGCAAGTTATAAAAACAGATTATTACATGCACGAAGCGAATATTAATTTTCATTTAGTAAGTTTTATTAAAATAAAAACATGTAATCAGAATATGGTATATAATGTACTTAAATTTCACTCAAGCAATAATAATAACATTTACACACATAAAATTAGATTACAATTATTACATGCAGGAAGTGAATCCATTCATTGTTACAGTCATATATTTTTTCTAATTTTAATTTAAATACAAAATGCATTTATTTGATAGCTAAACTCAAATAGATCAATAGTTAACGGAATATACTGCACTTTACTCGTACACTGCAAATTATAAAAGCAAATTATTACATGCACGAAGTGAATATTAATTTTCATTTAGTAAGTTTTATTAAAATAAAAACATGTAATCAGAATATATAATATACTTAAATTTCAATCAAGCAATAATAATAACATTCACACAAATAAAATTAGATTACAATTATTACATGCAGGAAGTGAATCCATTCATCGTTACAGTCTTATATGTTTTCTAATTTTAATTTAAATACAAAATGCATTTATTTGATAGCTAAACTCAAATAGATCAATAGTTCACGGAATATACTGCACTTTATTCGAACACTGCAAGTTATAAAAACAGATAATTACATGCACGAAGTGAATATTAATTTTCATTTAGTAAGTTTTATTAAAATAAAAACATGTAATCAGAATATATAATATACTTAAATATCAATCAAGCAGTAATAGTAATATTTACACACATAAAATTAGATTACAATTATTACATGCGGGAAGTGAATCCATCCATTGTTACAGTCATACATGTTTTCTTATTTTAATTTAAATACAAAATGCATTTATTTGATAGCTAAACTCAAATAGATCAATAGTTAACGGAATATACTGCGCTTTAATCGTGAACTGCAAATTATAAAAACAGATTATTACATGCACGAAGTGAATATTAATTTTCATTTAGTAAGTTTTATTAAAATAAAAACATGTAATCAGAATATATAATATACTTAAGTTTCACTCAAGCAATAATAATAACATTCACACAAATAAAATTAGATTACAATTATTACATGCAGGAAGTGAATCCATCCATTGTTACAGTCATATATGTTTTCTAATTTTAATTTAAATACAAAATGCATTTATTTGATGGCTAAACTCAAATAGATCAATAGTTCACGGAATATACTGCACTTTACTCGTACACTGCAAATTATAAAAGCAGATTATTACATGCACGAAGTGAATATTAATTTTCGTTTAATAAGTTTTATTAAAATAAAAACATGTAATCAGAATATATAATATACTTAAATTTCACTCAAGCAATAATAATAACATTTACACAAATAAAATTAGATTACAATTATTACATGCAGGAAGTGAATCCATCCATTGTTACAGTCATATATGTTTGCTAATTTTAATTTAAATACAAAATGCATTTATTTGACAGCTAAACTCAAATAGTTCAACAGTTCACGGAATATACTGCACTTTACTCGTACACTGCAAATTATAAAAACAGATTATTACATGCACGAAGTGAATATTAATTTTCGTTTAGTAAGTTTTATTAAAATAAAAACATGTAATCAGAATATGGTATATAATGTACTTAAATTTCACTCAAGCAATAATAATAACATTTACACACATAAAATTAGATTACAATTATTACATGCAGGAAGTGAATCCATTCATTGTTACAGTCATATATTTTTTCTAATTTTAATTTAAATACAAAATGCATTTATTTGATAGCTAAACTCAAATAGATCAATAGTTAACGGAATATACTGCACTTTACTCGTACACTGCAAATTATAAAAGCAAATTATTACATGCACGAAGTGAATATTAATTTTCATTTAGTAAGTTTTATTAAAATAAAAACATGTAATCAGAATATATAATATACTTAAATTTCAATCAAGCAATAATAATAACATTCACACAAATAAAATTAGATTACAATTATTACATGCAGGAAGTGAATCCATTCATCGTTACAGTCTTATATGTTTTCTAATTTTAATTTAAATACAAAATGCATTTATTTGATAGCTAAACTCAAATAGATCAATAGTTCACGGAATATACTGCACTTTATTCGAACACTGCAAGTTATAAAAACAGATAATTACATGCACGAAGTGAATATTAATTTTTATTTAGTAAGTTTTATTAAAATAAAAACATGTAATAAGAATATATAATATACTTAAATTTCACTCAAGCAATAATAATAACATTTACACACATAAAATTAGATTACAATTATTACATGCAGGAAGTGAATCAATCCATTGTTACAGTCATATATGTTTTCTAATTTTAATTTAAATACAAAATGCATTTATTTGATAGCTAAACTCAATTAGATCAATAGTTCACAGAATATACTGCACTTTACTCGTACACTGCAAGTTATAAAAACAGATTATTACATGCACGAAGCGAATATTAATTTTCATTTAGTAAGTTTTATTAAAATAAAAACATGTAATCAGAATATATAATATACTTAAATTTCACTCAAGCAATAATAATAACATTTACACACATAAAATTAGATTACAATTATTACATGCAGGAAGTGAATCAATCCATTGTTACAGTCTTATATGTTTTCTAATTTTAATTTAAATACAAAATGCATTTATTTGATAGCTAAACTCAAATAGTTCAACAGTTCACGGAATATACTGCACTTTACTCGTACACTGCAAATTATAAAAACAGATTATTACATGCACGAAGTGAATATTAATTTTCATTTAGTAAGTTTTATTAAAATAAAAACATGTAATCAGAATATATAATATACTTAAATTTAACTCAAGCAAGAATAATAACATTTACACAAATAAAATTAGATTACAATTATTACATGCAGGAAGTGAATCCATCCATTGTTACAGTCATATATGTTTTCTAATTTTAATTTAAATACAAAATGCATTTATTTGATAGCTAAACTCAAATAGTTCAACAGTTCACGGAATATACTGCACTTTACTCGTACACTGCAAATTATAAAAACAGATTATTACATGCACGAAGTGAATATTAATTTTCATTTAGTAAGTTTTATTAAAATAAAAACATGTAATCAGAATATATAATATACTTAAATTTCACTCTAGCAATAATAATAACATTTACACAAATAAAATTAGATTACAATTATTACATGCAGGAAGTGAATCCATCCATTGTTACATTGTTACAGTCATATATGTTTTCTAATTTTAATTTAAATACAAAATGCATTTATTTGATAGCTAAACTCAAATAGTTCAACAGTTCACGGAATATACTGCACTTTACTCGTACACTGCAAATTATAAAAGCAGATTATTACATGCACGAAGTGAATATTAATTTTCATTTAGTAAGTTTTATTAAAATAAAAACATGTAATCAGAATATATAATATACTTAAATTTCACTCAAGCAATAATAATAACATTTACACACATAAAATTAGATTACAATTATTACATGCAGGAAGTGAATCCATTCATTGTTATAGTCATATATTTTTTCTAATTTTAATTTAAATACAAAATGCATTTATTTGATAGCTAAACTCAAATAGATCAATAGTTAACTGAATATACTGCACTTTACTCGTACACTGCAAATTATAAAAGCAGATTATTACATGCACGAAGTGAATATTAATTTTCATTTAGTAAAATCTATTAAAATAAAAACATGTAATCAGAATATATAATATACTTAAATTTCAATCAAGCAATAATAATAACATTCACACAAATAAAATTAGATTACAATTATTACATGCAGGAAGTAAATCCATCCATTGCTACATTGTTACAGTCATATATGTTTTCTAATTTTAATTTAAATACAAAATGCATTTATTGGATAGCTAAACTCAAATAGATCAATAGTTCACGGAGTATACTGCACTTTACTCGTACACTGCAAATTATAAAAATAGATTATTACATGCACGAAGTGAATATTAATTTTCGTTTAGTAAGTTTTATTAAAATAACCACATGTAATCAGAATATGGTATATAATGTACTTAAATTTCACTCAAGCAATAATAATAACATTTACACACATAAAATTAGATTACAATTATTACATGCAGGAAGTGAATCCATCCATTGTTACAGTCATATATGTTTTCTAATTTTAATTTAAATACAAAATGCATTTATTTGATGGCTAAACTCAAATAGTTCAACAGTTCACGGAATATACTGCACTTTACTCGTACACTGCAAATTATAAAAGCAGATTATTACATGCACGAAGTGAATATTAATTTTCATTTAGTAAGTTTTATTAAAATAAAAACATGTAATCAGAATATATAATATACTTAAGTTTCACTCAAGCAATAATAATAACATTCACACAAATAAAATTAGATTACAATTATTACATGCAGGAAGTGAATCCATCCATTGTTACAGTCATATATGTTTTCTAATTTTAATTTAAATACAAAATGCATTTATTTGATAGCTAAACTCAAATAGATCAATAGTTCACGGAATATACTGCACTTTACTCGTACACTGCAAATTATAAAAGCAGATTATTACATGCACGAAGTGAATATTAATTTTCGTTTAGTAAGTTTTATTAAAATAAAAACATGTAATCAGAATATATAATATACTTAAATTTCACTCAAGCAATAATAATAACATTTACACAAATAAAATTAGATTACAATTATTACATGCAGGAAGTGAATCCATCCATTGTTACAGTCATATATGTTTTCTAATTTTAATTTAAATACAAAATGCATTTATTTGACAGCTAAACTCAAATAGTTCAACAGTTCACGGAATATACTGCACTTTACTCGTACACTGCAAATTATAAAAACAGATTATTACATGCACGAAGTGAATATTAATATTCGTTTAGTAAGTTTTATTAAAATAAAAACATGTAATCAGAATATGGTATATAATGTACTTAACTTTCACTCAAGCAATAATAATAACATTTACACACATAAAATTAGATTACAATTATTACATGCAGGAAGTGAATCCATTCATTGTTACAGTCATATATTTTTTCTAATTTTAATTTAAATACAAAATGCATTTATTTGATAGCTTAACTCAAATAGATCAATAGTTAACGGAATATACTGCACTTTACTCGTACACTGCAAATTATAAAAGCAGATTATTACATGCACGAAGTGAATATTAATTTTCATTTAGTAAGTTTTATTAAAATAAAAACATGTAATCAGAATATATAATATACTTAAATTTCAATCAAGCAATAATAATAACATTCACACAAATAAAATTAGATTACAATTATTACATGCAGGAAGTAAATCGATCCATTGCTACATTGTTACAGTCATATATGTTTTCTAATTTTAATTTAAATACAAAATGCATTTATTTGACAGCTAAACTCAAATATTTCAACAGTTCACGGAATATACTGCACTTTACTCGTACACTGCAAATTATAAAAACAGATTATTACATGCACGAAGTGAATATTAATTTTCGTTTAGTAAGTTTTATTAAAATAAAAACATGTAATCAGAATATATAATATACTTAAATTTCACTCAAGCAATAATAATAACATTCACACAAATAAAATTAGATTACAATTATTACATGCAGGAAGTGAATCCATCCATTGTTACAGTCATATATGTTTTCTAATTTTAATTTAAATACAAAATGCATTTATTTGATGATTCACGAAGTGAATATTAATTTTCATTTAGTAAGTTTTATTAAAATAAAAACATGTAATCAGAATATATAATATACTTAAATTTCACTCAAGCAATAATAATAACATTTACACACATAAAATTAGATTACAATTATTACATGCAATAAGTGAATCCATCCATTGTTACAGTCATATATGTTTTCTAATTTTAATTTAAATACAAAATGCATTTATTTGATAGCTAAACTCAAATAGATCAATAGTTCATGGAATATACTGCACTTTACTCGTACACTGCAAATTATAAAAGCAGATTATTACATGCACGAAGTGAATATTAATTTTCATTTAGTAAGTTTTATTAAAATAAAAACATGTAATCAGAATATATAATATACTTAAATTTCACTCAAGTAATAATAATAACATTTACACACATAAAATTAGATTACAATTATTACATGCAGGTAGTGAATCTATCCATTGTTACAGTCATCTATGATTTCTAGTTTTAATTTAAATTCAAAATGCATTTATTTGAAAGCTAAACGCAAATGGTTCAATAGTTCACGGAATATACTGTCGGTATACTTCACTTTGAAGTATTAAAATTCGGTTTGTCGATATAATGAAAGCGTTATCGGAAATAAGTTCAAAATGAGATGAACGCGATGAAGCTCTTAGAATCCAAAAGAATATGATCTCATTTGAATGAGACCGTATCGGTATTTTTAGAAAATGTGTTTAAAAAATTTAAAAAATATGTTTGATTCTGCTAAAAACGAAGCAATAGAAATAGCTTAGAAATTTGGGAGCACTGCAACATTCGCACAAAAAAGAAGAAAATTTGTTAAAAAGCATTTTGAAGAATTAGCCAGAGATCACCGTTTCAATAGTAGTGAGGAGATTTTTCGAATTAATGTTTTTTTGAACGTTTTAGATGTCGTCTTCAATCATCCAGTTGATTCAAATCTATGGAAGAAATAACGAAACCATATTCTTGTGTTTAGCCAGATAAATTTGTAGTTACGCCACTAGCTATTGGTACGAATTAAATGGTACAGAAACAAAAAAAATTCTTAAAAAAGTTAGAATTCTAAAAGTTTTGTTAAAATTTGAAATACATTTTAACTAAATAGTCATAATTATTATACCTTATTTAAAAAAGGCTCATCTTTAAACGTCTATAACTTTAAGTGATTGAAGTAACCTTACCTTCGTTTTGATCAAGAAACCTAACCGTACCATTCGTGTAGCCACTTTAGGGAAACCTTATATATACATATATGTATATATTTCAAAAAATATTTACAACAAACTAATTCCAACCCGTGGCGAGCTGCAGCTTTCGGGGGGGTCACAGGTGGTGGATCGTGAACGGCCGATCGATAGGTAGGTTAGCGGTGAATTAAATAAGCCGTCCCCAACCGCAGCTCTGCTGGAAGGAGAGTCTCAGAGAACGGGGGAGTGGTTAACCTATGTTCACTAAATTCTGAGTGCCTATGATACCCAGTAGGGAAAGGCGAACTGATGGCGCCATAAAACCATCGACCACAACCACGGTGAACTGAGCGTCACGCCTCCTTGCGCTTCCGGGCTTCCAGGTAGTGAATGGGGAACCCTATAAACGGGTAACCCATGAATGAAGTGGGTCCCATTTGTTTGGGATATCCATATGAATGGTGAATGAGTGAGTGAATGTGGGAGGAGGTCGGGGTGCGGCGGACGGGGTGCTCGGTAAGCCAATGGGCTGGATTAAGGTGTTACGCGACCCGTGCTGATGATCGACTAGACTGGGGGCCCATTTAACAAAGCCCAGTCGCGAACGGAGCCCTCTGGATACCTGGCGACCTCCAGTTGTGTTTAGCCTTACCTGCGTATACGGATCTCTGCGCAGGTGGACGTATTTCTCCGATACTCGTGGGAATAAATGGAAGATTTTAAAAAAAATAGTAAAAAGAAGGGGACCGGTACCCACCAAAAACCGGAAAGTACTATAGAGGGGAGTAACTCTAACCAGAAAGGTGCGGTTCCCTCATCTGATGCAGGGGCAAGCAACACCATGGCATCGAAGCCAGGTGAAAGCGGAACCGCTAAACAGAAGAGCGGGGGACCGAAAGAGATCCCCCCAGCAAAGCGACGGTACAGAGAGAGACGGTCGGCGTTTATAATTCTGGAAAAACTGGCTGCGACCCATGAGGGGCAGCTTACAGTTGCGCAGAAGGAATCTGTAGCATGGGCTAAGAAAACTGTCGGCTGCAATAGCTCGGAGAGGGTCCTTGTGTCTAAAAGACAAAGGTCCCAGGATGAGCTTGAAGCAGAAGGCAGTAAGCGGGCCAAAGTGCAAGCAGACATGACGTCGGGGGCTCCTAAGGAGCAGAAACTGAAATTATTCAGTGAAACCCTGAAGGAGCACGTGCTGGTGCTAGCCGTCATTGACAAAGGTCAGGAAGATGGGAGCATCACATCGGAAAAGTGGAGGATAGTGTATAATGCACTAAACTCCATTTTCTTGAGGATCCTGAGAGAAAATCCGGGATCCCCTCCGTCCTGCAGAGATGCGGGATGGCACCAAGGGCGCGTTAAGCTAACTGCGTGCTCGGACCAGAGATCGGTCGATCTCTATAAAAGAGCAGTGGCCGAGGTAGGCGAGGTGTGGCCGGGCGCGAGGCTTGAAGCAGTCAGCAGAGGGGAAATCCCGAGCAGGCCGAGGGCACGCGTCTGGTTACCAACTGAGCCGGATAAGCCAGAGGAGATCATTGAGATTATCCGGGCCAGTAATTCCGATCTTCCAACGGAAGGATGGAGGATTGTGAAGCAGGAGGAGGCCAGGGGGGGCTATAGATTGGCAATCATGCTGATCAATAAGGAATCCTTGGCTTCCCTTGCTAGATCTAAGGGAGTGATCAACTTCGGTTTCGGGTCGATCACTCTTAAAGTTTATAAGAAAAACGAGGTCGATAAGGGCGCGGAAGACCAGCCTGGGGGCGACGGCGAACGGACCCGGCAGGAAATGGTCAAGCGGACTGAGGACGACCAGGGTAGCCGTTCCGATATTTCGGACGAAGAGAAGTTGGTGATGGGAGGGAGCCTCCTCTCTCTGGAGCCTGATGGGGACATCCTGTCAGGCTTTCGACGAGAGGAAGACAGCGTCCGGAACAATGAGGTAAATTGCACTATCCTGATGCAGGGAGTGCAGGAAGAGGTGAGTAAGGTCCATTACAATGATTAGCATTGTACAAATAAACCTACATCACACGAAGGCTGCCTCGGCAGCTCTCGTGCTCAGACTGACTAAGTCAGATGAGGACTTGGTGTTAATTCAAGAACCTTGGATTAACAATAACAGGATCTGTGGCCTCAGAATGAAAGGGTATAAATTATTATGCTGAAGCAACTCTGAAAAGATCAGATCGTGTATCTTAGCGAAAAATAATTTGAATATTTTTCTTCTTCCACAATTTAGTAGCGGGGACGTTACAGCGGTGAGCGCTGAGGTAGGCTGTGAAAAACTATGGCTAGCCTCAGCCTATATGGATCGTGAAAAGGAGGTTCCACCGGGTAATCTGGGGGAACTGATCCGGGAAGCAGGTCTGAAAAAGGTAGGTGTGATACTTGGATGTGATGCAAACGCGCATCACACAATCTGGGGAAGCACAGACATTAACGAAAGAGGTGAGTTATTTTTTGATTACTTATTAAATACTAACCTCGTAGTTTGCAATATTGGGTGTGAACCAACATTCATTGTTAGAAATCGACAGGAGGTTCTAGATGTAACCTGTGCGTCAGAAACAATTTTTGATATGATCAGTGGGTGGAGAGTTGCGAAGGAGCACTCATTCTCTGATCACCGATATATTACATATAACCTCAACATCAAACCTGTTGCCCGGAAAGCCTTTAGAAATCCCAGAAGGACAAACTGGAACAAATATGGGGAGGTGTTGAAGGAACTATTGCCGCTGGAGGCTCCTGGACTTCCGGCGACAATAGAGGAATTAGATGGCATGGTTGATATTGTCACAAAAGCATGCAATCTGTCATTTAATGCTGCGTGTCCTCTGATAAAACCTAGGGGCAGGCAGAAACTGACATGGTGGACCACGGAGTTGGGAACCTATCGGAGAGCGTGTAGGACAGCCTTTAATAAGGCTAAGAACACCAGGGAAAATCGGGATTGGGATTCCTATAAGGAAGACCTGAGAGAATACAAGAAAGAGTTGAGGAAGGCACAAAGGGGGTCTTGGAGACTCTTCTGTTGTAGAATGGAGGAAGTCTCTGAGACTTCTCGCCTTAGGAAAATTCTATCTACTAACCCAACCAGTCCTAGTTACTTAATTAGGCCGGACGGGTTATGGACAGCTTCAAGTGCGGAATCATTGGAGCTTCTCATTGAGACCCATTTTCCGGGAAGCATTGATGACTCGATGGAGCCTGAAGCTCATCGAGGAACACCTTTAACAGATGTGGATGGCATCGTGGACAGGAAACGAATCCTGTGGGCGCTGAACGGTTTAAGCCTTATAAATCGGCGGGCCCGGATCGGATTATACCAGCAGAGGTCCAAAGGAACTCTGCAGTTATCCTCCCCTGGCTGGAGGTTATCTTCAGGGGATGTCTGCAATTGGTCTATATTCCCAGGAAATGGACGGAGGTCAAAGTGGTTTTTATCCCGAAATCGGGAAAAAGCTCACAGGCTTATCCAAAGGACCTGAGGCCTATAACTCTATCATACTTTCTGTTGAAAACCTTGGAAAGATTGATAGACGTACTTATTCGAACAAAAGTTGAGCCAAGGAATTGGGCAACGTCGCAGCATGCGTACTGTAAGGGAAAGTTGGTGGACACAGCTCTGCACGATCTAGTACGCATGATTGAGAAGTCAATTTACTCGCAAGAGTATTGTATCGTAGCATTTCTCGACATTGAGGGTGCCTTTAATAATGTAAAAACGGAGGCGATCATGGAAGGATTGTCATTTCTGAAGGTGGATTATCCTATAAGTAGGTTGATAAATCAGATGCTGGTAAGCAGGATTATTATCTCGGAACTGGGAGATTCCACCATTAGAAGGCGGGTGGTTAGAGGAACTCCGCAGGGAGGAGTAATGTCCCCCTTTCTTTGGAGTGCAGTGGTGAATGGATTGCTGTTGGAACTGGAGAAAGAGGGTATAGGGGTTGTAGCGTATGCAGATGATGTAGCAATAGCTGTTTCAGGCAAATATCTGGATACGATTAGGGATGTTATGCAGAATGCACTCCTGATCGTTACGAAATGGGCCAGCAAATGTGGATTAGGGATCAACCCCTCCAAGACAGAGCTGGTACTATTTACTAAGAAATATAAAATTCCGGTAGTTAGCCCTCCTACCGTGAACGGCATTAGACTGGCTTTTGCTGACAGAGCGAGATTTTTGGGCATAATCTTGGACAGTAAGCTCAGCTGGAAGCCTAACGTTGTAGAAAGGGTGAATAAGGCTCATGTAGCAATTTACTCGTGTAGAAACGCCTTAGGGAAGAAATGGGGTTTGAAACCAGAGCTGGTACACTGGCTCTATACCACAGTGGTAAGGCCTGTGCTGATGTACGGGGTTGGCGTGTGGTGGCCAGCTCTGGAAAAGGTAACCTATATAAGGATGTTGGAGAAGGTGCAAAGAACGGCCTGTATGCTTATAAGCGGGGCGCTTAGGACAACACCTACACGCGCCTTAGAGGTTATGTTCCATCTTATTCCAATCGAATTTTTTGGTAAGCAGATGGCAGCCAATGTGGCTACAAGGCTCTCGGCTGTCTCTCAGTGGAAGTGTCTTCAGGCGGGACACTCGACGATAGTTAGATCACTAGGGGAAGAACTGGTGAATCTAGATTATATTAAACCAATGTTGTGCTTCGATATAGGTTTCCGGATCATCTGTCCTTCTAGGGAATCCTGGAGGAACGGATCAATACTGGAAAACGAGGCACTGCAATTTTTCACGGACGGCTCTAAGCTAGACGGCAAAGTAGGAGCCGGAGTCTTCTGTGAGAAGCTTAATGTTAATATTTCTGTTCGTCTCCCTGACTACTGCAGCGTGTACCAGGCTGAAGTGGTGGCGATAGGGGAAGTCGTGACATGGTTGAAGCATAACGTGGTATCTGTTAGGGATATCGCAATTTATGTGGACAGTCAAGCGGCACTCAGGTCACTAGAGGCGGTTTCTCTGAAGTCACGGGTGGCGCTGGATTGCCGGTCATCTCTTAATGAGATGAGCGAGTATTTCAGTATCCAGATAATCTGGGTCCCTGGTCACTCGGGCGTCACGGGAAACTGCAGGGCAGACGAACTAGCTAGGTACGGTACGACTCTCCAGATGCAACCGGAAAGGGCAGGTCTGGGGAGGCCTATAGCAGCGCTCAAATTGACACTCAGTAAAAAGGCAATCGCCTTGACAGATGAGAGGTGGACCAACACTCTCACGTGCAGGGTAGCAAAACAGGTTTGGCCAAAACTGGACCTGCGGCGCTCCAAGGCACTTATATCCCTGGGAAAAAGAGATTTAGGATTGGTCGTAGGGATACTGACAGGACACTGCCTTTTTGGGGAACATGCGAGAAGGCTGGGTCTAGAGACGAATGACTTTTGTAGAAGTTGTATGGACGAAGAGGAGGAAGAGACGTTAGTTCACTTCCTATGCTCGTGTCCAGCACTATCATACAAAAGACATAGGTACTTGGGTGTGTACAACATGGACAGCCTTTCTGAACTCGCGGACTTTGGGGTGCGAGATATATTACGCTACATCAGTAGCTCTGGTTGGTTTCAGCGGGAGTAAGGGGAGATTGGATCCTGTGGTATCACAATGGGCCATTATTGGCCTAAGTGTGCGATAGCAGCCACTCTAACCTAACCTAACCTAACCTAACTAATTCCAACGGTATAGTGTTGAAAAATATTATTTAGAAAAAAACGCAATAAAAATATTTTTCCCAATTCCCTATGCTCTATTCTTATAGAAAGCCAGAATAGTGCCACTGGTGATATGATCACGTCAGAAACCCAACAATATCACTTTCAAATATAATTTTACGTCAATCGTCAGTTAACGCTTAACTTATATCTGCAATATAGATTTATCATTCTGGACATTTTAAATAAAAATTTAAGTGAATATTTCCGAAAAACACAAATAAATCTCATTCTCAAAAATATTTCGATAAAACAATAAACCGAACAGATTAAATTATCATCGCATGTTCTTCAGATTTAGATTTATACTAGAAAACATAATTAAATTTTGCTTATATCCATTTACAACAAACATAGAACCCATTAATATAATCCACAATAAGATTTCATGATTTTCCAAAATTAATTTCCTTTGTATACATCTACACACGGATGTGTGTATTTTGTTGTTCCAATTACTGTTTGCTTTTCCTGTTCCTAACCATATTTCCACAATAACTGTAACGTCGGTATGCTACAAAATTATACGTTCAAATACATTTTTTTTTGTTTTTCATTTAATTCAAAGTAATTAGATTTCTTTTTTACGTTACGATACGAGTATATAAGAAGGTGGCATAACAAAGTAAAAACACATAGAGGAAAATAAAACAATTTCATCTTAAATCCCGCATGGTTTCTTTAAGACTTTAAGTTTATACGTACGCACTTGTAAACGTACTCGTATATACACGATAATCATCCGATTATACGTATAAGGCAGTAAGAACGTTAATTTCCATCTTGAGTTTTTATTCGTACTCCTATATATATATATATATATTCTTTAAGATTCGAGTGTTAATTATAAATGTGCGGATCCTTTGGCGAAACGAAAATAAACGGATACTTCAGGTTTAGATGTGAATGTGTATAATTTTTATAGTATACGAGCGAATATAAAATGTAAAATAAAAGCGTGAAAGCTCAAAAGCTCAAATAATATTAAGGTGATTTATTGGTAATGACGCGATAATCAAATATTACAGTCGGGTTCAATTATGTCATATTACACCTCGCAAAATCATAAAAAAATTTTGTTTCAGTGTTGTCGTGCAATACTTTTATCGAGGGCGCGTACACTTTTTGAAAGCCTTTCAACATAGTGTTGGTGTAATTTTCACATTAATTTATGCAATGTGATAACAACGTAATTAAAATCAATTTTTATGTTATTTTTAGATCACGTAATATTTAAATTAATAGCTTTTGCCATAAACAAGTCTATCAAGCATCAGAGTTGATACGTTTAAGCTCAGTAAATATTGTGTGTATTTGCTGGAGGTGTGGTGGGTATATTATACATGGAAATCGTGAAGACGTAAAACTTTTCTTTTTAATGGAATACTGATGTCGAATAAAATTAAAAATAAATTTTAATGTATTTCCTTTTTACGTTTCTAATCTTGGTTCTGAAATCAAAATAAAAGTTTTTTTTTTCTATTTTAATCGAAATGGATTAGGCAATGATTACACGATATACTTACGAAATATTGTAAGAAATATAGATAGTTAGAATAACCTTGGTAATCTTTTTAAGGTATTTTTGACCACGTTTGCCGATGGTTATTCGATATAAAAAGTGAATATAAATAAATTTGGTTAAATCGTTTACGATATCAATATTCAACATTTATTTAAATTTAGGTTAATCTTTGTCTAGAGCATACATTCATTTTTATGTCATCGTTTATAAAATGGGATCTATGAACTAAAAATGTTTATTTCTTTTTGCTTCAAATGTTCAGTATTTCAATATTTGTTAGCAATAATTACTACAAGTAAAACATATATATTTACATTTTTTAATTTACCTTCTTTAAGCAGTATCGCCGTATTGTCTACACGGTGTCGATAATTAATGTTTTACATAGACAATGTATGTAAACAATCGACATTGTCGACAATGTCTAGAATCATCGTTTCTGTTAGCAATGAGCACAAGCCTATTGTTACATACAGAGACAGCTAGTTATCGTGTGTGAATATGACTACGCCCTTTTTTTGAAAATAAAATGCATTTGCTTGTTCAGAAAATGAAAGAATTATTTATTGAAAATACGGCCCATCTGCAGCTACAACCCTACCCCATCTTTTAGGAAATTTATGGATTTATGGCATTTTCATACCTTTTTCTAAACCTATAATATAAAATTATTTTAAATTGATTGGCACTGAAATGGTTAGTTGGGTATCCAACTAAAAATATTGTAGTTTGTTGTTTTTTTAGCTAGCTTTGGAAAAAAAAATTAGTTGAGTTTACGTTTTATCTAAAAATAGATACTAATAAATAATATATTCAAATAAATAATAAAAGCCACAATAATGTTTATATGAGTGATAATTACAAATTGTAATACATATTTTTAAAATAAAAATAAGTTTTGTTGTAACACATATTCGTGTATTTTTTTTAAATAAAAGAAGTGTATTGTCGTTCGTGTATTTGAATATATTTATAAAAGCTTGGTGGAGCTATAACCACTAAAACTGGTGACCCCGACGTGATTAGCGGACAACAAAATTACATCAAAAACTTCGGCCGCTTACAACAAAATTACATCAAAAATTATGGCCGCTTTTAATTAAAATAACAACAGCCGCTCATTTCGTTAACCCTTGGTCAAGCAGAAATAATTAAAGTTACGGTCGCTTTCAATTAGAGCAACTTCCAAATTCGGTCGATTTTAACGGAAAATTCGGAGCACCGGCAACAATATCAGAATTTTTGGTGTCACAATTTTTGGTGTCAAATAATGTGTCTCTGCAACGGCTGACAAAATTAAAGAAACTAAATAACTGTAAGTACTCAACTAATCATTTTTTGGCTAAAATTAATAAATTATTTTTTTTTCGAAAATAAATTCATATTTGTTTCATTTTCAATTTGTTTATTAAAATGTGTTTCGCTTTTGTTTTTTCGTTGTTTTTTTTCGCATTTTCAGTATTTTTCTGATTTTTTCATTTTTGTTTCGGCGTATTGTTCAAGGTGTTATGATCCACCTTATTCCCGAGCTGGCTGGTCTTATTAATGATGCCGTTGCCAGGCTGTCTCACATTTAAATGTTTACTCGAGTAAAATTCCAGAGACTTCGCGAGCAAATGTCAATTTTTCTACCGATGCTGGACTTGTTGCTCGAGTGGCTTTCAAACCTCCAAAGCGATTGCACTTGCATAATCCTATAGTGTGGTTTGAGATTCTTGAGCTGCAGTTTGCATTAGCAGAGAATACGGTTGAGTCCACGAAATATACTCATGCGGTAGGACCTCTGGATATTATAAGAATCCCGAAGTAACACTCCTTATTTTACGTTTAAGGCAGACGTGATTCGAGTACTTGGCGAATCAGAAAAGACAAAGCTCAATAATCTGATGCATGGCTTGCCTATTGGAGACAGGAAGCCGTCACAATTATTGAGTATTATGAAATTAAATGCCATTGATAATTTTAATGAAGCAACACTTGGTCAATTTTGGATGGAAAGGTTGCATCAGAAAGTGCAAATGGCGCTTACACCATTCGAAAATGACATCTCCCTGTCAGTCCTTGCGGAACGGGGTGACAACGTGCATGAGACGATGACTCAGGCACAAACAAATTCCATTGAGGCATCTACATCTGGTTCTACCGGTCCAAATTTAGCTTTTTCTATTGATAATAAACTTTCGGAATTCAAGAAAACATTATTATCGAAGATTTTGGGAATTTTTAGTCGAAATTCTAGATCATGATCTAAATCCAATTCACGCGGTCGTATTTTTTCGCGGTCAAATTCAGGCAATAATTTTTATCGTAATAACTCTCCAAATTTTTGAAAAGCATTCAATCCTTTTTATGGTAATCCTTCGACTGAAAATAATTTAGACGTGTTTTTATCATCAACATTTCGGCACAAAGGCTTTTAAATGTAAACCAAATTGTAGGTCGAATTAAACAACTCCAATAAAAATGTTCCAAAAAAATAAATAGTCATTCCGCCTTCTAATTTACGAATCTTTTTTAATAGATACAGATGCAAATGTCTGGGTTTTGCTAGCCTGTTTTGTTCGGAATCCAAGGGTCGACCCATCATTCAGATTGTTCGCATCAGATGGTTCTTCGGTAAATGCTTACGGGACTAAATACATAAAACTTGACATCGGACTGCGCCGCGAATTCTCCTAGGAACTTATAGTTGCTGACGTGTCGATGCCTATCATCGGCGCGGATTGTTTGAAGAATACTGGTTTGCTAGTGGATATACAGAGGCAAACGCTCATAGATCCGTTAACCTCTCTGTTTTCAAATGGTACCTCTTCGTCCTATGATGATAATACGGTTTCTAGAATCGACAAAACAACAATTAATCCAGGAGTTTTCAACGTAATATCAAAATTTTTTACAGTCATTCACGGTAACATTAACATTTACAATACTAGACATAGTGTGACTCACAAAATTGAGACGAACGGAATACTGGTTACATGCAAACCACGACAACTAGCACCGGACAAATTCATCATCGCGAGGACAGAATTCGAAAATATGGAGAAAATCGGGAGTCTTGGAGACCTTTTGGAGACTTTCGGGCACTGAATAAAGTCGCGATTCATGACAGGTATCTGATTCCACATATTAAAGATTTTACACAACGACTCGAGGGCTGCCCTATATTCACAACGATAGACCTTGTCCAGGCTTACCACCAAATTCCTATTGAACCGACGGACATTTCAAAGTAAGCAATTTCGACATCTTTCGGACTATTTGAATTTTTTAGAATGACTTTCGGCCTTAGGAATGCAGCTCAGTCGTTCCAACATCTATTGCATTCTTTACGCTGACTTGACTTTGACTTCTGTTTTGTGTATTTCGACAATGTGCTCATTGCCTTTCGAAATTATGATGAACATTTTGGACATATTAAAATCATTTTTTCTTAATTAGAAGAACACAGACTTGTGGTTAATGTGGTCAAATGGGTTTTCGCAAAAAATGAAATTATATTTTTAGGCCATTTGGTAACTGGACAAGGTATATTACCGCCGCATGAACGGAATCAAGTCATCAACAATTTCGAACGACCACAGACTGTAAAACAACTGAAACGCTTTTTAGGTATGATTAACTTTTATCGATGCTTCACTCCAGGTGCTGCTGCTGATCAGGAATTGTTGAATGATTACATAAGAGGTTACACTAAGAATAGTTGAGTTCCAATCCAATGGTCAGCAGAGGCTTCAAAGCGTTTGATAACTGTAAAATTAAACTTACGAATGCGACTTTGCTTATTCATCCATCATCATCAGCACCTCTGGTCATCATGGTTGACGCTTCCGATACGGCGATCGGAGCGGCTGTCCAGCAGCTTGTATCGGATACTTGGCAACTACTTGGTTTCTTTTCAGTAAGTGTCAGTGATACGGAAAAAATATACAGTGCTTATGATCGAAAACTTCTCGCGGTTTGTTCTATGTTGTCTACGCTTTTAATCAGAAACTGGAAAAACATCTCCTCTTCAATTTGGACAATTATATTTCTTTGGTCAATTCTCGATCGATATTCAGCACATCTCTGGGCTGGATAACGTTGTCGCAGATACTATAACACGCATTAATCAAATTTCTAATCCCGATAGTATTGATTATGCTATCATCGCAGATGCTCAGACAAATGACGAGGAACTTCAAGAAATTTTAGGGAGTGTTGTGGATTGTTGCTGTTCTCAAATTTTAGAAATTTCCCGTTTCTTTTTATTCGAAAAAATTAATTTATTGCGATATTTCTACCACTACACCTAGACCATTCATTCTCGTTAATTTCCGAAAATAAGTTTTCGAGTCTTTTCACAATCTGTCTCATCCTGGCGAAAAAACTTCCATCAAACTTTTGACTCAGAATGTCATCTGGTCATCTATTAAAAAAGACGTTCAGAAAATGGCTCACTGTTGTGTAGCTTGTCAAAAGTCTAAAATTTCTCGACATACAAAATCTCCACTGCCCAAGTAGCACCAAATAACTTTATAGTTTTATGACCAAATCCCGACGTCGGTGCAACCGCTAGAAAAATGAAAAATTAGACATTTTGAACTTTAAACTAAAATTTCTTATCTATCGGTCGGTCCGACCACCATACGACGGTATCTTTTACCAGTCAGTATCACGTTATTTTTTATCGTATTGACCAACTTATTTCACATTTTCTAACTATTATCCGACTACTATAACTTAATGGTCATTATTTACCCACGTGCCGACTCTTTAGTTTACCGGTCGTTTTACCCGATATTTAATGACCAGTTGGCGACTTTATTGTCATTTAAAAACTGAAATCTAACTTAAATAAGTTATTTGACATATAATGCACGACGACGAAATAACATTTTTCTATCACAATTTTGTTGACTCGCTTGACAATTTTATCGAGAATATTATTTATCGACAAACGTCAAATGTACAAAAATTTATTATTTATAAATAATTAAATATGGATAATTTTAAATTAAAAAAGAAGCCATTTAAACATTCGGCATTATTTTTCCGGCAAGTGAAATTTTACTTAAACAAACCCTTAAATCTAAAAGTCAATAGAAAAAGTAATTTTGACAATATTAAGTTAAAAAAATAACCAAGTTGTTGCCAGAGTGACAAATTTGTTGGGAAAATAGTTTATTTGATTTTGAAATAACTTTTTTGTGTTTTTTGAGTATTTATTATAACTTTTTTGTCATTTTCATATACACTATGAAAATCGCCATTTTTTGTTTAGATTTCATTAAAAATTATTTACTTCTGAAAAACAAAATTTGTTATTTTGATAATTTTCATGACTATATGTTAATATAGTATCATAATTTTAATGACGGGGATGTTTTTGAACAGATTTTCTCTGCTTTTATAGTAATTTAATCATATTTAATTATTTTTATTTTTTTGAAATATCAACTTATGTTTTAAAATAAAGAAATTATGCAAGCCCGTAAGTTTTGAGTTGGGAGACAGGTACACATTTACTAAAAAACAAAATTTGTTTGAAAAAATAAGCCGCAATTAACACCAAATTTGAATTATTAGTTTAACAATGATTCTATAAATTTTAATTTTTATAAAAAACCTTTCAAAATAGGAACATTTGACATTTGTATTTTTTTATAAAACAAGAAAAAGAAATAAATAATATTATGAAAAAGACAGCACGATACTTTTACATATATTGAAAAAAAAAAGTTCCCTCTCCCCAAAATATAATCCGAATGACGGACGAAATCAGTTTTTTTACGAACGTAATAGTTGTATAAGCGACTCCCATCTAACTAAAACTTCAGTCATTTGAAAAGACAAATAGTGGTTATTACGACGTTATAACAACCTAAGATTTATTCCCCAATACCGTTGTAGCACCGTTACCATACCGTTGTACCAACGTCGGCTAGCCGACCACTAGTCATTCAGCTAACGGCGGTACGACGTTATCCCAACCCATTTGTGCTACTTGGGTGGGTAACTATAAATTAACTTTTAAACGCTTTTCGATTATTCATCTCGATTTCATTGGTCCTTTACCAGTTTCTGATAATCAGCGGTATTACGTTACATTGATTGATAGATACACTTGCTGGGCCGAGGCGATTCCAGTTCCAGATATAACTGCTGCAAATATTGCTTTCGCTATTTACTCTCATTTGATAGCTCGTTATGGTGTGGCAGAGTTCATTGTCATGGACCAAGGCATGCAATTCGAATCACAACTATTTCTTGAACTGGCTAACTTACTTGGTTTTGAACGTAGGAGAACAACTAGTTACAATCCAAAAGTAAAGGCATGATCGAGAGATGGCATCGGGTCATCAAATCTGCCATTATGTGCTATGATCGATCTAATTGAACTAGTGTTCTTTCTGCCATTCTACTTGGACTACGAACGATTTACAGTGACGAACTATAATCTACTCCAGCTGAACTGATTTACGGATGTACAACTCGAGTTCCTGAAACATTTTTAGATACTACGAACGCACAAATTTTACAATCTGACTTTATTACGAACTTAAGATGACCTTTTGATGAATCTCGACCTGTACTGGCTTCTCGACATTCTACGGACAACATTTGACTTTTTTATCAGTAAACATCTGCTTACTTGCTCGCATGTCTTCTTAAGGACGGACGCAGTACGCAGATCACTGCAACCACCATATACTGGACCGTAATTGCTAATCGACCGTATACAGACAAATGTTATACTTTCGATCTGTAAGGACGATACGTCAAAATTTCCATCGACCGACTCAAACCATGTTACTCCAATCAGAAGTTACGGACGCACCATTTATGCAAGCTGGATTACTTTTAGCGACTCACGAATCAGAACTCAGTATTTCTGCTAACGGATCAAAATTATTTACTGAGGAACCAAAAGTTTGCAAAAAGGTTCGTTTTGATCTTTCGTCAAATACTAAATCCACTACAAGATCGGGTCGTGTTGCCAGGACTCCTACCAGATACTTAGATTTTCAAAAAATCTTCGATCTCTCTGGGAGGAAGTATTGTGGCGTTCTCACACCTTGTTTTTAAATCTATAATATATAACTAGTTTAAATTGATTGGCACTGAAATGGTTAGTTGGGTATCCAACCAAAAATATTGTAGTTTGTTGTTTCTATTAACTAGCTTTGAAAAAATAAAAGTTAGTTGAGTTTACGTTTTTTCAAAAATATAGATACTAATAAATAATAGTCAAAACTATATTCAATTAAATAATAAAAGCCAAAATAATGTTTGGATAAGTGATTAACACATATTTGTGTATTTTTTTTAAATAAAAGAAGTGTATTGTCGTTTGTGTATCTGATTGACTTTCCATTGAAAAAATGGTGGAGCTATAACCACTAAAGATTGCCTATTCGGTAAGAGACGAATGCACTGACCGGATTAAGTATTGTAGTTATCTACAGGAGCTGTGTCATGTCCAGTCCTGTCTTTTTAAATAATTTTTTACAATGTTTGCAACATGTGGTTTCACCCATTTTGGTCATTTTTCCTACATAGCTCGCTCCAAATATATTAGTTGTCGTCAGTAGACATCGCTATTGATAGTTTTACCTGATTCCAGCAGTTCATAATGTCTGGCACCTTTCTGATCCCACTAGATGCAGAACATAACCATATTTCAAGGAATATCTTGCTTTGTTTGCGATGGCTTCACCTAAGTTTTTTGTATTTGGGATTCTCATAATGAATACATTTTTCTTATCCATTAACTATGTGATGCAAAAAAACCTATTATTTGTTGTCTTAGAAGCAGTTCCTAGTTGCTACCTTTTAAAACCATTTTGAATATTTTCAAACGCTTTGCAACAGTTGATCGATCAACATTAAATGCTACAGCAAATTCTGATTGTGTTTTAAAAGAATCTTCAGCCAATAACGTTTCCAATACAGCATTTTCAATTTTTTTGGGTGGTTTTCCATACCCTTCAATGCCAAAATAGTAATTGATAATGTTGAAATAGATTTTTTTTGTTGATTACGAAACTTGCTTTTTCTTTACAGTAGGAAGTAATAATTTTTATTGGAACAGCACGAACAACATTCCGTGCAAAATAAAATATTTTAGATTTACCCAGCTTTCTGTATACAATTAAGAGACTGTATGCCACCTTTTTAAGCACTTAAGCCAAATTCTGTTATTCGTCTGGGTTTGTTGATAAAATGTGTATACAATTAATGTATCGTGCTTTTCATTTAAATACATTGAAACCTTATAACTATCACAAATACTAAGATTTCAAAGTAAACTCTTTAACATTATTTGTTACCTCTAGAATACCCTTCTGATTCAATTACTATTAACGCATGATAAAATTCAATTGAATATTAATATCATTTTACAGGTTTCTGAAAATGTCAAAGTTTATCAAATTTCAATAAAAACGATAAAAGCTTTTTCCTACATATTGCTGAGGCATAAGAGTTCATATCTCATAATATGCTTTATTTGAATCGAACAGATATTGATTTTGATTACAATTTATTCACAATCAAATTGATTTTAATAATTGATTTACGATTGATTACTTTCGAAAAAATACATATTACCGCACTTTTGTTCAATTAAAACAATTGCATTTATAATGACTTATATTAACAAAACCATTAATTTATTAAAAAAAAAATCGATTTCATATGAATAAGTAAAAGTGATGTCGACGATAATTATTATGTTAACCCGCCACTCGAAATAATAAATTTAATTTATAGCGCGGAAGGGTAATTACTCGATAACATATAAATTTAAATAAAATAAACTTTATACAACGTATAATTACGCCCGGAGATAGTTACAATTGTAAACTCACACAACCACCCCTTGATATTAATTTAACAACTTTACTTTACGATTTTCATGTTGTGCCAGCAATTTATAATAATTTATGTGCGTGAGTAAATTTATTTTTACACCAATTCCGCATTTTCAACCACTTCCGTTTGCATTAATATAATTACGATTGGAAACCTTTTTTATAATTTTTCTATTTAATTTGATAATATTTGCACGTAGGTATATATCCGTTACGGAAATAAAAAAAAAACCAACTGAATTTTTTTATATTGGTACGTAGTTTTTTGTTATGTACAAATTAAGTATGTCAACTTCAGTTTGGTGGAAAGTGTATTATATGAAAGGAAATGCCGTTTACAAATTATCTAAAATGTCTATCATTTGTGTAAGAGAGTAAAGTATACCTCGCCTTACATGAAACGTGGATTACCTTGCACAATGTTACGCTTTTAAATTTTGTTGCTTTGTAGCTTTATAAATGATCTAAAACTCGATTTAATATGAAAAAGTATTTTAAGGGCTTTTAATTCTTTGTGAGAATTTTTGATCACTCAACTGTTTTTAAGACCACGGTGGTGAAATATTTAGTCGTATTACCACAACTACAATTATTAACAATTACTGCGACTGGGAGTTCAGCAACAATATTGAAGAACATATATTTGCATAAATTATTTTACATGCTTTTTGTGGATTAAGGAGGAAGCTTGACGTTTTCTACGTACATATATACAAAAACTTAAAAATAATATACAAAAACATTTAAAATCAAAATTAAACCGAAAATTGATTATTCGATTAATAATTCTAAAAATCATTTAACCAAAAAATGAAGACAATGCCATTTTATAAAAATTAGACTTACTTAAACTTTAGTCAAATACTAAAAACTGTTTGAACGTTTAATAAACCACTATAAACCGTTTGCCTAATCACCAACCAATGGGTTAGGATAAGAAAGATAATCAAGTAAGACAGTCAGCTTTACTTGAGAATTATGTAAAGTTTAGGTTCTGCCATTTAATTAGATCATAATGATCCTTAAATTATTTGTAGGTCAATTGATCTTGTTTTGCATTCAAATTTCGTTTTTGGTCCGATTTTCAATTGGGGTTCTGATAGAAATGACCTGGTGTGGTCAGAAACGAGTGGAACCTAAAATTTGTTAATGAGGAATTTGATTAGGCCATAATGAGCCTAAAATTATTTAGTGTGTTTGGTTCGATTTTCGATTTGGGTTCTGGAAGCTTTTGATTAAATGACTTGAAGTTTGGTCAAAAACGGGTGGAACCTAACATTTTAATGGATCATTTCATTAAGCCTTAAAGAGTCTAAAATTATTTTTATGTCAATTGACCTTGTTTTAAATGGATCTTGTTTTTGATTATGATGGGATTGGGTATGCTGGATGAAAATGGGATTCTTAAACGATTTTAGGAATAAATTTTAGAATATTGCCGTCTGGGATGGAACTCGATAAATTGTTAACCGATTATGATGGAATTTGGTATGCTGAATGGAAATGGGATACTTAAATGATGTTAGAAAGAAATTCTTGAATATATGGTAACGAGGGGTAGAGCTCGATCAATTTTTAACCGATTATCATAAGATTGGGAATACATTTCAATTTGTTTTATTTAGAACATTTTATTGAATATTTTGGTTTTTTTTTTCAATAAATTATTTGTCATTTTCGTTTAAAAATTAAAAATTTTATGCCTTCTCATTTAAACTTTGAATTTGTGAAAGAGGACAAGGAGGATGAATTAGGGTGAGTGTCAAGGGTGAGTGTTTACTCACACTCTTAAACCCACCACACTCCCTGACGCTTAGCCGCGCAACAACCGCTTGAGTCCTGAGTAGGTCAAATTTCTAGCAAGCATGTTGAGGACCGTATTTTTGTCTCATTTTTTTTACTTTGCTAAAATTTTCATTTATAATTTAATTTTGTTTTATTTTTTTTTGATCAATTAAAATTTTGTTTTTTTTTTATAATACCCTTCCCATCATGCTTAATGCTACACCGTCCAAGGTGGCCATATTCCAAAAAATCTTTCATAAATTATTTTAGAATCTCGTTTCCATTCAACAAACTCCAGATGGCCATATTCCAGAACTTTTTCCAAAAATCATTTATTAATCCCATTCCCATCCAGCAAATCCCATCATAATCGGTTAAGAATTGGTCGAGTTCCAGAATATCTTCCAAAAATCATTTAAAAATCTCCGAATCCATCCATCATAATCGGTAACCCAAAAATGGGAAATAAAAAATTGTCCGTTAAATCGAGGTCCCGTTTAATCGAGGGTTTATTGTATATCGCTAAAAACAATTTCAAATTTTTCCATCGCCTCCAAAATCGCACTCCCAAAATGCACGAACTCCGCAAGGATCTGCGTGATTTTTAATTTTTGACCTAATGTTTTACCAAACATTTGAGGTTCAGGTGGATCTTGAACCGCGTTCGTTTTTTTAAAGAAGCATTTGATTAGGCCTTAATATGCCTACAATTATTTCGTCCTCAATAGATCTAGTATTGCGTACTAATTTCGGATTTGGTCCGATTCTCGATTTGGGTTCTGCTAGCTTTGAGATGATAAAGCCTTATGCATTTCCTAGATCGAGCAGAAAAAAAAAAAGTCATTTAATTAGCCTAAAATTAACCTTTAATTGTCCAATTGTTTTTAAATTATTTTTTGATATGGGTTCTGCAGCCTTTTTCTACAGCTAGCAGAACACGCGTTTTAGTTGGAACGGATAGAACCCAAAAATATTTAATAGAGCATTTAAATAGACAATTATTAGCGCATAATTCATTCGCATAAATCAGAAAAATTTCAATATTTTGACAAAATAACCAAGCAAAGTTTTCAGGGGTCGGCGATTGAACGTCGTAGATGAAAGACGTGTTTTTTTGTCTCTCCTCTAAATAAATAAATAATTTATAATTTAAATGTGTTTTAATTATCTAATCAATTAACTAATATATATATATATATATATAAATATATGTCCATAAATAAATAATAATATTAATAATATTTTGTGGAATTTAATAAGTAAAGTGAAAAGTTGTACGTATTGTACAGTTATATTAATTTGTGTATGGTGCGTTTGCAATGGTGTAGAATATGTACATAACAATTTTCGTTTATACGTACTTATTTTGATACCGTTGCTTGAATGCATCTTATGCATTGTATGTAATTCTTCAATATGTAGGACTTTTTTGATTCCAAAGATGTACAAGATAAGTGTTCTTTCATTTTTTTTTTCAATGTTTTAACACATAAAATACATATTTTGAGTTTTAATACATATTTTTACAAATAAATTTTAAGTATATAATCATAATAACTGTATCTTATAACTCATAAAAGCGCAGAGTACTAGTATTCTCATCTCGTAGGTTATTCGACTATAGTTTTCGCAAGAAAGCGTTTTCAATTCTGTTGTTTTGTTTTGTCACAGTGGCTAACAATTTTTGTTGTTGTTTTTGCTGAACGAGTATTTTTTGTTTTTTAATGCTTTTGGTAATTTTGTTTGAATCCTATGTTTTGTTTTATATACGAATTTACACGTAAGTACATATTATATGTATTATAACTACATGGAGATTAGCATTGGAGGTGTACAATGAGATGTACATTTCGACACCCACGAAAATGTGGTTTTGCGATGACGTATATAGCTTGTTATATGCTTCTAGCTGCTGTGCTATGTGTGAGTATCGATAGGTATACGAAGAAACAATGTACGAGATCAGGCAATGCCTCCTAAACTACAGGCCGCTTACACCGGGTGATGACGACACGCTATGTCGACGTTTTTGTTTTCTCTAGTTGTTTTGTTAGTGTGAGTATCTTGACGTTATTACTGCGCAGTCTCGGTTTAGACATAAATTGACGTCGTGTGCGAGGGGTGAGAGTAGTAAGAGGCCTGTAGTTTAGGAGGCATTGGATCAGGGCAGTTTTGTTTTCATTTTATTTTATTTACTTCATTTTATACTATATGGCTAATTATAATATATTTATTATTGGGCGTACAAATTGAAAATGCGGGATTTTTTTCTATTTTTGAACGTTTATTCTGAAAAAATGGTAACAAATGAATTATTCAAAATATTGTCCATCGCTAGCCACAACTTTTTCCCATCTTTCTGGCAATTTACGGATACCGTCGCGAAAAAATTCGGCCGGCTTGGCTGCTATTCAGTCATCGACCCATTTTTGGGCTTCTTCGTAAGAATGGAAGCGCTGGTCAGCTAGGTCATGTGTCATCGATCGGAAAAGGTGGTAATCGGAAGGAGCAATATCTGGGCTATAAGGCGGGTGGGGTAAGACTTCCCATTTCAGCGTTTGTAGGTATGTTTTGACCGGCGCTGCAACATGTGGCCGAGCGTTGTCATGTTGCAAAATTACTTTGTCGTGTCTTTGCTCGTATTGTGGCCGTTTTTCTTTGAGTGCGCGGCTCAAACGCATCAATTGAGTTCGGTATAGTGCTCCTGTGATGGTTTCGTTCGATTTCAATAGCTCATAATACACCACACCCAGCTGGTCCCACCAAATACAGAGCATGAGCTTGGCGCCGTGAATATTTGGTTTGGCCGTCGATGATGAGGCATGGCCGGGGTAACCATATGATTTTTTGCGCTTCGGGTTATCGTAATGGATCCACTTTTCATCACCAGTGACAATGCGATGCAAAAAACCCTTCCGTTTTTGCCGTTCGAGCAGCAGTTCGCATGCAAAAAAACGGCGCTCGACGTCTCTCGGCTTCAGCTCATACGGCACCCAATGTCCTTGCTTTTGGATCATTCCGAGGGCTTTTATACGATGGGAAATGGCTTGTTGTGTCACTCCCAATGAATCTGCGAGCTCTTGTTGAGTTTGACACGAGTCTTCATTGAGTATTGCCTCCAATTCAGCATTCTCAAACTTTTTCACTTGGCCCGGCCGCTCTTTGTCCTCAACGTCAAAATCACCACTTCTAAACCGCACAAACCATCTCTCGCACGTTGAAACCGATGGAACATGACTCGGATAAGCCTCGGAGACCAATCGATGTGCTTCAGCAGCACTTTTCTTCAAATTAAAGAAGTAAATTAAAACTTCCCGCAAATGCTGTTTTGTTGGCACGAAACTCGACATATTGAGAGCTCAAAAAAACTATGAATTTGACACTGCGACAAATTGACACATACTGAAAATTAAAGCTATAAGACGTAGCTTTGACATGAACATAGTCACAGTACTGCCTGATGCGTATAGCGTTAGTAACGCAATCTGTTATCAATCCCGCATTTTCAATTTGTACCCCCAATATTTATTTGCTTTTTATGCTTGTTTGTGTGAATGTTTTGCTGAATGAAAGGACACAAAAAACAACGATAGAATCTTAGATCTTAGATCAATATACATTCGCCACTGTGAGGATAAATAATTAAATTTTTTACAATAAATTTTTATTTCATATTAGATTACTTTAAATGGGTTTTGCATATTATGAGTAGTAGTTGGTCAGTGTCTGCGGTTTGTGATGCTAGTTCATTCAACCAATGCCTATTGCCTCCTAAACTACAGGCAGTGCACCTAGATACTAATGGCCTCATTGCTTTAAAAATTTTGCTATATGACGTCATTTTATGTCGACGATTTCAATCTTT
This sequence comes from Nephrotoma flavescens, assembly GCA_932526605.1. Classification (NCBI taxonomy): domain Eukaryota; kingdom Metazoa; phylum Arthropoda; class Insecta; order Diptera; family Tipulidae; genus Nephrotoma; species Nephrotoma flavescens. The sequence goes on from OW052220.1 coordinate 75,209,471, forward strand.
GGCATGGCATTAAAGTCAAATAAATGATCCGAGTTTTTTATATTTTGGTAAAAAATAATTTACATATTATATTATTATCAAAATATGCATTAAACATTTCGTTAAACCCTTAAATGTTATGTATTTATTTAGACATAAATTTGATGACGTAACAAGCAGTATTGCCTTGTCTTCTAGGTGCATTGCTACAGGCCTCTTACTACTCTCATTTTTCGCACGTGATGTTAATTTATGTCTAAACCGAGACTGCGCAGTGGTAATGTTAAGATGTTTACACTAACAAAACAACTAGAGAAAGCAACAAAAACGTCGACATGGCGTGTCGTCATCGTTTAGTGTAAGCGGCCTGTGGTTTAGGAGGCATTGATTCAACATAATGTTTCTCAACTTATACGGAAGGTTGTATTCATATAATATGTTTTATTGTTACCTATATTTCTAAGCTATTTTTGTTTATTTTAAATTGTTTTGTTGATGTAGTTATGTATTATTAATATAAGAAGTCAAATTTGCAGTTTTACACAGAATTCCTGTCTGAGCTTTAGATTTACATGCCCAAATTAGTCTCTTTACTGAATATTATAGATTCTTTTGTTGAAGTTTGGCGTCAATTTAGCGCGAGTGTAATCATTTTTGAAATTCAGAATGATCAGTCGTACGCTGAAATTTTTGAGCTATAGGATTACCACGATACGTTTATAATCTGTCGTGGATTCATCATGGCTTTGTAACGCATAAATGTTGTTGATTAGAGATGTTAGCGGAAGATCGCTTGATGAATAGTAGAGGTTTCACAGGGAGAAGATTTGTCTATTGGAATCGTTTCGGAAATATGTAACTTTATGTGTTGCCGCAGTGGGTTTGATTTTTTATTCTATAAAAGCGTGTATCGAGTACTCCTGGATAAACATTACATGTTTTTCTTGATACACTTTACTATCATTGGGGTGTATCCTCTATCCGGTCGCGGGTTGATTATTTGCGATCAGAGGTATGGTTGCTGGATTTGGTTTGCCATGCCAATTGACAATTTTTTTATATTTGGTTCGTTTTGCGATTGTAGTTTGGAAATCCACGAAAAGACTGCTACACCTTTTCCGAGGTCGCAGTCTTTTTATGTATTTCTACTTAACAATCGCAAAACTAATGTAAATTTAACGAAGATGTAAGGATTTGCATGCCAAAGTAAATCTAGTGGCCCTGTTTCTGATGGGGTAATTAACTTGCGACCGGATGGAGGATATATCCCATTGTTTATACAAATGATTCTTTCCACAATTTGATTTCAGAGATTAACTAATTTGCTAATATTATTTCATCCAATTATTCAGAATTTGTGTATTAAATTATTATATTTTTTATATTTAAATTTGATGAGCAATTTAGAGTTATCGAGATTTATCAGGTGTTTATTATTAATATTATTAATTATTCATTACAGTTCCTGATTAAGCTAATTTATTTTGCCCTAATGTAAATTTTTGATTACAGAAGTTATTTGAAACCATAATACTTTCTAATTAAAAATAAAATTTTAATTTAAAAGTCAGAAGAGCAGACAAGGCAAAAAATCATAATGACTATCGGATTGCAATAAATTTGATATTTCAGAAGGTATTTGACTTTTCGAAATTACAGATAGCTTGGAAGCTACAGAGTAAATTTGAAATGCAGTTAAATATTGCTGTTCTTAGATAGTTTTTCAAGGATCGTGGCATTTATTTAATTAAATTATTTTCTAGGTTGTTTCGGGAGACTGTAAATTGGCGGGGGTTTTGATTAGCTTGTTCTAGGTTGGATAATAATTACCGCTGATTGTTTTTTTTATTTAATACAGTTGCCGACAGTAAATTATTTTCGAATGTCTTATTTTAATATTTACTGAACCATTTATTTTACAATTCAAGCAATAAATAATCGGTTATCAAGGATCCGATCCTACAGTTGTGTTAGCTACTTATTATTAATTCTCTCATCTTACATATTCCTGATTACTTTAAAAGTTTTATTTAATTCTGGTTTAATTTGTTTAAGTATTGGGGTTCTAAAAGTATGCCAATCCATTATTGATATATTATCTTACAGATTTCAAATTAGCTGTTTTTGAAACCAGATTTCATTTGGTCATTTTTTATTTTTATAAAAAACATATTTCTGTTACATTAGGGATGGCCATGGCAAGGACAAGTGACCATCACATTATATAATTTTTTTATTTAACAATATTTACAAATAAATTCTTTAAATCAACAGATTCACAAGATTATATCCGTTGAAGATAAAAAGGTAGTACCTTCCTTTCCTGCTTTGATATGAGTACTACAATATTTGGTGATTTCTGGATTCAATTTATTTTATTCTGTTTTGTTTTATGTAAACCAAATTAATTTAGTTAATACTAATCATAACATTACATTTATTTTGTTCAAGTATAATTTGACTCATAATAATGACATTTTATTTCTTGAAATTTACTGCAACCTAAGTAATTATAATCTTTTTTAGAATGCTGATTGCTGAATATTTATATACAAAAAAAAATCAAAAATAATTGTGTTGTCTTGTGCTAACCGTCTTATATTACATTTCAACTAACAATTTACTAACTATTGACTACTTAGGTGTCTGAAACCGGGTCTTTTTCCATAATAATTAATAAACCTTTCCTATCCCTCCATCTTGTTATATGTAAAAGAGTGTGCGGATGGGCCCGGCGTCAACCGGGAATCTTACTTAGGTTTGGTCGCACATTCCAATCAATCAATCAATCAATCAAAATAACCAAGCAAAGTTTTCAGAAATTAAAATTTTGTAGATCAATTATCATTATGAGCGGCATTTATGTTTCATCTGATGATTAGTAAAAATCATCGCAAATATGACTTGTAAATTTGATAGTGCTAACTGTTACTGCCACAGTAATGAATATCAATGGAACGCGCCTAATTTTATATTACTTGTTGTAAATTATTTAATTAACAATTGACAATAAGAAAGCGAGCGATAATTGGAAAAAAAAGAAAAATGGAGTTTTTTGTTTTAGTATAGAATAAAATCGTGAAAGGAAGGAAAAATATATAAAATATTATCGTAGAGAAAAAAGCTTCTTATTTCGGTTGACAAAAATCATGTTGCCAGAAAACCTCAAGAATTGGGACCTATAGAAAAAAAAATTCAGGCTATTAAAAAAAATTTAATAAGAAATTACAAAATATTCTGTCTAATAAATTAAAGAACGAGTAAAATAGAGACTTATGGCTGGTTCACGTATGCGATCAAAAAATGATTCACGAATTAAAGCAATCTAATGAGCGTCATTATTGCTCATAATATTGTTTTATTTTTTTATTATGTTAGATGCTTGCGATCAAAATTTGCCCAAAGATAAAATTATTTCATCTCGGGCGCGCAATTTTGTATATGTTTTTAATGATTTGATTTGCTTTTGATTCGCGAATCATTTTTTGATCACATACGTGAACCTGCCTTTCGAGCGTAATTAAGTCGAAAGAAAAACCAAGGAAAATATTGTAAATTGTGTAAGTGCGACGTAGAAAGAAATATCGGGAAAAGTTGTACAGAAGCACGTGTTACACGAGGCATGCCAAGTGAATGGACTGTGAGTTGGGTAAATATAGTTGTACGCCGTTTATTGGCGATTTCCATTACAAAAAAATTTATCTCAGTAAAAAACACTGCAAAAACGAGCAGAGAAAGGTTATATTAAATCTTAAACAGAGTGAAATAGTAACTACGATTTGTTTATTTTTTTTATAGCAAATTTTTATAGTTAAACAATTGACAACTTAATCAAAAAATTTCATAATTTTTAGTGATTTGTGTGACCTCAATTATTATCGATTATTTTAATTTTTGTTGTAAACTTGTAAATTTATTTATGTAAGATGTCTGAAACCGAAGAGTACACAATACGAATGACAAAAACAAACCATAAATGAGCTATAATCTAAAAAAATTTGGTTGTGTGGCAAAATTTTGTTCATACGAGTATTGCAACACAAAATTTATGTAGATGCGTGTTGGATTATTGCCATAAAAGTACTCCCTCCGTTGAGTATTTATCCAAATTTTTATGGCAGTACACTACTACTAATACAAAAGATTTGTCAGTAAAAGTTTACTGGATAAAATTGTTGTTTCTCTCCCAAACTTGAGAAATCGATAAGTTGGTCTCGCCTTTTTTTTAATGAGAAAAAGTGTTTTGCATTGGAAATCGCGCTAAAAGCCGCACCTTGATTTGAGTACTATAGTTGTTCGCCGTTTATTGGTGATGGAAAGAGCCGCACTGTGAGTTAGGTACATATATTTGCACGCCGTTTATTGGTTACGAAAATAGCCGCACTGTGATTTGGGTACATATAGTTGTACGCCGTTTATTGGTGGTGGATCGAACCATACTGTGATGATTAAGTGGAATATTTGTTGAATTTTGTATGAAATAAATTAAACTGTTCGGATTAGGAAATCGGAGGATTAGGAAATGAATAAGAAGATATAGGCTATGTTCATGAGCAATTGTATCAAGAATGATTGTATATTATTCGATGACAACATATTGAGCCATTGGAACTTTTTTATGGAAATATAAGATAGTGGAACCTTTGAGCTATTGTCCTGGCCTATTATGATTTTTTCGAAATTTCATTCAAAAGACTAAAATTTCGAATTGATCAAGATTTGTTGTCGGCCTATTAAGAAAATTAAAAGCTAATCAAATAATTAATTTAATATCCCAAATTTAATAATAAATTTTATTAAATTCGGGTTATTAAATGAATTATTTGATTAGTTTTTAATTAAAATTTTAATTAAGTTTTAATTATAACTCACATTTCCTAAACTTATATTTATCCAAATTTTATTTGATTCTATAAATGAAACACGATCTTCGTCACGTTGTATGCAGTCATACACTGACGATAATTTCGAGAAAAAAACACAATCGAAAAATTTCATAATCGCTCATTTTCGATACTATCGAAAAAATTATAATAGCCCCCCCCCCCCCCCCCCCCCCAGATTTTGATTTACGGGTACGAAATAAAAGATTATGGCAGCATTTCGAGTTGTTCGAGAAAATGGATATGCTGTATCGTCAATGTAGCATTTTGATCACGATTGATGTATACTTTGAAATTGAGAATGATTCGTTGCAATTAAGAAAGTGGAAACTAGCAGGCCCCCACAGCTTGGGGAAATTAATGGAAACCCGGCCGACTACCGGTATTTCAGGATTGGTTTATAGCTGAGGTTCGTAGTAAGGAATATGACTTAGGTGAAAAGGACGGGGGGCGGTACGAGAAAGCCTGCTGTGTTACTTGGTTCATGGCAACCCAGTAGTGATAGTTATAAGGGTGCATGGGCCATTTTGGTTAATGCATCGATGATAATTACCATGTTATTCATGAAATATTAGTGAGAATACGGTGAGGAAGCAGGATCGTAGCAAAGTCGTGATTTATTTCAGGCACTATTAGATACATTAAATAGGGGGATATGTCAACTAGAAACTATTGCAACTCGTAGTCGGCTGTGGGATCAAATTTGGATTCATTACGCAAAACAACGTTTGCCGTAGTACACATTGGATTTTTGGAAACAGCATCGTAATCGCTATGTTGCAGGTAGTTGTCGCCTGCTTAAATAAAAATCAAGCAATAATGTACATTTTCAATGAATCGATAAACTATAGGGTTGATGTTTCGGACAAAAAAGCAGAATTGTGCCATGGAAGGGACAGAATATATATTCCATATTTAAAAAAACGGAAACCACCGGGAGCTGATAATTATAGAAGTAGGTTCTAAAATGACCCAAACATATGACCAATTGAACCCTATAGTAAACATTCACATTTAAATATTGAAAATGGTACATTTTTACAAGAAACTCTTTCTCAAATGTTGGGGACGTCTTGAATTTTTTTTTAAAACTGCAGTCAATTATAGCCCATACTACTACAGGAGCATGAGGTGAGGAATCAGTGGTCACATTGCAAAACACCTAAAACAAGGTGTAACTGTATACATTGTTCTTAACGTGTTTCGAAGTAATCGTTTTTTAGGAAATATATTTCACAATAGTCATACAGACCTACAAATAATCATATATTGCCAATTGTTCTTCAATCTGAACATCTAAAATAATTACCTTAATATAAGTATTTCAAAGTTAATTTAAAGAGTACATATTTTACCTTCTCGGTCTCAGTCTCACCCTAATATTATTTAGTAAGATTTAATGTTAGGTTTGATCACGTGCTTTGAAGATGAAAATAAAAGTATTAAAACATCAGATAATTAATAAAATATGTTTATGTTTGGTTCTAAGCACATTAAAAGAACAAAGTGAATAACTGCTGAGCAGTCGAGCTGTAGTCGGGTATATAGGTGGAAAATCTTTATTATTCTTGGAAATTTTATTTTTAACTTCAAATAGCAGTACAAAATTTTAAATAAAAAGTGTAATATTCTCTTTTGAAAAGGCCAGGATTTCTTGGAATTCTCACATTGTACATACCTGCTGAACCCATAAGTATATTTGTGAATGCACACAAATTCATCTTGTAATGTATAACGTATTTTTAGATTCTTTGTTAATTTTTTATAAAATTATAAAAAAAAAAATTCAATACCAGAATCTCCACAAATAAATTTTATTATAATCGCAAAAAATGTTGTTTGTGTTATGTTATTGGAAGTCTACAATTTAACGAAAAACAAATTATGGGTGCCCGATTGCTTTAGTAATTTTCGCACTTTTGTGGTTTCCGAAAATTCACACCTTTTTACAAACATGTCAGGATTGATTTGTGTAAAATTTAAAAGATGATTGATTCATAATCATTCACTTTTAAATATAATTTATTTTGTGAAACATTTAAATTTTCAGTATTCCAATTTTGATATTGAAATTTTTTTCCAATGTATGTAGTTCGCACTGCTCGACCACAACTAATAAAAAATTGTTGCATTAAAATTTTTTTATAATTTAATTTTTGAACGTTAGTGAAATTGTTGTAAATGAAAATACTTTGCGTATTTTTTCATAAACTGAATTTTGTTCAACCATATTATCGGATCGAAAATGAATATTACTTCTACAACGAATTGGGGCTACCAAGACGTTGGAAGTTAGGTTTCGTACTAATGAAACATTGAGTTCTTTAATTTAAAAAAATCTTTCGTCTCATCATGCCGTGACCAAACTACAAAAAATTTTAATATTTTGAACTTACCAGTTATCAACGCCTTGGTAACCTCGATTATTATTGTATTTGACGCTACATCGATGTCCATATTATGTTGGAAACCTCACTCCAATATAAAAATAACATTAAAATTGCAAATACATGAAAAATGAAAAATTTTAGAAAATGCCATAGAATGAGATTGCCGATCAAAATGCAGCAATTCTAAAAGATTTAACGATCATTAGCATCTCGTTAGTGGTCGTGCAAAACATGGATAGGATCACACAAACAACGGAAACACATGTATAAGCAAAAATAGCAACTCCTTAGCATCTGCAAAAATACCAGATGTTTGCGTACCACAACCCTCCGATTTCATCTCATTCTTAAGGATTTTATAAGGGCTGGTGTAGTTAGATAATATATTTTCGTGAATATTATATTACTACATAGCTGAAAGTTTATTGTTGGACATCTGTGATTAAAAATGCCGACGACAATTGACAAGGTTTTACTTCATGTTATTCAAATTGCGGAATCTGCCTTATTTTAATAAGATATTTAACTGCTAGCGCCTGGAACACACGTAATAAGGATATAAAAATGTCATGAAGATTTTTATTATCTTCGATTTTCTTAATTTAGGTCACTTCTTACACGCCATATTGTATCCTCCATTTTATTTTTCGAAATCCGATTAAGCATTTCTAGAAATCACTTAATTCTGGCTTCTGTACAAATTAAATAATTTTTTATATTTACGTCTGCCATTTGGTGCTTTTCAATTTTGAGGTCATATTCTCATTCGACAACTTCAAAGGTTCATCAGCACAAACTTTTCAAATGGCGATTAGCAATTAGGGTTCACCATTTTGATATTTCAATTTTGTTTTCAAATTTATAATTAATGATCTCAAAATTTCGTATTCAAAATTTGGAAAAAGCTTTATGACAAGTTTTTAATAATAGAAATAAGTCTCCACGACCTTTTCCATCCGCACGCGGATACTCCATCTGTATTATTATAATTTTTTGATTATAACTCATGTGAATCAAGGATATCAAACTGCTAAGCCAGTGAAATTAGAGAAAATTTGGAAGTTTATAAGCGATGAAATTTGTATTATAGAGTAAAAATAAAATTTGATTATAAAAATACAAACTAGGTGGATAGCTAAGCAAACAAATGTAGGAGCGATACGAATTTGAATGAATCATTGGTGTTGCAAATGAGCTAGCTAATGTATTGGGCGTATCACCGGCTTTTCCTGCCGTTGGTGAGTGAAGAACCGAAATTTCAATTATGAAAGCAATTGTGGCTCATCAATAACAATCATAGACCCAAAAAAGCATTTTAAAGCTAATTTTTATTTTTACATTCTGGATCAAGCATTAACATCAATTTCCGAACAATTCGAAGCATTTAGGCGACATATTGATAAATAAGTCAGCCGTTATAATAACTAAAATATAACAACAAATACACATTAATAAATATCTAATACAAATACAATAAAATAAATTAAATGTAAACTACAAAAACTACAATAATAAAACAAATTCATTAATAAAAGTCGAATACAACAACAACATGCAAATAAATTAAATGCCCAAAATACAAAAACAACAACGAGAAAAACAAAATATAAAACGTGTGGTCGTTGACCTCATTTAAACCAAAACAAAACAAAATATAAATATAACAACAACAAAAAACAAAAAAAAAACAAAATACAATTCGTGCGGTCATTGACCTCATTTAATCCAAAACAAAACAAAATAAAAATTCGTCGATCGGTGGAGACGAGTCGTGTTTTATTTCGTTTGTTTTTGTTTTGGTTTAAATGAGGTCAACGATAGCACGATTTGTATTTTGTTTACTTTTTTTGTTGTTGTTGTTATATTTTAGTTTGTTTTGAATTGATTTAAATGAGGTCAATGATATCACGTTTTGTATTTTGTTTTTCTCGTTGTTGTTGTTGTATTTTCTGTATTTAATTTATTTGCATGTTGTTGTTGTATTCGACGTTTATTAATGAATTTGTTTTATTATTGTAGTTTTTGTAGTTTAAATTTAATTTATTTTGTTGTACATATTTGTATTAGATATTTATTAATGTGTATTTGTTGTTATATTTTAGTTATTATAACAGCTGGTTACATATTTATATTATTATTATTATTTTACTAGGTATTTTTTGTATAAATTATTTATTAGAGTATCACAACCGCCACTGTATTTTTTTTTGTTTGTTCAATGATTATAATAATTTTAAATTGTCCCAAATAATTCACTTTTTAGTTTATGCCATAACTTATAATAATTAATATTCGTTTTATTTGGTATTATTTGGTTTAATTATTATTTTTTAAATCGGTACATTGTGCATATCCATACTACGGTAGCTTGAATCTGTATAGGAACCAAGCGCACATTTTAGTGGAAAAAATATTAGATATAATTTCATAGCAGACGTATGTGCAACTTTGATTCATTTTATTATGTTTACAAACAACTGACATTTTGCAATGACTTTACAATTTGTGTTAATTTGTCGCCGTTTGATGTACATATATATGAAACAATTTTGAATTTAATAAGCAAATATTTGTATTTTAAAATGATTTGAAACCTATAAATATATCCGCTTTCAGATATTGATTATTTTATTATTTATTTTAATTTCTAAAAATAAATACCCAAATAAATAAATCCATAATATATTAAAGAGTTAATAAATAAATATTTAGTAAAATTATATAAATCAAGGCGAATTCGTGTTACTCAATAAAAATTACAAATAATTATAAAAAAATTTGTTTCATTCCAACTAGAAAAATAAAAATTCGCTTTCAAAATAATGAATATCTTTTTATAAGTAGCCTTCTATGTACTGATAAAATTTTGTCTAAATTTAGTTTTCATGTGGGTTGCATGCAGTGTTGCCATATTCCCAGTTAAAACTGGATTTCCCAGTTTTTTTGATGATTGCTCAGTTTTCCATCAAATAATTCAGTTTATTTCTTCAAATTCAGTTTTTTCAGACCCAACCCTAATCTTCAAATTTTTTTCACAAAAGTCTTCTGCATCATTTCTATCAATGTATTTATAAAATATATTTATTCTAAATACAATGCTATATTCTGCACTAAAATTATATACAATGCTCATATGGCATTAAAGTTTCGTTTTTTAATAAACACATTTTACTTAATAAACACATTTTTATTAATCACTTGTTTTTGTTTCGCAGAATATTTTTCAAAAAGTTTAAAAAATCACTCGATCGATTTCGACTTGTTAGGTCAAATCGATCGAGTGATTTTTTAAACTTTTTGAAAAATATTCTGCGAAATAAAAACAAGTGATTAATAAAAATGTGTTTATTAAGTATAAGTGTGTTTCGCCAAGTGCCTACGGCAAATAGCGTAAAAAGTATAAAGTTTCGTTTAATTTTGAATTAGGAAGAACTTCAATTCATATATTCGAATTCGAATTGGATTCAATTTCATAAAACGTGTGTTCAAAGGTTTTTGTTAAAAAATCATATAAGAAATAACGAAACAATGTTTTTATTTGACGGAATGAAGGCAGCCATATTTATCGTGTTTATATAGTGAATGTGTATCGTTGTTTGCTTAATTTTCCGTGGTTCACCGTGCAAAAATGGAAAAAGATTCAAAAAACTTGGTTGGTATTAATTTATTAATCAATTATTGAAAAATTTCTTTAATTAATTTATTTTCTGTTTTTACATAAAAATTCGAACGAATTTGACGATGAAAATAATATTTTTGACGCTAAGCGAAAAAAAAAATAGTGTCGTGAATGAAAAATTGTAACTCAGGGGGGCTATTTGGGAATTCGATTCGATAACGAAAGTATAAGGTTCTTATTTGATTTGAATGTGATTCGAACGATTCTTATTTAAAATCAAAAATATAAATCTTGTACTCTCGTTATCGAATCGAATTCCAAAATAGTTTTTTTTTTGCCCCCAGTTTTTTTTTTTTTGCAAAAATCCTTTTTTTTTTCGTTAAAATTCAGTTTTTTCGTACATTGGACCTGGCAATACTGGTTGCATAAACAAAATTCGTGTAGCAGTTCTGGCTGCATACATACTTTTTGATTTAATCGAAAAAAATTATATCGAATATTTTTTTCCACTAAAATGTGCGCCTGGTTCCTATGTAACTTTTATGGCTCACAGCCTTTACGTCTACACATATTTTATTTGAATCCGGTAACTTTTAAATTTTCTATGTGTTTGTGTAAAATGCTAACAAAACAAAATATTTTATTAATCATTTAATTTTATTTATCATCCATTTTATAATCATTTTATTAATCATTTAATTAAATTTTATTTTATTTTTGTATTACTCGAATTCGAATTTTTAATACAATTAAAATTTTTGATTTGAGATATGCACGGGTCAAAAATAAAATTAAACTATAATAAATACGAAAAAATCACCTTGAGAATTTTTTTATTTCATTTTTGTTTGTGTTGGTGTGTTGAAATTTTTGAATCTATAAAAATGTTAGTTTAAAAAAGAATCCAAGGCAAGTTTTGTAGGTAAAGGGGGAAAAAACGAAGAAGTTACCGGATTCAAGTTACCCTAGTATGGATATGGTGAATCACTTAAAAATGTTCGTTCGCCATTTTTTCAATTTCGCACAATAATATAAATAACGTTAAATTAATTATTTTCAGTTTTCAATTGGACACTTAATTACATTGAGTGTTAGGTCAGTTGAAATATTGCGATAACTACTAAATTCTCTCATGATTTTGTTGATAATTATTTGTGAAATTTATTTCATTTATTTATATTTATATAAATTTTGTTAGTTTATTTATTTTGTTCGGGCAATTAATTTTAAAATATGTTTAATTGTTTTTACTTAATTTAGTATTTGAACAGAAAACGGGCGATCATGTTATAAACACATTCATTGAGGATAGCGGTGTTGTATTTGAGATATTTAACAATTTTAACAACAACTTTTTAGGAGAAATGGGTGGAATTATTTAAATTCGTGCTTTTAACCACTTTTAATTATTGCAGGTGCAAATTTCCGTATTGAAATATAATTGGATTTTGTTTAGAGTATAATCGAGGTCGTCTTTAATGTATAATGTGAATATTCTGATAAACTAACTTAAATTAACGGAAAAGGGTATTTTGATTTTGAATGGAGGTTTTCATAATATTTGGAAAATTGTTTTGATTACTAATTCAATAATTTCTTTTTGTTGCGGAAGATAATTTATAGTTAAATTTTAATTCGTAAAAAATCTTGCCACAATCAAAAGCTACCATTTTCTACTAAAAACGAAAATACTTCGTATAAAATTTCACTGTATACTAGTTTAAACGATAATACTTAGTATTGCTTCGTTTGCACGAAGTCGTCGGGAAAAGTGGTTATGTTGAAGTTGTGAGTTCATTGAAGAAATTCAAAGAGTTGTATCCAAATAGCACCGATTTCTGCTTTTGGTCAGATAACTGTGCTGGCCAAAACAAAAGTAAAATATTGTACTCATTTTACGCATGTGCATTAAATCATTGCGGTATAAATATTTCCCACAAGTACCTCGTAGAAGGACATACTACATTATAAGTATAGTTTCGAGGAATCTTCCGAATAAAGATCGTTCTCAAAGTTAAAAATTATTTACGTTCAACGGTGTTAGAGGAACGACTTAAAAATTTAGCTTTAATATCACCGGTGTAAAGTTTTCAACAATTATCAAAAGTGTAGCTACACAAATTAACAAAAAAAAAAATGAAGATACACAATTTAACAAAAAGTGTAGAATTACATAAAAAAATTATGACATGGTTGAATTTGTTATTATTATCCCAGTAGAACTGGTTTTTACAAGAAAATTGGAAGCTCGCTAGAGAGAAATTTCAAATAAGCAAAATATTACAGAATTATTGGTATCGATTCCGTGTGCAACTCATTTCCTTTCCGTCTTTTCTTCTAAAGTTTGCTAAGTAACTTGATGCTCAAGTTTGAACCTGAATATATAATTAGTTCGTGTATTATGCACCGAATTTTCATAGTAAAAACGGCAGAATTGAAGAAAAGATAAATAGAAGATTTTCACTGTTTCGTGACCAATTTTTGTTTTTTATTTTATTTTTATCACCGAATTAATTACTACAATTTTCAGTGATACGGAGCATAACACTGCGACCTTCGGGGAATTTTTTTATTAAGTGAAAATGTAAATACTATTGTAAAAAGAGTAAATATTGTGAATATTTAAGGGTCATGTTTAGTTGATCTTTGTCATCTTGAAGAGTTGTTCGATGATGTGTATTAATTTGTATTGCCCGATGCATTGTGGTTGGTACTCAGTAACCCACCCGTAGGTGGTGGCACTAATCGACGAAGAGACGTCACTTCAAATGTCAACTCCAACATTGCCGGCCACTCTAAAGTATTTTAATACTTTACTGTATATGTGGTTGTCGGAAATGGGCAGCAAGCAGAGCTTTGCCATTGGTCGCTTGTATATGCCGTTCCGATATCTTAATGTGACGACTCGAACTCGCCCGTCGGATCCCGGATGCGTCTCGATGAGTCTCCCGAGTAAGCATTTCGAAGGCTGGATGCTTTTCTTCCTTGATGAGGACTATTTGACAAATGGTCTGGTTGTTATTGGCTCTCGTCAATTTTTGCCGTTGCTGTAAGCGAGATAGGTATTTCGAACAAATTTTCCAAAATTGATGGCACATCCTTTGAATTTGTTGGTAGTTATTGAGACGGTTCGTTCGACCATCGAGTAGTGTTGGTTCTGGTGTCGTGATTGGTTCCTCCGCAATTAAGAAGTGCCATGGAAGTGCCATGAATGCATTTGTGCTGAGTTTGGACACCAGCTCCAAATGTAGTGCCTTCTTAGATAAGCACACAAAAATACAAATATAGCTCTTTGTTGGTGCTTCACCACGACCTTTTCGTGCTCGACCTTTTCGTGCTCTACCTTTTCGTGTAGGCAGGTTTGGCCTTTAGTTGCTGGCTCGATGTTGCGCGGTGGCAAAAGCACACAACACATCTGTGTTCATGTGAGCGTATCAGAGCTTTGATGTCTAGAATCTCGTAGTGCTTTCGAAAATTTGCCAGCACCAGCTGTGGACCACCATCGTACAAGCTTGGGAGATGAGTAAGCTGGTAAGCTGACTCTTCTAGGGAAGAATGATAAGATGCTTCTGCGTGTATGTAAGATTCGATTCACTGAGCCACCATCCTACCCATAGTATGCCATCACTGCCGATGAAATTGTTCGGAGATCGGAGTGAGCTCTTGTCCAATAAATGCTCCCCGGTTCGGCATCAGGATATCTCACCGGCGAAGTGTGATTGTGATTCTTGAATCAGCCTGATCCAAATCTCGAGCGCCCAATGAAGCTCAGGTACGGTGATGAAATTTCTCGAATGTGATGTTGTGTTAAGATGACGGCGTTGTATGAAACGTATGCAGTATGCCGTGACACGAACTAATTTTCCAAGTGATGAGTATCGAACGAGTAGATGAGGCAATTCATTGCGAGACGTCACGGTTTTTGCATGCGTTGCGATCATTGAGTTTATGTGTCGTACGTCGATGTTGGGGTAGGCCTCGTTCGTTCTCTGGTGTGACCTTGACCTTGATATTTGCGTAACCACGCCGGATCTATCCACTACAGCGGATGGCAGTGTAACAATGTTGGATTGACGCCACAAGATGCACAATCTGCAGGGTTCTGCTTAGCGTCCACATAGTTCCACTTAATTGGTTGAGTTTAGTCTAAGATTGCCGAGATGCGATTGGTCACAAAAGTCTTCCAGCGATGAAATGAGTTGCATAGCCATCCTTAATACCACTTGTGAGTCGGTTCAAGAATACTGAACGATTGTGTGCTTGAGTTTGGCAAGAAGTACACTGGCACAAAGCTCCTGACGTATCAGGCTAATAGTTTTTAGTGGTGCAACCTCGGTCTTTGATGCCAGCATGGTGATGTTTGTGGGCCTATCTGTTGACGTTGTACGAGCATAGACCACCGCTCCGTATGCCTTTTCAGAGGCGTCGCTGAATCCGTGAAGTTGAAGACCATTGCGAGTTGTTGAATGATGTATCCAGCGATTGATTCTTAGAGCCTACAACGATTTCAGGCTCGATCGATAATTCAGCCATTTTCGAGTAATTGATTCTAATACGATATGCCGAGTAGCCACAATTCTTGTATTTTGATTTTTGCGATGCTTGCGGTAGGAGGTACCCAGCTGAGCGGATCGAATATCTTTGATACCTGCGACAGTATTGTTCGGTTGATTGGTGCACGAACATCCGATGACGCGATGCATCCTGGTGCTGGGGAATTCGCTTTTTATATCGTTGAGAAGTTGCTGACTGTTTGAAGAATACTTCCGTAGCTCGAAGCCGCTGCATTAGAGTAGCTCCACCATTTGCATCTGGACCTCGATTAAATCCGTGATGTTGTCTGAACCGGTCATCAGGTCGTTGACATAGAAGTCCTTGGAAGCTACTTTTACTGGAATTGGGAATTTCTCCCGTTCATCTCGTGATAATTGTAGAATTGTGCGAATTACGAGATACGGCGCGCTGGCAGTACCGTACGTGACTGTGAATAAACGATAATCTCGAACTGGTGCATCTGGAAAAGATCGGCTTACGCAGTTTTCGTTGCATCACACCGTGATGTGAAAGATAGCACGTCTGGCCCGGCGAGTTGTTGTGATCTTCGGACCTTTCCCCTATTTGGCCCGATTCCAGATAATCCTGCATGAACCTGTTATACTCAGAGCGTAGTTGATCTTTCTTGGTGAATTGGCGTTCCATATGTTGTAGTCGCAGAACTTCGTCCTTTCATGATCTTCCAGGTGGTGATGAGTTCTCATTGAATGGCAGATGGCAGGCATATGGTGTTTCTTTAATTTTTATTGCAATATTGTGTCGATTCGTAGTGTCATTCGCATTCTGACACGCCGTGCGGTAATTCTCGAGACGCACGAACGTCTTCGATTTCCCAAAATGACCTGAGCCTGTTATCAATGGGGTCATAGTCCTCGATAGTTGCCGTTAAACTAGACGGTTGTTCGGTTGTCTGACGCTCCATCTTGACGAAGAGGATGTAACCAAGTTTCGTGGTTTGTGCGAATAAGATAGATAACGGCTCTTCTATCATCTTTGTGAAGCATCCCGATGACGTCGGCTTCGAGTAAATTGTCGAATGAGTGAAGTTAAATAAAAATGAGTTTTAACCTGCGTTTCTTCATGTTAAAATCAATGAAGTGGTAGTGTTAGATTAGTATCGCGCAGCATTAAACAGACAGCCTTATTCTTACCGTAATCAACTCTATGATGGTCGATACGAAAGATAGGTACGGGACGGTCTTATTATAGAAACATGTTGAACATGTCCACACACGGTAGCGCGACGGTTGAATAAAAAACCTTCGCAGCATAAGGATCATCGAATTCTTTCGATCAACACTCGATCGACGCGCAAAGCTTCCTTGATTAATAATACAATAGATGTGATGTCTGAAATTCAATTCGCTGTCACAAATGACACCAAAATCACGAACAGAACTGCTGGCTTTGGTAATGACATCGTTGTTAAAATAATAGTCACGAGAAAGGGACTGTGTACATTTTCATTGGTTTCAGCTCAAGGTTGTTCTTTGCACACTGCGAGGAGGAGTTCTTTAAGTCGGATTGTACTAGGTCTCTTGCCGGTAGTGTTTTAAATCCGTTTGTAAATCAGTTTGTCATCGGCGTATAGTTATAGATGAATTTATAATTAAACATTGAAAATCGTTGATAGACATAATAAGAATAAAATCGATCCCTAATGGGTTGGGCACTACATATGTTGCTGAGAAATGAGCTGATATACTGTCGATCTGAACAGCGTATGATATAGGCGGTTTTCTTATAGACTTGAAGACGATAATGAATGGAGTTATGATTTTCAAAATTGGGTGAGCGGTTTTGCAAAATTGTAAATTGTATAAAACAAATAAATAAATAAATAAATTTTAGATAAGAGCCCATCCAACGGAGTACTTAACAACATTTGCTCGACTACACATGATCCTCAGCGTAAAACTTAACTTACACAATAAGACAAAACATAACCTCGACGATTTCTTGGTTAGTCTAACAAACGCGGTTAGTGACATCTAAACAGCGATGGCACAATCGTCCGCCCACTCGACTTTTATAATAGAACGAAGACACCGTTCATTGATATCCAACCGTTGTTATGGCGAATTATAAAAATCCAGGAACCACAAACACTGTTGGTACCACGATTATGAGAAACCTTCCCAGCGGATTTAGCAAGAGAGAAAACACACGTAATCAGCATACGGCGGTGCACAATTACATCACGTGGTAACATACCGGTCCTAATCAATTTCACGAACTACCACTCGAAGATGAACGACCTACGTAATACCTGGATCACTGGAGAAAAGAAAATAACTCTCTCACAACCTCTTAACGCCTTGCTTAGGACATACCAACTAACCAACCTGTATCATATTATCTTACATCTGCTTTGGTATAGTAAACTGATGATTTAGCAATGGGTATGGACCAATTCACTTAGTCCTGGACGAACACGGTTTTGATATCACGGTCATTGTGAAATAGTATGCTGATGACATTTTAATCATTTCATAAAAGGATGAGGTAGAACTCTTTTACTATTATTAAGCAACTAGCTTCGAGTTTCGATAATTATCTGAAAGGGATATGGAAAATCTTCGAGTAAGTGTGGACTAATCGATTTCTGGTGCTCACACCCACACTAATTAAATGTAAGCTGCACAATATCCTTCGCTCATAAAGTGTTTGAATACAGCAATTGGTTCCATCGTAATACAACGATTTGATCTCAAAGTCCGTAACCTGCTATCAAAAACAGAAACTGCCACGGCACACCGGTGATTTCGACACGGAGAGTCTATGCAGCACCTATCACATCATCATTTACTGTCTTCCATTCTCGACCCATGTCAAGGAACTAATCGAAAGTAGAATTCAAAACAAAAAGGTAGACCAATAACCCGCGAGAAACTTAGGCATATAGGTACCCCAACACTAAACCTGCAGGATTGGCAAAATACGAAATAGTTTTGTGCAAAAAGTTAATTGTCTCTAGTGGCAATTGTATTTCGTTTGCTTGTTACCCAGCATTTAGATAAAACATTTCAAGGATATTTGCACTTTATAAAATGGCGAAATAGGCCTACTCGTACAGCCATATGAGTTAATTCAACCAAACCATGGATACTTGTAGAACTGCAAGTCGAACTTTCCAATCTGTCAAGAAACTAGCTTTGAATGTTGGCTTTGGAATTTAATGTGCTCACTTTGCTGTGATATATTTAACATTTTTTTAATTCTGTTTAATTTTGATATTAATTCAAAATAATTTTATGAAAGCTTAATCACCGGTCGTGGAATTTAATGACAATTTGGCATACTATATTAGTATGCCAGAAATAATAAATTAGTATGCCAGAAGTATGCTAGAAATTATGTTAAAGTGATTCCATCAAGGCGAATGTTCGGGTGCGAACTTTTGTGCGAATATTTAGAATCACACTTTTCTAGCGATTTATTGAGCACAATGTAGCTTACAATTTTATTTTTTTATGATTAGATTCATTTTTCATCTTTTATGGGCGTAATTTGATTATTGAAAAAGTGTGATTCTAAATATCCGCACAAAAGTTCGCACTCGAACAGTCGTCTTCAGTAAGCCAGAAAAATACAATTCAAACAAAAGTGATATGAAAATATATTTCAAAATTTCTTAATCCCACGGAAAGACAGAATAGTGACACTGGGCTGTAAAGAGGCCCAATTTTTGTTGAAAAACAGTTTTTTTGTCATAAATTGTCATTTCCTAATTTTGGAAACTGGAACTGGAAAAATGTCGTGTTTATGGTCGTTTAAATTGTTTTATTGTTCATTGTTTTATTAGTTTGTGGTTTTGTGTTAAGAGTAAACGAAAAGAAGGTATACTTATAAAAATACACAAAAGTTAAAAATAATTAATCGATAAAGAAAAAGCTCCAGTTAATTTGCAAATATAACTCAAAACTGTTATTTAGTCAAAAATGAACATCTTTAGTTAGGCCTTTTATTAAAATAACATATTGGTTGGTTTGTGCTTTTTATATATTTGTGTCGGTACAACAAAAAAACCGTAACAATTTTTAAAATAAATTATTTCATCAAGTCAAGTTATGCTTTTTTTTTTAAATTATATTTTAAAAATTTGTTTGTTCAACTTAATTTGTGCCTGTTTAACAAAGTTTGGCGTTTTAAATAAAATTATTCGTGTTGTGCTAAATTAAATTTTAAGTAAATGTTATAAATCTCGATTTTTAATAAGGTAAGTGTAAATTTTTATCAAACCTAAAGTGCTCTACAACTGTTTCTATTAGTTTTAATTCTTCAACTAGTAAGAGTTCTCAATAAAAACTAAAATGAGCCAACAAAACGGTGTTCCTAAATTTAATGACGAAAATGTTCAAACTCCTAAGATGGCTAACAAAACAGATGATAAGTAAAAATATGATTTGGATTAACAAACTAAATTTCAGCAGCTACCTCTAATAACCAGCCGCTAAACATTGTAACTCACAACTTGAGGGCGATTGTGTCAGTTCAATGGATGAAATATCAGCGGAACTGGATTTGAAAGAAAAAGTCACTCCAATAGGTTTGGGAGCAATTCTAGTTTATCGTTCATCAATAATTTTCTTTTTTCTTTTTTCTTTCTCTTTTTCAGCTGGACTTTCATCCTGACCGGATGTTAGTTTAACATTTTTTAACCGCGTCCTTCCAAACGGTTATGAGTTGCATCAAATGGAATTTTTAAAACCAAACGCATTTGCAATTAACTTAAAAATTGTCGAAAAGGATGCAAAGACCAAATATCATTTAGTCAACAAAAGGACCTATTTGAAGAATATTGGGCCTTAGGAAACTACAATTGTAGTTCAATATTTTTTGCTGCACTCATGTTTTGTGGAAAAAAATCTCAAAAAGTACGAGAAACTTTAATGTTAAAAGTAATCGGCGGTTGTCATGGCAGCACTTCCTGAAAATTTATGAAGTTAATAAAAGGGGTATATCTTCTATCCGGTCACAAATTAATTATTTGCGATCAGAAATATGGGTACTAGATTTATTTTGCCCTATCAATTGACAGATTTTTTTTTAATTTAAATTTGTTTTGCGATTGCAAAGTAGAAATACATCAAATAATTTACAATCGCAAAATTTAAATTTTAAAAAAATGTGTCAATTGGCATGGCAAAATAAATCTAGTAATCATATTTCTGATCGCAAATAATAAATTTGCGGCCGGATAGAGGACATACCCCTAAATGTTTGTAAAACTTGTTTCGTTTCGACCTTGGGAGAATCTCCAAGACTTATAAAAGCTAACGGGTGATTTTTTAAGAGCTTGAGAACTTTTTTTTAAAAAAAAAACGCATAAAATTTGCAAAATCTCATCGGTTCTTTATTTGAAACGTTAGATTGGTTCATGACATTTACTTTTTGAAGATAATTTCATTTAAATGTTGACCGCGGCTGCGTCTTAGGTGGTCCATTCGGAAAGTCCAATTTTGGGCAACTTTTTCGAGCATTTCGGCCGGAATAGCCCGAATTTCTTCGGAAATGTTGTCTTCCAAAACTGGAATAGTTGCTGGCTTATTTCTGTAGACTTTAGACTTGACGTAGCCCCACAAAAAATAGTCTAAAGGCGTCAAATCGCATGATCTTGGTGGCCAACTTACCGGGCCATTTCTTGAGATGAATTGTTCTCCGAAGTTTACCCTCAAAATGGCCATAGAATCGCGAGCTGTGTGGCATGTAGCGCCATCTTGTTGAAACCACATGTCAACTAAGTTCAGTTCTTCCATTTTTGGCAACAAAAAGTTTGTTAGCATCGAACGATAGCGATCGCCATTCACCGTAACGTTGCGTCCAACAGCATCTTTGAAAAAATACGGTCCAATGATTCCACCAGCGTACAAACCACACCAAACAGTGCATTTTTCGGGATGCATGGGCAGTTCTTGAACGGCTTCTGGTTGCTCTTCACTCCAAATGCGGCAATTTTGCTTATTTACGTAGCCATTCAACCAGAAATGTGCCTCATCGCTGAACAAAATTTGTCGATAAAAAAGCGGATTTTCTGCCAACTTTTCTAGGGCCCATTCACTGAAAATTCGACGTTGTAAGTCTATTCATTATGAAATGTCAAAGCATACTGAGCATCTTTCTCTTTGACACCTTGTCTGAAATCCCGCGTGATCTGTCAAATACTAATGCATGAAAATCCTAACCACAAAAAAATCACCCGTTATAATAAATAAAATGTACAGTATTCCTGGATCAGTTCCAACTATCTCCCAGATAGAAGAGGCAGACATCCGTCAGTTAGAAAACTGTCTAATGAAATCGTCGTTGAAATTACAGCGCACATAAATAGTTGCCCTGCTTATAAGTCACACTATATCCGTCGGGATACATTTCAAAAATATCTTTACAGCGATTTGGATTCGACTTTGATCAACAAAATGTTACTAGAAACGAGTAAAAATTCAGTTCCAAATTGTTGTTTTGTATTCAAAATATGCTAATATTTTTCAACAAATAAATCTAAAATGTAAACCTCCCAAATTGAATTTATGCAACTATTGCGAGATTTTAAATTATAAAATTGATCTTTCAGGTGGTGACGATAAACGGATTCTTGTTGAAGAGCAATCAAAACATCCTATTAATGCTGGTAATGCTTACAAAAGTAAGTTCGATAAAAACGCTGCTCAATAGAATCCTCCACACAAAATGCTCGCATTCGATCTTCAACAGTGTTTTCCGACACCAAACCTGGTTATGTCTGTATAATTTGATTAAAGGTTACTTTGGACTTACAACCTCACAGTTCATGAAGGAGCAACTAACCAACCATACTGTTATATGTGGAATGAGGCGATCGACAAGCGTGGAGGTAACGAAACTGCGTCGTGTATTTTCCAACATTTGAACAACTTAAAACTGGAAGTCAAGCAAGTTTTTTTTACAGCGATTGTTGCCCAGGGCAAAAACATAATTCATTTCTCCCAGTTGTTTTTGGTATTCTAAAGCAACGAGTTCAATTGATTTCATTGATCATAAATTTGGGGTAATATAGTATGTAGTTTGATGTGGAAGACACTGCACTTTTTGAGCCTAGAAAGAAAAAATATCCAATAAAATTCACCATCTAAGAGACTGGTACCAGTTCGCATGCACTGTTGGAAGCAAACGAAAATGCGAAGTAGCTGAGATGACTCAGGAAAATATTATCAATTTTTTGAATTTGTTTTAAAATAAATTTACGTGGAGAAAAGCAGATAAAGAAGGCAAGTTTAGCTGGAATGAAATAAGGCGGTTAAGATATACCAAGAATTTCACAAAAATAAATTATAAAACATCGTTCGATGAAAGTGAGGATTTTAAAATCCAGAGTATTGCAAGCTGAGGAATAAATTTAGTGAAGTCTAGTGATCTTGCTTAAGCAAATGAAAAATTGTTGCCCCTCAGCGAATACAAAAAAGGACGTAAACGCACCCGAATATGATCCAGATTTAATAAAAGAGTGGAATTATTTTTATGATGAATTAGGTTTTAATGAATTGGAAAAATTTGAATAATAAAAATAAAAATATGGGCATAATTTTTGTGTTTTTAATTAACAAAAATTTACAAAAGTGTGTAAGTGACTTATGCCTTATTTATCACAAAACATTATTTTTTAATAAGGGCACAACTTTCAATTTTCCTATAAACTCCAAAAATAATAAAATATTTTAATATATTGAAAACTCATGCGAAATTTTTTATTTTCATGCTATTATATAACAAAACTATGTTAAGAAAGACCCTTAAAGATTTTTCAAATTTTAAATTAAAATTTGATTAGCTCTCTTGAAAAATTAACTTTTTCGACTTGTGTCTCTTTGTCTCGAACACAATGACTTAGGCTTCTCTATGAAGTTACGAATAGTTACGCTCTGCGGGAGACAA
The DNA here is from genome assembly GCA_932526605.1 of Nephrotoma flavescens. Taxonomy (NCBI): domain Eukaryota; kingdom Metazoa; phylum Arthropoda; class Insecta; order Diptera; family Tipulidae; genus Nephrotoma; species Nephrotoma flavescens. Next base: position 75,232,807 of record OW052220.1, read on the forward strand.
GGTACTCGATGAATTTCCCATAATAGTTCAATAACCAGAAGAAGAGGAGGAGGACAACAATTTACATTTACTTAAATTTATCTGTAGTATAAATTTATTTAATATTTCTAACATTTTTCTACAATCTTGATAGTCTTTACCCCCCACTAAAATATTGTCTAGATATGAAACAACTCTGATGGATCAGTATCTGATCCTTGATGGATTGTAAAATGGAAGGGCCCCTTTTTAACTTAAAAGGCAACCTTTTGTACCTAAATAGGCCTTTGTGTGTATTGATGATTAAATAGTCCCTGGACTTCTTAGAAACGAGCAATTTCTGTTAATCGCCGGTTAGGTGTATTACATAAAAAACAATTCCATTTATGGTAACTTTTAAGTCTACGAAGACTCGTATTTCGTCGTTCGTTTTGAGGACTGAAATAATTGGACTAGCCCAATTGCTAAGCTTTACTGGTTCTAACATATCTAGTTCACATAAATAAGCTAGCTCAGCTTCTACTTTAGGCCAGGCCTCAGCTGATATAACCTCTTATGAATTGTGAGTTTTGCACCTTCTTCCAACATACGTCCACATTAAAAGCATCTACCATTTGGTTAGACGACCCCTGATCCATAACGATTGGAAAATCCATATTAATGTTTCCTAAAATATCGTAAGTATTTAGGTTATTTACCGAACATACTGTTAAGCCGAAAAACATTGCTTTCTATTCAAGAAATATGACATCTAGCCACGGTCTTTCCAACAATGGTTTAAATTCACGTTCCGAATCCAAAACAATTAAATCAAACTTGCGCGTCTTCGATTCAAACACAACATCAACTGTTATTTCCCCATGACCGTGATTATCTGTCACATAACGGTAGAGAAAGACTCAATAATGAGATTTAATCTTTTATAACTAAACCTATTTCTATACTTAACTAAGCTGATGACAGACAAGCATGCTCCAGTATCCACCTCCGTTAAAATTTCCTAATTTCCGATTAGTATAAAACACGCCGCAATTATAGGAACTATAAAATTGCCATTGTTTCACTGGACACGGACTCTCAGGGAGATATAGTCATCAGACTATATCTTCCACACTGACTAGGACTTTGGCTGCGGCGATATCTTGCAGTGAAACCTTGATTATTATTATACCTTGGACATGGACTTCTAACCTTATTCCTTTTTTCCTAACTATGATGGCATAGATTGGATGGGCTACGATTACGTGAGCTCGTTCTATCAGACTGAATGGTTTAGTGGCACGCTACACGTGGATTATTCGAATTTATGTCCTTGATAGAAAATACAATGTTTAAGGCTTTTTCACAGCATTTATTAAATTTTACGTCTGGATGTTGTAAGAGCTTTTGCTGAATATCTTAAGGTACCAAATTCGCAAGATTGTGTTAATGAAACTAGTACCTACGACCTTCAATGACTTTTTACAAATAATGACGTTAAAGGTTGTGTAAAGGTAAATACAACATTGAGTTCAAAGAATAATACATAATAGGCCAAAGGCCAGCTTTAATAAAGAATCAACTTGACTGTAAATTATCAAAATAAAAACCATTTTTTTAAATCCTCAAGTACTTTCTACAAACATTAGGCTTCATATAGGAAACACATGAATTTGAACTTGAAACTTTTGAAAAAAAAAAACTTGGGTTAAATATTTTTATGAATACACTCGTTATACTGTACTTCCCTTTATGTTGAAAATTTTTGTTACGATTGTATTAATAAAAGTTTTATAGAGAAAAGCCGAATTTACCGAATCCAAAGTTAATACGCCCATATACATACATTCACAAAAAAAAACTAAATTAAATTAAATGAAATCATCACTTTTATATTTGTTAAAAAGCAAACAAACAAAATATTAAAGTAAAAATAATTTTTTTCGGGACACAGTTCAAGAAAGGAAGACATCATCATGGATAGGTAAACATTTTTAAATTTACACGTTTTTCTCGATTTATTTTGGCGTCTAACTTTTTTTTTGCAATAAAAACCACGGGAAAATGTATACATACCGAGTATATCCGTATAGAAGTACGTGACATTCATTTTTTAATATAATACAGTTCTAGCTTCTAGCTAGTTTGATGGTTAACATAAAAATTGAGTTAAACATAAAACATGATAAAGCGAATGTTTATTATTTCGAGCATGTCTTGTTTGTGATATGTTTGTGAGAAAATGAAACTGAATGAATATGTTAATTTCACTTGTATTTATTTTTATGTTGGGTGTATAGCAGCTATCATATTATAGTTGGAAACTTAAAAGCTTTGAACGAAGAATATTACTGTTAATAGAGTATAAATGTTGAAAGTTATATGAAGTCGAAAATCGTTTATATTGAGTTAAAGCATTTAATTCAATTCATGAATCATATACATATCATCAAACTATAAATTCATAGATCAAATAATATTTTTGACTAGAATTTCAAAAAATTGTTCATGTTTATTACATTTTATATACAGATGAGAACGTACTTTAAAACTATCTTTTAAATAAGCCAAATGACTTCTTAATGTAAATGGACTGAGAACATTAAATTTGTCTGCGTATAGTGACGTTATAGATTATATACAGAATTGCAGTTGTACCAGCGTTGTACACGGCAATTAGTGGCAAAATGTAAGGGTAGCATAGGGCCCTACCAGTAGCAAAGTAGCTGCCCTCTTCATTGAAAAAATTAACCCGACTATCGTTCACCACACATGTATACATTCATAGAAATTGTATACGTAGTTGAAATTTAATTAACAATTTTTTTTAAATGTTTGGCAAATCGAAAAAGTTGGAAGTCTTTGGAATCACGACCTATCAGTGAACCAATTTCAACCAAACATCATTAGAGCCTCCTATTTTATGGAAAAAAATTTTGTACGATATTTCATTCCGATATTATTCCGCCCAGGCTTTACAGAGACCGAATTAAAGTTGAAAATATTTTATTGTCAAGACTTGTAATGTCCGCTTTAACTTTGGAAATCTGATCTGCACCAAAATTAATGCAAATATTTAATCGCTATCAAATTGGAATGCCTACAGTATATAGGATACTATTCGAAAAAACTTCCCACTTTTCTTGCAAAATTTGGGCAAAGTAGCATTTTAAATTTTTGCAACGATTTTTAAAAGCATTTATAAAAACGATAAAGAATTACAATATAAGGGTTGACCTTGTTGGTTTTCTGAAGCAAAATTTTTGTTTATTGGTCATACAAGACCGTTTTTTAGAAATCTTGAATTATGCGATAAAATAAAGTTGAGTGTTGGCAAAATTACATACAACCCTGCTTTTTTAGAAATTTAGCCGTATTTTTAAGAATTTTTATTTTGGGGAAGTAGTTGTTATTGTCAACAACGAATTGGACGAAAACGTATATCATGTTGGTCGACTTAATTAACTTTATTGTCATATAGTTGAATTATACAAATCAAAAAAATAATCATTCTCTATTTGGAATTTTAGCCTTAATTAAGAATTAAATTTTGTTTCTGCCAACACTCAACTAACTTTTGTCATGAATATATTTAAATGTCGAATGTACCTACCTATAACATCATTATTTCTAATGTAAATAACGAAGCTTAGCTCCAAATTGGTAAAATCCGTCTTTTATGATGAAAAATCGTTATTCCTTCTCAAATTGAACAAAATCAACAATTTATCGGGTTTTAGAAAACGTTTTGTTAAATACTGTATTTTTCCTCACAATTGAAAAAAATAAAAAGGTTGTGCGGATATTACCAATTCCGGTAGAAATTGGTAGTTTCCACAACACTTCTGTACATTAAATCAACTTTTGCATATACTACTTTCAAAATATTTGCAAAAACTTAAAGATTTTCGAAGAAGCTGCTACTTCTGGTACAAAGATTTCTTCCTAATTCTGATCTTTGAATTAATTTAAAAACCAAGTAAGAATTTTCAACCCAATCAGTCAATTGGTCCTGACTCTAGAAATGCAAAGTTTTTAGAGTGAGTTCGTTTTTATAAAAACTCTTCATTTCTTCTAAATTCTCAAAAACTCAACAAGAATTATGAACTTGTATTAAAAATTTAATACTATGAACTTTAAATTCCTGACATTTTTCCCCTCAATGAAGAACTAGTTTTCAATTTCTACAAAATTTCACTTGGATCTTCAAATTTAGGGCAAAGCATTAATTGAATGCTTTGCCCTAAATTTGAAGATCCAAGTGAATTTTCATACCGAATAATCCCGGGATCAAAATTTATAATTTCCACTTAAATATTGGAAAAATAATTTAACTTATTTTTTGAACATTTTATTTATATTGGTTTTTCACATAATGTAAATGCTTTCCTTTTCAAAATATTTGCTAAAACCGCAGAAGCCTCTCTGGGAGCTGACACTTCCTGTAGACCAATAATAAAAACAAACACCATTTAATTTCCAAATAATCTGCAAAATTTTAAATTGAACGGTCTTAACTGATCAGATGCTTTTTCTGGACTGTAGAGACCACAAACAAGTTAGCTGCATAGAATCACTACATAAATAGAAAAAAGCTGTGGTTCCGGCACATAGGATTGACGATTTTGAAAGTTCTATAATTATAGTATATCGAAATTCTCTGAATTTTGCTGGTGTTCCTAAACACTGGCCACCCCAGCAGACATTTATTTTCAGTGAGTTACACTCTATTCTAACAGAAAAGAAACATTTTTATGTACAACAATTTTGTTCCAGAATGTCGGCCGTCATAACAAAAATTTATTTTGAGTAATTCACAATCTATTCAAACAGAAAAAAAAATATTTTTAAAAAATTCTGTGGTCCCAGCCTCATAGGATTGACGATTGTCGATTGACGAACATTCAAAACACAGCATTATTAAAAAAATATTTTATTTTCTCGTGACTCAAAATGAATTTCCGTTAAGATGGCCGGCGCTTAGGAACACTTACAAAATTCAGAATATTCAAAAATCGTCATTCCTGTCCATAGATAAATAGATTTTTTTTTTTAAATAACTTTTTTTCTCTTAAGGTAGATCGTGACCGACTCGAAATAATTTTTTGTTGGGAGGGTTTGCGTTTAGAAACATCCGGAAATTTTGACTCGATATATGATTATTCTCTACAGAATATAGAAAAAAAATTACCAAATAATTTTCGTGTACTCATTGCGCGTTACGTCAAATTTATAGTCGACATAATCGTCATCATTGCAGTTAACTCGATTAACTTTGGATCGCATTTGCACTCCGTGCCTCCCGTAAGCCCCCATATGGTGTGCACGGAGCGGGCGGTGGTAGCTGTAGTGTGTATAGTATTGAAGAGAAGCCAAATGAATTGATTCGTCATCGTGCGCAAAAATTGGAACTTAATCCAACATCTTTATGGAGAACCCTACGTCAGGTTTAGTTTACATGCTTACAAGATTCAACATGAGCAGGAATTAAAACCAAACTACATACGTTCGTGTCCCCAATTCGTTGAAAGGACCAAAGCCAATATTGACATCGATCTAAATTTTACATTCAAAATTTTCTTCAGTGATGAAACTAAATTTTGGTTAAATTGCTATGTCAACAAGCAGAATTGTTACATTTCGAGTGAAGATAATCTACGAGCTATTGCTCAAAAACCATTACATCTACTAAAAGTTACCATTTGGTGCAGTTTATGGCTCAAAGGAACCATCGGACTATATGTTTTCAAAAATGATGCTAGTGAAAATGCTACAATTAACGGAGACGGGTATCAAGACATGATTACTAATGTTGTTGTGCCTCAATTGGTTGGTATTGACATCAGAGACTTGCGGTTTGCGATACAATTAATTTACTAATGGAAACATTTGATGATTAATATTGAGAAATCGACCTGTTAACTGACCGCCGCGTTCGTGTAATTTAACACCGCTGAATTAATTTCTTTGGGACAAGTGAAGTCACTGGCCTATGTCTCGTTATTGCTGATATACGACCAGAAATTCTGCGAATAGTGATGGAAAAATGAACCTTCAAATAACGCCAACCGCGGTGTCCGCATGTCCGAAATCATATTCAAACATTTAGAGTATAAAATTATTTTTCAAATAAAGTAACATTCGTGATGTTTATAAGAAACTGGTTCAAATTCTAACCTCAAAAAAATCTATGCAATACTAAAATATGCAAATTTTGACTGTACAAAAGAGTCAGAATAAAATTTTTTAAAAAGACACAATTTTCAAAGAAAGCAAAACCGCCATGTTTTAACGTTATCCAAAAACTAAATCTGTCGTGATACTATCATGAACGAAAAATATTATTGTCAACCGATGCATTTAATTTGAATCCTGCATCAAATTAATTTTTGTTTGGCCCCTGAATAATAATAGCTTTTAAATCAAATGAATTGTCAGAGCATGATACGATATAAACGTTTGTTGGAGAATCGGAGGATGAAGAGTGTGCAGTTGTTTTGATACGTTATATAACAACCACAACTTTACAATCCAAGCGGAGTGCTTTGGGTCATTGTCATGTTGAAATATGTATTTGGCATGCAAGCCCTTTTCAGCACTTCGTTTTAAATTTTGTTTTAGAATATTTAAATAGCCCTCTTTTATCATAGTAGATTCAATAAATTGTAACTGTCCCACACCTCTACTCTCCATATACCCTCAAACCATTACTCCTCCACCACCAAATTTAATAGTTGGTATTAAATTTTCTTTATTTATTGCTAAACCAGTTTTTCTTCATATAATATTTCGTTCTTTTATACCTAAAATGCATAATTTGCTCTTATCTGAGAAAATGACTTTCCCCCAAACGTATAGTTTGGCTAATTAATATGTCCATTTACAAATTTAATTCTTTTTAACCGATTGACCGCCCCGGTGGCAAAGTGGTCAGCATGCTTGCTCCAGCGACCGGAGGCCCCGGGTTCGATTCCCGGTGGTGACAATGAAAATATTTCACGGCTGGTTTAGGATCAATGAACTAATCACTCATTATCCGAAATGAAAATTTGATTATGAAACCTCATTTGAGGCGGCCAAATCCCTTGATGGGATATAGTGCCAGAGAGAGAGAGAGAGAGAGAGATTGATTTCTGAAATAAATATTTTTTTCGCGCAACACGGCTATGATACCTCTTCTTTCTTAGAATTTTTTGAGCGGTGTCAGGACAATTTTTATTTTATTTTATTTTGTTATTGAACTTTATTTCAATTCTAGCAATTTGGGAAGCTGTTGTTCGTAGATTTTCTTAACCGTTCTTCTATCACATTTTTCACGACATGATCATTTCTATGGATGGCCACACCGATGTAAGAACTCCAGTTTTTTTTAATTATTCACTACTTTCTAAATAGATGAATGTGTTCTTTTCACTAATTTTCCAATTTCCTGAAAACTTTTACCTTCTTTCCATAAATTTATAATTATTTTAAGCTCACATACGGCAATTTCCTTTCCTTTTGGTTCCATAAGGCAAAGCTTTCACTGGAAATAATTCCAGCTTTCAAATCGAGTCTTTAAGCATGTTTAATAACAATAGCGAACAAAACAATGTTATTTACGAGTCAAAATGTGGTGGAAATTTCCTAATTGTATAATCGTACGCAGACTTTTTCCGCTCAAATTTAGTAGATTTTTTCTATTTTATTGATTTTTTTTTTGTTTCTATAGTTTTTATTTTTGTTTAACTGCGTATTTTAAAAGAGTATAGAACAATAAATGAACGCAAAATAAATTTAAGAAAATATATTTTTGTTTTAGATTTTTCTTTAAAAAACAATTAAATATTGTAAAGTGTACGCAGACTTTTTCTTGCGAGTGTATGTATATTTTTAAAGATTTTGTTTATAAATTTTTTCATTTTTATGTTTTTTTTTCGCAGAGTATTGACAAATCTCAACCAATTTAGTTAGTTGGAACTTATGAAAAAATGCTGAAACACCACTGCTTTAGCCAGGAATTAAGTCGAAAAAAAGGCAACAGGCACAAAACATTAGAGGGCTTAATTGTATGCTTGACGTGCACGTCAACAAAACAAAACATAACAAAAAACAATGGTTTTTTTGTTATAAGCCGCTTGTTTTTAATTTTTCAATTTTTCAAGTTCGCGTACAGCTAGGTAACAGCTAGGTAAATAGCACAGGTATCATAAAAATATTCATTAGAAAAATAAGATAGTTTTCCCGTATTATCCCTGCTCTATACAGTTCTGTTATTATACATAAAGGTTCAGAACAACGATATTACAAGAAAACCAAACTTTTTCGATGGATTGATGGAATTGCAAAACTAGTTCAAATTTATGAATCTCCAATTAGAAATATTTTGGTGATTTATTAATTTTAATTTTTTACCAAAAGTATATAAAATTTCACTAAACACAATTTTTTAATAAACATAGCATCAACAACGTAGATTTGTCAACCTCTATACTGACATTTAGTCGAACTAAAAAAATGAAGTTGTAAACTAAAAATGTTTTGTTCACGGAACTGACAAAATATATTTCTTTCATGTATTACCTGATGTAAATATCTTCCCTAAATATATAGTGAGCGAATTAAATATGAACCAGGTACTTTAGGGATAAGACTGAATTGGATTATGAAAATTGGTGCTAAATTAAAATTTTTATTTGTGCTGCAATTTAAAGTGTGTTCATCATACTGATGTTTGTCATTAGGATGTTGTTCAGCTTGATCATGTAGTCACAATAATTAACGTTTAACGGTAACTGTTCTAAAATCTCATTAGATTACGCCCACACTGAGAAAAATTTTGATTTGTAAAATTAAAAAACGAAGTTTTTAATTTCTAAAAGTTACAATTTTTTTTGAATTTAAAAAGTATTTTTTTGAAATTAAATGAGATTTTTACAAACTACTAAATAGTTTTTTATTTTAATGACATATTTTGTAAAATGATTTATAAAATACTTTTTAAATTTCAAAAGTTTACTTATTAAAACAAAATTAATTTATTTCAAAAAAAAATTTTTAGAATTTTACAACAATTTTTTTGATAATAATGGCAACTTATGAAAATATTTATATTTATTGTTTTACCAGAAATCACGGTGTTTAATTTTTCAATTCGTCTATATTTTATATAATTCGCCAAATCTATATGTTCTTGTGTTATACTAAAGGTGTAAAGGTTTGAATTTCTGAAGTTTGGTTTTGGTCGTTGCAACCTGATGCTGATGAGTAGACCAACTTTTTATCAGTACCAAACCAAGAAAGAATTTGTGGAAGTTCTCATTATATTTTTCTAAGGGTTGTGTTGTGTGTATTTTTACACAATGACCCTGGCGGTTAAAAATTGGGGAGGGGGAGTTAATTTTCTACTTATTGTGGTAGATATATTATGTTATGACCTCTTTGTTTTTGCTGGCTTGAACAGTCTCAATTCGCAAATATTATGAATGTCATTGTATTTGTAAAGTGTATTACGGTCTATGGATTACTTTGATTTAATAAAATTTTGTGGCATTTGTTAAAAAATATTTATTTAAAAATTAAAATAAATCTTTTAAAAGTAGCCAATAGTTTTTTATTTTTAAAAAACAATCTCTTAAAATTTAAGAAAACTTTAAAAAAAGTAAGGAAGGTATTTTTGAAAATAAAAGCAATTTTTTTATTTTTATAAACTAATTTGGCGAAAAAACTTATTTTAAAATTAAAACGATTATTCTTTTGATTTTAAAAACGAGCTTTTCGCTTAAAAAATATACGTATGTTTTTTTGATTTTATATGTTTATTTAATTATTTTTACTGTTTTTTTTTCTCAGTGAAGAGTTAGTTTAGGTCAGCTTCTGAACTAACGAATTATTCTAAAGCCGCCATAGTAGCGTATTATTTTACGTGTTGTAGTATCAAATTATAAACTTATTTTATCCCCTAGATAATAAGCAACAAGTTTGACAGATTGATTATCTCAAAACGATTTGGCAGGTGATGCGTAAAGTAAGACGGAAAAAATAAACCGCGAAAGAGCAGGGAGTGCTTCGGCCCCAAAACAGATGGCATGGAAAAAAAAATAAAAAATAAAAAAATAATAATAATGAGACTACTGAGATTTTAATATCATTTTTTAGGTTGGCGACATTATATACATTGTCGATGTCAGGGACGCAGGAAATCGCTATTTAATTTACGTGATAGGTAATGTATCGACAACGGCCTAATCCTGCTTCCGGTTTTTAATCAAATTATTATGATCATTACATCCAGGGGATAGTTAGGGGTTATTTTTAAACTACTCAGATATGGAATTATTATTTATTTCTATAGGGTGTTTTTTCAAATTTTAGGTTCTTTTATTTAAAATTAAATTAAAATAGAGCACACACTGAGAAAAAAAACATTAAAAGTAAAAAAATATACATATAAAATCAAAAAAAATATACGTATATATTTTAGGCGAAAAGTCTCGTTTTTAAAAACAAAAAAATAATATTTTTAATTTTAAAATAAATTTTTTCGCCAATTTTGTTTATAAAAATAATAAAATTGTTTTTATTTTCTAAAATACTTTTTTTTTACTTATGTCAAATAGTTTTCTTGAATTTTAAGATATTTTTTTTTAAATTAAAAAAATTATTGGCTAGCTTTAAAAGATTTATTTTAATTTTTAAATAATTATTTTTTAACAAATGTCACACAATTTTATTAAATCAGAGTAGAAAATTAACTTCCCCTCCCCAATTTTTAACCCCCAGGGCCATTGCGTAAAAATACACACAACCCTTAAAAAAATAATGAGAACCTCAAGTTCTTTCTTGGCAGTTTGGTTTCGTACTGATAAAAATTTGGTCTACTCATCAGCTCAAACTGTAAAAATTCAAACCTTCATAACTTTAGTATAACACAAGAACACATCGATTTGGCGAATTATATAAAATATAGACGAATTGAAAAATTAAACAACGTGATTTCTGGTAAAACAATAAATATAAATATTTTCATAAGTTGCCATTATTATCAAAAAAATTGTTTTAAAATTCTAAAAATTTTCTTTTGAAATAAATAAATTTTGTTTTCATAAGTAAACTTTTTAAATTTAAAAAGTATTTTATAAATCATTTTACAAAATATGTCATTAAAATAAAAAACTATTTATTAGTTTGCAAAAAATTCATTTAATTTCAAACAAATATTTTTTAAATTCAAAAAATTTTATAACTTTTAGAAATTAAAAACTTCGTTTTTTAATTTTAAAAACCAGAATTTTTCTCAGTGGCAGAAAAACATTTTGAATATCAGTGAAACTAGCTTTGTTGGATAGATAATTTTATGTCAATAATTCTTCAATATTAATTTGGTTGTGTGGCCGCCGCGGCTTGCGCGTATAGATGACGCAATCTCTGTATGCCCAATTTTCTCACAATTTTCGCAGCAATTGCAGCCGTATCTTGCCGAAGGTGGGGTTCAAGTGTTCAATCGTCTCTGTTTTATCGCCGTAGACAACTTACTTAACATATCCTCCCTAACGTATCCTCTTAAATATCCTAATAGAATTATATCACACGATCTCGGTGCCCAATTAACAAGACCATTACGTGATATTAGTCTTTTATCAAATGTTTCTTTGAGTAAATTGATTTTATCCAGCGCTGTGTGGCATGTGGCATCGTCCTGTTGAAATCACACATCAGCAAGATGTATGTCAGCCAATTGGGGTATAAAAATGTAAGAATCTCATGGGCGGTATGTTGTACCATCACGAATCGAAAAAAGTCGAAATTCGTAAAAAGTCGAATCGAAAAAGTAATAATTGTATCATTTTCAACTTATATCGTTTTTTAACCTTGCAATACTTTTTCTAGAATGAAATGACAGCTACATTTATTATTACTTTGGTTTTAAATGATGAAACTTTATCATTTATCGCGATGGTATAACATGCCGCCCCATGTCTCTATATAGCTCACAGTTGACTGTAACATTCCGCCCATCATCGTTTTTGAAGACATAAAGACCAATGATTACGCTGATAAAACGCACCAAACAGTGATTTCCTCTGGATGCAATGGTGTTTCGGCAAATGTTTGTGGATTATATTCACTCCAAATCCGACAATTCTGTTTGTTGACGTACCCATTCAAAAAAAAGTGAGCTTCATCGCTGAACAAAATTTTGTTTCGAAAATCAACATCAACGATCTAGTTTTGAAAGTCCTATTCATTATGAAATGGCAAATCAAACTAACGACAAAACAAATGGCAGCTGTCAAATCGGTTGTCAAATAAAACACCGTTGTCAACTTATAAATATGAGGCTCTAAAAAAAAATCCTTATCACGAGGGTTTGATAGTTTTACGGCAGATCTATTTTTGGGCCGACAATAACATATGGCGATTTTATTGTGGGAACAGAATAAATTTTGATTTAAAATGCAAAATATTTGGCATATACTTAATACAGTTGTTGTGCGTAGCGGTTTGCTGTTTGGGTATATTAGATGGATGGTTCACATTAAATTGTACTCAACTCAAATTTAAACACTTATGATAATTTTTGATGACTCATACACATCACTTAATAATTACTGCTTATGACTATCTCTTTAAAATAAAATGTTCGCCTTATATACTGAAATTTAGAGGAAATGGAAATGTTATAAAAAAGCACTACGACAGACAAATGTACATTTTCCAAGGTTGTAGGCTTACATTTTCATATTTTGAACGCAATTGTGTTTATTTTGTTCAAATTTAATGACTTAACCTAAAAATGCGGAACATAAATAAATGAATCGATTTTTCCGGTATATTACGCCATTCCTTAATAGTTTTGGAGTTTACATTTTTGGTCCAACCTCAAATACATAAGGAACTACAACAATTTTATATAAAAATATTTTTTTTTTTAAATTGTAACAATTGCAAGTTGGTAGCTTACTATTTTCTATCATTAAATTTTCCATGACGATTCCACGACGAACATTAGTGTTGTGAAATTTTAAGCCCGCTATTTTTTTGGCTAGGATTTTGAGCCAACTCCAAAAACATACATTCGTGGCCATACAATCATATTTTTGTGTTTTTTTTAAACGCAAAGTACTATGCCTCGAAATAAATCACTCTTTCGAGCTAATTGAAGCAAGCTCAACTCCCGTACCTACCCTCAAAGCTACCAGCAAACTTAGTACTGTAAAATAAGCTCGTTTAAAAATAAATATTCGTGTTTAGAATTAAATTAATCCTAGCTAATATGAAACAATATAAAAATAGTTGTATGTCATATTTAATTTCAGTTTCTAGATTTATTAAGTTTTTAAATATATGCCCCCATCATAACTATTCCAATATACGGCGTAAATATTCAGAGATTCCTTGTATAGATAAAACCAAACAAAATCTGATTAATTAAATTTATATTCTGTAAATCATACCGTCGAATTTCGTAAATAAACCATAAGTAAACTTCCATGTATGTATTACTAATTCAAAATTTCGAATTTATCTAAAAACATTAATTTTATTTATTTAAAATATTTAAATATTATGTGAATTGTAGTTTTAACTACTAGCTATACATACAGCAAAAAATCATCTTATAAAATTTTCAATATGAAAAACCTACCCACATACCATAAATGATATATCCTTGCCAGTAAATATTATATTCATAATATATGTAATACGTACGCAAAGCATATTTTTTGTTAAATATTTTTTTTGATATAAAAATAGCTATATGTGAAATAAAAATAAATAAAACGTAAAGTTTTTAATTTAAAATTCCGACTATGTAAATATATAGAGAATGTATATATGAGTATTATGTGCTCTACTAAAAATATCGTCGTCAGGAATGCTTTACAACAAGAACGAAACAACATAGAAATATTAGTAATAAAACAAAATAAATAACATAAAAATTAGCATATATTCATACAAACAAAAACAAAAATTCTCAACATTTTACGAGTATATATTATGTATAATATGTTAATTATGTAAATTTTTTTCTATTAACAAAATCGTAAATCAGAACATAACTGAATAAACTTACAGCAAACAACACAAAAAACAACAAATTTTTCCTCAATTCAAGAATTTTTTTTTTTAAAGTTAGAATACAAATAATTATTACCCAGTACACAATTATGTTGTATTATTCAGGAATGTAAAGATCTAATTTTTTGGTACTATAAAACCCCATAATATATTGCAAAATAAACATCCCTGTTATTATTCAGGTTATAATTTTATGTACTTTGTTCATGTTTAAATGTATCCAAATTGTATATGCCTTACACGACCATAAGCGTTTACAACATTAATATGATAATTTGTATACCTAGGCTTTCGCTTTCTTGTTGTCTTCAGTCGAGATCCGCATATAGAACAACAACAACAAAACACTTTAAAATGAACATTAGCATAAAAATAATTTAAACTTTTCAATTTACGTATTTTTTTGTGCTTTCTAGATTTTCTTTTTAAGTGGGTGATCGTGACATGAAGGTAGAATTTTTATTAATCCAAAGGTGAGTGTTAAATTAAAGGAAAGCGAAAGAAAAATATTTTTTTATGCAAAATGATTTAATTGAAAAGTTTTAAATCAGATCATGAAGTGTCTTAATTAATTTCATTTATTTTAATTGCAACGGTTCTCAAATTAGCGTACAGTGATGTTGTTTGACGTAATCTATAATACTTATGACTTTAGTAGTAAAGTTCATATGAAAGAGCTGTAACATATTCTTTCGTTATGTATCTAAATTTACTGTTCTGGTTTGTATCACCACAAACAATAAAGCTATCAGATAAGAAATTTGAACCAAATATTTTTTTTTTGTTTTTTACTTAATCTCCCATTCATCTATGTAATGACTTGCAACTAAAGAAAACTTTTGTAAATGTTGATAAATAAAATGGTTCTGGACCTTGCTTAAATGTGTGATAACAAAAATAAGCTTTAAAGTTGTTTATTTATTTTTATTACGGAATTGTGAAAATGAAAAAATAAATGTACATATAAAGGGTAGTGATAAAAGTTCGTGGCCTTTTTCCAGGTAGATGGCTTTACATTCATAAATCACTGGTTACATTCATAAATCACACATTCATAAATCAGTTAATGGAGAAGGTGCTTTATCAAAATCGGCAGCAATGAAATGGTTCGTGAGCTTTCGTTCTGAAAATATGGGTGTCAAAAATGCACCTTGCTCTGGTCAAGTTGCTGAAATCATGCAGAAAATTGAAAAAGACCGGCATATAAGCAGCCATGCAATTGGTAAAGAACAAAATATTGATCACAAAACAGTTTTAAACCATTTAAAAATTTGTTATGGAAGTCCTCCAGTGGGACCTGGACCCCATTTTTCTTATTTTATTTTTGGCTTAAACGATATTCATGAAAATTTCTGAGGGAGAGTTTTCGAGTACCAGGAATCTAGTGCGTTGGGTCATAATTCCGAAAAAAATCGTTTTGAAAGTTATCCGGTAGGAGCCCAAGTCCAGTTTTTAATCTTTTTTTGGCTTTCACGATTTTGATAAAAATAAGTTAAGGGGGGAGGGGTTCAAATACTACACAGTAAAAAAAATTTAAGTGATTTATGCAAATTTACATACATTTAGTGGTAAAATATTTACGTCATTTATGTAAAAATTTGTTTCCATAACAAGTGACGGAATATTCAGTAAACCAGTAACCAGTAAAACTGGGGGCGGGGGCACATTTTAGACTCTTTGTAATAGATACATATATTATGAGTAGATGATATTTTTGTTTTTTGCCGAAAAAAAAATACATAAAAATTGATTTCCCATATTCGCAATGAAATTCTTCATAGTTTATGTAATTTTCATTTTTATGCTAATTTTATAAATTTCAATATTAAAATATGAAATATTAGCCTTACCCAGTATGCAAAATTACATAATGGTTTATTGAAAATTACATATCTGCACTGTTGAATTTTACATAAATCAGAAAATGAAAATTCCATGGTTTATGCACGGTACATACCATACGTGAAATTTACATACATTTACGAGGCATTTTGTTTACCCTTAAAAATATGTAATTTTTTTTTACTGTGTAGGGTTCTAGCGATTGGTCCTGATTTCAGAGCAAAAGTGTTGTAAGGATTATCCTGAAACATGGTAAGGGGGTTTTTTCGTGCTAGGAGTAAATTGCCATGGGTGCTATACATTGAGAGAGTGGTTCGGTTGAGCCCGTTTCTTTTTTTATTTTTTTTTGTCGGCTACCACGATTTTATAAAAATTGTTGAGAGGGCGTTTTCGTATTTCCAGAAACATATTGAAGTGCGAATCCTGATTTCGAGGAGGAGTCATCCGGTGGGGCCGGATTTCATTATTTTTGGAATTGATTTTGATTAGTGGTAATTTCGGGAAAATTTGTTTAGTAGGCCATTCGATGGGAATTGGTTTTAATATTTCTCGACTTAAAAATTTTTGACAAAAATTGAGGTGATAGGGGTTTTCAATTAATAGAATCGATTGCAATGAGTCCTATTTTTGGGAAAATCCATTGACGACGTCCTCCGTCGGATCTCATTTGATGGAAATAAATTTTGCTCGAATAATTCCGATATAAATTGTTGAGGAAGGGGAATGGGTTTCGAGTACCAGGACGGTCATTTTGTAGTGTTTTATCACATTTGGTGATAAAAAGTGTGATAAAAAGATATTGTCGTAGCTTAATTGTTGAATGAACCGGATGAAATATGTCACGTCGTATATTGATGCATTTAGAAAAATAGCGCAATATCTTCTATCTCGTTTTCACAAATAATAAAAAAAAATTTTAACGTTTGTGTCAAAATCAATTTTTTTGATGTACATAAATTTTAAAAAATTTAAATTTAATTAAAGCATTTAATTATTTAATTTAAATTTTTAAATTTAATTGAAATATATTTTAATCGTTCATTAATAAATATGTGACGATTATTCGTTTGGAAATATACACATAAAATTTTTTATAGTGAGGTGCACAATTCGTGTTGTGTTGACGTTACATTTTTAAACTTTAAAATCTTATGTGAAATTCTATTTACTTTTCCAAATCAATGTAAAATTTATGGTTCAAATAGAACAAAAAATCAAAATTGATGTGGTTTTATGTATGTATTGGAGATATTAAATAGGGTTTTATAGTTTAGAAATGTAACGGTCAAAATGACATGAATTGTGCACCCCACTGTACGAAATTTTATGTACATATATTAATCACTTACATGAAAAGCACGTCATAAAAAACATTCATATGACTAAACCACGCAAATGTCAAATTATCACTTTTAGTTCATTATTTCCCCTCAAAATTCATTTTGCAGGGTTGTGTTTGTAGACTTTTATGTTTTGAATTTTATCACAAAAAAAGTCTCCACTAATGATACAAATTGGTGATAAAACACCACAAAATGACCGTCAGGAACTCGATTACAATGGGTTGTTATACAAGGAGGTTTTTGGTTGGGTTTGGGGCCTTTTTTTAACATTTTATTTGGCTTGAACGATTTTGATAAAATTTGATAAACAGGGTTTTATTTTGGGGTTTTGTTGCAAGATGTTAAGCCATGTCGCGTGATGTTGCATTACGTTGATGTTGGATCTTGTTTAGGAATGTTGTGTGATGTTCCACTATGATGCGCCATGTTGCACAGTACACCATTGTTGCGTGATGTTTGCTACATATTGCATAATAGTGCGCTATGCTGGGTCAAGTTATGTTTTATATTGAGAATGACAATGACTTTTGACAATGTACGTTCTTATCAGTAACAATATTAATTTGCAGTATTCACATTTAGTTAATGTTACGAGCTTGGTCCCTTTTCACATATTCTTCCGTCTCAAATGATGTTGATGTCGCCTGGTGAGCCCGGGGTCGTCTCTTTAATTTATGTTAGACTCGCACGATTTTTCAAATTGCTGAGAGGCTGTTTTCGAGTACCAGACACCGATTGCGATGGATTCTGATCTCATTTAGAGGTCATCTCGAGATCATTTTTTAAAATTTATGGATTTCATCCCTGAAGTGAGAATCCGGAAGAATGAATTTTTTTAAGATTAAAACACAGCCAGAAGTCAGAAGGAGCTAAATCTGGTGAATGGAGTAGATGTTGCAACAATTCGTATTTTAATACACTGATTTTTGCGATGGTGTTTTGTGCTGTATGAGAGGATGCATTGTCTTGATGTAACATTATTTTTTTTCTGTAAACCAATTCTCTTCTCACGAATTCTTATATTCAGCTGGTCTAAAATGTTACAATAATAATCTTAGTGTTTTTCCAGTTTGGAGGTCATCCTCGATCAAAATTTCTTTTGCATCTCCAAAAGTGATGTTAACACCACATCGACCGATTTCTGGACCTTTATTTGCTTCTGAGCAAAATAACCGGGTTTATACAACTCCTTAGCCTCTTGTTTTGACTCATTGTTGCTTTCTGAAATTCAAAATTTCTGTCAAAATATTCCTCACAGTGACTAGTGGGATCCCCAGGTTCTCTATCAAATCACTCTCAGTTAATCAACGATCTTCAAAAACCATATACCGTATTTTTGCTATAATTTCTGATGCTGATGCCCTTTTGGACTGAAGAACGCTTAAATTTAGCAATCCATCTATCTAGCCACATTTCTAATTGAAGGTGAAGATTATATATCGTTCAATGCTAAAATTTCTATTTTTGGAAGGTGTAGCACCAAAATAAATTCATGAATAATTATAAAAAGTGTATAAGGATACACGTTTTATAATCATTCATAAATTTATTTTGGTGCTACACCTTCCAAAAATAGAAATTTTAGCATTGAACGATATATATTTTTCCCATTGTAAAAAATATTTGAACAGCTGTTAATATACAAATGAGTTGAGAAATGAGAAATTGGTTATAGAGCATATTGGACATTCCATCCTATTGGTCGTGCTCGATGAGGATCAGCAATCCTAATCCAACAACATATCGTACATTTCCAACAGAAAGAAATTAGGAAGCCGTTTATGCAAGCTACCGTGATAATCATTAACCATGGTGGTGCTGAACTAAGTTAAGAGGCGATCTACTTCAATTTTTAATAAACTTCGACCAAGTTTTATTATAGGAGGAGATTACAACGTCAGCGTGGGGATTTCGACTCAAGCGTTAACCAACACACCGGCCTTAATAACTCTAAGTACATTAGTCATTAAAAAGAAAATGAAACTTAACCTTACTAATAAATTTAATGATTGGGAATTGTTTAGAGAGAAACTGCACAATATAATTGAGTTAAAAGTTAGTCGTAAAACTAAACAAGAACTTGAATTACAAATTAAATATATTAATAACTCCATGCGTGAAGCAGCTAAAGAAGCTACACCCGTATTAGGTGAGCAAGTTGTACAAGAGATCAACTACCCCTGGAGATTCAAGAACTGATAATAGAAAAGCATAGGAAAAGTCACATATGGCATAGAACCTATAGCGGGTGTTATCGGGGTTTTTAATATTATTAACAACACTCACTATATTTATTTTTGTATATAACTATTTATTTATTATTCATTTTATATAGTAGAGTTATAAAATTATGTTTCTACATTACTAGTTCACAAGATGGTGTGAACGATCGTTCGGCACTTTACACTTTTCTTTTATTTTTATGTGAGACCGTGTCTCTTGGATTTCTAAACGCGACTATCCTTTTTCGTTTCTGATTTCCGGATCGTCGATAAATATCTCGATATTTATCGATCGTCGATAAATATCGAGATTCGCGGAATCACTTTTGTAGTTGGCGAAATAGCTCTATTCAGCAAAACGAGCAATGCCTCGTAATTAAGCGGCGCGGTGTATAAATAGTTTTGCTACGAAGAGTGCCATGAAGTGAAAAGGATTTTTAATGATTTTTGAGCCGCTACAAACCAGACACATTATTGACAAAAAAAAATTGTATCGGGTAAGTAACATGTATGTGAAGTTGGGCCAATATCCAACCTAGAAAAATACTATGGCAACAACAAAATATACGAATTATATTTATATGCTAGTGTCAGCCGAGAAAGTATTCCAAACGATGCTATTTCCTATAGTCAACCAAAAAAAATTATCTATCTCTATACAGGAAAACTCTCCGTATTTATACTGTCAGCCCAAAAAATAAACTGTCGCTATACTATAAAAATGTCATGATAGCAGGAATTTTACTTTCAGCTCAAAAAGTGTTCATTAAATTAATTGAAACCAAATTGAATAATGTTCAAGGCATAATCAATAAATAAAGATTAATTGAAAGTTAATTTTGTAACCCATCGGTTACAGTTTGATAATATTATAGCCAATTCACCCATAAGAAACTCTGTATTGAAATTGATATTACTTTTAATTAGGTGTCAAAATGACACCTAACTTTGACTACTGCCGTAAGTTGGAGTGTCGAAATTATTCGAGTACTCCGGTTAGCTTTGGGATGCTTTTCTATTAGAGGTTGCCCAGGAGCAAAGTTCGTTTTATCAAGAATTCGGCAAAGTCCGTTTTATCAAAAATTCAATGCGATTTCGAACAATGACATTCCAGAAGAAGAAATTTTAAAATCTCCAGTCAATTCATTTTATAACCCTTATTTTTTAGAAAAATTTATATAAAAAATACGTGTCTTATTTACCAATGTGGTCAATTCTTCGTGAAGATGATTGGCTTAGTTATAGCTATATTGAAAATTATTTTGCAATTTTAAAGCGGCGGTGTCGAGAAGCACCAAATTTAGGCAAGCTTCCTTCAAAATTCTTGAGGATTTTAAAAGAGATTCACCAAAGAAATGAATATATATTCGATCGATACAAATCAAAAATCCTAAAAAAATCTCTGAAAAGTTAAACTTTAAAATCAAGAGGACTGTCATTCGATAGTTTAAAAATAAAAGAAATTTGGAGGAAGAAAAACAATAGCAAACGAATGCAATCAACAAATTTTATAACTTAAATAAAATTTTAGATTTTAATAAAAACACCGTCAATGAACGAACAAAACTCTCAACTTAACATGTAATAAATCAAACCGAACCCGTAACCACTCTAACAAAAAAATTGGAAATTGAAAGATCATCATTTTCAAAAGGGTTTCTGGAAAACGGATTTTTGGATAACAGATTTACATACAAAAATACTTTTGCATTCGATTCATTTATTCAGTGTCTTTGTCAAGTAGGATTCGAAAATATAAAAATTAAATCTAATGAATTACAGTCAATTCATAAATTGGTTAGTGCTATGAATGGAGTGTATACGACCAACCAACTTGAGCAGTTGAGATACGAAGCCTAATAAAAAAATCATTAAGGTATGATGCAGGCCTCCAGACTAATTGCGAGTGTAATATCACTCTTGTGATTTTTTTTGTAAGGAGTGTCCCAGTTTAAGAGCAGACTTCGACTGTTTAATTTGTTTCAATGAAAATGTGGAGAAAAGACCTTATACGTCCAGATTGATATGCAGTTATTTGAAAAAACTGTCATGCCCTCCAAAGCCGTGCTGAAATCAAACGGTATTCGCTGAATAAATTACAACAAACACTTTTGTTATTTTAAATACCGAGTATTTGAATTGCTACAATCAGGCAATGGCCGTTTAAACCTATAATGCCAGTATGGCAGCCAATCTCTGATATTTCTGTAATTTACCATAAGCTACAACGACATTCTTTCATACAAAAATTTCTCAAAAGTTAATGAAATATACAAAAATTTGTTCTTTTTTATAAACAAGTTTTTTTTGTATTTAAATTTTTTAGAAAAGTACACGTGTGCAAGTATCTGTTTAAAATAGAAATTATTTCTAAAAAAAATTAGTTTTGGACAATCGCGTAAATTTCTGTCCAAATTATAAAAGTGTCCAAAAATTTAAAAGTGTCCAAAAATTTCACACCGGTGAAAATCTTCTATTTATCTTTTCTTCGATTCTACCGTTTTTACTATAAAAACCCGGTGCATAATACCCGACCAATTTATATACGTTCAAAGGGTTCAACATTTGAACTGAACATCAAGTTGCCTAGCAAATTTTAGAAGAATAGACGGAAAGAAAATAGCGAGTTTTCAATTTTCTTGTATAACCAAGTTCTAGTGGAATATATAACGATTTAACCCTTCCAAAATTTGTTTATGTTGTTCTACACTTTTTGCTAAATTGTGTGTCTACATTTTTGTTTTTTTTTTTTGTTAATGTGTAGCTACACTTTTGATAAACTGTTGAAAACTTCACACCGGTTACAAAACGCAATATTTCAAAACGCGATATGGTACAGAATGTGCATTGCGAAGCAAAGAAACGGCAGCGACCCGCCTGATACAACCCGTTCCTATACTCCCACTCCTATCGATTTTAAAATAAATATAAACTGGAAAAAAAAATCTAACTAGCAAGCGAGGTGACGGAAGCACAGTGACCCGCCTGATATAACCCGATCCTATACTCCTGCTCCTATCGACATTTAAATTCCTATAAACTGAAACTAAATTTCGAAATTTTTATATCTCTTATCGATTTTTAAATTTCTATAAACTGAAATTTTTTCTAACAAAGGAACGAAGCGACTGAAGCGCAGTGAGCCGCATGGAGCGTTTACCTGATATAACCCGATCCTATACTCTCGCTTATATTGGTTTTTAATTTCCTATAAGCTGATATACCTTTTTCCAGAATGTACATTGCAAAGTGACTGGAACCGACCCACTTAATATAATCCGATCCTAAACTCCCGCTCCTATTGATTATTAAATCTCTGTAAACTAAAATTAAATTTCCCCTGTGTGGATTATAAAACAATTGACATAACTATAATTTTTTTTATTTTTTATAAAAGCCCGGGTTTGGGGGCGGAAGTCCAACCTTAAGGTATAAAATGATTTAAAATAATCTTAAAAGCATTTGTGCGCCGAAAAAATTAAATATGTTTTTGCGTTTGGATTAATTATCATTTTAGACAATTTGGGGTCATTTAGGGCCACTTGGTATCATTGTGAGCTACGTGGTCATTTGCGGATATTTTCGTGGCCATGAAAATTCCGATATTCAGTATTTGTGGAGGTAGAACCTATTCGGAAGTATATTCACGCTATTGATACCAGGTACAAATTGAATTTTGTTAAAACCCTCAATGTTGGACATTTCTGTATCTTTGACAGTCCCTTAAAATTTCATATATTAATTTAAAAAAAAATGGTAAAAATACTCTGTATACTGGACAGCACCTCTCAATATTCTTTAAGCGTTTTGAAATATCGCATTTCAAATGGGACCCATATTTTTCATATTAACAATTTAAATCGAACAATTTAAAAAAACAAAACAATTTCAGGAAAAAAGTAATATGTCAAACAAATAGTTCAATATGTCTTCACTAGAGGCGTTATGGTAGATTTATTACGATCCACACCCAGGTGAACACTCATACTACAACCGAATTTTCAAATCGAGTCCACTCCATTCCGCAACACGTTAACAAGATATTCAGTATGGTATGCCTCGTCCAACAGCCGAGAGACTCGCTAGGATGTAATGAACTAATCATAATCATTAATCCAAAATTAAATTCATTATGTAGCCATAATAATAATGAGGCGACCAACTCGCAACAGCTCCAGCAAAATAAGGAATACATTTTATTAATAAATTGTAAATTAATGCTTAAGTTTAATTCCTCTATACATCGTCCTGTGCATAATGTAGTCTCTACGATATTTATGGCTTATTCGAGAATTTGAAAGAACGAACTATTTAAATGACTAGTTTTACATTTAAATCGTTCCCACTCACCAGGGGCAGTACAAGTTTAATTATCTACAGTTGGTCGTTACCAACTCTGACACTATTATGGTATTCAAATCAATCAATTTATTACCTCTCTGGTTTTACGTTCACGGTATACTTTAAAAATGCCAACTGTTGAATGACTGCCTTGAGGCTATAACAGTGACAGCTTTAAACATGGTCAAATCTGCGTTTTTAATTCTAATTAGAATGAAATAAATCATTTAATATTTATACCCTTAAAAATACATGTTCAGTTTAGCATAAACGAGGTCGTTTTGATGGGATCCCTATACGGTTTATTCTCTGGTGTGCTATTAAGTGGAGAATTTTTTTTTGGTTTAACATTGTGAAAAACGTTATTAGAACATAGTCCAGGCTGCTTGAACGGATTAAACATACCATGAATTCATTATGCTAATAAAATATTTCATTTTACAACTCTCGTTTTCTGATTATGGCTATAGATTTGTATAAATCTATCCCGCATTAATGATATAAAATTAAAATGAATCTAATTCCATCTATCAATATTATATTCCAATATACACAACAACCGCACATACAAATTTAATTCTAACACTTTCACATAGTGCCACCAGGAATCCCACACCATGTTCATATATATGAAGGAATTTTCATTAAAAATTTATTTTATCGTAATTTCATAAAATATTAAATTTGATTATTATTACATTATAATATCCTTAAAAACATAAAATAAAATGTATTCCAACCAAATTTGTATCGATTTTTAACTTGGAGTATTTATGCTCGTACTTTAATCCCATCACAAAACCTCCTTATAGAGGGATTAGACTACTTATGCAGAGGTATAGAGAAAACCTATTATCCTATTTTCACCTTTCCAATGAACTATGTGAACCAAAAATGTTATAGAGTTAAAATTAATGTAATTCGAATATATATACGACGATGCTCGTGGAAAAATAAAATAATGGGCGGATAAGGCGGATCGAATAAGCTTTTCTTAATGATATCCCGTAAAGTTTTATTATTCACAAAAAAAAAAAAAAAATATTAACAACTTTTCTATATAGGTAGGAACACAAAATGCTCTAAACTTTCATTATTGTCTACAAATTGAGTTTTATTGGATTTAGTTTTATGGTATACTTTTTGGAAATACTCGGTAATAACAAAACAAAATTATTTTGGATTAAATTCACTTTAACAAAAACTGTTTAGATCTTATATCGATCTTGAGTACACCATTTATAAATTGTAACGGTGTGTGCGGTTTGCTAGGAAATGTTATAAAGTTTTTGCATGCTTTATATTTATGCCTAGGGCTATAAAAATATAAAATCATACACGCATCATGTATATAAGCTAAGCAAGTCCGATCCAGAAATAAATTCAGCGATTGTATGAAAGAAATTCTAATTCAAGTTTTCATTTTATATCTCGCTTCCTTTTAGTAATATGAAAACATATAATTTTATGTTTATGGTGTTATATGCTTTTATTGGCATGTTTAATAGTATATGCCTGTTTTTATGGATAAGCGGTTTAACAACTGCTGTGGGAAAATTAATTTTTATGTTGTTGAAATCAACTTAAACACAAAACCCTATAAGATTTCATGGTCGACAATTTTTTTAACACCTAAAATAATATATTGAAAAAAGTATCCTTTTCTTGATTTTTTCAGTCTATTATCGAACGATATATAGTTTGAGAACATTTAACAGAAAGAAAAGTGTTTTCTTGCTGAACATCTGCAGGCCGATTACAAAGTATTGAATCTCATTCATTTTGTTTTAAATTTACAATTTTTTTAATTTGACATAACTTAAATTGGAGATTGCCTGCTAAACCTAGAAAAAACGAAACTTCAGCAAAGCCTCGGATATTTAACTCGGAATTACAATAACGACCACGAACTTAGAAAAATCAAAACGACTTGAAATTTGAAACCCTCAACCTCGATCTAATACTGCGCACTACAAAAAGCTAGGCTAGTCCTATGTAGTATACGGGCCACAGAGCTTGCTCCGCAATTCAATCCAAAATACTAGTTATAATTACAATGCGAGTCAATGTTGGCAGCCAATGGCGGCCATGTTATATACGAACTGAAGTTAGTTTTTGAGACTTGTATTAAACAAAATTATTTCTGTTTTGATAATAAATATTTCAAATTCGCTGATGGTCTACCCATGGGCTCCCCTCTGTCACCTTTGTTGGCTGAAATTTTCATGAATTTCTTCGAACAAATGATCTTATCAAATAACAATCCCTATTTTCGTCATATAATCTTTTGGTATAGATATGTTGATGACATATTATGTCTATGGAATGGAACTGATAGACTGTTAGACTCTTTCCTTACTTGGTTAAATTCTCAATATCCCACCATTGATTTTACGTTAGAAAAAGAAGAAAATAAATGTATTAACTTTCTAGATATAACAATAACCAGGATTAATTCTACTTTAGACTTCAAAATTTATCGGAAACCCACGTATACAGAAACTGTTATCCCTAGTTCTTCAAACCATCCCCATAATATTAAAATGTCAGCTTTCCACTCACTCATAGATAGACTAATAAACATCTCTCTGTCAAATTCAAATTATAACACTGAGCTTAACATAATTCTTCAAATAGCAACAAATAACGGATATGCAACTAGGACTATATTAAAGTTATTAAATAAAAAGCTAAAGCGTAAAACTCTAACGGGTATTTATCCACCGGACAGTCCAACGCGGGAAAATTGGCGTCGCTTAGAGTATATAGGAAAAACGAGCCAACGGATTAGCAACATCGTGTCCAATTATACCAATATTAGTTTTGCTTTTTATAATAATAACACAATAAAGAAAATGATTTTTAACAATAAACCTAGAGTTGATCGCCTTTCCAAATCTGGCGTTTATAGGATTAATTGCAATGATTGTAGTTTCTCCTATATTGGTCAGACTGGGCGCAATTTTGGAGTTAGAGCTAAAGAACATTTATCTGGTTGCAATCAATCAACTTTCCATAACCATTTAACTTCAGAAAATCATACAGCTAGCTTGAACAATTTAGACATATTACATATACAACCCAAAGGCAGACGTTTAGATACCTTAGAATCTTACGAAATTCGAAAATCAATATTTCTTAACCAAAATATCCTTAACGAACAGAGAGAAATCCGGTTCTCACCAATTACAGACCCCGCCCTTTTCTATTCTCACGTACGCAATAACATACCTTGAATTTTGTTACTCAACCTATGACTCATCGCCTACCTGCGCGATCCGTAGATTAATTTTTATTGCTTATTTTTTCCCTCCTTCTTTTATTTTTATTTATATTTTGCTTTTTTCTACTATATAACAAAAAATTTTTACTAATACAATTCAGTAGATACTCCTGATGATGACCTAACAAGTCGAAATCGATCGAGTGATTTTTTAAACTTTTTGAAAAATATTCTGCGAAACAAAAACAAGTGATTAATAAAAATGTGTTTATTAAGTATAAGGGTGTTTCGCCAAGTGCCTACGGCAAATAGCGTAGAAAGTAAAAATAATCTTTAAAAATTTATTTTTAGCGGCGAGGCTTATTTTTGGATAAACGGCTATGTTAACAAGCAAAATTGACGTATATAGGACGACGTCAAGCCACACGATGTTCACTATAGGTGGCAATGCATCACATAAAGTTACCGTTAAGTGCGGATTTTAGGCCGGCGGCGTCATTGGTCCGAACTTTGAAAATGACGTTGATCAGGCCATCACCATCTAGGACGAGCTTTCCAGGACGATGTTAACTGATTTATCTTGACTCAAATTGAATGATATAAGAGGTAGAGCTCGTGTAATCCTTCATCGAGGAATGAAAATTTATTCCTTCGGGAGGCCAGAAAAATAGAATTTAGATTAAAATGTAATGAAAATATTTTTCCCAATTCCCTATTTCCAGTGAAAATCAGAATAGTGCCTCTGGTGCTTTAACATTTTACTGCGTAGTAATGATATTGCACGTTGATGAACCGTCACTCAAAGTAGTTTATTTTGGCAGCTCTAACATATACGATTAGGATTCAGACCTTTCTCGCATTATTATAAAATTGTTCTAAAACAACTCAAGTATAATTTTTCTTTTTATTAAGTTATACTTTTTTTGTTATTTGAAGTATTAACTTTTATATAAATTATCATGTAGTTGTATGCGAAATAAAATTTTTCTGTCAAAATGAGTGCGCGATACAAATGTAAGTAAAATATAATACAGAAGGAATTAGTTAATTATTTTTTTTTGTTTATGGAATACTTTTAATTAAACATTGCGTGTTTTATAAATAATATAAAATAAATCAATAAATGTTACAATTAATTGGAAATTGTTTCTAAATATAGACATACACAAACGTGTTTGCTAAACCTCATCTATTACAATGTCATTACTTTTTCAGCATTATACAAAACTGGCTAACGGCAAATATGATGCTGAATACGATGCTGAATTACAACGAATTTTAGAAGGATCAACATCAGATTCAGAAGAAGATGTACCAAATGATTGTATTGTTCAAGGACATGACCAAAACTCAGATATATCGAACCACACGGAAAATTATCTCGACCTATTGAAGCATATTCGAGGAAAAATTAATTTCTGACAAAACACAATCGGCTTGTCCACTAAATGTTAAATCCGCGTACGAATATTTTAAACAATATTTTCTAGATAGTCATTATACAGATGCCACAACATACACCATTACATACCACTTAAACGTGTGTGGTACTGAGTTGAGTACCTCCGCATTGAAATCGAGAATACGATTTAGGAAAATTCGTGCGGCTTTACATTACCTGGATATGAACTAAACTTCGGAAACTTCGACCATACTGTGCGAGATAAATGTCGATCTTCAACCAGAAACGTTTGTGCCTATTCGGTGGACGAGCGAATCCAGGAGATATCCCCCTCGAGATAATTTGCTCAAAAGTTAAGTCCATCCATCTCAGATATAACACCAATAGTTCAAGTCTGAACGGTGTCTGTAAAGGTGTGATCTAAAGCAAAATCTCAGCACAGGTTGCATTGAACTTTTCCATTTTATATAAAAAAATCGGTTCAATTCAAAATTTAATTGTTGGAATCCAGGAGATATCCCCCTCGAGATTATTTGCTCAAAAGTTAGGTCCATCCATCTCAGATATAACGCCAATAGTTAAAGTCTGAACATCGGATGTAAAGGTATGATCTAAAGCAAAATCTCAGCATAGGTTTCATATCTTAAAAGGGTCAAATTGATAATTTAAATAAAAATTGTCAGAAAATAAATTGTCAATTTAATCCATTTTGGATATGAAACCTATGCTAAGATTTTGCTTTAGTCACACCTTTACATCCTCCGTTCAGACTTTACCAACACCTGTATACCAAACTCTTCGCTTGGATTTGTGAAACGCTGGTTGGTTTCAGTGGTTTGACACTTAGGCCATTTTTGGTCCATTGTGATACCACGCATTCACGCCACATCATTAACCCATTCACATATTTACCTACTCACACAACTACAGTATACCACCTGCACATTGCAAGCTCCATGTCAACTTGTACATTGACATGGATGGTGGGTCGGCGCTGAATTCTGCACTCCATCAGAGGGTCTTAGTTGTGTTTATTAACCTCACCGACTGTAATCGATGATGAAAATTCGATTTGCATCTAACCTCTGACGGGATTCGAACACAGTACCTCCCGGTTCAAGTGCCGAAGCATTAAAAACTGCACCACTTGTCCGGTTTGTGAAACGCTGGTCTAAGAAATGTTTAAACCTTATGTTACGAGGGCTCTCTACATGGCATTTGTTCGGCCCCTGCTCGAGTTTGCTAGTCAGGCTTGGCTTCCATACCATGAAGTGCACATACGAAGAATTAAAGCGGTACAACGTAGATTTATGCGCTCCGCTCCTCGCGGATTACCTTGGGTGGACGTTTAAAATTTCCCTCCTTATCTCGACCGTTTGGAGCTTAACAACTTAAAGCCACTAGATAAGCAACAATCTGTTGCCGACATCGTTTTCATTCATCAACTTTTATCTGGCGGTGTAAATAATTTTTTTAATCATCATTTTTCATCCCGCACGAGAGACGAAATTCCCACAAAAGAGAAAACTTCCCACGACCTGCCAGCACTAATACTATCGCATCAATACTATTGTGCTGAAAAAATATATTTAGTTGAAATCGTATTTTCCGGTCTTTTGTATGTTGGTGTGCTGATGCAGTTTGCACCTAATGAACTAAACCAAATTAAGTATATTTTAAGTTTAATTGTGTATTTAAATATATTGATTTATATTGTTAGGAATTAAACTCTACATAGTTATTGCTTTGGTGGTGCAGTGGTTAAGGTGTACAACGCTAAGTGTTATTATCCCAAAAGTCGCCGGTTCCGAGTCCAGTCGGAATCCAAAATTAAGCGATTATTATTCTAATTAGGCAACGATGTTATCGGATCAAGTATTCACTACACTGATTGAGAATTGACAACTGCATGAAATAATCAATGCAGGTGAATTGATGATGCTGGCAAGTCCGCGATTACAAACAACTACATGGAAACGATTTTAAATTACAATACGCATACATCAGTCACAATAAATGGAATATTTTTATTATACCCTGTCTCACGTATAATTTTTGTTTAAATTTAAAAATTATACTAAAATTATATAACCATAATCTATTAAAGTTATACAAAAATTGTTATTAAATTTCTATGAAATCCTAAGTTTATTTCTAGTATAGAAAATTTTAACTTATCCACTAGAGTATTGCATAATAATGGAAATGACGAATTAGTAAGTGTCAAGTGGGAAGGAATAAAATGCGTAACCGCACTTTCTACTCTAGAATTTCAAAGATTTATAGATTTACAATAGATTTATTAGATTTCAAATTAGAAGTGGCCGGCGTTAAAACACACCTCTACCATACACGGCAAAAAGATCGGATGGATACAATCATTGGCTGGTATTCGATTCGTTAGGTAATGCCAGATCTTGCAAGTTGGAAACTTGTCTTTCATCAAAAATAATCTGTTTTAAACAGTTTCATTTTTTGAAAAAGTGATAATTCGTATCGTACGTAAAATTAAGTTAAAATTTTGTTGTGTGAATTACATGAGATATTATGAAATTAGAAATACAAACTATTTTTTTTTACTAAAAAGGGTCACATTTTATTTAGGCAGTATGTTCCGTGAACTATTGATCCATTTGAGTTTAGCTATCAAATAAATGCATTTTGTATTTAAACTAAAATTAGAAAACATGTATGACTGTAACAATGGATAGATTCACTTCGTGCATGTAATAGTTGTAATCTAATTTTATTTGTGTAAATGTTATTATTATTGCTTGAGTGAAGTTTAAGTATATTATATATTCTGATTACATGTGGTTATTTTAATAAAACTTACTAAATGAATACTAATATTCACTTCGTGCATGTAATAATCTGTTTTTATAATTTGCAGCGTACGAGTAAAGTGCAGTATATTCCGTGAACTATTGATCTATTTGCGTTTAACTATCAAATAAATACATTTTGTATTTAAATTAAAATTAGAAATCATATATGACTGTAACAATGGATAGATTCACTTCCTGCATGTAATAATTGTAATCTAATTTTATTTGTGCAAATGTTATTATTATTGCTTGAGTGAAATTTAAGTATATTATACATTCTGAATACATGTTGTTATTTTAATAAAACTTACTAAATGAATACTAATATTCACTTCGTGCATGTAATAATCTGTTTTTATAATTTGCAGTTCACGATTAAAGCGCAGTATATTCCGTTAACTATTGATCTATTTGAGTTTAGCTATCAAATAAATGCATTTTGTATTTAAATTAAAATAAGAAAACATGTATGACTGTAACAATGGATGGATTCACTTCCCGCATGTAATAATTGTAATCTAATTTTATGTGTGTAAATATTACTATTACTGCTTGATTGATATTTAAGTATATTATGTATTCTGATTACATGTGGTTATTTTAATAAAACTTACTAAATGAATACTAATATTCACTTCGTGCATGTAATAATCTGTTTTTATAATTTACAGTGTATGAGTAAAAAGCAGTATATTCCGTGAACTATTGATCCATTTGAGTTTAGCTATCAAATGAATGCATTTTGTATTTAAATTAAAATTAGAAAGCATATATGACTGTAACAATGGATAGATTCACTTCCTGCATGTAATAATTGTAATCTAATTTTATTTGTGTAAATGTTATTATTATTGCTTGATGAAATTTAAGTATATTATATTTTCTGATTACAAGTGGTTATTTTAATAAAACTTACTAAATGAATACTAATATTCACTTCGCGCATGTAATAATCTGTTTTTGTAATTTACAGTGTACGAGTAAAGTACAATATATTCCGTGAATTATTGATCCATTTGCGTTTAGGTATCAAATAAATGCATTTTGTATTTAAATTAAAATTGGAAAACATATATGACTGTAACAATGGATGGATTCACTTCCCGCATGTAATAATTGTAATCTAATTTTATGTGTGTAAATATTATCATTACTGATTGATTGAAATGTATTAATAATTATGACCGTTAAAACGCCTAGGATCATCTCCGTCTGGTTCCACATTCTGTCGTAACGCTGGCTTAAGTTCCTAAGTTGTTCCACTGTTTTTATATTATTTTAATACGGCAGCGTGACGTTCTTCAGTTCATGTTCTGGCATCAACAATAAATAATTTATTGTCGGTAACCCACTTCCCGCACTGCTAAAGAAAATTGTGAAAAAGGATTCTTTGGAGACTGAAATATTTGCTGATTTACTAGTTTCAGGAGATTTAACTCCTCTCGATTTCGAAGTGTCCTCATTTGAAAGAAAATTCATGCACGGTTGTATTCTTCTGCGTTGTATTCGGAATCGATAATTTCGTCTGCCAAATTACATATTTTTTCTTGATTTTAGTCAATGCTGTATTAATTTTATAAAATAGCGAGGAGCTATTTGTAGTGCTCTAAAGCATGTTTTTATTGGCCAAATGGTTTATATGTGACCCAGGGTCGTATTGAGCTCTAGTTTCAAAAGATTTGGCCGGATCTGTCGACATTATTTTATCGGCGGTTAGTAACAAGATTGCATAGATCGTGCTTAGTTTAAATTTCCAACCGATTTGCATGTTGAGAACAGATCTATGATGATTAAGGTTTAGTGTGGTAGAGAGATTCTATTAAACAATAATACAATCTCTTTACCACACTAAACCACCAACAATTATTCAATGGGAATTGACCTCGCATGTATTTCTGCTTCGGACAACAGCAACGGGGTAAAGTTTAATCAACACAAATTCACATTAACTTAACCCTACATTGAATTCTGCGCTAGAATAAAATTTCAAAATTGAACGAAATTACTAAATTAAATTCTGGGCTGAGGTTTAATTGCAATTTTAGTGTTATCCGATGAATTTTTTTTTTTTTTGCGATGAAATTATTATCTAATTTCTTCTTTTCTGTCAAATCATAGAACTATTTTCACGTAATTTTTTCACTCATTGAAGATAAAGTTGGCAACACTGGCAAATTATACAACATAAATGTTCGCGTGAACACTTTAATTATGAATTCACAAAGCCATAGATTTTTGTATAAAAAGTTTTTCAATTTGGGCGGGTTGACGTTAGCAGCCCGTGGCGGCCATATTGTTTTTTGGCGTCTGGCTAAGCTGCAATTTGTTTCTGCCACTTTGGTCTTACAAAATAAAGGCATTTTATTTAAATTTACTGATTTGTTCATAACTCTAAAGTTTTCCAAATCTTTAATGTAAGTAATCAAAAATCGTTAAACCAACAACCCTTAACATAACCCTACAACTGTAGTTCGATAAATACATATAATACCAAATGCTACAAGTCGAATGACAACGAAATTGAAGGGACATGAAAGGATCAACAAGTTTAAGATTTTTGGTCCTTTCATGTTAAGGAAATTATATTTGTTTTAAAAATAATTTTCTTAAATTCAAAGTAAATAAAATTTAAATTTAAGAATTTCTAATATTTTGAAGCAATGATTTATGTTACATAAAAATAAAGAAAAAATTCCATTGCGCAAAATTTATAGCAATAATATCTTAAGATTAATGTATAAATTCAAAATTTTTAAGGACTATTTTTCTGGGTGATCGCCTTGCAAAGGAACTCGGCCTTTCACAAACATCAATCAAGGGCCTACACCCGTACTCAGTTGCTTAAAGTAAATAAACACACAACGCCATTTGCTCCCAGACTGAGCTTCGGAGCGTTTGGAAGAGGACCCCAATTTTGGGCCGAAAAATCATCATTAGCGTGGAGGCAAATTTTTGGAAGAATATCTATGTTAACAACCAAAATTGACGTATATGGAACGATGCCAACCCTCACGAGGTTCACTATAGGTGGCAATGCATATACAAAAAGATACCGTTTGGTGCGAATGTTAAGCTGGTGGCGTCATTGGTCCGTACTTTTTTGAAAGTGACTTTGGTGAGGCCATCGCCATACCAACGGCGAGCACTACAGAACGATGCCGACCGATTTATTTTGGCTCAAATTGTACGATATGGAGGTAGATGACATGTATTTCCAGCAAGCCGGGGCTACGTGCCACACAGCAGACGCAACGATGGACATTCTGTATGAACAATTTGAGGGTAAGGTTATCTCTCGCAGAGGTGATTTGAGCTGGCCACCAAGATCTTGCATTTTGATCCAGCTAGACTTGAGTTTTCCTCAAGTTGCAGATATATGCAAATAAACCGTAATCGACCTATGCTCCGGGCAACATAACCAATTCCATCGCTCAAATTCAGCCGGATCTATACGGCAAAGTCATTGAAAATTGGAACAATAATGAACCTTTCAAATAAAAACAGAATTTCAAATTTTTTATTGAAAAGAAAAGGCCATACACGCCATTTATGTATGAAATACAAAATCATGGCTCTTGTTACAGGCCTACATCAAAACATTAACATTTTTAAAAGCTTTTTCCAATAAAAGCAGGCCTCAATTTTAGTTCGAATGTTGTCCTTAAGATCTTGAATTGTTTGTGGATCATTTGATTTAAAAAAAAACTAAATAAAATAATCTAGCGGTGTCAAATAGCATGATCTTAGTGGCAAATTGACATCAGAAATCCTTGAAATTATATTGAAATTGTTTGTCAGTTTTCCTCGATTTGTATGACATGTGGCACCGTCATGTTACAATCAAAGATTATCTAAATCAATTTAATTCAATTTTATTGAAAAATCTAGTTAAAGCGTTATAAACGACGCCTCAAAGAGATGTTTGGCTCGTCATAAACATTTTCACTTACAGCTGTGACTGTTTCACAAGTACGACAGGACGATAGTGATCATATGCTCTTTGATCTTCAAACTGGTACAGTTTTTTTTTTTTTTTCAAAACGTTTAACAGTTTTGCGAATTCCAAGCTCTGTAAGATGTTTCTTTACCATAAAGTAATTTACAAAAAAAAATTTAAAGGACGAACATTTTCAAAACGGGTTGTTGTGTTTTGAATTTTCATTTGTAAAACAACTTTCGGGTTACCAACGTTCATTAAATATTTTTTTGTGCATAACCAACAAGCGAAACAATAATTTTATTTTACCTAGATATTTCCTGTCAGTTGGCTACACTAAAATCAATGTGGAATCGTGTTTGATTACAAATATCAAAACCAGGTAAAATATCAAAACCAGGTACATTACAAATCATAAAAAGCTCAAAATTCTATTCTGATTGTTTTTTCAATTTTACACGATAGAGGCCCCCACAAATCTACAGTAAACCTTTACAATATTTAGGCTGCAAAAAATTTAGAGACCAGCAATATGGAGACCGAAATTCTTGTTTCCCATTTTAAATTCTGTTCTACTTAAATTAAATTGATTTTATGTTTGAAGGAAACAAAGCTTCATAGCAACATCAAGTAATACTTTTATGATGCTTAAAAAAATCTTGATTCTATGAAAAATTTGATAAAAAAATGTTCAGTTAATTTTTATTCTATTTTTTGTTCAAGTTTTTGTACAAAACAAAAAATTGTAACAAAACTTTTAAGCAGAAAAAAAGTTCTTCAAAATTATTTTATATTTATTTTACCTTTTCAAAATATGAGTATGAAACTTTTGAAAATTTTGAAGGTAAAAATATGAATAAAAATATGTTTGAAATTAAATCGCTTATTCCAATCTCAGGTTTATGAAATTTATATTTGCCAAAAAAAAATTTACATTTTATATCTATTTCGTTTCTTTGATTGTTGCGGTTATCATTTAAGGCCATTAAAAGTTTTGCTGGTTGTTATTACAAACTTGTGTTACCTATTAGTAATTTACATTTTTTTTATAGTTTTTTAGTTGTAAACTCGAACATATTTTAAAAACTGTAATAATTATATTTTAGTTGTTATCATATTAAAAAGTATTTCATTGTAATAAAAATTTTCTTCCTTATGTCCCACAATCATGAAATCGCGTGCATGCAATTGCATTTTACAAATTTGTTTTGTAGTTGCTAATGTTATTATTGTATGTAATGAAGTGGAACAATAGAATGCAAACTAGATAGGTAAATGTATTTTTACACACAGATTTACACAGTATATATACAATTGAGGAGATAATACGATAATTCTTGGTTGTACTCGTATTCCCGGAAAATGAAAATAGCTACAACAAAAAATCGAGTTTTATGAAAAATGTTTGGGAAAATGAAATTTTTCGGAATGAATATAATTTTATTACCATATATTCGTACAAAAAAAAATTAGATGTCACGGGATCACAAATAACAAATAATAAATGTCGGTTTGTTTTCGAGAAAATTCCATTGTTGATTGTGTGTTTTTCAGTATTTGATTGCTCTAGCGCCTTTCGTGCCCGGCTGTTTATTGTTCAGAGTATATTTTTTTATAAATAATTACACTAAATTTATTACAAATGATTCTTTCTGGGTATTTAATTGAAAATTAATGCCTTCATCATTATTTATTCATTTTTGTCGTGATTTATACGAGAATTTTCTAGTATTTGAATTAATGAGGCTAATTAGATATGATACAAAAATAATATATTTAAATATGTCAGTCATTTAATATATAGAAAGAAATATATCGCCTAATTATTCACAAGAATTTTAGAGACCTAAACTTAACACTTTTAGACCTGGTGTACATGAGTACATATGTACAAACTTTTCAAAGAGACGTAGTATTCACGAAATTCATATTTTCTCCTCTATTGCATGTTTGTTGCAGTTTTCTATCTCTTTTTCATCATACTATTACAACAAAATCCCCTCGAACTACAAAAATGAGATCAGTATTCAATAAAACGCCATGGTACAATCACTTGTTTTCTAGTAGGTGAAATCCAGAGGGGCAAGATGAACTAATGTATTTTTCGGATTACGATTATATTCCGGAACTTTGTAAATTTTGTAGCAATACAAGTACCAATAAGAGACGTCCAACAAGAACAGAAGTAGAACAGGTGGTTGGTGAAGATGATGAAAACGGAAACACCGATCCAAGTTTTAGAACATATTGATTTCGAAATTATAGATGAGATGCAAAATGGTCCAGATTATTTTACAAATTCAACTGATCGAACTCGAATAAAATGGAAAAAGCGAATTTGTTGAAACCGAAATCAAATACTAAACGCCTGAGGAAACACCAGTATATCGATTTTGTCTCGTGAGCTACTCATTTAAAATGAGTGAAGAAAAAATAATCGAATACGTACACAGTGTAAATTACTTAATTATGTCTTTGTATTTTTCTTTTGTTCGGATGAACAGTACCAAAATCACGCGATTCATGCGAATCGATTTAATTGTAGCAGAAAAATATAGAGTACTTACAGAGTACTTCAAAATACCTTGAGTTTTGTTACTCAGCCGATGACTAATCGCCAACCTGCGGGATCAATAGATAATTTTTTATTGCTTATATTTGGTCCCTGCTTCTTTTGTTTGTTGTTTGCTTTTTTCTTACTATATATAACAAATTTTTAATTTTACAAATCAGTAGATACTCCTGATGATAACCTAACAAGTCGAAATCGATCGATTGATTTTTAAAACTTTTTGAACAATCTTTTTAATTAAAATATTCAAAAAATCTAATTTTGCGAAATAAGGAACAAGTGTTTAATAAAATGTGTTTATTAAGTATTATATGTATTAATAAAAATTTATAAATAAATTTATTTTAAATTTCATTTAATAATCTTCTAAATAAAAGCATAGTAGGCCCTTGATTTAACGGACTAATTCGGGAGTTCGTTAAATCCGAATATTTTTAAATATAATCGATTTGATCGAATTTAATTTGAGTTGGAATCTGGGAATATTCTGTTAAAAATTTATCAAGTTCCGTCCCAGGTGGCCATATTCCAGATTTTTTTCCCAAAATCATTTAAAAATTCCATTTCCATTCAGTATATACCCAATCTCATTATAATTCGTTAAAAATTGATCGAGTTCCGTCCCAGGTGGCCATATTCCAGAATTCCTTTCCAAAATTATTAACGAATCCCATTTTCATTCAACATACCCAATCCCATCATAATCGGTAACCGAAAAATTGAAAATAAAAAGTTGTCCGTTAAATCGAGAGTCCGTTAAGTTGAGGGTTTACTATAAATCGACATAAATTATTTAAAAAGTAACACTGTCTTGTAACCAAAACATCAGTCACAAATAAAGCCGCAGCAAAACAACGTCTAATTGACAAGGGCTCTAATTTTAAGCGGAACATCTCGTATTGTATAGGTAGAAATCTGAAAAAAAATTATCCAACTAAGTTGGTCGTCTGTCCATGTACAGAGATTAAATTTAAAAATGAGCCGTTTAATAAGTTTCTTTCAATTTCAATTTCAATTTCAATTTCAATTTCAATTTCAATTTCAATTTCAATTTCAATTTCAATTTCAATTTCAATTTCAATTTCAATTTCAATTTCAATTTCAATTTCAATTTCAATTTCAATTTCAATTTCAATTTCAATTTCAATTTCAATTTCAATTTCAATTTCAATTTCAATTTCAATTTCAATTTCAATTTCAATTTCAATTTCAATTTCAATTTCAATTTCAATTTCAATTTCAATTTCAATTTCAATTTCAATTTCAATTTCAATTTCAATTTCAATTTCAATTTCAATTTCAATTTCAATTTCAATTTCAATTTCAATTTCAATTTCAATTTCAATTTCAATTTCAATTTCAATTTCAATTTCAATTTCAATTTCAATTTCAATTTCAATTTCAATTTCAATTTCAATTTCAATTTCAATTTCAATTTCAATTTCAATTTCAATTTCAATTTCAATTTCAATTTCAATTTCAATTTCAATTTCAATTTCAATTTCAATTTCAATGTGCAAGTTGCTTGCATGTTACTTGCACCATGTCCAAATTACTTGCGCCATGTGCAAGCTACTTACATCATGTGCAAGTTACTAGCACCATGTGTGAGTGACTCAACGCAAAATTTAACTTGTTTTTATACATAAAAGATCAACGCATCACAGTTCCAATCTTGCTAATGAGATCTTCTTGTATTTGTGCGATTTTACTTTTTGCGAGGTAATAGCAACCCTTATTTCACTCTTCTCATTAGAAGTCAACAGATAAATGACGCTTCCATATGCTGCTCCAGAAACGTCACAAAATGCGTATATTTATTGGATCTGAGTTGGATTATCCAGCGTAATTA
The DNA here is from genome assembly GCA_932526605.1 of Nephrotoma flavescens. NCBI lineage: Eukaryota > Metazoa > Arthropoda > Insecta > Diptera > Tipulidae > Nephrotoma > Nephrotoma flavescens. Next base: position 75,272,391 of record OW052220.1, read on the forward strand.
GACGTCTCAGAATTCGAATGAACTGGATCTGGTACTGAGCGATGTGTGCTTTTATTTTATTTAATGACGTAATTGGGTAATGCATCGTTCCACTATGCATGAAGTTACCATACCTTTTGGAACAAGTTATAAGAAAGAATAACAGTTGCAGTAAGCCATTTTAGTGGATTGTATAGGCTTTAGATGTGGTTTACAGGATCTCGCGTTTGATCACACTATTTGGCTGTTTTCTTGATAAACCTTGAAAGATAATTCGTCTTATACACAATTCTAAATAATGCCTGGAGTTTTAAAGGAAGAGCTGGTTTCAATTAATTTAGGTATGTTTCGGATATCTTCCGGAGTAAACGAGTCTAAAAATTCTGTAGCATTGGAGTTTCATTTAAGTAGACAAAATCCACTCTCTCGTAAAATATGACAATGTTGCTCCTTTAATACTAATATTGCTTCTTCCAAACTATCCGTTCCGGTTAAAAAATCGTATATGTAAAAATCACAGGGTCAGTCTTTGGATATAATTGTTTGAATTTTTACTTACACGGGCGCCATACGACTAATTGGAAGTTGACGTCTTAAGGACTTACTAAGATTTGCGAATACATTTGTTCTGTATCAGCGATGATCGCTATTGGGTGTCGTTAAATTTTAAGAATTATTGTGCACAGTTCATTCTGAATATTTGATCCAATTTTAAGGACGTGATTTACCGAAAGCATATACTTTCCCTTAATGATCTGTCAAACACAACTCTTAATGTTGTGGTGCTATTGGATGGTTTAATGACTGAATGATGTGCTTTTCATCCGTATTTGGTGGTAATAACGTCATGTGTCTAAGTGCTAAATTCTCGATCATGAAACATTTATAAGTCTTTGGAATCCAGGTTTTTTGTAAATGTCCTTATATTTGCAAAAAGTCGTTGTCGTGCTGTAGAACTTATTTGGCTCTTGAACTTTTAAATGGTAGTTTGACGATTAATTATCGGCTACACGAATTAAAAAAGTTTGAATTTAAAAAGTTTTTTTTTTCTGAATTAAAATAAGTGTTTTTAATTCATTTTAAAAATGAATTAAAATCAGAGTTGAAAAAGAAATAAAAAAGTTCGATAAAATGAATTTAAAAAGGCATTTCTTAATTCAGTTTTAAAATGAATTAACATAAGTGTTTATAAAATGAAATAATATAAGCCTCTTTATAAAATGAAAAAAATGCTATTTTCATTAATGAAAATTTTTTGGAATTTAAATTTGAATTTTGCACGTAAAAATTTGGCAATGCAAAATACGGCGTAATTTTACTTTACGTATACATCGGAAAAATCAAGTTAGGAATATAAATTTTGGAAATTTTTAAATGAAGGATTGTTTACTATCAGTTTTTAGGGGGAAGGGATGCTACATTTTTCCGGAAATTTTTTTGATTTTCCGGAAAAATTTTTACTATTTTTATTTTTTCAATATTATTTTTTATTTTTATTAATAATAATTGCTTCGTCAACCTTGCAGACACAGATCAAAGTGTTTCTCTCAAATGTTAAAAGACTTAACTTTCGTATACAATAAATTTTTTTTTAATGTAATTTCAATTCGTTAATACCTTAGAGGATGGGGGCTGCCCCCACCGCCAAACCCCCGCTTTTCCACAATTTGTACAATTCTTAAGTGTCAAACTAAGTAAAAAAAAATTGAAAAAAATTCAAAATTCTCCTGGAAAAATTGAAAAATTTTTTCGGAAAGATTATTTGTAGTGTTGAAAAACTGTTAAGATACAATCAATGTATCCAAATTTTTATAAAGATTACACATTTGTACGTATTTTGAATAGAGTAATACACAATTTTTTTTTTCAAGTTAAAATTTTCCCGGAAAATGGGACAATTTTCCGGAAAAATTTAGCTTCCCCCTCCTAAAAGCTATTGATAAACAATCCTGCATTTAACATTTTTTAAAATTTATACTTCTTACCTGATTTTCCCGATGTAAGTATACGTAAAGTAAACTTTAGCCCAAAATAATGCACATTTCTGAATATTTATTAAAAGTCGCATTAAGATTTTTTAATTTATAAAATGAAATAAAATGTGCCTTTTTTAATTCATTTCGAAAATGAATTAAGGTAGGTGTTTTAAAAATGAAATAGTGTAAGCCTTTGTTAATTCATTTTTGAGTTTTCTCATTTTTCTAAATCGTTTTTTTAAATTCATAATTTTAAGTTAAAAATATGAATTAAAATAAGTAGCAGATGTTCATACAAAAATCAACTTTTTTAATTCAAACTTTTTTAATTCGGTACCCCTTAATTATCCGTTACCATTTTTAGTGGTTGTTCTTTCGTAACTTACAGTCATTTGCAGGTCCATTCAAATTTGATTTGGTTAACGATTTGTCTACTTTAAAAAACCACTTTAGACCGTTATTTTAATCCTCGTTGTATATACATAAATGACAGAATCAGATGTAGCGTGCATGCATTAATAGTTGTCCATGACTGGTTTGTAAATATTCGCGCCAAGTGGAAAACCAAAATTTCTTGGCTTAATCTCGAAAATCTCAGCGCCAAGTAACACATTTATCTTACTTGGTGTATTAAATTCTGATCTGCGAGCACTAAATCTGTAATTGATATAGAAAAATTAACTGGCCGTGCCTGCCTGCTTGTAGTTTTGGCTTATTCATGAAAAAATGGTCATATCGACTTTGCTTTTTGTTTGACTAATAGAGGTTATGACGTCGCATGGGCGCATCATTCGGTTATAAATGATGTTTGAGCACTAGAATATATAACAATGCCTTGAATGGCTGGAAATTTCCGGTACATCCTTTATTATAAATAACTGCCATGTGTAGTACCGTGCTTGTAGAAGAATACCGTATGTTTGATGCAGTATCGTAGTGGCTAATGCTCGGTGGTGGTAATCCACCTTTCGACGTCGAAGGTGACAGTTGTTCATCTGTATTTTAATTAACGAGGATATGACTTGATGATAGCTGATTGAACTTCACGTTAATACTATTCACTGCTTAGGTAACTTTTCTTCAAACAGTTGTGGCAATTCTTCAAACAGTTGTGAAATAGTGGATGTGGTTGTCTACAGATCAAACACTCAAGAGCATGATTGAAATTCTTAGTTAGAAATACTTTATTGGCGAATTTTGCTATGATTTGTTTTATTCATATAGCATCACAGATTTCTAGCGCATCAGATCTTTTATTCAAGTAGTTTATTATGTGATTAAACGTTGAATAGTTCGTCCTTACCGAATCAGATGCCAATATAGCTGCTTGGATTCTGCATCAATTTTTAATTTTTTTTCAGTAAAATATATCATCCGCAGTCTCTAAACTTGAACGTAGAACTTTTCTGGTAGCACTAGTACACGGTTTCTGATCAAGAAATGATTGTATTAGTGTTGAGATATTTGGTGTCATCTTATGGTGGTGATTGCACAATTTTTCCCGTGATTTAAAAAGAAATGTTCTCCATAATCGATCATCAAGGATGCAGCTTCTCGCATTTGAAAACTTTTTTGCATCTGTAATTTATGCACATTTTGTTGTCTTGAAGAGATTATAAAAATTATCAAAATTGTGACTATGAATTTCAGAAGAAAGAATTCTAGAGACGACCATGAAAAAAATGGAACCAGGCTGTTTCTCTCAATTTTTTTTTATATACTATACATTTGTTAATTAAAATCGTTAAAGCAATATCCTTCCAATTTTTCAAATAATATCCACCCAATATCTTCTTGATTAATATGAAATTTTGATGAAGGATTTATTTTGGTACAGTTAAGGTTCTTTTAATAAAATGTAATTATTATGGTCGCTGTGATGAAAAAATGGCGATCTTTATGAAATATGAAATTTGATATGTAAAATGTTAATTAATTTTAATATGGCAAAAATTCAAAATATACGAAATCCCTTGCCTAGTTCTATTTAAAATATAACAGCTTTATTGAAAAATTATTTTAAAGTTCAAATCTGCTTCTAGGGGTTCATTTAAAATTAACGTACCCAATTTAACGATAATTTGTTAAGTAATGGCCCAGTTACATCCAGCATGGTCGAACTCTAGAATGGGCTGTGAACGATTCATGAAATATTCGAAAATCGAAATTCCAAAAACAAAAATTTCAATTAAACAAATTACAAAAAAACAAAATTTCTATACAAAATGCAAAATTTCAAAATTCCTATATAAAAAATTCCAAAATAATTTTCATCTTATGTCCATAACATAAGGGCGCCCTGTCATATTTCCATGGGCTTAAGATGGATTTTTTTTTATAATTTTATTAAGTTTTAACGAAAGATTTATTGTAATGTGGTAACCTTTTCATTTATGACTGTACCATAAACAAGTTGGTAATTATGTGTAGATATGTTTGTAGAGGAAAGGTTTGAAAAATAGTAAAACTGACCTAAATTCTTAAACCACACTTAAAAATAAAATTTAAAATTCAATATTCCAATTTTTTGCATGAATTCTTATTAATATAATTAAGCTATTTAAATTATATTAATTTTATTTAATTGTTACAAAAAATTAAAACACAGCATCCACATGATTACTTCCGTTACCAGATTGAATACCGCTAGTTGCAATTCTACATACAGAGTTGGGATTTTATTAGGATGCCGGAGATTTCCAAAATTAATAATAAATTAGTATAGTGGAACAGCTTTACCATATTACAATACATCGTTGATTAATATTTAATCGTATATTTTTTAATTATAAATTATAATAAAAATTTTGTAAATTGTAATTTCGTAAAAAATAAATAGATTTTGGATTTTTTTTGACTTTCAAAACTTTATTCAAAATTCAAGTTAAAATTTCAATTTTGCGTACCAAATTTCACATCTTGAGCATGGCCTAATTCCAAAAATTCTTGAAAAATTCATGATAAAACGTAAATCACGTCCCACAATCCAAATTTACAAGAGTCGGTGGGCGGCCGAGTGCTTCATCCAGAATCCCGCTTTTTGGCGTAGTTTTCTAAGAATTCACTTAAAGCGGAATTTTTAAAAACAGGACTTTAAAAAGCGGAATTTTAGTAATTTGAGAAATTCAAGCTTTCGTACCAAACTCGCTTTGTTGTGAATGCACTCGTGTTTTGATCTTCAACATCAATAATGCAGTTTTTATGCTGATAAATGTATATCCCAAAAATTCTAGGTTTGTGTGATCCGTATGAACAAAATTATAATCCCAGTTTACTTTGTAAATTAAATTTGACTGCTTACTGAATAGTAATGTGCGTTTAAGTTAAGAAAAATCACAACCGTTAAAGCTAATGGATTACACAAGCGCTATTCAAAATAATTCTAAGTCAAACGCTTGATTTTTCAGAAGTCGCTTTTTCTACATAAACAGGGAGGTCACGTGGAACAAATGTAAGTTGTGATCAATTGATATCGAAATTTTTGAAGCATTGTTTAAACATATACCATATTCAGAGTTATTTTGTTTAAGTGGATGGTTCATAGTATTATTGATAAGAGTTACCGACAATTTTAAAATTATAATTTTTGAACAACTGTTTTATTTTTTCAGACTAATGTTGCATATATACTGCGTTATTGCTTAAAAAATTTTGATCCAAAATATAGATTGGAAATTTAGATATTTGTTACCCAACTATCATTATGATACCATTAAAATAAAATTTTACCATCAGATTTAAGGATCAAAATTATATGTAGAAAGCCAATTTGTTATTTACTTCATTTAGTAAATAAAATTTTATCTTATTTATGTTTTAATTTTCTCTAAATTTCGGCCACACTAGAGCAACAAGTTTTTCGTTCAAGCAACTACTTTACACCTACGGCTTCCGACAAATTGGCAGATCATACGTGAACTTGTTACTAAATAGTTTGAAGAGTAGAGCATTTATAGGATTTAAATAACGATAAAAAAAATCGGATAAAATTTCACGACTTCGCGGTTTTTCCACGTTTAAAATATTTTTTATTATTTACCAACCAATATAACAAAACCATCGCCGCTAAACCCAAAAGGATTTTTTTCGTTAGGACCTTAAAATCAAAAATATGATCGTATTTTACCATTTTTCATTATTATTCGTTTGAAAATCAATTGTTGTAGTTGTGTTTATTACAAGATTAAATATAGAAATACATTTAAAATAAAAATCCATCATTTAACAATCAAATTTTACAAAAAAAAAACAAAAAAATACATTGGTATGTACAAAGTAGAAGCAAAAATAAAAATTACATAAGAAAGCACGAAAGCACATCATCGTCTAAAGTGCTTTGTAGGCAAAAAAAAAAAAAAAAACAAAAAAAAAAATTAAACGTTTGATTCGCATAAAAACGAAAACGCACGTAATGTTTGATAAACGCCGTGAATTTGTACAAACATAAATTTCGTACCAAAAAAAAATACAAATCAATATAAAGCAGACTTCCTTCCTAAAAATACTGACAACAACAAAATATTGATAGAAATTTTCCGATTCCAAAACAATTTTTTTTTGTGTGCTGTTTTTCCTAATTTTCATATTTCCTCTATATAACAGCATGCGTCCCCCGTTCCTTTGGCATCACCCTCATTTAGTATTTGTTATTATTTCATTCCTAATAATATATTTTCCACTGTCTAACCCTCCACTCCTCATTCCTATGTGTATGAGTATATATAATTTTCCTGTTTACATTTTATCTTCCACTTTGCTTTTCGTTGAATTTTATTTTTCCAATATTTTTCATTTATTTAAAAATGAAACGAGAAAAAAAACGAAAAATTAATCAGGAAAATAAAATAAATGAAAACTAAAATGATTGATTTCCACTTTTCAATTTTCGTGTTTTTCTATTTAATATTTTTTTTTTTAATATTATTTATTTTTCATTATTATTATTGTTATTAAAGGAAATGTGTTAGGTATTTACCAACACAAATAAATTAATACGGCGTTTTTCACGTCTTTTCTAATGCTTTTCTGTTTAACAATAAGATTAGTCATTTGTAAAATAACAATCGGTCTTAAGTTATAATTCTAAATAAACCGATTAAAGGTATTTATAAATTGTGTTTTATTGTGCGAGTATTTGTTCAAACATGTATACCTGTATAAGGTATTTGAATTATGTAAAGTGGATCGATTTCTTTTAATTTTGGTAAAATTTGTGTTTACATTCCATTGGACACGTGCGTCTTTCTAAACTGATGCCTTAAATTTTTTTAATGGGGAATATTTAAAAAATGTATGTGTGTTGGTTTGTTCAGGAGTATGGAATAGACAACCCACTTATTAGCCTACAAATATTTTGGCAAAATTCGTGTTATTAAATCCAAAAAAATATTATTTGCAGATACTATGTATTTATTAATTGCGTCATTATTCCTTGTACATACAATTCGAACATGACGAATGTGAAGAAAATGCTAATCTTTGTGTATGCTAATCTTAATTGTGTTTGTGTTAGTGATATTACCTTCGTAAGACGGAACGTTATCGAAAGTTAGAGTTTTCATGGATGCAATTATTAAACCCTATTACAATTAATTGAACAATATAAAACTACTCTGTCTCGAATAGTCACATGCATGTTTAATTTTATATTTAAAATTCTCAAAAAACGATCATTGCACTGCTGATTATAACACTTACTGTACAAATTTGCCTTAATTGAGGAAATGCAAAGCAAATAATTTAAAAATTATCTTATGATAAATGACACAGAAAAAAACATGTTTCATTTCCCCATTCAGGGGCGGGAACAGTTTATAGGATTTGGTATTATGAACAAATATAATAAAAATTATTAAACCAACAGAGATATCCGTAGAGATCTTAGTACATACTTCAGGCAAATGTGGTGTTAGTTGGCGACCATTTCAGTTAGAAAATATATTCAGTTAAAATTTTGTAGAGTGATCGAATATAATAGAAAATCTTAGGCCAACTAAGATATCACAAGAGATCTAAACACAACTTCAGGTACAAGGGGTGTTAGTTGGGGACCATGTCAGAAAATTATCCAGATGCTCACCATCCAGAGGGTGATAGTTAATCAAACATTATATTATGACCAAATATAATAAAAATACGCAGGCTAACTGAGATATCCCTAGAGACCTTAACGCAACCTCTGGGTGCAGTTAATAAAATTTTGTTTTGTTGCCAAATATAATAAAAAATCTTAGGCTAACTTATATATATATCTAGAGATCTAAACACAACCGCAGGTATATAGGGTGTTAGTTGGGGACCATGCCAAGTACAAAATACCCGTATACTAATGGAACAACCAAATTTTGTGAGCTTTTGGCAATTACGCCATCATCAGGTTTTGTTGCATTTTTTACCTTGTTAAAGTTAGCCGAAAGATTCCAGCCGAAACATAATGCAGATAGTGTCTTGACTATTTTTAAACACTCTTTATACTCTCGCTCCTATCGATTTTTAAATTCCTATAAACTGAAATAATTTCTCCTTCACCCGAATGATAAAATTCGATCCTAAATTCTCCTAAATTCGAGTTCATGACTGATTTTTGCTGTATTCAAGACACTATCTGCATTATCTTTCGGCTGGAAACTTTCGGCTAACTTTAACAGTATGCATTTTTTACCAATTTAAAAATACATTAATTGAATGTTAAAAAATCCCATTGCAAGAAAAAAAACGCAAAATACTTTAGCACTTTACTTTAGTAGCAAGTATAGTATAAAAGATTTTTTTGAATTGCAGTTCGTCAAATTAATATTTGTTTTGTTTTTCAATTCAATTATCGACGTTTTTCTCACAATAAAATATTTTAACATTCAATTTATGTATTTTAAATTTACAAAAAAAAACAACTATTGCCGAAAGCTCGCAAAATTTAGTTTTTTAATTAGTAAAAGTTTATTTGTCTGTCTTATTAATGAAATTTTCTGTTTTTTAGAATTTTACTTTTGATATCAATCTAAAAACACGTCTTGTCAAATTCAGATATTGTAAGTTATTAATGAGAATTTTCTATTTCGAAAATAACACATACTCTTTCGATTTTACGATTGCATTGTTGTTGCCTTTTTGTGTATTTCGTTGACAAAATTTTGAAAAAAAACGGACGAATTTTTTTAGTTACCCTGTGCGTTCTTGAGTGAGTCAGTCCAAAGACATAGTTGAGCTGAAGCCTTGGTATCGCCAGTGATTGTCGCCTATTAGGTTAGGTTTCAGTGGTTTACACTTAGGCCATTTTTTGGCCCATTGTGATACCACGCATTCATGCTACATCATTAACCCATTCCCCTATTCACCTACTCACACAACTACAGTATACCACCTGCACATTGCAAGCACCATGTCAACCTGAACATTGACATGGACGGTGGGTCGGCGTTGAATTCTGCACGCCATCAGAGGGTCTTAGTTGTGTTTATTAACATCACCGATTGTAATCGATGCTGAAAATTCGATTTGCATCTAGCCTCTGATGGGATTCGAACCCAGTACCTCCCGGTTCAAGTGCCGAAGCTTTAACCACTGCACCACTTGTCCGGTCGCCTATTAATTATTAGTTGAAAAAATATTTCTGCTCTGAAAGCATATCAATTGTACCGGGTCAATGGTCATTAGATCGGCTAATTGAATTAATGTTGGAATATATCGATATGTCAGCGGTGGAGCATTTAATTCACAGCTGTGATTAACCAAAGTTAATGGAACTTGTTTAAAAACAAACAATGATGTGTTGTATTTGGATGTGTATTTGAATTTGGAACTGAATGGAGGATTTGATGATTTTCTCGTTGTCAATTTTGAGAGAACGGTATGAATTATATGAAATTTATGGTGCGTTTCAGATTGTGGTAGTCTTTCGAAATTTCATTTTTAGAGTTATAATATAGAAAAAATATTTTTGGTCAACCTGTGCGTTCTCGTGCGAGTCAGTGGCATAGACGTATATAATATATATTACTTTCGGTCTTTCTGAAGTTAACTGCCAAATGTTTCAAATAATGTTAATGGAATAAAAGTTAAATTTGTTCCGCTTTATACAGGTATTATTTTGATACGTACCAACGCATATACATGTTTAGCATAGTTTAGTGTTGCTTTCTATACATGTGAAGTGTTTGCAAATTTTTTTACTGGCATACTTTTTAAATAATTTTTTTACTGGTATAATTTTTTTACTGGTAGACTGCGTACATGACATCGGGAGTTCGTTCTAAAAAAATATCGTACTGAATGTATTAAAACAACAACACGAGTATGGAACGTAGAAATTAAGCATTAAGGCGGTGCATAAAGCATTTCACGAAATTTCATTGGTTTTAAGTTCGGAAGCGACTATGATGCTTTTTAAGTTCTAAGGCAAGTATGTAGCATAAAGCTTAATTCAGTCTTAAGTCGCATTTTGGCGTCAATAAATCCGCGAAACTTTTTTAAACACGTTTTTTAAACCTTCTGCCACTACTAAAGTGGTTCACCTTCTGTTTTTAACAACAACAACATTTATTATGTTGTATTTAAACAACGACAATTGTCCGAGCCCACTATGATTTTAAAAAGCATTAATATTAAAATAAGAGCTTTAAATGAAGGAGAATCTTTTATCGAGGTACTATAAAAATCTTGGTAATGTGAAAATTTTTGAACATAAATTTATGAATATAAAATTAAACAAATCATCTAAATTTGAATTTTACGTTTTAATAAAATATTTGAAAATCAGCCATCATAGTGTAGTATTTAATTATTAAATTTAAACTAGAGAGGAGCATAAAGCTGCCGCCGATTTCTCTTACATCCAAATTTAAATTTAGTTTTATAAAAATTTTGCTTCTTTAGTAAATTCTGGTTCCATGCATTTATAACAAAATTGTAAAAATTTAAGACAAAACATAAGCTAAAACGAGATTTTATGAATTACCATGTAGAAACAATATTTATAAAAAAAATTTTCATCAAAATTTATTTATTGGAAATGTATACAACATCGTTGACATTGTTGATTTCCTTAATTTAATATTATTACAAAAAACAACAAAACGTAAAAAACTTCAATTTTATGCGATGCAAAACCGAGCGAATACCAAAATCCGTTTACAGATGTCTCTATAATAAATTTACTTGAAATTACGGAAAAGAAATCTTTAATATAACAATTTAACATAATTAAAAGAACTCAAAACAATTATAATTTTTATTTATAGTGCGGTTGGCGTAAATAAAACTTTTCGTCGCAAAATATTCAGCATCATATACTAGCTGCGCAAAGTTTTTGTTTTTTTCTTCATAATCCATTCTCAGTTCCACGAGATCTTTGTAATATATTGAACCAGGCAAAATACATAATGAATTATTAAATTTTCAAAAAAAAAACATTTTGGTTTTAAAATATTAAATTTTTCTCGCTATTGTTTTTAAAATTCATCCTTAGCGACATCTTTTGATCAGCTTAGTAATTGCGGAAAGCTTTTTTAAAAAAATATTAATATTTTTATTTTATGAAGCTCTGCTTTGTTTATACTACAGGATGAAAATATATAGCCATCGAATTTGTTGCGATGAAAATAAAATTTTGAATAAGACGGGACGAAAAAACAGTTTCCAAAGATTGTTCATTAACAGTTTTGAAATAGAATCGAAAACTCAATAACCTCCATATTACATTGTTACTCCAAAAGCATTTTTTAACAAACGTTTGTTTTGGAAAAATAATACTGAAATTTTAGATGGAACACTCTATACCAATTTCTTATTCTCTTTACACATACACATATAAATAAATTCTCGTTTCTACAAAAGAAAATTATGTTAGACTAATTTAAATTTGTTTGCGTTAACTCGACATAATATAACTTAATTTTAAAATATGCTTTTTCTGAATATTGATTTAACCATTCAAATTAAAAATTTAATTTATGTTTTTATGTAGAAAAAGCATAGCATTTATGTTTTTATGTGAAAAAGCTTCTAAAAAAATATGAAAATACACTGAATGTTATGAAAAAGAACAAAAAGCTTCTCTTCTTTGGAAAGCTCATGAAAAAAATAAAGTGAATGAATGTTATGGCTCTTATTATTAGAAGGCTCTGCTAATGTTTTAAAGTATTCAAATTTTGATTATCTAGGGTTCAAAAGTATTATTAATGGTATAGTTTATCGTAATGATGCGATTTAGTCAACGGGAACTGTTATTAAAAACAACGACTATTTTGCTAATAACATAATTTTACAACGATATGTTTAAAATTTTGTGCCTTAATATTAATTTTAATATTTACTTGCTATGAGGTATCCTTTATGGTTTATTTTTGCGTAACGAACTGTTTTTGGTAAGAACAACGTTGATGAAAAAAAACAATGACTGTCGTTATAAAACATTATTTCAAATGTGTTATCTTTAAATGAGTTCGTCTAAATCTTCAGTTGAATTATTTTGTATAAATTTTTAAATATTTGGAGGTTAGTCTAGTATTAATAACAACTTATTTTTGCGTAATGGCGTAATTATGACAATATTAACAATCGCTGAAAACAACGAATATTGGAATAAAAACTACGTTTCACAAACACTTAAAATTTTTGTTTTGAATAATAATTTGAACTATTTTAACTCAAATTTTGATTACTTAGAGGTTCGTCAGTATCAGTAATGACTTTTTGATAACACCAATTTTTGGTGAAAATAACAACTACTCGTATTATATAAAAAAAATCAACGATTTGCTCAAAATCACGATTGAATTAAAGTCAGCAATTGTACTACCTCTTCATAAAATGGTTCCAGATGCGATTTAAATAATTACCGGCCGATCGCATTACAACCAGTTTTGTTAAAAATAATGGAGAAAATTATTAAATTTAGAATGGTGGTATTTTTAGAGAAGCATGGTATTATAAGTTGTTATCAGCAAGGTTTTCGCAATGGGTTTTCCACTGAGTCTGCTTTAATTGAATTTTTAAATGGCGTGCATGGATCGCTAAATAATTCCGACTCTTGCGCTGGGCTTATTTTAGACATACAAAAGCCTTTGACATGGTTGATCATAATCTTCTGTTGCTTAAGCTTTCTAAAATCGGTTTCAGAGGAAACATTAATAATTGGTTTAAATCATATATTGCAAATCGAAATCATGTTGTTAAGGTGAATGGAACTATGAGCTGTCCTTATGTTTTAAATATTGGTGTTCCTCAAGGTTCCGTCTTGGGACCCCTTTCATTTTTGATTTACATAAACTCAATTTTTAGTACAAATTTGGCAGGCACGATTGTTGCCTTTGCAGATGATATGAGCTTATGTTATCGTGGGTCCTCACAAACTGATGTTTGCCGTTTTAAGGAAATGGTTTGCCCAGCATTTCTTAATTTTAAGTGAAAAACTAAGATTATGCATTTTAGTTTGATTGGCAGTATTTTACATTCACCGTTAACGTATCATTCCAGTTTTTGTAATGCCGTTAATTGCTCCAGCTCGTGCATTTCCATTGAAGCTGTTGAGAGTTTCAAGTATCTTGGAATTATTGTTGATTGTAATCTGAGTTGGAAGCATCATGTCGATAAATTAAAAAAGTCTCTCAGCAATTCATTACGAACCTTATATCTATTAAGACCTGTAGCTCTTAAATCGGTATTGCTAAAATTCTACTATGCCTGCATTAACTCTAGGCTCGAATATGCTTTATCGTGTTGGGGTGGTTGCTATCATTATTGTTCAGAAATATGCTATTCGTATCATGTGTTTTAAGTCTTCGCGGGTTTCTGCATGGCCATTATTTTTGAGTTTTAAAGTTTTACCATTACAACATCTATATGTTTATAAGGTTTTACGTTTATTTTATTTGCGAAGTGGGCACCGATTATTGAGATCAAATGTGCGATACAACATTAGGAACAATGATCAGTTCTTATTTGTTGTTCCACATTTTTTTAGTGAACATTGTAGAAAATATTTTTTGGTAACTGCTCCTTCCTTATTTAACCAACTTCCACTTAGCATACGGCAACAAATAAATCCAAAATCATTTCTCAAATTACTTAAAGTTTGGCTTTTTGAGCACCCTAATATCGATTTCTTATTTAGAGTTTTAGTCTGATGCAGTTTAATTTTAATTTAAGTTTCAATTGTTTATATTTTTTATATTTTTTTTTGTTAGCCTGCGTGCTTTAATTAAAAAAAAAAAAAATTTGGTTGGTTTGCTATGGTTGTCTCGAGAATTTTTCACAATTTAAAAAAAAACCGCTAACAATTTTGAGCGCACTTTTGAATTGTATTGGATCAAAACTAACAAATAAACAGCATACCTTTGAAAAATTTAGGGGTCCGGGTGGTTTAGTAAATAAAAATTGTATCGAGGCCAATTTGCGTATCGAATTGTTTTTCCGAGCATATTTCATAACTTTAGACATCGCTATCAATTATTAAGCGCACTTTTGAGTTGATCTGGATCAAAACCAACAGATAAACACCATTTTATCGAAAAATCTAGGTGCTTTAGATGTTTCAATAAATAAAATGTGAGAATTTGAGTATATAGACATGTTTTTCCTGTGGCACTATTCTGTTACTTCCCCGGGAATATTGAAGTGGGGAAAGAATTTATTGTAATGTAATTTCTATTTAAACTATTTTTTTCTAGCATACTGATGTAAAAAGCGTGTTAATTTTTTTGAAAACAAAATTAAACTTGGAATAATTTTCCCTACTAATTTACATATTTATAGATATTTACAACAAACTTTTCTCCTCAGTAGGCCGGAATAGCAGGTTTTCCGAAATTAAAACACATGTTCTGAAAAACTAACGCAAATTGATCTCTTTACAAATTTTATATAATAAAACAAATTTAAATAATTTCGATAAAATATATGAAATGTATGACACATATATGAAATATATGAAACATATGAAGAAAAAATTTCCATATTAAATTAAGTTTTTATTTAGGATGCTTGCCACCGGGAGTTGATTTTCTATTTTGATTTTCATGTTCACGTAAAAAATTATAATTGTGAAATTCTACTAACCAAAAGCCGTCAAGAAAATTTGATGTACTCGTATATCAACAAATTTGTTCTATTTGACAGAAAAAATTAATTTTGATTATATTTACATCAGTTTTAAAAATGTACAATGCATTTTCTCGTAACTTTTTTTCGTGGACTAATTCCAAAATAGAAACGTCAATTGGCGTTTTTTGGTCAAATTTTGTTTTTTTTGTTCTGTTTGAATCATAACTTTTACATTGTTTTGGAAAAGTAAATAAAATTTCACATTACAAATAAGATAAAATGAACAAATAAGTTGGATTCTCGATAACTAGCAGCAGCAAAACTAATTTTTTATGCAACAAAGTGAAGGAAATTTTTTGTCATTCACCCTTATTGTGATTGTCGTCTCGATCGACAATCGATTCGTCTGTGCCGTGTCGTGACAATTTCTATTTGGTATTGCGTTAAAAAATCGAAACGACTTATTAGTATTGCAACGCTTAAATTGAATAAATTTTTAATATTGTAAATCATTTGTGAATTTTTTTTGTAAGGAATTGTGTCAAAATTGAAGTTTACATAAAATTCTAACCTCAAATAACATTGTTTGAAACCTTAAGTGAAAAATAAATCAATTGAATTTTTTTTTTTAAATATTAGCTGTGTCGAGTTATTTTTTGGAGAGGAGAAGGAGAATGATTCTTGTAGATTTCTAGAATTAAAATGGGAGCTAAAAGTACTAAAAGTACTAATTAAAAGTACTAATGGACTTGTCTAATCCTCTAGAATTACATGAAAATACGTAAGTATACAGTAAACGAGTATGTATTTTACTAGTAATAAACATACAAAATAAATCTAGTTTTAGACAGTTTTTCCGATTTTCAAAAGAATGTTTCCTACAATTATTAACAGAAATTGATCCACATATGATATAGTGATGGAACGGCTATCATCGCAGTATCTAACATTCTAAAGGTTGCTGCTCTGTTGCGGTTAATCGCCAAAGGTGGTTACCAACAAGAAACTTGTAATGATTTTAAGATTGCTATGGCACAGCCAACTTTCTCTCTGATGTTACATTGAATCGTAACTATATTGGAGAAGCATATATGTTCCAAATAGATTAAATTCTAAAATTATATTAAAATCTTAAATTATATTTTTTTTTATAAATCAACGATCCCCGGCATAATTGGATGTGTTGACGGTACACACATCACGACACGACTAAGGGAATAAGGCCGTTAATATTTATACACAAAATCCTTACTTAATATGTTATTACAGGTGATGCGGGCTATCCGCTGAAGCCGTTCCTCATGACCCCAGTTCGCGATCCTGACTCGAATACACCAGAGTCACGGTATAACGACAGCCATTCTAGAGGTTGAAATATAATTGGAAGAACTATTAGTGTATTGAAGAATCGGTTCAGGTGCTTATTGAATGCAAGGCAATTGCATTACAAACCACAAAAAGTCACACAAATCACAAATAAATGTGCAGCTCTACACAATATGTGTATAACATACAAGGTTGGTGAGATAGATGATGAGTGCCAGAGGATAGCGGTAGCTCAAATGATCCTGGAAATGAATTTTACGATGACTGTGAAATTAAGACTTCAAACGATACTGTCACAATTAGAAGCATAATAATCACAACATTTCAATAAAAATAGACAAATCTATATTTCATTATAATAAAGCTAAACATAAGGAATTTATTTCAAGGTACTTCTATCACATGTTTTTGGATTTTAATTTAATTCATCTGTTGAGTTTTCAATTGCTGCTTTTGGAGTTCCAGAATTTTCAGTTTTACTCGAAATTTTTGGATATTTGTTTTTTCTGGATATTTGGCTTTGATCTAGTTATTTTATGTAGACTTCTATTTTTTGTTTTTTATATTCTGTCGTGGTTTTCATTATACTTAATTTATCCTTTTTTAAATATCGCGTGTTTTCTTCCAAATTTTTCAATATATTTTCTTGTGTTATGGTTTGTTTTTTTTAAAGTTCAAACCGTTTTGAATTCAAATCTTGAACAATTTTTTTTGATAATTTTCGTTTATTTCTCGAAGAAGAGGGAACCGCTTCAACAATTGTTGCATCTTCCACCTGAACAGTGGTGTTTGTTTCATAATTGGGTTCATCGTCGTCAATTTCGTATCCCCCACATTCGCGACCAGATGGATTAACTACTATTTTAAAATTTAGTAAATCTATAATATCCTCCTCTACAGCCGAGAAGCTCAATGTTCTGTTTTTACCCTCCACCTGTAGCATTTAACTATTGTTTATTACGAGCCAATTTTTTTCTAATTTTAAATTTTAAATCGGTCCATACCTAAGAAATTCAAATTTTTAATATATACATACTTATATACTTGTTACCCGATGAACTAACTTTTAGCCATCCATCTGCATCTCGTGTTGGTGGCACAAAACGGTTCATTTCTCACTGAGAAAAATTTTGGTTTGTAAAATTAAAAAACAAAGTTTTTAATTTGTAAAATTTACAAATTTTTTTGAATTAAAGGGTATTTTTTTGAAATTAAATGAGATTTTTACAAACTAATAAATAGTTTTTTTTATTTTAATAAGATATTTTATAAAATGATTTATAAAATACTTTTTAAATTCAAAAAGTTTATTTATTTAAACAAAATAATTAATTTCAAAAGAAGAGTTGTAGAATTTTAAAACAATTTTTTTGATATTAATGACAACTTTTGAAAATGTTTATATTTATTGGTTTGCCAGAAATCCCGTTGTTTTATTTTTCAATTCGTGTATATTTTATATAATTCGCCAAATCTATATGTTCTTGTGTTATACTAAAGGTATGAAGGTTTGCATTTTTTGCAGCTTGGTTTTGTTCGTTGCAACCTGATGAGCAGACCAAACTACCGAAACCAAACTACCAAGAAAGAACTTGTGGGAGTTCTCATTATAATTTTTAAGGGTTGTGTGTATTTTGACACCATGACCCTGGGGGTTAAAAATTGGGGAGGGGAAGTTTATTTTCTACTTATTGTGTTGTGGTAGATATATTATGTGATGCTTATGACCTCTTTGTTTTTACTGGCTTGAACAGTCTCAATTCGCAAACATTATGATTGTCATTGTATTTGTATAGTGTATTACGGATTACTTTGATTTAATAAAATTGTGTGGCATTTGTTAAAAAATAATCCGAAATTTTGGGTTATTCTGGATAATAGTAGCCAGATAGTGTTTTTAATCAAGGTGAGGTTACCAAGACTTTGGGGAGGTTTGGTTTCGAACTAATGAAGCATTGAATTTTTTGTATTTAAAAAATTTGGTCGTCTCATCAGACTGCAGTGACCAAACTACAAAATTTTTGAAAATACTTTGAACTAATCAAAGTATAATCACAATGCCTTAGCGAATTTTAATGATTCGCTACGCAATTTTCAACCCATTCGTAACCTCGAATTTTATTGTATTTAACGCATACATGCGATTTCTATATGAAATTTTGGGTTATTCTGGATAATAGCCAGATAGTGTTTTTAATCAAGGTGAAATCGCCTTTGTTTGTTATTATAGCCCTCACTTGTTTTTATATTTTAACATTTATTATACTTACATTTTAGAAAATATGAACACAAGGAGTCGTACGTAAAAATTGCATCGACAAAAAATGACAGATCGATAGACAAATGACGGTTGATATCAACATTCACAATCGTGATTTTGTGAATCGACATCATATCGATGTCGGTTCGACAATCACAATAAGGGTGATTGTTGCGAATAATTGTGGTTTATGTTTGTTTTATACAATTTTTTGTGTTCTGAGATTCTTGCTTAATAGTCGTTTAAGTTTTAAAATATCCAGTCAATCGATTTTCGATTGCAGAACAACAAGAACGATAAAGAATTGCACTTCCGGAACTCCAGACTACATGTGATTTTCTGGAGTGAAACTATGTCATGATAAAGATTAAATAAAAGTTTATATTATAAATATAAAATCGTGAATATAAAAGAGTACCAAAATATTTTTAATTTGCCAAATCGTGTGTTGGTTAGTACTGAGGTTCTTTCGACGGATGGGGATCAAATCTGAAACAATTAAGTAAAAATTTAGAATATATATGTACGCTAATAAAAAAACTTCGACTCTGTTAACCCGAGCGAAAGCGGGAAGAGTCCGCGAAAAATTATTAAAAAAAATATGGAAGATCTAGATAATAGTACAACCCTTTTGAAAAAAATTAAACAAAAGAAGGACGCTAACTTTCAAAATCAATCGAATAAGTCGAATCAAGGAAATACTGAAAATTACCTGAATTTTTAAAAACGCCTAAGGTAAAGAGTACCATGGTCGATGGCTATGTAAAAATTCGGACAACCAAAGACGAAGCTATTATAAAACAGCACAACCAATGTTTTACAACACTGAATGAGGCACAAAAGTAGGAAATGAAACGAGGAAAAAGACGAATTCAATAAGACGTATTTAATAGAATCAAGAAAAAGTTTTGATATTAAACACTCGGCGGTCCATCGATTTCACTAGGAGATGGTAAGAGTGCTAGCTCGCGGAGTGTTTGTTAAACACCGCACTTACAAGCCCTACAATATGAAAAATACAATTGAAACCGAATTTAAAGTTGAAGTGTGGTGCTTATGGTAAACTGGTACAAATGTATAATAAGCGATATTCTAATTATTATTACAATAGACGGTAAATAATTTCAAAATTGTGTTTTCAGAAGAATGGATTCGGAAAATATCAAAAAAATCTTGGCATATCATTCTCGTGCTGAATTCTTAGGTAATATTGAATTGATTGCCAAAAGTTATGGGCACAGTATAACGGCCCAGATTCTAATTTTACCAATCAGGTCAGATGAGAGAGTTCATCTGAAAATGCTTTTGTCGATGTCGAAGGAAGTGAAAGCCAATTATCTGCTGTATCTGCTAATTTACAACAACTGGGGCCTCCGATCATTCATCCACTTCAGAAGTGAAGCAAGGTCGGGGTCACCCACGAAAACATCGTGAACCCGGTGAAGAGAAAACTAAACATATATGGTAGATATTTTGTTACCGTTTTAAAAAATTTCATTTTCATTTTTCCAAAATTTTGGGTTGTAAAACATGGTTGTGGTCGTCTCTGGTCGTGCTCTATCATCAAGTTCGAAATCGTGATTGAATTAATCTCCGGAGGTGTTTTTTTGTATTGGTTACTATGCGATCTGTTTTGGGGTTTAAGGCTCACCCTGCTCTTCCGCGGTTAAGCTTATTTACGTCCTTAGTTTACGCCTTCCGGCCAACTCGAGGACGTATGGCTATAGGACCGATTTCAGACCATCTGCACATTGCAAGCTCCATGCCAGCCTATACTAACATGGAAGATGGGTTGGCCCATTAGTTTTGCACATCGACAAGGGGTTATAGATGTGTTACATTTCACCACAGATCGTAATCTGTTCGTCGGGAACGTCGGGATTCGAACCCGGTACCTCCCGATCCAAACGCCAAAGCTTTAACCACTGTGCCATTTGGTCCTCCGGAGGTGTTGATTTGTCATCAACTTTAACCAATGTCAAAATCGAAAAATTTTGAAACAATTCAACATTGAAACCAGTACAAAAAGTATTACAAAGTCGTATAGTCTGTGGATCTGTTCGTGCTCCAAAACTACAACAATTTGCAAAAAATTCTTTAGAGGTAAATATTTTTTCTTTTTTTCAACGGAATCATTACTTTTCTCATGACACGTATATTCGAATATCGGGAATTCCCACGAAGAACGGGTTGCCATACTCGCTCAACAGGTAGATATAGGAGTCCATAACTTATATAGGTCAACAAATTTCCAGACATTTTAAACCCTAAGGCTGGAGAATTGTTCTACTTTATACTTTTAATTTATTATTAAAACAGCTCGTGCTTGTGTGAATACATTTTGATAGTAAACAATTAAAATTTACTCGAATTACAGCTGAAAACATGCTTACATAAAAAAAATTAAGTCAAATTTTCTACGACTATTTTAAATACGTCAACAATACAGTTTTTCTACATAAAAAGGTCAAAAATAACAAAATATTTCTACTGAATGTTTCTACCAATGCATATAAAGGAGGTCGATAATGCAGTTTTTCTGCTGAATTTTTCTTCTATCTTCAGTAGCACCCAAATAAGCCACATTCAACGTTTTATTACGAGAAAAAAAATTTCGATACTAAACTATTTTGACTTAAAGTTTTTCTAAAATAACCATTCCACCCGTTCATCTAATAAATAGTTGGCGTTTCCAGAAAGCTAATGAAATTTGTATAAGCTCCCTGAGTCCCTGCGACTATATATAATACCTCCTAAGGCGATTACCTGAGTTATTAATAATATATTTCGTCCTTTGAATCTTAGATGGATCATTACTCTGTTAAAAGCTTTATTTACTACAACAACCGGGCCCTCAGATTTTTCAATAAAATATCGTTTATTTGTTAGTTTTCATCCATACTCTCTTAAAATTGCGCTTATTATTTGATAGTAGGTTTTCTGTAATTAGGAAAAATGACTATTGGATAATACTCGAAAATACTTTATTATTTACTTAACCCTTATGTGAGTGACAAGGTACCCGGGTACCTTTTGCACATTTAAACGTCTAGCTTTGTATGTTCCAGTCATAATAAAAAGTTTTAATTTTATAAGAACTTCTAGTTCAATTGATAGATTACAATTACACTTAAAAAATGAGAATTTTTACAACTTGGACGAACGTGAGAGCAAAAAGTAGTTTAGTTATACGAATTCGAGTAACAAAGGTACCCGGCTACCTTTATACATTTTACACTATATTTGAAAGAAATAGTATGGA
The DNA here is from genome assembly GCA_932526605.1 of Nephrotoma flavescens. Lineage (NCBI taxonomy): Eukaryota > Metazoa > Arthropoda > Insecta > Diptera > Tipulidae > Nephrotoma > Nephrotoma flavescens. Next base: position 75,294,232 of record OW052220.1, read on the forward strand.
AATATTTTATAGTTTTGTGTTATAATGTCAATGTATTTTATTGTTTGTATTTCTGTTTATTTATTTATTTCAAAAAAACTAAACAAACATTTTTTTATTACTATCGATAATTTTTTTCACTTATGTGACACGTTGGATTATTCACGTACTTTTACCGAATGTTTTTCGAAAACTGACATGTTGCGGCTAATGGAAAACTGTTTTCAGTTTATGTAGTTTAAGAAAAATCCGTTATAAATTTCATAGTTGCAAAAAAAAGATTGAAAAAAATTAGTTTCCAGAAAAATTGCACTTAAGGTACCCGGGTCGTTAGTCACTCAAATTAAGATATTTTTTCTTCACTCACATGAGGGCTATTAAACTTATTTTTATTATATTTTTATACTAAGCAGGGTACTCGTAAAGGATATAATTTAGCATTGAAGAGATTAGGCAGGATATCGAATTTCAGATAGTCATTGCAATAAATTTTAAATTATTTGTTGTTATGTGTTATTTAGAAATTGTTCGATATTTTAAAGTAGGCATTGAGAAAATTTTTTGATAAATTTTAAACAGTTTTTCAAAATTGAAAATATATTCAAAATTTTAGTGTGCGTTTGGTAAAGAATATTGATTAAATTAACAAAAATTTAAACTATTTAGGTTCTCGCCAAACCGTAGATCTTGAACAGTTTTAATTCAAAAAATCAATTCAAGACATAAACAAATTAATTGAATTAATCAAAATTCACTGCGATAATCTCTCAAAAACTATGCGTGAAAAGTGGAGTAAGAAGTTATCTTAATTTTTTAAAGAATTACTGGCACTTTAATTCAAGGTAATTTGCCATGATAAAAAATTTGAATAATACGATTGGTGATCGCTACCCGAATTATGTGTTCTTCAAATTTTGTTTACAAGCCGGGTGGAAAGATTTTTTGCAATGAATACAAACAAGAACTGAATGTTTCTTTTCAATTTTTTATCGCAACAGGAATACGCTAAGTTGTTAGCAAAGGTTGGGTTGATTTCACTTTACTTATATTAGCAATACCTTTAGTATTATTAGCATTTGTTGTTATAATTATTAATTTGGAGTTTAAATCTTAGAAAACATTTTTAATTGTTCCGTCTGACAGTTTTGATCGATTCTAATCGAATGTGTCATTCATCGAATACTAGAACTGAGCCGACATGTTGTAACTATCACTATTTTCGCTTCGACGAAAAAACTGTGCTACTTTGATGAAAATTTAAAAATTTACATGAAAGAGAAAAATGTTTACTTAGAAAATACCGTTATTCTATCGAAAATGCATCGCAGCGAAAATAGTGATAGTTACAACATGTCAGCCCTGATATATATTAAAAAAAATATATTCACATAAATTGAACCTTTAGTTAGCCTATTCCTGCTTCCCCTGCAAAAATAATTGCATATTTGGCGCGAATTGTCTTTCTCTGGCCTACGAATGGAATTGTGGTGGTGAAGTGTAAATAATTTTGAAATTAGATTAAAACTTTTGTTCTTGAGACTGTGGTTTTTCATACAGCGAGGCCGCCTGTTTTGAGCATGGTTAAGCTAAAAGGGAGACAAATTTTGTACTATGATAGTAGAAGTAGGACAGTAGGGTGAGAATATTTTATTGTTGATTTTATAATATTTAAATAACTTAATTGAATGACTTAGAATTTAAATTTTATTTGTTTAAATGTAAAATAAAAAAACAGCCGTGTCTAAAGTTAAGGTATTCGGTTCAAAACAACAAACGAATTTGTTTTGATTACCAATAGTTGGTTTAACAATGTGTTTAACATTTAACACATATATTTGGTAAATATTGTTAAATTTTCAATATGTTCAATTTTCTCTCGTCTTCTCTAAAATGTTTTTTACTTTAATTTTCTTTCATATATATTAATACCAAATTAATTTCTTCAGTAAGCCTGAAAACAAAATTCAAACAAAAATAGAATGATCAAGTTTTTCCCGATTCCCAAGGGACTCCAGAATAGTGCCACAAGAAATTAACATGACGAAATAACTGGTTGCCATATTCTATAAACAATCCTAATTTAATTTTAAAACAAAGAATGCTGCCTTTATATATAAAAGACAAAATCATATTCTTAATTTTTAAATCATATCCCAAAAGCATTCGTTGTATGTGTTTTAATATACATAGCAGTAAACGACATTAATACTTGACATATTTCTGAAAAAAAAATTATTTTCCATATAATACGTTATATATATTAAATGTGAGCTTATTACAAATACATTACCCACATGAATTTTAAGACGATAACGGCTTCTGTATACACGATGAATTTAAAAATTTAAACTTGATGTTTGTGTTAATTCGTTTTTATGCCAGCCATACCATATACATAAGATTTTTCATCGTAAAATATTTATTTCTTAATGTCCTTAAAAAATTTGTAATAAATAAAATATTTTTTAAATTCATTTATTAATATTGGTTGGTTAGTAAAATTTTTTAACGTCGACATATACATATATTTCGTAAATATAATATATAGTGTCATATAATGTACAAGCGAATTTCCAATATAAATTTATTTTTGTCATAATGCTGATATGTTGGTTTACAGTGTTGACATATATAGCTATTTATACTTTTTATATTATATAATAAATAACAAATAAATTGGGTTTTAATATGCAAGAAAAATTTATAAAAATGTTTATGTTTACATACGACATATTATGTCGTTTTGGTTAAGATATGAATATTTATTTATATGATATACCCGATATACTCATGTTGCCATATCCGTATATGCTTAACCCGTATGTGTTATATATTTTTGTATATTTATAAAATTTATAAATATGTACACTTTATAAAAAATACGTAATCCATTTATTTACAAAAGACTTATTATAATCACCCGAAATTAAATTTAATCGAGCTAACACATATACGATTATGTTGTATTATTTATTTTTAAGGAAGAAAGCTTAAAAGTTTAATTTTTCCACTTATAAACAAAAATATCTTATACACTTGGATATATAAATAATCAAATAAAATTAGAAATTTTAACACCAACTCACACAATATTCCGGCACACAAATATACACACAATTTACGATGCTGAACCCCATAAATATTTTAAACTCTTTCTGAAACATAATTTTATGTAGTAGAGGTGTAATGTATATTACAAAAAGTGTTTTTTTTTTTTGTTTTCAAGTGAAATTTATTGCTTTGGAATGAGCTCAAGTTGAATAATAAATTCAATAAGTATATGTATTAAAAAGTTTTATGTACATTGCCTTCTCTCATCGAGTCCCTCGGCACCTATTATTCAAAACTTATATTTTAAGTATCTTCGTTGCAAATTGATTTTATATAAATCGGTTTTAGCGTAAACAACTGCATTTAAAATTTTGTATTAAATTTTAAATGATTTCGTTCTAAGTCAACACGAGCCGCAAGTTTATAGTATCCTTTTGAACCTATTATTTATTGAATTGAATCTAGAGCACAAAGGCAGTGGTTTTCTTAAAGTGAATTCATTAAAATTTGCTTCTGAAATAAAGGAAAAATGGAGTGTAAGTGATAATAAACTTATTCTTTTAATTAAGACTGTTAAGTAGGGCTTTGAATATCGAGCAGGATTTTGCATATGTCTCAATGTTGCAGGAAATATTCCTCATTTCGTGAAAACTGAAGAGATTTTTTATGGCAAAAATTTGTATGATTTAACATTAGGAAAATTTAATACAAAACAAATTTCATTGAATTTTAGTCAACCCCTCATCAAATGAATAAGTTTACATAGCTACAAATGAAATGAACTATATAGTTCCTTATGATTTGTGTTATTTTGAAAATGATATTAGTTATTTTATTTTTTGTAATACTGTTATATTCTAGATTTAAGTAAAAATGGATAAATATATAAATTGATTTTTTATTGTTTTATATGCAAATTCGAGTTTCCTTACCAAAAATATTATCTAACAGTTTCAGATCACTATTTAGTTATTACCGAAAAAGTAGTTTGAATTGTTCCCCAAAACGAATTTTAGTTTTTTATCCAGAAATACAAAACATTCCTTAAGCTGGATAATAAATATAATATCCAACTAAATAATAAGTTACCCCATAAAAGATAATACCAAAAACCCTAATTATAGTTTCGTAACACCAATAAATGTAATACAATTAAATCCCACTGGGATTTTTAATACACCGTCACATAATAAATAAAACACCTATTTTTGGTGTAACACCGATCGAGGATGGACTCCATTAAACACCGAATTTTTGAGTGTATCTGGTAGTTTCTCATAATGGAAATAAGTATTCAATGTCAATTTCAATTTCGTACCAAGACATGGATACGGTTATTCAATGCAAAAACCAAATTCTTCGGTTACCATATATAGTTATATTCTACCTTACATATCTGACTACCTCAATGGTAGCATAATTATAATATTAAATTCTGATTCCGAATAGATTAAAATTGTTTGCCCAGTTTCTTTAAAAACTGAGCATTTATTCACCACACTACCGCAGGGATGCTGTTTTCCTAATTGATATAAACGTGCTACACTGCATTTATAAAATTCACCTAGTTATTTATTTATAAGCACTATAAACATGCAATACAAAAGAAACTGTGTTATACAAACACAAAAATTAATTTTAATTTTCAAAATTAAAAATTTCCTAAAATAATAGCAAATTTTCTTTTCATCTCGTTCATCGCACCACAACCTCAAATATTCCAGAAATTTAAAATATACAGTAGAAAAAATTAAACATTATAATAAAATTAGAACAGAAAAGCAACAACAATATTATAGATGGAGGTAAAATTTAAAAAAAAAAACTGCAAACAGAAAACTGAATCTGACCGCATTGCAGTATAAAACACAGAGCACAGAATTTTCCTCTATAAAAAACATATCGTATAGTAGTTTTTACGTGTCTTGTTTGTGTTGTAGATTTTTTACTCGTTAAAGCTATTTTAAAGCATTTATGTTTTTTTTTTTTTTTTTGGAACAGATGAAAAATGAACAAAAAATGTAAATAAAAAATATGCATCACCGTTAAATAGTTTCCCCTATATCCATATTTAAAATGCTGATTCAGACAAAATCTACAAAACATTTTCACAAAGTACACACAGTAGGTAAGTACACAGTGTTATTGTAGTAACAAAATAAAACGAAATTCAACCATGAGAAAATAAATAAAAAATAATATCTGTAAAAAAGCTTCATAAAAGCACAAAAACAAATATTATTTTTTTTTTTTAGATATTTTGTATGAAAACCTTATCCTCATTTTTTCTTCATTTATTTAAAAAAAAAATGTTTTCATGCTATTTATTTTCAATTAAATTACTTTGGGAATTAAAAGAAAAATTCACGTTGCTGGAAAAATGAAAATGTAGCAAAAATTGTCTAAAAATAGAAAATAAAAATAAGTACAGTGGAAAAAATCATTTTGAAGAAATTAAATAAAAAAAAAAATTAAAATTTTTATTTTTAGTTTCTTTGGATTTTTACATTTTTTGCTTGCTTTTAGATGGAAAATGGGGAATTCAAACGGGTTTTCTGCTTGAGAAATTTATTTGGATTTTTTTTTACATAGTAATATTTTTTATATATGTACGTTGTGTTTTGGAATGGTCTATTTTTATATTTATTAGTAGTCAGAGAGCTTTTGTATATTTAACAGATTGGGTGAAAATTCTAACAAAGGTTGATATGGTTATTTATGTGAATATTGGGATATAGACATGCCAATCTAGATAAATCTGAGTGAAATATTGGTAATAAAATAGCACTTTCTGGCGTTTATTACTTCTCTTTATAGTAAGATCAGATAAAACAATTTAGAATATCAAGTACGCTTTAGGTGGTTTCCTTGTGAAATTTATAAAATAGATTTTACCTTTAAAAAAATGTAGTTTGCAAAATTTTTGCCGTTTAGTCAGAATTGAAGTATGATTTTCCATTTTTTGTAGATTTATTTACAAATAATGGTTAAGATATTCTAATAGCTGCCATTGTAGTTATATATAGGTTTGAAAGAACATACATTGTGAAATTAAATGTTCTAATATTCTATGCATTTCGTGATTTTATTTCCACAAGGTATGCAACTTATACAACCACTATCGGAACCACTGTTGAGCGTGTAAATTACACTGTTTAATTTAAAAGGTTTCCTTAAGGTTAATTACATGAGCTTATTTGTTATATTTTCAAAAGTTACAAGCGCGCTGTTTTTCCCATAATTTAATATTTATTTAATTATTATTAAAATTGGTTGTGTAACGCTGAAAATATTCGGGTATTCCATATTATCGTTTTGATTAAGCCAGTAAGTATCATGACTATTTAAGCATTGGTTATATTTAAAATTTAATAAGTTCCATGTTATTTCATTTTTATAGGATTACCATCAAAATAGGAAACCATTACAGCAATAGAGATTTTGAAAGTTCGAGCTACAAATAAAATTTAATCGAGTTCCGCAAGAGTCGTCAGTGAAATGAGGAAAGAAATGAGAAAGATTTAAATAATGTCTTTGGATTTTTTTTGCGAAAAAAATCCTTGTGATCTGCTGCACAAATTCAATTAAAAATTGAGAATTGGAGAAATCGCGGGAAATGTATGTACAGTTTCATACTAAGTACATATGGCTATTGTAACCACTTGATGACGCCTTAAAAGATTTCTTGTAATCCTCATGATGTTAGTTAAAATATAAATAACATATAGCTTAATACCTCCTGATGGCATCTTAGTAGAATTCCTGTAACCCTCATGACATTAGTCGAAATGTCAATTACCCAAATAGATGAAATGCGCATATAAAGAAATTAAATTTAAAACTGTAAATTCGGGAGACTGCTTGGGCATGACATATACACAATCTAATACTCACTATCAAGAACAATAGCGTCCTCTTGAGGTCTTCTCATGATTTTAGTCAAATATAAACTACTGAAACAAATTAAGAATTGAAGAGACCTCTGAGTCATAGCATCTAGACAGTCTAATACTGAGTATTAAGGGCTATTGTATCCTCATAATGACATCATATAAGAACTTAGTCCTCCCAAATATTCATTTTAACAATAAGGGTCTTGGTATTAGTCGAAATAAAAATTATTCAAACAGGTGAAATCAGCAATCAATACAAATTAAGTTTAAAATTAATATTTTGGGAGACTGCTGTGATAGCTCTTCTCACTTTAAACTATTTTATCGGCTTATAAGGAATCGACAGCAACTTTTAATTTTCGAAGGGGCCACAGATTGAATAACGAATATACCAATTTTGACAATTGAGAGACATTTATGTATTTTGAACATTACTAGTAAATTTCTCATTTATAAATTTTAACTTGTTTTTATGTGATTGACAAATTTTACATCATATCCTAAATCGTTAAGGGGATTCGTATTAAATACAAATTATATCTATATCTTCTGGAATATCAAAAGTTGAAAGTAAAAATGGACGAATTATCTCAAGCTGTAAGTTTGATAATTTTTCAAATCGACCAGTTTTCAAAAGAACATTTTGGTATTACTGTTTTGTTCGTTTCGATATTTTTACAGATTAAGTTAACATCAAAAACCAGCTTATTTAGCTCGCTTATTGGATAAAATAAGCACCGGCGATAAAATGGATCTTGAAGATAACGGCTCAGAAGATGAATGTGTCCTTCTACGTCATTCAGGTGTTCAGGGTGTTGACGAATTAACGGATGCTAAAGATGCTTACACTGCTTCTGATATATTGAAATAGAGCTACATGATGATAGATGTTCCGAATGAATACAAGCCGAATGAATCGACCGATTTCGTTGTATCAGCATTTACCACGAAGTCGGTCGAATATTCGGTTTGACAATGATGTCACTCGTTCTCAACGGTTGGATTCAGATAAACCACCTGTTATAAGTAATATCTGGATACTGTTGGACATTACACAGTTTATGATTGGGTTGCCGTAAATGAATAACTATTACCCTATGTATACCCCATATATACCATCCAAGCCGTCCAAATATAGGTTAAAAATCTTTTGGGTTCGTGACGCAAAAAACTCTTATATCCCATCACCGGTCAAATGTACACGGGGATAGGATCTGGTAGGCCAAAAAAAGATTCAGGACAGTGAGGTGTATGCAATTTTTGCCGTCCATTTAAAGGTTCTGGCCGGAATTGATAATTTTTTCCGTACTACGCTTAGCGCGTTTATTGTTATCGCAGAACTTGACAATGGTAGACACTCTAAAACAAAACAAAACTTGCATCCCAAAGGACTGTGAAAACAACCCCGAATGTACCAATACGTGACAAATTCAACGCATCTTTCTGCAGGATCTATGCAAACAATTGTTTATGCCGGCTAGTGAAGATCGTGTGAAAAATCGAACAATTTTAGCTCATTTTTCCACTAAAACAGGAATAGAGTCTATGTTAGACCATCTTAAAATTCTTTTTACTCAAACATCTATATCTGCGACTAAAACTGTAAGTTCGCAAGTAGGAAGTTGCTTTGTTTGTCGAACAACTTCATCATTTTCAATGAAAAACACGAAAATGCTGCTCGATCGCAAACGGCGAATTTGTAACGAACACTTTCACGAGGAAAATCCGGGGCAATTCTGTGGAAATCTGCACGAAGTCCTGCGGAAATCCCGGAGAAATCCGGAGAAAATCTGGAAGAAATCTCGGCGAAATCCGTAGGAAAACTTGAGAAAATCCGGGGGAAACCGTATAGTGGAATCCTGAGCCAAACCGTGCTAAATCCAGGGGGAAATCGGGAGAAAATCCTGCGGTGGTCCGGGGAAATCCGGGAAATTTTGTGGTGGTTCGGGGAAAATCCTGGGGAAAACCTTGGTAAATCAGGGAAAACCGGGGGAAATCTGGGGGAAATCTGTGGGAAATTCTGTAGAAATCCGGGTTAATCCGGGGACATATGTGGAAAATTCCGGGGACCCGGGAGACATTTATAGAAAATCCTGGGGAAATCCGAGGCAAATCTTGGTAATTCCTGGAAAATCCGGTAAAGAAATCCGGGAAGTTGGGGGAAACCGGGCGGAAATCCTTGGGGAAGTCCGGGAATTCCAAGCGAAATCTGAGGGAAGTCCTGAGGAAATCCGTGGGAAATCTAGAAATTCCGGGAAAATCCGGGGGAAAAAGGTGTTTTTATTTTATTTGTTTCATTTATCTTTTTTTCCTTGGCTTCGCTCAAGGATTATGGATAGGTACAAACGTACCTTTGTCATCCGGTTAAGGCGTATTATTCTATTTTGCAGCTAACTACAATAAATAATTTTGTTTCACACTTTAGTTGATAATAATAATTAAAATCGACTTTAAATATTTCAACAAAGGCTAAATAAAATCATCAAGCATACAGCCCAACACGAAAATAAAAAAAAAGTTTGATTGAAAGCGAAAAAAGTATAACCGTACCATGTCACTTGTAGAAATGTGAATACCACGGGATGTTTGCCAGATGCTGCAGTTAAAAAAAGAGAACAGCTGCTAAATAAAATATAAGAAAAACATTTGAACAGATTTTAGTTGTGTAATAAATTAGGAAACATAAAAGAAAATTTTAAAGTATATCAAGAATATGACTAAACATTGTTTGAAAAGGCAGGGCTTAACACACTAAACAGATTACACCTTACATCGGGACACAGGTCATTTAAAACCTCCTGATGCCTCAAATAGTTCCTTTATTAAAAAGAAATTATAGCTTAACTTCTGTCAGTCTCTCACCTCAAAAGATCTTCGAGTTTAAAATAAAGTAAATATAAACCTCACCCAACGAAGTAGGAAAGGAGCCCTACTATCGAAATTCAACAGGTACCGAATATACAACATCAACGTTGCAGTAATCCCAGCCGTTGCCTCATTCCTAGTAGTTCAACAAGAAATGTAGCGTTCAATACAGCTGCCAAATAAATGTACAAGTATTTTGCACAAAGGTCAGAATTTGTCAGAGTTCTGCGATTATTTTTGCGTTTTGTTGAGAGCAGTTTATAATTCTGATAATTTTAGAATGGACGTTGACAATTCTGATTGTAAAAAACAAAATTGATGGTAAAAACTCCTAACGAAACCGTTGATAAATTCTACGTTAATTCAAATTTATTGAACTGTACATCCAAATTAGCTCAAAGTCAACGGATGGTCTCTGTACGGATTGATTGATTCGAATTTACTTGTTTCCGGGTTCAAATCTTACTTAGTTAAGGGTTAAATGAAAATTCTTTTTATTTATTTAAAGAAGACTGGTAATATATTTCTGTAGTTAGAAAGTTAAATTTATTTAAGACGTGGGCTGATATCTTGCCGCATGTATGAAAGATCATTACTTAAGAACAGCTCGACCGACTTGGTCGATTTTATTTTTCTTATGTTCGTAATATTGTCAAGGCAAGATTTGTCTAAAAGAAATTTTTGGGGAAATTTACCAGAAAAGTCGGAAATTTGGATAGTATTTTCGTATGAAAAATGGCGTTGACTTTCAGTTTAATAATTCTGCTATCACATGTTTACATAACAACAACAAATTCCGTTCGGAACTAATAGGTTCGTTGTAATTTCTTGTGTTGCGAACATTGAATTGATATTAGTTCGTGGTTTATTTCTTTGGAAAAAAATGTTACCAGTGGCACTATTCTGGTAATTTCCTGGGAATAGGGAATTGGGGAAAAATTTTATATGTGATTTCTGTTCAAATATATTTTTTCCGACCTAATGAGGAAAAAAGTTCCATGTAAATATTTACAAATTGGGAATATTTTTTCCATACCTAAATTGGTAGGGAAAATTATTCCCAATTTAATTTTGTTTTGAAAAAAATTAAGACTACCTTTTTTCCTCAGTAAAGAAAAATTTCTCAAGCGCGGTCCATTAAGGCTCCGGACCAACGGTTACAGTAGAGTTCGACACGCTTAAGTAGTCCACACAACCGAGCAACAACTGTTACTCCTTGTATCGTATTCGCCCTGCAAAGGATAACATAATACCAGAATGATAACGTTCAAAGTCAAAAATGATTAGCACTGCAATTCCTGGTGCAGCTCCTAATGCAAAAGATGAAGTTTCGCAATCAGATATGGGAAGGTATGACAACAGCAATGAGGCAGAGAATCTTTTCATTTTCCATACATGTACGACATCTCTATTTATTTCACGGCAGCAAACGCAACTGAATGCGTACAGCAACATCGAATCCAGAACTTAAATTTATCGCGGAGATTCAAAACGAGGCTATATAGGATTTTAGCCTGATGATGTGTCCGGCAAGACGTTGCACGAATTAAGGGTGGCAGTGCTGAATCGTCCCATGTACGATGTATTCAACCGAAAATTTGGTACAGAACTGCAATATGTTCGAGATGCTTTGAGTCAAGCAGTAAGAACAAAAGTGTAGAAGAATTGATTACGAATGTGTTCCCGAATATTGATGCAAAATTCAAAAACCATGTTTGCTTCAGCAAACGAGCCATTTTGGCAGTGAAAAATAGGTACGTACGATTTGAATATAACAATTCAAAATCAAATCCAGATCCAGAAAAAGCCGTCAATTATCCAATTGAATTCCTGAATTCATTGGATTTGCTAGGGATGTCGTCGCTCAATTTGTAAGGTCGGTTTGGTAATAATCATGTTACCCAACCAGAACCAATAAAAACTATATACAATGAAACAAAACTAGCTGTTAAGAGGATGATGAGCAACGTAATTAAAGCAACGATAATCATATAAAAGTACAAATGCGAGGATATTCTGATTCCCAGAATACTACTGATTCCAACCGACTTGCAGTTTCAGTTTCTGGTTCGCCATGCTTTTGCAATGACGATTAATAAATCGCATGGTCATTCATCCAATTGCGATGAAATATTCATGCGGGGTTACATGTACGACCGCGAAAGTTTCCGAGTTAGGGTAAAATTAGGCCTTACCTCTGGATCTAAAATTTCAATTTTGGGTAATTCAGCTAGTTTGTTATACGGGTTAAGATGAAGATTTAAATTTAAAGGTATTTCCTTATTGTTATAACGAGTACGCGCACAAAAAATATTAATGTGAGGACGCCACAGCAATACGCAAAGAGTTTTCCGCTCATTAGTGAATTCTATGCGTGAGAATATTTTTCATTAGAGAAGGAGAGAGCAAAAAATTTAACTAATTCAACACATATAGACTTCAAGGTACGATTGTAGAAACTGAAAAATTTGAAAATAATTTTAATTAAAAAATCTTTATCAAATAAAGATATTTTTTGAAAGCGAATGAAGCAATTTTATTCAAAAAAAATTTCAAAATAATATGAGCCGATAAAAAATGGTGAGGGCTCCACCGAAGGCCCCTTAAATGAATTTTCCCGTAATAAGAACTCCGAACTCCTAAAATATCGTAAACAATTAAAGCCTCTTGCCGTCCCTAGGTTCATCTGACGACTCTCTGAGCGAGTTTTACCGACATCTGGCCCATTCATAATCGATTCGTGATCGACACTAAAAACCCCCTTGATGAATTTTTATCAAAATCTTTCTAGCCTAAAAAAGATAAAAAACGGTACTCGGACCCGGATCACCTTCTAAAGGATTTTTCCCGAAATCAGGATCCATCGTAATCGATTCCATCAAAGTCGTTCGACCGGAGCAAAATAAGAAAAATCACCCAAACAAGTTTTGGTAAAACAAAAACTTTTCTTAATAGATTTCTAATACTCGAAGATCCATTTCCTGCATGAAAATCGTTCGAGCCTATTTCGAATTTCTAGCCATAGGTTTTGCACTTCAAATTCACAATTTTGCAATAATATTAATTTTTTTCAGTTAATTCAAAACTTTTTACAATTCAACCAGTTCATTCTTTTATACTTAAATGGAAACACTCGGCAAAAGGACAGAACTCGGCCATTTCTTAACCAATTATGATGGAGTTTTGGTTGCTATATATGGAAATGAGATTCATAAACAGTGCTTTTGTAGAAGTTCTGGAATATAAACATCTGGGACGGAAATCAGGCATTTCTTAGCCGATTAGGTTCGGGTTGGGTATGTGGGATGGAAATAAGATTCTTAAATGATTTTTAGAAGAAGTTCTGGAATATGGCTACCTAAGACAGCACTCTGTCACTTCATAACCGATTAAGCTGAAAGTGGATGGAAATGAGAATCTTAATAAATTTTTGGAAGAAGTTCTGTTTAGAATATAGGCTTCTGGGGTGGAACTGGGAACATTTTAAACCGATTATGATGGGAGTGGATATGTTGGATTGAAATAGGATTCTAAAATGTTAGTGGAAGTAGTTTTGGAAATGATCACCTCAAACTCGGCCATTCTTTGTCCGAGTATATTGTAATTGGGTTTTTTGGATGTAAATGGAATTCTTAAAATATTTTAAGAAGAAGTTTTGGAATATGGCCACCTAAAACGAAACTCAGGCAGTTTTTAACGGATTTCGATGGGATTCGATTTGTTTAATGGAAAGGTAATTCATTATAATGATTTATAAAATAAGTCTTTAATGTGGCCCTTAGAACCTGACATGGCTATTACTTAAGGGATTATAAATATGGGAATACAAAATAATAAACTGCCGTCCTCGCTGGAGAATGAGAAACCGAATCTTAATTTTTCTCTTCTCTGATTATTGCTATAGTTATGGCTATAATTATTGGTTGTTTTATGGAATAAACTCCCAGACCATGTAGGCAAGTGCCTTAAAAATGTAAATTTTTGCTTTCAAACCAAAGAGGCTTGGAGATCCGATTCCGGAGATCTCAAGGTCTTAGAAGACATCATATTCAATGTTCCCGTGAACAGTTTTTGGCGTAGTTGTTGTTAAAAATACATTTATCCGACTCTTTTAAAACGCGAAGAGTTCATAACGTGATTTTTTATGGAAATATGTAGTTGGCCTACTGCTCAACCCTCTAATTACATATGAGTGGGTTACGTACTGGTGATAGATGTGAAGGCATCCAGCCTTACCAAAGACAAGTTAACATCACGAGCCGCTTGCTTCAATAAAGACGTCTGCTTATTACCGAGTTTCGTCTTGGTTTAAATTACCCAGTTCCTGCCCAAGTGGCCATAGTACAAAACTTCTTCCAAAGAATCTTATTTCCATCCCCCATATCCAATTTTATCGTAATCGGTTAAGATTCAGCCGTATTTCAGAACTTCTATTAAAAATCATATGAGAATCCTATTTCCATTCATCATACCCAATCCCATCATAATCGGTTAAGAATTGGGAGGACTGAAATTGTTTTGCAAAAAATTGAGGTTGTTTAGAAAAAATTGACTATGAAGTCTAAAAAATTGTGGTTCAATAGTAAAAAGTTGTGAATGAACTAAAAAAAATTGAATATCTTAAGCAAAATTGTGAAATTGAGTGCAAAAATTATATATAGCTAAATTACTAATATGTTTAAGTTAAATTAAAATACGGTTCTCCAAAAATTATGAAAAATTGAATTACAAAATAAATTTAATAACGAAAACCATATTTGTTGACCCCACGCGCATATAGTGTGGCATCTTTCTTTTGGCTTCTTTGACAGTTTTCATTGGGTTAACAACCTACCTTGTAAAAACAGATTGTAACAAAAGTTTTGTTTGTAGTCTGAATCGAAGACATCGAAGCATACAGATACAAATATAAATAAAAAAATTAATTGATCAAAATATCAGTAAAGTATACAGTTGTGCTTGCAGCACTTTTAAAATTGATTCAATTTAAAACGTAAATTACAAAATTATTTACCTAATATCTCTTTAAATGTGTTTCCCAAACTTACCTAAAACGAAAAAAAAATAAAATGCGTATTAATATTAATTCAAAATTAATTCAAAACAAATTTAATAAAAAATTTTGAATAAAAAGCATTTATAACACGATTATAAGATCATTTTCTAGGACTATTGGAAAGATAACAACTTAGTACACGTCAATTATATGATATAAATAATAATAAGCCGCAGGAGAAAGTCTTCTAAACAATATAACAGTACCTAATCATATCTCGAACTGATCCAAATCCAACTGATATAAAATGGAAAAACGTAACTTCCATGCTGCTTTTATGGTATACAATTTTTTCACAAGTTATAGTTTCCTATTAATAGACTACCTAGGTATTTCTTCATAAAAATGCTAAACGAGAAGAGCTGTACAAATAATAATGTTTGCTTAACACGCAAAGCTGGATCGGAACAAAAACAAAATGAAAACAAACATAAAAGCTTTGTACTATAATCGAGCTTTTCGTTTGAATTCGTTTTACATTATTATTTTTTTTTTCTGTTGTACATAAATTTTATTTTTATTGCAATCGAATGAAAATATATTTTTAGTTATAACCAGGATATTTTTATTTTTATAGGTTATATCCGTTTTAATTTTTTTTTTTTGTATTTTTAATTGAAAAACAATTAGGACTATGTATATATGGAATGGCAAATTTGCAATAGAAATGTGAATTTACATATGTATTATGTATATGTTTTTACGGTGCGGGAGGGTTCGATTGACTTTTTGTGCAAACAATTTAAAATCTGATTTGTTGTTCGATTTCAGAATTATAAATGAATATTTTATGATTTAATTAATTTTGAATAGTTTATATAGATTTTTAGTACATTTTCGTTCAACTCGATAACTATTTTTAAACTAATTTTTAATTTATTGTAATTGCTGTAAAATCGCAACTTTCAATCGATGGTTTTTAAAACCAAATCTTATATATTTTATTTATCATAATTTTTAATAAGTAAAAGAATTTTGTAAATATTTTTTCAAATTATCCGGAATACAAAGTTTTGGGAAACAACAACATCAACCTTCACGCAAATATTGCAAAAAATTGCTTATAAAATGTTTCTAAGTAAATTAACATATTTGACTAGTGTAAACAAGTATTAAAGGTTTAAAATCCCACTCCCAATATTGAATATGCAAATATTAAATTTGTTTGTGGCCTGCAACCAAATCGAGAATTTTTTGAGCAACAATGCAATTCAGTCTAATAGTTTGTTAAATAAGTTTTGGGATCGAGGTCTCTTAGTAGCTTTCCCAATGACATTATTGTTGTTATGCAATAGCATAAAGAATAATTCGTACATAGTAGCTAAATTTTGTTTTTCTAAAATGCCATACAAAATATAATTGTCCAGAGACAATATCTTCTGGAATGTTAAAGAACTCGTTGAAGCTTTTGTGATAGCCTCAAACAAGAGCCATCTATGATTTTAAAGAACTGCAATATTAAAATGAGAGCTTTAAATAGAGGGAAAGCTTTTATTGAGTTACTATTAGAAACCGTGGTAATTGTAAAATATTTGAACATTTATTTATGAATAAAAAATTAAACAATATTATATATATTTGATAAAACCTTCCACAAACACATATTTGAAAATCATCCATTATAGTGTAGTATTTAATTATTAAAATTAAACTTAAGCGGAGCATAAATTTAAGATTTTTCTATTAAAAATGAGCATTCCGTTTAGTTGTGCAGGTTAACAAAGTAAGTTAATAAAGGGTGCTGCTGCAGATGGTTCTTACATCCAAATTACAATTTAGTTTTATAAAAATGATGAAACCCATAGCTCCAGCCATCACAGGATTACCGAAACTTCATAAAAACGATATACCGATTCGTCCATTAATCAACTTTACTACGTCTCCATCATACAAAATCGCAAAAGTTATTAATAAATGGTTGACAGAAAATATTAATTTACAACATAATTCATCTATAAAAAACAACCAAGAATTAATCGACAAAATACGATCAGTAGACATACCTAGCGGGGCAAAATTTGCATCCTTTGACGTCACCAATATGTATACAAATATACCGGTTAACGATACATTGGAAATCATAAGGAATTTATTAGGTCCAAACAATAATATAAACAAAGAAAAGACAACACAAATAATGGCGCTGCTCAACGTAATAACCAAACAAAATTATTTCCAGCACAACAACAATTTTTATATACAAAAAGATGGACTACCTATGGGCAGTCCACTATCTGGAACACTTGTAACGGAATTTTATCATACTCCGTTACCAACTCATTCCCAATTATCTGTTCGTCGATCAGAATAATTTCATCATGACTTTGAAGGTATTTTTCCTTCACAACATTTTCTCAAACACTTAGTCATGCTGGAGTTATTTATTTTTCTTTATGTTTGTTGTTGCATTCATATACACAAAAATGGTATGAGATGCAATACGGCAAACATAAAATTATTTCTGGTTTACGTTATCGAGTTGCAGCTTTATGTGTTTCAAAGGTCTTTATAATGTAGTTATTATAAATACTAATGAATGCACGTAAAGATAAGATTTGTAATTGGATGATGTACCCATAGTGTTGTGTTGTGCACTCGAAAACAAAACAAACGTTCTGAATATAGTTTATTTAAATGACCTATATATGGACTTTTTTAAAACGTTGCAGTTTTCGTGTGCATATAATTTCCCATGAGTGAACATAAATTAGATTTATGTCACGTTAGCAGTAATGTGCGGTCTTTGTACTAAGATTTCGCTGATCGTGGAAAAATTGAATTTTCTGGTTGAGAGAGAAGAACATTTCCCATAACAAATTTTCCCCCTCCTTCTCTGTCAGTCAGTTAATTTCGTATAAATACCGCGACATTGTTTTGGATCAAAGAGTCAAGTTTTGTGAGACCATCGTGGGAGTCAGTATTTTTGAGACACTAGACGCGTTTTTAGTTAAAAATTTTATAACAGTGAGAGATCATAATAATTTATTATCGAACGAAATAAAAAGTGTGAATTTAACGAGTTTCTTTAATAAAAGGGATATTCATTCCCTTTATTTTATTTTTTATTATCCGAGTTGTAATATTAAAAGTATACAGTGTGTTTGAATTTAGTTTTTTAAAATATTAAAGTTCTTATTATTTAAATATTATTGATCGCCAGAAAGAAGCGAATAAATTTGGTAATTTCTTACATTTTTTACAAAAGAAGAAAATAAAAAGTGAATTTTGAAGTTGATTTTGGTTTTAATCTATTTTTTTTGGTTTGTGTAGTTTGGTTATTTTTTTTTGTTGCAAGAATTGGAAAGAAGGGAAAAAAGCGCAATAAGTTTTTGTTGCTTTTGGCCGGTTTTATAATTTTTGTTTGTTGGTAAGTATGTTTACTTAATAATAAAAATCAACATACTAATTATTCGGGCCCATTTGGTAAAGGGTCCACCAGCTTCTTCATTAGAAGCGGAGATCTCGCATGTGCGTTAGCACGCGGGTTTCCTTCAGCTGGAACGCTTTACCAAATTATATTAACGTACTAACATTTGGGGCTTTCAGCCCATGGAAAAAAATAATTTTTTTTTGTTAATTTAGAGTAACTATGTTACTCTAAATTTTTATATTTCACAACCACGGTGGACCTGCTTGATGTGAGGCATGAGACCCACCGATGCGGTCTTTCACCATCCTCACATTTTCAAACTCCCCATTTGATGGCATACCATCTTCCTTTCCTTCTTTATATATATATGCGGTAATCTAGGCCGTGATCTGTGTACCCAAAACCCACGCCGTTCCCTCCACCGGCTTGAGCTACGGGAACAACGCCGCATAAGGTACAAGGCAGGTTACGGCAAATTCTAGGTGATAGGGGTGCTTCTACGCAAGTAGTGGTGCACCACATTACAAAGTGGCGCCCAAAACGGGCCTAATAACATCATAGGTCTAATTTATTTATATGTAGGCACCACTGTTACAAAGTGGCGCGCAAACTAGGGACCATTAACTGGCCCAAATTATTGGTATAGATTGCCAACAATTTTCTGGAATCATTATTGAATCCCAAATTTAATTGAAAATTTATTCACAAAGTTAAATGTTAACATAATTTTAGTTATGAGCTTCACTATTTCAAGTGGAGTTCTATACAATCAATTCTAATTAAGTACTCTGTGATTTAATATAAAAAGTGGAAGAGCTCTTTCGGTGTGAGTGTGGCAGCGGTCATGCCTTAGAGGCATGCCTGACCAGATACGATGGTGGGTCACACACGCACGGAAAAGGTCTTATAATTGTTGAGTTGCAGTGCTGGATCCTCGTCTCATTAGTTCATTTGTGGCATTGTCCCAACTCGCACTCCGGGGGATGAACTAATATTCGTGGTAGCATCTGGGATTTGATGAGCCATTTTTGCAATGTCTAATTACAGAATATTTATTTTATTTACTCTTCAGATTGTACGGTTTTCGGCACCGTGTACAATCAACTGTTTGGCTTTATTCTGCCTGCAAGGGAGAGTGACACGTTTCCCTGAAGTAATGAGCATATCTCTTTCCTGCCAAGCGATGATCTTGGGTGGTATAAAGGGCTGCTCATTCTCAGGTTATCAAGCGTGCCAGTCCGTATCCTGGCAAGTAAAGTCAAACTGTCAACCTTTTAATTTTCCTCAGTTATACGCTTATGGCTATCGGTAAGAAATTACCACGAGCCGTAAGATAAATTTGTTTTAAAAATATGGATTTCTAAGTCAGTGTATAGTTAAGTTATTGCGTAAATTTCACTTCGTTGTTTTACATAAAATTTTCATCCTCCGGGATGGGGTTGCCAGTCCTCTCATTGTTTAGTTTTAGGCGCGTTCAGGATATAATGTGTTTAGCTGTTCAATCCGGTTTTCTATCAGTGAACGGATATTGATGAGGTTTCGGACATAAGCTAAATACTATTATACCGCACACTGCAGAAATCTTTGGCAATAACCGGCGTGTTGTTGTCCCTAATTGAATGTACAATTCGGCCTGCCACTCACACGGTCATGCTCATCCAAGGTGATTTAGAATGATGACTGTGAAATACGAGGGCAAGAGGATTGTCTCTGCCAATTAGGTAAATTAATGAGGTACCAAATGACTTCACCGAGGCAATGTGTCTCACTTGCGCGTAAGTCGGAGTTACGAATGCCATTGCTGGTATGGGTTGGCATTTGGGATCTCATCCAAATTAATTACATTTTCTTTTTTCCCATCCTTATTTTGACCTAAATTAGTGAGATTTATGCTTCACGAGAAAGTGGGGAAACCGTGGTTGTTTTTGATTTTATGAGAATTTTAAATTAATGTTTTTATTTTATTTAGTTTAGGTTAGTTTTATTTTTCAAAAAAAATTGTTATCATGAATGTGGAACATCTAGACTACGACGACATCTTAATCGAATGTGAATGTCGAAAGATTCCCGTCGTTTCTCATCATAAAGCAGTCATTGCTTTAAAGAAGGAATTGGTGGAAGAACGGTTAACTCCTAAACGGAATGTTCGGGTTGTACATCAAGCTGCAATTCGATCACCCCAAAAAGAGGTAGTGACATGTTTTTACAAATTGGAAGGTGTCAAACAATTGTTTCGCCAAATAACAAATGGGGTTATTTCAGCGGACGAGCAATTGCCAGTTGTGTCAACAAAGTTGCTACACATTCAAGGTAGACTGTATCGCATCCGAGCTACACACCCTTTACAAACGGTACTCGAAGAGATGGTATTGGCTGTAAGGGATTTGTGGGAATTGCAGGAATTTATAAAAGTAACCGATAAGTTACAGTTAGCTGCGAAAAAATTACATTATTTAAAAATCATTTCTGCTGAGTCTAAAGCTATATTAGATCTGGAAAAAATTCCACATAGCCTTAACTCATCGCATTCGAACACCTCACGGAGGAATCATTTTAAGGATGAACGAACCCGTGGGCAGTATGCACGGCTAGTTCAAAAATTAGATCGAAACCAACGTGAGTGCGAAAGTTTAGGGGCGGAGACATCTTTCGAACCACCGTTTATGCGCAAGACGGAGGGGGAAGTTGAATCATTCTCAGCTGAAAGAAACGAGGATCAGGTAGATAACAATAAGCCAAGAAGTAAAGTATCGCAAGCAATGTTACCATCTGCATTAGTTCAATGGACAGCACCAGCAACCAGAAGTGTAACTAAGGTCGGATTTAATTCTAAAGGAAAATTTTCCCAAACGCTAACCTTCCCGTTTATTAAGAATAGCAAGAACTCTCACGTTAGAAATCTAATTGCTGGCGGTTTTTGTAAAGTCCAAGTAACGACATCAAAAGCGAGAGGGACAACATTAGAGTTGTTAAATCATATTCCCGTAAACGATGCAATCATTTTACGTATTCCATCTCAACCAACAAATCTAATAAAATTCTTTAGTGCCTTCCATCTGAAGTTACCTAAGGTCATTCCATTTTCTTCTTCTATTCATTCTTTCAATTTCTGCATAGGCCTACTGTCAAATATTGCAGCGATAGAAGCAAAACCCACCGTGATTAAAACATCCGCAGTTCCCTCAGCTGCTGCTCGAGTTGCAATAAGGCAAATGCATAGCAGATCAAACATATTATACCTTAACCATGTATCTTACAACATTAGACGCAAGAAACATGCTTGGACTGAAGTGATACGAACTGTTTCTTCAAGGAGACAGGTTATTACAGGAATTGAAACTAACAGTAAGGTTAGGGTTTCAGTGCCAGTTAAAGTAGGATCCTTAAAAAAATATAAGCAGAAATTATATCCAAAAAGGTCAAATTCGAGGAATCGGCATTATAAGGCGGACAATCGCCCTAGAACATTTTTGCCATACAAAGAGTATTTTAGCCGGAAAACGGTAGCAAAGATTTTCTATCGAAATTGGAAGCGCCGCCGTAGAAAACGAGGTCGCCTACATCATCCACCTTCCCATTAGACCATCTATGTATAATCGGGCATTTACACAGGTGATGTAATGGGAAAGTGAAGGCTGGTATATCGTGCGCGAAATTATGAATATACCAGCACCGTTAGTTAAGGTAAAGGTTAGGATTAGGGAAGTATAAAATTAAGTTTAATAATCAATAGATTAGTAAATAAAATAGAGGATGAGGTTAGCTCAACCCCGTTCAGAAAATTTAGTAAAATGGGATTGAGGTGACGCCATCTATGAACGAAAATAGAATGGGACAGATCAACCTGTGAGTAGTAATGTGGCTGGTGGTAGGAGCTTATGGAGAGCAGATGATTCAGAGTCTGCACTTCGAGGAATTTGAAAAAGAGCCGGGGATTTATTTTGCGGAAATGGGAAAAGCGGTCGTGTCAACAATTGACTGGAAGATGGTACTTTTCTGCAACCTTTCTAGTTATTGGCAAGAGTGGGCACATCTGAAACAAACACATGACCATCTCCAAGCAATGTGTGGGAATAACCCAAACTCCACCGGGTATATTAGACATTGTGAGGCACTGCAAGGGCCAATATCGTATCTGATGGCACAAATAGAGGACAATAACGGCTTGTTCAGGGCACAGTCGGGCAGAGTGCGGCGATCTCCTTTGGACTTCATTGGCAACGTTCTCGGCGATTTGTTTGGAGTATTGGATCAACGGGATGCTAAAAGATACAATGAGCAGATCAAACGGTTAAATGAGGGTACCTTGAAGGCGCAGAACATGCTACAACAACAAACACATGTCCTGGAGCTCACGAGCAACATCATCCGAAAGGAACAAGCGCTAATCGAGAAGCACTACCGGTTACTGCAGGACCAAATTCAAGCAATAGTACTACATGCGGACTACCTGGATGTGCTATTCCAATTATCTGCAACTGCATTTATGTTCAAAGACACCCAGGGAGACCAAATTGACATATTATCAGACGTACACCATGGCCGGGCGAGCACGCGGTTGTTGCCACCCTCCAAATTAGCGAACCAGCTATGGGAAATAAGCCGGCACCTCCCTAGTGGCGTACAGGTACCTAGTGCCGAGACACACCGAGTACACATTTACAAGCTACTAGAAACTAGAGCGGCAATCGTCAATGAGCAGATAATCTTCGAAGTCCGAATTCCATTGACCGAAGGGGAGGAATTCCAAATATACAACATTATTCCTGTCCCGACTGAACATAAGGACCAGTTTATATACATCGAACCACAGCTCCATTATGTACTGGTCAGTAACACCAGAGCGCGATATCACCCGATATCGGCGGAAGGGTTGAGGGCGTGCAAGGCTTGGGTAAAGGAGACCGTGATTTGCAAATTAGAAGGGCCAGTGTATAAGATGCCCTCACGCGAAGAGCACTGCGAAATGTCCTTACTAGTGCATGCTGAGAAGCCGTCCAATCAGTGTCTGGTGAAAGCGATGATGCCTACCACATTTATCCATCCCTTGAAGGACAATCGCTGGTTGATGGTGTTGCCGAGGGAATCTGTGTACGATCTGATATGCCAATTGCAGACCACAACCATAACCCTGCGAGGTAGTGGAATACTGTCCTTAGCACCAGGTTGCAGTTTGAGGGGATCGTCATGGTTAATAACGGCTCAGCTCACGTACAACACCAGCGGATATACAGATATAGTACCACGATTCAATCTGTCGCACGAAGCCAAGAACCACCCACTGGTACTTAGTGCTGAAAGTCTAGATGCCGATATTTCGGAGTTGCAACAAACCATCACTAATTTGAAACAGAGTGAACCCTGGTCGCAAATCAACCTGCATCATCTGGGGAACTACACTGCTACATTCACGGCTCTGGTACTCGTAGTGGTGCTTTTACTGTTGGGGTGCAGACTCCAGAAACAACGTAGGAATCAGTCCGTCGACCGCGGGGTAACAACACAGCCAGGTCACAGACGGAACCCACCAAGGACCCATCAGGAAAACCTGGTTTAAGTGAGCCTCAAGGATAAGAAAAAAGGAGATACGTTAGGTAGTATTAGTAATAATTTAGTTAGCCACGAGTTCCCCGTGTACCGAAAAAAAAAAAAAAAAAAAAAGAGAAACAAAGGGAGAAGGAAACTTGTGGATATTAAGATAGTAATAGTATGTTAAAATAGGTTAATAATAATAATAATAATAATTAAGAGTAAAAAAAAAAAAAAAAAAAAAAATAGGTACTTTTAGTTAATAATAAGTAGTCATAATAAGTAGGTTAATTGCCCGGCTGAGACTTTGTCAGGGTGTGGGGCGTCCGCCACGTTGAGCAACCAAGATCTGACGACCTTAATCCATCGTCCTTTTTGAATAGAGCATGAGATCTCTTTTCATCTCAGGGTTTGAGTTTTCCCCACGCTGTAACGGAATTTTATCATACTCCGTTACCAACTCATTCCCAATTATTTGTTCGTCGATCAGAATAATTTCATCATGACTTTGAAGGTATTTTTCCTTCACAACATTTTCTCAAACACTTAGTCATGCTGGAGTTATTTATTTTTCTTTATGTTTGTTGTTGCATTCATATACACAAAAATGGTATGAGATGCAATACGGCAAACATAAAATTATTTCTGGTTTACGTTATCGAGTTGCAGCTTTATGTGTTTCAAAGGTCTTTATAATGTAGTTATTATAAATACTAATGAATGC
The DNA here is from genome assembly GCA_932526605.1 of Nephrotoma flavescens. Lineage (NCBI taxonomy): Eukaryota > Metazoa > Arthropoda > Insecta > Diptera > Tipulidae > Nephrotoma > Nephrotoma flavescens. Next base: position 75,318,699 of record OW052220.1, read on the forward strand.
ACGTAAAGATAAGATTTGTAATTGGATGATGTACCCATAGTGTTGTGTTGTGCACTCGAAAACAAAACAAACGTTCTGAATATAGTTTATTTAAATGACCTATATATGGACTTTTTTAAAACGTTGCAGTTTTCGTGTGCATATAATTTCCCATGAGTGAACATAAATTAGATTTATGTCACGTTAGCAGTAATGTGCGGTCTTTGTACTAAGATTTCGCTGATCGTGGAAAAATTGAATTTTCTGGTTGAGAGAGAAGAACATTTCCCATAACAAATTTTCCCCCTCCTTCTCTGTCAGTCAGTTAATTTCGTATAAATACCGCGACATTGTTTTGGATCAAAGAGTCAAGTTTTGTGAGACCATCGTGGGAGTCAGTATTTTTGAGACACTAGACGCGTTTTTAGTTAAAAATTTTATAACAGTGAGAGATCATAATAATTTATTATCGAACGAAATAAAAAGTGTGAATTTAACGAGTTTCTTTAATAAAAGGGATATTCATTCCCTTTATTTTATTTTTTATTATCCGAGTTGTAATATTAAAAGTATACAGTGTGTTTGAATTTAGTTTTTTAAAATATTAAAGTTCTTATTATTTAAATATTATTGATCGCCAGAAAGAAGCGAATAAATTTGGTAATTTCTTACATTTTTTACAAAAGAAGAAAATAAAAAGTGAATTTTGAAGTTGATTTTGGTTTTAATCTATTTTTTTTGGTTTGTGTAGTTTGGTTATTTTTTTTTGTTGCAAGAATTGGAAAGAAGGGAAAAAAGCGCAATAAGTTTTTGTTGCTTTTGGCCGGTTTTATAATTTTTGTTTGTTGGTAAGTATGTTTACTTAATAATAAAAATCAACATACTAATTATTCGGGCCCATTTGGTAAAGGGTCCACCAGCTTCTTCATTAGAAGCGGAGATCTCGCATGTGCGTTAGCACGCGGGTTTCCTTCAGCTGGAACGCTTTACCAAATTATATTAACGTACTAACATTTGGGGCTTTCAGCCCATGGAAAAAAATAATTTTTTTTTGTTAATTTAGAGTAACTATGTTACTCTAAATTTTTATATTTCACAACCACGGTGGACCTGCTTGATGTGAGGCATGAGACCCACCGATGCGGTCTTTCACCATCCTCACATTTTCAAACTCCCCATTTGATGGCATACCATCTTCCTTTCCTTCTTTATATATATATGCGGTAATCTAGGCCGTGATCTGTGTACCCAAAACCCACGCCGTTCCCTCCACCGGCTTGAGCTACGGGAACAACGCCGCATAAGGTACAAGGCAGGTTACGGCAAATTCTAGGTGATAGGGGTGCTTCTACGCAAGTAGCGGTGCTCTCATTACACACTCGCTAACATATATTTAAACCACTTCGAAAATTTCTATATAAACAACATAAGGAATAAACACAAAAATAAGATAATATATTGGCATCGATACGTTGACGACATTTTAATCTTATTCCACGGTACAAAAAGGCAATTGGACGAGTTACATAAATACATAAACAACATACACCAAAATATCAAGTTCACGTTGGAGTTAGAGCACGACAGGTCTATAAATTTCCTTGATTTAACCATTAAGAACACCAATCAAAAACATAGCTTCACGATATATCGAAAAGACACACAAACTGACCACACCATTCACAGCTCATCTAATCACCCCTTTCAACATAAGGTAGCAGCATACAATCATCTACTAACCAGGCTTAACAACATCCCCATGAGTGAAGGTGACTACAAAGAAGAACTGCACACTATCATACACATAGCGAAACAAAACGGATACAACACAAACATGATTCATAAATTAAACCGAAAAATTTTACATAAAAAACACCATCAACTTTACACCACCTTACACACTACACAAGAAAACATAAAAAAGTACGTCACAGTCGAATATAATGGACACACAAGCAATTTATTACAAAAAACTTTTCGAAAATTTGGTTACACAATCGCACATAAAACGTCACATAAAATACAAAATAAATTAACATCACAACAAAACCACAATATGGACACTGGAATATACAAACTGACGTGTAATGATTGCCCTATGTTCTATATCGGTCAAACCGGTAGATCGTTCACACTGAGATTCAATGAACACACAAAAGAAATAAAAAATGCAACTAAAAACACGATCTTCAAATCCAATTACGCTCGCCATTTAGTCACGAACAATCACACATACACGGACGTAAACACAAACTTAATAATAATGCACACAATGAGAAAATGCAGGAGGATGGATATTTTGGAAGAATTTGAAATATATAAACACCGACATAGCCCACACATACTAAACGACAAGTTAATCTTCAAAACGAATAAAATTTATGACTTGGCTATATACAACAAATAATAACTGTTAACAGACAAGTGCATTATATATAAGGCGAAATTTCCTACGTTCACACCATTAATAGTAAAAAACGTTGACTGAAGAAGGAGGAACTCCGAAACCGGTCTCAAACAAAACAAAAATAACAATATTGTCACATAAAGATAATTAGTATTTTACTATATAAAAACCTTAAAATCATATTTTATTTAAAATGTTGTAGAAAAAGCTTTTACGTTATATGTTAAAATAAAATATTTTTAAATAGTGTTAATAAAATATAGATTGTGACAAAAGCCACGAAAACGCATATAAAAATGGATCTTTTCCAATTTTATTCAATGTAACTTCTTTAGTAAATTCTGGTACCGCCTATAGATGTCTCTATAATAAGTTTACTTGAAATAACAGGATAGAATAAAATAATTAAACAACTATTTACGAAAGTAAAGCATAAAGCTTAACTTAATCGTTTACTTTTATTACTTTCAGCAGTTTACTTTCACTCTAGCGAGATCTTTAATTTAATAATTTAACTTAATTAATAAATCTCAAAACAATTAAAGTTTTTATTTATAATGCGGTTCGGCTGGCGTAAATAAAACTGTTCGTCGCAAAATATTCACGTGAGTTGTGTTATTCTGAATTGCAGCAGATCTCCATAATCTATTGAACCAGGCAGTATACATAATAAATTGTTAAACTTTCTAAACAAACATTAGAGTTTTTAGATATTAAATTTTTTGTCGTCAGTAATAGCTGTGTTTCTTGACGCTTGAGATGATCCAGTTCAGTTCATGTTTTATGAAACAACACAAAGCCGCTTGCTAGATTTAAAATCAAAATTTGTGATCCAAAATAAAATTTGGATCATGTTTACCATTTGATCTGATCCGGATCAACGAGCTTGAAGAAACACGGCAAATATTGAATTGCAACAGACCACCTTACAATACCTCACCAGGTGCGTTTTGACAATTTTTAAATTTGTGACAAATGCGTTCAAGCAAACAGACTATACAATGAATATCGTTACCTTTTTGCACGTACTTCAAGCCTCTTGAAAATCAGTGGCGTACTTTCCGTCTAAAGAAGAAACTGCTGCTATAACTTACCTAAGTGTTTTATGCTTTATTTTTTGGATGTGAGGGTTACACTTGATTGCACAGAAGTACTTGTTCAAATGCATAACTGTCCAAACTGTAAAATATCTACGTATTCTTATTATAAAAGACTCAATACAATCAAATTTTTGGAATGCATTACACCAGGGGTAATGATATCCGACATAAGTCGAGCATATACTGGCAAAGCATCAGATAACTTTATTTTCAATGAAGAAAAGCTCACTTCCAATTCGAATTTGGACATAATGGAAATGTTGCATATTCAAAAAATATTTGCTATCCAGGTAATTTACTTTTTTTATTGTCTCTCTCCATTGTAAATTTTCTGCACTACATTCACACTTCATTTCAATTAATTTATTTTCACTTTTAAGATATTCGTCTGAACTACACCCTAACCAAGGCGCATTTGGGTGAACAACCAACCCCAATCTTGTAATTTTTACACAAAATTTTTTTAGGTTAGCGGCAATAGCTAACGGTTTTCATATTAGCATTCCTAAAATTCTTAGTCTTAAAATATTTTTTGGATTTATTCTCGCAATTTGGATTTTTTTTAGTGTATAATTTATAGGCAGTACGGGGTGTTATTCGTAGAGATCTTTCATTTGTAACGTCGCCATTTTGTAACGTAGACCTTTACGGTTATTCGGTGGTGTGGTGGCACATGCTTGTACCGAGGTGCTCAGGGCCGAGGGGGGTTCGACACCACAATTCAGTGTAACCGATCTACTCTTTACAAACATAAACCTTCATGTGTCGAATACCATAACGGAAATTAAAGAAACATTAAACCAAAATTCAATAAATCGGTTTTATCCCACTGCCCCTGTTGATGCCTCATCACCCGCGATCTCCCCTTTAATTGTTGTCTATATATTCATATTAAAACGAAGCAAACAAAAATCAAACTCAGCGAAGGTTTCATATACATAATTGAACGAGAAAAAAAAATATAATTAAACGCCAATGATTCCCATATGCCGCTTGATAATGAACCCGAATCTAACTTAAGCGTTGGAAAATGCGAAAAGTATTACCCCTTAGCATATGAAATTGAATATTACGAAATATGGTGGGGCCAATATTACTTAACAAAAACAACCCATAGTCTAGCTTACGTTAGGTAAATTGAAAATTATGAACTAAATTCTTAAACTGTATATAAAAAAACTAAAGGCAACAAGAAATAAATATTGAAAAAAAAAATTAGTTTACCAATTTGTCCGCCGCTGGAGAATGGTGTTCAATCTACTTTCCACTTGGTTTTCGAAATTCCCTCAGTACCGTTGACAGCACGCAATTTGTTTTATTTCCACGAGCAGCTCAATTCGGTATATTCCTCTTGTTTTTTTTATGTTTATTAAAATTCAATCTCCGTTTTTATTTTTTTTTATTTTTTATTTTTTATTTTTAATTTTTTTTATTTTTACAATCGTATTATTAAAACAATTTTGTTTCCATGCGATGTACAATATCGAAATTTTATTTGGTTTTAATCAGATATTCACATAGCAATACACATAGCAATACAGCTTATATTTAATATTTTTTTTTTTAATTTGTTTGGGAATATCCCTCACGGATTCCAACACTTAACTTTTGTTCCCTGTTCGTTTTTTATTTTTTTTCCCAGGCGTCTCAAAGTAAACAACAAAAATTTTTGATTTTCTATTTTTTTTTTTTTTTTTGTTTTCGTTTTTAACCAGTTGGTTTAACAATCACCATAGAAATCACTGCGTTCAATTAACTGACGAGAGTTCGATTCAACTCTTCTTTGTTTTGGTCACGAGTTGTATTTTTTTGTTTCGTCAGAGCTAATTAAATCCACACAAACATATATATTTTTTATAAAACTCGAGGGTACGTGGTGGAATATTTGGGGTTTCATTAGGAAGCGATTTTCAAAATTTTCGGCCAAATCTATGTAATCAAGCGGTCATTCAAATGGCATAGAATTACTATTGTGGTTCTTACCCATATTTTTCTCCCTTGTTACTTCATTTACAAGAGTATTGTGCTACCGCTAAACATCTTTCCCGAATTGATTTAACCTGTTCTTCAGTGGTTTCATATATTTTGGGCTTTTTAGACATACGGTATAATTGCTCAAGTGGTTTTTGTCCGTACAAACGTTTATATTTAACGCTTATCTGTCTTTTGCATTTTTGAGCTACATCCGTACATGTTAGCAAATTCAATACGTCCAATCAAGAAAGTGGTATATTATAAAAAACGGTTGAAAATATTAAGATCAATTTAGGTACCTATTGGAATATATAAGCAATGCGGCAATTTGTTTACACTTATGACCTAGACGAGCCTTACAGGAATTAGTTCCAGTCCAATGTGACACGTCATTTTGTATAAAAAAAAAATATCTTTCTTTTGGGTGGAACGTTTGTAGCACTAAACCAAAAACATGAATTGACATCGGGCTTTAAAATCCGATTTTAATTATATGATTAACTCGTACTAATTTTTTTCCTTGAACGAATGGTCTTCTCATTTCACCAAAATATTTTAAAATATCTATTTGGCTAATCACTATATTTAATTTAGTTGGATCATCGGACTAAAAATATAAATAAACAAAAGGTTGCTTAGGCTTTTTGCTGGTGTGTTTTTCTACGTTAATTAAATTCATTAATTTATTATTAATTTTTTTTTCTTACCATTGTAAAAATTTTGTATTCAATTTTCCATAGAAGTTTTTGTTTTGTTGGACATTTCTCATCACATTTGCTTAAATTTATACTGACCGACATCTTTTGATTAGTACAGTAATTGGCAAAAGCTACATAAATTAATATATTTATTTTATGAAGCTCTGTTTTGTTTATACTAGCCAATCTAATTTTAGAAAGACGAAAGAACAGATATCTAGCTTACATTTTTTGCTGCATTAAGAAACAACTGGTTTTGATTGTCCAGCAAAGGCTGATTCTCAAAGCACCGCATACATATGTACAAAACTAGAAAAATCGGTTGATCAAAAAAGCTCTTCTGAATATTGTGGAACAGCCTTAAAATCATGCTGTATAAGATAGCAGAAAATTTCCAGCAGAAAAAACGTGTTTTGCTATTCACCGCTAGAGGCATCATGATCACAAAAAAGACATTTTTTCTGCTGATATTTTTCGAAACCAGCAGAAAATTTTTGGAATTTTCATGAAAATTAATAATTATCAGCAGAAAGTTTTATGAAAAATCAAAGAATTTATGAAAAAGAAGTGAAAATTTTTGTTTAAACGTTTTGAAGCAAAGAACGTTAATTTTCTTTGAAAAACGATTTGCGTATGTATAGTGTAAGGACTCTCAAAATATACAAAAATTACCATAATCATCATTATGCAAATACAGGGCAACATAAAAAAAACGACATCATTGATAGCACTCCTTACATTTTTGAAGTCATTTTAAAGTGAAATGTTTTCAGTTTTTTAACAATAGTGTTAGAAAAACCTCCCTGTAACTACCCTAGGTGTATGTTTTTATGGTAGCCTAGATCATAATCTATATGCATGAGCAACATATTCACACCTGCCGTCAGTGTCCTTCCATACATTTTTGAAGTCATTTTAATGTGAAATGTTTTCAGTTTTTTAACAAAAGTGTTAGAAAAACCCCCCTGTAACTACCCTGGGTGTATGTTTTTATGGTAGCCTAGATCATATTCTATATGCATGAGCAACATATTCACACCTGCCGTCAGTGTCCTTCCATACATTTTTGAAGTCATTTTAATGTGAAATGTTTTCAGTTTTTTAACAAAAGTGTTAGAAAAACCCCCCTGTAACTACCCTGGGTGTATGTTTTTATGGTAGCCTAGATCATATTCTATATACATGAGCAACATAAGATTCACACCTGGCGTCAGTAGCCTTCCATACATTTTTGAAGTCATTTTAATGTGAAATGTTTTCAGTTTTTTAACAAAAGTGTTAGAAAAACCCCCCTGTAACTACCCTGGATGTATGTTTTTATGGTAGCCTAGATCATATTCTATATACATGAGCAACATAAGATTCACACCTGCCGTCAGTAACCTTCTATACATTTCTGAAGTCATTTTAATGTGAAATGTTTTCAGTTTTTTAACAAAAGTAATATAAAAGTAATAGTAACAACAAAATGAATTCAAAAATGTATGGAAGGTTACTGACGGCAAGTATGAATCTTATGTTGCTGATGCATATAGATTATGATTTAGGCTACCATAAAAACATACACCCAGGGTAGTTACAGGGGGGTTTTTCTAACACTTTTGTTAAAAAACTGAAAACATTTTACAATAAAATTATTTCAAAAATGTATGGAAGGTTACTGACGGCAAGTGTGAATCTTATGTTGCTCATGCATATAGATTATGATTTAGGCTACCATAAAAACATACACCCAGGGTAGTTACAGGGGGGTTTTTCTAACACTTTTGTTAAAAAACTGAAAACATTTCACATTAAAATGACTTCAAAAATGTATGGAAGGCTACTGACGCCAGGTGTGAATCTTATGTTGCTCATGTATATAGAATATGATCTAGGCTACCATAAAAATATACACCCAGGGTAGTTACAGGGAGGTTTTTCTAACACTTTTGTTAAAAAACTGAAAACATTTCACATTAAAATGACTTCAAAACTGTATGGAAGGCTACTGACGCCAGGTGTGAATCTTATGTTGCTCATGCATATAGAATATGATCTAGGCTACCATAAAAACATACACCCAGGGTAGTTACAGGGGGGTTTTTCTAACACTTTTGTTAAAAAAACTGAAAACATTTCACATTAAAATGACTTCAAAAATGTATGGAAGGTTACTGACGGCAGGTGTGAATCTTATGTTGCTCATGCATATAGATTATGATCTAGGCTACCATAAAAACATACACCCAGGGTAGTTACAGGGGGGTTTTTCTAACACTTTTGTTAAAAAACTGAAAACATTTCATATTAAAATGACTTCAAAAATGTATGGAAGGCTACTGACGCCAGGTGTGAATCTTATGTTGCTCATGCATATAGATTATGATCTAGACTACCATAAAAACATACACCCAGGGTAGTTACAGGGAGGTTTTTCTAACACTTTTGTTAAAAATTGAAAACATTTCACTTGAAAATGACTTCAAAAATGTAAGGAGTGCTATCAATGATGTCGTTTTTTTTATGTTGCCCTGTATTTGCATAATGATGATTATGGTAGTTTTTGTATATTTTGAGAGTCCTTACACTATACATACGCAAATCGTTTTTCAAAGAAAATTAACGTTCTTTGCTTCAAAACGTTTAAACAAAAATTTTCTCTTCTTTTTCATAAATTCTTTGATTTTTCATAAAACTTTCTGCTGATAATTATTAATTTTCATAAAAATTCCAAAAGTTTTCTGCTGGTTTCGAAAAATATCAGCAGAAAAAATTTCTTTTTTGTGATCATGATGCCTCTAGCGGTGAATAGCAAAACACGTTTTTTCTGCTGTAAATTTTCTGCTATCTTATACAGCATCTTAAAATCAAGGATTAAGAGTAGCGTTTTATTTCTCGGGAACCAAAAAACAGACCTGATGGATGACAAGTCTTAAGAAAACATGTTTAGCCCGAAAACTAACGATTGTTAGTTCTTTAGAGAAGTTCCAAGAAATCCTATGCGTACGGGTTGTATTTATATTCTACACTGAACCGAAAAAATATTGCACGACACAACTCAAGTTTGAATATAATTTTCTTTTAGGGTGTAGATTTGATTTGAATGATTTTTGATGCGTTTTGACGGATATTTGCGGTAAAATACCGTAACACACTTTCTTACTGAGTATTACAAAAAATGCAAAATTAAAACACCTTGTCAAATATACCAAAAAAATCGTGTGCTATCTTTTTCGAATATTTTCTTATAGTAAGTTTGAGGTTTATCCCAAAATACTCCATCTGTGATTATAGACAATCACAAATGGAGTATTTTGGGATAAACCTCAAACTTACTATAAGAAGATATTCGAAAAAGATAGCACACGATTTTTTTGGTATATTTGACAAGGTGTTTTAATTTTGCATTTTTTGTAATACTCAGTAAGAAAGTGTGTTACGGTATTTTACCGCAAATATCCGTCAAAACGCATCAAAAATCATTCAAATCAAATCTACGCCCTAAAAGAAAATTATATTCAAACTTGAGTTGTGTCGTGCAATATTTTTACTACTAAGATTTTGACCATAGAATCTTTACAATGTTTTATGGCCATTTTTTTTTAAAGGGAACCCTACTGATTGAAGCAGTAAGCGAAATTTATTTTGTAAGGTTACAGCTTCCTCTAACGTTTCTGCTCCAGATATTAAATCGACAACAATACAATCCTTTAATGCGTTCTCTGTTGCTTTAGTGAAGCGATGTTTTTCATTCTGAGTTGCTATTGCCAATACTTTAACCACCAATTAAGAAGCTGACTTAATTAGTTCCATAGGTGTCTGTACGAATCACGTAATTGTTTATTGGTTAATCCAGTGCTTTTTCAAAATCATTTACGCCACCATTTAGCTTATAAATATTTGCCTGTACATTTTCTTGATGACAGTTATAAAAGCATATTTACACTTGCACAATCTGATCTAAATAATAATTAAGTTTTTCTGTTGCATCGGTTATATTAGCGGGTTCTATCAAGGATATTCTAGAACTTGGTTTAGCAGGCCAATCGAAAACTATCCGCAACTTGGTGGTTCGCTGCTCTCATTCCACACGGCATGATGTGATAAGTACAGATCTTTCTAGTTTGCTTCAGTCTCCTATTCTTTGCTTCCAAAAACTACTTTCATGTAACCCAAGCTTTCGTACTCTTTACAAACTTCTTCGTCATTTGACACAAGCGAGCGATTGCAATTACCCGTGAATTATTCTCAGAAATTACGCTATTAAATGGAATCTTGAATACGTGCCCCCTTTTTGTCGAACTATAGTTATTTTTAAAATGTTCCTCACACATCTGCAGTTCTGTTTGTACGATGCTGGTTAAAGTTTGCTGTTTTTCGAACAATCGTTTTAACATATTTTCGAAAAGCAGTTGTCTCACATGCCTCGGAAAATATCCAGCCAAGCTCGGTTTGTTTAGTCCAATGTATGCCATCTTGTATATCAAAATCAATGCACTTTTGCTTCACTAATGTATGGATATTCATCCTAAACAACCTTGGATGTCTAGGCTATATTTCTATCTTATCCTTGTTTCTTGAAGTCCCTGTCCCGCTTAAACTTTATCGTGCTTTTTGCACTGAATTCTCTTTTTTTCAATGTAAGCCGTTGCACAGATTACTCGATGATGAATGATGCCTGGGAACCTGAATTGATGAGAACCCCATAAGTATCTCTTATACCAACGCAGTATAAGAAGAAGCACATTCTTTCAATCAATTGCATGGAAACCTGAACGATTCCAATAGACTTCGGGGTTGCATTTTTTCTTTAGTAAATGAAATAATCTAAATTGCATATTTCCTTGTTTTGGCAATACAGTTATTGGATGACGTTTCTCGAACTGTCTGCCATCGTTAATTGTGTTTAACGATGGGAAACGGGCTTCCAAAAATGAATATAAAATTTCAAAGTTTGTGAGCTTTTTTGGAAGGAATAGTGCTTGTATACAATTAACCTCTAGCTTTCTATATCATATTTTTGAAGAGCGATAAAAACTACCCCTTCCCTTCTCCCCTAGATGGTTCATTTAATCTACTACTTCCTGAATAAGTTTCCCCGTTAATTGTTGGTTAAGATATCAGAGTTTGTGAGTGAGTCACTCACTAATATTCTTTTGTTATTTAATTTTACTAGGTTCTAGACTGGTTGGTAATTAACTATCTAAATTTTCAAATGACGCTATAGACGAGCTGCATTACCAACAGTATAACTTTTTACAGATTTGATCTTTTCAATATCGAATTTTTTATGAGCGGTCATATATGTCGTCGAATTTGGCTATTCATGATATTTTCAAAGTATTTGTCTGGAAATTTAATCTATTCCATCATTTCTATTAAACGCTACATCAGGATGCGTTGCCTACTGTACCTCATTGAGATTGTTGTGCGCAAATACCGACCTTAATTGTTGAAATAGTGAATTGGACCGTTTTGCCGTTTCCTGATGGCTCCCTATGGAACCGCTATTTTGTTTCAACTTTGTACAGTAAATTCGTTTCATTACGGACCGACCAGTTATTTTAAGTATATGAGTGCTGCAAAATATTCATTTTCTGGGATTATTTTGGAATGTCTCTATTCAATCTTCAGCCATGAAGAATGAATCCGTGCTTCTATTTTTTGAAGCTTTTCTAAGTTGAAGTTTTCAACGTGGGTTTGATGATCTATTACAGAACTATCAATTTTATGCCTCAATCCTTCTTGGAATTTCAACAGCAGGTCCATGCCTGGTCCGAGCCTGGATATCTGCGTTAAGGACCATGACGTGGATTTTCATCTTTATGTTTAAATACTTCATCGATGCGTGTTTTGACATCCTTTCAATAGTATGCTAAGTTAATATTAAATAAAAAAAAAATAATTAAATGTCAATTTTGAAAACTCTACAATATTATCGACATTCAAATTTAAGAGATTGTAGGATCTGGAGAGTCCTAAAACCAATTTTGCAAAAGGTAGGCGTTCTGTAGTGTTCATGTTGTCATTATTTCAATATATACAATTCAACAAAACTTTGAGTCGGTATTAATTCCACGTCGAATCTTTTCGAGTACTTCTGTTAACTTTCATATGCTCTTCTATATGACAAGTACTCATGAATCTCCCAGCCAACAACCATTATTTTAAAAATCGGAGTCCTTGAGGGTTCTGTATGCCCATATTTCAACATGTACAATATTACCATTATACCGCAACGACTTAGCAATTTCAATTTGCTCAGTTGAGACGGAGTTTTAAAATGAATGTAAAATCATCTATTAATACATTAAATTTAAATCCACTTGACAATATGATAATGTTAATGGTAAACACTTTCAATACAAATATTACAACAATATGCTGAGAACGAGGCACAAATATCGACGCATTAAGCTCTATTATTTAAGTACAAAAACCTAATTTTTCAATTGTTTTTTTATTATCTATCGTAATCTATTTTGCTATTCTAATATTTTATGTTATACTCACGTTTTATACAATTTTTATACTATTTTTGTACTAATTTGTAGTTTTTTTTTAAATAAATAAATTAAATATTGAGTTTAATGTTCAAACATTTTTTTTTATTCTATCATTATGAATATTATTATATGGATTTATAACATAGAGCAAATAAATTTGTTCCACACGCAAAACTTTTCTATTCATAAAGTACACATTATATTTGTTAACAACAAACAATGTTACCTGTGTATAGATAAAAAAATAAAATAAAGCTTTTGGTGTTATTGTTACATGATGATATAGATATAGCAGTAGATAAGGTGGGGAGGGGAAGGGGGTGACATAAAAAATACTCAAAACAACGCTGAAGTAGGATATCAACACGGATATATAGTTTATACCTGGATAATTTTATGGGTTTTTAAATGAGATCTTTCGTAAAGCTTTTTAAAGACATAAAGCTTTATTTTGAAAATGTATAAAACTCGACTTTTTGTACTCATAAAATACGAGTACATATCTAGTTTTATGGTAGCAGTAATAAACATATATTACTGTGTGTATTAAACTATAAATACCGATTTATATATAACTAAATAACGGACATAAAAGCTTGAATGATTGCTTAAAAACAAAACGGTGAAATCGACAAGTATATAGTTAAATTTAAAATTTTAGTCACGATATTTAATTTTTTTTTCTTTTAAATATAATTTACACAACAGTTTCGTGAGGATTTAGTAGTACCCATGCTTATGTATAATTAAATTTTGTAATTTAAAAGCCATTTTGCTTTCGATCGTAGTTTAATGTATTTGTCAGCCATAAAGACTAATCTCATTATATTTGAAACACTGTGCTTGAATCGCAAACATTTTCTTTTTTTGTGACAAGCTGGGCTTTTGACTCCCTAAACCTAATTCATAAGCTGAACTCAATGGTTCTAGTGCCATTTCAAAGTTAGTCCCGATTTTTGAGTTATCGCTTCCGACACGGTTTGACTCTGAGTCAAACATTTTTCAGAATATACACTCATTTTCTAAAGTTGTTGCGCAAGCAAAGGCAAACAACTTTGCAGAACATATGAAGACCGAAAAACCACATCTACGCTCACATGTTCGTGTTATTTTTTCAGACCAGCCACATGTCGAAAGCGATATCTCAAAAATGGGGACCAACTTTGAAACATTAATCAATTCAGCGTACTCGCATTAGGTTAACTCGCTGGGTGCCCAGCTTTACACTTTTTTCAACTAGCACAGTGAAATTATTCTTATCGGAATTTTCCAGTTCTCATTATAAAGACAAAATTATGTAGGAATATATTTTTTCTCATGTGATATCCATCCATACATCCACAATACAATACATTCTTGAATATGACATTTTATTTAATGTTTTCGTAAGAGCAGGAGTTTTCTATACGTTATTACTTTCTCTTTCGATTCCTCTGTAATAAGAATGATAAACCTCAACCAGTCAAAACTTAAGAGCTTAAGTTGTGCTCTGTTTGGACCACTTTGGGGAGCGGTACAACCTGCACCAAAATTTTAGAGGTCAGTTGTTTATTTGTGACGAAAAGCCTATACAATTTTGGTGATTGTAGCACTAACCGAAGTGGTGCACCTGGCGTATAACTTAAGCTCTTATAGGTTGTGGCTGGTTCAGGCATGTGAAAACGCGTTTTTAGTTAATTTCGGGAAACCCAGTGCAACACATTATAGTACATGTATAACTATACATTTAACTAATTTATTTCAAGATTAAATAAAAAAATTATTAAACAATTAAACAAAATTAAACAATTAACGAAAAAAAATGGGGGAAAACGAAAAACCAATCAGAATGGTTGTCAGAATATCCAGATTATGGAACATTTAAACCTGACTTTAATGACAAAGAGCCAATGTTAAGTACAATACGTAAAACTGTACGTGAATCGTTAAATCCAGTGTGTTCTGCAACCCTTCAACAACCGACGATAAACGATATTTTAGTACGAAAAAAATAAATAAACACGAGAGAGGGCCATTTTTGATTTTAATCGTGCAGTTTGGAATATTTTGGATTAAACGTTACTACATGACGTGATGGTGCTTTAGGTGGTTTTATTAAACGAAACTGTGCCACACTACATCACCCTACTTAAAAATTATTTACCTAAAGTGTATACTACCGAAATGGATGAAATTAAAAAATTAAAAATTTTGGTAAACATTACTTTTGTTGCTAAGACAAATAGTGTAACTATATTGCAGGGGTCTGAGGATAGGTTTTATCAAAAATTGAATCAAAAAATGGATCGCCGCGCTTTCCATATCAACGTACAGAGTGGAGTACATGAAATCAATGGCTCGTCAAATTTGAGCTGGTGAAAATAAACCCAATCTATTACATATGACAGATGTCCTAGGTGATGGGCCATGTTGCGGTTGACAAAGCTTTAAATGCGATAGAATTAACTTCAGCAAGGAAGTTTGTGATAAAATTAGGAGCTCTTTTCGAACATTCCCCAAAATATTTGGGAAATATGTATTAAGAAAATTGCACTGGTTGTGAAATATCTGATATTAAACCACCATCCGGGGTTACCGTATATGTGGCGCAGGATAAATAGCTTTTTTGGCAGATCCTGAGACTGTTCAAAATAAAAAACTACTTTTTAGACAAATAATTTTGAACGTTAGAAAAATAATAAACAATTTTGGAATTACTGAACTATATATTGTTCTATTGTATTTGGAAGACCGATTAATGCCAATTATTCAACTTCAAAAGGAACTAGAAACCAGCCACCCAGTATTGTATAAAATGGACCATTCAATTAACGTTTCCATAAAGCTGCACCCGTAACGTAATTGGCAACCGACAAACATCGAAAAATGCAACACCATTGAGGGAACTTTGTCAGATACTTCTCGAGCATTGGTTCAAAACTGCATGGAAAAAATTTCAGAAGTGCTAAGTGAAAAATGAAATGCTACCATATCGCAAAATATTGATACTGCTACTATGGAATTTTGGAAGTCGGCTTCGAACATTTACAAATTTTAAAATATTCATCAAACATTAACTGTAAAACAAAAACAGAATTATCACAATATTTTATCGAGCCACCTCCGCAAAATTTAAATTTAATGCTATTATGTATGCCAACAGGGAGCTGTGATGTTGAGAGGAGATTTAGTCGTTTGTATCATAAATTTGATTTCGTATTTTAATTAATTCATTTCTACCGAAAAACATATTTTTTTTTAATTTTCTGTATTTATTTTATATTTTTGGTCCGATTTCATCCCGAATTGGAGTAAAATACATAGCTATAACCCGATAATTACCCCCCGAATGCAGCTTTTTTAATTTACGGAAAAAACATACGCTATGTATGAGAAAATAATAATTTACACTAGATATGTAGACTAATATCACTGATGCTTAATACACACCTATTATTTTTTAACTCACTGTATATTCTAAACTGTAGTATTACGAAAATATTAAAAGCATTTTGTGACAACGAGGAGGAATTTGCAGTTTTTTCTTGAACTTGTACAAAAACCAACAACAACGTTTCCTGTTTATAATTTCGTTTTACAGTGTATTTTAGATACCTCAAACTTGTATGCAAAATGCATTGTCTTGAAAATTTTCTCAAAAGGTTTTCAGAAAAATTTAAAGGACCACTGGATACAATATTCAAAGTTGTGCACCTCGAATTTTCTGGAAAATGTAGGGCAACACCTGCTTTAAATATTTTTGCAATATTGCACTTAGTATTCTCCTAGATTTTCTGCAAAATTCAAATTTTTAAATTGGACTGCTTGGTTGCGGATTTTAGGGACGGATTATTGCCACATGACCAAAATATTTTAGAAAAATGCAAGTGGGCATTGATTAATCTCCTTTTACATGAATATTCGCTCATAATTTTGTCCATATTGTCGACTCCTCTCTTAATTTGATTATAATCAAAGGATTGGTTCCTGGGCTGCTCTTTGGGTTTTCTTATCATAGTGCATGTCGGTCGACAAAAGAACCATAATTTTGATTTTTTTTTTGAATGTATGAACAGATGCTGACGTTATCGCTGAACCCACAAATAGAGGATTCGACAGGTGGAGGTTTTCATTTTACAATGAAGAATTTTGCTGGTATGAAACGTCATCTTTTGCTTACCGTACCTAGCATGTAAAGAAATTATCACAAGTAATATTTCTTTTCCTTGGAAAAAATTGCAAAATAAATCTTTCACTACTCCCTCTTCTTGGTTGGTTTCTATGTCTTGATTTGGGGGTACATCCCGGTATATATTTGTCTTTTTATTGGATAAGATGTTTTTGAATCACAAACCATACTTTGATTCCATATCTGGCAGCAGGCTTCGGCAGGATATACTGTGTGAAACGTGTATTACATCGATACGAGAATAGTCGTTCATTCAATGTGACGCTTACTCCAGCAATAAAACATTCCTTTAGATTTTGGTTGAACATAAGCCATATGTCTGAAATGGCTTCTTTGTCGGTGAGTAAAGTTGCACACGTACGTTCCCATTATCAAATCTAACAAAACGGCTTATCGTATAAAACCGTTGAATAGCCACGATATAGCATGATATTGAGAATTAGAAGGCGAACTACATAAATATTGCGTGTGCTCGTTATGCGATCACAAGCAAATGAAAGAATATCCAAATACCCATTAAATTCAAAAGCGTTATTGAGTTCCAAGTACGAATTTTGTCCGGATTTTCATTGTTCCATTTCAATTTCTTCACTAATTAGCACGTTGGATATGTGTATATGATGTTTAGACCGAATGTTTTGTTTGTTGGCCCAGATGTGGATGATTTTAAACGTTGAGGGACAAATTTCTAGAAGATGAAGGAGGAACTTTACTCTTTATTGTTCCATCCCTTTCATTATACTCAGGATGTGACAGGGCTGGAACTAGTTCGTCTACCAGCTCTTTGGCAACAATATTAAAATCTGAATTGTCATAAATCGTCTGGATCGTATTCGGGTAGATTAGGTTTTTGGCGTCGGAATCTGAACGACAACTTCTCCTTGTTTCTCATCTATAGTCTTGATGTAAATGGTAATATTTCATCTTAACAAATTTTTTTAAATTTTGTGTTATGCGATGGTTACTATAGATTAGAATAACAAGGTAATTCTTAACATGAATGGTTTAATTATATTCTAACATAAAATGGAGATGTTCAGCATGTATTTATTTTGTGCAACGGCAGAAATTCTTATTGATATATTTTTTCGATAATTTTTAAATTTAGTGTTGTGTAAGCTAAATCAGCCTAACAGGGTAGTACTTAAATAAAATGTGATCAAGTTGTATTCTAACATAAAATGTAAATGTTCAAACTGATTTTATTAGTTTAAAATACAATTACAAATTATTATTCATTACTAAATGTATTATATGGACTTACCCGAGTATGTTGCTTATAAAAATGAAGGATAAAATTTGGTTCAAAACACAACGGGTAAAACGATTTTTTATTAGAGGGTGCTCAGGAAAATCCACAACATTTATATTTTTTTGAAGAATGGGAGTTCTAAGGATTTCTCTTTGCCAATATTGCAATATGTTCCATTCATCAAAAATTTGCGTTTGTTTTAATCCCGTGTCCAGATTATTCAAGTACTGCCGTTAACTTTCAGATGTTTGTTTTTAATAGAGCGTGCCCAAGAACATATTTTTAAATACTTATTTTGGGGGAACAAAAATTCATCAAAAATTGGCGTACAGTGACTATTATTGGGGAGATGGAAATTCTGGAGGATTCCCGTAGCAAATATTTCAATTCATGCAATTCACCAAAAATTTGCTTTCGTTTTAATTCCATGCCGAAGTTATTCTAGTACAACCATTATCTTTGAAATCCTTTTCTTTTAAAGGGTACTCAGAAGCCATTTAATTTCTAATCAATAACCATTTTTGGTAGAATCGGAGTTCTGGAAAATTCCCGGAGTTCTGGAGGATTCATTTCAATAATACAATTAAACAAACATTTTAGTTCATTCGAGATCATTTTCTATTCTATAGTACTGAGGGTTCTCAGTACCACACAAGCAAATAACTATTTTTGGTGAAATTGGAGTCTTAAAGGGTTCTGGTTGCCAATATTTCAATAAGTACCATTATACAAAAATTTGTGTTCGGTTTAAATCCGTGTCGAAATTGTTCCAGTAATGCCATAAATTTGAAATTATTTCTATACGGGCTTAAAACGAACACACATTTTTTTTTTAATATGGCACATACTGAAATATTAAATCGAAGGCGGTCTTGAGTATCCATAATAGAAAATCATCTCCAAGTTAACGAATATCATCTCAAAGTTTTCGAATAATTTCAATAGGCAATAGGAATGGCACGGGTGCTGAGCTGAATTAAAAATATGACAAATTCAATTTAATCCGTTATATTTGAAAAATGGTTTTGGGACTCCCAAGATCTTTTTTTTTTAGTTTTTAAATAGTTTATTTCTCCAAAAGTATACATACAAAACTTAACATTACGACAAATTTAATTTAAGAGAAAAAAAACTATTCTAGTGAACTCCTGATTTTAAGAAAAATGTTTCGGAGTCACGATTCAATATTACAATATTTAAAAAAAAAAGAAAATTTAATAAATGTAAAGTTTTAAACGACGAACATTATTTATAATTTGGAATATTATATCAAAAAGCAAAAATATTTACATTATGGTATAGAACAATAAAAATTTATAGATCTTTATATATGTTTAATTTGAACTTTGAGAGTATAATCAAACTTAATCGGAGAATTTTCAAAATTGATAGATTGATGATTAAATCTTTTTTTATTTAACCGTTTGAGTCCCAGGAGGTATTGAAAAAATACTGTCGAAGAATCCCAAACAGCGCAACCGCGCTCGCTCTCTATCCCTCTAAATGAGAGAAGAAGATGAAATGAATGAGTTGAAAAGGCAATCTATTGAGACAAATCTATTGTGATTGTGTGCTGTACTTCCTTCAGTAAATCTGAGTGCGGTAACGCAACGTCAGTTGTCGACAATGTTCGAAATGTGCTGAGTTTTCTCGAAATAAAATCTCAACAGCGCGATCGCGCTGCTTGGGACTCGAACGGTTAATATTCGCAGAACATTGGTAAATTTATTTTCAATTAATTAATAATTATTTTTTGGACTGAAAATAAAATTTCTGATATCTTAACATTCTAATAGTGTAGCTACATTTTTATTTCTGAAATGAGAGTAAAAATATTAAAGGTTTTTCGTTGAGCCAGAATATCCTTTTTCGGTTGACTAAAGTAAATGTTACCGACTATTTATGGAATATTCTTGTGGCTGATACTTACTTATAGATTTAATTCGTATATTTTAGTTTTACCAAATTATTTCTAAGAGGTTAGTATGGATATATATTCATATATATCCATACTAACCTCTTATAGAAATAACTTGGGACAAAACACTTTTAGGGCGATTATACAACTTTTGAATATCAAACCCAGGTTTCGTCTATATTTTCCGAAAAAAAAAATGTTTTTTAATTGGATTGGACACCCGCAGTAACATCGTAGAAATATCTAGGGACAAAGCGATTTTGAGAAAATATTAAATATTATACCTACTGTACTCTAAGATTTTTCACTCGTTCGTATAAGTGCAAAAAAAAATTAACACTTAAATATTTAGTTTAAAATTTAATTGTAGTATAAGGTAACATTTGTTGTTGCTTTCGGACAATTTAGGACAAGTATGCGGTGGAGACAGAAAAAATGATTGCTAATATGCGTGATAGTAATAATAATGCAACCTGTTACTTGGCGCTAAAAAATATTTGCAAACTTAACCAGCATGGATATTTTACGTGATCTGCTTAAAAAAATAATGTTAATATTGAACAGTTACAGATAACACTGTGCTTGAATCGCAAACTTTTTTTTGTGATAAGCTGGGCCCCAGGGGGTAAACTTAATTCAAGTATGCTGAATTAAATGGTGCTGGTCCCATCTCAAAGTTAGTCCCATTTTTCAGATATCGCTTTCGATATGTTTTGGCTCTGAGTCAAAAATTTGTCAAAATATACTCATTTTCATGTTGATAACTCCTGAACCATTAGATTTTTGGTTTTGCTTTCTTCAGCAAAGTTGTTGCGCAAGCTAAGGCAAACAATTTTGCCGAAAGTATTAAGATCGAAAACCACATCTACATTCACAGTTCTGTGTTATTTTTTTTTCTTTTCAATTTCGACGAAAAACACTTTTTTATCATCCATTTATTGAATTTAAATCGATTAGATTCGGCTGGTGATTGTTCGGCGAATTTTTCCACGTGACAATGCAAAAAACGTTTTTTCAATGACAACGTTTATATTATGAAAAGTGGTTAGCATATTTTCAAAATATTTGTGCCAATCATCGGATCAATTAATTTCGAGAACATTCTTAATAACTTCGTTCTTACTTATTGTGCCAATGTTTTAACTTTTTTAGAAATATGGGGTTCGAGAATAATCTCCTCTTCGGTTTATTTTTTAATACTATGTATTACATAAATTATTTTGAAGCAAGCAATTTGCAAGCCGAAATCCTGTGCTGACATGTTGATATTATCACTTTTTTCACTTCGATGCATTTTCGATGGAATAACGGCATTTTGGAAGTAAACATATTTTTTCTTGAATGCACATTTTTATATTTTCGTCAAAGTAGCACGGTTTTTCGTCGAAGCGTAAAAAGTGATAGTCTCAACATGTTACCCCTGAATACTCAAACAATTTTAATGAGGAAATTTAAATTTCAAAATATATTTTTCACAAAAATTTTTGTTTATTTTTGCGATATTAAAATTTTGTGTTGTTCTACTGTGCAATCGCACAAAAAAAACAAAATGCGTATTGAAAATATAATTTGAAATTTAAATTTCCTTTGTAAGATTGACTGAGTAGTCAGGATTTTGGCTAGCAAATTGCTTGCTTGGTAGCGGATCGAGTATCTACCCCAATAAGTCGTAAGTTATATTGGTTTTTATGTTGATTTTGTTGTTAACTAAATTGTTAATGTTTCTGTTTTTGTATATTTTCAGGGTGTGAATTCTGGCCGTAATTTGACTCCATGACTCATGCATGAGATATTTATCTGTGTCATAAGTCAAATTTTGCCCAAAATTTATACCGGGATCCTCTAACCTGTCTAATTTCGGTCCTTTTTTGATTCTGTGCTGAAATTTTTATTAAATTTAGTGTATACCTATGATTTTCAGTTTTTATGTGTTGTGCGAAACTCGATTTTAAATAATTTTTTTAAATTTGGTTATGACATTCATGTGTTCTTTGTATCTTATTTGAAATGCGCGTCCTGTTTGGCCTAAGTATGTCAACCTCAAGTTGGATTTAGCCTTACCTGTGTATACGTATCTCTGCACAGGTAGACCCATGTTTCTCTAGACGGCAAGGTAGCAGCCGGAGTCTTCTGTGACAATCTTTTGCCAAAACTGACAAGACCCTGCCTTTTTGGGAGCGTGCGAGAAGGCTGGGTCTACAGATGAATGACTTTGTAGAGATTGCATCCACAAAGAGAAGGAAGGGACTTTGGATAGGTTAGGAGTCAGTGGTTGACACTTAGGCCATTTTTGGCCCATTGTGATACCACGCATTCACGCCACATCATTAACCCATTCACCTATTCACCTACTCACACAATTACAGTATACCACCTGCACATTGCAAGCTCCATGTCAACCTGTACATTGACATGGAAGGTGGGTCGGCGTTGAATTCTGCACTCCATCAGAGGGTCTTAGTTGTGTTTATTAACATCACCGATTGTAATCGATGATGAAAATTCGATTTGCATCTAGCCTCTGATGGGATTCGAACCCAGTACCTCCCGGTCCAAGTGCCGAAGCTTTAACCACTGAACCACTTGTCCGGTTGGGACTTTGGATAACTTCCTGTTGTATCACAACGAGTCACTATTGGTCCAAGTGTGCGGAAGCAGCCACTCCAACCTCACCTAACCCAACCTTCGCCTAAGTTAACCACACGTATATGGTGGATGTGGTTTCTCGGTCTTGATATGTTCGACAACGTTGTTTGTCTTGACTTGCGCAACAACTTTGCTGAAGAAAGCGTAACGAAAATCTTAATGGTTCAGGAGCTATCAACGTGAAAATGAGGGTATGTTTTGACTCAGAGCCAAAACATGTCGAAAGCGATATCTCAAAAATGGGGCTAACTTTGAAATGCGACTAGCACCATTGAATTCAGCGTACTCGAATTAGGTTTACACACTGGGTGCTCAACTTGTCGCATTTTTCAACTAGCATAGTGTAATTAACTAGCAAAATAAAGTAAAAATTATTAATTCAATATATTAACCAAATGAGTTTAATTTCAAATTTCGTTGGATCTAAATCACGTAATTTCTCATGATTACCAAATATTGCAACCAATACGGCTACCGTAAGAAAAAGTGTTGTAAAGTACCCATGTTTATCGATTTCACGACGTTCTGAACAATTTACTTGTCCACAATCATCATATGACGAATTTTACTACCACTATTTGATCGAATAGATAAATAGCGCAGTGGGTTTTGCGGGTTTTTAATGGTTGCATATAATTTGCTCAAAAAGTGCAAAAAAGCTTCTGGTGTTGTTTTTCCTTCAGTTAAACCAAACTGGTTACCATGCAAACAAATAATTTTGATACAGAATAAGCCTGCTTTTGATTAATTTTTCAACAAATTTAGAGAACGTGCTCAAAAGTGAAATTGGTCTAATTATAAGCGGTTTTTAAAATGTCTGGAAATTCACTTGTCGTAACCTTTTGGTCGCTTGTTTTTCGAGTGGATATCACTATACCGGGTGATTTTTTTAAGCTGAAATTTTTAAATATCTCGGAAAATAAACACTCTACGAAAAAAATGTCCATTATCAAAATTTAATCAACCCGAGGAGGACATACATACATTTGTGCAAAAATTAGGACCGCTCCTCCCCTTTTTGTATGTGGGCGGGGAGTAACTTTGAAATTAAAATAGGAACCCCTATTAGGATTTCTTTGAAACATTTTTTTCGATTCATGATAGATAGTGCTGTTAAATTAAATTTATATTAATTTTTTTTCGATATTTCTTACTTAGCATACGATTCTGGAATACGTTTGAATTAAAGTTATCTATTATCGTAATCCAGGAACATGCGATTAAATCTGCTTTCAAATAAATGATTTTTTTTTAACTTTGTTTTAAAAATATCTAGACATAACGTTTAACTGGGCAAATTTAACTGCACAAGTCCTACGATGCAAGTATATTTGAACTTGTAGATGATAAAACTGTGCAGTTTTTAAATATTGTGCAAGCGGTTTGTGGAATACAAAAACAATTGTCTTTCTCGCTTTCGCTTGCGCATGTTCATTTGCACATCGTTGCGTGTAGGGAAAATTTATACATTTTTATTGTTTTGGTTTGGAGGCGCGATTAAGTATATACATGAAAGTTCAAACATAGAACAAAATAGAGAAAAAAAATGGCGGGGAGACAAATTTTAGAAGAATTTATTGAAATATATTAAACGCGAACCTTGTTTTGATACAAAATAAGGAGTATCATGATCGCAATTTAGCTACAAGCTAAAAGCTACAAGCGACTTATAATAAATTAATTTAAAAAAATTAAAAAATGCAAGGGAATGGATAAATTAGAGAATCGGGCAACAGTGGCAAAAACAATAAATAATTTGCACACAAATTTTTGGAAAAAGTTCAAAAAAGTTATTGCATCGGAAAGATCGTTAGTTGCAGTTGAGGATATTTACATTCCAACATTGTGGTATTAAGATTTACTGTCTTTTTTAACTGACCAGGAAAAAATAGAAGGCCAGTAAGCAATATACCAAAGAAAAGTCCGGTAAGTAAAATATTCTAGATTTATATTTTATATTTATATATTTCATTTTAAGTTAAATTATACAGGATTTTCTTTGGATTGAAATTTTAGTGCAAAAAATTGTGTTGCCATGGTACTTGGCTTTCGCTTACAAAGTATTCTTTAAATTTATCTCTAGTTGCCTTACCATCATCGCTTGGATATTGCCAACATGTATGTCTTGTATGTTTGAAGCCCTTGCTCTAAACCCTTCAGTAATAGTACCATTAGGATTTTTGACGTCCATACATTCCGTTGGGCCATAGTTTGATGATGTTTTAATTAAATATTTATGTAAAACACAACAGGCCATCACCACAGAATCAATGTTTTCAGTATATCGATTTTGTCTCGGTTCTCATTTAAAATGAGTGAAGCAAAAAAACATCGAATACGTACACAGTCTATAATACACAATTATGTCTTGGTATTTGTATTTTTATTTTGTTTGTATTTGTGTCATTTGTATGATTAACAGTACCAAAATAACACGATCCGGGTCAAAACCAACAACAATATAAAGCCATGCTAATGCAACAAATACAGAAAAAACTACACTATAGATAGTTGTATTAGAACATATGTGTACATTGTGTGCGCACTAGTTAAATAAGTAGTGGTGCGAAAGAAAAAAATTAACATGGGATTGTTAGTGTATCCAACACAATCTTCTGTAGTTTGTTGCATGTTGGTATCTGCGTTTCAGACTTTGTTCAGGGCTTTTAATTGTTGTTGGTTTTGTCCGGGTGCATCGGTTTAATTGTTTTGGTGCTTATTTCCTTTCCTCAGCACATTACGAGCGCTCTCGAGCTGTGGAGTGTTAATTATGTAACATGTTAATATATTTTATTTTTTTATAATAAATTTATTTTATATGTTTCAATAAAGTTTTAGAAATAAATTTATTTTAAATTTCATAAATTTTAAAAATAAAAAGATAACTTTAAAAAAAATCGAAAATACATAAACATCACAAAAATATGGCGTTTACAATGGTTAACCTTTTGAGTGCCAAAAAGCGCAATTGTGCTTCTCAATTCACTATCCGAAATCATGTTGGCACTCAAAGGATTAATATGAATAAACAAGAAATGAATGAAACGTGACTTGTATGTGCAGTAAAACAATCATAAGCACGAAACTAAACAAACACAAATGCTACTACTATGTCTTTCCGGTTACACTCATTTCGTTTCACTCATTTTGAGACAAAATCGATATACAGGTCTCAAATTTATTGCTGTATGGAATATTCTAAATCTGGCCGCCATTATACCAAAAGCACTTTCAATAACACGCCGTGCTCGTGAAAGGTGATAATTAAATATTTTATTTTATTTGTTTCGGCAATATGTGTTGAAGGGTTTCAACATGTCACACCTTAATGCAAAGGCTTCGTCGCTCATAAAAGCATACGGCAATGTACGATCAGAGTTCTGTTGTTGGGGATGGTAGGCTAAGTGATTTATTCAGCAGTTTGTCATAAAAACTGGTATGGTTAAGTATTCTACCGTCAGAAATCTGGCCATTTGCACCGAAATCGCACAATAAAAATTCACATTTTGCATTGGCAACAGTCATTTGGACCATACTATGCCTGTTTTATAATTATAAAAATATGAGCCGCACTGTCCATTGAAGGAATTATTTCCACATGTTTATTAGAATTATCTTCGAACGAGTCACAATCTTCATCAATTACGACAAGTCGATCTACCACACCTCGTTTTAATACATCACGAACGCTGCCGGTTCGAAAATCTAAAAATGATTTGGCGAATGACGTTTTAGTTACTGTAGGTAAACATTTTAAAAAACCGCTTAAAAAACAGGAAGACCGATTTGATATTTTGGCAAAAATGTGGCTTTAAAGTTACGTGAAGTCGAGAACAAGAATAAGCTTCTTTCGTGGAGCGTTAGGCTTTTCTCATACGTATCACGTTTCTTTTTTAAAGGAGTACCCAAAGAGAATAATAATAGTAAATAATTTTTTACGACCCCGTCTTGAACCATTGTTGTATTTTTTTTTACAATAACTACTGCCACAATTGCTATTGCAAGATCATCTTCTTCAGACGACAAGTTTTCTACTGAAATATTTATAAAAATTGAGCTAAATTTACAATGATAAGTTTGTATCGTGTAGGTGATGACTTGCACCAGTCTGAGACTTTAGCGATAAACTGTTCAGTTAAATTTAGGCAGTTAAACGTTATGTCTAGGCGCGGCCTTAGGCAACTAATACAATAAGAAATAGAGTATTTAACTGTACAAGAAATAATTGAAATATTCCTGGTTATAGTCTTGATAATGCTGTCACTCTCTACGCTTCGGGTTTTCCGGATAGGTTTCGGTCACGTGCCTCATTTTACCAAAGAACGACGCCGGCTTGTTTGCGCTGAACAATGATTTAACATAGCCATAAAAAAAGTTTGAAGAGGTGTTAAATCACACGACCAAGCCGGCCAATCGACAGGACGACGCTATTGACTAAAGAAATAAATTTGCAGCTTGTCTTTGTAGTAATCTCCAATGACTGAGACGTGACGGTCATTTTCATTAACGGAAAAAAACGGTCCAATGACACCACCAGCATGAAAACCATATCATACAGTTATTTTAATGGATGAAGTGGTGTTTCTTGAAGCACATGAGGGTTTTTACCTGACCTGAATAGCGCATATTCTGTTTTGTTGACGAAGCCGCTTAACCAAAAATGTGCTACGACAATTATG
The DNA here is from genome assembly GCA_932526605.1 of Nephrotoma flavescens. Lineage (NCBI taxonomy): Eukaryota > Metazoa > Arthropoda > Insecta > Diptera > Tipulidae > Nephrotoma > Nephrotoma flavescens. Next base: position 75,346,008 of record OW052220.1, read on the forward strand.
ACCCGAAATTGTAAATTACGCTCTTGAAGTCGCAGTCACCGACTCGGAATTTAACTTATTTGTAAACGTTGTTCGTTCGTGTATTTCACTATGATAGAAAAATTGTCTTTACTGAATATTTTGATACTGACAGTTTCGTTATTTTTTAAGGGTGCGGTGCGATCACAGTGAAAGTTCAAAGTTGTCAAGTCCCAAATAGAAACCCCGATATTTCTAGGAAGAGCTGCAAGTAATTTTCACAATTGTGCATTTTTAGTCAGTATATCATTGCGAGACCTTACCAGTGATAAGTTTTAATTTATTTACACCACGACTAGTCACAATGTTTTGATTATGTCGTGAATGAAACAGGAATCTCGAGACTCTTGAAAGTGTTACGCGCGGCTTGTTCGTCATAAAAAAAATATATTTGTTGACAGAGCATCCAAAGACCTCCGTATAACAGGTTCTTTACCCAATTAGTAAATAGTTGTAGTTAATAACTGTAAACGCCCGCATGCTCAATATATGTCCAAGCTATAGACATTTTTCTCTTCATATTTTTTCTAAGCTTTTATAAGTTATTGCTGCAGCTTTTTACTTGGTGGTTTCTTCACTTCATATTGAGGTGCTCCTGTAATATCCTCAGTTGATTCAATTCTGATTTTTAATATTGGTTTCAAACTTCATGTCGATTCAACTTTAAAAAAAAATCAGATTCTAGCTTATAAAATCGATCAAATATGAAAAGGCTATACCATCGTCCTACTCTCGTACTTCCGACATGTAGCACCCCAAACTTTCCTGTAAACCCAACATGTAGTTTAATTTCACATTAGAACACATTATGTCCCATCACAAATTATTTTGTACACGATGTCATCATAAAACCAGCAATGAACGTTCACCCAACCAAAAATTATAATTCGCGACACATAAAATATATAATTGGATCCGACAACGTTCTGGCTGGCAAAAATAAAATGTAATAAGTTATATGACGCATTGTACTCGTACATTGTATATGTACATAGGATATGTACTCGAGAATATCATGGTGTTTTATCTCGATAAAAAAACAACCAATTACATAAGTCTCGGCTCTTGCTGTAACGTATGAAAACATAAATATTTTATGTATAGCTATCAATTTATTTATTTTATGATTTTTACTGGCAACATAAAAATATTAGAAATATTAAAAAATGTATGGCAATAAAAAAGGTATACATATAAAGCTTCATATTATAATACACTCCACTATAAATATATATATACACACTTATTTTATATAGACTAATAAATAATAAGTTGGAAAATTCTGTGATAACACAATATAAAATTAGATCCATATATAAATACGAAAATAACAACAAATTTATGATATCATTTCTATGACATATGAATGCGGAAAGCGGAAGAAGGTAGTTCTCCATTATATCGTAGCACTTAATAACTGTAAATAGCGTAAATCGGATTTTCATAATTAATTCACGGCATAATTATGCTGTATATGAGTACAAATAATTTGTACAGTTGCAATTAAAACAACATTTATACGTCATTTATTACAAAATGTTCGTTTCGTTTTAAGTACATAGTTTCATATAAAGGACAATTTGCACAAAATTATGTAGATCGCTTTGTTTTGTGTAAAAGCTCCATCATCAACACAACACAACTCATTATTTTATGCTAATCACAATTATCTACAAATATAGACGAGATTTTATTTTTCCTCATTTTGCGCTATAATTATATTTCGCTATTACGAGTCGAATATATACCACCCACTCGGGAATGGGGTTGTATGTTATTTTACCAAACTGACTTTGGCTCGATATACTCGTACATATTATACATTTTTTTTGTCACTTGAAGTCGTGTTTTCCTTTTTGCTTTATACATCGCTGTTCCAGTTTCTGAGTATCCCAAAAAAAAAAAATTATTATGTTCAATAAATAATAAGTTTTCTTTTATCTTTATGAGGCCATTAAAAGTTTTCCACATTATTCGTTTGTCTGTTCTTTAGACTACAGCACATATATTTGCTTTACTTCATACATTAATGTATATAGTAAGTAGAAAACATAAAAGCTCGGTGTCATACATTTGATGCCATCAAAATAATGGTATAACTATAATGATAATTAATATACACACACACGTACACAAATAAAAATTAAAAACATTAAAATATGTTTATGTTTAAAAGCATAAAATGAAAAGATGTATTCGTCGTATAATAATTTTTGTACAAGATTGTCATATACATATGTACCATATAATGTGAAATGCGAGAATATGTGACTTGCAAAATTTTTTTAGTTAAATATAACGATGAGCAACAAGGCTTTAAGGGTGTGTTAGTGTGTTTGTATAATTACGGCTAAACTATATAATTATGTCAGAGTATCGTACGCAGCTGAGTAATAAAGTTCTTTATTTCAGTGAAATTTTAAAACATAAAAAATTTACGTTTCTGCTACATGTTATTTCTGATGCTGCCAGATGATAAACATTACCAAATCAAACACAGTGTGTTATGCTTATTACGCAGAACACGAGCGTGGCCTGGACCTTGATTTTGATTAAGTGAGAAATGAAATTTTTTTGGCGATGTCACAAAATGTCATGAAAAATGTTATGACAATTGCAGTTTTTGACAGTTTTTAAGTAATAGTTCTGTGTTTGGAGAATAGTGTGGAAACTTTAGTAAAATTTAGCAATGCAACTGTTACTACTGTAAGGGTCATAAGTCATATCATTAGAATCAGAAATTATCTGTGACAATATTTTGCTCTAACAAAACTATGTAGTAATGAAAAATTGTCATTCTATCAGAATATTCTCCCTAAACCTAGATTCTGTTGCATGCCTAAGTTACCGGTCGCTTACACCAACTGATGGTGACACGCTAAGTCGATGGTTCAACGTATATTATCCAGATGACAGTAAAATTTAAAAAGGCAAATCACATTACAAAATATATTTAGTTGTACTTGTAATTATTACATCGAAGTAGAAGATTATTCGTTTTGTATTTTCGTGTTTTTCTAGTTTTTGCCTCCGCCTCATTCTCTCAAAACCAAAATAAATTTCTGCATACAAAATTATACAAAATAATGTCTGATGCCACACGGGGTATCACAGAAACCGTATTTTTCTTCATTTCTTCCTCTGTTTACCTATGATACCGGTTTTAATTGCGACTTATACAAATTTTCGGTGCAATCACACTAAGGCAAACATAAATGAAATAAAAAATATTTCAAGGCCGTTTTTGACTTATTTTCTCAAAGTGGGTCTCGCGGAACCCCGGGATTTCGTGGCAATTTTTAAGGATTCCACGATCTAGTACCAGATAATATCCGTGCCATAGGGTTTCATTTCATACATACACACATAGATACACACTACATTTCAAACATACATACCAAAATTAAACAATAACGATAATTATTGGGTACAAAATCCTTTCAAAAGCAATTCAAAGGAAACGGGACTACTAACAGTAGAATACGAGAATTGAATTGAAATTAGTTCGGATACTCGTTAACTTCGAAGAGGTGCTGTTAGCAACCTTCCATGGAATATAAAGAATCGGGAAAGGGTCCTGTGGCAAAATAAGTATGGGAACCGCTGACTTAGAGCGTGTTTCAATTGGTTTAAAATACCGCACAAAAAGTTAAAATGTTAAAATCTATTCGTGGTGAATATTTTTGAAGTAAAACTTCTTTAGACACGCTTGACTTGGGGACTAAGCTGGCAAATGCGTTACGAAAAATCGAACGAGGCGAACGAAATAATAAACGCCAAATGAAATCATTTTCCTTTAGTATCAGGACGTGCCATGAATATTCATAGATCCCTAGGTGGAACATTAAATGGAACAGTAAATGGAAAATTGGATAAATTGGAAAATTGGAAATTTCGAAATTTGTAAAATTGGAAAATTTGAAAATTTGTAAATTGGAAAATTGGAAAATTATAAAATTAGAAAATTGGAAAATAGGTAAATGGAAAATTGCGAAATTGCAAAATTGGAAAATTGGAAAATAGGAAAATATGCAAATATGAAAATTAGAAAAATTGGAAAATTGGTAAATTGGAAAACTGGTAAATTGGAAATTGAAAAATTGGAAAATTGGAAAATAAACAAATATGAAAATATGAAATTTGGAAAGTTGGTAAATTGGAAAATTGGAAAATTTGAAAATTGGAAAATTGAAAAACTGGAAAATTGGAAAGTCATAATATAGGCTGCTATGTCACTGACTGACTCATTCGAGAACACACAGGGTGACCAAAAATTTTTTTTTCTATATTATAACATCTATGTCACTCACTCACTTACTCACTCCAGAACGTACATTTTATGATATATTTTATATATGTATTTTTTTTTCTATATTATAGCTCCATTCCACACGAGGTATCACAGAAACCGATTCTTTCTTCGTTTCTTTCCCCGTTCGCCTATGATACGGGGTTTAATGCGACTTAAACAAATTTTCGATGAAACCACACTAAACAAACATAAATGAAATAAAAAATATTTCAAGGCCATTTTTACTATGCGAGGAGATTTCAAAAATGATTTTTTTGTCCATTTTGTTACACATACATAAACATTATTTATTACGACTAGTTGGCCTTGAAAAAGTTACCAAGTTACAAGGTTACCTCTTGTGACATCAGACATAAACGGCTAGGTGACACTCGAGAACGCACAGGGTGACCATTGTTTTTCAATATTATAATTTTTCTATATTATATTATACATATTAAATATATATTATAAGTTTTAATTCAGTAGTGTGGTCTAGAGCACACTTAGTTTTTTTTAACTTTTTATGTGTTTCAACTGGTTAAAAATTTGACACTTCACTTTGATTGTCAACACGGCAGATTGTTTCTAGTGAAAAATGGAAAATAATAATTTAAAACTATATTTCTAGATTATAAGTAACATAATATTGTTATATAAGAAAATTATTGCGAATAATAAATATGTGCTGCAAGAAAAAAATTAAAACAAAATTCAAATAAGGTTAATTAGCTTGTTTGTAACCCTTTTATAAGTACATACTATATAGATATATTTATTATTTTATTTGCTTTATTTTAGAGACTGTTACGACTGTGTGGTCGCAACGACGATTTTTGTGTTATTATACTCACCCCGGCTGTTGTCTTCGTTACGCCCATCTTCTCTTATGTTTTATTCACCTCTGTGTTTGTCTGTGAACGCACCCGCGACGTTTTGTTTTGTGCACCATCGCGTGGTGGCGTAAAGGTAAGGAAGAATGGGGGAGAGAAAGAGAACAGTGTGTATCGAGTGTGGTGTACAAAGCAAAACATTCCATAAGAATGTTTTTCTTATATGCCTCTCGTTTACATCAATGCGAATTGATGTAAACGAGAAACAGAGAAGAAAGACAATTCTTCTGGAATGTTTTGCGCGTCGTTTGTGCGACGCTCGAATTTTTTTTTGTAAATTCATTCAGTTTGTGATTTTTCGTAAACACAGTCGAGTTTTGTGATTTTTATAAAACATTCGAGTTTTGGAGTTCCGTTTTGAAATTAAAATTAAATTAAAGTTGAGTTTATTTTGTAAAAAGTTTCAGTTTATAATCTGTGGAAAAATAAGAACAGGAGATTAAACGAGTGGCGATAAAAGAAAAACGTACGCTTGTAAAAATTGTATTGTAAATAAAGAGCAATTGAAAAATAAATTTGAATATTCGAGTTTGACCAAGTTCAATTTTGTTTTTATAATAACGTGATTTCGTTGCGGTGTTATTTTTGGTTGTTAAATCCCGTATTGTTGATTATAAAAAGTGAAAACGTTCAAAGGATAATTTTGATTGTCTGGTGTGATCATCTTTATAATTTACGCTGCAAAATACCGAACCTTTTTGCATTTGCGATAAGTTTGGATAATTAACATAATCAACTGGTGCCCCGTTTTTTCAATGGTACCATACTATCTACGAGTGTCGTGAATATCGAGTGTATTACATAAGGCGATTAATGCGAAAGGACGCACAACGGTGTATTTTCGGTTAAGGCGAGCCAACGCCCAACGGATTTTGGCGGCCAGTTGAGGCCACTCTTTTGCTACGGATCCGGCGGCTAGTTGAGGCCAGCCGTGATAGTTTTATACATTGGTATCGGGGAGAGGCCCCGCAACGACACGGGTGGCCAGCCAGCCATTTGTGTGTTTTTGGTTATCGGTGGTCTGCCGCAACGTTCCGGTAGCCAACCGGCTATTCAATTTATTTTATTTCGGCGGCCAGTTGAGGCCAGTATATTTTACCGGCGGTTGGGCCGCACCGGTGGAGCACGCGGTAAACGGCACCAAGGCCGCAACGATCCGGGTGGGGCAAGGCCACCTGTGGCATGACGGCCGCGCAAGGCCGCAACAGAATTTTTTTTATTTAAAAACAAGGTACAATTTTTATTTTAATTTTTTTTTTTTTTTTTTTTATATATATATATTTAAATTTTTTATTTAACATAATTTTCAAATTTTTGTTGTGATCGAGCGCCTCACAGCGGGTGCACGCTCGATGCACATTGTTCTCGCTTCTCTCTATCGTTTGTTCCCCTTTTCTTATTTTCCTCGTGGGAAGTTGTGTTTTCTTTTGTTTTCCTTTTTAAAAGAAAAAAAAATAAAATGAATTAATAAGTTTTCGGTCGGTATGATGGAAGCGGAGATTCCCTCTGTGTCGGTTTAGTGTTTGCAGTCCCTTGATGCCCGCATCCAATTCCGTAACCAGGGCTTGGCCCCGTATGAATTCGGATGGATGCGCGCACCAAGGCACCTCTACCGTTATTATTATTATTATTTTTATTTCTTTTGATTATATGCTGTTCGTTCCTCAGGTTCCGGCCGACGAATTTCGGCGGAACTCGGTTTATTGTTATTTGCGTTCCCCCTAACTTTCTGTATTTAATCACGGTGTAGGCCAAGAGCCCTGCATGCCTCAAACCCCACGACCTTCGCACTTCTCCGCTGAGAACGTAGCCGGCAAAATCACCGTGGAGGCCTCTGCAGTGGCTTAAGTGAAATCTGCTGGTTGGCAGTAGCCAGCCGGTAACAAGACCCAAATATCTACAATCGCGGGTCGTGTCGAATAAAAAAGAACGCATATTAAATGGAAACGACACACTATGCAATAAAAATTTGCGTGTGCGGTGTGACCCATTCCACTTACATCAAAATGCTACAAATATTCTCATAAACGTTCTATTTGGTCGACAGAATATGAGGTAATAATATTTTTGTGTTGGATTGCTGCAGGTTACAGTTAATGAGTAATGGAAGATTTTGCTGGTTTGAGCCGTCACTCTATTCGAAATATAGTAGTTAAACTGCCAAATTTTTTTGCACCAAAATATCGCATTTGACTAAATGAGCTGGACTCCAACACTAAATGAGCTGGACGCTGGACGATTTTGCCTCTAAATTTTGTTTACGGACAAAAGCTTCCATTTTAAAAAAAATGCTGTTGGTGTAATTGATGGATGCCATGTAAGGACTAAATGTCCCATCAATAGACATGGCGGATACATAAATTATAAGAAATTTTATTCTAAAATTTTGCAAGCTGTAGTTGATCGTAGCGGTATGTTTATTGATATTTTTGTTACCCGGGTAAGGCTCCGTACATGACACCAGAGTGTTACATAATAGCCCGATTTATAAACGAGGAACATACCCATCCCATTACTTGGCGACGGTGGCTATGCTTGTAGATTAAATCCCTGCGCTATCATCACTCCATTTGAAATCCCGAATGCTGATGAACGGAAATTATATACCGTTCATAGTAAAGATAAAAATATTGTAGAGTGTGCTTTTGCCATAATGAAAAATCGATGGCGTATTATTTTTTTTTAAGCACTTGAACAGTACATCGAGAATAGCATAAAAATTATTGGAACGGCGTGCGCCTTGCACAATATTTGTATGATGGGTGGGTAATTAATTGAAAGTATTAGTTTTAATATTAAAGAAGATGAACAACGGAATAATTACCGCAACAGAAATTTAGATACCAACAAAGAAATTTTGTTTCGAAACAGTTTGCTCCAGCAATTATTAATTGCGAATATACCAGTAGAAGTAGTAAGTAAAATCAAAATTTTCAAAACCGCACCAATAACTGGGATACATCGATTGCAGGGTAGTATTTTTGTATCGTAGTATGCTGCTATGTTCAACACAATACAATTCAAAAAAATTTTAACAGCTCTTGAAGCAGATAAAAAGTTTGACATTTTTATTCACCACAAATTTTTAACTTTTTATGCGGCATTTAAACACACTTATACAGTTTTAGTTTAAATTTTATTTTCGAGAGAGCAAAATAAAACAAAATAAAAAAATTCGGAGGTATGTGCAAGGAGAAAACACGGATGAGGTGCAAGGAGATATGCGAAAAGATGCGAAGAGAATTCAATAATTATTTTTTTTTGTAAATTTTGTTACACATACATATATGTCATATATGTACATTATCTATTACGACAAGTTGGCCTTGAAAAAATTACCAGTTACCAGAAACCTCGTGTGGAATTAGGCAGTAAGAATATTATTTCTGTCTTCATTTGTTTTATAATTTTGTTACTGTCGAACAAACTGTTCAAGCCGAAGGATGTGCCTTTTTTAAGTTTTTTAGTAATGCGTGTACATTTGTGTTTTGGCATATTTTTGTCATTTTTATCCAACAAAAGTCGATTTGTAATATCATTCAATTCCAAATCGTTGTAATTGGTACGCAGATTCAATAAAAATCGCAAAATTTACGAATATCATGTAAATACTGAAAAATGCGTCGTACGGCTTCGAATAATTGTGTGTCACTAAATAAAATACACAAATGAAATGACAAAATATAATCAAAATGATCACAGAATATTCTCGGCTCTCTCACGGTTGTGCTTAAAATTTTATAGAGAATTACACTAAAACTTCGTATTACGTTATCTAAATAGGCGCATTTCATTAAATTCTCCCTAACTCCTTGAATATGGATGGGCAAAATTTAATTTATGAATTAAGGAAATCAATTACAGTTAAAATGTTCATAATTTATTAATTTATGATTATAATAATTAAGATTTTTGATAAGGAGACAAGGTGTAATATTTTTACTTAATTATGTTACCCTGTAGTTGTCGACTTAGGTTGACGTCATTAGCAAAAAATGAATGTGGTCACAGGCCAGTACTATGTACTATAGAAGGCACTGGATGAAGTGATAAATATTGAAGTGAAGTTTATGCCAAAATAACAAAATACGAGTATATGCACTAGAAAAATGAAATTTTAACAAAATACACTTTTAATGGTGCAGAGGTAATCGACGTGGATCTGAACTAGTATTTATTGTAAGAATCAAACCTTATTTATCCACATGATCGGAAACCTCTGAGATTTTTGTTATTTGAGAGAGAATATCATTAAATCGCTCGCTTGCTGCAACAGTGACACCACTCAAAATTTACTCATTTCTAAGACATCGCGAATGAAATGATTCCCAATAGTTCATATTTTCATACTCTTATGTATGTAGTTATTTCTAGCAAATTAGGTTTTATATTCCATATAAAAATGACTCAATTTGCGAAAGAAATTAACATTTTAAGATATTCAAAACTATTCTACAAAAACATGCAGAATATTAAAGAATTATAAAAATTAAAATCCGATTAAGGATATAGCAGTAGAAAAAATGGGTGCTATTTGAAACAGGATATTTTAAAAGGCGAATTATCAAAACACGATATTTCAATACACGATACGGTACAAAACGCGATATGGTACAAAACGATAACCTAAAAACCAAAAAAAATTAATGAAAGTGTCCAACATACAGCTAAAACCAAAAAAAATTAATGAAATGTCCAACATTGGAGATTTTAATAAAATTTAATTTTTCATTCAATTTGCACCTGATAGCAATAGACGGCCAAAAATTTTAACTGCGTGAAAATACTTCCGAAGAGGTCTTACCTAAAAAATTCTGAAAATCGGTATAATAAGGTATTTTAAGGTGCTCATTACGAATATGGCCATGGAAATAACCGCAAATAACCCCAAGTAGCTCCCAATGATCCCAACTGGCGCTAAATGACCTCAAATGTTCTTAAATGATAATTATCCCAAACGCGAAAAAATATTTTCTTTTTTCGAAGCACAAATATTTAAGATTATTTTAAACCATTTGTTACCTTATGATTGGGGCTACGGCCCACACCCCGACTTTTATAAAAATAGAAAAAAATATAGTTATTATTTTTTTTATTTCAATTTTTATTTATAATACACATAGGGGAAATTTAGTTTTAGTTTATAGGAATTTAAAAATCGGTACGAGCGGGAGTTTAGGATACAGTTATATCAGGCGGGTTCCAACGCTCCCGTCGTTTCGCTCCCTAGTTAGATTTTTTTTGCAGTTTATAGCAATTTAAAAATCGATAGGAACGAGAGTATAAGATCGGGTTATATCAGGCGGGTCGCGGTGCTCTTGTCGCTTCGCAATGCATGTTCTGTACCATATCGCGTTTTGAGCGGATCCCGAAATAAATTTGTTTTACTAATCAGAATGTATTTATATTTTCTTTTGAAAAACGCCGTTTTTACAAAAAAATTTTGAGTGATATTTTCAAATAGCCCTGGCTATTGAAAAATTAAAAATGTTTGTATCACTCTTGCAGCCAATGAGCAAAATGTAATTTAAAATTCATAAATATTTTAAATTATTTAACTCGGTTCACAATGATCAGATCTTGTATTATACTCAGCGATATTTTTTCTCGAATAACAAAAATCTCAGAGATTTCCTAGGATATGGATAAATAATATTCGTTTCTTAAATTAAATACTAATTCAAAAGCGCTTCAATCACCTCTGTGTGATTCTACGTGTGTTTTGTTTTAACGAAATTTCATTTTATAAAATTCACTCAAAACTATCCACAAAAATTAAATGTTGTCAACTTATAGTGTAGAAATATATATTTAATATTTGTGTTTATTAAACATTTTCAAATATTATTATAAAGGTTCAATTATTGAGTGTTTTAGCAATTGTAAATACTTATAGGCTAGAGTGTATATATTTTTACATAAACTTCACTCCGATGTGACAAATGAAAAACGACAATCTTTATGACTTTGTACAAAAAATTTTGCTACAATTTTCTGACTAAACTTGTGAGTCCTAAACCGCAATTCGTATGGAGTGAGTTCCTATTTTAGTTTTGCTAATTCCAGTTAAAATCTTAAAGGTTTCTATGAAGTTGTATAAAGTACAATGTTATTATTTTTAAGTTGCGAAATTGTCAATGAAAAGTAAAAAGTTTATTAAGTTTAGTAAGAATACATTATTAAATAAATTGCATTAGCAATAAACCAGATGGGTTCAGTTAGCTGATTTTATATGACCAATTTCAAGTATTATCGAGCATTTTACTGAAATCTGTATGGCCATTTTCGACCATTCATAAAGATCGCGGACAAAATATGTTTGGTACAAAAGGGTGATGATTGAGTTTCCTAACTGAACCCACTAAATGCTTATAATGCATCAATTTGTGTTTTCTGCTACGAATTTTGATTCACTAAGTGTATACTGATGTCAATTTTACTCAATTTTGGATTGCCAATATCGGTCATTCCCGGAGATCGTGATTCAAGTCTAGCTCGTACGTTGGTGTTTGATTCCTTTAACTAAAACCATATTTATTGTTATATTGAGAATTTTAAATGTTTGTATTTGAATTAATTTAAAAATTCCTTAATTTATGTACAATTGACAAATTTGTTGTGTTTCTGTTGATACTTGACTAAAATTATTTATAAACAAATAGAACTATAAGAATTGTGACCATTAACTATTTCTTTTGTAAAATCGACTTAACCAATTTCAATAAACTTTTACCACTTTCAATCACTTTTCTTAACCACTTGCAGATGTCATTATAACTCAAATTTGAATGATAATTTTTAGCCATTCCCTGAAATCATGATTCAGCCCTGGCTATTACATGAAATTGATCATTAAATCACCTTACTAAAACCATCTACTGCTAATAATGCACATCTTCGGGGTTTTTGCTACAAATGATGATCTTCTACGTTTACTCATGACGCAATTGTACTCAAATCTGGAGGATTATTATTGGCCATTCCCGGAAGTCGTGATTCAGGTCTGTCTTTATCATAAAGTTAGTCATTGAGCCACCTAATTGAAACCATCTAGTGATAGTAATATACGACTTCATTTTTTTTTGCTACGGTTTTGGATCTTCTAAGTGTTCTGATGGCATTTTAAATTAAATTTGCATGGTCAATATCGGCCATTCCCTGAGATCGCTTGTCAGTTCTTATGTAGTAATCTACATTTATCTAAGCGCCTTGTTCAACGAAAATGGGTACTGTTGTGCCGGAGTAGGATATTCCTAAGACAACCATGAAGCTTTTCGGATGAGACGTTGTTGCGAAAGTATTTTGCTTTAGTTTATCGCCTTTAAGTAGTCGGTAAAGCGCCTGGAAACGATGGAATCTTTTTGTGATTGTTTACGTAGACATATAGTGACGCTTCACCTTCTTTACAAGTCTTAGTTTCAACTACCTTTTCATAGTCTATTGTATGACTTCAACCTTTGTTTCAAAATGTTTTGAAAGATGTTTCGGCGTCGGTGGATTGTGTTTGGTTGCCATTTGTTGCAAATTAGAAATTTAACGTTTTGAAAAGTATGGTACATCTCTCATTAGATGAATTTTATTTTTTTATAGTTGATTAATGTAACTTTTGAAATGTTGGAACCCACTTTTTGACACTATTTAATAACTACTGAAAAACTAACATTTTTCGAAACGGAAATTTAAAATAAAATTGAATTTGGAATATTCCATTGTTTTAATGCTCTCATATACTCTACATCACTCTAAAATAACGAGATTCAGCTATTTAGAATCAAAATTGTTCACTCTCATTTTTGATGTACAGGTACCAGGCAGATTCTAACTGTATCCAACCAATGTTCAAAAGGAGTTTTAATTAGCTTTTTGGAAAATAGGTTGGAAACAGCGCGAAACTAGTAATTATTATAAAACAACTCTTACAATATAAAAAATGTTTAAATTGAATTCAAATTTCATACTCAGCTCCGTTGATGGTAAACAGAAAATAAGAAGCGTTTGGGAGAAATTTGCAAGTAAATCAATCAAAAAGAGCTGTGCAAAATGCATCTCTGTTGCAAAAATATTGGGAACACCTGAAGTATTAAATTGAGCAGGTAAATTGTATATAAATAATAACTAATTTTTTCATTTTGATTATAGCAAGAGTGCAAGGCTGAACCAAAGTGGCATACATGGCTCAGCCTTTCCCGACCTCAAGGAATTGGGAAGGTACTGGGAATAATAATAACCCGAATGTGCAATCGGCTCTGAGGAGAAATGATCCTAAGAACACAAGGAACCGGGATAGTTCCGGTACATCGGGAAACCAAACATAGATAGGTGAAACAGAAAAACATGTTTCGAGGAAATAAATAACATTTAAAAAAGGAAACCGGAAGTAACCTGCATGAAGTAATTCCACAAAAAAAATTGTTCACTCAACACTTAGATATGAAGAACCAATTTGGTCTTAAAAGAATTTAGCCAAGCCCAAATTTCGATTCATTTCATTCAAATATACTATATTCGTAAAGTAAGCCTGGCCCAAAAAAATTTATTAATATTAATGGAAAAACGAAAAAATATCAAAATTTTAAAATTAGAAAAACTAAAAACGTGACCCTGCAACTATCTCATGTAGATGAGAGTCCGTGAACATTTTTAGGATCTGTGAAATAAAATTTAAAAATTTCTTCGAATTATTTCATGAAACTTCTAAGTCGTGCATGACACAGTAAATCATATCATAACCGAACCCTGTCCGAAACTATCAAAAGTCGAACCTTTGGACTATCCAAAAGTATTAAGGTGACCCCTGAATATAGCTTAATTATGTTTACAATAAATTGGTTTCGTAGCTTATTTGGGAATGTCAATTCGGTAAAATTCCAATTGGCGAAACATTTCCAATTGAGAATAAAATTAAAAATCATCATTTCCCGTTCTCACAATAATGATAGGCAATTTTCTGACCTACTCGAATATATGAAAGAGTTTCCGTCAAGATTTCTGAGATATGGGAAATAACAGTAAATGTAAAAATGTCTCGAGACAAGTTAAAAATCATCATAATTAGAACTCATAGGGTTTTGACTAATCTTTCTGGCCATGTAGGTGAGATGTTGTGAACATCCCTAGGATGGGTGAAAAAAAATTTGTAAATTTATTCAAATTCATGGAACTCCTAAGTTGCCTGTATGACACAGTAAACAATATCATAAATTAACCATGTTTATTTCAATGTTAGAAGTTTTTCTACGTTATCCTAAAATATGTTTAAAAATTTATGAACATATTTATATATGTAGTGGTAAGAGGAAAATTTGAAAATATATTGAAATAATATATCACAATTGTTTAAAATACACTGGACAAGCTAAAAATTGTCATAATTAAATCTTATTCACCAAATACTCTCTCTCTCTCTCTCTCTTGCACTATATCCCATCAAGGAATTTGGCCGCCTCAAATAAGGTTTCATAATCATATTTTCATTTCGGATAATGAGTGATTAATTCATTGATCCTAAACCAGCCGTGAAACGCCAAACCACCGTTAATTGAACCCGGAACCTCCGGCCGCTGAAGCAAGCATGTTTACTACTTTGCCACCGGAATGGAACAAAATACGTTGGGTTTTAATTTAGCTATTCGGTCATATAGGTCAGACCTCGTGAACATCTCGAGGATCGGATATATAAAAGTAGAAACATTTGCCGTGTTTCTTGACGCACATTGATCTGGATCAGATCAAATTTTATATGGAAAACATATGATCCAAATTTTATTTTGGATCACAAATTTTTATTTTAAATCTAGCAACCGCCTTTGTGTTCTTTCATGAAGCATGAACTGAACTGGATCAGATAAAGCATCAAGACACATAGCTATTGTCTAAAATAGCTTTCTTTAGAATTAAAAAACTTTAGTTAATTGTATAACGATTTTCTCGTGTTTATCTCAATTTTTTAGAAAACTATTTGATCTTTACAGCAACACTATTAGTAACTCAGGGACCTCTCTAATACAGATCTTAAAGATTATCCAAAAATGTTTTTATTTCACTACAAAACAAATCTAATTGGAATATTTTAAAAATTAACAGTGTAAATTTTGGTGTTATTTTTGGTGGGTATTTCACATTTACATCTAAATAACACTGCACGACGCATGTATTAATGGAAAATTATAGATCAAACTAGAAAAAAGTCGTTTAGTGGCAAATACCCGAAAATAAACTATCAAATTCGAAACAAAAACGTTCCGGTACAAATTCCCAAAAATTAACTCTGGGATAGGGGTTTTTTAATTTTTATTAAATTTTTCGTCCCGCTCGATAAAACTTAATTTAATTTACCAAAACTAAAAATGTCTCGGA
Organism: Nephrotoma flavescens; assembly: GCA_932526605.1. Lineage (NCBI taxonomy): Eukaryota > Metazoa > Arthropoda > Insecta > Diptera > Tipulidae > Nephrotoma > Nephrotoma flavescens. The sequence goes on from OW052220.1 coordinate 75,361,566, forward strand.
TTATAGCTTCATAGTTTTCAGATGTATACACTAATAGCAAGTTTTAGGCCACATTAAAAAAAATGCAGTGCTAAAAATGAACTCTGTACTAGGAGTTTCATTGATTTTTATTTAAATTATCGTTCCGCTCAATAAAACGAAATATACCTCACAAGTAACTAATTTTAGGTTAAATAAGGAACAAAATCGTTTTGTGGCTCCTGAAAATTCCTGAAAATAAACTTTGGACTACGAATTTCACCAATTTTTATTTATTTTTCGTCCTGCACCATAAGTCTAAAGTTATTTTACAAAAAATTACAAACGTTTCTGAAATTCATAATTTTCAGGTCCCTATACACTAATAGTTTATTTTAGGGCAAACTAGAATATAATTTGTGTGGAAAGTTCGTAAAAATGAACTCAGGACTAAGAATTTTTTTGATTTTTATTTAAATTGTCATTCCGCTCGATTAAACTAAATATAGCTTTTTGCCAAAACTAAAAATGTCTCGGTTAGGGCTACATGGTTTTGAGATAAATACATTAGAGTCTTTCTAATTCTAAGATGATGATAATTTGGGCTAACTTCATACAAGAGCGACGTACGTCTGGTAATACTTGATCGGGTTGCTAAGACCAAAGAGGTGGAACTGGCAGTAAGCCAACGCAAATATAGGCAATTTGCGAGGAATTCTTATTCATAATTAAAAACCGCTACAATCTGGGCAATAAAGAATTGTCTTTGAAGGCAGATTACTTATATTCGTTAATTTCCGATTCAGATTAATATTTTAGGTGTTCAAGAAGGAACTGTGCTTTTTTGGTCAAATTCAAGTATATTGAAAATATAATTGTTGCATAGATTACTTATAGAAATATTCACTATACTGATGACATTGATCTGTATAATTAATCAGAGGGCAGTCAAAGGGAGGCAAGTCTGAAGAATACGCCACATGCTGTAAAACTTCCCAGCCTAAGGAGAAGATGAGTTCCTATGGGATTTTGCTGAATGTGGACGAGCGTTGTCATGCACCTTCCGCCTTTCTTGGCTCGTAAATGTTTTTTTGTCCTCTAGTCTAGAGCATCACTTAATTTGAACAGTTGGGCCTGGTAACGTTCAGCTGTAATAGTTTGACCAGGTTCTAGAAGCTCGTAGTAAAAGACTCTTTTTCAAACCCACCAGACCCACAGTAAAACTTTCTTAGCATGAATATTAAATTTTGCAACTGATATTCATGGCTGGTCTGCGTTTAGAATTATCGTATAAAATCTACTTTTCATCACCCGCAATGTTTTCTTGCGAAACAATCTTTCTTTTGAACCGAGAAAGCAAGATTTCAACTATTCGGTTTTTCTTTTCTTCGGTTCCATTTTCCTTCCGAAAAATTATGAGTATTATTTCCATTGCATGCAATCGAAGTGATATTGCTTTGTGAGTAACTCTTATCTCGGTTGCAAGCTCTTTTTGAGTGTGACAAGGATTTTGGTCAAATATAACTTTAAGATATAATACAAATCGTTTGTAGATTTATGGCATCTTTTTTGAAATTCTTCCAGACAACTTTCTCCAACCAGTTATTTAAAGCTCTAAAGGACCAACTGATGAGGACGTTATTTCTGTTGCCGCAGCTTTTATAACATTTGAGAGAGTTAATAGTGTACCTATTTTGGATAGTCTATGAATATTGCGAAGAAATTTTCAAAAGTCTTCTTACAGAATTCCTCACGATTTTAAATAAAGGTTATCCAGGAATTTCATTTTCATACTTATATTTAGTTTTCATCTCCATCTGTATATAACCGTTAACAATATTCAGAGATAATAATTATAAAGTTCAATATACCACCAAAAAGCTTTCACCATAAACTGGTACTGGTATATCTGATTAAAAAGTTCAAAACGTACGATAAAAATAAAAAAAATAATAAAAATACGAAAGTGCCAGAATATTATTTCTTGATTATTTTCCCTTTACATTCATTTCGAATTGAAAAGGGTATACGGAATCGAAAAACGAAAGGTTGTCAGAGATCTAAATATATATTCTAAGATGAAAAGTTGTAAAGTTTGAAAAAAAGCTTCGAAATATAATATTTAAATTTAGTCGTTTGTTTATCTGTATCGAAAATTTTCTGTATTTCTGTGTAAAGGAGATGGATCCAAATATTGAGGTAAATGTTACAAATATATACGTTAAAATCCGAAATCGGGAAATATGCGAAGCTCGGATGTACAGAGGTGAGACAATAACGATGTGCTTCCTGACCTGCATTCCCCGTATTTATTCCTTAATTTGACGGATAATTTTTGGCTGGTGGATTTTGAGAATATAGGACTCCCATTTCGGAGAAATAAAACATTTTTTTCCAATTTTGCTTTGGACATATAACGATTTCGGACTTTAACCGTAACATATATATTTCGACAAAGTTGTGAATGAAACTAAATCGTTATTTCCAAAAGGGAATGCTGTAAGGGACTATTTAACTTTGTATTTTGCAAAGTTTTGATTTTATTCTACAAATATACATGAGTACTGTATACAACAAGCATTTTGGGATCGATTTGAATGAAATTTTAATTAGTTTTGCTACTTTGTAAATACGTATACAATTTATTTAGTTGTTATAAATTATTTTTTTTGTACAAATATATATTTGTACATTTTGTATATGAACTAACATACTTTGCTTCAAAATGTAAATATTGTTATGTAGTTTGGTATTACGCAAGGGATTTTAGATAGCTTGTCTAAGATTCTACTCGTATATAAACATGAAACCAATTGTGAATTTTTTTTGAAAATTTAATTAATATTGGACATGTTAATATATAGGCATATCTATATACGTACATATATACATAATTATTATGTGTAAAGTAGAATCGACATAATATTTCATATAATGTATAAATTATATATAGAGAAATGTCTAATTCCCAGAGCTTAAAAACTGTAATAAAACAATGTCATAACATGATTTAAACCATTTGTTAATTTAATGTTTGCATGTTTATAAATATTCAATAATATGTTGAAATACTACGGCGTTTAATTCCCAAAGTAATAATCTGCCATTATTATGACTACAACTTTTTGTCGTCAAACAAACGCATATTCCAGAAATACGTCGATCATACTAGTATTTTTAAATACTCGGACGCTTGATTGTGATCATAACAAAAATAGACAAGACTGTATTGTTACTGTTTTTTTCAATCTATAGGGAATGTTGACCACAAGATGAGAGCAAGTTAATTTTATTTAATCTACTCGCATCTCATGTAATGTCATACCTTCCATTAAGCGACCAAAGGTATAAATCTTTGAACATTTTAAAATTTGTAAAATGCATAGTTTTGAAAACTATCAAAAATTTTAACTATTGACAACATTGATTGAGCAATTAAAACACAATCGATACCAAACTATCGAATTAATAGAAAACAATCGGTATACTATTGTACTATAAATATAAGACGAGACAAGGCGTTATATAAGTGAAGTTTCATTGAAAAATTATCAATCGAAAATAAAGAAAGCAAGAAAAGCAACAAGTTTCAAATACAAATTACTTGAGACGGGCCAAATACGTGAAGTGCGAAAATGTGGACCAACCACTCAAACTAATCGCCCATCTAACTAATGTGAAGTGATCCCCGGACTCTATCCCCGAAATTAAAAAAAAATCAGGTTTCACTAACATAATCAAATCCGTCTCATATGATTATAAGACAGAAAAACACATCTCCTATTTAGGAAAACGCAAAAAAATCGAACCGTTGCACTCTAATACGTTTTAGGCCCCCCAATACGTTTTAGGCTCAAAATAATATTTTAATTTGACATGTAAAAACTATACTTTAAAAGTATACATTAAAAAATTACCTTTCACATGTCAAATTAAAATGTTATTTTTGGTAAAAAAATGAATTACATGGAAATATAGGTAGGTTGCATCGGTACGGGTTTTTCGTGTTTTCCTTCCACAGTTTTCTTTTTCCACCAACTGTTTCGCATATAAAAATTTTATCAGCTCTTGAAGCAGATAAAAAGTTTGAGATTTTTATTCACCTCAATTTTTAACATTTTTTGCGGTATTTAAACCAATTGAAACACGCTCTTATAATCAAATTATCCCAATCTCTCAAATTTATGAGCCAATTTAAAAATTATTTTACTTCATTTTATTCCTATTACATTTATTTTGTGTGTTTTGCGAATTACTACAATTTTAAAAAACATTTATATTTTTCATGATATAAAATTCGCGGCTAACTTCACATATGAAGTGTATGGAATAAAAAATAATATAAAATGGGGCGGAGATTAGTTCATACTAGTAGAGTTAGAGGGATATAATTATATTTGTGTCGCCTGATTATTATTTTTTTTTAATTTTGGGGATAGACTACGCGATAACTTCACATACGTATCTATCTATCATATATAGAGAAAAGCCGGATAATCTTGTGGCAAGATATTTGGGGACAAGATACAAGAATAAGCAGTATATTTGGAAATACTGTTGTCTTAAAACAATTTATATCTACCAACTAAATAAATCACCACAAAGTAGAAATGATGTAGATTTAAGTGGTGTAACAACAAAGATCATAATCCTCGCAACATTAAATAATACACACGACGACCTATACATACGATGACCGTTAACTGTGCGTATATTTACCCTTATTTCACAAGATCGTGACGATTACAAATATACCATAAAACTGGATGCAAAAAATACCGATAAAGACCCAGAAACAACAAATCCAGCAATAACGTATAAATTATACACGGTGTCTCCATTGGCAGATCAAACGAAGCAGGGTGATAGGGGGGCTCATTTTCAACAAAAACAGTCAAGGAAAGTTTTATCGAATTGTTGATGGTGCAAAAGTTATTCCACTTTATTTTTTTTAAGTGAAATCGCTTCACCCACAAAAAATTTAATTTAAAAGAAAGCAAAACTTCTTTTGTTTAACTTTTTTAATATGATCTAGAAGAGTGTGCCTTTCCAATAAAATTATTTTTATCTTCTGTCAAATAAAAACTTTGGTTTTGTAAACTGTGAAAAGAATTTAGTACAGAAAATTGACAAACAATCAGAAAAATATGCGACTCTAATGCAGATTTTAAAATGGCATCACTGGCATCAAGATTTCTTTCGGATTTCCCACAGGTTTCCAGGATTTCACTTGGAATGTTCAGGATTTTTTTAGATTGACCGGTTTTCTTCCAGATTTCCCTAATTCCGGGGGAAACCCAGTTCAAATTCAGTGGAAATCCGGGGTTGAATTAAAGGAAATTCGTGGGAAATTCGAATAATAATATTTAAAATTAAAATATACAAAATATTTTATTCATTTTGTTTTATTTCTGGCAAAGCATCATTTTAGAACTCGAAATTTTGTTAATGTGCGTTTTTTAATAAACACGACTTACTTTGTGAAAAAAATTGATAATAATCATTCTTTTGTGAATAGCCCGGTGTGTGATACCATTTTAAAATTTGCGATAGTATGGCATATTGTTGTGATAGTAGGTTATCTTTATGTAGTACATTATTTTCCCGCTGGCGACATTTAAACATCAACAAAAAAATTTGAGAAACTAAAAAAATTACAAAACCAAAGTTTTTATTTGACGGAAGATAATGTATCTTATAAAAATGATTTTGTTGGAAAGGCACACTCTTATAGATCGAATTAAAAAAGAGAATAATGCGATTTCACTAAAAACACTAAAAGTGGAATAATTTTTGCACCATCAACAATTCGAAAACAGAAATGTATGAACATGTCTTGCGCTTCGAATTAAGGTGAAATTAGCAGACTTCAGAGAAACCACTACGAGTATAACCTTAATTAACATTATCCGTCGCAACTGTAAATTGATGAATTGATGGTGGAACCATATTTTCTATGAAAAGAGCGTAGGGTACGAAAATTGATAATATAAGGTAGAAAAATTTGTTTGGCAACAAGCTTATCTGCTATAATAGGTTTGTTACTTTGTCATATGTCATATATCACTATAAGACTTGTTAAATCTACCATCTCCTTAATAATTAAAATTTATCAATAAGAAGACTAAGCAACACATAATAGAGGCTAAAAATATAAAGCGAGTTAAACAAATAACTTAAATAGTAACATCAGTTTGTACTGCTGAAATCAGTAGAAGATTAATTGAACGGATTTTATATGTAAATGTAAATTCAAATAAAGCTCAAATTAACCGTCAAACAGGAGGCACGAACTCTGGTAGTCGTCTCCCAGAAAAACCAAACTACACTACGTGGTGCAAAAGAAACAAGACTAAGTTTTTTATAGAAAAATTTCGTGAATGAATCTAATACGATAAAGAATCGAGTTTCAATGGCCTCTCACAAAATGTGGCCTAGCCACTGCTGGGGCCGAAATTTGGTAAAAAAGTGAGGTTAAAAATTATGAAAGTTACAGTTGTTTTATTTACCTACTATTTACCTAAAACATTAAATCATATAATTTTTTAATTGTGTCGCTGGTTTTCAATTATTGACATTTTCATTTTATTGTAAGTCGGAAGTTACAAACTAAAACCAACTGCACCAATATAGATTAGCTTAAAAATGTGACAAAAAAGTAAACGCCGATGGAACACATATGGTGTATGTAGATCTACTGTATTTTGCCATTAAATGTTGTCAAACTGACACGAATTAAGATGGAACATCTATAAAAATTTTATTTTAGAAAGCTGGTAAAAAAAGATTGTAATAAATTGTTTATTAAAAACATATTTTTACAGTTTTGATGGCTTAAGAATTCTGGAGACTTTTCTAAGCAAGTGTTTCTAATGTGGCACAAAACTTCATTATAGTGAAATAATTGATTTTAAATAAGAACAAGAATTTCCCGACGCTAACCTTAAACATAAATGTCGACGGTAAAGAATGCAATAGATGAGTTTTAAACGATCATTAAAAGCTTAAATTATCTGGTCTGTAGAATGCGACAAACGAGTTACAAAGATACAGATATATCGATATCTCACCATGAGAAATCTGACATTTAAGCCGAGCTAAATCTCAAATTATAAAATCAACGCAAAAACTGGAAGGTTGAATTTGTAGAGGCAACAAAAACCTCGACTTTTTTTTACAATGAATGCATTCATGGATCTCCAATATATACCACACTTGATTTCCAAAGCCATTTGCACGTTTCGAACTTTAAGTAAAACTGTTTTTTCAGAATAATCAAAATTTACTATCCTTGCAAAAGTGTTTCTTGCAAATGATAAACCTTTCAACATCATTGAAAAATTGAAAAGGCTTCTGAAGCTTCCACTTAAGGTACCCAAATTTCCACGAAAATTCGCAAGGATCTCCCAATTTATGGAAAAAGTATAAGCAAGAAGTTCGGAATTGTCTCTCTGACTGGACTATAGAGATGCTGAATTTTGATGATCTCAATTGTTTTATCAAAACTCGTTAATTTCGGTTAAATTTAAAAATTGGTCTGAACCAACTGAGACTAGAGAAAGTTTAATAATCTCCACTAGTAGCAAAAAAGCCCAACATTTTGTTTTGACGTTTCCTCCGGAAAAATTTCTCAAGTTATTATTATTTTAAAAAGTAAAATTTAAAATTATTTAATAAACAATTAATTTGATTCAGTAATTTAATGTGTTGTCACCCCGTCGAAGAAAACTGACACAAACTGGAAATATATTTGTACGTGTAAGCCCGATCAAGTCGAAAAATGTAAAAAGTTAGCGACTTGCTTACTAAAAATTTGTCGGTAATTAATACTAACATGAAAATTGTACTTATCTACATGAGTTTAAGTTAGAATTACATGTTTATATTTTAGAGAAGAGCGCCTTGAGGTCCTAAGCTGTATCGAGCTCAAGCAGCAATATTCAGTGATTTTTCAAGATTTGCGCCATGTGCACAAAAAAATTAAATCACATTACGTTGATGTTATAACGAAAGAACAGTAGCTTACATTTAAATCAATATTTTACGTTGTTGTTGTTTAATTGTAATGATTTTGTTGTGATTTTTCCGTACATTGGTCTATTTCAGTACATCTCGAAATAGACCAATGTACGAAACAATCACAACAAAACCATTACAATAAAAAAAATTAAAAAACGACAACAACGTAAAATATAAAAGTAATTCGTACACAACGAAAAGTTAATTGGTAAAAATGAAGTATAGATGGAGAATATGAAAGAATCAAATTCCGTAGACTAGGTAGAAATTCGCTAGTGCTACATATACATGGTATTGTTCTATATATATAGACAATATTCCAATGTAAAATATCAACGTCAGTCGCCGCGGCCTGATGAGATGACTGATTTTTTTAAATCAGTAATCTCATTATGTTACGTTCGAAACTGATTGTTGCGATTCTTGCAAATCTTCCATCTATAATTCAAATTAAATTCTAATTTAAATCAATGTTTATTGATGGCAACTAAATTAAAACTAAAAATGTAAAAATAAAAATTTGTTTTTTTTTTCTAGCAGCACCAGAAATGGAGTTAGCCAAAATTATTGCAGGTAACCGATGAAATCATCACGAGCGAATTTTCCAAATGGACGAAACAAACGAAGATGATATTTATAATCTTATTGGAACTTAAAACAATTTGTTACGCTTTTAAATAAGTTTATTAATTCCGCTACACCAATCGAATATAAATATTAAGTGGTCAAAGCAAACAGCAAGGTAATTCTTATATGTAAACAGACAATCAGAGGAACTAGTAATGGTTAGTAAACGGATTTACTGCTGTCTTTGCCATACTTATTTATAAACAGTCGACCAAATTATGAGTTAAACAAAAAACACCAATAATAGGGCTAATTCAAATAGGTCTTGCTATTATGAATTTAGATTTCTGTTGATTATGTAAGGCTTTTCAGGTTAAATGAAACCTTTTGCAAATTAAACAAAACTATTTGAAAAATAATAATTGATACCATCCAATTTTGAAATTAACTCTGAGAGGAAACCACAAAACTTACTTCCATTGCATGCTGGATTTGATATTATTTTATGATGGAAAATACCCTGACCAGTTAAACCCTCTATAAGCGTGACATTTCTACCTCTTACTAAACGGAGAATGACACGAGCCAGGTTAAAACCGGATTCATCGATGAACATCAATTTTTCATGGTTTTCTTGAGCTGAAATGTTCTAATATAGGGTTTTCCAATAGGAATGATATGATTTTTAAGTGACGTTACGGCCATTTGTAATCTCATGATCTGTCATTTTTTATTTCATTGTATTCAGTAATGTTTACAATTTCATCTTGGCGAGATATACACAAGAACAATGTTTACTAATTATTCAGTCCTATTATCAAAATAATCGTTCTTCAATTGCAACTTTTTCATGCAAGCCTTTCACGCTGCCGTTCATGCAAATGTTGCTGAAGACCACAATTTGTCAATTACAAGACGTTCTCAAGAATTGGCACTGTCTCAAACCACAACCTGGCGGATTTTGAGAAAGGATTTGGGTTTGCAACCGTATAAAATTGTTCTCATTCAAGAATTGAAGCCATTAGACTACCGTAAATGTCGTGCATTTACTGATTTTGCCTTGGAACAACTTGAAAACGATAACAGTTTTTTTAAGAAAATGTCTGATGCGGCTCACTTTCATGTGAGTGCGAAGAAAATCCACAAATTATTCATGAAAAACCATTACATTCACCTAAATTGACAGTTTGGTGTGGTTTTTGGTCTGGTGGGATTATCGGTCCGTATTTTTGTCGAAATGAAGCTGGTAATACCGTTACTGTCAATGGAGATCGGTATAGATCGATGATAACCATATTTTTAGGGCCGAAATTGGAAGAAATTGATTTTGACAACATTTAGTTCCCAAAAGACGGGGCTACGTGCCATACAGCAAGTGCAACATTTTTAATTATTGCCAGAAAAGTTTGGAGATTCGATTATTTCAAGAAATGTGATATTGAATGGCCTCCAAGAAGTTGTAATTTAACACCATTAGACTATTTCTTGTAGGGTTATTTGAAGTCATTGGTCTTTAGCAATAAACCAAACGATCTTCAAGCTTTACAAGTCAATATTGAACGTGCTATTCGTGACATACGACTTGATTTAGTGGAAAAAGTGCTCTAAAATTGGGTTCATCGAATTCGTTCCTGCAGAAGAAATCGTGGAGGTTATTTGAATGACGTTTTATTCAGAACTTAAATGTTTCGATTGTACTTCACATTAAATAAAAAACATTTCAATTTCCTTAACAATTAGTGTTTTTTTTTAAGAAATCATATCACTCTTATTGGATAACCCTGTACTTATTAAATTATATTTTGAAAAAAAAAACAAGGTTTAGTTAATTAGTTTAAAACTGCTTTGCATATTCTTTCTGCTAGGCTATTACTCTTGGCAAATTCTTAGAGTCTATTTCCAGACTAGCCAATTTCAATTTAATCTCAAATTTTCTTACTCCATTTTGAATGCTTGAGAAGATCAGTGCTAAGTTTTGTTCTGCAAGCTTTTGTTCAACAATAGAGCCAACGTAACATCAACGTTAGTTTCAGCGATCTGTTCAGTTTTAGTTAACCCTTATGTGAGTGAAGAAAAAATATTTTAATTTGAGTGATTAACATAATTTTTTCACGTTCGTCCAAGTTGTCATTTCTCATTTTTAAGTATGATCGTAATCTATACCAATTGAACTAGAAGCTGTCATAAAATTTAAAGTTTTTATTATAAGTAAAACATTCAAAAATAGACGTCTACACGGACAAAAGGTACCAAGGTACCCACGTCACCAACATTACGGTTAATACTTCTGCGGTAGTTTTGCCGGTCGATTTCCTCTTTTCCGTTTTAATTTACGGTTGAAGGGGCTACACCTATTAAAACATTAAATGTATATGACCACCTTTATAATGAAAATAAATCGGAGTGCGACATTTTAAACAACTAATCGTAATTTCTTTTATTTCCGTACAATCGAAAGCGGTCATTACACTTTGGAAATGTTTAATGTAATACGGAAGACTTTTAATATTCTCCTGCCTTGTCTGCCGAAAATCCGATTTCTCAAAGACATTGTAAAATCTTAGTCTAATAATTTTTTAAGCTACTACCAAGGCATTTAAAATGATATGTGTGGGAATTCCAGTTTTTGTTTTAAGTTTTTAGTGACTCACTCATAAAGGCGTCATAAAAACTGTATTTTCTAAATTTGATTGAACTTCTTTATCTTTCATTATTATTTCAAATTGAACTACAATTGAAATTGTATTGGTTCCCATTATATCTCTACATCATGTGCAACTCAAACATCGCAGTTCTTCTCATCAAACAGTAGGTTTTATCACTTACACAATTTGATGAGCATTTAAACGATCCGACCTTTCTTTTCATTTATCTTCTTGTTGTTTCGTTAAAACAGATAATTTTGGTAAGTTCTTAGAAGAGAAAGCTTTTTTTTTCAATCCCACTTTCTTATTTACATTCAGTCGACTTACGGGGTACAGCCATTCATCAGTTTTGAAATGCTCACTACATATTCAAAAATACTTTTAATACATTTAAAATACTTACTAGAAATGGTTTACCCATTTTAAGTGCAATCACCCGGATCTCCGAAGTTCATTTTTGTTTGTCAAAACATCTCTTGGAATAGAAAGCATCGACACATCGCCTGATTTATAATTATTGCATTGAGAGGAGATGATGAAAATTGATTCAGAATCTAAGTATGTGGTAGTTCAAACACCAAAGTATAGTACAAAAACTCTCTTGGTACTTCTCGAGAGCAATAATTTTTAGTATTTTTTATTAAAATAATTTTAATTATTTTGTTAACAATTTACGTGAAATTAAAATAATATGTCAAATTTGTATCTTTTTCGTAGTGACAAATTTTTAAAATTGAATAATTTACAATCATTTTGGTTTAATTTTGAAAATATTTGCAAAAAAACCAAAAAGCTCCTATGGGATTGGCCACTTTTAGTTGAAAAACCACTGGAATTTCTAAATTTATAAAGAAACTAAAGTGTGAAGTTCCACTATGATCAGATAAACGACCTAAGCTGTAGAGGCGAGTTCAAATTTGGTGTGCACACACAGACACACAAAGATTTTCTTTAAAATTATACTTATTTTGGCTTCGACGATGTACTATACTTTATACTTTATATTACCAAGTAAAAGCAAGTATTGAGACAGTTATCATGCGTATCTTTCCAAATAATAAACTAGACTACCTACCTGAAATTACAAAAACCTCCTACGATATGTAAATTAGATTTTCGATACGGCCTAACCCCCACAAGAAAAATGAAAAATCTAAAAACGAATCACAGGAATTCGGATTGTTTAATAAGCCCGGTAAAATGACAGTAATCAAATATTTATGCTCATCATTAATAATTTTATCTGAACTATAAACACCGCCATCAACTTTAAATTTAGTGTTTAAACTCAAAAAGAGAAGTTTAATAATTGTTTGCGAAACGCTAAGCAAATAAGCAACTTCGCAGTATACAGGGACTGGATACAGCACAATTCTAAGAACTTGCAAAAGAGACAGAGAGATGTTTCCCAAATACGGGTACATAATATCGTGTTGGCCTTGCAGTTGCACGCCTTACCTAGTTTGGTTCTTGAAGAGGCGTGGTCAAATTTTTCGTTATTTGGACGAATTAAAAAATTTAACTATCTAGAAAGAGATGAAGAGATATAACGATTTCACTCTAATTGAAATTTTTTAAAAGCTGCATTTTAAAAGCTCAAACAATGGTATAGAGTATCATAGTTTTTTTTGAAGCTATTAAAAAAAATATGTTAATAGTTTTGTTATAATAATGGTGCCGAGCATCGGAACTTTTATAAATAAAAATGATAATGACTCAGAAGAAGTGATGCCAGCTTTAATTATAAGAAAACGACTACGTGATATTCGAATAGTTAATATATTTAAATTACAAATTATTTAACATAACCTCACTTTTTTCAAACCATCCACGAATTTTCTCTGGAGGAACAGCAGAATCAAAATTTAAGCACACTGATACCTCACTCCATTTCATTACAGAGACTAGAATTTCGAATTGATCAACATTTGTTACCGTCCTATTAGGAAAGTTAAAAAATGATCAAATAATTTAATAACACGAATTTAATAATAATATTGTTTAAATTAAATTTCATTTGTAATTCACATTTCCAAAACTTAAATGACCACTTTTTGGATAAAACACTATCGAAAAATTTCATAATCCCTCATTTACGATGCTATCGAATAAAAAACACTATCGCAAAAATCATAATAGGCCCCAGTAGTTCTACAAACAGCTTTATTTAGTTAAATGAACCGAAGGGCACTAGTAGACGGACCATAAGGTGTTGGATGTCTGAAAGATGCCACAAAATGAAATCAGATAGAAAAGTCATTTTCACAGTTCAATATTATTCTGGATACTTTTAACTAGCAACTGCTTTACATTAATGATGCGATTACCGGTGGTCTTACTCAGGCATCGTATTTTTAGCAAGCTTGTTTTTTGGAGTACTCCTGTTCATTCCGTCCGATAGATACCAAAATAAACTACAGTTGAGGAAACATTTGAGGAAACACAAAGCATCTTTCAGAAAGGCGTGCCTACTTCAACTTTACCAATACCGAGCAAGGCAAAACTAAAATTATTAGATAAAATAAAACAACTTTGAAAAACCTACATCACGTAGTTACCCGTATAATACTTATCCCATAATCGATCATTAGTGGGGAAAAGCGCAAATTATTTAATTGTAATTTAATTTATTTTTGTTATAAAAAGACTTCGCACAATCTTGTTATAAAAATAATTAATGATGAGATAAAATTCTGTTGGCATTCGAGCATTTTCCTACTTTGCTGACTTAGATGGCGGGAGGAAGCGTAAAAATCGCAAATACACTTTTATAATTAAGACTTTTATTGATTCCCATCAAGTCATAAGTTTTTTTTTTGTTATTGTTGAATTAATTTGGTTTTGGTTTACCCGCCCGAGGCGAATTGAAATTGATTTTCTTTTTTTGAACAGATTCCTCGTAAATTAATAATAGAAATTTCGTTATTTACTGGATCAGTTTACACTTTATAGCGAAATGTAAATTAAAGACATTTATAGCGAGGTTATTCTATGAATAAAAGATACTATTAAGTTAATAGTGAAATTATAATTTCGATTCGCACATGATGTTGTTGGTCCCGGAAAAAGTTGTGTATAAAGCTTCCTAATTTACATCACCTCCGTATAATTCGGTCGTAATCAGCGTAAACAGACATTGATAGAATCAAGAATAGAAATTTGGATTAATGTGTGATAAAGTATACCTACATTATTTATGTATGAGGTATATTAGATACCGGTAGTGATTTATGGCAAATTGGGTTGTGATTCAATGGAATTCTCGACCGAAAGTAATAGAGCAAAAAATATTAGATGGTTTGCCAGATTAAACTTTTTGTCATTAATAATATTCCGCATTATTACGAACACAAAATACATTTATCGATACCTCTGTTTTGCCAAAAACTGTACTTAACATAACTTGAAAAGATGAATTAAATTATCTTTACTTCTATTCAATTACAATAAGGTAAAATGTTTAAAAGTTATCCAATGAATTAGTTTACATATAGAGCACGTGATATTTTATTTTGAGTTCAAAAAATTATTCAAAATTCTATAAATCACTTTGAATTTGTACATCCCTAGTTAGTTTATAAAAACCAAATATAACTATCGATTTATTCATGTTACACGATGTTTCCTAAATATTGCCGAATTTATCGAACAAACCTTTTGAAATTCCCGTGGCTTCTGTATATAATTGCCTTATAAAACTTATTTTGGAGTTTGTAACATTCCCAATAAATAAAATCTATTTTTGTATAAAATGAACTTGCCTAATTCTGTAACGATGGCTCTACAATTACCAACATTGCATAAGTTTGCTTAAAATTTATTTTTAAATCGATTATAAATCTATAAGGATAATATAACTGTTACTGTTCATTTTCCAACAGTTTGTTCGTAAAGACATACATTCAAATTCAGTTTACATTCAAAGATTATGAAAATTCGGATAATAAAAATATTGTATTTGGATTTGAAAAAGTTTCAACGACTGCTTTTAAAAACTGAAGGGGTCAAAAAACTCCACTCAAAAAATTAAGCTAACCGCAAATTTGGTAAAGCTGTCTTGTATAATCAAAAATCATTATTCGTGCTTAAATTTCGAAAAAACCCATCGAAGTCAACTCTTGATGAAAATTTAGTCTTTAAATTTATTTAAATCTTTAATTTTTTTTATCAAAACTCGTAATTTTAGGTTAGAAAAAATATGTAAATATTTTTATTCAAACATAGTTTACAATATTTTAGTTCTTAATCGTTTTTAAATAGCTAATTTTTGAAATTTAATCCCAAGCAATTAATCCGTATCAAGTGGAGCCGAATTTTTACTTAAATACACATTTTTGGACAAAAATTGTATTGCCGCATAAATTTTTGAAAATTTACTAGAGTATTGTTGCAAATTTTATGTATAATCTCCTAGTTTATAACCGTTTTTCACGTTAAAGATTTACTTTCCAAAATATTTGAAAACAACGAAAAAGCTCCTATGGAAGCTGCCATTTAATTTATAGAAAAAATGTAAGTATCAGTCAGTTTACCATAAATCAGTAAATCCGTCTATGCTTTAGGGAACCAAGAACAGTTAAATTAAACGACCCGACTCATACGCACACACAAAAACACACAGTGATTTTTTAAAAACTACTTTTGTTAAGTCAACAATATATATCAAATGCCAATTTAACATGATTACCAACTTTCATTACTTCATAAAAAAAGTGAAATGATATGAAGATTTGTAAAAGGCAGTAGAAACTACAAATTATTATTTTTACCTTCTTTTAAGAATGCCGAAGACAAAAGAAGTTGTTTTTAAAAAATCTCTCTATGTGCATGTGTCGTGCAGACTAAATGTTGTTGGTATATAGCCCAGAAGGATTGACTGATCGAGGTTTAACTTTTTTATTAAGAACTTTTTATAAATTGTTGGTATTAAATTTGCAACAATACCAGTTTCAAACCGGTTCTCCAAAATTTACGCGGAAATTGCGATTTTTGACAAAACACTGTTTTTTTTACAAAAATTTGGACGTTCAGATGGATTATCGGAATACGGTTTCGTATAAATTTTTTTTTTATAAACTAGGAGATCCCAGTGATTTTATTGGTCATCCTGAATAAACACCTTCAAAAGCTTTTTCTTGTTTGTAAAAGTACTTTGAAAAGTATATCATTTATGAGAACGCGGTGAGCAACTGGACTAAAAAATGGCGCATCGCATTAAATGAAGCCAAATCAGTACACGTCTACTTTACAAATAAAATGTAAACTGTATTCCCGTGGTTCTCAACTCAAACCAAATTCCATATGCAAATACAGCTAAATACTTTGGCATGAACCTCGATGCTAAGCTAAGATGGAAAGAACACATCAAGAAGAAAAAAGAAGAGTTAAACATCAAATATAGAAAAATGTACTGGCTCATGGGTGGAAATTCTGAGCTCTCAATACACAACAAATACTATATATCTATACAGGCAAATGCTAAAACCAGTATAGACCTATGGTATCCAACTTTGGGGTTGTGCCAAGAAGACCAATGTACAAATGATCCAATGCTTCCAAAATAAAACGCTACGAGGGATTGTGAATGCCCCATGGTACATAAGGAAAGACTACCTCCATACAGACTTGAAGATGGGATACGTCACCGATGAAATAAAGAACCAAGCAAGGAAACACGTACCAAATAATTTTGTAACAATACCGGGTCATATCAATTTTCAAAAATTTAAGCGTGATTAATGATTTTTCACAAACTATTTTTCAGCAAAAAATATTCCTCCTAGTCTTTAAAAAATATCTGTAAGTGACTGTATAAGTGCATGCATATGGTGTCGGCAGTGTTCTTGTTCGGCAGTGTTCATGTTTTTGTTCTTTCTACAGCCAAGACTGGTTGACTGCTCAGAGTGAAATTTGTAATTTAACCTTTTTCCATAAATTGGGTGTTTTAGTAATTTTTGGCCAAAATCAGTCTAGCAGCATCCACAGCAGCTTTCTTTGGTTTTTGCAAATATTTTGAAAAGTATACCAAACTCTAAAGAACTAAAATAATTTTAATTATTGTTGCAACATAATATCGAATCAGACCAAGTTTTCTAAATTTAACACGAAATTACGATTTTTAACAATAAATTGTCTTTTCCGCTTCCATAGGAGTTTTCACAAGTTTTGCAAATATTTTAAAAAGTACTTAAAAATAAACTAAAAGTTGTAAGTTAATTATGCAACACTACCGGGCCTGATCAATTTTCCAAAATTTAAACAAAAATACGAGTTTTTGAGAAGAAAACTGTTTTTGAATAAACAATTGGTCCCTCTGCTGCTCATCCGTATTGATTTATCGAAATGAACATTCATACTTTTCCCATAAATTGGGCGATTCCAGAGATTATTTTCCTACATCGGATCACCGAAAGTGACAGCTTCCATACGAGCTTTTTATTTTTTTGCACATAGTTTAAAAGTATATAATGTAACAACAAACGTTTGATCAAAAAACTATTAAACCTAGTTTTAAGCAAAATTTGTTAAGATCGGTTTTTTATTTTTTCTGAAAAAGGCGACTATCAGAAAAACTTTATTTAAGCACAATTCGGCATCTATCCGGTCGAGACAAATTGACTATTCGGAGTCAAACTTTAAGCTTAACATTTTTCCATAAATCTATTGAAATCGTATCGTAAAAGCACAAATCACCTAACGGACATTTCAACAATAACGAGCCTAGAAAGCCATTTGGAAGATCAATAGATCACAGACGATAAAGTAGTTCAGATAAACGAGCAATACGATAAAGACGGACCAATGAAAAATAATTAAATATAAACACGTTAAATAGCCGTTCGATTATAGTGATAATAACAGTGTGTTAGTTGAAAAATGTGACAATCTGGGCACCCAGGGGGTAAACCTAATTCGAGTATGCTGAATTCAACGGTGCTAGTCCCATTTCAAAGTAAGTGCCCCATTTTTGAGATATCGCTTGCGACATGTTTTGGCTCTGAGTCAAAAATTTGTCAAAATATACTCATTTTCAGTAGGATTTTCGTTTTGCTTTCTTCAGCAAAGTTGTTGCGCAAGTCAAGACAAACAACTTTGTCGAATATATCAAGGTTAGGTTAGGTTAGGTTGGAGTGGCTGCTTCCGCACACTTGGGCCAGTAATGGCTCGTTGTGATAACAGGATCCTATTTCCCCTTTAATCCTGTTCAAAGTCCCTGTTTTTTGGTTTATTTATGATTTTATATGAAGTAGGAACCAACCTGTATTTTATTATCGTTATGTGGATGATATTATTACTGCTATACCAGAAAATAAAATTGATATACAGTGACTCTCATAATTGATCACGATTTTATAACATGCTAATATTTTATTATACCAAAATAAAACAAAAACTATTTTTCAAGTTTCCTTTTCTAATTCAACTGTTTATTTAATAATTTATTTAAAAAATAAAAAAAAAACAATTCATTTTGACTTCACATATGTAAATAATTAATTAAAAATATATTTCATGGGAGTGATCAATTTTGTGACCAGCCTAAACTCTTAATTTAATATGTTGTATAGCCTACTTTGGTTTTCAAAACTGCAGTAATTCTATTGGGTATGCTTTCTACGAGCTTTCTGGTTGTTTCGGATGAAATGTCTCGCCATTTGAACTGAACTCTATCCCAAAGATCGTCTACAGTAGGTGGTTTGTCTAAAAAATCTGCAAGAGATCTCTTAAGCTCGCCCCAGAGATGCTTTACAGGATTTAGGCCGGGAAATTGAGGTGGCCACTCCGACATTACTAACCCTTTATCCTCTAGCCATTTTTTCTTAATTTTAGCGGTATGCTTGGGGTCGCTATTTTTATAAAAAAGCAACGCCCCCTATGTTATACTGCCATTTTCACGCTCTCAATAAAAGTTTCTTCCAAAATTTGTATGTAGGAGGCGGACGTCATTCTACCCTCGATTTTTTTATCTGGCCAATATCATGAGCCATCATTCACCCCCATACCATTATGGAACTACTTCCAAATTTCATTGTTTCATTTACATTATGTGGTAATAAAATAGCTCCAGGTTTCCACCAAGTTCACTTTCGATCGTCGGAGTCAAATTGGTTAATTCTGGACTCAACTAACCATATTACTTTAGCCCATTGAGAAACCGTCCAGTTTTTTTATTTTTTTGCAAAATTGAGCCGAAGTTGTCAGTGTCGTTTTGAAAGGAGTAGTTTTTTCTCTTTTAAGTAGCTCTTCGTTCCAACTTCCTTCAATGTTCGTCGAATAATTTCTGCTGAAACATTGGCTAAATTACTGGATAACAAAATTGTACTAATTTTTACTGCATTTTCTACTGTTTCGTTACGAATATTTTTGATAATGAACTGTTACGCGCGCGTGTTGTTAATTTTGGCATAGCTCCCGCCCGGTTTTTGTGGACATTTAAGTTCAGTTTCTATCGCAGTTTCGATATTACTCCTAATGACGTTTAATATTTGGAAAATATGTCTATGTGCTTTATCTTCTCACAAAAATTGTTCAATTTGGTGGACCTTATTTGTAGAGAGTTGGTTTTTGACTTGAGGAAGCATCTATCAGAGAAAAGGCATATTATACGACATTTTTATTTCGAAGTAGGTAATTCTTTTCATATACCTTTAGTTTTTTCCAGTTTAAGAAAAACAAAATTATTTACAAGAATTATTATAAAATGTGGTGTAAATCCTCGCGCTGTATTACTTCAACTCTCAAAAGCAAGCTAAACCAAAAAATTGATCACAGTCGATGTTTATAGAAAAATGGAAAAACAGAAATAACGGTTTTTCATATTGTTCTTGTAACCGTGTTTTATTTTTGTTTTGTTGTTTTATAATAATTCTCAAAAAAATCCAGACGAATTTATGTTGTAGTTTTAGTGCAATAACCAAAATGCTTCAAATTTAAGAAATCGTGATCAATTATGTGAGTCACTGTATTTTGAGATAATTTTAATAAAATATATAGTCGAATAAAATTTATTTTAGAAAAGGAAGTTAATATTAAAATTGCATTTTTAGATTTACTTTTGATTCTCGAACCTAATGGCAAAATCTTTCGATTGGTATCATAAAGATAGTTGGTCTGGCCGATATCTAAATTTTCGTTCTTGACTTCCTACTTCATCTAAAATTAATACAGTAAATATTTTGGCCCAAAAAATCTTAAAACCTTCAGACAAAAAATTCCATAATAAAAATTTCAAAATTTTGAAAGAAACTCTTTTACATAACCATTACCGGCAAAATTAATTAAAAAAAGTTTTTGAAAACAAAAACATTTTGTTAATAATTCTAATATTCGGCTTAGTAATAATGTTCAAAATTATTTATCTATTCCATATATTAAACATTTGTATGACAAAATAAAATTTTTATTTAAAACTTATAGTTTCAAAATTGTTGGTAACTCATCAATTAGTTTAAAAGATTCCATTTTTTCAAAACTCAAAGATCCAAAACCGTTAAAAAACAGTCAAATTTAGTTTATCAAGTTAAATGTGCTTGTAATGTGGTTTACATTGGTCAAACCAAACAATTTTTAGAAAAACGTGTCTATCAACATAGAAACGGCGTAAAGAACGTTGACGAACAAAGTACGAGCGCACTTACAACACATCTGAAAAATACTAGTCATATAATTAATTTAGATAATGTCAAGATTCTTGATAAAGAACGAAATTTTAGAAAGAGGTCAAAGCTTATATCGGAAATGTTTATGATTATTTTGTCTAATTTGTTTTTGTCTCCTTTACTGTTTTTTTAAAATTCTAAATTTATTTAAAATTTATTTATTTTATTTTATAAATTCAAATCATATTTTATATAATTTTTAAATATACCTTCTATTCATGTTGTATTTATATAAAATTTACTGTATAGGCTCTGTATATTTTGTAAGGGAAAAATTTTGTTTAATAAAATTTCATTAGCTTTGATATTTGATGTTGAATTGACATCGAAATCTCAGCAAATAATTATTTTAATTTTATATATGTGCCATATACCAATAAAAACCTTATAATTAAAATAATTTGAACTGTATTTTGAATTAGTTTACTGGTTTCAATAAGGAGTTTGAAACTGCAAAGTGTTCAACAACTGTATAAATGGAGACCACGGCGAGTCTACAGTGTAATAATTTATAGCTAATTCAATGTTTCTGAAGCTTGTTTCATACATAAATATGACATAGGCTGGCATCATAAGAAACGACCGGCATTTTTATTGGATTCAATTTTTTATTTCAAATGTACTCAACTGTTAAAATTTTCCACCGTGGATGAAGGGCGATAGTTATCGTGTTCAAAAAATGGAAGTTGCACCTACTTAGTACAAACGGATTTAAAAAAATTAAAATAGGTATAACAAAATATAACGAAAAAAAAATTAGTTAAATAAAACATCAAACCAGTTAAGTTAAACAAAACGCTTTTTTGACGTAAGTTTCATCATGCTAAAATCAATTAAGTTGGCAGTTGATTAGCCTCGCACAGCATTATAGAGACAGACTCATTTTTACCGTAGTCACTTATACATCGTTTTTAATATAATAGTCACGAGAAATGGACTGAGTAGATTTTCGAGAGTAGGTGATTGTTTGGTATTTGGATCGAATTCTAATTGGCTCTTGTTGGTATATGATGTTTGAAATCTGTTTGTAAATCTTCATAACATCACCAAACATAGATATGGATGAAATTTTAAATAAACATTCAATGTCGTTGATAGACATAATGGGGCACTCCATATGTTGCTGTGCAATAACCTGGTACTGTTGGCCTGAATTGCACATGGTACAAGGTGTACTATCTTTTATATCGGTGTGAAAACATTGACTTGCCTGTGAATAGGGAATTGGGAAAAGCTATTGGGAAAAGCTATGAAAATAGCTTTTTTGACCAAATTGTATTTTTCTGGTCTAAGAAATAAGTTTAGTACAAAATTTTCAAAACAAAGCTAATTATGGGAAACTTTTTTTCCACAAAATTTTTGAAAATATTTACACCAAACTTATTTCCTCAATATAGGCCGTAGACAGTGAGAGAACGTTAACATTCCGTTTATCAACAATCAAGACGTTCCAATGAACTGTTTGAAGCGGTTAAAAGAGACCGTTTCCCAAAACCAAAAATTATCGTATCGTCGCCGAGCTCGGTATTTTGGCGTCGGTGGAACCACTGTGCCATTTTGAAGGATAATTTGAGTTTGTTTAGAAAGTGCAATTTACAAAATTAATATTGCCGATAGACCGTTTACGTCGTTTTTAATACAGCCAAACAGTCGCTCGAATGGTTGACACTGAACCTGATTTTTGGAGACATTTTTTGATGATTTACGAGGAACATTTCTCACTCTCTGGCGGCGTTAATAAGCGAACCTGCTGCATTTGGGGAACGGAGAATCCACACGAGATCCATCCGAGAACACCCATTGTATGATCAAAAAGCTACTGTTTAGGGGCGGGTGGCCATATATTTTCAGAGAAAGCAAACAGTCAATGGAAATCGATATCAGTGGATGTTGGATCATAATTTCTGCCCGGTTCAACATGCCATACTACAAATGAAATAATTCCGTTTCTGCAACAAAAATTCCCTGAACGTCTGATATCAAAAGGAGTCGACATTGACTGGCCATCTATATCTTCAGATTTGACGCCTCCGAATATCATTTAGTGGGGGTGTTTGAAAAGCGCATGTAAAAGTATACGCCCTGCAGCAAGTCTCGGACCATTGATCGATCTTATAGCAAATATTCTTGCCGAAATCAACGCTATACCACCCTATATGCGCGAACAAGTAATAGAAAACCCAGCAAAAATGGCACATTTTGCTTTAAAGGTGGCTACTTAATTGATGTTGTATTCAAAAACTATAGTCCATATATATTCCACAGGACCAAATTGAATGAAAATACCTCATATATGGAAATCGGTTGATTTTTAAAAGTTCTTCTAGGTAACAGCCCATCCAACCAAAATGTTTACTTTATTTAACATCAACCTCATTCCCTCCATCCATTAATTTAATGCTTGTGAAGTAAATTCAGTAAGGTTTGTGGTAGTGGGCCGTGCTTTGAGAAAACCATGCTGATTGCCAGAAAACATTGTTTTACAATAAAAGTACAGTAAATCATACCCACTAGTCTCAAAAAGCTTAGGAATACAAGAAATTTTTTCAATCGGTTTGCAATTACAGATGTCTGATTTGCAGCCGTTCTAAATGATCGGAATTGTAACGTAACTTTTCCAAATAGATGGAAAACTTCAAACGACTTTCGATAAAATGCCGTCCGCGCTGCCGAACATGAATGTCACTTCAGTTATTTAAGACGATGGATAGTAGAACGTCAGGACCGGATGAAAAATTATCTTAGTTTGGTAATATTTTAGACCACGGATTCATAATCGATCTGCATTGAATTCAAGGTTTTTTGAATACATATGAAGTAATCTGATTTGTTATGACTTTAGGATCATTAGAAGTAACCTTTACAATTCAGAGTGGAAGGGTATCCGTCAGATTTTTCTTTAAATTAATAAATCAGAAGCCAGAAACACTGAGGATTGGCGATTAGATTGGATTGCATGAGTCAAACTACTAAATTCATTATAACTATTTAAATAGTTAGAGTAATCAGAGTCCGATTTAGTTTATAGGAATCATTGCCAACGTTTTTACGGTTACATAACATTCACTAATATACCAAGGACTAAAATGGCAGAGAACTTTTAGTTAAAAGTTTGGGTTTCTATTTCACAATTATCATATAAAATGGTAACAAAATCGATATTTGCCAACAAAAGACTAAGTTTACAAAGGCGCTCTTACGAAAATTGTTCCAAAGAAAATGTGGTTAAAATGGGAGAATGGTATATAAATATATAGCACAGAAGCGACGCTATTGTTGATATACCAGAGAAAAACACCAAATCGAGTTACCAAGTTTCTTTGGCGGACAGTGCGATCAAAGCAACATGAAAAAAAAAATTCCCATGAAATTTTTGTTTATTTGTGTTTGCTTATAAAATATTCAAGCCAACTATGATGATGGAAATATTTTTGAAAAAGTAAGTTTTCAGTTCGGATTTCATGATTCGGCCCCGGTTTAATTTTTTTAATTTTGAGTCTCTCATAATTCTTGAAATTTTTTAAAATCAATTAAACAATTATTATTTTATTAGAATGAAATTAAATTTATTTTTTGATCCTAGCTATTCCTCCTATGAAGTATTACGCATATTCCGAAGTCAGTTTTGGGTCGATTAAATCCTAAATGCACATCAAGTTTTAATATTCAACATTAATAAAATACTGAATAGGCTAATATACTAAAGCAAGTTTAGATCAATGTGTATCGCGCAGTAACATTACAAAATCCATAGTTGATCCAAGCTTATGTTAAATAATTCCTCCTTAAATCAAACAGCTTTTTTCCTACAGCAGATAAATATGTATAAATCACGGATACAAAACGTAGCTTGAAATCATTATATTCATACATATCATTTTAATAACAGCAACAACAAAAAATGTTGGCTTGAAAAAGAACTTATATATATATAAGAAAATGGCAATAGCACTTTTCACAAAATTATATACATATTTCAATCCACTATGATCTCTTTTATACCAAAAATTATTTTTTATTATTGTAATTTTAACATTTTTTACTTTCTTGAATAAAATTTCAATAACCTTCTTTCATTCTACATCTTGTTCTTATATATATGAGTCTATACTCTCTATATACATATATTCGTAATATATATTATAATACATCCATAAAAATAACTATAACGATGAAAGAGAACTTTTGGATGGGAAAAACACTGTGCTTGGGATGAAAAACGAAATTGTTCAACGTTGGTTGTTATCTTTAATTCAATAATAATGTACAACACTTTAAACTCTCAAATCGAACATAAAGAAAAATGGAAAGTAATCAAAATCGTGTACAGTCGAATAAACACTACGGATGATGTTATAGCGGTCCGTTCACATTATACCACGTATATTGTGTGGTAAATATTCGGTCGGCTTTGGTTTACCAATTTAATCTTTATCTTCTCCCACATATTATATAATATACACAGCCACACACACGATATCGGCATTATATTCAACCAAAGTCAAGAGCTTGCTTTGTTAACCATCTCTAAATATAGTTTATCCCATAATATTGTGAATAATACATGTATGAAAGGAATATACATATGGATGTAACTCTAAAATTTTGGAAACGGTATAGCTGCTATCTTATTATGGTTATATATGTACCGTCTGATGTAGGGAATATTTTCACATTTCACTTCATCTATCTTGTTAACCCTAAATTTTTTTTTATGTGTTTATTTTCAAAAAAAAAAAAAATGTGCCAGTATAAAAGGATTTTCATATGAGTTTCTGTTGAAACATAAAAAAATCGAGTGAAATATAAAAA
Organism: Nephrotoma flavescens; assembly: GCA_932526605.1. Taxonomy (NCBI): domain Eukaryota; kingdom Metazoa; phylum Arthropoda; class Insecta; order Diptera; family Tipulidae; genus Nephrotoma; species Nephrotoma flavescens. Next base: position 75,387,226 of record OW052220.1, read on the forward strand.
CAACTACCAAAAAAATATTGATCGTATACCTTATGTTCAAGATGTCTTGGATACAGTTGTCGTCCTAAATGTCCTCAGATACGATTATAGAGCAGATAAATAAAAAAAAACTTTAAATAATGAAAATAAATTCGTTTTGCTTCCATTTCTGGTGCGCTCTTCCATTTATCGATCCAGTACATATGAGATGTATGTGGATATTTTTTTCTCTGCTCTCAAATTGTGAGTTCATAAAATATTTTTATTTCTTTTAGGTACTTTCTGATATAATAATCATATGTTAACATACATATGTTACTTGATTTTCAAAATAGTTTTTGGTGTTGAATATGTTATACAATGCAATGATGGATGTTGTGAGTTGGTGAAAATTTGCGAAAATAATATTTACTATCAAAAGTTATGAATTTGATTTTTTTTTTACTTGCATTTCAATATTATGTTTTTACTCACTCAAAATGTAATGCTTTCGAATCCTTCTTTTAACTGGATTATGCCAGGGCTTTATTGTATTTGCACCAGCCGTATATATTTATTGTATTTGCACCAGCCGTATATATTTAACGAGTCTGCTTCTGTAAAAAATAGAGCTTTCAAAAAGGGCATTCAAATGACTATTTGGTATCACAAAAAATGTAGTTCATTTAAGATCATTGGTTTTTAATAATACCGTTGTCAAAGCTTTTTCGTTTTATCAAAACATTTTTGAATTTTAATTGTGCTATGTCAGACGAAAATTTACATAAAATACTTCAGAATTACTGCGATTGCTGTATAACTTTTGAGAAAAGTTTTATTCTGTTGTATTTAACAAAAACATTTTATTTTATTTTTTTAATTTGTTCTAGCAAAGACCGCAATGAACATTTAACGAAAAAAGCAGCTACATAAATTAGTGAAAAGAGTGGCTACACAAATCAACGAAAACTGTAAATTCTAAAAAGTGAAGCACAGAAAAGTTTAAATAGCACAGCTTTACTAAAAAACTGTGGTTAATAACAAAATTAATTCTTTAAATGTTTGAAATGATACATAAACGAGACTACGGCTGGTTAAAAAAATCTTACAAATGTTACCGAGGGTGGACATATGCCATCTAATTGCGAAATATTTTGGGTTGCTCCACACTATTTTCAACTCGCAAAATTTTTAGAAAATTCAAAAGTTCGTCACAAAACTTGCTAAACTATGGCCAATTCTAGGATTCTCGGAGATGTTACCAACTGTGGGCATATGTCCTCTAATAGTGAATAAATTGAGCTCTTCAAAACATTTGACCGTATTAAAATACAACGGATTTTGGGTCTGCCCATTATATAAATTTCCAAAATTTTTGAAAAAATCAACTTGCTACACTTTGGCTGATGCCACAAATTTCAGAAATGTTACCAAGCGTCGTCTAAGAGTGAACGAATTCAGCCGTTTAAAACAGTTAACCAACTTGAAAAAAATGGATTTTGGGTGGCCCCATACTATTTTTAAATCGCACAGTTAACTACATTAAAATAGAAAGATTTTTGGTACGTGCACATAAGTTTTAAAGATTAAAGTTTTGAAAAGTTAAAAAATTCGTGAAAATACTTGCTACACATACCCGTGAAGTTTTTCCTAACTTTGACCTAAAATTCCAAAAACAAAATTTAGGATAAACTCCACGAGCGTGAAGATTGGCCTAAAATTGTCATGACTATGGTTACCACTCGAACAAGTCCGTCTAATTCTGGGTGAAGTGTTGTGGCGATTCCGAGTAGCCAACGAGCTGGAGGCTGGTTATTCTCCTTAATGAGGACGACATCATCGATAGCAAGATTTGGTAATTGCTGTTTCCACTTCGGGCGTTGTTGCAAAGTATGCAAATAGTCAAGAGACCATTTATTTCAAAAGCCCTGAACTCGTTGCTGCATATTTTGCTACCAGGAAAGTCGTGACAGTGGGACTGTTTGAAGATTTGGATCAGGTAAACATGTTGGGTGTTCAGCAATTAAGAGATGTCCTGGTGTAAGCACTAGAAAATCATCAAAATCGACGATCATGCGGCACAATGGCCATGAGTTGAGCAATGCCTCGATTTGGCAAAGCAAGGTTGTCATTTCCTCGAATGTCACGCTGCTTTTACTGGTAGCTCGATGGAGATGGTATACTTGATAGATTTTATGTTGGATTCCCAAAGTCCACCAAAATGTGGAGCGATAGCTGGATTTAACCAGAATTTAAGCATAGTCTGCGAAAACAAATCAGATACTAATTTATTTGGTTTTTTGATTGTTAAATTATTCGTGAAGTTGTTAAAGTTAGCGTTTGGCAAAGACGAAGTTAGAGCCATTGTCGCTAACTATTTCAGCTGGGAGCCCTCTTCGGCTAATGATGCGATGCACAGCTGCGATGAATGCTTCGGTGGTCATCCCAGAAACCAGCTCTATATGGAGAAACATATAGTAATAGAAACTAGTAATGAAACATATGTTGTTGTAAAAAGAAGACAGGCTGTCAAACGTTGCCTTGGTAAATCACCCATGAGCTGTGTGGTAATATTTTGTTGATGTCTTACGCATTTGATACATTTCTGATAAAAATAGCAAACTGCGTTACGGCTATTAACGATCCAAAATCTTTGTTTTAGAAGGTTTGACAATAAGGATGGCCCATCATATAGACTGAGCAAGTGAGTTTTGTAAATTATCAACCAAGTAAATCTATGGCTTTTTGGTAATATAGTTGGGTGTTTCATGTCAAATTGGAAGTCACGATTTGACAGACGTCCTCCTACCTTCAATATTCCATCCTTGTCAATGATAGGTGACAATGAAATAATCTGAATTTTACGATCAATAAGTTCTCCGTTGATAAGTGTTTGGATGTCGACCCAGAATGTCTCGCGCTGAACTTCCCTGATAAGAAATGATTCCGCCATTCGAATCAAATCAATAAAACACAGGTTTGAATATAACCATCGAAAAAGTATTACAACAATCCTTTTGATCTTATTAAATGATGAAAACTTGTTCAACAAACGTGAAGAAATTTCACTGCATTCTATATGAAGATGTGTAATGACTGGTGAAATTTGACGTTCTTCGCATATTGTCTCGAACTGTAGTGGGATGCTGGATGGCCAATTTTGTTCTCGACTCATCAACCACTTAGGACCCGACCACTATTGATCGAATTCTTGAAGTAAATCTAGACTAATCCCTCGTGATGCAGTGTCAGCAGGGTTTTCCTTAGATGGTACATAGTGCCACTGACTTCTAGGCACTACTTCCAAGATTTGAACCTGCGATTACCAATAAAACTGTTCCATGTTCACGGATGATCTGATAACAAAGTCAATACAGTTTTTGAGTCAGTTCAAGAAAATACTTGAACCTCTCGGAAAATTCTAGCCGAGAATTTGATTAGCTTCATCAAAATAAAGGCTCTCGATTTGTTTGATTGGGGCGAGTTTTGGCAATGATGAGTGATGTTTCAATATAGCCTGCTGCATCTTCATTACGTAAATAAACTACGGCTGCATACGCCAACTCTGATGCATCACAAAATGCATGTAATTGGATCGATGTCGTGGTTGAAGAAACGAAAAAACATCGAGAAATTTGGATGGTTTCAAGTTTAGGCAAATTCAATTTTATACCCTCCCACTGTTGACAGATATCAGCTGGGATTTCATCATCCCATTTAATGTTTCGAATCCATAATTTTTGGAAAAGTATCTTCATAGCTATTACCGATGGAGATACCCAGCCCAAAGGATAAAATTTTTTGGAAATTTCAGAGAGTAAATTTCGCTTGGAATACTTAGTGTTTGAAGATATTATGTTGATTACGAATGAGAAAACATCTCTCACAGGATCTCATTGAACACCAAGGGTTTTGATATTCGCAGTGTCGTCGTTTAAGGTTAACATGGTAGGTTCCTTAAGTTCATCAGGAAATCTAAATAAAAATTCTGATGAGTTCGATTTCCATTTCCTTAGACAGAAACCAGCTCCCTCTATGACGTGACATAGTTCTTCAAACAAGTTATATTAGGGTTTTCGCCATATTAGGGTTTTCGACAATTGGACAAAACAGGGCATTCATTTACTGAATCATTCATAGGCAGGCAATTGTAGCAAGCTCCCGATTGATTGATTAAATTTCGTCTAAGTTTAACATCGACACTGCGTAAAAAATATTACAGCAAGGGCACACGGACAAATTTGAATTTAATGTTATTGTTTTGAAAAACGGGTTTCCCGTAAAACGTGGGTTTTGCTGTATAAATGGTTGGTTTCGTTTTCAATTTCTCTATCATAAAACCCGTCACATCTAGTATTTAAAATTTTGAAAAAATCGGGAAGTGTTGGAAAATCCTTTTCGTTTGTTTCCTTTGACCATAACTGTTTTATTTCACTATCCAGCTTACGTAAAATAATTTGTATAAACCATGCGTCTCGATACTCTGTTCCGCTACCGATGGTTCGCATTCCGATTACAATTTCGCCACAATTGTCACACAGTGAACGAATATCAGAAACCTTCCCACTCATTCCTGACGATAAATCGAAAAATGTGGTGATGTATGATGTCAAGATTTTTCCTTTCTTGTCATAACGTGATTTCAATTTTGTCCAGGCTTGCAGTGATGCAAGACCTTCCGTCAAAAGACTCTTAAGTAACCTTAATTTGTTAATGTTAGACAATAATTGATTGCTATGAATGGAAGATATAACGAATCTTCAAAGGCAGGCCAATTTTTAAAGGTATACCATCATATTTTGAAAATTCTAATTTTGGTAACTGTATTCAAGTTTTCATAGAATAATCTTTGTTGGTCTAAAATTTAGTTTGCGATTTAACAGTAAGACGCAATTCAGAATCGATTGTCATATATCTTGATAAAATCTTTGCTGTCTTTACTAACTACACCCTATGCACCATATAAAACGTTTATGACTATATTGAATACTATAAGGGGTGAAGCAATAGAAAATAGTATTGCGATTGATTCCAAAATTCAAAGTATCAAGATAATCGTGCATCTAAATCCAAAAGTGCGATTAATCAGAATTTCCTTCAGTCTTAATTTTTCGGGTGATTAACAAGACTGCAAGACAACATTTATTTATCGGCGCTGATCGAAAATCTGCTCTTGAAAAAACTTTCTATGAGTTTGTCGTACGGATTGACTGGTCGGTTTGAAATTGCGGACTTAAGCTGTTCCAACAAATTGATGGTTCCTTTTAGCCGAAATTATTTGTTTTGAAGTTGCCGCCGAACGTGACTTCTTCGTTTTCCAGATAGACTCTTTTCGTTTATCGGAACAAATAATGGGTTGAGGAAAAAGAAATCCATTATTTTTTTGCTAGATGGTTTTCGGGACATTTAATAAACCAAAAATCGAGTCTTTTTCCCCAACCTTATATTTCTTTTTATTTATTAGGTGTGCAAGTATAAACTGTGCTTTTTATAGTCCAATTCGGTGCTTTTTATAGTCCTTTTTATAGTCCAATATTGAAAATATAATTATTACAAAAATTAATTATCGAAATATTCGCCATTATATTCTATGATCTTTTGCCATTTACTATATTACGGTACCATTAATCGCTTTTAACTGCACCAACTGCAAGATATTTCCGTATTAGAGAATTGTCTAATACGGAGAATGTCTGTATGTTGCTTGAGTGATAAAATACACTCCAACGAATCTAACGATATACGTCATGGTACCATTAATCGTTTTTGTGTTTTGGAAAGATTACGTCTTCGTATTTCGTATTTAAAATCTCTGCCCTAAATTTCATTTGTAGAAAGCTCTTATTTATTCGATCATATCAATAGTTTCTAATATACGATTTTATCACTATTGGCACACGTAATTTGCATATGAAATTATTGTAAATTTTAAAATTAGTTATAACGAGAGTTTAGCCTATACATAATCATTTCAAAAGGTAAGTGCAAAGTTTTGACATACTTTACACTTGTTGATACACTCATAGACCTCACACGTCTAAGATGACTACGAAAAAAATAACAGATTTGCGGTTGCTCCACGTCAATTATTTTACTATTTCAAACTTTTGTTTGAATTATTTTTATTTTAATAACCCTAGCCTCTAGACTAGAATTCTTATCATAAAATTTAATCACCATATCTGCCTCAAAGGTAGACTTTTGGTGATTTTTTTTACTAATGGTTTTCTATTTACATTTTGCATTGCTACACTTTTTGAAAATTATAAATACTTTTAATTAATTTTTGTAGCTACACTTTTCGTTAAAGTTCACTTCGGTCTAGAAAAGTGTAAAAATTTGACTTGGATAACATACAAAAAATTAAATATGTACAGAGAAAATATATTTATTTTCGTTAAAAAAATTATTAAATAGTCGATTCATAAAATTGTTTCAATCTGTGATTAAAACAATCTTTGCTTAGACAAAAGTTAAAAATATGGTACATTTTGTTAAAACTGGTTCACATCATGTTCACCGGTTCATAGTAATCATAATTTGTCACATGTTTAAGAAACTCAGAATTTTTTAAGTTTCTGCTCAGTGCTTCTATACCAAGAGTATCATTGGTGAATCGATTTTATCCAGTTTAAGTTGTTTCTAATAAATGATCACTTCAAAAGCTTTGTTCTATTTTCCAGAATCACACCAAGTCACTAAGTTGTCAATGTCTTAGATTTGATTGTTGTTTGCTAAATGCAAGTTTGATTTTATTTTATAAAACATGTTACAACGCATTGTATTTTGGATTATTTGGATGTTTCTGGGGAAAACGGTGATGGTCAAAAAATAAAAATTTCTAGAAAGCAATTTAAGTATGGTTTAGAGTCAAGCTGAAGGTGGTAAAATTCTTTTGAACCGGATAAAGGTAGCGTTTGTTTTATAACCCAATTTTATACGGTATATCTTCAAAAATTCGTGGAATAAGTCAACAGGCGAATTTTCAACCAACAAATTTTTTAAATCTTCTGTTTTTTCGTATTTAATATTTTTGGTTTTTTTTTTAAATTGCATAACTGAATTAGAGAATACCCACGTATTGTTTAGTCGTATTTGTTTATTTTGAACTGTACGGCCTAGAAGAATTAAATCGTCCTCGTTGCAATCATCATCCGCATTGTCATTAACCCTTAAATGTATGAAGTCCGTTATAAATGACAACCAGGAAAATCGATAAAAAAGGTAAGCATAAATCACATTTTAAGCAAATATGTGTGTGTATGTTTAAGTACAAGTGTAAATCTATATCTAGACAGTCGGTTGAAATTATTTGAGTAAAGTTTTGTGTAAAGGATAAGAGCGAAGGCGGCGAGCGAAATCGCCTGTCAAGCTGTGTTCACTATAGACGGATATAAATCTCGGATTTTTTCATCTGAGATTTTTTTTCAATTTGTTTCAACTATTTTCTATGTAAAGAGGCGTGTCTGTTGTATAATTTACGTGAATTCGTTAAAACAATGAGATAGAAAAATCCGAGATTTTTATCCGTCGTGTGAACAAAGCTTCATAAACACAGAAAACATACAAAAAAACACAACTATCGACGCAGGCGACGACGATTTTTTCGTTGAAATAAATTTAGAATCTATTTCTATTTTTGTCGCCGTCGAAACAATATTGCCAACTGTTTTTTATATATATAAAAGTTGGTATCATTTAACTTAACCGTCATATTATTAACCATTTTTTTAAATTTAGTAGGCTAACGCCACAACGTCCTTATTGTCAAAACACAGAAGGTTATGCAGTTTGTGGTTGTTTTTTTATTGCATACTCTGATGCTCTTGTTGTGTTAGATACAGCGATATCGTGACGATATTTTTTATTTATTCGGCCACGCTCGTCGTCGTCGCTCTTGTTCTGTTTCTAGCTTTAGAGTCTATTTCTATTTTTATTGCCGACGAAACAATGCTGCCAACTGTTTTTTTATATATATAAGTTGGTAACGCACCAACGTCATATGCCAAAGATATAAAACATAAACAATTTATAAAATTTTAAAATTTTTATTATCCGAGTGTGCTAACTTTTAGAATCGCTTTTGACATAAATAAAATATGTCGTCGTTATGTTGTTTGTGGTTGTTTTTTATCGCCATACGCTGGCGCTGTTGTTCTGTTAGCTACAGCGATATCGCGGCGATATTTTATTTTTATTCATCAACGCTCGTCGTTGTCACTTCTGTTCTGTTTTGAGCTGAAAGGGTCAGTTAGTTCTCGATCGGCAAACAAATCATTTCGCTTGTGCAGTTAAAATTAAAAAGTGCGTTTTTTTATATGCAATAAAACATTAGTCAGTACAAATAAGTGGCAAAGAAAAATCAAGTAACTAAACATATGCTAAATAATATATGTAAAGCTAATTTTAAATAAATCTACTTGCACAAGCGTATATACGTTTGATAACGGAAAATGATTGTCATTTTAAACGGACAATATGCATTCGATACATAATACATATGTAACACAACGCTTAAAAAGTTCCGGGTCTATCAAAGAAAACACAATTTTTTGAGAAAAATACATTTTATTCATCAACATAATGTCCTGCTAGAGCGATACTATCAGCCCAACGCCTCTCCAACATTTCGAAGCCTTTTTTGAAGAATGTTTTATCTTTACCTTCTAAATAAGCTTCACTTTTGCATTGGAACCAAATCACTTTCCCTTGAGATTTTTTCAGGTCTCCAAACAAGAAATAATCGCTTGGGGCTAAATGTGGCGAATACGGTTGATGCGGAAGAAATTCAATGTACAATAATGTGTTGTCGTTTTTGATCCGTTGTGAGCAAATGCGGTACAAAATTCGAACACAGCTTCCTCATGGACAAATGTTCGTGCAAAATATGTCCAACATGTTCCATCGATATCTTTACAATGTCAGCTATCTAATGCAACTTCACTTTACGGTCTTTCAAAACAATTTCGTTGATTTTTTTATGGTTTCTGAAGTTACACCCTCATTTGGGTGTCCAGAGCGCGGTGCATCTTCGGTGGTTGTAGGACCACGTTTAAATTCAGCATACCAGTCAATGTTGATTTTCTTGGTGCAGAGTCCAGATAACACTTATCCACTCCTTTGCTTGAATATTATTTTTTCCATCAAAAAACAGTGTTTAATCAACACACGAATTTTTTTTTCCATTGTTTAGAAATTAACAAAAGTACCGTCACTACAACTGTAACTTGTAAACTAAATGATCGAAATGTCATGAAATTTTAACATTTGAAGGTTGGTAGAATTTAAAAATAATATGGGTTTCAAATTTATGGCACCATCTATGTGTCACACTAGGATTTTTTCAGGCGACGTAATACAAGTTATGTATACATCACTTTAGTGCATGATGTCCGTTTAAACGGACAACCAATTTTTCCAGTTTTTCTGACAAACTTGAAATACCTAATTGAAAAAGAGTTCGGATTCTTAATCTGCATTACAAAATACATGAAAAAATATTTTTCACTAGAGGTCATGCATTTATGGGCTAATTTCCAGAGTACCTGCAACATTGTGTGGTAATTCATCATTGATCTTATTCCCGTCAAGGTCATAATCACCTACATCGAGCCTCTCCATTTTTCACCATTTTCTTCACCACCTTTCCATTTATACTACCTTTCTCTCTCTCTCTCACTCTCTGGCACTATATCCCATCAAGGGATTTGGCCGCCTCAAATGAGGTTTCATAATCATATTTTCATTTCGGATAATGAGTGATTAATTCATTGATCCTAAACCAGCCGTGAAATATTTTCCTTGTCACCACCGGGAATCGAACCCGGGACCTCCGGTCGCTGGAACAAGCATGCTGACCACTTTGCCACCGGGGCGGTGTATTTATACTACCGCTTCGGTAAAAGTATTGTTTGGCAATCTAAAGAAAGTTGTTTATTCCGTTGTTCCATTGTTTGACAAGCAATATTCAATGAATTAAAAACATATTTTTGCACATTCCGTTGATTATAACCTCTTTAAGTATCCTTTAACTACCACTATAGATGACCAATTCCCGAATGTTCACATTTCATTTATTGTAACACATTTCACATTTCAATTTTTTTAACCTATCGAAGCATCGCACAGCACAATCAACCGCGCGAAGTCTTAATTGCATTATCGCGAATTGCTTAGAGTAATCTACCCAGTCATGAGCCCCCTTAACATAAATTTCAACTTTTAGTCGTCTGTTATCAATAATTTTAAATAATTTTCATGTCACTTGTGAATAAAATGAACTAATTAATTTTTTAGATTACTTTGGAATTATTTCATAAAGCAAAATTGATTAAAAAAGAGAATTTTGTTGTGAGCGAGCCTAGTTTGATCCAATAATGAGCCGCCTTAATAATCGATGCTTTTGAATTTAAAGAAAACAGATTATAGGCAAGCAAATAATATTTCCATTTTATTGAAATGTATGAATTCAAATTTATGGAATTATTCCACCTGAAAAGAGAAAAATTTTACAAAAACTTTGCAGAAAATGTGACAAAGACAAGAACTAAAATTTACATTAGAGAGACTGAGAAAGAACATTTTTATTTTATGGTATAAAAAGTTGGGGAAATTTTGACATCGACAAAAACTAACCTATAAATTATTTAAAAAACATGAAAAATCTCAATTTTGAATGTTTAACAAAAAATTTTATATCTCTAAATTTAGTAAAAACTATAATATTATTTTTGAGATGAACAGAATCATGTAATATGAACATTTTTTTTAATTTTCGAAAATATCTTAAAATCGTTTTGCTATAAATTATGTGAGAGGAGAAAACCTAAAAAAATCATTCAGCATGCAAAAAAAAAATAAAAAGGAAACGTAGCTGTCAGATTTTTTAACCTAAAAAAAATCCTAACATTAAACATTTGTAAGAAATAATGTACCAAGCAAATATAGTATTTTATACACAAAGGTAAATTTTATATTATTCAATAGTGATTTAATAGTGTTGAGCAAATAGTTGGGGGGTACTCAAACAATTGGAATGGGGATGAATGTAAGTACCTCCAATATGTCAGTGATTCTGTGAAACGTTAATTTATGTGTCTATATTTTTACAGTTATTGTGAAGACAACAAACGAGCCACGATATGTTGTTGGATGTTATCATCAACCGTGCATTATATTCATTAATGAAATTGATGCAATTGGAGGTCATCGTTTTTCCGAAGGCACATCAGCGGGTCACGTACTCTAATGGAATTTCTTAATTAAATGGATGGTTTCGATTCGTTGGGTTAGGTTCAAGTGATTATGGCTACAATCTGTGCGGATACGCTAGATCCGGCATTATTACGTCCCGGACGTTAAGATCGAAATTCTGCTTCCTAATGAACAAGTACGTTTGGAAAATTTTAAAATTCATGCTTAACTTATCATTGTCAAACACGGTTAAATTGATTATGAAACCATTGTTAAATTGTCGGATAATTTTACCGGTGCCGATTTAAGAAATATTTGTACAGAGACGGGGTTCTGCTGTTCGAGCAGAACGAGAATACGTGATTCAAGTAGGCGATGCGAAGCAAAATTTCGACTGGTTATATAGTTTGGAACCGGATTCAATGAATTGCCTGTGTAGAATTTGTCACGATTTGATAACACGATTGATTCGTGGTTTATGAATAGAAGTATGTCTTTCAATAAAAAAATGGTAAAGTTTTTAACTAAACAATTTCGTTTTACTTTAGATTACTATAGTTGGCGTTCAATCCAACTTTCATCAAAACACTTTGGTGTAATCCATTTTGGTCAAAATTAATTTTCGCCTCCAATCTCGATGCTGTTCAAAAGAATTGCAATTTGTAAGTAAAATTGGTGTATTGTCGAAGCAATTTATTAATAAAATTATTTTGTGCCACCAGTAAATTTCGATCAAGATATACCAATCTTGGTAATATTCTATGCCCTATTCCAGCGGCTCATATCAACGCTACACGATTGTGAATTTTGCCAAGAAGACATCCTGCTCGGATTGGTCGAACTAGCATTTACAGAGACTAATCCGAGTTCATCTTATCGACATTGGCCGGTAAGCATTTGGATATCGGTATACATCAACTGGCATCAAAGGATCCCGTATTGCATAAAAATTTACAATCTCTCCAATCATATGAGGGCGATGTATCGGAATTAGCTTTACTGTTTCCTGTGATGATTTAGGAATAATGCGATGTGAAGAGCTGCGATAAAACGTTTCTAATACAATCGCATGGAATATATCCAATTAATGGTCGAGTTTAAATTAAATAAACAAATTTAAATAAATTTTAATTTCATTGACAAATTTTAACAAAATATTTGTTATCTGTGTTTTTAAGTGTAAAGCGCACCTAGGTAGGGTGTTTTTTTGTAGTCAAAGGAACTATTTTGGTCTAGTTACGTAGTTCAAACGAACGATGCCAAAATACAGAGATGAAGGCTTATTACGTCCCGGACGTTTACATCGTAAAATCGAAATTAATTGCTCTCTGGATCAGCAGTATTATTTAAACGGGTGATTTGATGATTGATTGATTGCACAATGCAGACATATAGTCTACCAAAACAAACGAGCATCGTATTAATTTTATCCCATAATATAAAAAATCGAACGGCAATGAAACGTGGCCTTCCTAAAATTATGTAAATAAAAAACATTTGACATAAAGAATTGCACATAGCAAAAATTTAAGTGCTTCCCCAAGAAAAACAATTGTGTAAACCAATGTAATATCCGACACTGATCCCTTCCAACGGGCGTATATATTTCACTATAAATCCGCAATCGCCATGGATCGACGTCCAAATTCGTATTCCACGGTTGAATTCGAGCAAATCTATATTGTATACATTCTGCACGAATTTAACGCGATCTTAAATTTTTACATACACAAACATTTCGTAAAATAAAATAAAACTAATTAAAAAAAATAAATAAAATACTCCGTTTTAATTTTTTAGCGTGTCGTGTCAACACCGTCCACACCAAGCGCAAAATTGTTACTACATACCATAAAAATATAAAAAAAAAAAGTTTGCTGGGAGTGGGGGACTTTTTTCAGTTTGTTTCCATAAAAAAAAATTTGTTTGATATTTTTATTTATAATTATAGCAACAAAACACAAATTCTCAAAAAAAAAAAAAAAATTTACTGATGTTTCGCTCAAGCACAGAGAGAATCTATATTTTTATCTCGTTCTAGTTTTCCGCAAAATAAAACGGTGTTGTAGTGGAATAGGCCCATTACACATAAATAAACGCAATTTAAAATAATAAAAATGAATGAAAAATTAATTGTAATTCTCTTCACAGAAAAATTTACTATAGTTTCCTTAAAATATTGCAATAAGACATTTTTTAGTCATACATAGGTAGGTATTTAGTTTTTTAGCCAATTTTAAGTTCTGCATTCGATGCAACTATAAAGGCTTTCAAATCTGAACAAAACTTCGATGCACATTTCATGTGATACGCTTTGTATACATCAAAAGTAAATTGATCTACTTCCTCCGTTAAATCTATTTCCGTGTTGAAAATCGTAAATTCGTGACCAATTTCAAGATTGGATATTAAGGTATTCGGGTTATTAGCAAATTGGCCATCATAATTTCGTTCCTCCGTTTCTGTTAGAATGTGAGTTATCTTGCTGCTTGAACTACCATTCTAGATTTAAACAGCAGCCGAATTTTATTATGTATATAGAACTGAATCTGTCTTTAATATGTCATATATTTTTTTCTAACACAGATAATTGTCAGAATGGCTACAGCTTCTCTGCTCGAAGGTCTTAAACTGTTTTATTTTGAAAGCACCAACAATTTCACTAAATTTTGAAAAATTTATTGTGTTAAGCTTTCATCCTGGACGGCTCTGGTATTTACATCGTCAGTTTCATTTGAAGCACTCGACCTTTCAAGGCACTTTTAGAAGTTATTAGCATTTGGATTTAACGGATACAGGCCACATGTACGATACCCATTTACTATTGTCTCACGTTTCATGTATTTATTTAACACTAGTTTTAATTATGAAGCAAAATATTTTTTTGTGAACTGCTCGTCTAAGTTCGCCATTCTCCATAACTACTTCTTTTGCCCAACTAAATTTTAATGATCTGAATACGGTAACATCCGCTGGCTGTAAAATTCTCGTAGAATTTGGGTATAAGCAAATGAGCATTATCTTAAGTTCCTCACATAACTTCGAAAGAGCATATGTGAGGTAAGTCTTATGACCGTCGACATATCGGACAACAGGGAATTGTATGAAGTTATCTTTCAGCACATGATAAAATAGTTCCTTTATGTAATACAAAAATGCTTCAGACGCTATCCATCCCGAATCAATTTTAGTGTAATTAATTCCTTCCGGTATGGAGTCTAAAACGTCTTTTGGCATTCGTTTATAGTAGAAAACGATCATAGGGGGTATAATACGAGCATTAGCCGAAAATGTAAACAAAACTGTTACATTCTCTTTGTCGCAACCTTTGTCGGTTTCGTAAACATTGTTTGCTCCTTTTGAAGCCAAAACTATTCCACCCTTATAGGACACAATAAAAAGCCGGACTCATCTTCATTATAAATTCGAGATGAGTCTTGTAGTACATCGGTTAAATTTTTTGCCCTAAAATAATCCTAAAGATGACGAAACCATCCTCTAATATCTCTCTCCGAAACGGCGGCGCTTGCGATCGTAACCGCTTCTGACACTCTAACAGCAATCTATGGGTGTCTCTTGAGAAACCGACTGTACCACTGGTATCCAAAAATCCTTTGACAACCCCTCAAACTTCGTGCTTTCCGCGAGAAAAGCCTCTTGTGTGGTTTCAAAGATCCAACTGACAAATTGACATTCTTCTAATTTGGTCAAAACTGTCTACAAATTTAAAGATCTGAAAATTTATTAGATACATTATACAGACAGGTTTTACATCCTCTCTGAGGAAGGTCGACCTCACGATTTGTAATGTAAGTACATAAAATATTTCTGTTAACGATACCCCAAGAAATAACTTAAATTGCATGGTCGTTACAGATTGATACGGTTTAGAGCTGTTCACAGCAAGGGCTTACAATCACTAGGAGGACATTAGCAGACATATGATACAAAAGCCTTTTTTTATAAGGCCTCATATACGAATTTTACTTTCTGCTTGAATTATGACATTCAGTAAATAATTTACAACAGACAATGAACAATTGACGCGGTTTAGTAAACATTAGTATATAGTAAATGCAAGCTTCTTGTCACTGTTAATATTTCCTTGTTCAATAAAATTTATAATCGTAAACCAACACCGTTTCTTATGGTTACCTACACAAGTTTGCCATTGGTTTAGAAATGTTTATCCGGATAACCAACATGATTAGAAAATATTAAACCACTTGTTGTTTTTTACTTGCTTCTATAAAGCACGATCAATAAAAATATTTTGTGAATTATTAAGGATTTTTCATGTACTCAAATCAAAAAAAAATGTTCCAAATACTTACTAAAATGCAGAGCACAACACAAATAAAATAGAAATAAATCGTCCACATTACAAAATCCAAAGATACCCCAGCAGCTAACACAAAAAAAAAATATAAAATATTACAAAATCAGAATTTTTTGTTAATAAAAAAGCTCCTTATTCCACATAAAATAATATTATGTCCTTTTTCATATTTATCTCTCTGTGACTTACATTTTTGTTATATGATTGAACATTTATGTTGAGTAGCTATTCTCGAGAAAATTCCAAACAAAATAAAAAAATCTTTAAGCAGAACTAATATATTCTATTCCAGGAATGTACATATTGAGTAGTAAATATTATTAATAAGGACATAAAAATTGTGAATAGCTACGTATGTATATATATAAAAATAACATCAAAGTGAAAATATTCTAGGTTTGAAATTATTATAAGCGAATATTATAAAAAAAAAATTGTACCGTAAAAAATCGTGTATATATGACTAGAGATCCTTTTTTCCTTTATTCTCAGTATCCTAAAATTTATTTATACTGCAAAAAAATAATAATATTAATAAAACAGGTAAACAAATTTAATTGACTATAAATTCATGTCAAAAAAATTAAATAATTGGTTTATTTTTCTAATAATAATCCTTAAAATCTAATCTACTCCCATGTCCTATATATTTATGTGATATCTTTTTTTTATATAGACGTCGTCCTCGTAGATCTGTATTCGGTCTGTCAAGATAACTTTTTTTTTGTGAATATTAAATTAATATAAGACAGCATGGATAAATTAATTAATTATATTTTGAGTATGTACGTACCTATATTTTACATATATTTTAATTTAATTATGGACAAATTAATTTTTAATACAGCGAATTTTTTCCATTCAAAAGTTTCATTACAACAAAATTATCTTAATTAAAATTCTAATCTAATTTTTATTTTGTATAAATATATATACAACGAGAGTGAGTTATATGGAAATTCACTGTACAAAGGTTTACGTTGGTTGGGAAATGTAGATTTAAATGTAAATATTTACAAAAGTTGCTTTTTCACTGCTTTCAAAGAATTTATTAAAAACATATTTGAAAATTCAAAAAAAAAATAAGAAATTATAAATTTTTAAATAGGGTCGTTGGTGTTTCATTAATTAGTTGGTAGTTTTTATTTTTATTATAAATTGGTGTGGGACTTTGGGGTTTTGCGTTTTCTTTATATTGCGTTTTTTTTTATATATTTTGAATATTAATGTATTCAGCAATAAAGTAGCGAGGGAAGTGGTATGTATATAGTCAATAGGTTTGATGAGAAAGTTTAAATACGTATAATGTACGCTTTTGAAGTGTAGGATGGGCGATTTAATCAAACGAATTTTGTAAATATTATTTTTAGAAGGTTTTAAAGACAAATTGTTTGAAAGTTCGAAATCTTTAAAGTCATAGTCCAATACCATTTTATTTTATCGAATTTTTAATTGATTGATTGATTTATTGGACTATAGGATAACGCGGATCCTGTTCCTAAAGCCTGTTCACCCAAAACAAAAGGGGAGTATGGGAAACAATTTTTTTTCTGTAGGAGGAACGAACCGGTTGCAGACACCTAGCGATTGTACGGCACAAGATAACACATTTCTAATCTACTACACTCAGAAAAAAAACTTGTAAAACAAAAAAAAATTGCATATGTTTTGTTAGGCAAACAGTGTCGTTTTTAAAATTAAAAAGAAAAAAAAAATTAATTTTAATTTTTTAGTAAAGTATAAAATTAAAAAAATAGTTTTTAATTCTCAAAAACATATTTTTGAGATAAATAAAATAACTATTTATAATTTGTATTTATAGTTTATAGATGTTTTTCAATTTTAAAAGATTTATTTTAATTTCACAATAGTTTTACACAATCAAATTTTTGGTAAATAAAATAATCAGAAAATTCATGTTATAGGCCTAGGCATATTTTTAATAGCCGTAATACGAGAAGCAGCTGGTTGGATACCATTTTCATCCAAAATATATCCGAGGCTTCACGTTGAAAAAATTTACACTTCGCTCGATTGCATCAAAGGTTGGCCTCAGCCAATCGCATTAAAACTATACTTCCAAGTTAGCCATGTGTGTTCTTCTTTGGTTCTACTAGTAACTTTAATGCCGTCCTGATATGTTGTTGCATGATTCAGACCTGCAATTAACTACTCAATAAAACGTTGATATATGGCAGGAGCACTGGCGATACCAAAATGTAAGTTCTGGTACTAGAACAAACCAAATTGTGTTGTTATTGCTGCAAGCTTCTTCGATGCGTCATCGAGTTCTAACTGGAAATAGGCATCTCTCAAGTTAATTTTCAAAAATCCCTGACCATCTTGTAGACGTTGAAACAAGTCCTCCAATCTGATATTGCTCAACATTGAGATGAGGATTTACTGTGACTTTGAAGTCACCACACAGTCTGATTTTATTCTGAGGTTTGCCAACTACAACAATGGGTGTTGCCCACTGACTAAATGTAACTGATTTCAGTACACCAATTAAAACGAGTCTAGTAATTCCTTTTTTAACATTAGATTGTTGTTCGAACGGTATTGGTCGAGATTTGAACGCTCGTGGTCGACTATTTTTCTTTAGTGACAAATGCGCTTGAAAATTCGTACAGTGTGATAAAGTGCTCTCAAAAATCTAACCACGATATTAAAAAAATATCTATACCCAAAAATCCATAATAAAATAATTCGTGATCATAATTTGAAAAATAAAACAGATTAAAATAAAAAATCCCAAGAAGGTATAGAAGGAACGCGGAAAAGCTCCCAAAAATAAAAAATTCTATCGTCGTTGTCTGAACGAATTTTCGTGCGACCCTTTTTCGGATGGGAGAAGGGGAGCGATAAAAAAGGATATTTCCCATCCAAGTTTTAATAAATTTGCATTTTTAATGCTTCATTTCTATGTATTTATGTTATATATATATAATATTTTATTATGTATTTTATCTTACGCGTAACGTATAATAAAATTGTAAAATACACATCGCAAAAATACAAGGTGTTCATGATTTAATGCGTTTACTGTTTGTATTAACAATACGTTTCGTACCAAGCATTTTGTTATTATACTTTATAAAGCTTTTTTTAAGACCATTTTCTCATTTTCAGAATAATTTTAATTTTTATATTTTTTGTTTCTTTTATTATTTTATATATTTCGACGAATAAAGTGAGATTATATTCTTTGAATAACGGATGAACACGGCATATAACGCATCGGATATATATTTGAAAGCACTGAATGCATCTGAGAAAATGTAAATTTTTATTGTTTTAGAAAGGTTAAAAGAAACAAATTATGATGGAATAAATTTTGAAATTGAACATTTTTGATGATGAACAATAACATATGTTGATGACAACTAGTGCTAAATAAATTTGAATATAAAATCCATTTTTATAAGGTTTGATTTGCTTTACCAAAAATCATGAGAATTTGTAAAGCGTTAACAAAGAACGACGTTCACGTTTTGGCAATCATAATCAACTTTATTATAAGCATTCATTTAAAACAAACTTTTAAAGTACATAATTACTTTGGCTTTGTCTAGCTAAATTAAAATAAAAGTTTCCAAATAACAAAATTTGCAAATAACAAAACATTGTGGAATGCAAAATGGGTCGAAATCACTAAAATGAACATGTAATATAGTAAAACAGTTCACAATAAGTAATGTCAGACTGATTCAAAAATTTTGTTAAGAAAGAAAAAAATCACTTTATAAAAAAATTGTCCAAACCCCAGAGATATCTAAGGGAACCAAAAATACACAAAAATTTAGATAATACAAGGTCCGAATATTTACATGTTTGAGCAATTCATTTCGTAATTGGTTCAATATGTATATAATTATGGGGAAAAATATTATTAGCCATACAAATAAGTTTGAGTTGTTTTATAACTTGGAAGCTTTATTGAGAAATTGGTAAAATGAATTTTACTCAAACTATTGCCAATCGTTATGATTTTTTCCAATCTTTCAAAAAACTACTCGTGTTTTGAGGCGATCCAAGAAGCAGCCCAATTTATGGCCATGGCTCATTGATCGGAACAGGTGGTAGTTGGAAGGAGTAATGGCTGGTGAATACTGCGGGTCGGGTAAGAAATCCCATTAATAAGCCTCCTAATTTGCCTAGACGACTCTTGCAACATACGACCAAGCGTCGTGCTTAAATTTTATCATGACTTTTTTCATGGGGTTTGAGCTTCAATGCTTGGCTTAATTGCGCTATTTGTTATTGATAATCTTCTCCAGTGATCCAATCGATAAGCTGGAGTAGTTCGTAGTAATCCCACCAAAAGTACAGCAATAAGTATTTTGCCATTTTCGTATTAAACACAAGAATTTTATTAGACTTAAATAAAGGTTTTAGTTATAAGGCAAAAATTACATTTCCAAAATCAAAATTTTTCAACTTATCAAAATAAATTAAAGTAAAACAAATTAACAAAATAAATAAAGTAATAATCGAAACTATAAGCTTTTGGCAATTTTTGAATTAACAACCACAACAATTTTAGACAAAAATAAATTTTTTAGTTATAAGGCTAAAAATTCAATTTCAAAAACATAATTTTAATTACTTGTGTACAACTTGTCAAAAAAAAGTAGAGCAAAATAATTTAAATTTTGTCAAGTTTCCGGTTTCGGCCATTTTCTTATTGACAACAACAACAATTATTTTAGAAAGGAACACAATTATTTGTTATAAGACTTAAATTCTTTATACAAAACTATTGTTTTTATTGTTTGTGTTAAACTAATCAAAATAAAATTAAGCAAAACAGTTTAAGTTTTGTCAAGTTTCCGTTTTCGGCCATTTTCTTATTGACAACAACAACAATTATTTTAGAAAGAAACACAATTATTTGTTATAAGACTTAAATTCTTTATACAAAACTATTGTTTTTATTGTTTGTGTTAAACTAATCAAAATAAATATAAGCAAAACGTTTTAATAATCGCAACTATAAGCTTTCGGCCATTTTCGCATTGACACCAACAACAATTTTAAACATAAATAAAACTTTTAGTTAAAATGCTAAAATTTCATTTTCAAAAACATAATTTTTATTATTTGTGTTCAACTTGTCAAAATAAAGTCAAGCAAAACAATTTAAATTTGGTCACGTTTCTGTTTTCGGCCATTTTCTTATTGACAACAACAACAATTATTTTAGAAAGGAACACAATTATTTGTTATAAGACTTAAATTCTTTATACAAAACTATTATTTTTATTGTTTGTGTTAAACTAATCAAAATAAAATTAAGCAAAACAGTTTAAGTTTTGTCAAGTTTCCGTTTCCGGCCATTTTCTTATTGACAACAACAACAATTATTTTAGTAAGAAACACAATTATTTGTTATAAGACTTAAATTCTTTATACAAAACTATTATTTTTATTGTTTGTGTTAAACTAATCAAAACAAACATAAGAAAAACGTTTTAATAATCGCAACTATAAGCTTTCGGCCATTTTCGCATTGACAACAACAACAATTTTAAACATTTTTATTTATGTTAAAATGCTAAAATTTCATTTTCAAAAATATAATTTTTATTATTTGTGTTCAACTTGTCAAAATAAAATTAAGCAAAACAGTATAAATTTGGTCAAGTTTCCGTTTCCGGCCATTTTCTTATTGACAACAACCACAATTATTTTAGAAAGAAACACAATTATTTGTTATAAGACTTAAATTCTTTATACAAAACTATTATTTTTATTGTTTGTGTTAAACTAATCAAAATAAATACAAGCAAAACGTTTTAATAATCGCAACTATAAGCTTCCGGCCATTTTCGCATTGACAACAACAACAATTTTAAACATAAATACAATTTTTGATTAAAATGCTAAAATTTGAGCTAAGTGTTCAACTTGTCAAAATAAAGTTAAGCAAAACAATTTAAATTTGGTCACGTTTCTGTTTTCGGCCATTTTCTTATTGACAACAACAACAATTATTTTAGAAAGGAACACAATTATTTGTTATAAGACTTAAATTATTTATACAAAACTATTGTTTTTATTGTTTGTGTTAAACTAATCAAAATAAAATTAAGCAAAACAGTTTAAGTTTTGTCAAGTTTCCGTTTTCGGCCATTTTCTTATTGACAACAACAACAATTATTTTAGTAAGAAACACAATTATTTGTTATAAGACTTAAATTCTTTATACAAAACTATAATTTTTATTGTTTGAGTTAAACTAATCAAAATAAATATTAGCAAAACGTTTTAATAATCGCAACTATAAGCTTTCGGCCATTTTCGCATTGACAACAACAACAATTTTAATCATAAATAAAACTTTTAGTTAAAATGCTAAAATTTCATTTTAAAAAATATAAATTTAATTATTTGTGTTCAACTTGTCAAAATAAAATTAAGCAAAACAGTTTAAATTTTGTCAAGTTTCAGTTTTCGGCCATTTTCTTATTGACAACAACAACAATTATTTTAGTAAGAAACACAATTATTTGTTATAAGACTTAAATTCTTTATACAAAACTATTATTTTTATTGTTTGTGTTAAACTAATCAAAACAAACATAAGAAAAACGTTTTAATAATCGCAACCATAAGCTTCCGGCCATTTTCGCATTGACAACAACAACAATTTTAAACATAAATAAAACTTTTAGTTAAAATGCTAAAATTTCATTATCAAAAACATAAATTTTATTATTTGTGTTCAACTTGTCAAAATAAAATTAAGCAAAACAGTTTAAATTTTGTCAAGTTTCGTTTTTCGGCCATTTTCTTATTGACAACAAAAACAAATTATTCAGAAAGGAACACAATTATTTGTTATAAGACTTAAATTCCTTATACGAAACTATTGTTTTTCATGTTTGTGTTAAACTAATCAAAACAAAGATAAGCAAAACGTTTTAATAATAGCAACTATAAGCTTTCGGCCATTTTCGCATTGACACCAACAACAATTTTAAACATAAATAAAACTTTTAGTTAAAATGCTAAAATTTCATTTTCAAAAACATAATTTTTATTATTTGTGTTCAACTTGTCAAAATTAAGTTAAGCAAAACAATTTAAATTTGGTCACGTTTCTGTTTTCGGCCATTTTCTTATTGACAACAACAACAATTATTTTAGAAAGGAACACAATTATTTGTTATAAGACTTAAATTCTTTATACAAAACTATTATTTTTATTGTTTGTGTTAAACTAATCAAAATAAATACAAGCAAAACGTTTTAATAATCGCAACTATAAGCTTCCGGCCATTTTCGCATTGACAACAACAACAATTTTAAACATAAATACAATTTTTGATTAAAATGCTAAAATTTGATTTTCAAAAACATGATTTTTATTATTTGTGTTCAACTTGTCAAAATAAAGTTAAGCAAAACAATTTAAATTTGCTCACGTTTCTGTTTTCGGCCATTTTCTTATTGACAACAACAACAATTATTTTAGAAAGGAACACAATTATTTGTTATAAGACTTAAATTCTTTATACAAAACTATTATTTTTATTGTTTGTGTTAAACTAATCAAAATAAAATTAAGCAAAACAGTTTAAGTTTGGTCAAGTTTCCGTTTCCGGCCATTTTCTTATTGACAACAACAACAATTATTTTAGTAAGAAACACAATTATTTGTTATAAGACTTAAATTCTTTATACAAAACTATTATTTTTATTGTTTGAGTTAAACTAATCAAAATAAATATTAGCAAAACGTTTTAATAATCGCAACTATAAGCTTTCGGCCATTTTCGCATTGACAACAACAACAATTTTAATCACAAATAAAACTTTTAGTTAAAATGCTAAAATTTCATTTCAAAAACAAAATTTTTATTATTTGTGTTCAATGTGTCTAAATAAAGTTAAGCAAAACAGTTTAAATTTTGTCAAGTTTCCGTTTTCGGCCATTTTCTTTTTGACAACAACAACAATTATTTTAGAAAGAAACATAATTATTTGTTATAAGACTTAAATTCGTTATACAAAACTATTATTTTCATTGTTTGTGTTAAACTAATCAAAAGAAATGTAAGCAAACAATTTTAATAATCGCAACTATAAGTTTTCGACCATTTTCGCATTGACAACAAAAACAATTTTAAACATAAATAAAACTTTTAGTTAAAATGCTAAAATTTCATTTTCAAAAATATAATTTTTATTATTTGTGTTCAATGTGTCAAAATAAAATTAAGCAAAACAGTTTAAATTTTGTCAAGTTTCCAATTTCGGCCATTTTCTTATTGACAACAACAACAATTGTTTTAGAAAGAAACACAATCATTTGTTATAAGACTTAAATTCTTTATACAAAACTGTTATTTTTATTGTTTGTGTTAAACTAATCAAAACAAAGATAAGCAAAACGTTTTAATAATCGCAACAAAAAGCTTTCGGCCATTTTTGCATTGACAACAACAACAATTTTAAACACAAATAAAACTTTTAGTTGAAATGCTAAAATTTCATTTTCAAAAACATATTTTTTATTATTTGTGTTCAACTTGTCAAAATAAAATTAAGCAAAACAGTATAAATTTCGTCAATTTTTCGTTTCAGATTATAATTGATACTCTTGAATTTTATTCGAAGAGCAGCTCCGCTATCTTTGCGAAATTTTTTGCCGAAATATTTTCTCTATGTCCGCTGCATACTTATGCTGTCGCCATCTCATTTGCCGAAGACCTTGTTGTATTTTTGGACCAACATATATTATCTCATTTAATGACTGCCCATTGGTTGTTTTGGCGGCTGCGTCAAATGCTACTCTTAACTTTGTTGTATTACTTGATGGCGTAATGAGGCATGTAAAATTTCCTTTATTTCATCTTTGTTATGTGATTCTTCTCACATAAATTTTTTGGCCAGTTCATCGCTATTCGAAGTTCTTTTTATATTTTATTTTGTTATTTATGAGTCAAAAATTCAAAATTCTTTTTAAAGTTGGAAAAATCTTGCAGTTGTCATTTTTTTTAGGTCTCCTGTCTTTGTTTGCTGTTAAAATGGAATTCTAACATCGTATCTACCATCTGATCCTCGTTTGTGAGAACTTTGAAAATATTGTTCACACTCTTTTGTCAGAAGTATTGTTTCTTGATGGATGTAGTTCCTCTGTTTCAAGGCATTTCTTAAAAGTTTTTTCAATTTCCTCCATTGAATTTTTCTTGATTGTGATTGCGGCGGATTCTGTCAATAAGTTGTTTGTTGAGTGTGATTTATTAGATCTCCATAAAATCATTTAATCTCACTTTGTATATTGAGCATTTAGTTGTTGGTTGTTTACTTTTATTACATCCGGTAACACGATATCGGCATAAAAATCTGCACCAAGAATCAAGTCTATCGGTGTTATATTATGGAAGTGATGATCAGCCAACTGACCCAGGTTATTCCAATACTGGGTTATTATTGTTTCCATGGTGGATTGTCGGTTAGTTCATTTACTAAATGAGCTTCTATCTGTAAGTTATATTTTGATTTAAAACACTACACGATCGATAGTCTATAGCATTTTAACATCGATAGTCTTTTACATTTTGCAGATTTGTTGTCTTATTCCTTTGCTTATATGTTCTTCCTTTTAGTGTCTTAATATCTAGCATACGGTTGAAACATTGATGTTTGCTACCAACCAAATTATGTTGTGAATATTTCAGGTTTGTCGTTTTCCGGTAATTTTGGTATAGGTGATAAGCCACTATTGAGACGTTTGCGCATTTCTTCAATAAAGCTCTTGTAAGTATCCATATCTTTCTGTCTATCTTGAAAGTAACGGTGAGTCGTCTCTAGTGTTGGTGTAGCGTACCGTATTTTATTATCATTCATCAAGAAAAATCAACAATTCATAGAATTCGAACTATAAGGGTCGAGGGTAGCTCTCTATTAGAGTCTTCGACATAGCCCAACTAAACAATATCACAGAAATTAACAAAATAATAAGGATCGACATTTTTTAGTCCCAAATGTAATAGCGTAAACGAACATAAAGTTAATGGGTGTGTAAAATCTTGGTTTGTCAAAGTCTCGGTTTTTTTTTCTTAATCTCGGTTTTCAAAATCTCGGTTTTCAAAACCTCGGTTTTCAAATTCTCGGTTTTCAAAATCTCGGTTTTCATAATCTCGGTTGGCAGAAACAAAAAATTTGCAAATCAGTTGTGAAAGTGAATAATTACAAAATTGTACCGGCCTTAAACTGAATTCAGTACAGACAATTTTAAAGGGATTAAGATCAAACGATTTTTATTGCCTAGATACATAAAATAACCATGACAAGGACATTTCGCTCATTTAATGCAAAAGTGACACAATACAAAAAATTTTAATTTTTCAGTAAAGCGATTTGAAAATATCACTCAAAATTGTTTGAAAAATGGCGTTTTTCAAAAGTGAATAAAAATACATTCTGATTAATAAAATATTTTTTTCCTATTACTACATCCTCAATCGGATCTTAATTTTTATAATTCTTTAATATTTTATCAAATTTTCTTAGAATAGTTTCTAATATCTCAAATTGTTGATTTTTTTTGCAAATTAAGTCATTTTTTATATGAAATTTTACCTAATTTACTAGACTAGATAAGAGAGTATGTATTGATACAAAACAATAAAAATATGAATTATTTGGAGTCGTTTGAATTGGTTATCTTAGAATTGAGTAATTTTTGAGTGTCATGCAACAGTGACAAATGAGTGATTTGTGAGTTAGTTCACACAAAGTATTCTACGTAGCTCCATTCGCAGTTTTTTTGTTATATTTGACCGCGCCTTTGAAACTTGCAAGACTTTTTTGTTGTTTTTTGTTTTGATAAAATGAGACAAACAAATGAACTGCTGTTCATTTAATCGCTTAAAAGAATTCACAAAAAAATGAAAAGACAAAATATTTAATTTTTCGTTGATACAAATACAAACTATCCCTTATGTTCTTCTCAATAATATTACTATGAGAGATCAGAAAGCTCGCTATAGAATTCATTAATCGAATTAAACCAACATTTAAACAGTTAAAACCCGAATTATACAAACTAAAAATTTTATTTAAAAATTTAGTTTCAATTGAGCTATGGTGAAGTGGTCAGCCATTGTTGTTGCTGTCCAGCAACTTTTGTGGAAGAGGTGTTGTTGTCAACATAAAACAAATAACCTCAAATATCAAGTTTCATGTAATAATGTGCTCCTTGCTATAAGTTCGAATATTATAACAAATAAGCACAAATTTTGTCAATGATAAATAAGAGTCAATATTTTAAATATATGCAAACAGCCAAAAATCTAAACTACCTTTAGTTTACCTATACATAGACACAGCTATATAGGTATATACAAAAAACAAGAAACTGTTTAAATTTATCAAGGAAAGCTTTTTTTACTTTCTTATTTAAAACTAAAATACAAAAATTACTTTGGAACATGCAATGCTTTTACAATACGTATTTATTTATAATATGACTATGCCTAAACGATACATGTACAAATGTATACAATTTAACCGAAAGCTGTGTTCCACGTAAATTTTATAGTTCTATACAACTTTCGTTGTACTCTAATAGTCAACTACATGATTTTTAATAATTTAAGAAGACTTGTGTAACTATAGCTGGATACAAGCTTTTTAAGTTGGTTATATGTATATATATATTTTATAACATATACAGAACAAACATACTCGTCATACTGAGTTGTAAATTGCTTTTGTAAAAAAAAATAATGAGAAATATGAGGCAAATGAAACAAACAAAAAAAAAACAACCGAGCGAAAGCTTTAATAATTTAATAAGCGAAATGAATTTTTGCAAGCACACAAACAACATAAAATGTTAGAAAATCATAAAAATGGATTTTTTGTTGTTAATTCAAAGTGAAAAAAAAAATAGATTCAATATTTTATGTACATTTATTTAAAGTTATGCGCACTGCGGCTGTTTATTTTAAAATATATATACAGAAAGCTTTTTGTCAACCGAGCAAAACCTCATCAACCGCAAAAAAAATAAAATGTAAATAATTATTTTGTTTAAAATTTAATTTAACAAATTTTCATAAATCATTTAAATATCGTAATCAAAAAATAATATCTACACGTATATAAAGCACGTAAAAAGCTGTTATACACACCGATTGGGTGTATGTGATTGGCAAATGCAAAGTTAATTTGTATATTATTATTTAAAATAAAACTAATTATAAAAATTTATTATATTTTACAAATAATTCAAATACATAAAAATTTAAAACTTTTCAGATTAACATATAAATTAAAATAATTTCGTCAAACAAAGCTTTCGTTCGTAAATATTTTTGTTGTTGTAATGGATTTTGCCTTGGTGTGTGTGTATATGGTTTGTGTTGTATAAAATGAAAAATTCAATAGATAAACAACGAAAGCTTTTTTGTATATGTATTTTAAAAATTTCAGTATTTTCATTTTTAAATAAAATTATAATACATAAATAATTTTTTTTGATTATTTATTTAACTTTTGTTGTTCTATTTTGTGCCTTTTGTTGTTTATTCGTTGTGAAAATATTTACTTTTAAATTTTTTTTTGGGAACATAAAATAATAAATTATTTGTGGAACGCTGCCTCATTCAACCTTGCTTCGTTATATTATTGTTCTCTCTAATAAGCTAAAAAATGTTAGTTTTGATAAGGTTAAGTTGTGAAGATTGTTTGAACTTTTATATTTCGTAGTCTACGTGTTAGAACCAACCATGGGAGAATGTAGGATGGTAAAATTTTTATTTTAGAGGACAAATTAAATTATCATGATTTCTGTTCAGCCGTGCTCGTATAGAAAATACCTAGTACTTGATTTCAATTAATAACTAGGTGCAAACTTATTTTAGATTCCATATATTAAGAATGTCAAAAAAACTGATTATAGCCTGAAATAGAAAATTATGCAAATTTCTTATATTAACAAAATAAAAATAACATTAATATTTGCGATTAATGGAGGGAACACGTGCTATTTTAAATAATTAAATGAAAAAAATTGAATTGTTACTTTTTGGCGACTGTCTGTGAATTAAGATTAATAATACCAGCTACCGGATTGAGGTGCTTTTTAATTTTTTTCAATAACAGTCTGAGAAATCCAAGTCTGACGAAAGATACTCTTTAGATTTATTTCGAGAACGGTGCTAGATAGGCATATAATTCATATAATTAAATTTGTTAAGGGTCAAGGGGAACACGAATGACCTTAAAACTAGTTAGTTACTTAGAATAGATTTTTAAAATTAGAATCTCTCGCAACTCTTTCGCGGATCGCTTCTCCCGTCTATAACTTTTTGCCGTTGCCAGGAAATTCAAGGATGTACGGCTATAGGCTCAATTTTATCACCATCTGCACATTGCATAGCTCTTCCAGAGTTTTGAACTCCGACAGTAGGTCATAGTGTATTCATCACAGATAATCTTCTGGTAATGAAAAATCCCTTTGCATCCTGCCACTATCGGGATTCGAACACGGTATCTACCGAACCACTATGCCATTTCGTTGGATTAAGCAATTAAAAGTAAATACTTTTTGCTCACACAAGTTTTGTAAATTGCATAATTTCAGAGATATGAGCAAAAGAATGGTAGAAAAGTTGGTATTCATTAAAGCAAACGAGTTTTCTCTAAGTGTTAAATAAAAATTTAAGGGATTCGAAAAAAAAAATGTTTCATTAAAAGTTTTATTAACGTAATAAATATTCATAATGTCCGCCATTTTTTACTCGTCCTTCAAAATTTAAATGGTTGTCCTTTTCAAGACGATCTTTAAAAATACCTTGTATTATTTAAGAGTGCATTATTTAAATTAACTATGGCCAAAATTCAGAACTTCATTCGAAATTGTTGCTAGATTCCCGGCAAGATATAATCAACCGTGGCGGGTCGGTTAATTGTAAGTCGCGAAAAATTAAATTTATATATAAAAAAATTGCGGAAGTACAGCCAATATTAGACAATTTCTTTTTTAATGTCCGATGTAAATCGATATAAAGCGAAAACTCAAATTCGATAAAATGTTTAGTCGATTTTACTTAATATTTTTTCAAATACGGTGGGTATGGTCGGTATAATGTCGGACTTATTAGATTTTATTAAGAACCGAAATTGTAAATATGGTTGGTGATTGCAATTTTAATTAAACCGTACACCCAATATTACCCAATTTATTTTAACTTCTGACGTAGAACGATATAAAACGAAAACTCAAATTCGATAAAATGTTTTTTTCCAATTATATTTAACTTATTTTCCAAATACGGTGCATTGCTGGATTCTAAATATTGCTGCAAAAACTCAACTATAATTAGATTTATTTAGATTTTATTTACACCCCAGACTATGTAAATTGTAACCGACTTTAAACCGTACTGAGAGTATCCAGATATTTCTGATTTGGTGATATAATTCGCCAAATCGATAAGTTCTTGTTTTGTACTATAGGTACAGAGCAGGAGTTGAATTTTTGCAGTTTGGTCGTTGCAACCATGATGAGTAATGAAGACCAGTATTTTATCAGTACGAGACCAAACTGCCAAGAAGAGACCTAAGTGTAAAAGTTTGTGTTTCTTTACACAAATACCCTGTGGTTAAAAAGAGGAGAGTGGGGTTGATATGCATTTTTCCATTTTTTGTGCTAGATAAATTGTGAATAAATGACCTCTTTGTTTTCTATGACTAGAAAAGTCGAAAAGATTCTATAAATGCCATTTAAAATAATAATTTGCCCAAAAAGCCGAAATATCATGAACGGTTATTATTCAGTCGACTGGAAGCGTTTATAGTCACACATATCGTACTTTATGTAAAAAAATTGAGACAGTAGAATGTTCTGTTAAGAGTCGGCAAAATTATAAGTCAAGCCTTGCTATAATATGTCAGACAAATCTCCGACAAATAACTGATTCGCTTTTTCTTCAGTCAACTGCAACTGCCAAATTCCGTTTAAATAATGATCCTCCGAACGGACAAACCCGTATTATTGAACTAGCAATATACAGGCGGGAAAAGCTATTTCAGTCAATCAGTACCGTCTTCCAAATGTAGGTTATCCTATTGTACTTGAGGAAACGATTGTCCGACGAAAAACAAATAGGTCCTTCAGTCCCCCATCGGTTATTTTCTAATATTCAAATTATAATTTTCTTTTCGGGATTGTAAATATTACATTTTCAATCCTGCTATACAAATCAAAATTGACTATAATTAATAAAAAAAATATCCAATGCAAAGTCAATTCAGTATCGCTGAATTTTAGAGATTCATCCAAAATTCATTCTTGAATCCATATCTGCTTCTGAATACCAAATTTGAAAATAAATAATTGAGAATTAGCCAAGTTGCGTACCGAATGGTCAAATTCCACAACTTTACTTAAAATTCACGATAAAATCCAAATCTTGTTCTACATAACATATTTAAACATAATTTGTTAAGAACTAGCCTAGTTACATTCAGCATATTCAGGCCAAATTCCAAAACAGATAAAAACGATAGGGAACGATATTGTACGATTCGCCAAATGCAAAATCCCAACGAAAAAAAGTCGTATACAAAATAATAAATTTCTTAATTCCTATATACAAAATTCCAAATTAATTTCGTTTTATAAAAAATCGATATTCCAGGAAAAGCAAACCTGTAAATAATCTGGTAAAAAATCTGGAACGGAATTTTGCAAGTCAGAATATTAGACAAAATAAATAAATTTTGAAATTTATGCTAATTGGAATTTTGAATTTTGTTTTTTGTTGTACGTGGTTTTGAAATTTTGCTCAGTTGTAATTTTTTTTTTGGAATAACAAAACGTTTCCGTCCCAAAACCGAATTCAAAATTCAAGTTAGCAAGTTAAAGAGCACAGCCAAATTTCAAAAATTCTTGAAAACTTCAAGCTAAAATGAACACAGATCACATCCGATAATCCATATTTCATAATGATCGTTCAAGACAAGGCCGAGTTCTTAATAAAAATAATGATAAAACATGTTTAAGAAATATTCGCTTTGTGGTGGGATCTGTTAAAATGTCAGCAAAAAGATTAAAAAAATGAAACTTCAGAAAAGCGGAATTTTCAAAAGCGGGATTTTTAAAAACGGAGTTGTATTATTCAATAACTATTTATTTATTATACGTTATTTTTATTTTGGTATAAAGACTTATTTTTGTATTAGTTACAAAGTTGTATGTACGATTGTTCGGCAGTTTCACTTTTTTTATTAATATTTTTCATGAGACTGTGTCTCATACAAATATCAAAACCCGACTACATATTTCTGTTTTGTTTCTTGTTTCTTTTCGTTTTCTGCAATTCTCGATATCTACCGATTATCGAGAATCGCGAATATAATTTGTAGGTGGCGAAATGGCTCTAATCAGCAAATCAAAGGATTTTGAACCGCTACATCACTCCCCTCCTGATTGAAATCCGTAGTCTTTTAAATTAAATGTAACCGTTTTTCGAACACTATACGTTTTTCGACTCGATTAATGCCGTATGCTGGCTTAAACCTGTCGATGCCAATTGTTGTTGATTTTCCATCTATATCCACAACAAAGAATATGCGCAATTTGCGGGTCACTGGATACGGTTCAGAATAGAGTGTACTCAAAGGACCTCTGACTCTATCCACACGTACGAATACGTGCAAACAGGTTTCCGGATTTTTGGAAATGTACGTTGCCGGTTCGGTTGGATGTCGTGTGTCCTTAGGAACTAAGGCTCTCATGGTAGTACATTGAGTGAAAATCAACTTATTTACAATGAAAACCACCTTAAACCATCGAAAAATAAAAATGAAAAACGTGCAATATTGTTTTTTGTAAAGTCAAAGGATTTTTTTTATTTCTACTTATTATGTACGGAATTGTTTCAAAACGTTGCTCATTTGAACCAAAAATTAAAATATTTAATATTTTTGATATCTTTTTATTATTGTTTCATTAAAATTATTATTATTATTTAAACTCTTATATTGTTGATATATATTGTTGCTATTTGTACGGGTCTTAAGTACCATATGCATCAGTCTGCCTACGATCCAAAATTAAATAACATGCAAATCATTTGCAACATGTGCCGTAAAAATGTACTAAATGAAATACAAAAATAAAATCATTAATTCGAGATGCATTCGTACACAGTAATACTATATTTGGTAATACGAATACTAATCGAAAAGTTCAAAATTAAAATTAAGTTCGTTTTTTGTGTCCAACTTTATCTTTCTTTCATTTTCATTCCGTGTATAATAAATTTAAATCGATACGATTTGAAATCAACTAAGAAAAAATAATAAATCAAACCTTGGAGATTTCGGTTTGATTTGGTAATTAAATATAAAACCATTGATTTAAAATAAATATTACTTTTAATTTAAAAGTTTCTCTTTGAATTCAGATCAATAAACGAGATTAATAGAACCAAGTATGCGCCGATTTAATTTTGCATTGCAAAACTTTTCTCAGTGTATGTGAACTGCTCATCGTCCTCAACAGTTCGACAAGGATCAACCATGCCGCCGGTTGTTCGTTCCAGAAGGGAGGTATTTTGGGTGGCATCTTGTATATCTTCGTAGTTGCCGATGCTTGTGTGCCAGTATTGCTGTCGTTTTCATCTTCTGATGATGAAACGGTTTTTTGTTGTTTCGGTAGAATTTTATTTAATTATTTTGTTTTTTACTCCACTTTGATAGATCGATTGAGAATAAAATCAGCAACAATATCGATTAAATAATACTTTTTACGCTATTTGCCGTAGGCACTTGGCGAAACACACTTATACTTAATAAACACATTTTTATTAATCACTTTATATTCTGCGAAACAAAAACAAGTGATTAATAAAAATGTGTTTATTAAGATTAAATAATAAATTGTAACGAGCGAAATTAGAAACGAAAGAAAAAACGATTTGAATGATGAACGAAATAATCGTGCGAAAATGTAGAAACGAACAATCGTACACTTACAGTAAATAAGCTTAAATATAATGTTTGTAATAAAAATATTTAAATTCAAATTGTTTGGAAAAAAATAAGTTTATACAAGAAATATATAAAAAAATGAAATGAATTGGCCGTGTTTCGAAATTGCGACTCTCAAATCAATAGCCATCAACGATAACCGTTGGGCTATAATGCTTATATAATTGTATGCATGAATATAGTTGTAATGTAATATTTAAATATTTTATTCATTGATAAACATTTTCAAAAGTTAACGAAAACATTTAAAAAAAAAAATTAGAATATGCCCTGAACACATATACCTATATATTATGTGTATGTAATGTATATGGTTATTTAAATAATAGTTTAATTTATTTTTTATAATAAAATGTTTTAAAAAAGATTTATTAAATTTTTGTTTTAAAAAACAATGTTTAATAAAGGTTGTAGTTTAATATTTATTCGTATATGTATCCGTAAGTTGTCCGTGAGATATGGTGGTGTGGCGGTTTGTTATAATGGTGTATCCATTGTGTGTTTTGTAGTTGTGGCTTTTCTCGAGGATGTGTTGTTTCCTTGATGCCGACCGTTATCCCATCTTTTTTTTTGTTCCAGAAGTTTTTTGCTTTCGCTAACCAACTGTTGTTGACAGCTCCCTGACTCCTTCGGTGTGCGCGATCGCCTTTGCGAAGGCAACTGGCTCAAGATTTTACGCTTTATGTTTTGTTCAATGTATTGTTCTTGTATATGTAGTTTGCGGTCTTGTAGAAAAAATTTTCTTAGTAGCTTGACCACGGTATCGAACTTACGTTAGTCGGATACACAAACACAGTTTTTAGCACACTTATTCACTGCACTAATAATGAACGACTAGAGCAACGCGCCGTGTTTTTTGTTACTTATTGAATGTTTTTTTGTTTTACTTAAAAAAATTTTTGTTCTTATCTTAGCGTTTATGTGCGCCTGT
The DNA here is from genome assembly GCA_932526605.1 of Nephrotoma flavescens. Lineage (NCBI taxonomy): Eukaryota > Metazoa > Arthropoda > Insecta > Diptera > Tipulidae > Nephrotoma > Nephrotoma flavescens. The sequence continues at coordinate 75,421,665 of OW052220.1, forward strand.
AAAATATGATGCACTATTTACGTTTATAATATAATAGTTTTTTAATTACTTCCACTTTTATTACGCACATTGCAAAAAAAATATGCTCTTGCGCGGTTTTTCGTAACGATCGAACTGTTTTGTCGCCGTTATACTTGCGCGTCGGGGTCACCAGCTATAGAGGTGTTATAGGGTTTTTAATTTTTTAAATTATTAACACTCACTATATGTTCATATTTTTATTTAAGGAAAATTTTTTTACATGGAATTTAAATTAATCAATTGTTTAAAATAGTGAAAATAAAACAAGCTAGTGAACTCCTGATTTAAAAAATGTCACGGAGTCACGATTCATAACTAATAAAAATAGAGTATAACACATATTAGAAAAATGTAACATTAAAACTAGAAATATATAAATATAATTAACAAACTTAAAAAATAACAAAATAACACATTTTTAAACAATATTTGCGCATGGTTTGAATATTCAACACATATTTTGCCGCTTTCCTTATAAATAAAATAAATATAATACACTATTTAGGATAGTGTTCTAAATAAAATCTCAATGTCATTTTTTGAAAACAACCATTCTTTCAACAATTTTATAAAAAGACTAGCAGTGCCCGCGGTTACAATACAGGTTGGTAGCTGGCTATAAAACTTAGGTGCAGTGTAACAAAAGAAATTCTTGAAATGCTCTTTAAAAGGTTTCGGAATACTAATTCTATTTCTATTTCGTTATTTTTATTTTGGTATTAAGAATAATTTTTATATTAGTTACAAAATGGTATGTACGATTGTTCGGAACTTTCACTTTTTTATTAAAATTTTTCTTGAGACTGTGTCTCGTTTTCGGTAATTCTCGATATCTATCGACTATCGATAAGTATCGAGAATTGCTAATATAATTTATAGGTGGCAAAGGAGCTCTATTCAGTAAAACGAGCTAGGCCTCGTAATTAAGCGGCGCGGTGTATAAATACTTTTGTTACGAGGAGCGTCACGAATTGAAAAGGATTTTGAACCGCTACTGAATTTTGATATTTCGGAATTCCGAAATTCAAGCTTTCGTACGGATTCCATTTACGCTTTCTACAGTCCAGCAGCGATGTTTATTGTAAAATGAATGCATTACCAAATATCATCCATTAAATTTCGTGAATTGTATTACGCCTTAGTTAATACCCTAAAACATTAATCTCCGGTCATTTGGCGCGATTTAAGGACAACCATAAGTGATAGAGTTACCGATCGAAGAATTTAATTATTTTCTTTACAAATTCAAGATCATTAACATAAACAACTTTTAAATGAACTTACATAAGCTTTCACGCATTCGGTGGAGTTACTTCAATATTTATTTCTCACATATATATATTCTTAGGGGTGTAATATGATCAAGTAACATTGACTGCCACGTTATTAATATCGTTATCCACTCATCGGTGTTATCCAGTTTGATGTAATCCTTCATCAAGGAATTATGAAAATAGGAATATCGGCATTCAATACGACTCTAACAAAACCAGATAAAATGTTGGTACGTAAATCTAAACAAATGACGCTAAAACCGACTAAAGAAGATTTTCTTCATCCACATCTTCAAAACAAAACCCGTAGCCACCCCAAAACGATTTTTAATTACGTCGATATTTGTCTTCTTCTGGAAAACTGAGATTTACATTTGTCCAAGAGATGCATGTAACTTTGTTGCTCATTGTAGCACATCAACAGTTTGGTAGCTCTGTGTTTGATATAAACACTTTACTATGTATGGGTAACTGCAGCAAGGAAACTTTCGAATTTCAAAATAAAATTTTGCAAGCCCAATTTGTGCTAAATTGGCAGGGGAAAAATAGCGCTAGGCCAGTGGCACTATTCTGGTAATTCCCCGAGAATAGGGAATTGAGGAAAGATTTTATATATAATTTCTGTTCAAATGTATTTTTTCCGGCCTACTGACGAAAACAGTTCGATGTAAATATTTATAAATTGGTAGGTAAAATTATTCAAAATTTAATTTTGTTTTGAAAAAAACTAACACTAGCTTTTTACCTCAGTAAGCCAGAAACAAAATTTTGAATTGAAATTACAAATAAAATCTTTCTCAATCCTCTATTCTGGGGAATTACCAGAATAGTGCCACAGGAGCCGAAAAAACGGAGGAAAAAAACTTCAAATTTCGAATGAAAGACGAAACCAATAAAATTTAATCTCTAGAATTAACTAGAAATAATTTGAGTATATAAGTTACAAGTTATCATAGAAATATGAATTTCATAAATTTCCATCCAGAAATTAAGGAAAAACAAAAGTAGCCCCTGAAAGATACTACACTAAACAAACAAAATACAGAGCTAGAGCGTTCAATAATATTTTTGTTGAACAACAAATTGAAAAATAGATGTAAATTATAACAAAATCGAAGAATAACCAATTAAAATATAGCATTTTCCTGTGAGGCATGTTCATTGCCATCCGAAAAATAAAGTGGCTAAATTTAAGCTAATCCAGAATTGGCTCAATTCCATTGATCTACAAAGACCGTTGCATGAACAATTTTCTAAAAAGAAGTGTTCTATATGCAATCTGTAATCAGAAGTGCTGCTTCCAACCAACTTCATTGATTTCTGGAACATTTTTTGTCAAAAGATTGTACATACAATGATCTTTGTTGCTCAATGGAATTGGGCAAATTCTGAATTAGGGATACCTCACAGAAATATGCTATATCTTAATTGCTCATTCTTGGATTTTATAATACTTTATTTCTATTTTTTAATTTGTTGTTCTACAAAAATATTATTGGACGCAATACCTCTGCATTTTATTGTGGTTAATGTAGTACCTTTTAGGGGCTAGTTTGTTTTTCCTCAATTTATGATTTAAAATTAATGAAAATCATATTTCTATGATAAGCACAAATTTTGTCAATGTAGCCGCCTTTGGATGTTTTAAAATTAGACTTAAATTATTTTTATTTTTTTATTAGAAATCAGATTTATTTGTTTCGTCTTTCAGGCGAAATTTGAAATTTTTTTCCCCGTTTTTTCGGCTCCTGGACTAGCACTAATTTTTCCCCGTGAGCACTAATTAGCACCAATTGGGCTTAATCGGTATGCAAAGTTTGTTTTGTAATTCAAATGTTGTTATGCTGCAGTTACCCACACGAGAGGGTGAGACTGTGGGTAACTGCAGACGACGAGAGGTTGAGACTGTGGGTAGAGTGCGAGCTGGCGAGGTGAACAACTATTTTGTGTACATATACACTGTATAATATACAATTTTATATTTGTATTGTACTTTTTCTCATGTGCATGTGTATTTTGTTCGTCAATTTTGCAAATGCAAGTAGCAAAATAAAAAAATCCGGTTTAACCGGTTGAATATTTATGATGATGACGTATACCTCACCTCTTCTATTCGCTTGCTTTTGAGCAGTGGAACCGATTGTTTGCTATGTGATATGATTTTTCATTTTCAAATATTTGAACAACATACTCACTAATATGTTTTCCGGTTTGCTCACCTCGCACTGTCATTTTTGGTACAAAATCGACACGCAGGTTCTTCTTTTTAACAAAGGTGTTTATACTGGGTCTATTTTTTAATTGAATCCGAGCAAGCAGGCTTACCCGGGGAAGTGTACACCGTGCAAACTTTGTACTTGTTAAAATTATCCGGTTAGAACCGAGTATGCACTGTGTAAGCACAGTTCACAAATAAAATCGCAGTGTGCAGAGTAAAATTACACAGGTTAAATAAAAAAATACGAAGTATTTTTTGACAGTGCACTGCCTGCTCAGGATGAATTAAAAAATAGGCCCAATGTTTTTCGAAATTGTCCTTTGAACAGCTAAAGCTTTATCAAATATGGAGTAATGGCGTTTTCTTTTTACAAAAAAACAGGCAAAAAATTTTGATATTTATCAAAATTTTTTGATGTAAATCACATTTTCGCGTTCTTTTAGCGGAAGAAATAGCAAAAAAATTTGATGTACATCAAAAAATGGAAATGTAGATTTTTTCTTCCATTTTAATTACCACATACACATATTTATATATACGTATAATATGGAAATCGTAAATATTGTCGAATACGTCAAAGGCGTCATTTGAAATTATTTCAAAATGCTTTGTTATTGTTTTCAGCATCCTTTTCGCGTTTACGCACACTACGATCAAAACACATCAATTTTTTTTCGTATTCTTTTTAACTGTCGGAAATTTGATCAAAACATTAAAAAAGTAAAAAAATTCGCTATAAGAATGAAGCTCTTAATTGGTTTCATTAACCAAGAATAATCATAAAAACTATTTTTGTGTCAGATGAGTCAGGCTTTATGAAGTGGCTGATGATGACTTCATATCTGTAATATAAATGTCGATTTTACCACTTTTAATAATTTATTACACCACACCGCTACTTTATATTGGTTCAAATTATTGTCCTGGACACCAAAATAATTTCTTACACACCTGAATAAGGTTAGCATGGTATCTTAGTGTACCATTTGACCAAATATCTGTCTTTCGGTGTGGTGTAATTAATTATTTAAAAGTAGTAGGGGTAATTACTTATCTGAAGGCTGTACCAGCTGAAGCCAATCCCTCTAATTTGACAAATAACACATTACCCACATGGATAAAGTTAAACTCTCCTCCACGTATGTTTAGTAACATTTTATCCAATAGCTGGTGGTGGTCTAATAAATTAATAAGTGTGGTAAACTTAACCTTAATATTAAATAGTCCCTGGAGCACGAAACCTTGCTCAGTCAAAGATAGGTGCATTGGGAGTTTTTTGCGCCATTATGTATAAATAATTCAAAATTGGTACGCTATTTTGAATTAAAATTTCGTATTACGACTTGTAAATCTGAAAATCTCAATGTTAAAAATGACCATAATTGATATAATTATACTCTTAATTTGTAAAAGAAAATAATAATGGCGCTTCACCTGGCTATTGAATCTCTTCATAGAACTAATCGAGATCAATGGACGAATAACTGTAAATATTGTTGAACAAGCCGCAACATAGCGGCTAAAGTGAAACAACTTTATACAAATTTTTCAAAATTATTATCAATTGCAATCATTTCCTGACATTAAAAAATCTGTTTCGGCCGGGTCTCATTTCAAGAGCATATTTTCTCGAAATAAGAAGTCATCACATGTCACCCATTTTTAATAAAAGCCGCTTAAATCTAAATCCCTAAATATATTTCCTCAAAATTAAAAATTCACCAACGAGGTATACATGACGCAACATAGTGCAATATCTAGCAACATTTCACAAGCAACATGCATGATCAAACAATATGGTGCAACATTCCACAACATTGTACTACATAACGCAACATTGTATAACGCAACATTGTGGAATCTGGTGAAACATGACTCAATACGACGTTCCATATGCGGAGGGCTCCTAAATGAATTTTCTATAAATCAAAACGAGCAACACCCTGCGGTGGAAGATAAAATAATCTAAGCCTAATAAAATTTTGAAAACAGGCTCCTCCCCTCCGGATGATCCTCTAAATGAAACTTCTCGAAACAAGAATCCATCAAAATCTGTTTTTGGCAATCGAAAACGCTACTCCACCAATTTTTATAAAAACTATGTAAGCCGAAAAAAATTAATGAAAGCGAAGCGTTGCGCAATGGCCAAACCTCTAAACAGATTTACCGTATTAAAGAAAAATTGAAGACAGGGGGACGCGGGACTAAATGTTTGACTTTTTGAATGAATTTTTTCGAAATCTGGATCAATCGAAATTGATTCTTGGCATTGGAAAACCTTAACCAATTTTTATCACGATCATTAGAGTAAAAAAAATAGAAAATTGGGACCTGTTTCGACCGGGTGACCCCTTAAATAAAATTTACCAAAATAAGAACCCATCACAATCGGTTTTTTTGTAACTAAAAACTTGGCTCCTCCAATAGTACATATTTAGAAAAATCGTGCGAGTCGAAAAAAAAAATTTGAAAGGGATCCGGGCACCATTGGACGATCTTTTGGACAGATTTTCAAAAACTACAAATCGCAAGTTTTTGTTACATACTATGAGTACTAAAGTAAGGGCTGTTGGGTGCTGATGCTGTTTTTGCGATTATTGGGCTTAATCGTTACAAATCGGTTTGATGTATTCCACACAGGCTTCCCAGAGTTTTCTTTCTAAAAACTTTTTCCTGGATTATTATTCTTGAAGGGTATTTTAAACAGTTAAACTTAAATATGGTTTTCCAGTTATTAAATGTAAGATTTAGTGGCCGACTTTCGATATTTCTTCAACGATCCATAAAATCCGCTAATATATTAGTCCATGTTTTCAACTTCGTCTATCTTTTTATTAATAAAAAATAATTAGTTGTATGGCTTACTTCTAATTCTGCGTCGCTGTGTACCATTTTTAAGGTTAGATATATAAAATATTTTCATAAGTGTCACATTCTAATAGCATGTCCAAGCACATGACCCAACTGATAAATTAAAAATAAATTTCCTAGTTTTGCATTATTTTTAGAACCATGCTTTTCTTTGTTTTTGATACACAGTCGTTTATGCGAGTCTTAAAAACACTGATTGCACCGGTAAGTAGCAAGTTGCATTCAAGTTTTATTATAGAAAAAGCACTGCTAATAAAAGACAATGCAGTAATCACTCATTACGGAAACAACAAACAAAGTGCATCTACTAATTTAATCGTAATCCCACCATAAAAAAATGGGAGTGCCGACCAAATTAATATTTAAGTAACGTAAAGAAGAGCTTCATTCAAGGTCGAACTGTATAGATTTTTTTTTATAAGTCGACTTAAATGTTTTAGTACTTCGGCCATTGCAGCACCTCCTTAAATATCGTCACCCACGTATTTCTTATTACTAACAATACCTCCAGTATATTGCCTCACGTCTTTCTCATAAAAACCTAAAAATTCCATAGAAAACTAATTCTTAAATATAAAATAAATGATAAAAGTATACCAAACAAAAGCAAAAGTTTTAAATTACCAAAAAAAACGAGAAAAACGAAAAGCTCAAAATCTAATAAAAGTTTTTAATGCTCATAAACAAAACTTTGAACAATTTAAACAAAACGAAAATAATTTTGAGCTTTCTTCTATGAAGTGAACAAAATTATTTTTTTTTCTATTTGAGATTTTATGTATCTGTGTATGTATTCTAACTACTAATCACAAAGTAAAAGGCAATATGAAAGAATTCAAGAAAATCTTACCCCTAGGTAAACAGCCAGTACGAAGAATATAGCAAAGACAGAACAAATCTAAAGCTTTTAATTTCTTTTTGAATTAACTCACTTAAAAGCTTTTCTAAATAAAACTTTTTCTGTCCTTTATGTGCTTGTGTATGTATGGCATATTGGTTGGCCGCATTACACACAGAAAATGTCATCAAAACGGTTACAACTTTTTACTCCATCGAGATAGTATTCCTATTTAACATATTTCTCTTATCATTGAAAGTAATCGTGGTGGAAAAACAAATATAAGATTAGGGCAAAAAAGCACACATTCTAAAAATGTCAATATAAAATTAGTAGGAAAATCCTTTTTTATGTATAATTTTGGTGTCTTTTGAATGATTATGTTCCGTGTACTATAAATTCTATTTACTGATACGACGATTCGAATGAGTTTTAGTTTCTGATCTGATTTCGGGTGAAAAACATTATGTGGGTGAACATTTTTTTGACATTTTATCCTGGTAGATAATATAATGCTGGTTTATGAATTTTGGTATTTAATCATCTCAACATGTGTTCAAAAAAATATCACCTTCGAATTCATTTTAAAACGACGTACGTACAGATATTTTATACTCGTACGTATAAGAATTCTCAATTATTCCAATATTGACATTTCGATTTGATTAAAAAGTTTTGTGACATTTTATTGAATATGTTATATGGTTCGTTTACACATGTAAATTAAATGGAAAATGTTTAGATTTTTTCATGCTGTTAGTTTTTTTTGTTCTATATGTTGTCATGAAGATAAAAATCTGATTTATCAGGGCAGAATTATTAAAATGATGACAAAATGTGGTTTGTGGTCAAATGTTGCTTAATAACAGGTAAAGAAAGTGTTAACTCTTTAATTTTATCAAAAATTATGGGATAATCAAAAGTAAAAACAAAAAATTAGGAAAACCCTGATTGCGGCATTCAGAGATGATGCTTTGTATTTGTTCCAACATATATGTGGTTGGTATAGAAAAGGATTTAAAGAAACATTCAGAAATTTGAGAAGTATACTTTTTGAATGCATTTAGATAACTGTTTCAGTATAATAAACTACGGGTTCAAATTTAACCTATATACCTGTTTCAAAACACTTTTTACGCCATTTGCCGTAGATACTCCTGATGATGACCTAACAAGTCGAAATCGATCGAGTGATTTTTTAAACTTTCTGAACAAATTTTTTAATTAAAATATTTAAAAATCTAATTTTGCGAAATGAAAAACAAATGTTTAATAAAATTTGTTTATTAACTGTTTCAAAACAGTTCTTCTGCTTCTGCTTCTGTATTTATCTTTACCCCCGGAACAGGGCTAGGCGCTCTCCAACTATAGTACTGGCATGAAATATGGGTCGGCCCGGCAGATCTGCACTCTATGACAGGGAAGTTATATTTGAGTTTATTTTCATCACAGAATCGTAATCTAATGATGACAAATTCGTTTTGCATCCTGCCTCTTTCGGGATTCGAACCCGGAACCTCTAAATCCAAACTCCAAAGCTTTAATCATCGTGCCGTTTGATCGGTAAAATGCAGTCAGCAAGTAACATTTGTTTCACATTTTCAATATCATGTACATTGCGTTTTTAACCAAATACCAATCCGATTATATAATTAGCTATTTAGTTCCATAATCCAGAAATCGTTTCGTTAAAAAAAAAATTAAAAATTTTTAGGCTGAAAATGCGGTCTATTTCATATAGAAATATAATTAAGCCGGTCGGCATTTTAAATATTAAGGAACACAAACAGATCTGAGACGCAGTCATTTACTGAGCAATTTATATAAAACTTTATTTTTCAATGCTTTATATCAAAAAAACAATAATTTCAGAAAATTTGAACCTTAGACAGACACAAACTAGATAACTTCGTTATTAAGTTATTTATAGACTGGCAGTCTGTACACGATTTTTTCAAAACAGAATTATTAAGTTTTCATAACTAGATAAATACCCGACAAATTAGGCACACTAGCAACATCGGGTTCCTGTCTGTCACCACAATTTGTTTATTACGAGTATTATAATTTAATTTTCATTCTAGATAAATGAAAATCTCGATAAATTTTGTGTCTGTCTACGGTATTAACAACAAAATAATTTTCAATTACAAATATCTTCTTTGTAAATTTTTGAAGTTGGATTTTTAAACTCGAATACAGGTTCAAAATCTTAAAGCTTAAAGCACCTTATTATCTCTTCTCACTTAATTTCTTGCCGGTGCTTTTCAAAAATATTCTCTAACCATAAGCCATGATCTGACTGAATTAACTATATACACAGTCCAAATCGGTGAATAAATATAAATTTTTTAGTGGATATTCGTCTGACAAATATGTCGAAAAATTCCAAGATGAGGAATCCACTCGAAAAAAAAACTATATTCAATTTAATAAGAATATGTTTTGAATGGATGAAAAACGCAGCTTCAAAATGCGGTTAGCAAAACTCCTCGTTGGTTACAAATACATTTAAAAATCTTTCGTCTCAACAGACTGAACAGTGTTCAAACTAGAAATATATTTAAAATACCTTGAGCATACCTATGCAAAGTACAATCTGAATGCCATCGCGAATTATTATGTTTAGTCACGGATTTTTAATTCCTTCCTAACTTCAAATTTTATTGTATAATTGAAATTTTGAGGTGTTCTCGAGTCTAGTGAGACGACCGAATTTTTTATTGTAATAAAAAAAATTCAAAGTTGCGTGCGTTCGAAACTAAATTTCCAAACCTTTCGTAACCTTTCTTTGATATAATTTTCAAGTCAAAAAAAGGTATAAGCTTCATTATTAAGTGCACGATTCTATAATACCTTCACAGCAAACAATTTTCAAAATAAATTACAAATATGATAGGGCACGACACCAGAATATTAACAGAGCGAATAATTTTCTAAAAAGTAAAAAAAAAAATTAGCTGCATATAAATTGTATCCAAGTGATGGGGAGAAATCAAATTTAATCGGATTGTTACAAAATTGAAATTGGGAATTATTTCAAAACACAGTGTTAACCATAATTTTATAGAATCAATCATATTGTATCAGCATCGGATGAGTAAATTATTATTGTTTTACGGTCCTTAAAGCTTTGGCGTTTGAATGTGGAGGTAAAATGTTTGAATTCCGATAGGGGAAGAATATAAACGGTATTTTTCATCATCTGATTATGAACGCTGATAGAAATTGATACAATTATGATCCTCTGTCTAAGTGCAGAGCTCGTGTGCCGACCCACCTTTCATGTCAGTACACCAGGTTAGACTGTAACCTTACAGTGCCCAAATTGTTACATATATGTAAATCGTACCGATTGTCGTTGCATAATTTTCTTAATCTAATAAAATATCAAAACCGAAATTGTGAAATTCAATTAATTTTTTAAACACTACCAGCATAAATAATACTGTATAAATTTCAAAATTTAAATATCAAAACATATTTGTGTATTTTAGTAAAACAGATTTATGGAATTTCAAGAAGAAAATTTTCTTTATTTAGAAATGCAGAACCAATGACGGCCTATTGAAGATAAATAAGAATTTTTTCTGAACCGATTCGACTGATAATTTATTTATCGATGTAATAGCGTATAACAAAACCATAATCCATTTGACAATTTAGTTTGTTCTTTCCATTTTTTTTGGAGATGAACTTAGTCAACTGCAAATCATTCAAATTGAAGACCACGGTAATACGCTTTATGTGAAAATTTCGAACAAGAAAATATATGCTAAGAAAAATTTTGTCATTTCCATTATTTTAAAATATAGTGGAAGATATTAGCTTAGTTTTCAAATAAATTGCCTCGAGATCGTCTCTAGTTATACCATAAACAATATTTTTCTAAAATATCAAAGTAATAAATGTTTCAGTTAACCAATGAGAAAGAACACATTATGTAAAATACAAGATTCAAAACGCGAAAAAATTCGTTTCTTTTGTTTATAAATGGTGGAGATATCTTATCACTTAAATGAAGCGTGCTGCTTGGAAGAGTTTCGCAGAAGCAGCAGAGTTTATCGAAGATTACGTTTTAAGTAAATTGTAAATATCTCGAAAAAAAATAATTTCCTCTGATTTATCATCTCAAGATTTACTGACTTCAATATATCTACTTGAATTTGGCTTGAACCATGAAACACAAATATCAATCTAAAAACATTATTTTTTACGAAAACTATTACAAAATTATATTGGTTTCGAATTAGTTATTATGGAAGGTCTAGCCAAAACTTTTATTTGCAGATATTTTATAAATATTTTATTCAGCTTTGTCATCAATTAAATGTGCACATGCTCCCGCAAATGGTGAAAACTTTAAAAATTTATCAGGCAGATCGGGAGAATAAAATAAAATTATTCAGAATAATAATTATTTTCAATATTTTTTTTTGTAAAAATTGCTGCAAAAATTGGTTGTAATTTGCGAGACACAAATGCTTTCAAAAAATTCAATAAACCTTCACCATCGGAAAACTATATATATATATTTGAAACAATAAACATTATTATTTCCGAAATAGTCCCTATTCCTTTTCATAATAGAATAAATCTATCGTTTTTTTTCAGAACTACCTTGAACCCAAATTTTAAATGCTTAAAAGTGTTTCACATGCGTATTTCTAGTGTAGTTCAGCGAATAACTGCAGTTGGTACTACCATTTGTAGAGGGTTTGATTAATTGCCAGTCTTAAAAAGCTCCAATAGTCAACTTTGAAAAATTAGCAGGTAACGATTGTGTGTTTGTCATTCCTCCGTACTACGGAGCAACAAAAAATAATTAAATTTTGACTTATTTGTGAAAGAGTTCCATCAAAGAAATGCTAATTTTAGTATTAGTCGATTTCGATTTTTGCGCTACAATTATTACGGTTGTAATACGTTAATCGTTTCAAATTTCTCTCGTATAAGGCTCATTCTGGATACTTTTAAACCACCAAGTGTACAATAAAAGGTACTAGGATTGGTCGTAGTCACATAGTTTTCCAATATTCGCAAACATCTTAATCCTAAAATGAAACCGATAAAAGTTTTTCTTCTTGAAGTCACAAAACAGTTACCCAATTATTATTAGAAAGATGGATGGGGTTACGAACCGTGTCTGACTGGCTGCAAAACTTGTAACATCCCGATTCTCCAAAAATAGATCTGAGTAGCTAAAATCTTATGCCAATAAACAGTAACCTGCTACTGGATCAAATTGATTCACCATTTAAACTAAAATTGGTTAAAATTCAGTCAACAAGTAGAAACCTAAAAAAAATGAGATTTGCTTCAAATAGATCTACATAATATAAACTACGGCGCCAATCAGCGAAGCAATATGATGTCGAAGCCCTTTATCAACATTGGTTAAAGTAATAAATTATGTTTCAACCTGAAATAGGTTTTTATTTGTGTAATGTTTTGCTTTAACGGATGTGAAGTTTTTAACAAAATTAACAAAAACAAAATAATTGCAAAAAACAAACAGTTAATTTATTTTAATTAAAATCTATTATAAAAATTTAAATTAAAATGAAGCAAATCAAAAAAATATAATTAAAAATATTTACATAAGGCAGAAGAATAAATTAATAATGCCAACAAATTATAAAATGGCAAATTTCAGATTCAGTTAAATATTCGCACAGTGGTGAAATCGAATTGATAATAAATTATTATTTAATTATTTTTAAGGAAGTTCGTCATACAACGAATGATAGTCTTGAGTTATTATAATCTTAAGAGACCGAAGATGGCCAAATCTAGTTTTTTTTTATCGATAAACGTGAAGTGTAAAGACCAAAAAGGTTTTCAAAATCACATTTAGTTTAATTTTTAGCTGTAATCGCTGATAAACAAACCATTCATCATTAAAATTTAATTTCAGTTGGATTCTTCCATCTGTGTTGTATTTAATGCATCATATCTGATTAACAGTAGCGTCCCCAACGGCTTTTCCTGCAGGTCTGATAGATTTATACTATTGAAACGAACAAATGTTTAAAGAAGATGTGACCCAAACATTTGAAAGTGTATGGTATAGGCTTTAGTCTAGCTTTGAAATTTGCTTTTCATTGACAGAATGCATGGAGTCGACTCCCATTTGCACGTGTCCTTTTTCAAGAATTTTTTGGACGTATGTAAAGTGAGACGTCATGGCAATATTTAAAAGTGCATTAGAAATTGTGGAGTTCATTTTTTGATTTGCACATCCATCAATGTAAAATAAAATTTTTTAATGGGGATTTTTTACATTTGGTAGTACTTCGGTCAAAATAAAATGCAATAAATGGTTAAAAATTCATTTGATCCAAAGCCTCCTGCTTCTTTGTAGCAGATAAAACAAAACCCGTTATTGATTTTCAAGTTACAAATCACCAAATTGTTCACCGCTAACATTCGATTTCGGATATAGCAAAAGACTCCGTAAGTCCATGGTGAACACATTTTCAGTATTGTTTTCTTTGCCCTGTATCTTTATAGTTCTAGCTACGTTTTTTTTATTACTACATTTTTAGTTTTGTGACCAACGCAAATATCGCATTGGTCTTTTTGGCTGATATAAACTTAAATTAAGTCACTCACATAAATTGTTTTTTGAACACCAGTAATTTTGTAATCTTGATAAAGCCGGCTCTAGCGCATTAAGTAGTCCATTCCGGTTCTCAATATAAATCTTGCTGAATGACACTCGGCAATAGTGTGATCCCATTTTTGCCCAACATGCCATTAATTCAGTATAAAATGGTGGTATGGCGTTCCTTAAAAACCTTAAGGAGGAAAAAAAATCATTCAGATAACACCTACGTTCCTTATCTGAATGAATTTTTTTACGACGAAATACCACCTCATTATTTGACCGCAATCTGAGTCTTTCCTTTTCTGCTATCTGAGTATTAGCCACTTTACAAATACATTTTTTCCACCCCAAAATAAAACCCAAGATTTTTTAAATATCGCTAAGTCCTTCGTTGTTTCGAAACATTTCATAATAGAAGATGACTTTTCCGATATCGAATAGATGCACCGAGAATTTAAAAAATTAGCTTGTAGTCTGTTTCGATTTATAAGGCAGTCCCTTCTCTCTGCTAATTTTATGTTAGTTCAAACCTGACAAGTTCATCGATGTGGTCCATTGGAGTACATCAGACCCTTTGAGTCTACTTGGCAACGATTGTTGCCATGATATTTATGTATAAAATAACGTAAATTGGTGCGCTTTTCTGTAATAAGTGAAATGTAAACTTGTTCAATAATCTTTAGTAGTGGAGAGGTCATATTTTCGTAAATTTTACTTGTATGACAACTTAAAAAAAAAAAATAATTCGTCGCTGTCATCGGAATTTGTGGTGTGTCATATTCGGTAAGTTTAATTAAAGTTTTTGTTGTGTAATTCGAAATAGAGTATAAAAGCTGTGCCAATTATAGTTTAAAAACATTCTAGCAACAGTTTAATAACTATTTCAATAAAAAAAACTTTTTAATCCCGCTGTTCTGATACGTAGAAATATTGTCAACAAAATTTGCCATCCGGTCTCAAGTGTTATGTCACTAATTGTTCCCATGTCAACATATGTTGCTATTCCTACTCAACTATTGCACTTTTTTCTAGAATTATTCATAATTTATTGCAAGCAAAATCATAAAATAGTTATGCACAAAATTTAAAAAAAAAAATCTATTATAGCAATGTGAACAAGAAAAATATATTTTTCATTGCAAGAGGCAGCTGATTTAATATGTGCGGAAGACTCTATGAGCTCGAGGATGGTGAATGTACAACAGAGCTGAAAGGTGATTATGATGAGCATCCTCATATTGATCGAGCAGCAGCTCCACTCAAAACAACAAATTTATTAGATATGGCAATGGATGAACCTAAGTCTCCTTTGGATATAGCGGATTCAAATGCTTCATATGTGGACGACGAAGTGGACATAAAAATTATTGATGAATCATTAAATCTGACTAAAAAAAATTGATGTACAACGGAGATATCGGAAATTTGATCAACGTCCAGTTCCTTCTGAACCATCCAAAATATATTCTGCGGACACCATCGAAACTCCTTTCTAAATATTTAGTCGTTATATTCCACACGAACTGTTTGAAGATATGGCACAATTCACGAATACGTATGCAATGCAGACAGGAAAACACAAATTCAAACACGCAAGTAAGAATGTATTGGAGTCATCATCTTGAACTAAAAACAATATCATCTGTAATGTCAAAGGAACGATTTTTTTGGTTACGAACGAATTAACATTTGGTTGATAATAATCGCATGACAAGTAACGATAGCGATAAATTTTATAAAATGCGCCCCATCATTGAAGCGGCTCGTAAACGATGCAATGAGATGCCAGTCGAACAATCGGTTTTCATTGACGAGCAAATGATACCGTTTAAAGGCCATTTGGCGATAAAACAGTATATCAAAGGTGAACCTAACCCATTGGGATTAAAAGTATTCATGATATGTGGCAAGTCAGGTTACCCATATGACTTCATTTTGTATCAGGGTAGTTCAACTGAAATAGACGCTTTTGATCGCAAAAATTTAGGCTCAGGTGTTGCCATCATCAAGCATTTAATTTAACGGTTGACCGTATCAGGTCACTGCCTATACTTCGATAATTTTCTCTCGACTTACCAGTTGTTTGAAATATTAACATCTAAACAAATAAACGTGGCAAGAACTGTTAGAATAAACCGATTCAATAAACCAAATTTTAGTTCTGGCGCGGCTATATGAAAAAAAGGGACGAGGATCTTCTGAGTTGTTGATCAGTCGTAATGGTGATATAGTATTGATAGAATAGCAGGATAATCCGTCAGTATATTTAGCGTCAAATTTTATTGGAATAGAGAATGAAACTGAGGTTGAGCGATGGGATAAAAGAAATAATAGTTATGTAAAAATTATGCAACCAGAAATAGTTCAACGATACAACGACGGTATGGTCGGCGTCGATCTATTGGACCAGTACATGAGCTACTACAGGATATTCATAAAATCATGCAAATGGTCTCTTCCAGTTATTTTTCATTTTGTAGATGTAGCAGTATGCGCGAGCTTTTTTGAATATAAGAAAAATTGTGCGCTTTATAATATACCCGTCAAAGATGTTTTGAAATTTATGGACTTTAAATTACAATTAAGATCATGTTTAACAAAAATTCAAGTCCTCGTCAGAGACAGAAAACATTCTGCTGGTAGTGTTGATGAACCCATTGATACCAGACGCTCAAAGGAAAGCCGTCCTAAGTACGATAGATCATTTAGCCATATTTGAATCATCCCATTCAGCATTTAGATGCAAAAATCTCGGCTGCAATGGTAGGTCTCGTGTCCTCTGTACCAAATGTCACGTACATTTGTGTTTAAACTCAAATCAATCAAAAACGCAATTTTTTGATTTCCATACAAAATAGTATGGAAACATCGTCTATCTAATAATAGCAGGAATAATTATATTTTAGTTCTTTTCCTATTTTATTACTATTATTGTTATATTATTTGTACCTGGTAGTCATAACCAAAATACTAAAGAAAAAAGCTGTGACAATTGTTTGCATTATAAAAATAAATTAATTATATTATAAATGGATAAATAAATATTGATAACAATAAAATGAATAATTTTTATGTTTTATATAGTATTTTTGTTATTAAAATTACTTTAGTTTGTCCAAAATTAGAAAACGAAAATCAGAAAAACAATTTAGAATTCTCTACAAATTTTTCCATGAGCAACAACCGGTGAGTCGTTTTGTCAACGTACGATGCCGGAAAATTTAAAAAAAAACCGTTATCCGGAACACATTTTAACTTTGTTTTTTGGAATCAAGGACCCCAAATTACTAAAAAACATTGTTCAAAATATTGAAAATGTTCCTATGTCAGACTTGGGTTTCAAAGGGTTCATGATCTACATATATTAAAATGTTTTTATAAATGGATGTATTTCCTATTTCTTGGTTCAGCAATGCAATTTTCTGAATTAACAGTTATGTAATGTCTCATGTGTTTCCAATTTTTATCAATTATAGCTGAACTGAGTAGTATTTGCCATAGCAAACGATTCATCTTCATGAAAGTTGCATGTTAAAATCGATTGATTTTTCCCGATCTGTATTAAATTTTCAATTGTTAAATTTTGTCCCAGGGCCATGTTTATCTGTTTCAAACCACGTGACATTTTTCATTTAAGTATTTGTCTGCTTAAAGACCGTTAAATATAGATGAAAATTAAAAAGTTTTTAAAAGGAAATTATAGAAAAATGCGTAACTCCAAAATTATAATGTTATAAATAAATTCGCATATTTCCTTAGTCTATCAGAAATTGATATTGTGCATTTAGCAATTAACCATTTATTTTAATTTATAAAAAAATATGCAAGAAGCATAAAAAATATGACATTTAACATTTTAAAAAAAGAAATCTGATTATAAATTATACCAAATTAATATTTGCATGTAATTTTAATACTGAACTACTCACTACAATAGCTAACTATGCGTTACACTATTCACTTATACGAAAATCTAATTGTATTTGGACTAAAGCCAATTTCTAGTTTTCCCACCAAAAAAAGCGCGGAGAAAATATAAAACAATTATAGTGTTACCAAATAAAGCGGAATTCCTTTCGCTTCAAAATGATACCAAATATGCAAAATATCCCAAAATGGACTTACGCAGTTTTCTGATTGACGATATTCGTCATTAATAATTTCTATGATAAACAGATAATTATCAAAATATATGATTTACGATGATTTATGTATGTCATAACAAGAAAATGATACAAAAAAAAAAATGGAAACTTAATGAAACTATGATATAATACGCCATCGTATTGCCTTAATTTTAATTACTGTGTATATATTTATGTTTCGGATTGCAAGAAATGTGATAACTGACTCTTTTATAAATCAAATCTTATCAAATCTTAGATATATATTAAAATTTCACCCTACATGATTAAATATACAATCGATCCGTACCAAGCTACCACCCCACAACTTGTTTATATTTGTCATTCAAATTTTTCATATTTTCATTTCACCCAATTTACGATTTCCCAAATTTATTTTACCAATGTTGATTTTATGTTTTCTCTCGTTTCGTTTTGACATACATACGCACAATCAATATTTTCATTACATATCTATACTTAATAAATTTACCAATGTTAACATAATATATTATGCAGATGTACAACAACAATCAAAATTGCATCGTATGTGTACATACTTAGTCCTACCGAATATTTTTAAAACAAAGAAAAAAATACGTTTTATGGAGTGATGAGTTTAAAAATATGTTTGGGGTGGTGAACATACATGCTACTTTGACCCCAAAAATGTAAAACAAATTTGGGATATAATTTTCAATGTGGTGTAACAAGGAAAAATATTTTACTTCATTAATTTGATTTTTTCTTATCAATTCTTAATGAATTTGGGTTATGAACTAAGGTTTAACTAGTTTGTGCTCCATAAATTGTTTTTGGGTACGTAACTACTTTAACAACAAATAAACGATTAAAATAAAAATTCTATAATGCTGCATTTCATGGCACGCATTGATCCGGACCAGCTCAAATTTTATATGGAAATATTGATCCAAATTTTGTTTTGGATTACAAAATTTGATTTTAAATCTAGTAAGCCTCTTTGTGTTATTTAATGCAACATAACTGAACCGGATCAGATCATTCGACGAGAAATTCGGCTATTATTGCAAATCGTGAATTTTTGTCTCCGTAATTGATCTTATACTAAATTTGTTGTATTTATCAAAAATATACATAGGTGTTAATATCTAAAAATGTGAATAATCACAAAACGCCGTTTACGACGTTTAAAAATTAGTGCAATCAGACAAGTTGAATTCAAACAATAAAAAATATTATTGAGGAATTCTTGATTCTGTCAATTATTGTTGTTGTTGTCAAAATGGGAATAATCGGAAACTCACCACCCGATACGATATTTATTAAGTTTTTAAATTTGCATATTGAATAAAACTATAAAAATATTTATTTTTAGTAAACTTAATCTAACAATTGAGTTTTTTTGTTGTTGTTGCCAAAAAATAGTTGTTGTTGTCAATTTATGAATAACCCAGTAAACGAGTAAACTCGCCATTTACAACTTTTATAGATTATTGCAATTTGGCATATGAATACAACTAATCAAATTTTTTTTTATTTATAATTTACAGCTTATAAATTAGAATGCAGTACCTGTTTTGTACAAAATTATGTTGTTGTCATAACGTGAGTAACTGAAAACATACCCAATACAACAATTTTGTTTTCCAAAGCAAACAAAAAAAATTATTTTTAAAGAATTTTATAAAAAATAATGAAATTTTTTGTTGTTGTCAAAAAGTATTTGTTGTTGTCAATCTGTGAACGCTCGAAATCTCACCGTTTATGATTGATTGATTAGAATTTACAGCCAAGACTAAGCAGGGATCCCGGATACGCCGGGCCTACCTCCTTTACATACTACCTCCTTTACGGGTACACCTCCTTTACATATAACAAGATGGAAGGATAGGAAAGGTTGTTAGATATGATAGACTTGACCCGGTTACAGACACCTAAGTAGTCAATAGTTAGTAAATTGTTAGGCACAAGACAGCACAATTATTTTCGGTTTTATGGTATAAAAGCTCAGCAATCAGCATCCTGAAAAAAATTTAGTAATTAATTAAGTACTTATATATAATGGTACATATCCTGCAATATAACTTTATTATTATGAGTTGAACTTTCCATAAACTAGATAGTTCAATCGTTCAGAAACAAAATTACACTGGTTTCCCAAAAACATATTAAATCATATAAAATTAATCCAATCCAGAAATCACCTATATTCATTAAAGAATAAAAAGAGGAAATCATCTTTCGGTCTTTAATTATTTCATTTATTTGTAGAAAATAATTTGAATAATAATGGTTTAAATTTAAATAATGTAAAAGACAAAGTCACTGCCATCCCTGCCATAAATATTTGTATTCTAGTTGTAATTTAAATACGAAATGCATTTATTTGATAGCTAAACGCAAATGGATCAATAGTTTACGGAATATACTGCACTTTACTCGTATACTGCAAATTATAAAAACAGATTATTACATGCACGAAGTGAATATTAATTTTCATTTAGTTTATTAAAATAACCAGAAGTAATCAGAATATGGTATATAATATACTTAAATTTCACTCAAGCAATAATAATTAAATTTACACAAATAAAATTAGATTACAATTATTACATGCAGGAAGTGAATCTATCCATTGTTACAGTCATATATGATTTCTAGTTTTAATTTAAATACAAATACCATTTACTAGATAGCTAAAAGCAAATGGATCAACACTTCACGGAATATACTGCACTTTACTCATATACTGCAAATTATAAAAACAGATTATTACATGCACGAAGTGAATATTAATTTTCATTTAGTAAGTTTTATTAAAATAACCACATGTAATCAGAATATATAATATACTTATATTTCACGTTACAGTCATATATGACTTTTCACAATTGATCATCACATCATGGTGGCGACTGAGTAAGACGTACAATTTTGTGCTGAAGTTGAATAATTAAAATCAAAATTAAATAATTATATAATAATTGTGCCTGAATTTATTTAAATTGCCATATATATTTCTTGTTCTATAATTTTAGTGAAATATTATATAAGTTATCAATATTACATTTAAGTTTCATTTGCATTTTGGTAATGGCGATGGTTAATTGTGATAAATTTAATGAGGTGCTTAACTCATTTAATGCAAAGTTTGAACTCATTGAAAATAATATTTCTATATCTCAAAATGATATACTAAAACAGTTAAGTGTTATAAAATCAGAAATCTCTAGTGAAATTAAAATTGTGTTTGATAACATTGCGGACATGGCTAACAAAATCGATCTCCTGGATAATCGAGTTGATTTGTTGGAAAGAGAAAGTGTCTCGTGTGATATCGTGATAAGTGGTATTCCTCGAATTATATCTAAATCCCCATTGCAGATTTTTAAAGAGATCTGCGAGGTTCTACAATTTAATTCAACCAATTTCAACAACTTGAATGAATGCCGTGTTACCTCCAACTTTAAATCCACGCAACAACAAAATAAAGGGTCGCAGTCAAAAAAGCAAACGTTATTTGTCCGAATGAATAATAGACAAGTTAAAAGCGAATTTTTCAAGAAATACAAGGATTACGGTGATCTTAAATTGACTGACATTGGGCTTGAACTTGAAACAAGAATCTACTGCAATGATGGGTTGACAAAACGTAATTTAATTATATTTAATCGTGCTAAACAATTACAATTAAATAATAAAATTTATAAGGCCTTCACAAAGTCTGGTTTAGTATACATTATTGTACAACGGAATAATAATCCCGTTCTTATAAACAATTTAATTAAATTACAACTTGTATCTGACGGCAATGTTATTGCTGATGGCAATAATCATAATATTAACAAAAATGATGCAGAGATTAGTAAGGTCATTGAACCACCTGCAAATTCGGTGAACGATATAGCAACAAGTAGTGTGTTACCTGCTTTGGGCAGCAATACAAATAAAGGTCATAAGGCTAAACGCGGTAAAGCAGTTGCTTCAAGTGCGGGTAATTCATCACCGGCTACCGATGAAATAGTCCTAGTACAACCTTCAGGTGCAAGATTGTTACGTAGTACCAACTCTACAAATTAATTCAACACAGTTCTAAGTATTTTTTTTTTTTTTTTTTTGGTTTTGGTTTTGATATATAACTTCAGCTGAACTCATTTTAAGTTATTGTTTATAATATGTTTTTGATTATATTATGTGTGAAGCTCTTAAAGCTAATTTTATTTTCATTTATAATAGTTTTAATTATTGATTTTTCCTTGCTTCTTTCTTCTTCTTCTTCTTATTATTATTATTATTATTATTATTATTATTATTATTATTATTATTATTATTATTATTATTATTATTATTATTATTATTATTATTATTATTCGTACCACTATTATTTTTCATTTTTATTGCATTTACGATGTCTAATATTTGGTTTTTCTTTTTATTTTTTAGATTCGACGATTTTTCCTAGACTTGCATATGTCGGGCTGTGTCAGCAATGATGAATTCTAATATAGCCATTACCCCCAACATAACTACGTCTAACATTGTTCTTAAGTGCGCTATTAATAAAAAGCCAGGCCTTAAACTTTGCTATTTGAATGCTCGGAGCATCGTGAGAAAAATGGATCAACTTAAACTATTATTTGATGACGTTAATTTAGATATAATATGTGTGTCCGAAACTTGGTTAAGAGACCATAACTACGATTCTTCCATATATCTGGATGGATTCAATTTGTATCGTAATGATCGTATTACTGATACAATTGGCGGGGGTTTGTGTATGTATATCAGATGTGGTCTAAAATCTAAGGTTATATATAAGAGTAGTACATTTAAACCAAACTTAGAAATCCTGCTTGTTGAGGTTATAACCAATTCATCTAAAATACTAGTTGTTCTCATATATAAACCACCTCACAGAAAATTTCTTACTGAGCTTAATGATGTTTTGGAAGAATATTCAACTAAGTATAGCGATATCATTATATGTGGCGATTTTAATTATAACATGTTGCATGATTCTAAGAAAAATACTTCGAAGTTATTGAGCTTATTGAAATCATATTCTTTAGAGTTGTTCAATAATGAGCCTACATATTTCTATGATAATTCCGTATCTTTGCTGGATCTTGTAATTTCTAATAATCAGAAAATCCATTTTTTTAATCAAATCGGTGTAGGGTTTCTTGATCATGACATATTGTTTTGGACATACAATACTTTTTTAGGCAATACTGGTGAACTTATAAGGTATAGGGATTATAAGAACATTGATGTGGTTAGCTTATTTAATGAATGCGTGGCTTTGTGCTGGCAAGACATTTATGGTTTGAGTGATGTTGATGCTCAACTAGAATTGTTTAACAAATTTGTTGTTTATTTGTTTCAAAAGTACGTGCCACTTCGTTCTTTCAAAGTTAGATTAGCTAAGCCTCCATGGCTTACGGAGGTTATTCAGAACTTGATGATCTTAAGAGATTTTGCTTTAAACAAGTGGAGGAAAGACAGAACGGCGAGTAGTAGGATGATATATACTAAGATGCGTAATAAGGTTACCACACATATCCGTTCGCAGAAGGCTATTTACCTTAATAGTGTGTTTAACTCCAGGCTGCCACAGAAAACATTTTGGAATACAATTAATATGTTAGGTTGCGGTAACAAAAATCAGAATCAGGATTGCTTGTTTTCTGCTAGTGAATTGTCTAGGGAGTTTTCTAGTCATTTATCACACTCCCAGCATTACAATGTTTGGGAATCTATGGGTGATAATGCGGCCAGTTCTGTATTTTCATTCAAGTGTGTTGACATTATTACGTTGGAGAAAGCTGTTAATTTAGTAAACGGAGCAAGTGTTGGTCTTGATCTTATACCCATTAAATTTATTAAAATTATTTTCCCAGCTGTCGGTTGCTTTCTTTTGTTTATCATGAATAATATCATTACTAAGTCATCTTTTCCTGACACGTGGAAGAGTGCTAAACTGATTCCACTTCCGAAAAGCAAAAATCCTGCCACTGTGTCTGACTTCCGGCCTATAAGCATTCTCCCTTCTTTATCAAAGGTTTTTGAAAAGATTGTGAAAGATCAGATTACTTTGTATTTAAAAGATTTTAACCTGTTAGATCCTTATCAATCAGCATATAGGAAAGGACATAGTACGTGTACGGCTATATTAAATATTGTGGATGATATTCGGCGGAATGCTGATTCTCTAAAGGCAACTATTTTAGTTTTACTCGATTTTTCGAAGGCATTCGATTCTATCGATCATAGAATCTTAATCAAGAAATTACATAGTAACTTTCAATTTTCACTCTCCGCCTGTAAACTTATTGAAAGTTATTTATCAGGCAGAAAGTTTACAGTCTTTAGTTCCAACACGTTCTCAGATTTTGTTACAACCTCGTGCGGTGTTCCTCAAGGCTCGGTACTAGGTCCGTTGCTGTTTTCGCTCTATATTAATGATCTACCTAAAGAGTTAACTTGTTGCAGCTATCATTTATTTGCCGATGACGTACAGGTTTACGGTAGTTGCTCACTAGGCTGTATGAGCGATGGAATAAGTAATATAAATGATAACATTTTAGCTATTCAAAATTGGGCTGCGCGGAACAACTTAAAGTTAAACCCTAAAAAGACCCAATCAATTGTTATTTATCAACACGGCATTGATACATCCTCGTTCCCGGCGATTACAGTATGTAATGAAAATATTCCTTTCATTGATTGTGTTAATGACTTGGGTGTCTTAATTAATAAATCCTTATCGTGGGATGAGCATGTTAATGCAATTTGTAGTAAAACCTTCATGAAAATTCGTAGTTTATGGAATGTTACTGATTTTGCATCAATCGAGCTTAGACGGAAATTATTTTTTGCCTACGTTTTTCCACATTTTTCCTATGGTGACCTGATTCTATTTGGTATGAATGAATATAATATGGAAAAATTAAATAGGGCCTTCAAGGCTGGTGTAAGATACATTC
Organism: Nephrotoma flavescens; assembly: GCA_932526605.1. NCBI lineage: Eukaryota > Metazoa > Arthropoda > Insecta > Diptera > Tipulidae > Nephrotoma > Nephrotoma flavescens. Next base: position 75,446,589 of record OW052220.1, read on the forward strand.
ATCGACTTCGCAAATATGATCATATTTCTTTGTTTCTACATAATGTGATTGGGTGTTCACTTAAAGATTATTATACATATCGTACGTGTCTGGCTATATATAAGTTATTAGACACACATATTCCATCGTACTTGTTTGTGAAATTGGTCCAATCTAATCTATCGCGTAATAAATCCTTAATTATACCGCGAAATAATAGTAAGTTGTTCAATTCATCATTTTATGTTAAGGGTGTTGGCTGTTGGAATAGCTTACCATTGCATGTTAAGTCAACCGGGTCTTGTGCAAGTTTTAGGAAATCGTTTTTTCAGAATCTCTGAGGTAATATTATTTATTTTCCTTGATTTACCAGATGTTAGACATTATTATTTCGTTTATTATTATTGTTATTATTATTATTAATCTAGTATATTGTTATTATTTTTAAAAAATTTTGAAATCTATTTTATGTATTCTATTTTATAAAAGTTTTTTGTACTATTAATCATTACTTTTCATAATGTGTATAAGCTCTAAGCTTTATTATGTATTAAATAATAAATAAATAAATAAATAAATAAATATGATTTCTAGTTTTAATTTAAATACAAAATGCATTTACTTGATAGCTAAACGCAAATGGATCAACAGTTCACGGAATATACTGCACTTTACTCGTACATTGCAAATTATAAAAACAGATTATTACATGCACGAAGTGAATATAAATTTTCATTTAGTAAGTTTTATTAAAATAACCACAAGTAATCAGAATATGGTATATAATATACTTACACAAATAAAATTAGATTACAATTATTACATGCAGGAAGTGAATCTATCCATTGTAACAGTCATATATGATTTCTAGTTTTAATTTAAATACAACATGCATTTATTTGATAGCTAAACTCAAATAGATCAATAGTTCACGAAATATACTTTACTCGTATACTGCAAATTGATTATTACATGCACGAAGTGAATATTAATTTTCATTTAGTAAGTTTTATTAAAATAACCACATGTAATCAGAATATGGTTTATAATATACTTAAATTTCACTCAAGCAATAATACTAATATTTACACAAATAACATTAGATTACAATTATTACAAACAGGAAGTGAATCCATCCTTTGTTACAGTCATATATGTTTTCTAATTTTAATTTAAATACAAAATGCATTTATTTGATAGTTAAACTTAAATAGTTCAATAGTTCACGGAATATACTGCACTTTACTCGTACACTGCGAATTATAAAATCAGAGTATTACATGCAGGAAGTGAATATTAATCTTCATTTAGTAAGTTTTATTAAAATAACCACATGTAATCAGAATATATAATATACTTGAATTTTACTCAAGCAATAATAATAATATTTACACAAATAAAATTAGATTACAATTATTACATGCAGGAAGTGAATCCATCCATTGTTACAGTCATATATGTTTTCTAATTTTAATTTAAATACAAAATGCATTTATTTGATAGCTAAACTCAAATAAATCAATAGAATTTTATAAAAAATAATTGAAATTTTTTGTTGTTGTCAAAAAGTATTTGTTGTTGTCAATATGTGAACGCTCGAAAACTCTCCGTTTATAACATTAAAAGATTAAGGCAATTTTAAAATTTCAATAAGTGTTTTGTGCGTCTACGCGTATCTCAGAATTATTAATTGATTTTTGTGTGGAATACGTCGGCAATTGGTAGAACATGTAGATCAATCTTAGACAATGTAGATTTTTATATTTTATATATATATACCTCAAAGGCCATGTCAAAAGGAAATATTGGTATAATATCATCCTTTATTATCAGGAATAACAGTATAAGATATTTTATCCCTAGTATGACGCAACTTATGAGTGCCACTTCTGTTGTTCAGATATCCACCAAATGTCGCACAGCTCTCTTAATATGGAAAAGCTTAAGTACAACGATTCCAAATAGTCATCTGCATGGTCTATAGAGATGTCGATTTAAGTGGATTTTTTTTTATCAAAACTCATTTTTTCTGGTAAAATTTTTAATTTTTTCAAAATTAATATATTATATTTTTGGTTTATTTGTTTTTTTTTCGTAAACGCTATTTTCTTTCCAAAAAGCTCCTATTGAAACTGCCACTTCTGGTCTACCGATCTCATCCAAATTCACTGTGAACTTCCGTCTAAGCTGAAGAAAGGACAGGACACAGACATTAAGTCAAAAAAGAAGAGGTCAATAATTTTCAAGATTCCTGTAAAAAACCACAGTTTTTTTTCTCAAAAATCGACTTCTCCCCTTAATTTTGGAAAATCAACATAAGCCGATATTATTGTTAATTTATAATTTTGAATCTTTTAGAGCCTAGTTGGTTTTCTCATAATTGTGATTATTTTCAAGACGAGAAAACTCCTTTGGAAGGCGCCACTTTCAGTAAACCGATTTTGGCTAACTAACAATGATGAACTGTTATTCCGATCAATCAATCCATCTAGGCTGTATGAGCCGAATTTTTGTGTGTCTTTCTTTGTAAGCTACCACTTCATGTGGACGGGATTCAGGCATAATTGACCGGATTCTCTCAGTTTCCAGAAGACGCTTAAGTGTGAAGTTTCATTCTTATCAATCAATCCGTCTGGGCTATACAGGGCCGATTTTTTTTTTGAAAAACAGATTTTCTATAAAATATCGGCATTTCCGGTAAAATTTTCGAAAAATCGGACGACATTGTTAAACATTTAAATTAGAATCTTTAAGTTCATAACCGATTTTCTCGTATATGATTTTTCTTTTTAAATATTTACTATTAACGAAAAATCTGCTATGTTAGCTGTCACTTCCGGTTAACTGGTTTCGGTCAAATTATCAGAGCGATCTCCAGATTTATGGAAAAAATTTAAGTATGATGTTCACCGCGATCAGTTACTACTACCATACGTTTAAAAAGAACTTTTTTGTCAAAAATCAACCACTCCGCTTACATTTTGAAAATTGACTTGAACCAATTTTAATTCAAATGTTGTTAAGATTATTTTAGTTCATAATCGATGTTCTCATAATTACGATACTTTTCTTTATTAGTAAATGCCGAAAGAGCTCCCATCAAGCTGTAACTTTCATTCGACCAATATCGGCTAAAAAACACTGGGAACTTTTAATTAATGAAAAAAACTAAAGTATATACGGAGTTTCATCTCGGTCAATTAATCCGTACTAATCCGCTGTAAAGCATCCAAATTTTCACTGAAAAACATTGTTTGACAAAAATCGTAATTTTTTGCCTTAATTTTGGGAAAATTGATCTGGACCGGTACCATTGCAAAATTATGTGAAAATCTGTTGGAAAAAACTAAAAAGCTCATATTAACGCTGTCTCTTCCGGTAGACACATGAAAAACCTCTACAAAATTATTTTATAATGCTTTATTTCATATAATATGTTCTTGTAAATTGTATCCAATACTTGTAAAACAATATTTGTAAAATAGGAAAAACCTCCAAATTCGCTCCGAGTGAACCGATTTCATCCAAAAAGCACTAAGATCTCGATCAGAAAAACCGTCTGGGCTGTAAAAAGGGTGTAGACACGCACACAAAGAGATTTTTAAAAGTACAATTTTTGACTTCGGTGATAGAGCGCATAGTGCATCAGCAAAAATCTGCAGGCATTAAAGTAAAATGATTTTCAAATTATGTAAATCTATACTCCTGAAAACAGTTTAATCAAAATTCAACCTTACCGAAACAACCGCGTGGGTGTTAATTGTTTAATTTTTAAAGATGTTCTAAGATATAAAGCTACACCATCTCAACGACCTGTAATTCGATTATTTCTCAATAACTTGAGTGATTTGTTTGTAATTTTACTGTAAAATTAAGCTACCTACAATGCAAGGAAATCAAATTGAATTGAAATCTAAACTAAAGAATAATTTTTATTTACATCCAAATTGTTACTTGGAAAGTGATTATCATATAAAATGATGATCTTTAAGTTGCTGTGGTGTTGATTACCTCCGTGAATTCCAAAATTTTGAACAAAAAAAAAAGAATTTGTCATCATAATTCATCGACTTCTCACCTAATTGTTCATTAATACCAAACTTAAATCTCTAAATTATTCTGATTGCAATGTTTTGGAATAAATTTTGAACATCTACAGCAGTCCGTTTCCAAGCGAGAAAGGGCCATTGCTAACATCACTATATCAGCAGTTTTCGGCCTAATAATTTACCGTAACTATTTTAATATTAACGCGTAAACTGCTAGCCTCACCCATGCAAAAAGTTTGCAAAGCGCTAGTCTCACCACCTATAATTTAACAATTTTTTCAACAATGCCAATTTTTTAATTCAAATTAAACATAATTATTATTAGCACTTAGCTTTCAACAAACTCAATTATATTTTAAATACAATCCTTCGAGAATGTTATTTTAATTCATGAGGAACAAAAACAATATTTCAATATGATTTTGAGTTAAACATCGTCAAACTATCACCTTTATATACCTATACCAAAAGCAAAACAAAATTAACCATTAAAATATTTTAAAATTAAAATTAAAAGCGAATTATTTTAAGATAAAGGTAAACAGTTACAAACTAACTTTCAACAACAACTAACAACCAACCATAAAGGAAAATATTGTGAAAAGAGCACAAGAAAATTATTAAAAATTCTTATTTTTTAATTTCAAAAGCATTTTCGTTTACCGTTTTCGCAAGGTTTAGAAATTGTGGTAAAGATTTTGGGGTTTTAACTCGTTCCAACTTTTAATTTTTAATTTTTTTTTTTTCTAATCAAAAATGAGAAAAAGAAAAAATTCTAACCTATAAAGAAGCAAAAGTTTTTATAAAAATCTTTCATTTTACGTCTTTGTTGTACACTTTGTATATCCGATACAATGACATTTTCTTTCTACCTAGTTTCTATATAATATTATATATTATGACGTATAGACAGCACAAAAATTTAATTTAAAAAATTTTCTAATTTATCTTAAATAATTAATTTTTATAATTTATAAAAACGAAAAATTATTTTTTCGAAAGAATGAAAGCAAACAATTCAAAAAATCGATTTAGAACAAAGTTGCATAATGGGGCCGATTTTGACGATACCTAATTTATGTTATACTGCGCAACAAATAGATAAATGCCCGATTGGACAGAAGAATACCTACTGTCATAATACAGTTTATATTATATTATGCAATGAAATTAGCTATTCTTTATTGATTTGCTGAATACGTAATGTCAACTTAATCTAATTTCAATCTTTTTAAAGAATGTTTATAATGAATAGTCCATGTATTGTTTCATGATTTTCAATAAAATGGAAACATTTCCGATGCAATTACATGGTTTAATTGAAATACAAACTTGCGGTCTAATTACTTTAAACCAAAATTTCCCATTATAATTACATTATTTTGGTGGCACTATGTCCTATAGAGGGATTTAGGCATATTAGCAAAACGAAGGGGTAATTTTTTTTCTTGAATTCAAGCAAATTTTTTTTTCTTCTTCAGATCTAAATTTTAACTAACCCAATCAATGGTTTTTTGACGGTAAAGATCAAGTTGTATCAGCATTTTGTTTTATAGGTAAAATCATTAAATCTGTGGCAAATCAACATAACCACTTAACCTTCACTCTGTGTATGGGGGTAAAAAATTACCCCAGACCAAAAATGTAAATAAAAAACTAATCAAAATTATTATGAATTAATTATAAGTAGCTTTTGTTAAACATTAAAGAACTCGTAATCTTATACATTGAATTTTTGTATTTTTAATAAATTAGAAGTAAAGTAAAAATATTAATTTTTTTTTATATATAGAAAAATATTTTTAAGTACAAAATATATTATGGTGTTATTTCACCTCATACTGTTCCCCTGTACCATACACAGAGTGAAGGTTTATATCATTTAACTGATTTTGTCAAATTTTATTTCTATCTATTCTGTTATGCATCATTTATAACCAAGCCAATTTTGAAATGTCGAACTTCGATTCCGCCGTGTCAGCATGCAAAACACAGTCTCAAAGCAAAAGATCTATTGCTCGATCAAATTTATAATGCTGGTGAGACGAGCATTTTCTGGAAAACCTTACCCCTAAATACCTTATTACCCTGAAATGAACTCCCTGTAAATATTGCTATTGGAGCTAAAGAACTCGTAACGTTTGAATGCTGCAGTCATACACAAGTAAACTACTTATTATTGGAAAAATGCGCGCACTCCGGCTTTCAAAAATGTGAAAGAATTACCGGTTCTGTATAAAGTTAATAAAAAAGCTTGAAAAACCCAATCCAAGACCTTTTTGTGAATTGGTTTAATAACAATTTTGTTCCTAATGTAAAGGTATAGGTCTATAGAGATATGTCAACTGCAAAATTTTATTGTTACTAGTTAACTGTCCTATACACATCTACTGCACTAGATTCAGAAAAATGTCATATGTAATATATTTTTGGCCAAAATTGCACTTCTTCGATACAATCAATGGTTCAGAAAGACATTAGAAGTTTAAAGTGCCGTTATCTGAAACAAATGATAGGAAAAATGATCAACTTCAATGCGGAAGAACAATTGTCAAATTTTAAAATCATTCAACATAAAAATCGGTGCCATAATCGTGCCCAAGCGGCATAATTAAGGAAGATTTAAAGGCATGCTATTTAGCAGAGGCATAACACGTGGCATAGCATTTTGTGGGATGATGACGATGACACTTCAAACAATTCTATTTGTGAATTGAACAACAGTGATGACACAACAAATCGAATAAATAGAAAATCTGCGAAGCTACATATATACGAGACTTAAAAAGAAATTTCGTGGGTGTACTGATGAAATCAGTAGCCGAGATTAAAAGGTTCGTGGTCGTAAAATGGGGAGACAAGCGCAGGCTTCACGATGTCAAGCTTTGGAGTGTAAATACAACTTTTTTATCTGCATAAAGATTAAGATACAGCTTTGCCATAACAGAGAAATAAACTGTTTCATGTCATTCCACCTAAAATGAGTACCTACGTCTGAATTAACCCTCGTCAGGCGGCATAGGTACAGTTGTACCTTTTCTGTTTTTAAATACTAATAAGTCATCTTGTAGAAGCCGGAGAGAGTTAAAGCTTTGTGAGATCTCTACATTTTAATAATGTGGAAATTCCAAATATTATCTATTAACAAAAATTATGACTACAGTGACGATATTCACATAAAATATATGAAAGTACAATTGTACGACTGCCGCCTTTCAGCGTAGTAAAATTATGCCGCTAGATGAGGATTAAATTATATATTTTTGATATTCAAACACAAAGAACTGGTAAATATTTTTTATTGATTTCGATATTATTTCGAATTTTTTAATTAATTTCTTATTTGTTTAAATAAATGGATTAAACCAAAAAATAATAAGTTTTCATTATTTTTTTCATAACCTGTGAGTAGATATGCATACCATGTAAATGACATCAGAAAAAACCTAGCGGCACCGAAAAGCCGGATTAAAAGTGTTAAAATTGCTATTTTCAAAAATGTACACTTGGGTGCAAAAAGATCGCACATTGCTCAATTTTCCACAAAAGTTCGAAAATAGCAAAAAAATCAAATATTTGTTTAATTTTTTATACGTGGCATCAAACTGATTTTTGGGGGTAAACGTCTGAGGTACACGTTATTGTGAATTTGTCAGCATAAAAATTAGGAGTAAAAATCGAATTAAAACATGGAAATAAACACAAAAAAAACAGTTTTATTAATAGGAAGTATTCCCTCCCCTGGCCCGAGTGATAGCATCCATTCGATGCTGCGTTGATTTCACCAAAGTTTTCACAAAATCGTGTGGTATCACCTCCCATTCCTCTACGATCGCCTGTTGCAGCTCATGGAGAATCGTTGGAGCAACATCTTTGGCTCGAACGCTTCTTTTCCACTCATCTCTAAAATGTTCGATGGGATTGAGGTTTGGGCTTCGAGCTGGCCACTCCATAACAGGCACATCCACCTCTTGAAGACACTTGTATACTACACCAGCCATATGCGGTCTCGTATTATCCTGCATAAACAGAAAACTTACACCATAAAACCCGGCCAAAGGTACGACGTACTCCTTGAGTACTTCCTCAATGTACCGTTGAGAATTCATTCCTCTTGATCGACAGCCAGCATGGGCTCGTGTGATGAATACAACGCCTGTCTTTGCCGCTGGTGATATGCCTCCCCAGAACATGGACGATCCACCGCCATACGAAACACGTTCTTCAATGCAACATTGTGCATATCGCTCTCCTTGTCTTCTGTATACTATTCTGCGTCCATTGGTGTCATATAAACACATCCTAAACTCGCCAGAGAACAGAACTGTTCTCCATTCTTCTTCTGTCCCATTAAAATGCTCTCGAGTGAACTTACGACGGGCTCGTCGGTAGGCTGCCGTCAATTCCGACCCGGTTGCTGGTCTGTGTGCAGTCAGATTCACTACTCGAAGTCGTCTTCTAACTGTCGACCGACTCACTTCGATTTCACGAACTTCTTGGAGCCGCCGTCCTAGTTGAACTGCATTCATACGGCGATTTTGCAACGAAGTTGTTACAAGAAAGCGGTCATAACACTGTGCTGTAGCACGAGGTTGGCCAGATCTTTGTCGCCATCTGAAGCCACCAGTTTTTTGATATCTCTGCGACACCCGACGAACGGTGAATAGACTTTAATTTAGCCGTAGAACCAATTGACTTTGGTGCTGCCCCACATAAATTAGTGCAACGACTTGTGCAGCTACCCTTTGTGTGGTATCCATTTCTTTGCTCCGGTTGAAGACATAATCAATAGAGGATCGTTCAGGCTAAGTCGATATGCGAATGATCACAATTCCGAGCGACATATTGCATGGCATGCTATTGTATGGAACTTGTTGAATCATTTTTAGAATTTAATTCGAAAACCTGTTATATATGCATGTACCACTGGATAGGTATTGAAATAGACTTTGTATCTGCATTAAAAAAAATTAAACAAATATTGCATTTTTTGATATTTTTGAATTTTTTTGAAAAATTGTGCAATGTGCGATTTTTTTTGCACCCAAGTGTAGTTATCCAAATTATTTTGTAAATACAATATTAAAATGTGCTTTAAATAAAAATTCAATTAGGCCGCAAGTAGATGAAATTTTTCCACATGACTCAAGCAATAATTAAATTAAATATATTTCAGTCCCATATGTGAAATCGTTAAATGAAAAATAGTTTTAAGCTTTTGTGTGATTAAATTTAACCTTAAATAAGTTGGAAAAGTACAAATAAATGTTGGCAAAACATTTTTTCTAATCTAAAAGATTATAATAATAAGGTGATGATATCCGAATACATACATGTTTTCATATTGTTGTTTTTGGTTTTCAAATTTTAGAAAAGTAAATATTTGCATTCATTGCAAAAATATTGTACTAAAATTAATTATAATTCATTGCAAAAATATTGTACCGTTAAAATCCAAAATCGGTAATTGTCCGCAATTTTAATTTTTTAAATTTGTTAATACGATTAAAAACTGGTTATCAAGAGATGATGGTTACGAAATATTTTTTGACCTTCTTCGCTAAATCAGCGTAATTTCACTTATTACCCATCAGAAAGCTAAGCGTCATGAAGGCACAATTAGCTCCCGCGAGACCGGTGTGAAGTGTTCAACATTTACCAAAGTGCAGCTACACAAATTAAGAAAAAACAAAAATATATACACGATTTAACAAAAAGTGTAGGATTACATAAAAAAATTATGGCAGGGTTGAATTTGTTATGTATTTCACTAAATCTAACCTAGTCTAATTCGCGGCATATCACTGGGACTTTCTTCGAAATTTTTTTTTGATTAGTTTAAATGGAAATAATAATAGAAAAAATGTAAGATGGGTCTTGTTGATGTTTAAGGGCCATTAACACTTCATTCTAGAGATAACACCATACATTTGAGTATACTGGCAGTGATCTGCCTAAATCTAACCTAGTCTAATTCGCGGCATATCACTGGGACTTTCTTCGATTTTTTTTTATTAGTGTAAATGGAAATAATAATGGAAAAAATGTAAAATGGGTCTCGTGGATGTTTAAGGACCATTAAAACTTAATTCTAGAGATGACACCGCAAATCTGAGTATACTGGTATTTCGGGGACACTATCAAAAATTGTGGATAGTGTCCCCGAAATACCAGTATACTCAGATTTGCGGTGTCATCTCTAGAATTAAGTTTTAATGGTCCTTAAACATCCACGAGACCCATTTTACATTTTTTCCATTATTATTTCCATTTACACTAATCAAAAAAAATCGAAGAAAGTCCCAGTGATATGCCGCGAATTAGACTAGGTTAGATTTAGTGGGATAAATAACAAATTCAACCCTGGCATAATTTTTCTATATAATCCTTCACTTTTTGATAAATAGAGACACTTTTGATAAATGTTGAAAACTACACACCGGTTCCCGCCAGCCCGTGAGAGTTAGTAAATCCGTTAGTACCTACTATTCCAAATTTCAATTTGCACTAGTATGATAGAAAATACTCAGTGGGGTGAAGGGTAAAATATTTCGAGAATATAGGACTCTTATTTCATAGATTTCGAAGCAATAAAACATTTTTCCCCCATTTTAATTCCGATTTCGAGGTTTTACCGTAACATATATACATAAACTAGCTGACCCGGAGGACACTGTTCCGCACAGAGGGGATTTTTGCTAATAAATGCTTCTGTAAATTTGTCCTCTCTTAGCTATTGATTATTGTAATGATTTTTGATACACAACATTGTTATTTTTGTTTTCTGGCGCGTAAATAAATAATGTTCGTGGTTTTCGAGACGGTAACAGGCGGTATACAAATAGCCATTTGAAAAACATAGATTTTGAAGATTGACTGCCTCTGCGATTTACCGACATTACCGTTTGAAGTCGAATGGCATATCATAGGGATGCGTGGAATCAAAACGTCAACGCCTTTGTAATTCCCTTTCAAAATTGTGCCTTTGATGACGTTGTTCATTAATTCCTTCACTGCAAGCCAGGTGCCATTACAAAGACACGGCTAGTTTATGCTGCGTAACATAATGATTACTGATCCGACTTTTAACTGCAGATTATGATGATGTGTTAATCCAGTCCATTCCAGCGAATTAAAAATTCCGTTAAATAGTTGACAACATCATTTTGGTTAGAAACGGAATCAACCGATTTGTATGTCATCAATTCGCCGGCAATCATATTTTGAATCTGAAAATTGATTTCGTTGACATCGATGTGTGTTGCAGTCAATATAATACGTTCGCTCAATCAAACATGATTTTTGTAATGTTGAGGAATGCTTGGAAACACCATCTCGATGAGTTCGGTCTTTGATTTAGCACAGTGTGCAAAAAATGAGCGTATCGTAGGTATATTTTTAATGCGGATTTAAAAGGGGAACGTTTCTTTGAACGGCTTCTCCCAATGTCGTGGAATCGTATTGGGTTTCGCGGCTCAACTCTTGATTAAATTCGTCGTGCATTGGGCGTCGTCATTCCTATGTATTAATCCTTTGTTGGTAAGCCTCAAGCACATGCCATCAATTAAAATTAATGCTTCATTGTGAAGTTTTTCGTTCATTTGCAAATCTGCTTTCGATGTTCTAAGACGCATCTGATGCAATATATCTTAGGCCACATGATCTTTATTTTTTGTTCTATAAATCAATCGGTGTTGATGGGTATGCAATTTAGACATATTACATATACAACCTAAAAGCAGACGTTTAGATACCTTAGAGTCTTACGAAATTCGAAAATCAATATTTCTTAACTAAAATACCCTTAACGAACAGAGAGAAATTCGTTTCTCACCAATTACAGACCCCGCCCTTTTCTATAATTTCCTTAATACGTCGGGTAATTAAATGTACTTCAATATACCTTGAATTTTGTTACTCAGCCGATGACTAATCGCACACTTGCGCGATCAATAGATTAATTTTTATTGTTTTTTATTGCTTATTTTTTTCTCGCTCCTTTTGCATATATTTTTTGCTATTTTCTTCTATATATAAAACTTTTACTTTTACAAATCAGTAGATACTCCTGATGATGACCTAACAAGACGAAGTCGATCGAGTGATTTTTTAAACTTTTTGAAAAAAATATAATTTTGCGAAATAAAAAACAAGTGTTTAATAAAATGTGTTTATTAAGTATAAATATAGTGAGTGTTATTTATTTAATAATAAAAACCCGCTTACACCGCTATAAACTACATAGAGAAAAAATATTGTCCCAACAAATTGAGGCACAAGTTGATGAAAGGCGAGATTCATCAATTTTAGAAAATTCCCTAAAACTAAAACTTTAAGGATTAGGTCGAGATTAATAATTAACAGAAAAAACAAGAAGATCATGATGAGAGCCAATACCAATAGACAATTGATTAAAAAAAATGGAATTATCAGCAGAAACAACAACGTGATCGATGAGCGAATAAGAACCACCACTTGCGGTAGCGTAAGAGTAAGTGGGCACTTCAGTATTATAAACCGAAAGGTTAATGCTACTTAAGATATTTAAATAGCTACGACAAAATAAAGTCTCTTGAGAAATATGAAAATTAAAATCTCTCGAAATGAAAACCTCGTCATACCGACAGGAAAAATAACTAAAAAGACAATCAATGTCTAAAAGAGATTTTCTAAATCGAGCATAAGACCTCTTGTTCGTTTAAGGAGGATTATAAACCACACCTAAAAGAAATTTCCGCCTATTCACGCAGACATTTAAAAAAAGCAACTCAAAGTCAGAAACGAGCCTTTGAAAAATTGAAGGGGGGGAACCGATACAACACTACCATTAATACGCTCGATAACATATATGCATACACCACCATAATTAAACGATGGATTAACCCTATCCCGCCTGAACAAATTATAGCCACTAATGGCTAACGCAGAATTGGAAATATTGAATGACAAAAATGTTCCCGATAAACAAATAACATTAATTGGGACCGTGGGCAAAGAACCGTGGGCAAAGAAATACTTTTGGCGGGCATCGCGAGTCGTGGCGCACTTCAACAACAATACTTATTTGCAAAAAAAAAATGAAATAAATAAATAGTATCCACTTCAAATGTAGGTAAACCAAGGGTACACTACTCTAAATGTCAAAATCTAAAAAGGAACAATTAAAAAGAAGCCAAATAATACAGGTAACACAAAACTATGTAAGAGGAGCAGTACTTATCAAATGAACTCTACTAAAAAGTAAGTTAAATATTTATTTTATTTTGTATTTTTACATTAATATTTTTCAAGTCAAATTTGTGGACTTATTTCAATATAAATAAATAGATAGACTGGGTGGGGTTTTTTCAAGTTTTGGGAATATGTACAACCTCTTTTAATGAGGGAGGGAAATTTTATTAAAGATGAATTGATCAATAAGGCAGCACAAATTAAATACGCACAAGCCAATAAAAGAAATACTTTGTGATAGGTCCGGTCCGTACAAATGGTTGATAAATTAGTTTGTCTAAAAAGACCTGCTACTACTCAACGACAAATGGCTTAAAATCTGTAGAACTTCAAACAGAACCGAGTGCTTAAATAAGAAAAACATTTTCTTAGAAATCAGGTCACACTATCGTCTACATTTCGAACGTACATAAAATAAATCTTTATTTATTTAACTCTTCAAATCTTGGGGTAAAAATTATGAAAAACTTAGCTCGAGTATATCCATGATAATTAAATTTTTCTTCTGTAATGAAACTTATACGAAAATATACAGACAAACATAATTCAATGTGGGATAAGAAAAATTTGTGATTTTCTAGAGAAAAATAGAAACCCGAAAAGGATATTTTTCTCTATTTTCGGGTTCCACAATAATTTATCATTTCTTTAGAAAAACTAAAGTTGTATAAGAAAAGCTTATATACGTAAGCTTTTTTCTAACAATTTTTCTACGTTTTCCTACTTTATAATTGTATACTCTTTCTAATACATACATATACACGTACAATATACAAAACTGTATATTATGTTTTTTTTTCAATTAAGTAATTTAACAAAATGGTTTGTTATTTATGTATATTGTGTGTATGTAGGTTATTATTAGACAATAATTTACTTTTCTATAGTAAAAAATAATAACTTTTATAAAAGAATTTTCAATGAGCTTTAAAATAAATATTAGATTAGTATATGAACCTGAATTTATATGTACTTGTTATTATGTTGATATAGTACATTTGAAGAAGTTTCTTTTATACGAGTATTTATGCAAACATGAATTGTTTTGGAATTTCTAAGTATTATTGCATGCAATTATAAGTGCAAGTAATTTAATTGTTTTCAAAATAAATGCAATAATTATTCCAATTAATTTAATTCTAAAGCATTTTGAATTTTTATGGTGTAGCTTGACAGGTTGTTGGATTTCTGTTTTTTTTATAACAGTAACAAATTACTATTGCGACCACTGTTACTGTACACAGTGAAACCGTTTTTTTGTGTTGCTCCTGTAGAATAATTTGAATTATTGTACGTGTCCGCGTGTACTTTACATTAATGGCAAAAAAATGCAATTGGTTATGCTTTTATTAAAAACCAAATTTCCAACCAATTTACATTTTTATACTTGCCGTTTTCATGTTTCTAACAGGTCAGTTATTCACGTTATACAATTATTTAAATTCTTAGAAGTTATTTAATATTTTTTGTAACTGTTGGCAAAGTTGATTTCATATTTTAATGAGCTCCAATTATATATATTTTTTTTATTTTTTTCTAGAAAAATATATTAAATTTATTCCCAGTATCATTAAAATTATTAAAAAAGTCGCTCGATCATTCACCGTTTGCAAATTGCGAATTTTAATTTTGTTTTTTATACTAAAATTTAATGCGCCGAAGTTAGCCGAAAATTTTAGCCGAAAAGAACCTTCATTATCGACATATTTTGTGTCAGGTCGTAGTATAAAATTCTGTAGATATTAGTCCAAAAATACGTGTTATTGAAGTTACCAGTAAATTTTCGACGAAAAAAATTTGCGAAATATATTTCACATACCGCTCATAAGTGGTTAGGCAACCATTTTTCATGTATTATTGATACAGTGTTATATTTACGAAACAACATTTGAATAAAATAAAATACTTTCAGTTGCATTATATAAACACCAATGATATATGGTTAATTTTACTACCCTCTACCTGCACTTGGTCGGATTGTCGTAAACTGTTTATTACGCGATAAAGTTACAATAATAGTATGTAGGAACTTCCAAATTATCAATCGGGTTTATTCTATGTAACGATGCTTACATTTATTTTTTGAAAGTGACATTTTTCTTAATAAAAGACGTAGTGGAAGACCAAGAGCGACAACATCTCCAAATGATCATAGAATAGTGGTTACTAGCAATATAATAAAACTCAAAACAGCCTCGGAAATAAACGCAGAATTAAATGTTGGTCGCCCAAAACCAGTTAGTGATTCTACGGTTAAACGTTGCCGATACTGGAAGCCGTACTCCATGGCCGCATTGCTATGAATAAACTAATACTTGGACGACATAAGATAAGAACAAGGTTATATGGATGGATGAGTGCAAATTTGAAGTGTTCGGTACCCGAAGACGAATATTCGTGCAAAAAACTGTGCGTGAAAGTGCCGAAAAGAATGTATTGCCGCTACCGTAAAGCATGGAGGTGGTTCAGTGATGATTTGAGGCTGTTTGCTATTACTGGTGAAGGTGATTTTGTTAAAATTGTCGAAATACTAAGATAAGAAGGATATCGACAAATTTTGGAGAACCACACAATACCTTATGAAATTTTACTCTCAACTAGCTACTATTATGTGGAACAAACAACAATAAATTTGGAACTCAATAATGCCAGAAGCTCTGGCAAAACTTATTACTAGAATGCCTCGACTGTGCACTGCGATTGTTCAATCAAGGAGAAACTGCAAAGAAGCCTTTTAGTTTTGAAATTCATTTTGTATTGCCATAAATATATGTGTGTATGTACCTTAAAAATAAATATTTCCAAATTTTTACTGAGTATTTATGATTTATGCTATACGTTTGTCAGTGCCTAAACACTTTTGATCGGTAATTTATTTCGAATTTTTAAAGATAATATGAACTGGACGAAGCTGTAACAATTCGAAAACGTTGGATTCTAGCGTAGATCTAACTTCACCTAGTCCAAATTACCCCAAAATATGAAGCACGTTAAGTTATCCCAGTTTTTCATCACAGAATTTTTTTATTATTATTTACACGAAACTATTCTATTCCATCCCAGTTTTTTCATTTTATACCTCTATAAGACGATATAAATTATACCCACAAAAACAAAATCGAAATAATAATGCGCCGTATTATTAGTTTGAAATGTTAAGGGTAACTTGGGTAAGCACACCAGTACCAGCCGTATGTTGGGATTGGTACAATTTTCCAACTTCGATATGGCCTCATATAAATTTAAATGAAAATTGTCAATAACGTCCAAACGCTTCATAGACGGGAAATAGTGATTGATGTTTTGAGATGGTACGAAATTTGAGAAAATGGCCAAGTTCCAAAATCTCAGGTTAAGATAAATAAAAATTTGTATCTTGTAAGAACTTGTTAGGCCGGAATAAGCACTTTATGTTTTGCGTTAGTAATGACAAGGGTGAGCTCTCTAGTGCCAGCCGTATGTTAGGATTGGTACAATCTTCCAGATTCGATATGGCCCCAAACAAATTTACATGAATATTGTATGTTATAGCTTCCAAACTCTTTCTGGGCCAGAAATAGCGATTAATATTTTGAGATGGTACGTAATTTAGTAATTGCTGACCAAGTAGTCATCACCAGCCGTATGTTTAAATTTGAAGAAAAGGCCAAGTTCCACAACCTTAGAAAAAATAAAAAAATATTTTATGGAGCAGATAACTATGGCTTGAGATATGTAAGTCAATGTACAATGTATAACACATGACACATTAAAAACGCCCAGTCGAAACTTTTTGTCACCACTATTAATCGAACCCGCGATCCCCGAATTACATAGCAAGTGCTCTGCTTACTAAGCTATTGAGGGCGACGACTAAGTTAAGCTAAATAAAAATGTATATCTCTTAAGAACTTCGTTGGCCGGAAATGGTTCTTCATGTTTCGAGTTTCTAATGATAAGGAAAAACTATGGTTAGCTCTCCAGTGCCAGCCGTATGTTAGGATTAGCACAATCTTCAAGCTTCGACATAGCCCCATATAAATTTATATGAAAATCGGTTATAACTTCCGAGACCTTTCTGAGCCGGAAATAGCGATCACTGTTTTGGTGTGGTACGTAACTAAGTCATTGCAGACCAATAGGACCAATAGCTGTACGTCCTCGATTTGGTCACTGATTAAGGAAAAACCTGAAATGCAAACTGTTAAAGAGTTGGTAGTTTTTTCATACCAGAACAGACTGGAAATATTAAAAACAAACAAATAATGGTGAGCGGTGGGACAGTGCCATTCGTAGATAATCATTCAAAGTATCGCTCAAAAGTCGCTGGTGCATTTTTCTAGGTACATGTTTATTTAAATTTGTTTCAGGCTATCGAGCACATTTATTCTCCGTTAGTCTCATCTTCCAAAAAGTTGCTGTTTTACGAATCACTTTACTACATTGCTAGGTTGTTTAAGGCTTCAAATATATCGAGGCATTCTTTTTTACAAGTGGCCAAGTTTTATGCATATAAAAGTATACATCTCCAAAGAAAATACTCGTAAAGGCACCTGCAATTCTCACTCAAAACAAATCTTTATCTTGTGTGCTGAAGCTGGTGGTCTTTCCTATATGTGTTTATTAGCTCTATTGGACTTATTGTAACACCATCAATTTGATAAGCGACGAACTTTACTGTAACGGTTTGTTTCTAGCCATTTTCGACCTAGAAAGTTCTTAAGAGGTACAAATTTGTATTTATCTTAACGTCCTAAGCTTTTTGTAACTTGGACATTTCCTCATATTACGTACCATCTCAAAACATTTACGGTCTAGGAAGGGTTTGGACATTATAGACAATTTTCATTTAAATTTATATGAGGCCATATCGAAGTTGGAAGCTTGTACCAATCCTAACATACATCTTAACATGTTAGAGGATTTCACTAAATTTATAAATAATAACAACAAACTATTACTTTGATACACTTTATTTATAAATTCTAAACTCCAGTATTGAAATCGTCCAACTCCAGCATGAACAAAGCATAACCTAGAATAGAAAATAGTTTCATTATATATAAATGATTTATGATTACTTACCATTAATTAATTTAACAGAAGTATATATTTAACTAATTTATTAATTAATTCAAAAACTAAATTTAATGTTATTTACTTATATTGATAAACAAAACAAAACCAAACTGTTAACATTGACAATTAAAGACAGCTGTTAATTTATAAGTAAAAATGTAATAGATTATACCATTTAGTGTTCGGTAGAGAGAGTGCGTTTGATACTCATATTAATATACTAGTATAAATTTCTGTTATAATTAATTTAAACTTAGCGCACTTTTCACCAAATTTTCTATACAATTTTATAAAATGTTTATAAATTATAATTTAGATTTTTATAAATTAAGTTTGTCAAAAATTGTAAAACAAAAATGTAAAATGTTCTCTTTGCAATAAACTCTTGAACTGAAAGGATCAGTTTCAAGATATACAGTGTGTTACGACTGGTAGTATTATTGATTTTTTACTGGATTTAATACAATCATTCATAAGTCTAATTTGGATTTGGATTCTGGAGATAATTGGATTATTGGATGCCAATTACTTCAAAAAATCGTTCTACATAACATATTAAACTAAAAATATGGCGCATTATTATTTCGAACCTAAAATGTACAGAATTAGTATGACCAAAACCAATGCCTTCTATACTACTGGCCTTTTACTACTCTCATTTTTCGCACATGACGTCAATTTATGTCTATACCGAGACTGCGCAATAATAATTTTAGGATATTTACACTAACAAAGCAACTAGAGAAAGCAACAACAACGTCGACTTAGCGTGTCGTCATCATTTGGTGTAAGCGGCCAGTAGTTTAGAAGGCATTGCCAAAACACAATACATTATTTCCAAGTATTTGCTTTACATGAACTACAAATAGACGAAGAAAAACGGCGATGGGATATTTTGTTGTTTTCTTTATGATTTAAATCGTCTTATAGAGGTATAAAATGAAAAAACTATGATGAAATAGAATAGTTTCGTGTAAATAATAATAAAAAAAAATCGTGAGATGAAAAAGTGGGATAACTTCCCATGCTTCTAAACATGCGTCTAAAAATTAATTGTAAAATAACACTAAAAATTAATATCTTAGCACCAAGAATTATTTAAAGTTACACAACGACGTTTTATAAAAAAATTGTGAATTGTGAATTATTCAAAAAAGCGGAAAATTACTCGTTTATTGTTATTTGTGAGTTAAAAAGTGCAAAACCAAAAAAAAACATGATTTACCTAATATTTGCTTGTAATTTGCGCTAAAGTTGTTTTTTATAAGCTATTTGATGTGTTTTCACCTAAAAATTGGTTTTCACAACTTATTTGTGGTAAATTACACATAATTTATTAGTTTTGTTTTTACAGCAATTAATAGACATTGTGGTTACAAAAATAACTAAGTTGTGCATTGTTTTTACAAATGTGAATCGAAAACGATCCTATTTAATTATGTTTTCTCTTTCTCACAATCAATATTCATATTATTTGTTTTTACTTTTTTGCTGCGAGAAAGAGTTGTGGGTAATGAATAGTTTTTTACGATCGTATCGAATTTTAGAACAATAATCAATCTGTTCGTGTTTGTTGTAGTAGAAGCAAGTTTAAAAATAAAAAGTAGAACGAGTAGCTGTGCACGTGTTAATTTTTTTTTTAATACAAATTAAAATAATTTTGTAATGTGAGGCTTAAAATAATATAATGTTTAAATGAGGTATATGTAATTTTTCACCTTCATCCTTAATTGCGTAACACAAGCATTTATATTTGCATAGATGCAAAAAAATACGCAATTCATTTGTTTATTTCCGTAATGCGATAAAAAATTTTCGATTTATAAAACGTACAATATGCATTGGTTTCGAGTACATTCGCATTTACTTAGAAATAAATTTCTATGAAATAAAAAATTTATACAAGAGATTAATCTAAAGTGTAGGGCTGTAGAATGTGATTACGAATCAAATAATTTAAAAAAAATCATTTCTCATTTAAATCAACATTTATATTCAAAGTCATTGATTGTGTGTCCTTTTCCTCAGTGCCATAGTATTGTCAAGACAAAATCAAACTTGAAAACTCATTTGTTTAGAAAACATAATAAAAGTCTGGAAGAAAATTATAATATTGTGTGTAATGAAATTACAGAAAATGAAATTTCTTTAAAGAACTGTTTTTCTCATTTGCTTGTTGAATTGAAATCAAAGTTTAAGTTAAGTGAAGCTGGTTTGAAATTTTTAGTCGATGAATAATTTTAAGCAATAATGATAATTACAACTCAAATTTAATTTCAAATTTAAAACAATTAAATTCACCGTTCAAATTAACAAATTACATTAAAAATAATTATAAATATGTGGTACCGCAGAAAATTATTTTGGGAAATGATTCTTATCACAAGAGTTATTTTTTTTATTACGTTCCTATTATAGAAACTATAAAGTCCTTAATGACGGACAAAGTTTTTCTTAATTATTTTAATGAAGAAAAATTGTCGACAAATAACTTATATACAGATTATACTGACGGAACACGGTTGTGAAGTTTTTCCTAAACTGCCGAGTTATTCCTAAAAAATAACAACAACAACAACTAAAAATTTCAAAGTATTGGTAAAACTGCGTACTAACGAATAAATTAAAACTACGGATTAAAAAATAATATTTTTTTACAATAATACAATTGAAATTTGTGAGGTGCAATTGAATTATAAGTTAAAAATATATCAGAAAACAACAATACAATTTTTGTAATCAGTTACAATTAACAATTTTTGAATAAGTTAACGATTTTTGAATATTCTATAGGGAATTATCGTATATCGAGATTCCCTGAATTCTCCTGGTTTTCCTAAACACCGGCCATCCTAACGGAAACTGGTTTTCGGTTAGTCACGATCTACTCTAACAGAAAAGAAGTGATTTTTAAAAAAATCTATGGTCCCAGGCACGTAGGATTGACAATTTTTGAATAAGTTTTGAATAAGAAAACCAGTTTCCGTTAGGATGGCCGGTATTTAGGAAAACCAGGAGATTTCGGAAAATCTCCATATACGATAACTCCCTATAGAATATTCAAAAAATCGTTAAACGTATTTAAAAATCATCAATCCTTTGTTCCTGAAAGTGTAGTTTTAACTGATTACAGAAATTTTATTGTTATTTTGTGATAAATTTTTATCTTATAACTCTACTGTACCTACTACACAAATTTCAATTGTATTACAAAAAAATATTATTTCTTAATCCGTAGTTTTAATTTATTCGTTTATTCCCACTTTTACCAATACACTGAAATTTTTAGTTGTTGTTGTTGCTTTTTAGGAATAACTCGGCAGTTTAGGAAAATCTTCACAACTGTCCGGAGACGCGTGAAGTTTTTCCTAAAAGAAATTCCTAAAACATTTTTTAATATTTTAGGAAATACTTCACGTGTATGACGGTACTCGATCCACAATATTTAACTGGTCGCTTTATGTTTTTTAAAGAATTTTGGTTTTGAAATGTTTTTTAAACTAAAAATAAATAGACAATGAGGGAAAATATATTACACGATATGCTTATACTAGAGAACGGTTTTGACATTATTATCCTAATTCTTATACTCCAACTCAATATTATGGAACTTTATATGCAATGTTAGGAGATAATTTAGGGAGTCATCAGATTGGAAGATTTACCGAAAATTTTAGTTCTAGCAAACATTTCTGTAGATATTGTTTTTACAATCGTAAACTGTTAACCAGTTTTAATTTTACCCATTGCGAAACTAGAACAGCAGCAAATTATAGCTTAAATATTGCTGAATAATTATCTTCTATGTAACAGACATTAGTAAAAGGAATTAAATTTAATTCACGCCTTAAAAAACTACAATATTTCCACGTTTGAAACCCTGGACTTCCTCTTTGTTTATGCCTTGATTTATTCGAAAGCATAATCCCTTATGACTTAATGCTAATTGTAAAGTATTTTAATTCCAATTCAAACGTCTCTTATGACTATATTAATATGTCTCTTGAATTTTTAAGAAGAAAATTTCAATTACGGTTTCCAAAATTTGAGAAAAACATGAAGAAGATTCCTGGCAAATGTAATGTAGTTCAGCATATTTTAATTTTGATGCCGTTAATATTGTTAGGTAAAATAACAAATCCCGAATGCGAGAAATGGAAATTTGTACGCACTATGGTAGGAATGACCCGTTTGATATATTCTACCACCATATCTGATAGCAGTTTATGCTTATTATCTCATTATTTAACCGTTTATTTTGAGTATAGAAAAGATTGCTTCCAAAATTAAGACCAAAGCACCATTTTATTTGTCACTATCCAGAGCTTATTAGAAAAGTTGGTCCTTTAAACAATTTATTGACTTTACCTTTTGAAGAAAAGCATCAATTTTTAAAAAATAAGGCAAATTTTTAAAAATATTACGTTTACACTTGCTAAGGCTCATCAAGATGTTCAAGCACAGTTACATGAACGGTTTAACGGTTTAAATCTTTTATCATATATGTGATCAGGTTGAAAAATTTTCAAAAAAAACTATTTAAAGTAGATATCCCTAACAAATTTATATTTATAACAGAAAAAATTTCATATTTAAATACATTTTATAAAAAAGTGACACTTTAATTTTTAATTTTGACGAAAACGGCAATGCAGAAATATTAATAGTAAAATCAATTTTTGTAAATAAATCTTATGATAATGCACTTTGGGAGTTTAATGAAAATGTGGTACTCTGAAAACTTAATTTTATTTAAAAGTTATAATGTTGATAAATCTTATCATTTAGTTACTTTGGAAAATCTTTTAAATATAAAGCCAATTAATATTTTAAAATTCAAGAATAATATTTTTTATTCGCCTTATTGCACCTACAATTTAGCATAATGTTTATTACGATATCAATGTTTATATTTAAAATTACTATAACACAAAAAACGTGATTTAAGCTATTTACCATACACATAATATTATAATAATTATTTATTTATTCTTATTTATTTATTCATTCCATTAAAAATTTTGGTAAAGGAAAAGCACATATGGAAGCAATATAAATGAACAACAAAAAATACTTCCATTAGGCATAAAAACCTCAGATTTTTTCAAAAAACAAATCCACTCCATGCTAGTACCCTCCGTATTGAGCTCAAGCTCATTTGTTACAGAGAACACTGCAAGAAGTGAATACTTATAGACTACATACAAAAATAATACAAATAAATACAAAAATATTAT
Organism: Nephrotoma flavescens; assembly: GCA_932526605.1. Classification (NCBI taxonomy): domain Eukaryota; kingdom Metazoa; phylum Arthropoda; class Insecta; order Diptera; family Tipulidae; genus Nephrotoma; species Nephrotoma flavescens. Next base: position 75,470,143 of record OW052220.1, read on the forward strand.
TATAAAAATAGAACTATATGCATTGTCATTCAAGCGCGCCACGCTAAATAGCACGCTTTAAAAGATTTAGGCGAAGCTGACCTCTTAATATCTAATACATAAATACAGCAAAAATAATTACATAAATACAGCAAAATAAACTACAACGTAAAATGGAAAAATATATGTTCAACATCTAGAACAATGATAGAACAGTACGCAAATTGTTCATTAGTTCTCCATTAATCGAAGCAATCATTGAAAAAGGTAATAAATATGTCAATAAATATGTTCAACTATTTTAGCCTCATTGCTTGAATACAATATGATCTTTTAGCGACATCTTATGGTATCATAGGATCAAAACTGGTCTTAGAAAATAATGGTTCTGACATATGTGAAAATGATGTATTGGAATATATTATTAATAATCATCCACACTCAGTATTTCTACTATTAAATGAAAACGACCAATGGATTTCGGCTGAGACAACACCAAATTTGGAAAATGAAAAAGTGAGTTATTTTGATTCTATATTATTCCTGTTATAAATTGCTTTTAAATGCTTATTAGAGTTATAAAAATTAATTATAAAATATAATTGTCTTTTAATAAATTTAGTGTTGAAAATATCTAAAAGTTCGCAATTCAAGTTCAAAATGAAACTCTATATTTAGACTCAATAAAATGATTGTAAACAGTATATAATAATTTTTATAAGGCAACACTTTAATTGTATTTTATTTAGCCATCCAAGCCAGTTTCATCTATCATCAATGAGGCCAGTAGCAAAGTACCATTATTCATTGAAGACATTGATGAAGAGTTTGATTTAACTTACACAGATGACAACCTTTCAATGAGTAGCACTGCATTATCCTCATCATCTAGCACCAACTCGGAATGCAGAAAACTGTTTACAAATTTTCAAATATCCTGGAATAAAATGACTCATGATGTTTATGAGATGCTAAAAAAATAAAAATAAACTTGGGAAACGTTTAAATATCATGGCAAACATTATTGTTGATGAACTGCGAGCATCTTCATTTTACAACTCTATGGGTGTTTTTCGCGCTACATAAAAAGCGGCAGAAATGTATTTAGACTCAATTATTGAGAAAGACAATGAGGGAAAATATATTACCACTGAGCCATAAGCATTGATTCAAAAAATGCGAAATCGTAATAACACCCTAAATAGAGAGCCTAACCCCAGCTCAAATGGCTTTTTGATTCACATAAAATATAGAATGAAAACTTATGTTCTAAAATCCACTTGTACCAATTGGCAGCCTTCCAAAAATGACGAAAACGCCAATTCTGCTTCTACGATATAATACAAAAAACAAGTTTTACAAGATTTACATATGAAAAGGCACAATTACTAATGATCGCAGGGCGACTGCATATGTTATTAACTTGCTTCATTCATTCATAAATTGTTGATTTTACAACTTACGATGTCCCTCTGGTTAAATGGCGAGAATTCTACATGCGTACGAAAGACAATATCATCAAAACAGTGCATTCTGAAATCAACCGTGTTTATTAAGGTAAACATTTATGATATTGTTTTGAAGATTTATAGAATATAACATTTTGTAAGGGAGTAGAGAAACTCTATTGGGTTTTTTTGCATAATTGGGTTTTGCTCGAACATGCGATTTTTTTTTTGGAGACAAAAAGACAGTCAGTTGTTTGGACGTAATTAATGAAATAGGTATGAAATACCTAATGGCAAACTTGTAAAATAAAAAAAAATACTAAAAATTTTCTTTTGTTTACCAAAATTTTTTTGTGAGAGCAAGTTGTGTTGTTTAAAAAAACTTAAGTCAAAAAAAAGTAGAAGAATAAATAAATACGAACCGAATAAGAAATAAATAAAAATCCTGAAAAAAACTAAATTGGGAATTATTAAACAAACCATAGTGTGTGTTAAATGAAGGTTGTTAAAGGTGGTGAAAACGTGACCATTTTAAGTTCGTTTGAAAGACCGAGTAGAGTGGCGTATAAGTATTATCGTTGGGCCACAAATAATAATCGTTTGTGAATTACAACCATACATAAGTATAATAATAGTTTTAAATACTTATTGGCGTACCGAGGGTATGTTAAATCAACGGAATTGCGACAGTTAAGAGACAGTTAAGCTAAATTTGCGGACTTATTTAATATTGCTGTAATATTTTTTATTGCAATCCTGCATGATACGTTTGGATAGTTACTCTAATTTTGTTGTTGGACATCACCTGAGAAGTTATAGCTGCACGGATAGAAAGCGTTAGAATCGTGCTAGTAACAACCGGTCCGAAAGGAAAAATACCAAAATTGGGAGATTGGCTGAGGATCACATACGAGTGCATGCAGTTTGGAGTTGGGTGCGGTTAGGACACCGTTATTCCGCAGAAACGCGGCTTAGCGTTGCATCGTGGTTTGAGTTTTGAATTATTTTTTTCCTTTTATTTATGATTATATTTAATTTTTTGTTTTGGATTAGCATTAAGTATTTTTTTTCTAATTAAAAAAAAATTATGTTTATACAAGTAATTTAGAAAATGATAGGAAACAAATTTTAAGTTTTCCTACTCTTTGGATTTATATTATTATTACTATTATTATTATTGCCTATATGTTTTATCATTAAATTAATAAGTTTATTAATATTATTCTTTTACATTTATTTAGCAGTTACATTTAATTAACAGTTGTTAATTTCGAATGCTCGTATTTGCCATACAACGTAGCCAAGTCAAGGAAGCGCTTTCTTCGCCAGTTCGGTTATTGTTCAGGTATGAGTGATTTTTGTTTTGTTTTTTGCATGGGTAGATTTTTCACTCAGAATAATAATAATAATAAACTTTAATTAGTTTCTAATTCGTTTTGCTTTTGAATTACTTCTTTTCTCAATGAATAAGCATCAAATATTTTTTTTTTCAAAATTGTAAATTATATTTCCTTTAGTTAAATATTTAATAATAATAAATAATATGATAAAATTTGTGTATACAACTAAATTAATTGTTCATTGTCTTTTTATTAAAATGTGCTGTTAAATTTTCTTTCGATCGGGGAACCATGGAATGACATAAAGTGAGCCAAATGATGCTAGTGACTATGCTAGAGTCAACCCCACGACCAAATTAACCTCCACCATCCCTGAGCTGCCAAACGGTGGCAGACTCTAGTCGTAGAAGCATTGATTTCCGTTTCATCTCGTTTTTCTGAAAACAGTTTAATTTTATTTTTATTCCTCTTCATTTTTTGTTAACGGCAGCCCTCGGACATATGGGCGACCCGTTACAACATCTATGGAACGACAAAAAATTGAAAATTTCACGATGGGTTGTTTCAATACACAAAGATTATTTTTAAATAATACCGAGGAAATTCCAGCGGTAGCAGAAGTTTTACATGAATGGCCTTATTTATTCGACGCCACTATTTTAATACAACATTTTAAACAACTAATGAATATTGATTTAGATATTTTTCGCAGTAACTTCGATGCGGGGCTAAACAAAATTGTAAATTTCTTTCAAAACCTCAGTTATTTTAGAGCAGAAAAAATCGAGTTTACCGCTATAGATGTTATTAAATATTTATCCAGATATTTTAAGGAAGATATAAGCTATCTTCTAAAAGAATTTGCTGTAAGTAGAACTTTTATATGGTTGGATTAGGTGAAATCATATTTATGTATAAACATATTTTATTTTTATTTGTAGTTTGGAACCACATTAGATGAAGTTACGGGCGAAATTCCGACTAATACACATTGGGCAGCTTTAATCAGTAAGAATTAATTATAATAAATTTTAATTTTTTGATTTTAATTGGATGTTTATTGTTAAGGAGCCCTTAGTATGTCAGTGAAAATATTAGTTTTAGACATACGATCATTATTTGAAAATCTTTGGTGTGATATAAAAATGTCGATCCGAATACTTAGAATAATATAAAAAGTATAGTATGTATATAAAAACCATCTTAGTTGAAATTTGATCGTACTCAAACCTATAAACTAAATTTATGTTTTGAGGGCTTCATATGATAGCAAACCGACGAATAAAATTCTTATGGTCCGCTTTTTAATGTAACAATTTTAAGAAATGTTCGATTATTTCGAATGATAACGAGCAGCTAACATGGCTGAAACAAAGCCCAGTTAACCTTCCGTATGCCTAATAGTTTGGATGAAATATGAACTGAAACATTTAATGAATATCTTCTGCAATTTTAGTTAATTGTGCTTTCACTAAAACAGTATCATGTATAGACTGGTGTTTTAGAGAGTCCTTCACGAATGTTACTATATATATTTTTCACGTCGTTAAATATTTATGCGTTGAGGCACAAGGCCTCCTTTTTTTTAACAAAAACACATTTTACCTCACCGCATTGATTGCTCTTCATAACATTCAGTTGGGTAATACTATTACAATCCTTCAATATATTGTCAGCCTCTGCTACGTGAATGGAGTTTTTGGTAAGATTTTACCTTAAACACTACCCGGAAGCAGTTAGAGGAGCCAAGAAAACAAGCAGTACTATAAGTAAAATTAATACTTTAATTAATAAATTAAATTCTTAATATTATTATACAAATGTGTATGCAATATATGTGAAGATTAATTTTTTAAATTTTAGTTTAGTTTTAAAATTATAATTTTTAATTTTAATTTCAAATAAATGAAATGAATTCTATATTATTTAAATGAAATTTTCGCATTCTAATTATAATTTCTAATCCCTTTCGTCTGTTAATTATGATCTCGAAGTGTGATTTTCAACATTATCGACTATTCTTATAATGGAAAAAAATGTAAAATACATGAATTTTACAACAAATTCGCACTGTTGTTGCCAATTTATCAATTTTAATGTGTGTGATTTTCTGTTTTTATAAATCTATTTCATACTTTATTGGTGGTTATTTACTAAATTAAATTTGATTTTACCTAACTATAAAAATAATTGACATCATTGTAAAAAGTATATTTTAACTTTAAAACTTCTATTTCACACTAATAAAATGCGATTTCCCACGTTTAAATTGTACGTATGTAAAAGTTAGTGCCACAAGTGAAATGCATAGCTATTTTACACAACAAATTATAAATAAGGGATCTAGCGGTTTGGTCTAACTTCACCCAGCCAGTTCACATTCCTTTAAACATTCGAACTATATGAAACTAATTTTTTAATTTTTTTTCGGCCAAAGTTTACTGCTACCTTCAATTAGTATAATTTTCGGATCAACAGAGTGTTGTACTACCACCTGATACTAAATATGGTGATAATGCAGGTTTTTTCAGCTGAAACTTTCAATAGCATTAAAAACTAAACATTTTTGCGATGTATAAAATTACGATTTTAATCGTTGCTAAAATAAATTTCAATGTGCTTTTAGTTTTTTTAATCTAATCAACCACCATTTAATCAGTTTATGGTAATGTATAATGAGCAACAATTTTATATTATTTATGTTTTATATCAATATACAGATTATAGGGTAGCAGTATGTAAATTATATCCCATATTATAGTCTAAGTGGAAGAATCAACAAAGAAATAACAAAAGAAGTTGAAATTTTACAGTGTTGAAGCACAATTTCGTCTGTAAAAAGAAGTTATTAAAATCCTAATACAATTAAGAAAAATCCTGTCCTAACACCCATTTTTCTCAGCGTTTCACGGTCCCTGATACCAGAAATTAAAAAAAGAGTTTTTCCGTCAACCTAGATGTCGGCGTTACCTAATGCATATACTACACAATATTGCTTTACAGCTTCTCCAGATAGAGTAGCATGCTGTTTGAAAGGTCTTGCATCAGATAACAAATTCGATTCACTGGCAACATGGACCATGCTACGACATATTTACTAATGTCGAAAACACGAGTCGCTAAAAATTAAGTTATCCATTCCATGTCTAGATCTTATTGCAGCATTGCTATTCGCAAAACTTATGAACCATACTCTACCATGAACATACTCTACCATGAAAGATTCACTGCCTTAAATTGTCAAGGCAATTAGACAGTAAAAAAGCAGACTCATATCTTTGAATCCTGTCTTAGATAACAATGAAATGCTACAAAATGGTCGACTACAAAATTCATATCTTACGCCTGCCAGCCGAAATCAAATAATCTCGGGCAGACACAACATAATAACGGTGCGAATCATTCAATATGCATACCGTAGCACGTTGCACTGTGGAATCTAATTAGCTTCAGCATATTTGAGGAACAAATTGGATTATTGATGGTAAGCGGGTTTAACGTATACATCTAAAACATTTAAAATGCTTCCGCCATAAACAACAACAAGACTAGCTCCGTGGCAACAACCACATAGACAATAAAACATGCAAGGAAAACAAACCAATTTGCATTATTCTCTATGCTGTGCTGCATTCTGGGACTTGCACAAGCCACCATCCAAATAAATCTTTTTAACAAGTCTTTACGGATGCGCTTCGAGGAATAAGGCTGCAAATAGTTGAGACGAAATGGACAAACATTACAACTTGTCTTCCTTCTGGGAGGAAATTGAGATCTGTAAAATAGCCTATACAGAGTTACAGTTGGTTTGTATGGCAATACAAGTTCTATAAGTCTTTTTGACGATAGTCAACAACAAATTCTTCACATCACTATAGGATGTAAGAGCAATGAAAGGTTTATGTAGACAGTAATCGCGACAGGTAATAGCAAAATTTCTAATCAAGCTAGCTGATGTGAAACGTTCAAGGAAGACGAATAGGAGGAAATTTAACACTCTTCAATGAAACGCTCAAACTCAATCTCCATATAGAAGTGAAGCCACCTGTATAGAATAAAAATGGAACCAAACTGAAAAAACCTACTGCTACGGAAGTACTCAGCTAAAAAGAATACACACGGAAACCTTAAACTATTGATGATACATGGTAAAAGGTTGAGGAACACCGTCAATTTAAGCTAAAAATGTACCAACAAAATACGGCAGAGGCAAAACGCAGATACGAAGAAACAGCACGTCAAAAAAAGAAGATGGCAAGGAATGATCGTTGCTACAATATGCAGAAAGGATCCTCAAGGCTGCCGAAGAGAGAGGCAGCAGCAATCCTTAATATGCGAGCACTATTTCACAAGTGTGTTAGGAAAGTCACCGGCAAAATTACAAACATACCACGAACGGATGAAGCACAGTTAAAGAGATGGAAAGAATATTTCAAAGAAGACGGTATCAACAGCACCGAATATCTCTGGTCATCAATAGACACTAATAACGAAACTAGCAACACCCATCCATATCCACCAACGGAGCAGGAAATTAAAAGTGTCATTGAAAAGCTGAAGAACAATAATGCTGCTGAGATTCATCTGCAGCTGCAAGCGCACTAACATCAATAATCCAAGAAGTATGGAGTTGTGACATAATACCACACAAATGGAAAGAAGGCTTGATAATTACAATCTCCAGAGAATGTAAAAATTAGAGAGGTATCTTTCTCCTCAACACACCAATAAAGAAACTCGCAATCATCATTCCTGACAGAATTTCATCTACGATCAATGCAAAATTAAGAAACGAGCAAGCTGGATTCAGGCCAGGAAGAAGTGGCACTGATCACATCAACCCAATCCGTATCATCAATGAACTATGAAATGAATGGAATGCGCCACTGTACCCGCTCTTCGTCGATTTCGAGCGTGCATTTGATATGATAAATAGGAACGCAATATAGCAGACACTATGTGAAATAGGCGTCTCAAAGAAATTGATTGAACTCATACAAAAAATGTATCGGGATGCTGGAAACCGCGTTCAATAAAGGCAAATATAGTGAAAAATACTGTAACTTTCGAGGAGTAATGCAAGGATGCTGATACTACAAGCAATGCTGTTCCTGATCGTTTTCGATAATATAATGCGAAAATTGGATGGCACTTGTCCTAATGGTATACAATGGGGACTAACATAACCTATAATTAATAAAACCACACCGATGTACATCAACAATGTACAGATGAGTTTGTGTACCTTCGTTTCACAATAACGAAAACTGGTGGGACAGGGGAAGACATAAACAAACGTATAAATAAAGCCAGACATACATTCAACATGTTACATAAAGTCTGGATTCAGGTGTCTTGTCACGCAAGACAAAGATACGAATGTTCACCTCGTGTCTGAAATCGATACTACTGTATAGGTGTGAGACATGGAAATACAATAGTGAAATGCGTCTGGCCTAACACCACGTATAAGAAGTTAGCCCAGAATTTGAGCCCAGAAAATAGAAAAAAATATTTAGACAAAACTTATGAGAGATGTTGAGATTTTACATTTACTTTTATGTGAATTTATCCCAGCCCAGGAACTTATAAAATTTACTTGTGTTGTCGTAATTTATCCCAGCCCAGAAAATTTAAAAAAAAAAATATTTTACTATGAAATTAGTCTTACCCCAGAAATTTAAAAATATTACATTATTAATAAGATTTAGAATGGGAAGCAAACACCTTATTTGTTTAAAAATTACAAATGGTCGGTATGTTGCAACTTGCCGCAATATGGCTCTGGGCTGAGTACTCCTAAGCATTTTCGAGAATTAAATCAGTTTTTCTTCCCGTATACCGAAACTAAAAATCTCTCGGATTTAGGCTATATAGATTTAGAATGAGCTTGTACACTTATTTTAAATCTGAATGGCCCAAATCCGCGATATTTTTAGTTTCGGCATACGGGAAGAAACACTGATTTAATTCTCAAAAATGCTTAGAATACCAAGCCCAGAGCAATATTTCAACAAGGTGCAACATACCGATCATCTTGAAATTTTTAACCAAATAAGGTATTTACATATACCCATTCTAAATCTGTATAGCCTAAATTCGAGATATTTTTTGTTTCGGCATACGGGAAGAAAAAAATTGTAGAAAAACGTATATAGTCTCAATCCTAGGTATTATTAAAAATTTTAATATTTTACTCGTAACAAATACATATACATATATATTCGAATTTATTTACGTGTATGCATATATGTTTGTTTTCTATTCCAACTGTACAGCCAATATTATTTGACAATTTTTTTTTTTAATTTTAATGAAAGAATTATTTTGATATATTTCTGGGCTACTTCTCATTAATAATGTAATATTTTTAAATTTCTGGGGTAAGACTAATTTCATAGATAAATATTTTTTTTTTATTTTCTGAGCTGGGATAAATTCCAACAACCCAAGTAAATTTTATAAATTCCTGGGCTGGGATAACTTCACATAAAAGTAAATGAGGTTTTAATTTATTAGTGTTGCTGTTGCCTGATTAAATTTATTTATTTTCTGGGCTAAAATTTTGGGCTAACTTTTTATACGTCCTAACACCATAACTAACATTTAACTGCATAGTGTTGTGTTTGTGTTTTATACCGGAAAAGTCGATTCATTTATTTGTTTTCCGCATTGTTAATAAAATAGTAAGGTCGTTCAATTTTAACAAAATAAACACATTTGCGTACAAGAAATGAAAATGCAATCTTGCAACCTCGGAAAATGTACATTTGTTTTCCGTAGTGCTTATGCATTTTCATTTCCTCAAAATTTTAGTATATAAGACATTTTAGTTTTAAGTTATAGATATAGTTATAAATGATAGTTATAAAGTATTAGTCAGAGCAGTAATCAACAAAAATTATTTTAAGTGTAACTATAATGTGAAGTTAATTTTAATAAATAAAATGTAGTCGCAACAGTGAAGGAGATGATGTTTTTTAAAACACCCTATCCACAACCCGCTCCGCACAACAATAGAAGAACAAATAAACAAGAAACACACGAAAGTGGAAATGGATTAACCATACGCTGATGAAATCACCAAATGATATAACGAGAATGTCATTGGACTGGGAAAAGGAAAGTAGGAAGCCCAGCCAAGTAGGATGACGTAGAAGAGAACATCGGTAGCTGAAACGAAACAACTTGGAAAATCACGGGAAGAGAAAAATTTGTAGCCGCACAACTGAGAAATTGGAGACACGGGAAAAAATACTATGCCATGCTGTTGATAGACATTTTGTTGTGTTCATCAAGACTAACTGCCACAGCAGCAATATTTTCGGCTAAAGTTTACTGTACGTATACATCGAGAAAATCAGGTAAGATGTATAAATTTTGAAAATTTTTACATAGTTTTTAAGAGGGTGAACCATTTTCCGGGAAAATTTTTTCTTAAAAAGAAAATGCGTATTTTTTTATTCAAAATACGAACAAATGTGTAATTTTTATAAAAAAAAATTGATATTAGGATTGTATCTTAACAGTTTTCCGACAGTACAAGTGATTTGTCCGGGGATTTTTTTTTGTATTCAACGAATTAAAATTACATTAAAAAAAATTTATATTTACAAAACCTGATTTTTTTCAATATTTGTGGCACTATTAGAGGAAGCGATAAAAACTATTTAATCTGTGTCTACAAGGTTGACGAAGCAATTATTCTTATAATAAAAATAAATAAAATAAAAAGTTGTTTGTTAATTCAAAATTTCAATTTTAATTTATTCTGGATAATTTGGCTGTACTGAATAAAAATTAAAGATACACAATCCTAAAATTATCAAAAAATTAACATCTTGGCTTATGTTGAAAAAATAAAAAAAATTGAAAATTTTTCAGGAAAATCAAGAAATTTTCCGAAAATAGCATCCTTAAAACTGTTGATCCTTCAACAGTTCACGTAAAGTAAAATTACGCCATATTTGCCTCTCGACGCACTCTATGCATATATGACTTGATGTCTAATAACACTTTGACTTTTGCGGCGAATATACCGTTTGGTTTTTATTTGTATTACATTTTTAATCAAATTAAATTGATTTTAATATCAATAATGAAGACAGGCACTGGTACGCAGAACATATTTGTGGGACAACAAATTTTGCTATCACTGAACGTATTTCGGGCACTTCAATAATAGAATTCAATAATTTGTAATTGTAAGTCTTTCAATTAAAACAATTGGCTTTGACAGATGTATGGTTAAAATATATACACGAAAAACTTAAAAGCAAAACAATCACCCTTTATACCAATAAACTACTTCACGAACTTTGTCCTACTGCCATACAAATTAATTTACCCATGAATGATTGTCACGAATTTTTTTCAAAAATGTCAAAGAGTAACGGCTTATATAATAATATTGGTCAGAACTAAATTTTGCTAGATATATTTTAGTATTATCTAGTTTTAAACATAAATAAATTCATATATACGAGTATTTAGGTGATTGAGGCCCTCAAAGTCAAAAGTATATATAAAATACATTTTACCGCGGTCACTATCTACAATTCGATCATTTATCCACCATTCATTTATGAATATGTCATTAGTTAGTTGGTATCACCATAAAACAGGTTGAAGGGCAATTAAATTTCAGGTATCCAGGTTAAATATTATTATTTGGGTAAAGCACAAGGTAAACAAATAAAAATGAAAACGCGAATTAAATAATATCACGCAATATTGAACTAAATCAATCGAAATTTCGCTATCACTATATCAATTCACCCATTTCGTATATAAATATACGACTATATCTAAAATCAATTAATAATGATGACATCAATGGTACATAAAATAAAAGAATATATAATATAGGTTTGTTTAAATAAAAGTATTCACTTACAATCAATAATCGACCAATAATAAATTAAATATTCCTTTTTTTGGTTTCTGTGGGACTTTTTGATGGATTCGTCGAATGAAAATCACACACAAAAACAACTTTTGTATCCAAAAATACACAGAACGAATATTTCCACCAAATTAAATATTAAATTTCACCACTAATTGATATTTCACAATAACCAAAGAAATATAAAATTAAATAAATCACACCACTTGAAATTAAATATGTATTATTAAAATAAATAAAACACAATAACACACACTCACAAACACTATAATTTATTATTATAAAAATGAGCTTTATATAAGTGTCTTCCGAAATGATTTATATTTCAAAAGCTCATCTTGTACACAAACACTATATAAATACACTAATACGCATACACTATAAATCACTATAATTAACTTTTTATATCCAAATATTTATTCATCACAATCATGTACATCCATAAATAATTTTATTATAATTAATTATTTGATTAAGATAATAAATTAATTTAATTTTAAAACTAAACTAATTAAAATGATATTTCGTTATCGACGTAAATTTTTGTTTTGAATAATTAAAAAAAAAAATTTTGTTGTTTTTCTATATAATCAATAAACTTAAAGTATGAGTACAGTTAATCGATATAATTTTATTGTGTGTGTGTGTAAGTATATCGACGGCAATTAGGTACTTGTTTGATTATAATACAAAACCACTCAACAAACAAAACAAAAAAAAATCACCACACGGTTAATTACGTAAATACATAATTAATTTAAAAAAAATAATTATTTAAGCTTTTATCAATGAAGTTAGGCTTTCCAAACTGTAATAATACTTTCACTTTTACACAACACTAGACATTATTTATACCGAATACGCGCGATCAAAATACACCATTATCACTTTTTTGATACTATATAAAGCTCAAAGCTCACGCAAAACACACAATTTTTAAAACCCGCAAAATTTTATAAATTTGGCGATAAAACAGATTTTGTATTATTCACGACGGCAACTAAATGAAGACTAAAAATACCGTAATCAAAATAAATTGAAAAAAAGTTCTGTTTCGTAATACACAAGACAAAAAAGGGAAATTCTTGTTTTTTGGTATGTTTTTCTCTCTTTATTTTGTTTTCTTTTTGGCATCAGCTTTATAAAGTTGTGCGATGAGTATTTGCTATAAAATTTAATTTATCTCGGCGCTCTCTATATTTTATTGAAGTATAGGGGAAATAGTTGTTTTCGTCATGCAAATAATCGTACTTTGCAATAACAATGTTTTAATACAGTGAAGCACGAGAGTAGCTCGACTGATCCATTTTATTATAACTTTCACGTAAATATAGGACATTGTTTGAATGTTATTTATATTAACTTGGGAAAAAAGCAAAATTAATAATGTATTTGTGTTGAAACTTACTCCAAAATATGTAATCAGCTGATTAGGCAGTCGATTATACAGTTGCTGTTTTGTTTACTTACATATGTCAAAATTGCATGCACCGTAACACAAACAAGAAATTGTACTAGATTATAGCAATTGTATAATTAGGCTTAGTCTGGTAATTATAGAATCAAAAGTTTGTAACCATAATTTCGCTATAGTAAAATCGTTAATATTTTTAAGTGGTAGAAAAACTGTAAAAGACATTACGTATTGGATCCTTGTCGGAAAAGCAACTTGTGCTTAACCTTAAATTTAATAAATAAAACAAAATTTTTTAGAGGGTGGACATTTTGTTGCATCATAACCCGCATGATCAATAAGCGCAAGGCATTGCCGCTTGGGTTTAGTTTATACATCTGGGAAACTCCCGCGAGGTGAATAGTGAAGTATCTCAAGTAAAACAGTGAAATTATCGGCATGGAGGCAGAGGCTAGATTACGATCCCTAAAAAGTACACGTGCGTCGATAAAGGGACAGATGACCAAACTGCAGAATTATGTAACCGGTGCAGTTGATAAAAAGGATATCGACGGATTCCAATCGAAGCTAGCACGTGCTAAGAGTTTTGTTGAAGCAGTTTGAGGATGTAGAAACCCTACCTTTTGATGTAGCTCCTGATCAGGAGAGTGGTATTATCGATGTTTCGGAGCTGTATTACGTGGTAGAGTCCCGGCTCACTCATTTCATAAGGGAGTATAACCTGCAAACCCCAGACGAAACTCTTAACACAGGCAACAACAGTATGAATGTAACGATGACGCATCCAGTTGATTTACGATTACCGAAAATAAACATAGAACCATTTTCAGGTGACTATACGGAATTGCAGTCATTTTATGACTTATATGTGAAAACCATACACGAGAACAATAATTTGTCACCGGCGCAAAAATTCCAATACCTGAAAGGATTTTTGAAGAACGATGCATTTAATCTATTGAAACACATTTCTATTACCGAATCAAACTATTTTGAAGCATTTCGTAAGCTGTGCGCTAGATAGGACCGGAAAAGCACACGATAAAGTCATTTATTCGAAGTTTTATTGATCAACCACAACCATTCATCAGGCCAACGTCACAAACATCAGTAAACTGCTGGACACGTCTGATGAAGTGATAAGGGGATTAAAGGCAATGGGAAAAGATGCTGAATCCAGAGAAGTTTGGTTAATCTATATTTTGGAGGAAAAATTAGATTCAGATTCTCGAGCACTATGGGCGGAAGCATCATGTGAAGAAGACATGCCCAGTTTAGAACGCTTCTTTAAATTTTTGTTGAACCGTTCAGATGCATTGGAACCGTTGAGACCAGTTATAACTAAACGTCCATCATTCCCCAGGGTAGCAAAGGTTCACGTTGCCACTGAAGACTTTACACCAATTCCCAAGGAAACTACGGTACACGTTGCAGCTGAAGTGAGTAGCTGTCCAGTATGTAAAGGCGACCATCCAGTGGCGGATTGTGACAAGTTCAAGAGTTTCACGGTACCCGAGCAGTTGAAGGGAAACCGACAACAACAATTGCCCACGCTAACACATTACTCAACTGTGCACTACCAACGGCGGATGTGATGGTAATTGATGATTACGGATTTGAACACGAATGCCGTATTCTATTGGACTCAGGCTCAATGTTAACTTTGGTGACAGAGAAATTTTGTAGCAGATTGAAAATATCCAGACAGCATGATCGCACCGTTATAGCAAGTATTAGTGGTTTAGGTACCCAAGTGTCGAAAGGAATAGTTACTCTTGTCCTGAGATCTCATCAAAACAAGCGCCAACAAATGAAAGTCGAAGCGTTGATTATGGCGAAACTATGTTCGAAGTTACCGGCTCAGTCATTTAATCTAAACCTGAGCGAGTACGATATATATTTTTAGCTGATCCTAATTTCAATGTTTCCCAAGATGTCGATATAATTTTAGGCGTACAACATACATATGTTCAATGTGATGTTGGAGGGAAGAATCAAGCAACGAAACAACATCATTGCCATGGAAACAATATTTGGATGGGTACTTGGCGGCCAGCTACATTCAGTCAAAATGAACGCGACATCAAGTAATACGGCACACATAGCGACAGAACAAGCCAGAGTTGATGAGATGTTAAAACGGTTTTGGGAAATTGAAGACGTCCCCCACACTATGAAGATGACAATCGAGCATACAGCGTGTGAACAATTATTCGCCGAAAACACTCGCAGAAGTAGAGAAGGAAGATTCGTGGTGCAGTTGCCAGTGAAGCAGAGTACGATCAAACTTGGAAGGTCGTTAAATTTGGCAGTCATTCGGCAAAAATCAATGGAGAGAAAGTTCCTAAAGGATGCGATGTTCAAACAACGTTATGTACAATTCATGCCGGATTATTTAGATTTGGGTCACATGGTGCAAGTCCAAGACACCGAACAGCACGATTTGAACTTTTTACCGCACCATGACATTCTGAGATCATCAAAATTTCGCGTGGTTTTTGACGCATCCGCGAAAACCTCAACTGGTGTGTCCTTAAACGAGCTGCTCATGGTCGGCCCTACTGTTCAACCAACACTATTCGCAATCCTACTAAGATTTCGCTGGAATAAAAAAGCCATTAGTGCCGATGTGGAAAAAATGTACCGGCAGATATTAGTCGGCAAGGAA
The DNA here is from genome assembly GCA_932526605.1 of Nephrotoma flavescens. Taxonomy (NCBI): domain Eukaryota; kingdom Metazoa; phylum Arthropoda; class Insecta; order Diptera; family Tipulidae; genus Nephrotoma; species Nephrotoma flavescens. Next base: position 75,485,897 of record OW052220.1, read on the forward strand.
GACCAGAAACTACAGGCAATAGTTTGGAGATCGAGTGAAGCGGAACCGATGAAATTCTTTAAATTGAAGACATTGACGTATGGCACTGCAGCGGCTCCGTATCTAGCCAGTCGCGAATAAACATAGTAGACAATTCCTTGCAGCGTCAGCTATATTTTTTAAAAGCACGTACGTAGATGATCTAACGACTGGCGCAGCTACAGTTGAAGAAGCAGTCGAATTAAAAGCTAATCTAGTTCAAATCATCGCGTGGGCTGGAATGAAACTTCGAAAATGGATTTCAAATTCGAACGACTTCTTACACACCACACCACCAGAAGACAGAGCGGAGCTCATAAAAGATTTCGAAGCTAGACATGTTCTCTTATCATGTCAATATGGCCGAACCAGTTTTTACGAAGATAAAGTTACTGTCGGAGAGTAGCCAAATTTTTGATCCGTTGGGGTGGCTTTCGCCGGTAATAATCAAAATAAAAATATTATTTCAAACGCTCTGGCTGATGTTGATAGATTGGGATGATGAACTGCCGCATGAAATCAAGAAAAAATGGTTGGCAATTAGAGATCAGCTGCCGCTATTAGAAGAAGTCCGGATACCCAGATGGTTGCACACACCGAGTCAAAATGTCGAACTGCATGGATTCCGTGACGAGAGTGAGAGGGCTTACGCTGCGGTTGTGTATATGCGGCACGTAACTGGTCCAGAAGGGTACCACTGCAGTTTGATGGCAACAAAGTCCAAGGTGGCTCCAGTAAAGAAATTGTCAATAGCAAAACTGGAATTGTGTGCGGCCCATCTTCTAACACAACTCGTGAAATCAGTCGCAGAAATACTGGAGTTGAAAGTATCAACGATTGTTTGCTGGACCGATTCAACCATCGTCCTAGACTGATTATCTGATGTCCCTATTCGATGGGAAACGTTCGTAGGAAACAGAACTTCTCAAATACTTGATATCGTCAAAAGAGATGGCTGGCGTCACGTTCCTACACAGTTTAATCCAGCTGACTGCGCTTCCCGAGGAATCCTACCGTCCGAAATATTGCAGAACGAGATATGGTGGAATTCTCCTAGCTGGTTGCAGTATGGGCCAGAAGCGTGGCCAGAGCAGAGAGGGAATTATGGGACTAAAGAAGGAGAGCGTCCTAAATACTGTAGGGCAACATCCGCAGAAAATCAATACTGGCCGTTTTCCACAGAATTAAGTGAACGATTATCATTCTATCAAAAGGTCATTGGGACTGTCGCAATAGTTCTCAGATTTCTGCACAACGCACGTCACAAATCAGTAAAACGGAAAGGGTCAATAACTGTGGTGGAAAGAGAGAAGGCTGTTCTATTCTGTTGTACGAATGTCCAGGCGGAGTTGTTGCAGGAAGAAATTGTCGCCATTAAACAGTCAAAACCAATAAAAACCTCGTTGAAATTTTTGAATCCATACATCGATGCTGAGGGGCTAATAAGGGTCAAAGGGCGAATTCCTGAAAGGAGCGTTCCTGAAAGTAGGCATAGATTTCACCGGGCCAATACAGGTTTCCACAGACGAAGAAGAGGTCAAAAACCGTTCAAATCCTATGTGGGCCTCATTGTTTGTACCAGTACAACAGCTGTGCATATTGAGCTAACGAGCGACTTAACAACCAACTCATTTCTGGGAGTCTCACGTGGTAGACATCATCCCAGTAAATATACCCGTCGCTGGTCCGGGATTAGTACGTTGCAGAAATCATCCCGGTAAACTACAGTAATACGGGCATAAAGAATAACAGAAAGATAACTTAATGATATTGCACCTTCACATTTATTCTGAAAAAATTTTTTTGTACACAATATTTTGGTAAAAACTGCATTTGATTCAGCTAATAAGTTCCCTTGATAGAGACCATCTAAAATTTTAACTTTTGCATCCGTGGATTTTCCGACTCGCATTTGAGCATGGCCAATCATAGGTTCCGGTAAGAATAAATCCACTTTTTCTTATGTCTGTCCCTGAGACTTGTTGCTAGTCATTGTAAATGCCAATTTAATTGGAAATTGTTTTCGTCGTAAAATAAACGGTAAGTCTGTGTTGATCGGGGCCAGCTCAATTCTATGAGTGAATACAGTTTCCTTTTCTGCACTTCCCGTTAAAATGTCGGCAATTATTAAATTTGGTTTCAGCTGTCGAACAATTAATCGTGTTCCATTACAAAGACCTCGCTTTGTATTAAGATTTCTTAAAAAAATCGTGATACTTCCAACTATTAAGTTCTATTTATGAAGCGGCATCCCAGAAAGCGTTAAATCATTTAAGAATTCTGTCAGGTAGGTCTGAATGTTTTCATTATTTGCTTCATCAATCGAGTCAATGCTATAATATGTGACGGGGCTTTCCGCAAAATGGTCAACACTTCTCCGTTGATCAACTCCACATCCGCATTTTTTTTTACATAAAATTGGTATTTTTGAAAAAACTTTCGGCATCAACTGGCGATAGCGTTTCACGCGTTTTCAAGTTGCTCGGAATTTCAATTTAGTAGTCTTTTTCCAAAAGTCATGAAATTTTAATCAAGCTTTAACAATTGCAAGCTGACTACCATGTACAATTACAGGTAAAGTTTGTCTAAAATCTCCAAGTAGTATTGTTCTACCGCCAAATGGTTTCTGGTTTTATATGATAGTTTTAATAGATGTCATTCGCATAGAGGACGTTAAGGTTTCTACGATTGGCACAGGTAATATGTTCCGTCAAGAAGATTTGCAACTATCCCTATAGAAGCAACGGCAAGCACAATGTTTGATTCTTCCCAAATCGTGTTACTCAGTATTTTGTACGGATACGTTTTACCGGAACCTCCTGGACCATCTATGAAAAATAACCGGTGTGGAAGATTATTATGATTTACAGTTGTCATTATGGTTTGGAGAGATATTTTTTGTTCTTGATTAATGTGCATTGCATAACATCTCCAATTTATTTCTGAATATGTGCATCGTAATATTGTATCGGCTCTCCCAAATTAGTAGGGGGAGTTGGTAGTCCAAAGTCAGTACATTGTTTGCCATGTAATTTTAGAGTTCCCTGAGTATCTCTTAAAGCAAACATTTCAAAAATTGACGGATGTGAAGTTTTTAACAAAACGACAAAATTCACAAAAAACAAATTTGATAAATTAACAAAAAGAAACAGTTGGTAAAAGCAATGTTAACAATGGAAACCTGATAACAGACGAATTTCATGAAACTGAAAACTATTGATAAAGTATAATAAACTTAATTTTTAATGAAATAGAAAAAACTAAAATTACAATTTAAAAATATTTACATAAGTAACACAAAACAATTTATGTGATTTAATAATAAATTTAAGTATGTACTATTAAAGATTCAGTTTTTTGTATCATTTATTGCCGCAGCAACGCAATCGAGTTGCACATACGTATACAAAATGTTGGCACAAGAGGTGCTCTTTGAAGTAAATTTGGTCTCATCAAAAAACTACGAGATTTTTCCATTTGTTATTGCGTTGGAAAATCGAATCGCATAAAACATTTGGCGATTTTTGGGTTTCAGTGTATTAATTATTGGCCAGATCACAGAGACACTACTGAGCAGCGACTATTTATGCTTAACTCAAACGATTTTAATGAATATTTCTGGAAGGAGGTTTTCGAGTATCAGGAACCGATGAACCGATGGCAATGGATCTTAATTTCGGGAAAAATCGTGCACAAGGGATTTTTATGTGAGCCTCGGTCTATTTGTAATTTTTTTGCTCAACTTAAACGATTTTAATGAATATTTCCGGACGGAGGTTTTCAAGTAACAGGAACCGATTGCGATAGGTACTTACTTCGGGAAAAATCGTGTAAGGGGTTTTCTGGTGAGCCCCGGGTTTTTTCCAAATTTTTTTCTCAATTCAAACAATTTTAATGAATATTTCTGGAAGCGGGTATTCGAGAACCCCAAACCGATGGCGATGGATCATGATTTCGAAAAAATGGTGTACGGCGTTTTCTGGTGAGAACATGGTAGTGAAGTTTTTACTAACTTTTACTAAGTGACGTCATTTTATTTAGTAATGTTTTAGTAAAAACTTCATTCGTGTATATAGGCGATGGAAGTATTTACTAAATCTTACTTATTTTTTTGTAGATTGACTGTGTCGTAAATTGAATGATATTGATCAATTATTAAAAACGAAAATATTTTATTTTGGGTAAAGAAATATGTTGGAATGCAAAATAAATTAAAAATTTAAAAAAATTGATTATATCACAATAATAACAAAAATCATTGGAAATTTTTTATGGCAAAAATTACAATACGGAAAAACCTCGATTTAACGGTATAATTACCGGAATCCGTTAAATTCGAATATCTGTTAAATCCGAACGAAATATTTTTAAATTTAATCGACTTTGGATTTTGGACTTGTTCTGGAATATGGCCAACTAAAACAGAACTCGTTTATCTCTTAACCGATTATAAAGGGATTTTGTTTGTTGGATGGAAATAAGATTCATAAACACTTTTCAGAAGAAGTTCTGGAATATGGCCATTTGGGAAGTAACTCACGCATTTCTTAGCTGATTATGTTGGGATTGGGTATGTTGGATGGAAATAGGGTTCTTAAATTATTATTGAATGAATTTCTGGAATAGGGCCACCTGGGACGGAGCTCGATCATGGGATTATTAAATGATTTTTAGAAGAAGTTCTGGAATATGGCCTTCTGGCGCGGAATTAAATTAAATTATGCATTACCCCTGTTGGGGTAGTGCATGCAAAACCACGTTAATACCATTATTTAATAGGCAGAAACTCATTGCTCGAATCATGTGTTTTAAAGAATCGTGTTCACCCTCCTGGCCCATATTCCAAACTCTCGATATCTTGCCACTGCGTCACATGTTTGTCTTCAAGGTATTAAGAATTTTTTACAATATTAGCGGAAACTCATTTATTAACTATTCAGACTATAGTCTTCGTTCTAGTCTCCAATTCAAAAAAAATATCCCAAAATATAATTCACATCTCAGAAGAAGTTTTTTCAATGTAATTTCACCTATTATCTTTAACAAGTTACCTTGCAAGATTCGTAGGTGTTGCACCTTATCATTATTTTCAAAAGAACTAAAACATTGGCTTAGTACAACCAAGAATATTGAGGAGCTCTTCAGTGTCCATATTTAACACTAGTACGAGTAGAATTATACTTTCGTGATGTTTATATTATAATAATTGGATTCATCTGCCATAAATTTTTGTCTAGAGATTATATTATTATTATTATCTATTATATTTATATATTTCATTCGTATTTTATACCGTAAATTATTAATTAATTAAATTATAAGTTTATTTTATACTGTAAATTGTATTGTTATGTTAAATTTTTTTTTACGTACGTATCTTATAATTTCGTTAAAAGGGAATCAGTGTACCTGGCCCGTGTTCTTTTGAACCAAAGGTACACTTTTCTTACCAATGTACATATTCTTATTATTGTATAATTCTTGTAAATAAAAATTGGTAATGAACAAAAAAAAAAAAAAAAAAAAAAAAATTCGTTCAATTCTTAACCGATTATGATGAAATAAGGTATGTTGGATTGAAATGAAATCATTAAATGATTTTTTGAAGTAATTCTGGAATGTGCCAACCTGGGGCAGAACTCGTTCAATTCTTAAGCGATTATGTTGGTATTGGGTATGTTGGATAGAAATGGGATTATGCTGGATGGAAATGGGATTATTAAATGATTTTTGGAAGAAGTTCTGGAATATGGTCATCTTTGGCCATAAACAAAAAAAAATAAGATTCAACTTCGAGGATCATAATAGTCCGTTAACATTCAGTATACACACAATATTTTATTGCCCGCTCACAAACGAATGTGTTTTGATGAGAGGGATGGCCAACTGAACAAATAGACTAGCTTCAGTATTTTGTCATACTTCTGGCCTGATATAGGGGGTTGGGTCTTACTGATGCTAAACTTGTTTAGAGTTGAACCATTTAATCGCTTACTAAACTACTATAAACTATTTGCCGGCTCACAAACGATTGTGTTTTGATGAGAGGGGTGTCCAACTGAACTAATAGGCAAGATTTAGTATTTTGTCATACTTCTGGCCTGATATAGGGGGTGGGTTTGATTGATGCCGTCCATTGTTAACATTGCTCTTACCAACTGTTTGTTTTTGTTAATTTTGTTGTTTTGTTAAAAACTTCACATCTGTAAAAACTGTGCATTAATCAGGTTGATCTCTATGGTGGTAAACGTAATCATCACATAGCTCCTTACTAAACTTTTTAAACAAATCTAAAGCATTTGATGGGAATGCAAAAACCACAACTACATGCATATAGATCTCGCAACTGACGTGGCATGCTTGTTGAAATAGCGTCTGACAATGTATTTTCCTATGTTGTGTCATCATTAAATAAACCACGTTTGGAGCCGCTTCTTTAAATGTTCCACTTGTGTAGCCATTGAATGTCCTCAAGTCTTCAAATTAATTCCAAGGAACGTGAAGAAGAAGTAAGCGTAGACAAAATCGTTTAATATCTGTCATATTAACCGAAAACATTCTACCAATGGTCATATTTCCACATCTTTGTCGGGGTTTCGGATGTTGGGCTAAAAATACCGTCGAGCATTTTATTCGGTTTGATTTAATTCAAAAAATCCTGTAGCAGCTCGATTAACACTTTCTTCGATGGTTTTTTCGGAAAAAAAGACAGTTTGATCATATGGAAAATCGATTGGCAGTCTCACAATGACGTGTGGATGTTCAAACTAAACAGGCGCCAAGCTGCCTCAGGCGCACTTACATACCTCGAGTCCATGTACGTTCTAATCTCATCATGATCTAAAGTACCTTGTTTAACGAAGGTTATAATTGGCGCAATTGTGTCGTTTGTAGACATACTTTAATAAATACTTCACATTTTGAATTGATGAACCAAATTCGACATTAATATGACAGTTAAATTTGAGGATTAAACGTGGATTGTACGGAATAATCCATTGATTATCAACTGTCTTGCCATTTCTAATTGAACTGCAACAAGCACTTCGGTTGTATTTTGGATATCCGTTACAGTTATCTGTCGATTCGATTTTGAAAACTTTTAGGGAAATTTTTGCTGCATATTCCATTGAACATGCTAGGTAAATTGAGGTTTTGCTCTCCACAGGGACCATGTATCATGTGTTTTGTAATAATAAGAACAGCTTTGGATAAACGTCAATATATGAAATTTCCGCAGAATTAGTTTATCAATGGTTTCTGAGTCTTTTGGTTTATCTTCGATCCCGACAATCAAGAGAATGTGGGCATAAGGTATTCCTCAGTTTTGAAACTAATTGACATGAACCTTCGCAACTGAAACTCCGAAAACATGCTTTCTTGAAATGACATCAAGCAATTCTTGGAGCTTTAATTTGAAGACCCTAGCCACTAAATCGAGACGAGATTCGGAAGACCGACCTTCCAACAAATTGTTACTTATTTCACTGCATTTCGGTTTAAATGTCATTGTAATGAAATAGTCCGGATTGCCATATTTCTCGGTGAACGAAAATGGAAGGATTATAGCTGTTCCAGGGACTCAACCTTGATTATTAGCTTCACTTTGCAAGTAATCCAGAAGGCCACTGTATTTTTCCGCTCTGAATTTTTTTTTGATTTTGCCGAACATAATTGAGACAATTTTCTTCTGTTTTCATATGCGCATCAACAAATTATTGTTGTGTTAGTTTTCTGCCGCATAAAAAAAGATTTAACTCATCCCGAATAGAAAGTCGATAACCATAATACTGCATTTGAGTAACTCGAGTTCGTGGATTTACAGATTGTCAGTTTCTTATATTTGAAAGTGTTGACGCTTGAAAAAAAGGCAAACATACACCCCAACTTTGATCACCAAGTAGGAAAAGCAATGGTTATATCATTGGTTCTAAATCCCGATCAGGTACACTAAGCCTCTCAGTTTTACGTGGGTTTGCATCATTAAAATTAGCGCGGCAATGAATTAACAGATCTCGTTCAAGTAGAGGCTCTCCATTATCATTTTGAAAAATAAAAGCATTTTCATTAGATCATGGAGAATTATATCGTCGTTGATCAAACCTTCGATCTTGCATTATCGCCATTGAAATCGAAGGCGGATCTGTACCATTTTCTTGAGCATCGTTAATGGGCTCTAGTTCTACCTCATAAAACATTTTTAATGCTTATGCGAATGGATTTATGGTGGCCAAACTCAACGCGTGCATTACTTTTGGGTTAAACTTAGCATTTTCACTAATTCCCATGCGCTGCTCTCATGCTTCGTTTGCTTCAAAAATGTATAATTGAGCAAATTTGCGTCGATTTCCATTTTCAGGTTGTAATGTCCATACTCTATATGGTAAATTTGTCCATTAATTCGTAGGTAATACGGACCATATCCTGGAGGTGGCACTATGTTCGCACCCATAGATGCAAGTGCCAACGAACTGTTTATTGTACAAACATTCTCGAAAAAGTTTTTTGAATGTTCATGTTTCTTAGTCATGAATCCTGAATTATTGTTGAAATTAAAATAGGGTCTAACACAACCTTTCTTTTTTGACAGCAGTATGTAAAAAGTTTGTCCTGTGGTAATTTATGCGGAAAATGTGTTGCGTTACAGAAACGGCAATATACATTTAATTATCCATAGGAAAACTCAGCTGTGGACGATTCCTAAAAATTCTCAGATCCACGTATCGCGTTATTTAATTGCTTTTCACCGTTAGTTTGATTTTGCCGCCGTAGTCTTTGTTTTTCCATTTTTCGTTTCTTTGCGTTCTTCTTGTGATAGCCTTGGTTTTCCTGTCATTGTGAACAGATCCATTTTAAACCCATACAATAAAAATATAAATACCTAATATTAACATAACTCCAAAATGATAAATTATATCAATTCTTACGTCAAAATGTTTTTCTTTCACAAAAAAAATAGAATCTTGAATCTAAGAGAAGAAGCTGATAATCGCTATGATTTTAATTTGATCCCCTTCTAATATGTTTAACCCTTATGACTTAAACAATTGAAAATAACAGTTTAAATAAAAGAAGCGTGAACAAAAAAATATTTAATTTTTAAAAATATAGAATTTTTTGGGAACATTAAAATTTTCGTTACCTACGTTAAAGACGAATCAAAATTTATTGATTTCAATGTTGAAATGTGTTTTTTTGCACAAAACAAATTATTTTAATTGAGTTGGTATTTACTTCGTAAGATGCAGAAATCAATTTCGATATTATCGTTATGCCAAAAAAATCTTAACTTTTATGTGAACAACACAGAATAACAAAATAATAATAAAATGCAATACATACAAGCATACCTACATTTTTTGAACGAATAGGATACTACCAGAGAGAATAGAGTTTTATAAAGAATAATGAAACAAAAGAATAAATTGTATCTAAAAATCCATGGGTTGCAATTCAAATGGGTTGAACTAACACCAGTTTATTTATTTTTTCTTTACGCGTTATGCACTTACACATCTTTGCGATTATTTTTTATGTTTCTCCGTTCTTTTTCATTGTTTATATACAAGATTTTTCAATAAGAGTTTTCATTTTGATATTAAAAAAAAGAGTATTTTTTTAAGAGAAATCAATAAATGTTTAATTAATTGTCAAGAGGAAGGTATGCCATTACCATTTGTAAACAATATCAGCCAAATAGCCGCCATGACTACACTTGCGGCACCATATCCTTTTCATGAAATTTCCCATGACTAATTTGCACACTTGCACTTGTATGTCCTTGATAACTTCACGAATTCCATCTTTAAGGCCTTGAATCGATTGTGGAGCATTGGCATAGACCTTAAGTTTCACGTGGCCCCAAAGAAAAAATTTTAAAGGTTGTAAATCACAATATCTCGTTGGCCAATTGTGATCATCTCTTCGAGAAATAACACGTTCAGGAAACTTTTCTTGCACAATTGCGATTGTTTCGTTGCCTTCTTTCCTCGTGTCTTTAATCCATTAAATCAATTGGTTTCGTGCAACATACCACGAATCTCTTCATTTACATGTTAATAAGTACGTTATCCGACCAAATGGCACAGTGGTTATAGCTTTGGCATTTGGATCGGGAAGTACTGGGTTCGAATCCCGATAGGGGCAGGATGCAAAAGTTAAATATCATAACAGATTACGATCTGGGATGTAACGTAACACATCTATGACCCCCTGTCGGAGTGCAAAACTCATGGGCCGACCCATCTTCCATGTCACTATAGGCTGGTATGGAGCTTACAATGTGCAGATGGTCTTAAAATCGGCCCTGTAGCTGTACGTCTTCGATTTGGCAGGTGGTGCGTAAAGTAAGAAGGAAAAAAATAAACCGCGAACGTAACCATATTTCAAAATGTCTTCCAAAAATCATTTTAAAATCCCATTTCCATCCATAATACCCAATCCTATTATAATCGGTTAAGAATTGATCAAATTTCGTATTAAGTGGCCATATTCTAGAAATTCTTCCAAAAATCATTTAGAGCCCTATTTTCATCCAGCATACCCAATTGCATCATAATCAATTTGGATTTGATCAAATTCCATTCCAGATTGACATAGCCCAGAATTTCTTCAAAAAATCGTTTAATAACCGCATTTCCATCCAGAATATCCAACCCCATCGTAATTGGTTACTAATTTGTCGCGTTCCGTCCCAGTTGACCTAATTAGAAATTCTTCCAAAAATCATTTAGAAATTCGATTTCCGCCCAGCATACCCAATTGCATCATAATCAGTTAAGAATTAATCGAATTCCGTCCCAGGTAGCCATATTTTAGAAATTATTCTAAAAATTATTTAAGAATATCATTTTCATTCAACATAACCAATCACATAATAATAGGTTAAAATTGGATCGAGTTCAGTCCCAAGTTGCCATATTCTGGAAATACTTCCAAAAATCATTTAATAATCCTATTTCCATTCAGAATATCCAATACTATCATAATCGGATAAAAATTTATTAAAATCCGTGGCAGGTGGCCATATTCCATAAATTCTTCCAAAAATCATTAAATAATCCTATTTCCAACCAGTATGGCCAATCTCATCATAACCGGCTAAGAATTGGCCGAGTTCAGTTCCAGGTGCCTTAATTTCAGAGCTCGTTTCCCGGGGAAATGTCCCGGGGGGAATCCTTCAAGGTTAAATCCTCCGGGGGAAATCAGTGGGGGAAATCTCCAGGGGAATCCCCCATGGGTAAATTCCCAAGGGGAAATCCCAAATGGGGAAATCCCCCAGTGGAAAATCCCTTATCAGGAAATTTCCCGGGGGAAATCCCCGGAAGAAATCCCTCAGGGAAATCCCCTGTGGCAAGCTCTCATGAGAAAATCCTCCGTAAGAAATCTCCAGGTGGAAAATTCTCGGGAGAAATCCCCCAGGGGAAATCCTCATGAGGAAATCCCCGTCTAAGACCCCTGCGGGAATATCTCCAGAGGGCAAACCCCTCAGGGGGAAATTCCCGCGAAGAATTCAGCAACTGGGAATTCCCCCTGGAAAAATCCAGGGGGAAAATGTTGGGGATTTCTCCCTGGGGTTTTTCCTCTTGGGATTTCCATCTGGGATTTTCCCCTGGGGGGTTTTTTTTGTTGTTAGGACTACGAACATGGAACAAAAGCAAATGAAGAAAGAAGCCTTCGCCTTGACGTAGATGAATGGTGTACACACGGCCAAGCGCATCAGTCGAATACACATTGACGAATCCTGCAACAGGTTGACCTTTTTTTGTTGCGAATGTTTTCAACAGAAGCTTGAAATACGGAACGATCCAGTGATTATCGGTCACGACATCTTTTCTTTTTACTATCAAAGTTATTGTTCTACAACGATCTTCGAGTGAACGACGCCAAAAAAAGAGGATAGCCGTCGTTTCCACTATAATTGTGTATGCCAGCGACGGACGCAGATATTGTTTTGTGCATTACATATCGGCCATACTCGGTGAATCTGGATTGTGATCTCCCTACGAACCGTGAATAATGTTTGTTGCGACTACCACGAACAACTCCGGGTCTGCTTCTGGATGTGGTATTTTGGCGCTGATGATTGAATCGATTTGATCTGGTTTGATTTTCTCAATGAACCACAGGAGAAAGTGCGCATGTAATCCAGGCTTCTGCCAACCGGTGTAAAGTATTTAACGTTATTTAAAAGTGTAGCTACACATTTTATCGAAAAGTGTAGACTCAAAATGTATAGCTACACAAATTAAAAGTGTAGCTAGGAAAGAAAAAGTAAGAAACTCAAAACACGTGGTTTAATTAAAATTATTTATTAAAAATAAAAAATAAATATTAAGAATCACACAGTACGTAATACAAAAATATGTTTATATACATATTTTATAAAACAAACATTGTTTAAAGTACATATTTTAATTCAAAAAACCATCGCAACTATGATTTCCAAGTGTGAAATTTAGTGTTTTTAACTTGGAATGGTGTCTGTAATTTAAAAAAAAAAATCAAAACAATTTGGATGTTGTGATTGGCGATATGGCCCTACACGTGGAAGCATCTTTGACCAAATTCACATAATTCTCAAAAAATTCAAAAAACCATCGCAACAATGATTGCAAAGTGTCGAATTTAATGTTTTTAACTTGGGATGGTGTCTGGAATTTGCAAAAAAATCGAGAACGGCTCCAACGATTTAGATGATTTTTTTTTGGTTTTTCTTCTCATTTCTGGGGTGCTTTAGGAAAAATAAAAATCGGAAAACCCAAAAGGAAAAACCGTAAAATTTAAAAAGGTCTAACAATATTAGGGAAATCTAAGGAGAAAACGGAAGATTGAAAAAAATCGGAAACTCGAAATCTGCGTTTTGTATGGAAATTTTGTAAGGAAATTTTTAAATTTTTTTTTCAAATTTTTAAAAACACTAAATTCCACACTTGGCAATCATTGTTGCAAAGATTTTTTGAATTTTTAAGGATTTAAGTGAATTTGGCCAAATTTGCTTCCACGTGTACTTGTAGGGCTATATCGCCAATCACAACATCCAAATTGTTTTGAAATTTTTTTTACAAACTTCAGACACCATCCCAAGTTAAAAACACTAAATTCCACACTTTGCAATCATTGTTGCGATGGTTTTTTGAATTAAAATACTTTAAACAATTTTTTTTTATAAAATATGTATATAAACTTATTTTTGTATTACGTACTGTGATTCTCAATATTTATTTTTTATTTTTAATAAATAATTTTAATTAAACCACGTGTTTTGAGTTTCTTACTTATTTCTTTCCTAGCTACACTTTTAATTTCTGTACCTAAACATTTTGAGTCTACACTTTTCGTTAAAAAGTGTAGCTACACTCTTTATTAACGTTAAATATTTCACACCGGTTTTCTGCCACTCTACTGAGTACATCCAACAACGTGGCTGTCCGAAAACCATCTTTTGTCTAAAAACAGGCAGTGGATTACAGTATTAATTGCAGGCCATTTTTGATTGCATGTGAACGTGATGAACAAATCTGGCCGTCCGTAATTCCATACATACGTAACAGCATCCTGCGCATATTCATGCATATGTCATTGAGTTAAATCGATTCGGCCTTTCTCAGTTGACGCGCAAGAAAAAAATAATAATTTTCTTCGGGTTTTTTCGGAAGCTTCCAAATTTTTCGGAACCCAAGAGTCCCAATCCATTGCATACTTATCGATGAAGTGTCTTAAATATTCCATCAGAGTGCGATGGGATCGCTCCAATGCTCCATTACTTTGAGGATGGAAGGCAGTGGTATTAATCTTTTTAATTTTTAGGATCTTACAGCAATTCTGGAAAACAGAGCCCATAAAATTCGCGCCTTGATCGGTCAAAACTGATGATGGACATCCATAAATGCATACAAAATGTTTAATAAAGGCTTGTGCAATGGTCTCCGCTTCTTGATTATTAAATTCTTGAAGATAGATATCAAATTTTCAATGAGCTCGAAGTTCAATTATTAGATTTTCCTAAGTATGTTTCAATACTTGATGAGGTTGAGGAAATATATTTGAAAGCTCGTGAATTATTATTGCGTGCGAGTGCTAAGCTGGGACAAACTGAACCAAGTAGAACCTCCGATCTAAACGCTACTCTTGAGCAATTTATTTATCAGCAGAAAAGCTTTTACGAAGAAATGAATACGTCGCATCACGTGCGGCTACCTAAAATTGATATTGCAAAATTTTCGGGCGATTATAAATATTGGGCGTCGTTCCACGATCTTTTCAAAACAACGGTACACGACAATCCTAAAATTAGTAAAGTGCAAAAACTACAAATATTGAATAGCGTACTAGAAGGGGAAGCTTCTGCTTTGATACGGCATATTTCCATAACGGAAAATAATTACGTTGAGGCATGGGACAAATTATGCAACCGCTATAACAAGTTAACACCCATAATTGCTTCATTAATCCATACGTTTATTGATCAAAGATCTTGTGTTCACTCTAACGGGAAGGAGTTACGGAAAGTTTGCGACACAGCTGACGAAATAGTTCGCGGTTTAAGGGCGTTAGGACCAAGGGCTGAGTCACGCGATCCTTGGCTCATACATATTTTACTAGGCAAAATAGATAACGAGTCGAAACAGTTGTGGGCGAACGAATCAGTTGGAACAGATTTTCCTACAGTTAATGAATTAATTACGTTTTTAAATAAAAGGTGCGATGCACTAGAAATTTGCGATGTCACAACCATGAAATCTACACGCAAAGCAAGTGCAAAAACATTTCTAGTTGATAATAGTTCTTATAACCATTTCGAGTGTATAGTATGTAAGCAACAACACCCTCTGTTTAGATGTCCAGAATTCAAAAATCTAAATTTCGAATCGAGAATGAATCTAGTAGCAGACAATAATTTATGCAGTAATTGCTTAAGGAAGGGACATACTAGTGTAAAGTGTTTTAACAGAGCATCTTGTCTCATTTGCAATAAGCGACATCACACACTACTTCACCAAGCTGAAAATGATATTCTCCAAAGTTCTCCTCAAACAACTTCAACCCATTATGCTTTACTCAACCAACATGCGCATGATCATTCATCACACTCATCCACCAAGCCACCACCCACTATTCAACAAAAACAAATCGACAATAGCCAAGTATATCACACACACTTATCAACAACAACCACGGTACTACCAACAGCTGTAATCCATATTATGTCACGTACCGGAAAACTCCAGCCATTCAGAGCGCTTTTAGATTCAGGATCGCAAACATCCTTTGTCACAGAATCTTGTGCTCAAAGCCTAAACCTACCACGACATCCGTCATCGTTATCTATTTACGGTTTAGCATCCACATCCGCTGGATACCTCAAAGAAAATATCAATATGACCATTAGCTCACGTTTCGATCCAGCTTATAAATTATCAATCAAGGCTCATATTATAAACAAAATCGCTAATTTATTGCCAACGAATCCAATCAAATATCCATCAGACTTAATTAAGAATTTGAATCTGGCCGATTCTCAATTTTTCCGACCAAATAAAATCGATGTTCTTCTAGGGGCTGACGTATTTTTTGAAATTTTGAATCCAGAAAAACTAATAATCAAGAATGTTCCACCACTTCAATCTTCAAAGTTTGGTTGGTTAGTTGCAGGTAATCTTGAGAACCAAACGCAACCTATTTTCATCATGCACGCGACCACCAAATCCGGGAATCAACAGCAAATCGATGATGTATCCAATCAAGCCACAAAATTCACAATAGACAACACGTTTGTGTTATCAAAGCAGCCAACGGACGATAACAGTTCACATGCATCGAAAGATTCTACCGATCTCAACATTAAAGTTAAGAACGACTTGCTGACACAGACAACTGCGGTAACTCATAATCAACCGTCAGTTCCAGAAACGAGCGGCAAATTATCAACGAAACGAAGATCATATACTACTTACCATGGAAACCCGAATTGCACACTGAACCTCATCAATGTTCACTCAAAATTTCCAAGCAGATATGGATTATTCAGATTACTGTCTCCAGAAAAATTGTCCTTCTCAATCAACAGTTTATTTTCATCGTTCCAAATATGCAATATAATGGATTACCACATACAAATTAAAAATCACGAGCAACAACGAAAATTAATAATTCACGAGCTTTCAAATACATATATTTCCTCAACCTCATCAAGTATTGAAACATACTTAGGAAAATCTAATAATTGAACTTCGAGCTCATTGAAAATTTGATATCTATCTTCAAGAATTTCTCGGCGGGATGTTACGGCCTCGAGCGTAGTGGATTCATTTATTGTTTCAGCAAACCGTAAAATGTTTTTTATTGAACCAAGCGCTCGATCACGCAACAATGTTAATTTTTCAGCCATCTTGAGTTATTTAGCACTTCACTTTATATTCACGAGGTTTTAATAAAATTGAAAACGCACTATATATATATTCGTATAGAAATTTCCACGCGGATTTTATTTATGTACGGCACGGCACATTTGAGATTGTTTCTTTTGTTATGCCTTTGATGTCACATTTTAGTTCAGGGTAATACGTAATAAACGCTTGTACACATGATGCCTTTATAACGCTGATATCAGCCCCTGTATCAACCAGAAATGTAAGTAATTTCGGAATTCCGATATCTAAGCATAATTTCAGATATATTTGTCTAATTCTTGATTACAACTTGTTAAGCAAATATTTTCGACTTCATTGTAATGATTTAAATTATGAATTATTGGGTACTCATTTATTTCTTTGACGTCACTCGAAAGGGAGTACCCCTTTGACCTTCGAGTTCCGTTAAGTTTTCCGACACGGAGTTAGATTTGGTTGTTGGGGTAAGAAATTCATTACGGTCAATGGACTCTGGATTGTTTCTTAAATCTGCGTTTTGTTTTTTGAAACACTGATTTATATTATGCCCCTTTCTCTTGCAGTACGAGCAACTTAAAGAAAATGTTCTAATTGACGGACGATTAAATGAAGGTTGCATTGTTTGCAATCTATTTTTTACATATTTGGCATTGCCTTAATTGTGTGCTGGACGGTTCCTTCTGGGGTTCTTGAGTCGTCGATTTCAATTTGAGATACATTTCTTCCTCAATGGCCTTGGTTACTGCATCACGCAGTTGTCCAAAGTTACCGGCATTTACTATAAGACCAATTGTTCCTTTCAATCCATTTTGGAATGCGCGCAGTGCGGTTTTACCATTAAGTTCTCGTACTTCCTCTGAGAGTGTACCGTTTACTTCACTACATGATTCGTTTAGTTCTGCCAACAGTGACTCTATCTTGGTTGCAAATGTTCGTATATCATCAGTTTTACCTTGACTGGAACTTATCAAATCCATCTGTATGCTTTCAATAGATCTAGTTTTCCTAAAATGTTTATTAAGCTCTTTCTTTAAATTTTCCCATTTAGAAAAAGTAGAATAACGACAAATGCTGTATGCTTCACCATTTAATTTACGAGGAATGAATGTCATAAAGATTTCTTTTTCTTTATCTGGTAGGGAGTTTATAAGCATTTCACAACAATGTATGAATTTATGAAGTGGAGTAGTATGATCACCACCAAATTCGGGGATCAATTTGCATGCTAAAGTATAATTGAAAGACATTATAGGATTTATGGTTTCTTCGTGGCAATCTTGAAAATCAGAATTTTCATTTAAACATGGGTTAGACGATGTTTTACTGTTACTACTATTTGAGATTTCTGAAGATTCGCTAGTTGATTTAACACGGCTTCTTAGGAAATATGGTGATTCCGTCTTATGAGAATTGAACATGAACAAATAAATTTAAATAGTTAGATACCCGTAGTCAATAAATTTTAGAATAGTACAGAACTTATTTGAATTAAAAATCAAGAAAATTGTGCCGAAACAGATAATTATCGCTAATTTCATGAGAACTTATACTAAATGTATGAACTATTAAGTAATTAACTATAAATATCAACTGAAATTCTAATAAATAATTCTCACCATATTGATGTGTTGATTGTTGTCCAGTTATTCCCTTTATTATGTACCGCAACAACGGTTGTACAATAATAGATGATAATTTGTCAATTGTGTAATACAGCTGCCCGTTATGTGATTTGTATGTCCTTGACCATCATCAATTTTATTTACACATGTTTGGTTTTATGTTATATGCAGCACAAAATTTGTACTTATTGTTTCAAGTTGCGAGTCGCATACGCATTTATGCAACGGAATTAAAATATAATTACTGTAGGAGTATATTTTATGTGTCGAACTCGTGGTTATTGCAAGAAATTTCTTTTATATTTAAATGTTATTACTTCTGAGTTTTAAATTTTTTTTTAAATGGCTTTATTTTATTTAAAATTTTATTATTACTGTAAATTTTTATTTTTTATTTATATTAATTTGAAAATTTTATGATGACGCGTTTAATAATTATAATGGATTTGTTCAATTATTTCTTTTCTTACAATTTTTGTTTTATTGTCACTGACGGACATGTATTTTAGCTTAAGATTTCCCATTCGAATCAATGTGGTTTTGCATAATCAAATCCTACCGGCTGCGCCATTTTGTTGTGTTCGTCGATTTGATGGTTACACATTTCGAATGTTGGAAATAAAACACACAATTCACGAGTTTTTTTTATAATATTAATTTTATGTAATTATATTATTATTGATTATAAACCAAGTTAAAAGTTTACTATATTAGTAATTATGATTTTTTTTATTTTTATTTAATTTAATAACAACGTACAATTATTATGTTTCTGTGTTGTGTCTCTTAATGATGCTCGTACTCGACTGCTCCACTATATTTTTTCTGTTTTTTCTCAGTTTGATTTTATTTTATTTTATTATCTTGATCGCAGCGACTATTAGTAGCCAGCATCATTATTAGACATATACAAAACATGGTACGTTTAATAATTAGTACGTTTACACAACAATACTCCCCAATTAATCAATTAAATCGATGTTTTACTGTATTTAATTTTTCTTAAATAAATAATGACTCTTTATTATACACGACAGTTTTTATCATAGATCCAAGTCAAATCTTGTACCAAAATTTAAACAACCGTAGACGTTTTATTCATTTCTATTGCAAGCAAAATTTGTTCTTTGAAATTTATTTAGCTAAAAATCTTTAATTGAACCATTTATGAAAATCGTGTCGTCACACTGCTATGCCTTTTACGATTACTTTTTAAATTACTGCAGTTTCTCTGCAGAGTGCGCCTATTGTTATAAATAAACACATTAAATTAACATTACATCTAGATTATTTCATGTGCGATAACTATTTTCAAAAACAATCAGAAAAAATTAATTTTTTATTCATTTCGTATCACCTAATTGCGAACCAATAATTTATGTAGCGCGAGAGAAGGCAATAAATTAATGGTATAGTAGTTGGTAGAAACGTTTAAACAAAACATAACGAAACCCCACAATTTCAAATTATCAAATTGCATGTTTTAAGGAACATGAAAAAGTTCTCACGCTTTTCTTACATACACAAATTTTTAGTTTCTTTCACGTTTACCGTACACAGCTCTAAAATCGATATCATTCCCAAAAATTGTACAAAAAAAAAGAATAAAATTCTAAAAGGTATTCATGAAGCGGAACACATAAGCAGAATAAAAATAAATTCTCGTAAACTGTCCGGGTCATATCAGCAAAAAGACTCGCCACCATAAAACACGATACGTGCGGTTTTAAATTTCTAATGGAACACGTAATACATTAGATATTCAATTAGAATTATTTATAAGTACTGGACCACCGCGGTGCATTGTAAAGTCTCTTATTTTATTTCTTATTGTACAATATCTTTTGTCATTTAGCGTTTTATGTACATAAAAACTACCTCACAGTGGGTAGATAAAAAACTAAACATAAAAATGATCTTTGTAATACTGATACTGATACAAAGCTCAAACGAAAATATTCAATTAAAAAGAATAAAACAAGCAAACAATTCTAGAAGCTCATACATACATGAAAACCATTATTTTATTCCTCTCTAAAAACATTTTATTGTGTTCAACGAAACATGACAACAGCTTTTCTATTCTAAGTTTGTTTTTTTGTTGTTATCATTTGCAATTTATTTTCTCAGTGCTTTTTATAGTACTCAGTACATCAGAATACAATAAAACATTTATTTTAAAGTTTTGTAATATTTTTTTAAAATATTTATAAAGCAACACACACACACACACAAAATCCAAATGACATCAATTTTAATGGAGTAGAAAATATTTATATTTCTTGTGCTAGAGCTTTTACTTTACTCTATCCATCCTGTACAAAAAAAAGAAATAATATTTTATTTCAAAGAACATAAAGTATAAAAAAAAGCTTGACAATGTTTACATTTCTATACATATACGTACGGATAAAAAAAAATGTAAAGCTTTTATGTCAAGGATAAATTTCTTTTGTTTACATAAAAATCTAAACTTTAAATACAAAAAAAGTTGGTATAAAACAAATAAAAGAAAATTGTAAGCTTTTGTTAAAGAATGCTAAATGATGAATTTAGAAAGTAAATTTATGATACAAGTCGTTTTTTTTATTTCGATTCTCTTTCATTATTTTATGGAATCTCTTATATACGTACATGTATACAGTGTAAGCTCCACACAACAGTATTGAACGACAAGCTTTTTTTCTATATGTATATATGATAGCTGGTTCGATAGTTCTTTTGATTGCTTCCTTTACGTACGTGGTTAGAATTTATAAAAAGCTTTTACATATTTCTGGTTGTATATAATGTTCGTATATACTTAAAAGTTGATCACGAAGAACGCTATTTAGAGATTAAGTCGAAACAGCAATGAAATATTTGTATACATAATATGAGATAATAAGTTCAGTATAGGATTTGTAATGTTTTCAAAATCAGCAAATCGATTTGTCAATCGATATTTAGAAAGCTGTATAGAGCTTCAAATTTCTGTATTTCAGTAGTAGCTGTAATGAATTTCAATAATGTTTATACGTAATGTATTAAGTCATGTGCTGCAAAAGAAGTTCTCTTATACAATTAAATTTTTGAGGCGAATAATTAAAAATTCTCTTGGCATTTTGACAACAACAACAATGTTTGGCAAAAACAAAATTTTAATTATTAGGTTAGTTTATGGCCCTAATACTGCACCACCACCACCTGTAGCACAGTTCAATGAAAAAGGTACTGGAATTTTTTACAAATTAATCACAACATATCGGCATAGATTAACCCCCAATAAACTTCTCTAAAGGGGTGCAATTCTTCAAAAACCATATTTCTCGTTATAACAAGCTTATCGTATTTCTGTAATATTAATAGTATCGTGCTGCGGGCGGTACTGAAATTTTTTATAAATTATAACAACATATTGGCATAGTGCAACCCCCAAAAACTTCCCCTAAAAGGTGCATTTTTTAAAAACCTTATTTTTCGTCACACCACACCTTTTCAATTTCTGTGAGTTTTTGTTGTATAGTGCTGGGGTGGTACTGGAATTTTTTTACAAATTAATTATAATAAATAGCAAACCCCTTGAAAACTAACCCAAATGAGAGCAACCGTTTAAAATCATTGTATCGTATAAGAAGTTTTTACTAAATAAATTAGAATATATTGAATTAGTTCAGTTGCTAAAAACTGCCTTTAGAAAGTGCAACTCTTTAAAACAATATTTCAGAGCATACTCCTCAAAGAGGTAACTCCGAATTAATTACAACATCCCACTCCCACAAAAATCAATCATTCTACATCTTATTACCTTCCTATGCAAGAAACAGGTACCCACGAATTTATTGCAAAAGTCCACACCCACAAAAATTTTTCATAATGCATCGAACTTATCCTTCTTGTGCAACTTCCATCTGCCACGCCCCACACCCACAAAAAATGAACTTCTTTCCTATGCCAAAAATATGTACCCTTGAATTATTACAGCAACCCCTCTCACAAAAATCGATCATTCTGCATCGAATTACCTTCTAATGCAAGAAATAGGTAATAGGAGGAAATATCCCAATTTCCCCTAGGGGGAATTCCCCCGCGACATTTTCTTCAGGGGAATTCCTCTAGGGCATTTCCCCAAGAGAGATTTCCCCAAGAGAGATTTCCCCAGAGGATCTCCCCCAGGGAAATTTCCATCTTCACAAATTTTGTTTACTAAAACACCAAGGGTCACAAGATTTTTCTATGGAACGGTGTTTGTCTGTTAGTTTTGATCATGAGCAACTCAAAAGTGTGCTTAGTATTTGGCTACGATTTTTCTACCTCTAGGAAAAATGCTCGGAAAAACCATACGATACGCAAATTGACCTCTTTACAAATTTTGTTTACTAAAACAACCGGGGCCTCTAGATTTTTCTATGGAACGGTGTTTATCTGTTAGTTTTGATCATAAATCACTCAAAAATGCGCTTAGTATTTGGCTACGGTTTTTCTAAATCTAGGAAAAATGCTCGGAAAACCCATACGATACGCAAATTTACCTCTTTACAAATTTTGTTTACTAAACCACCCGGGGCCCCTAGATTTTTCTATGGAGCGGCGTTTATCTGTTAGTTTTGATCATAAACAACTCAAAAGTGCACGCATACCTACAAATATTTTAAAGATTTAAGAAAAACCTCCGACAATTGTGCAAACACGTGAAGTTTTTCCTAAATATTCCTATTTCGATTTTTAGGATAGTTTAGGAAAAAGTTCTCGCGAATAATGACATAACATAAACGACGATTTCAAAATGCAAAATTTCGCAAATTTTTTGCAAAAATCCCTAGGTTGGTTAGCCTTACCGATTTTGAACGGATAAAATTTATTGTCACGGATTCTGTATGCCTCGGTTATTTTGGATGAGTGATGTAATTTTAAGCAGATCACCGTTTAAAATATTGCAATATGTCGCCTCGTTCGTCTGTGATCCAACTTCAATGACATAACATAAACGCGGATTTCAAAATGCAAAATTTCGCTTAACCGTACTTCCCATATGCGACCAACCGATAATTAGCCTTACCGATTTTGAACGGATAAAATTTATTGTCACGGATTCTGTATGTCACGGTTATTTTGGATGACTGATGTAATTTTAAGCAGATCGCCGTTTAAAATGTTGCAATATGTCGCCTCGTTCGCCTGTGATCCAACTTCAATGACATAACATAAACGCGGATTTCAAAATGCAAAATTTCGCTTAACCATGCTTCCCATATGCGACCAACCGGTAATTTCTTCCATAATATGCTCTTTACATTACCTACAATCATTTTGAGCCGGAATTACAACAATAAATTTTTTTCAATTTTTTGCAAAAATCCCTGATGGTTATACAGATTTTGAACGGATAAAATTTATTGTCACGGATTCTGTATGTCACGGTTGTTTTGGATGACTGATGTAATTTTAAGCAGATCGCCGTTTAAAATGTTGCAATATGTTGCCTCGTTCGCCTGTGATCCAACTTCAATGACATAACATAAACGCGGATTTCAAAATGCAAAATTTCGCTTAACCATGCTTCCCATATGCGACCAACCGGTAATTTCTTCCATAATATGCTCTTTACATTACCTACAATCATTTTGAGCCGGAATTACAACAATAAATTTTTTTCAATTTTTTGCAAAAATCCCTGATGGTTATACAGATTTTGAACGGATAAAATTTATTGTCACGGATTCTGTATGTCACGGTTGTTTTGGATGACTGATGTAATTTTAAGCAG
Source organism: Nephrotoma flavescens (assembly GCA_932526605.1). Taxonomy (NCBI): domain Eukaryota; kingdom Metazoa; phylum Arthropoda; class Insecta; order Diptera; family Tipulidae; genus Nephrotoma; species Nephrotoma flavescens. The sequence goes on from OW052220.1 coordinate 75,509,674, forward strand.
ATCGCCGTTTAAAATGTTGCAATATGTTGCCTCGTTCGCCTGTGATCCAACTTCAATGACATAACATAAACGAGGATTTCAAAATGCAAAATTTCGCTTAACCGTGCTTCCCATATGCGACCAACCGGTAATTTCTTCCATAATATGCTCTTTACATTACCTACAATCATTTTGAGCCGGAATTACAACAATAAATTTTTTTCAATTTTTTGCAAAAATCCCTGATGGTTAGCCTTACCGATTTTGAACGGATAAAATTTATTGTCACGGATTCTGTATGCCACGGTTATTTTGGATGAATGATGTAATTTTAAGCAGATCACCGTTTAAAATGTTGCAATATGTCGCTTCGTTCGCCTGTGATCCAACTTCAATGACATACCATAAACGCGGATTTCAAAATGCAAAATTTCGCTTAACCGTGCTTCCCATATGCGACCAACTGGTAATTTCTTCCATAATATGCTCTTTACATTACCTACAATCATTTTGAGCCGGAATTACAACAATAATTTTTTTTAAATTTTTTGCAAAAATCCCTGATGGTTAGCCTTACCGATTTTGAACGGATAAAATTTATTGTCACGGATTCTGTATGCCACGGTTATTTTGGATGAGTGATGTAATTTTAAGAAGATCACCGTTTAAAATGTTGCAATATGTTGCCTCGTTCGCCTGTGATCCAACTTCAATGACATAACATAAACGAGGATTTCAAAATGCAAAATTTCGCTTAACCGTGCTTCCCATATGCGACCAACCGGTAATTTCTTCCATAATATGCTCTTTACATTACCTACAATCATTTTGAGCCGGAATTACAACAATAAATTTTTTTCAATTTTTTGCAAAAATCCCTGATGGTTAGCCTTACCGATTTTGAACGGATAAAATTTATTGTCACGGATTCTGTATGCCACGGTTATTTTGGATGAATGATGTAATTTTAAGCAGATCACCGTTTAAAATGTTGCAATATGTCGCTTCGTTCGCCTGTGATCCAACTTCAATGACATACCATAAACGCGGATTTCAAAATGCAAAATTTCGCTTAACCGTGCTTCCCATATGCGACCAACTGGTAATTTCTTCCATAATATGCTCTTTACATTACCTACAATCATTTTGAGCCGGAATTACAACAATAATTTTTTTTAAATTTTTTGCAAAAATCCCTGATGGTTAGCCTTACCGATTTTGAACGGATAAAATTTATTGTCACGGATTCTGTATGCCACGGTTATTTTGGATGAGTGATGTAATTTTAAGAAGATCACCGTTTAAAATGTTGCAATATGTCGCTTCGTTCGCCTGTGATCCAACTTCAATGACATACCATAAACGCGGATTTCAAAATGCAAAATTTCGCTTAACCGTGCTTCCCATATGCGACCAACCGGTAATTTCTTCCATAATATGCTCTTTACATTACCTACAATCATTTTGAGCCGGAATTACAACAATAAATTTTTTTCAATTTTTTGCAAAAATCCCTGATGGTAAAAATCCCTGAGCCTTACCGATTTTGAACGGATAAAATTTATTGTCACGGATTCTGTATGCCACGGTTATTTTGGATGACTGATGTAATTTTAAGCAGATCACCGTTTAAAATGTTGCAATATGTCGCCTCGTTCGCCTGTGATCCAACTTCAATGACATAACATAAACGAGGATTTCAAAATGCAAAATTTCGCTTAACCGTGCTTCCCATATGCGACCAACCGGTAATTTCTTCCATAATATGCTCTTCACATTACCTACAATCATTTTGAGCCGGAATTACAACAATAAATTTTTTTCAATTTTTTGCAAAAATCCCTGATGGTTAGCCTTACCGATTTTGAACGGATACAATTTATTGTCACGGATTCTGTATGCCACGGTTATTTTGGATGACTGATGTAATTTTAAGCAGATCACCGTTTAAAATGTTGCAATATGTCGCTTCGTTCGCCTGTGATTCAACTTCAATGACATACCATAAACGCGGATTTCAAAATGCAAAATTTCGCTTAACCGTGCTTCCCATATGCGACCAACCGGTAATTTCTTCCATAATATGCTCTTTACATTACCTACAATCATTTTGAGCCGGAATTACAACAATAAATTTTTTTAAATTTTTTGCAAAAATCCCTGATGGCCTTACCGATTTTGAACGGATAAAATTTATTGTCACGGATTCTGTATGCCACGGTTATTTTGGATGACTCATGTAAAAAAAAAATCAAAATTTCACTTACACGTGCTTCCCATATGCGACCAACCGGTAATTTCTTCCATAATTTGCACTTTACATTACCTACAATCATTTTGAGCCGGAATTACAACAATAAATTTTTTTCAATTTTTTGCAAAAATCCCTGAAGGTTAGCCTTACCGATTTTGAACGGATAAAATTTATTGTCACGGATTCTGTATGCCACGGTTATTTTGGATGACTGATGTAATTTTAAGCAGATCACCGTTTAAAATGTTGCAATATGTCGCCTCGTTCGCCTGTGATCCAACTTCAATGACATAACATAAACGCGGATTTCAAAATGCAAAATTTCGCTTAATCGTGCTTACCATATGCGACCAACCGGTAATTTCTTCCATAATATGCTCTTTACATTACCTACAATCATTTTGAGCCGGAATTACAACAATAAATTTTTTTCAATTTTTTGCAAAAATCCCTGATGGCCTTACCGATTTTGAACGGATAAAATTTATTGTCACGGATTCTGCATGTAACGGTTATTTTGGATTACTGATGTAATTTTAAGCAGATCACCATTTAAAATGTTGCAATATGTCGCCTCGTTCGCCTGTGATCCAACTTCATTGACATAACATAAACGCGGATTTCAAAATGCAAAATTTCGCTTAACCGTGCTTCCCATATGCGACCAACCGGTAATTTCTTCCATAATATGCTCTTTACATTACCTACAATCATTTTGAGCTGGAATTACAACAATAATTTTTTTTCAATTTTTTGCAAAAATCCCTGATGGTTAGCCATACCGATTTTGAACGGATAAAATTTATTGTCACGGATTCTGTATGCCACGGTTATTTTGGATGACTGATGTAATTTTAAGCAGATCACCGTTTAAAATGTTGCAATATATCGCCTCGTTCGCCTGTGATCCAACTTCAATGACATAACATAAACGCGGATTTCAAAATGCAAAATTTCGCTTAACCGTGCTTCCCATATGCGACCAACCGGTAATTTCTTCCATAATATGCTCTTTACATTACCTACAATCATTTTGAGCCGGAATTACAACAATAATTTTTTTTCAATTTTTTGCAAAAATCCCTGATGGTTAGCCTTACCGATTTTGAACGGGTAAAATTTATTGTCACGGATTCTGTATGCCACGGTTATTTTGGATGACTGATGTAATTTTAAGAAGATCACCGTTTAAAATGTTGCAATATATCGCCTCGTTCGCCTGTGATCCAACTTCAATGACATAACATAAACGCGGATTTCAAAATGCAAAATTTCGCTTAACCGTGCTTCCCATATGCGACCAACCGGTAATTTCTTCCATAATATGCTCTTTACATTACCTACAGTCATTTTGAGCTGGAATTACAACAATAAATTTTTTTCAATTTTTTGCAAAAATCCCTGATGGTTAGCCATACCGATTTTGAACGGATAAAATTTATTGTCACGGATTCTGTATGCCACGGTTATTTTGGATGAGTGATGTAATTTTAAGCAGATCACCGTTTAAAATGTTGCAATATATCGCCTCGTTCGCCTGTGATCCAACTTCAATGACATAACATAAACGCGGATTTCAAAATGCAAAATTTTGCTTAACCGTGCTTCCCATATGCGACCAACCGGTAATTTCTTCCATAATATGCTCTTTACATTACCTACAATCATTTTGAGCCGGAATTACAACAATACATTTTTTTCAATTTTTTGCAAAAATCCCTGATGGGTTAGTTAGCCTTACCGATTTTGAACGGATAAAATTTATTGTTACGGATTCTGTATGCCACGGTTATTTTGGATGACTGATGTAATTTTAAGCAGATCACCGTTTAAAATGTTGCAATATGTCGCCTCGTTCGCCTGTGATCCAACTTCAATGACATAACATAAACGCGGATTTCAAAATGCAAAATTTCGCTTAACCGTGCTTCCCATATGCGACCAACCGGTAATTTCTTCCATAATATGCTCTTTACATTACCTACAATCATTTTGAGCCGGAATTACAACAATAATTTTTTTTCAATTTTTTGCAAAAATCCCTGATGGCCTTACCGATTTTGAACGGATAAAATTTATTGTCACGGATTCTGTATGCCACGGTTATTTTGGATGACTGATGTAATTTTAAGCAGATCACCGTTTAAAATGTTGCAATATGTCGCCTCGTTCGCCTGTGATCCAACTTCAATGACATAACATAAACGTGGATTTCAAAATGCGAAATTTCACTTAACCGTGCTTCCCATATGCAACCAACCGGTAATTTCTTCCATAATATGCTCTTTACATTACCTACAATCATTTTGAGCTGGAATTACAACAATAATTTTTTTTCAATTTTTTGCAAAAATCCCTGATGGTTAGCCTTACCGATTTTGAACGGATAAAATTTATTGTCACGGATTCTGTATGCCACGGTTATTTTGGATGACTGATGTAATTTTAAGAAGATCACCGTTTAAAATGTTGCAATATGTCGCCTCGTTTGGATGTGATCCAACTTCAATGACATAACATAAACGCGGATTTCAAAATGCAAAATTTCGCTTAACCGTGCTTCCCATATGCAACCATCCGGTAATTTCTTCCACAATATGCTCTTTACATTACCTACAATCATTTTGAGCCCGAATTTCAACAATAAATTTTTTTCAATTTTTTTTTTCAATTCCTAGCCTTACCGATTTTGAACGGATAAAATTTATTGTCACGGATTCTGCATGTAACGGTTATTTTGGATTACTGATGTAATTTTAAGCAGATCACCATTTAAAATGTTGCAATATGTCGCCTCGTTCGCCTGTGATCCAACTTCAATGACATAACATAAACGCGGATTTCAAAATGCAAAATTTCGCTTAACAGTGCTTCCCATATGCGACCAACCGGTAATTTCTTCCATAATATGCTCTTTAGATTACCTACAATTATTTTGAGCTGGAATTACAACAATAATTTTTTTTCAATTTTTTGCAAAAATCCCTGATGGTTAGCGATACCGATTTTGAACGGATAAAATTTATTGTCACGGATTCTGTATGCCACGGTTATTTTGGATGACTGATGTAATTTTAAGCAGATCACCGTTTAAAATGTTGCAATATATCGCCTCGTTCGCCTGTGATCCAACTTCAATGACATAACATAAACGCGGATTTCAAAATGCAAAATTTCGCTTAACCGTGCTTCCCATATGCGACCAACCGGTAATTTCTTCCATAATATGCTCTTTACATTACCTACAATCATTTTGAGCCGGGATTACAACAATAAAATTTTTTTAATTTTTTGCAAAAATCCCTGATGGCCTTACCGATTTTGAACGGATAAAATTTATTGTCACGGATTCTGTATGCCACGGTTATTTTGGATTACTGATGTAATTTTAAGCAGATCACCGTTTAAAATGTTGCAATATGTCGCCTCGTTCGCCTGTGATCCAACTTCAATGACATAACATAAACGTGGATTTCAAAATGCGAAATTTCACTTAACCGTGCTTCCCATATGCAACCAACCGATAATTTCTTCCATAATATGCTCTTCACATTACCTACAATCATTTTGAGCTGGAATTACAACAATAAATTTTTTTCAATTTTTTGCAAAAATCCCTGATGGTTAGCCTTACCGATTTTGAACGGATAAAATTTATTGTCACGGATTCTGTATGTCACGGTTATTTTGGATGATTGATGTAATTTTAAGCAGATCACCGTTTAAAATGTTGCAATATGTCGCCTCGTTCGCCTGTGATCCAACTTCAATGACATAACATAAACGCGGATTTCAAAATGCAAAATTTCGCTTAACCGTGCTTCCCATATGCGACCAACCGGTAATTTCTTCCATAATATGCTCTTTACATTACCTACAATCATTTTGAGCCCGAATTACAACAATAATATTTTTCAATTTTTTGCAAAAATCCCTGATGGTTAGCCTTACCGATTTTGAACGGATAAAATTTATTGTCACGGATTCTGCAAGTAACGGTTATTTTGGATTACTGATGTAATTTTAAGCAGATCACCATTTAAAATGTTGCAATATGTCGCCTCGTTTGGATGTGATCCAACTTCAATGACATAACATAAACGCGGATTTCAAAATGCAAAATTTCGCTTAACCGTGCTTCCCATATGCGACCAACCGGTAATTTCTTCCATAATATGCTCTTTACATTACCTACAATCATTTTGAGCTGGAATTACAACAATAATTCTTTTTCAATTTTTTGCAAAAATCCCTGATGGTTAGCCATACCGATTTTGAACGGATAAAATTTATTGTCACGGATTCTGTATGCCACGGTTATTTTGGATGACTGATGTAATTTTAAGCAGATCACCGTTTAAAATGTTGCAATATATCGCCTCGTTCGCCTGTGATCCAACTTCAATGACATAACATAAACGCGGATTTCAAAATGCAAAATTTCGCTTAACCGTGCTTCCCATATGCGAACAACCGGTAATTTCTTCCATAATATGCTCTTTACATTACCTACAATCATTTTGAGCCGGAATTACAACAATAAATTTTTTTCAATTTTTTGCAAAAATCCCTGATGGTTAGCCTTACCGATTTTGAACGGATAAAATTTATTGTCACGGATTCTGTATGCCACGGTTATTTTGGATGACTGATGTAATTTTAAGCAGATCACCGTTTAAAATATGTCGCCTCGTTCGCCTGTGATCCAACTTCAATGACATAACATAAACGCGGATTTCAAAATGCAAAATTTCGCTTAACCGTGCTTCCCATATGCGACCAACCGGTAATTTCTTCCATAATATGCTCTTTACATTACCTACAATCATTTTGAGCCGGGATTACAACAATAAATTTTTTTTAATTTTTTGCAAAAATCCCTGATGGCCTTACCGATTTTGAACGGATAAAATGTATTGTCACGGATTCTGTATGCCATGGTTATTTTGGATGATTGATGTAATTTTAAGCAGATCACCGTTTAAAATGTTGCAATATATCGCCTCGTTCGCCTGTGATCCAACTTCAATGACATAACATAAACGCGGATTTCAAAATGCAAAATTTCGCTTAACAGTGCTTCCCATATGCGACCAACCGGTAATTTCTTCCATAATATGCTCTTTACATTACCTACAATCATTTTGAGCCGGAATTACAACAATAATTTTTTTTCAATTTTTGCAAAAATCCCTGATGGTTAGCCTTACCGATTTTGATCGGATAAAATTTATTGTCACGGATTCTGTATGCCACGGTTATTTTGGATGATTGATGTAATTTTAAGCAGATCACCGTTTAAAATGTTGCAATATGTCGCCTCGTTCGCCTGTGATCCAACTTCAATGACATAACATAAACGCGGATTTCAAAATGCAAAATTTCGCTTAACCGTGCTTCCCATATGCGACCAATCGGTAATTTCTTCCATAATATGCTCTTTACATTACCTACCTACAATCATTTTGAGCCGGAATTACAACAATAAATTTTTTTCAATTTTTTGCAAAAATCCCTGATGGTTAGCCTTACAGATTTTGATCGGATAAAATTTATTGTCACGGATTCTGTATGCCACGGTTATTTTGGATGACTGATGTAATTTTAAGCAGATCACCGTTTAATATGTTGCAATATGTCGCCTCGTTCGCCTGTGATCCAACTTCAATGACATAACATAAACGCGGATTTCAAAATGCAAAATTTCGCTTAACCTTGCTTCCCATATGCGACCAACCGGTAATTTCTTCCATAATATGCTCTTTACATTACCTACAATCATTTTGAGCCGGAATTACAACAATAAATTTTTTTCAATTTTTTGCAAAAATCCCTGATGGTTAGCCTTACCGATTTTGAACGGATAAAATTTATTGTCACGGATTCTGTATGCCACGGTTATTTTGGATGACTGATGTAATTTTAAGCAGATCACCGTTTAAAATGTTGCAATATGTCGCCTCGTTCGCCTGTGATCCAACTTCAATGGCATAACATAAACGCGGATTTCAAAATGCAAAATTTCGCTTAACCGTGCTTCCCATATGCGACCAACCGGTAATTTCTTCCATAATATGCTCTTTACATTACCTACAATCATTTTGAGCCGGAATTACAACAATAAATTTTTTTCAATTTTTTGCAAAAATCCCTGATGGTTAGCCTTACCGATTTTGAACGGATAAAATTTATTGTCACGGATTCTGTATGCCACGGTTATTTTGGATGACTGATGTAATTTTAAGCAGATTACCGTTTAAAATGTTGCAATATATCGCCTCGTTCGCCTGTGATCCAACTTCAATGGCATAACATAAACGCGGATTTCAAAATGCAAAATTTCGCTTAACCGTGCTTCCCATATGCGACCAACCGGTAATTTCTTCCATAATATGCTCTTTACATTACCTACAATCATTTTGAGCCGGAATTACAACAATAAATTTTTTTCAATTTTTTGCAAAAATCCCTGATGGTTAGCCTTACCGATTTTGAACGGATAAAATTTATTGTCACGGATTCTGTATGCCACGGTTATTTTGGATGACTGATGTAATTTTAAGCAGATCACCGTTTAATATGTTGCAATATGTCGCCTCGTTCGCCTGTGATCCAACTTCAATGGCATAACATAAACGCGGATTTCAAAATGCAAAATTTCGCTTAACCGTGCTTCCCATATGCGACCAACCGGTAACCAACCGGTTACCTACAATCATTTTGAGCCGGAATTACAACAATAAATTTTTTTCAATTTTTTGCAAAAATCCCTGATGGTTAGCCTTACCGATTTTGAACGGATAAAATTTATTGTCACGGATTCTGTATGCCACGGTTATTTTGGATGACTGATGTAATTTTAAGCAGATCACCGTTTAAAATGTTGCAATATGTCGCCTCGTTCGCCTGTGATCCAACTTCAATGGCATAACATAAACGCGGATTTCAAAATGCAAAATTTCGCTTAACCGTGCTTCCCATATGCGACCAACCGGTAATTTCTTCCATAATATGCTCTTTACATTACCTACAATCATTTTGAGCCGGAATTACAACAATAAATTTTTTTCAATTTTTGCAAAAATCCCTGATGGTTAGCCTTACCGATTTTGATCGGATAAAATTTATTGTCACGGATTCTGTATGCCACGGTTATTTTGGATGATTGATGTAATTTTAAGCAGATCACCGTTTAAAATGTTGCAATATATCGCCTCGTTCGCCTGTGATCCAACTTCAATGACATAACATAAACGCGGATTTCAAAATGCAAAATTTCGCTTAACCGTGCTTCCCATATGCGACCAACCGGTAATTTCTTCCATAATATGCTCTTTACATTACCTACAATCATTTTGAGCCGGAATTACAACAATAAATTTTTTTCAATTTTTTGCAAAAATCCCTGATGGTTAGCCTTACAGATTTTGATCGGATAAAATTTATTGTCACGGATTCTGTATGCCACGGTTATTTTGGATGACTGATGTAATTTTAAGCAGATCACCGTTTAATATGTTGCAATATGTCGCCTCGTTCGCCTGTGATCCAACTTCAATGACATAACATAAACGCGGATTTCAAAATGCAAAATTTCGCTTAACCGTGCTTCCCATATGCGACCAACCGGTAATTTCTTCCATAATATGCTCTTTACATTACCTACAATCATTTTAAGCCGGAATTACAACAATAAATTTTTTTCAATTTTTTGCAAAAATCCCTGATGGTTAGCCTTACCGATTTTGAACGGATAAAATTTATTGTCACGGATTCTGTATGCCACGGTTATTTTGGATGACTGATGTAATTTTAAGCAGATCACCGTTTAAAATGTTGCAATATGTCGCCTCGTTCGCCTGTGATCCAACTTCAATGGCATAACATAAACGCGGATTTCAAAATGCAAAATTTCGCTTAACCGTGCTTCCCATATGCGACCAACCGGTAATTTCTTCCATAATATGCTCTTTACATTACCTACAATCATTTTGAGCCGGAATTACAACAATAAATTTTTTTCAATTTTTTGCAAAAATCCCTGATGGTTAGCCTTACCGATTTTGAACGGATAAAATTTATTGTCACGGATTCTGTATGCCACGGTTATTTTGGATGACTGATGTAATTTTAAGCAGATCACCGTTTAAAATGTTGCAATATGTCGCCTCGTTCGCCTGTGATCCAACTTCAATGGCATAACATAAACGCGGATTTCAAAATGCAAAATTTCGCTTAACCGTGCTTCCCATATGCGACCAACCGGTAATTTCTTCCATAATATGCTCTTTACATTACCTACAATCATTTTGAGCCGGAATTACAACAATAAATTTTTTTCAATTTTTTGCAAAAATCCCTGATGGTTAGCCTTACCGATTTTGATCGGATAAAATTTATTGTCACGGATTCTGTATGCCACGGTTATTTTGGATGATTGATGTAATTTTAAGCAGATCACCGTTTAAAATGTTGCAATATATCGCCTCGTTCGCCTGTGATCCAACTTCAATGACATAACATAAACGCGGATTTCAAAATGCAAAATTTCGCTTAACCGTGCTTCCCATATGCGACCAACCGGTAATTTCTCTTTACATTACCTACAATCATTTTGGGCCGGAATTACAACAATAAATTTTTTTCAATTTTTTGCAAAAATCCCTGATGGTTAGCCTTACCGATTTTGAACGGATAAAATTTATTGTCACGGATTCTGTATGCCATGGTTATTTTGGATGATTGATGTAATTTTAAGCAGATCACCGTTTAAAATGTTGCAATATGTCGCCTCGTTCGCCTGTGATCCAACTTCAATGGCATAACATAAACGCGGATTTCAAAATGCAAAATTTCGCTTAACCGTGCTTCCCATATGCGACCAACCGGTAATTTCTTCCATAATATGCTCTTTACATTACCTACAATCATTTTGAGCCGGAATTACAACAATAAATTTTTTTCAATTTTTTGCAAAAATCCCTGATGGTTAGCCTTACCGATTTTGAACGGATAAAATTTATTGTCACGGATTCTGTATGCCACGGTTATTTTGGATGACTGATGTAATTTTAAGCAGATCACCGTTTAAAATGTGGCAATATGTCGCCTCGTTCGCCTGTGATCCAACTTCAATGGCATAACATAAACGCGGATTTCAAAATGCAAAATTTCGCTTAACCGTGCTTCCCATATGCGACCAACCGGTAATTTCTTCCATAATATGCTCTTTACATTACCTACAATCATTTTGAGCCGGAATTACAACAATAAATTTTTTTCAATTTTTTGCAAAAATCCCTGATGGTTAGCCTTACCGATTTTGATCGGATAAAATTTATTGTCACGGATTCTGTATGCCACGGTTATTTTGGATGATTGATGTAATTTTAAGCAGATCACCGTTTAAAATGTTGCAATATATCGCCTCGTTCGCCTGTGATCCAACTTCAATGACATAACATAAACGCGGATTTCAAAATGCAAAATTTCGCTTAACCGTGCTTCCCATATGCTACCAACCGGCAATTTCTTCCATAATATGCTCTTTACATTACCTACAATCATTTTGAGCCGGAATTACAACAATAAATTTTTTTCAATTTTTTGCAAAAATCCCTGATGGCTAGCCTTACCGATTTTGAACGGATAAAATTTATTGTCACGGATTCTGTATGCCACGGTTATTTTGGATGACTGATGTAATTTTAAGCAGATCACCGTTTAAAATGTTGCAATATATCGCCTCGTTCGCCTGTGATCCAACTTCAATGACATAACATAAACGCGGATTTCAAAATGCAAAATTTCGCTTAACCGTGCTTCCCATATGCGACCAACCGGTAATTTCTTCCATAATATGCTCTTTACATTACCTACCTACAATCATTTTGAGCCGGAATTACAACAATAAATTTTTTTCAATTTTTTGCCAAAATCCCTGATGGTTAGCCTTACCGATTTTGAACGGATAAAATTTATTGTCACGGATTCTGTATGCCACGGTTATTTTGGATGACTGATGTAATTTTAAGCAGATCACCGTTTAAAATGTTGCAATATATCGCCTCGTTCGTCTGTGATTCAACTTCAATGACATAACATAAACGCGGATTTCAGAATGCAAAATTTCGCTTAACCGTGCTTCCCATATGCGACCAACCGGTAATTTCTTCCATAATATGCTCTTTACATTACCTACAATCATTTTGAGCCGGAATTACAACAATAAATTTTTTTCAATTTTTTGCAAAAATCCCTGATGGTTAGCCTTACCGATTTTGAACGGATAAAATTTATTGTCACGGATTCTGTATGCCACGGTTATTTTGGATGATTGATGTAATTTTAAGCAGATCACCGTTTAAAATGTTGCAATATGTCGCCTCGTTCGCCTGTGATCCAACTTCAATGGCATAACATAAACGCGGATTTCAAAATGCAAAATTTCGCTTAACCGTGCTTCCCATATGCGACCAACCGGTAATTTCTTCCATAATATGCTCTTTACATTACCTACAATCATTTTGAGCCGGAATTACAACAATAAATTTTTTTCAATTTTTTGCAAAAATCCCTGATGGTTAGCCTTACCGATTTTGAACGGATAAAATTTATTGTAACGGATTCTGTATGCCACGGTTATTTTGGATGATTGATGTAATTTTAAGCAGATCACCGTTTAAAATGTTGCAATATATCGCCTCGTTCGCCTGTGATCCAACTTCAATGACATAACATAAACGCGGATTTCAAAATGCAAAATTTCGCTTAACCGTGCTTCCCATATGCGACCAACCGGTAATTTCTTCCATAATATGCTCTTTACATTACCTACAATCATTTTGAGCCGGAATTACAACAATAAATTTTTTTCAATTTTTTGCAAAAATCCCTGATGGTTAGCCTTACCGATTTTGATCGGATAAAATTTATTGTCACGGATTCTGTATGCCACGGTTATTTTGGATGACTGATGTAATTTTAAGCAGATCACCGTTTAAAATGTTGCAATATATCGCCTCGTTCGCCTGTGATCCAACTTCAATGACATAACATAAACGCGGATTTCAAAATGCAAAATTTCGCTTAACCGTGCTTCCCATATGCGACCAACCGGTAATTTCTTCCATAATATGCTCTTTACATTACCTACAATCATTTTGAGCCGGAATTACAACAATAAATTTTTTTCAATTTTTTGCCAAAATCCCTGATGGTTAGCCTTACCGATTTTGAACGGATAAAATTTATTGTCACGGATTCTGTATGCCACGGTTATTTTGGATGACTGATGTAATTTTAAGCAGATCACCGTTTAAAATGTTGCAATATATCGCCTCGTTCGTCTGTGATCCAACTTCAATGACATAACATAAACGCGGATTTCAAAATGCAAAATTTCGCTTAACCGTGCTTCCCATATGCGACCAACCGGTAATTTCTTCCATAATATGCTCTTTACATTACCTACAATCATTTTGAGCCGGAATTACAACAATAAATTTTTTTCAATTTTTTGCAAAAATCCCTGATGCCTTACCGATTTTGAACGGATAAAATTTATTGTCACGGATTCTGTATGCCACGGTTATTTTGAATGACTGATGTAATTTTAAGCAGATCACCGTTTAAAATGTTGCAATATGTCGCCTCGTTCGCCTGTGATCCAACTTCAATGGCATAACATAAACACGGATTTCAAAATGCAAAATTTCGCTTAACCGTGCTTCCCATATGCGACCAACCGGTAATTTCTTCCATAATATGCTCTTTACATTACCTACAATCATTTTGAGCCGGAATTACAACAATAAATTTTTTTCAATTTTTTGCAAAAGTCCCTGATGGTTAGCCTTACCGATTTTGAACGGATAAAATTTATTGTCACGGATTCTGTATGCCATGGTTATTTTGGATGATTGATGTAATTTTAAGCAGATCACCGTTTAAAATGTTGCAATATGTCGCCTCGTTCGCCTGTGATCCAACTTCAATGGCATAACATAAACGCGGATTTCAAAATGCAAAATTTCGCTTAACCGTGCTTCCCATATGCGACCAACCGGTAATTTCTTCCATAATATGCTCTTTACATTACCTACAATCATTTTGAGCCGGAATTACAACAATAAATTTTTTTCAATTTTTTGCAAAAATCCCTGATGGTTAGCCTTACCGATTTTGAACGGATAAAATTTATTGTCACGGATTCTGTATGCCACGGTTATTTTGGATGATTGATGTAATTTTAAGCAGATCACCGTTTAAAATGTTGCAATATATCGCCTCGTTCGCCTGTGATCCAACTTCAATGACATAACATAAACGCGGATTTCAAAATGCAAAATTTCGCTTAACCGTGCTTCCCATATGCGACCAACCGGTAATTTCTTCCATAATATGCTCTTTACATTACCTACAATCATTTTGAGCCGGAATTACAACAATAAATTTTTTTCAATTTTTTGCAAAAATCCCTGATGGTTAGCCTTACCGATTTTGATCGGATAAAATTTATTGTCACGGATTCTGTATGCCACGGTTATTTTGGATGATTGATGTAATTTTAAGCAGATCACCGTTTAAAATGTTGCAATATGTCGCCTCGTTCGCCTGTGATCCAACTTCAATGGCATAACATAAACGCGGATTTCAAAATGCAAAATTTCGCTTAACCGTGCTTCCCATATGCGACCAACCGGTAATTTCTTCCATAATATGCTCTTTACATTACCTACAATCATTTTGAGCCGGAATTACAACAATAAATTTTTTTCAATTTTTTGCAAAAATCCCTGATGGTTAGCCTTACCGATTTTGATCGGATAAAATTTATTGTCACGGATTCTGTATGCCACGGTTATTTTGGATGATTGATGTAATTTTAAGCAGATCACCGTTTAAAATGTTGCAATATATCGCCTCGTTCGCCTGTGATCCAACTTCAATGACATAACATAAACGCGGATTTCAAAATGCAAAATTTCGCTTAACCGTGCTTCCCATATGCGACCAACCGGTAATTTCTTCCATAATATGCTCTTTACATTACCTACAATCATTTTGAGCCGGAATTACAACAATAAATTTTTTTCAATTTTTTGCAAAAATCCCTGATGGTGTTAGCCTTACCGATTTTGATCGGATAAAATTTATTGTCACGGATTCTATATGCCACGGTTATTTTGGATGACTGATGTAATTTTAAGCAGATCACCGTTTAAAATGTTGCAATATATCGCCTCGTTCGCCTGTGATCCAACTTCAATGACATAACATAAACGCGGATTTCAAAATGCAAAATTTCGCTTAACCGTGCTTCCCATATGCGACCAACCGGTAATTTCTTCCATAATATGCTCTTTACATTACCTACCTACAATCATTTTGAGCCGGAATTACAACAATAAATTTTTTTCAATTTTTTGCCAAAATCCCTGATGGTTAGCCTTACCGATTTTGAACGGATAAAATTTATTGTCACGGATTCTGTATGCCACGGTTATTTTGGATGACTGATGTAATTTTAAGCAGATCACCGTTTAATATGTTGCAATATGTCGCCTCGTTCGCCTGTGATCCAACTTCAAGGACATAACATAAACGCGGATTTCCAAATGCAAAATTTCGCTTAACCGTGCTTCCCATATGCGACCAACCGGTAATTTCTTCCATAATATGCTCTTTACATTACCTACAATCATTTTGAGCCGGAATTACAACAATAAATTTTTTTCAATTTTTTGCAAAAATCCCTGATGGTTAGCCTTACCGATTTTGAACGGATAAAATTTATTGTCACGGATTCTGTATGCCACGGTTATTTTGGATGACTGATGTAATTTTAAGCAGATCACCGTTTAAAATGTTGCAATATATCGCCTCGTTCGCCTGTGATCCAACTTCAATGACATAACATAAACGCGGATTTCAAAATGCAAAATTTCGCTTAACCGTGCTTCCCATATGCGACCAACCGGTAATTTCTTCCATAATATGCTCTTTACATTACCTACAATCATTTTGAGCCGGAATTACAACAATAATTTTTTTTCAATTTTTTGCAAAAATCCCTGATGGTTAGCCTTACCGATTTTGAACGGATAAAATTTATTATCACGGATTCTGTATGCCACGGTTATTTTGGATGACTGATGTAATTATAAGCAGATCACCGTTTAAAATGTTGCAATATGTCGCCTCGTTCGCCTGTGATCCAACTTCAATGACATAACATAAACGCGGATTTCAAAATGCAAAATTTCGCTTAACCGTGCTTCCCATATGCGACCAACCGGTAATTTCTTCCATAATATGCTCTTTACATTACCTACAATCATTTTGAGCCGGAATTACAACAATAAATTTTTTTCAATTTTTTGCAAAAATCCCTGATGGTTAGCCTTACCGATTTTGAACGGATAAAATTTATTGTCACGGATTCTGTATGCCACGGTTATTTTGGATGACTGATGTAATTTTAAGCAGATCACCGTTTAAAATGTTGCAATATGTCGCCTCGTTCGCCTGTGATCCAACTTCAATGACATAACATAAACGCGGATTTCAAAATGCAAAATTTCGCTTAACCGTGCTTCCCATATGCGACCAACCGGTAATTTCTTCCATAATATGCTCTTTACATTACCTACAATCATTTTGAGCCGGAATTACAACAATAATTTTTTTTTTCAATTTTTTGCAAAAATCCCTGATGGTTAGCCTTACCGATTTTGAACGGATAAAATTTATTGTCACGGATTCTGTATGCCACGGTTATTTTGGATGACTGATGTAATTATAAGCAGATCACCGTTTAAAATGTTGCAATATGTCGCCTCGTTCGCCTGTGATCCAACTTCAATGACATAACATAAACGCGGATTTCAAAATGCAAAATTTCGCTTAACCGTGCTTCCCATATGCGACCAACCGGTAATTTCTTCCATAATATGCTCTTTACATTACATACAATCATTTTGAGCCGGAATTACAACAATAAATTTTTTTCAATTTTTTGCAAAAATCCCTGATGGTTAGCCTTACCGATTTTGAACGGATAAAATTTATTGTCACGGATTCTGTATGCCACGGTTATTTTGGATGACTGATGTAATTTTAAGCAGATCACCGTTTAAAATGTTGCAATATGTCGCCTCGTTCGCCTGTGATCCAACTTCAATGACATAACATAAACGCGGATTTCAAAATGCAAAATTTCGCTTAACCGTGCTTCCCATATGCGACCAACCGGTAATTTCTTCCATAATATGCTCTTTACATTACCTACAATCATTTTGAGCCGGAATTACAACAATAAATTTTTTTCAATTTTTTGCAAAAATCCCTGATGGTTAGCCTTACCGATTTTGAACGGATAAAATTTATTGTCACGGATTCTGTATGCCATGGTTATTTTGGATGACTGATGTAATTTTAAGCAGATCACCGTAACCGTGCTTCCCATATGCGACCAACCGGTAATTTCTTCCATAATATGCTCTTTACATTACCTACAATCATTTTGAGCCGGAATTACAACAATAAATTTTTTTCAATTTTTTGCAAAAATCCCTGATGGTTAGCCTTACCGATTTTGAACGGATAAAATTTATTGTCACGGATTCTGTATGCCACGGTTATTTTGGATGACTGATGTAATTTTAAGCAGATCACCGTTTAAAATGTTGCAATATATCGCCTCGTTCGCCTGTGATCCAACTTCAATGACATAACATAAACGCGGATTTCAAAATGCAAAATTTCGCTTAACCGTGCTTCCCATATGCGACCAACCGGTAATTTCTTCCATAATATGCTCTTTACATTACCTACAATCATTTTGAGCCGGAATTACAACAATAAATTTTTTTCAATTTTTTGCAAAAATCCCTGATGGTTAAGCCTTACCGATTTTGAACGGATAAAATTTATTGTCACGGATTCTGTATGCCACGGTTATTTTGGATGACTGATGTAATTTTAAGCAGATCACCGTTTAAAATGTTGCAATATGTCGCCTCGTTCGCCTGTGATCCAACTTCAATGACATAACATAAACGCGGATTTCAAAATGCAAAATTTCGCTTAACCGTGCTTCCCATATGCGACCAACCGGTAATTTCTTCCATAATATGCTCTTTACATTACCTACAATCATTTTGAGCCGGAATTACAACAATAAATTTTTTTCAATTTTTTGCAAAAATCCCTGATGGTTAGCCTTACCGATTTTGAACGGATAAAATTTATTGTCACGGATTCTGTATGCCACGGTTATTTTGGATGACTGATGTAATTTTAAGCAGATCACCGTTTAAAATGTTGCAATATGTCGCCTCGTTCGCCTGTGATCCAACTTCAATGACATAACATAAACGCGGATTTCAAAATGCAAAATTTCGCTTAACCGTGCTTCCCATATGCGACCAACCGGTAATTTCTTCCATAATATGCTCTTTACATTACCTACAATCATTTTGAGCCGGAATTACAACAATAAATTTTTTTCAATTTTTTGCAAAAATCCCTGATGGTTAGCCTTACCGATTTTGAACGGATAAAATTTATTGTCACGGATTCTGTATGCCATGGTTATTTTGGATGACTGATGTAATTTTAAGCAGATCACCGTAACCGTGCTTCCCATATGCGACCAACCGGTAATTTCTTCCATAATATGCTCTTTACATTACCTACAATCATTTTGAGCCGGAATTACAACAATAAATTTTTTTCAATTTTTTGCAAAAATCCCTGATGGTTAGCCTTACCGATTTTGAACGGATAAAATTTATTGTCACGGATTCTGTATGCCACGGTTATTTTGGATGACTGATGTAATTTTAAGCAGATCACCGTTTAAAATGTTGCAATATATCGCCTCGTTCGCCTGTGATCCAACTTCAATGACATAACATAAACGCGGATTTCAAAATGCAAAATTTCGCTTAACCGTGCTTCTCATATGCGACCAACCGGTAATTTCTTCCATAATATGCTTTTTACATTACCTACAATCATTTTGAGCCGGAATTACAACAATAAATTTTTTTCAATTTTTTGCAAAAATCCCTGATGGTTAGCCTTACCGATTTTGATCGGATAAAATTTATTGTCACGGATTCTGTATGCCACGGTTATTTTGGATGACTGATGTAATTTTAAGCAGATCACCGTCTAAAATGTTGCAATATATCGCCTCGTTCGCCTGTGATCCAACTTCAATGACATAACATAAACGCGGATTTCAAAATGCAAAATTTCGCTTAACCGTGCTTCCCATATGCGACCAACCGGTAATTTCTTCCATAATATGCTCTTTACATTACCTACCTACAATCATTTTGAGCCGGAATTACAACAATAATTTTTTTTCAATTTTTTGCAAAAATCCTTGATGGTTAGCCTTACCGATTTTGAACGGATAAAATTTATTGTCACGGATTCTGTATGCCACGGTTATTTTGGATGACTGATGTAATTTTAAGCAGATCACCGTTTAAAATGTTGCAATATATCGCCTCGTTCGTCTGTGATCCAACTTCAATGACATAACATAAACGCGGATTTCAAAATGCAAAATTTCGCTTAACCGTGCTTCCCATATGCGACCAACCGGTAATTTCTTCCATAATATGCTCTTTACATTACCTACAATCATTTTGAGCCGGAATTACAACAATAAATTTTTTTCAATTTTTTGCAAAAATCCCTGATGGTTAGCCTTACCGATTTTGATCGGATAAAATTTATTGTCAAGGATTCTGTATGCCACGGTTATTTTGGATGACTGATGTAATTTTAAGCAGATCACCGTCTAAAATGTTGCAATATATCGCCTCGTTCGCCTGTGATCCAACTTCAATGACATAACATAAACGCGGATTTCAAAATGCAAAATTTCGCTTAACCGTGCTTCCCATATGCGACCAACCGGTAATTTCTTCCATAATATGCTCTTTACATTACCTACCTACAATCATTTTGAGCCGGAATTACAACAATAAATTTTTTTCAATTTTTTGCAAAAATCCCTGATGGTTAGCCTTACCGATTTTGAACGGATAAAATTTATTGTCACGGATTCTGTATGCCACGGTTATTTTGGATGACTGATGTAATTTTAAGCAGATCACCGTTTAAAATGTTGCAATATATCGCCTCGTTCGTCTGTGATCCAACTTCAATGACATAACATAAACGCGGATTTCAAAATGCAAAATTTCGCTTAACCGTGCTTCCCATATGCGACCAACCGGTAATTTCTTCCATAATATGCTCTTTACATTACCTACCTACAATCATTTTGAGCCGGAATTACAACAATAAATTTTTTTCAATTTTTTGCAAAAATCCCTGATGGTTAGCCTTACCGATTTTGAACGGATAAAATTTATTGTCACGGATTCTGTATGCCACGGTTATTTTGGATGACTGATGTAATTTTAAGCAGATCACCGTTTAAAATGTTGCAATATATCGCCTCGTTCGCCTGTGATCCAACTTCAATGACATAACATAAACGCGGATTTCAAAATGCAAAATTTCGCTTAACCGTGCTTCCCATATGCGACCAACCGGTAATTTCTTCCATAATATGCTCTTTACATTACCTACAATCATTTTGAGCCGGAATTACAACAATAATTTTTTTTTCAATTTTTTGCAAAAATCCCTGATGGTTAGCCTTACCGATTTTGAACGGATAAAATTTATTGTCACGGATTCTGTATGCCACGGTTATTTTGGATGACTGATGTAATTATAAGCAGATCACCGTTTAAAATGTTGCAATATGTCGCCTCGTTCGCCTGTGATCCAACTTCAATGACATAACATAAACGCGGATTTCAAAATGCAAAATTTCGCTTAACCGTGCTTCCAATATGCGACCAACCGGTAATTTCTTCCATAATATGCTCTTTACATTACCTACCTACAATCATTTTGAGCCGGAATTACAACAATAAATTTTTTTCAATTTTTTGCAAAAATCCCTGATGGTTAGCCTTACCGATTTTGAACGGATAAAATTTATTGTCACGGATTCTGTATGCCACGGTTATTTTGGATGACTGATGTAATTTTAAGCAGATCACCGTTTAAAATGTTGCAATATGTCGCCTCGTTCGCCTGTGATCCAACTTCAATGACATAACATAAACGCGGATTTCAAAATGCAAAATTTCGCTTAACCGTGCTTCCCATATGCGACCAACCGGTAATTTCTTCCATAATATGCTCTTTACATTACCTACAATCATTTTGAGCCGGAATTACAACAATAAATTTTTTTCAATTTTTTGCAAAAATCCCTGATGGTTAGCCTTACCGATTTTGAACGGATAAAATTTATTGTCACGGATTCTGTATGCCACGGTTATTTTGGATGACTGATGTAATTTTAAGCAGATCACCGTTTAAAATGTTGCAATATATCGCCTCGTTCGTCTGTGATCCAACTTCAATGACATAACATAAACGCGGATTTCAAAATGCAAAATTTCGCTTAACCGTGCTTCCCATATGCGACCAACCGGTAATTTCTTCCATAATATGCTCTTTACATTACCTACCTACAATCATTTTGAGCCGGAATTACAACAATAAATTTTTTTCAATTTTTTGCAAAAATCCCTGATGGTTAGCCTTACCGATTTTGAACGGATAAAATTTATTGTCACGGATTCTGTATGCCACGGTTATTTTGGATGACTGATGTAATTTTAAGCAGATCACCGTTTAAAATGTTGCAATATATCGCCTCGTTCGCCTGTGATCCAACTTCAATGACATAACATAAACGCGGATTTCAAAATGCAAAATTTCGCTTAACCGTGCTTCCCATATGCGACCAACCGGTAATTTCTTCCATAATATGCTCTTTACATTACCTACAATCATTTTGAGCCGGAATTACAACAATAATTTTTTTTTCAATTTTTTGCAAAAATCCCTGATGGTTAGCCTTACCGATTTTGAACGGATAAAATTTATTGTCACGGATTCTGTATGCCACGGTTATTTTGGATGACTGATGTAATTTTAAGCAGATCACCGTTTAAAATGTTGCAATATGTCGACTCGTTCGCCTGTGATCCAACTTCAATGACATAACATAAACGCGGATTTCAAAATGCAAAATTTCGCTTAACCGTTCTTCCCATATGCGACCAACCGGTAATTTCTTCCATAATATGCTCTTTACATTACCTACAATCATTTTGAGCCGGAATTACAACAATAAATTTTTTTCAATTTTTTGCAAAAATCCCTGATGGTTAGCCTTACCGATTTTGAACGGATAAAATTTATTGTCACGGATTCTGTATGCCACGGTTATTTTGGATGACTGATGTAATTTTAAGCAGATCACCGTTTAAAATGTTGCAATATATCGCCTCGTTCGTCTGTGATCCAACTTCAATGACATAACATAAACGCGGATTTCAAAATGCAAAATTTCGCTTAACCGTGCTTCCCATATGCGACCAACCGGTAATTTCTTCCATAATATGCTCTTTACATTACCTACCTACAATCATTTTGAGCCGGAATTACAACAATAAATTTTTTTCAATTTTTTGCAAAAATCCCTGATGGTTAGCCTTACCGATTTTGATCGGATAAAATTTCTTGTCACGGATTCTGTATGCCACGGTTATTTTGGATGACTGATGTAATTTTAAGCAGATCACCGTTTAAAATGTTGCAATATGTCGCCTCGTTCGCCTGTGATCCAACTTCAATGACATAACATAAACGCGGATTTCAAAATGCAAAATTTCGCTTAACCATGCTTCCCATATGCGACCAACCGGTAATTTCTTCCATAATATGCTCTTTACATTACCTACAATCATTTTGAGCCGGAATTACAACAATAAATTTTTTTCAATTTTTTGCAAAAATCCCTGATGGTTAGCCTTACCGATTTTGAACGGATAAAATTTATTGTCACGGATTCTGTATGCCACGGTTATTTTGGATGACTGATGTAATTTTAAGCAGATCACAACAATAAATTTTTTTCAATTTTTTGCAAAAATCCCTGATGGTTAGCCTTACCGATTTTGAACGGATAAAATTTATTGTCACGGATTCTGTATGCCACGGTTATTTTGGATGACTGATGTAATTATAAGCAGATCACCGTTTAAAATGTTGCAATATATCGCCTCGTTCGCCTGTGATCCAACTTCAATGACATAACATAAACGCGGATTTCAAAATGCAAAATTTCGCTTAACCGTGCTTCCCATATGCGACCAACCGGTAATTTCTTCCATAATATGCTCTTTACATTACCTACCTACAATCATTTTGAGCCGGAATTACAACAATAAATTTTTTTCAATTTTTTGCAAAAATCCCTGATGGTTAGCCTTACCGATTTTGAACGGATAAAATTTATTGTCACGGATTCTGTATGCCACGGTTATTTTGGATGACTGATGTAATTTTAAGCAGATCACCGTTTAAAATGTTGCAATATGTCGCCTCGTTCGCCTGTGATCCAACTTCAATGACATAACATAAACGCGGATTTCAAAATGCAAAATTTCGCTTAACCGTGCTTCCCATATGCGACCAACCGGTAATTTCTTCCATAATATGCTCTTTACATTACCTACCTACAATCATTTTGAGCCGGAATTACAACAATAAATTTTTTTCAATTTTTTGCAAAAATCCCTGATGGTTAGCCTTACCGATTTTGATCGGATAAAATTTCTTGTCACGGATTCTGTATGCCACGGTTATTTTGGATGACTGATGTAATTTTAAGCAGATCACCGTTTAAAATGTTGCAATATGTCGCCTCGTTCGCCTGTGATCCAACTTCAATGACATAACATAAACGCGGATTTCAAAATGCAAAATTTCGCTTAACCGTGCTTCCCATATGCGACCAACCGGTAATTTCTTCCATAATATGCTCTTTACATTACCTACAATCATTTTGAGCCGGAATTACAACAATAAATTTTTTTCAATTTTTTGCAAAAATCCCTGATGGTTAGCCTTACCGATTTTGATCGGATAAAATTTCTTGTCACGGATTCTGTATGCCACGGTTATTTTGGATGACTGATGTAATTTTAAGCAGATCACCGTTTAAAATGTTGCAATATGTCGCCTCGTTCGCCTGTGATCCAACTTCAATGATATAACATAAACGCGGATTTCAAAATGCAAAATTTCGCTTAACCGTGCTTCCCATATGCGACCAACCGGTAATTTCTTCCATAATATGCTCTTTACATTACCTACCTACAATCATTTTGAGCCGGAATTGCAACAATAATTTTTTTTCAATTTTTTGCAAAAATCCCTGATGGTTAGCCTTACCGATTTTGAACGGATAAAATTTATTGTCACGGATTCTGTATGCCACGGTTATTTTGGATGACTGATGTAATTTTAAGCAGATCAACGTTTAAAATGTTGCAATATGTCGCCTCGTTCGCCTGTGATCCAACTTCAATGACATAACATAAACGCGGATTTCAAAATGCAAAATTTCGCTTAACCGTGCTTCCCATATGCGACCAACCGGTAATTTCTTCCATAATATGCTCTTTACATTACCTACCTACAATCATTTTGAGCCGGAATTACAACAATAAATTTTTTTCAATTTTTTGCAAAAATCCCTGATGGTTAGCCTTACCGATTTTGAACGGATAAAATTTATTGTCACGGATTCTGTATGCCACGGTTATTTTGGATGACTGATGTAATTTTAAGCAGATCACCGTTTAAAATGTTGCAATATATCGCCTCGTTCGTCTGTGATCCAACTTCAATGACATAACATAAACGCGGATTTCAAAATGCAAAATTTCGCTTAACCGTGCTTCCCATATGCGACCAACCGGTAATTTCTTCCATAATATGCTCTTTACATTACCTACCTACAATCATTTTGAGCCGGAATTACAACAATAAATTTTTTTCAATTTTTTGCAAAAATCCCTGATGGTTAGCCTTACCGATTTTGATCGGATAAAATTTCTTGTCACGGATTCTGTATGCCACGGTTATTTTGGATGACTGATGTAATTTTAAGCAGATCACCGTTTAAAATGTTGCAATATGTCGCCTCGTTCGCCTGTGATCCAACTTCAATGATATAACATAAACGCGGATTTCAAAATGCAAAATTTCGCTTACCGTGCTTCCCATATGCGACCAACCGGTAATTTCTTCCATAATATGCTCTTTACATTACCTACAATCATTTTGAGCCGGAATTGCAACAATAATTTTTTTTCAATTTTTTGCAAAAATCCCTGATGGTTAGCCTTACCGATTTTGAACGGATAAAATTTATTGTCACGGATTCTGTATGCCACGGTTATTTTGGATGACTGATGTAATTTTAAGCAGATCAACGTTTAAAATGTTGCAATTTGTCGCCTCGTTCGCCTGTGATCCAACTTCAATGACATAACATAAACGCGGATTTCAAAATGCAAAATTTCGCTTAACCGTGCTTCCCATATGCGACCAACCGGTAATTTCTTCCATAATATGCTCTTTACATTACCTACAATCATTTTGAGCTGGAATTACAACAATAAATTTTTTTCAATTTTTTGCAAAAATCCCTGATGGTTAGCCTTACCGATTTTGAACGGATAAAATTTATTGTCACGGATTCTGTATGCCACGGTTATTTTGGATGACTGATGTAATTTTAAGCAGATCACCGTTTAAAATGTTGCAATATGTCGCCTCGTTCGCCTGTGATCCAACTTCAATGACATAACATAAACGCGGATTTCAAAATGCAAAATTTCGCTTAACCGTGCTTCCCATATGCGACCAACCGGTAATTTCTTCCATAATATGATCTTTACATTACCTACAATCATTTTGAGCCGGAATTACAACAATAAATTTTTTTTCAATTTTTTGCAAAAATCCCTGATGGTTAGTTAGCCTTACCGATTTTGAACGGATACAATTTATTGTCACGGATTCTGTATGCCACGGTTATTTTGGATGACTGATGTAATTATAAGCAGATCACCGTTTAAAATGTTGCAATATATCGCCTCGTTCGCCTGTGATCCAACTTCAATGACATAACATAAACGCGGATTTTAAAATGCAAAATTTCGCTTAACCGTGCTTCCCATATGCGACCAACCGGTAATTTCTTCCATAATATGCTCTTTACATTACCTACAATCATTTTGAGCCGGAATTACAACAATAAATTTTTTTCAATTTTTTGCAAAAATCCCTGATGGTTAGCCTTACCGATTTTGAACGGATAAAATTTATTGTCACGGATTCTGTATGCCACGGTTATTTTGGATGACTGATGTAATTTTAAGCAGATCACCGTTTAAAATGTTGCAATATATCGCCTCGTTCGCCTGTGATCCAACTTCAATGACATAACATAAACGCGGATTTCAAAATGCAAAATTTCGCTTAACCGTGCTTCCCATATGCGACCAACCGGTAATTTCTTCCATAATATGCTCTTTACATTACCTACCTACAATCATTTTGAGCCGGAATTACAACAATAAATTTTTTTCAATTTTTTGCAAAAATCCCTGATGGTTAGCCTTACCGATTTTGAACGGATAAAATTTATTGTCACGGATTCTGTATGCCACGGTTATTTTGGATGACTGATGTAATTTTAAGCAGATCACCGTTTAAAATGTTGCAATATGTCGCCTCGTTCGCCTGTGATCCAACTTCAATGACATAACATAAACGCGGATTTCAAAATGCAAAATTTCGCTTAACCGTGCTTCCCATATGCGACCAACCGGTAATTTCTTCCATAATATGCTCTTTACATTACCTACCTACAATCATTTTGAGCCGGAATTACAACAATAAATTTTTTTCAATTTTTTGCAAAAATCCCTGATGGTTAGCCTTACCGATTTTGAACGGATAAAATTTATTGTCACGGATTCTGTATGCCACGGTTATTTTGGATGACTGATGTAATTTTAAGCAGATCATCGTTTAAAATGTTGCAATATATCGCCTCGTTCGCCTGTGATCCAACTTCAATGACATAACATAAACGCGGATTTCAAAATGCAAAATTTCGCTTAACCGTGCTTCCCATATGCGACCAACCGGTAATTTCTTCCATAATATGCTCTTTACATTACCTACAATCATTTTGAGCCGGAATTACAACAATAAATTTTTTTCAATTTTTTGCAAAAATCCCTGATGGTTAGCCTTACCGATTTTGAACGGATAAAATTTATTGTCACGGATTCTGTATGCCACGGTTATTTTGGATGACTGATGTAATTATAAGCAGATCACCGTTTAAAATGTTGCAATATATCGCCTCGTTCGCCTGTGATCCAACTTCAATGACATAACATAAACGCGGATTTCAAAATGCAAAATTTCGCTTAACCGTGCTTCCCATATGCGACCAACCGGTAATTTCTTCCATAATATGCTCTTTACATTACCTACAATCATTTTGAGCTGGAATTACAACAATAAATTTTTTTCAATTTTTTGCAAAAATCCCTGATGGTTAGCCTTACCGATTTTGAACGGATAAAATTTATTGTCACGGATTCTGTATGCCACGGTTATTTTGGATGACTGATGTAATTATAAGCAGATCACCGTTTAAAATGTTGCAATATATCGCCTCGTTCGCCTGTGATCCAACTTCAATGACATAACATAAACGCGGATTTCAAAATGCAAAATTTCGCTTAACCATGCTTCCCATATGCGACCAACCGGTAATTTCTTCCATAATATGCTCTTTACATTACCTACAATCATTTTGAGCCGGAATTACAACAATAAATTTTTTTTACCGCCTTACCGATTTTGAACGGATAAAATTTATTGTCACGGATTCTGTATGCCACGGTTATTTTGGATGACTGATGTAATTTTAAGCAGATCAACGTTTAAAATGTTGCAATTTGTCGCCACGTTCGCCTGTGATCCAACTTCAATGACATAACATAAACGCGGATTTCAAAATGCAAAATTTCGCTTAACCGTGCTTCCCATATGCGACCAACCGGTAATTTCTTCCATAATATGCTCTTTACATTACCTACAATCATTTTGAGCCGGAATTACAACAATAAATTTTTTTAAATTTTTTGCAAAAATCCCTGATGAGCCTTACCGATTTTGAACGGATAAAATTTATTGTCACGGATTCTGTATGCCACGGTTATTTTGGATGACTGATGTAATTTTAAGCAGATCAACGTTTAAAATGTTGCAATTTGTCGCCTTGTTCGCCTGTGATCCAACTTCAATGACATAACATAAACGCGGATTTCAAAATGCAAAATTTCGCTTAACCGTGCTGCCCATATGCGACCAACCGGTAATTTCTTCCATAATATGCTCTTTACATTACCTACAATCATTTTGAGCCGGAATTACAACAATACATTTTTTTCAATTTTTTGCAAAAATCCCTGATGGTTAGCCTTACCGATTTTGAACGGATAAAATATATTGTCAGGGATTCTGCATGCCACGGTTATTTTGGATGATTGATGTAATTTTAAGCAGATCACCGTTTAAAATGTTGCAATATATCGCCTCGTTCGCCTGTGATCCAACTTCAATGACATAACATAAACGCGGATTTCAAAATGCAAAATTTCGCTTAACCGTGCTTCCCATATGCGACCAACCGGTAATTTCTTCCATAATATGCTCTTTACATTACCTACAATCATTTTGAGCCGGAATTACAACAATAAATTTTTTTCAATTTTTTGCAAAAATCCCTCATGGTTAGCCTTACCGATTTTGAACGGATAAAATTTATTGTCACGGATTCTGTATGCCACGGTTATTTTGGATGACTGATGTAATTTTAAGCAGATCACCGTTTAAAATGTTGCAATATATTGCCTCGTTCGCCTGTGATCCAACTTCAATGACATAACATAAACGCGGATTTCAAAATGCAAAATTTCGCTTAACCGTGCTTCCCATATGCGACCAACCGGTAATTTCTTCCATAATATGCTCTTTACATTACCTACAATCATTTTGAGCCGGAATTACAACAATAAATTTTTTTCAATTTTTTGCAAAAATCCCTGATGGTTAGCCTTACCGATTTTGAACGGATAAAATTTATTGTCACGGATTCTGTATGCCACGGTTATTTTGGATGACTGATGTAATTTTAAGCAGATCACCGTTTAAAATGTTGCAATATGTCGCCTCGTTCGCCTGTGATCCAACTTCAATGACATAACATAAACGCGGATTTCAAAATGCAAAATTTCGCTTAACCGTGCTTCCCATATGCGACCAACCGGTAATTTCTTCCATAATATGCTCTTTACATTACCTACAATCATTTTGAGCCGGAATTACAACAATAAATTTTTTTCAATTTTTTGCAAAAATCCCTGATGGTTAGCCTTACCGATTTTGAACGGATAAAATTTATTGTCACGGATTCTGTATGCCACGGTTATTTTGGATGACTGATGTAATTTTAAGCAGATCACCGTTTAAAATGTTGCAATATATCGCCTCGTTCGCCTGTGATCCAACTTCAATGACATAACATAAACGCGGATTTCAAAATGCAAAATTTCGCTTAACCGTGCTTCCCATATGCGACCAACCGGTAATTTCTTCCATAATATGCTCTTTACATTACCTACAATCATTTTGAGCCGGAATTACAACAATAAATTTTTTTCAATTTTTTGCAAAAATCCCTGATGGTTAGCCTTACCGATTTTGAACGGATAAAATTTATTGTCACGGATTCTGTATGCCACGGTTATTTTGGATGACTGATGTAATTTTAAGCAGATCACCGTTTAAAATGTTGCAATATGTCGCCTCGTTCGCCTGTGATCCAACTTCAATGACATAACATAAACGCGGATTTCAGAATGCAAAATTTCGCTTAACCATGCTTCCCATATGCGACCAACCGGTAATTTCTTCCATAATATGCTCTTTACATTACCTACAATCATTTTGAGCCGGAATTACAACAATAAATTTTTTTCAATTTTTTGCAAAAATCCCTGATGGTTAGCCTTACCGATTTTGATCGGATAAAATTTCTTGTCACGGATTCTGTATGCCACGGTTATTTTGGATGACTGATGTAATTTTAAGCAGATCACCGTTTAAAATGTTGCAATATGTCGCCTCGTTCGCCTGTGATCCAACTTCAATGACATAACTTAAACGCGGATTTCAAAATGCAAAATTTCGCTTAACCGTGCTTCCCATATGCGACCAACCGGTAATTTCTTCCATAATATGCTCTTTACATTACCTACAATCATTTTGAGCCGGAATTACAACAATAAATTTTTTTCAATTTTTTGCAAAAATCCCTGATGGTTAGCCTTACCGATTTTGATGGGATAAAATTTATTGTCACGGATTCTGTATGCCACGGTTATTTTGGATGACTGATGTAATTTTAAGCAGATCACCGTTTAAAATGTTGCAATATATCGCCTCGTTCGCCTGTGATCCAACTTCAATGACATAACATAAACGCGGATTTCAAAATGCAAAATTTCGCTTAACCGTGCTTCTCATATGCGACCAACCGGTAATTTCTTCCATAATATGCTTTTAACATTACCTACAATCATTTTGAGCCGGAATTACAACAATAAATTTTTTTCAATTTTTTGCAAAAATCCCTGATGGTTAGCCTTACCGATTTTGATCGGATAAAATTTCTTGTCACGGATTCTGTATGCCACGGTTATTTTGGATGACTGATGTAATTTTAAGCAGATCACCGTCTAAAATGTTGCAATATATCGCCTCGTTCGCCTGTGATCCAACTTCAATGACATAACATAAACGCGGATTTCAAAATGCAAAATTTCGCTTAACCGTGCTTCCCATATGCGACCAACCGGTAATTTCTTCCATAATATGCTCTTTACATTACCTACCTACAATCATTTTGAGCCGGAATTACAACAATAATTTTTTTTCAATTTTTTGCAAAAATCCTTGATGGTTAGCCTTACCGATTTTGAACGGATAAAATTTATTGTCACGGATTCTGTATGCCACGGTTATTTTGGATGACTGATGTAATTTTAAGCAGATCACCGTTTAAAATGTTGCAATATATCGCCTCGTTCGTCTGTGATCCAACTTCAATGACATAACATAAACGCGGATTTCAAAATGCAAAATTTCGCTTAACCGTGCTTCCCATATGCGACCAACCGGTAATTTCTTCCATAATATGCTCTTTACATTACCTACAATCATTTTGAGCCGGAATTACAACAATAAAATTTTTTAAATTTTTTGCAAAAATCCCTGATGGTTAGCCTTACCGATTTTGATCGGATAAAATTTATTGTCACGGATTATGTATGCCACGGTTATTTTGGATGACTGATGTAATTTTAAGCAGATCACCGTTTAAAATGTTGCAATATATCGCCTCGTTCGCCTGTGATCCAACTTCAATGATTTAACATAAACGCGGATTTCAAAATGCAAAATTTCGCTTAACCGTGCTTCTCATATGCGACCAACCGGTAATTTCTTCCATAATATGCTCTTTTCATTACCTACCTACAATCATTTTGAGCCGGAATTACAACAATAAATTTTTTTCAATTTTTTGCAAAAATCCCTGATGGTTAGCCTTACCGATTTTGAACGGATAAAATTTATTGTCACGGATTCTGTATGCCACGGTTATTTTGGATGACTGATGTAATTTTAAGCAGATCACCGTTTAAAATGTTGCAATATATCGCCTCGTTCGTCTGTGATCCAACTTCAATGACATAACATAAACGCGGATTTCAAAATGCAAAATTTCGCTTAACCGTGCTTCCCATATGCGACCAACCGGTAATTTCTTCCATAATATGCTCTTTACATTACCTACAATCATTTTGAGCCGGAATTACAACAATAAAATTTTTTAAATTTTTTGCAAAAATCCCTGATGGTTAGCCTTACCGATTTTGATCGGATAAAATTTCTTGTCACGGATTCTGTATGCCACGGTTATTTTGGATGACTGATGTAGTTTTAAGCAGATCACCGTTTAAAATGTTGCAATATGTCGCCTCGTTCGCCTGTGATCCAACTTCAATGACATAACATAAACGCGGATTTCAAAATGCAAAATTTCGCTTAACCGTGCTTTCCATATGCGACCAACCGGTAATTTCTTCCATAATATGCTCTTTACATTACCTACAATCATTTTGAGCCGGAATTACAACAATAAATTTTTTTCAATTTTTTGCAAAAATCCCTGATGGTTAGCCTTACCGATTTTGATCGGATAAAATTTATTGTCACGGATTCTGTATGCCACGGTTATTTTGGATGACTGATGTAATTTTAAGCAGATCACCGTCTAAAATGTTGCAATATATCGCCTCGTTCGCCTGTGATCCAACTTCAATGACATACCATAAACGCGGATTTCAAAATGCAAAATTTCGCTTAACCGTGCTTCCCATATGCGACCAACCGGTAATTTCTTCCATAATATGCTCTTTACATTACCTACAATCATTTTGAGCCGGAATTACAACAATAAATTTTTTTCAATTTTTTGCAAAAATCCCTGATGGTTAGCCTTACCGATTTTGATCGGATAAAATTTATTGTCACGGATTCTGTATGCCACGGTTATTTTGGATGACTGATGTAATTTTAAGCAGATCACCGTTTAAAATGTTGCAATATATCGCCTCGTTCGCATGTGATCCAACTTCAATGATTTAACATAAACGCGGATTTCAAAATGCAAAATTTCGCTTAACCGTGCTTCCCATATGCGACCAACCGGTAATTTCTTCCATAATATGCTCTTTACATTACCTACCTACAATCATTTTGAGCCGGAATTACAACAATAAATTTTTTTCAATTTTTTGCAAAAATCCCTGATGGTTAGCCTTACCGATTTTGAACGGATAAAATTTATTGTCACGGATTCTGTATGCCACGGTTATTTTGGATGACTGATGTAATTTTAAGCAGATCACCGTTTAAAATGTTGCAATATATCGCCTCGTTCGCCTGTGATCCAACTTCAATGACATAACATAAACGCGGATTTCAAAATGCAAAATTTCGCTTAACCGTGCTTCCCATATGCGACCAACCGGTAATTTCTTCCATAATATGCTCTTTACATAACCTACAATCATTTTGAGCCGGAATTACAACAATAAATTTTTTTCAATTTTTTGCAAAAATCCCTGATGGTTAGCCTTACCGATTTTGATCGGATAAAATTTCTTGTCACGGATTCTGTATGCCACGGTTATTTTGGATGACTGATGTAATTTTAAGCAGATCACCGTTTAAAATGTTGCAATATGTCGCCTCGTTCGCCTGTGATCCAACTTCAATGACATAACATAAACGCGGATTTCAAAATGCAAAATTTCGCTTAACCGTGCTTCCCATATGCGACCAACCGGTAATTTCTTCCATAATATGCTCTTTACATTACCTACAATCATTTTGAGCCGGAATTACAACAATAAATTTTTTTCAATTTTTTGCAAAAATCCCTGATGGTTAGCCTTACCGATTTTGATGGGATAAAATTTCTTGTCACGGATTCTGTATGCAACGGTTATTTTGGATGACTGATGTAGTTTTAAGCA
Organism: Nephrotoma flavescens; assembly: GCA_932526605.1. Taxonomy (NCBI): domain Eukaryota; kingdom Metazoa; phylum Arthropoda; class Insecta; order Diptera; family Tipulidae; genus Nephrotoma; species Nephrotoma flavescens. Next base: position 75,543,568 of record OW052220.1, read on the forward strand.
GATCACCGTTTAAAATGTTGCAATATGTCGCCTCGTTCGCCTGTGATCCAACTTCAATGACATAACATAAACGCGGATTTCAAAATGCAAAATTTCGCTTAACCGTGCTTCCCATATGCGACCAACCGGTAATTTCTTCCATAATATGCTCTTTACATTACCTACAATCATTTTGAGCCGGAATTACAACAATAAATTTTTTTCAATTTTTTGCAAAAATCCCTGATGGTTAGCCTTACCGATTTTGATCGGATAAAATTTCTTGTCACGGATTCTGTATGCCACGGTTATTTTGGATGACTGATGTAATTTTAAGCAGATCACCGTTTAAAATGTTGCAATATGTCGCCTCGTTCGCCTGTGATCCAACTTCAATGACATAACATAAACGCGGATTTCAAAATGCAAAATTTCGCTTAACCGTGCTTCCCATATGCGACCAACCGGTAATTTCTTCCATAATATGCTCTTTACATTACCTACAATCATTTTGAGCCGGAATTACAACAATAAATTTTTTTCAATTTTTTGCAAAAATCCCTGATGGTTAGCCTTACCGATTTTGAACGGATAAAATTTATTGTCACGGATTCTGTATGCCACGGTTATTTTGGATGACTAATGTAATTTTAAGCAGATCACCGTTTAAAATGTTGCAATATGTCGCCTCGTTCGCCTGTGATCCAACTTCAATGGCATAACATAAACGCGGATTTCAAAATGCAAAATTTCGCTTAACCATGCTTCCCATATGCGACCAACCGGTAATTTCTTCCATAATATGCTCTTTACATTACCTACAATCATTTTGAGCCGGAATTACAACAATAAATTTTTTTCAATTTTTTGCAAAAATCCCTGATGGTTAGCCTTACCGATTTTGAACGGATAAAATTTATTGTCACGGATTCTGTATGCCACGGTTATTTTGGATGACTGATGTAATTTTAAGCAGATCACCGTTTAAAATGTTGCAATATGTCGCCTCGTTCGCCTGTGATCCAACTTCAATGGCATAACATAAACGCGGATTTCAAAATGCAAAATTTCGCTTAACCGTGTTTCCCATATGCGACCAACCGGTAATTTCTTCCATAATATGCTCTTTACATTACCTACAATCATTTTGAGCCGGAATTACAACAATAAATTTTTTTCAGTTTTTTGCAAAAATCCCTGATGGTTAGCCTTACCGATTTTGAACGGATAAAATTGAAGTTTATTGTCACGGATTCTGTATGCCACGGTTATTTTGGATGACTGATGTAATTTTAAGCAGATCACCGTTTAAAATGTTGCAATATGTCGCCTCGTTCGCCTGTGATCCAACTTCAATGACATAACATAAACGTGGATTTCAAAATGCAAAATTTCGCTTAACCGTGCTTCCCATATGCGACCAACCGGTAATTTCTTCAATAATATGCTCTTTACATTACCTACAATCATTTTGAGCCGGAATTACAACAATAAATTTTTTTAAATTTTTTGCAAAAATCCCTGATGGTTAGCCTTACCGATTTTGAACGGATAAAATTTATTGTCACGGATTCTGTATGCCACGGTTATTTTGGATGACTGATGTAATTTTAAGCAGATCACCGTTTAAAATGTTGCAATATGTCGCCTCGTTCGCCTGTGATCCAACTTCAATGGCATAACATAAACGCGGATTTCAAAATGCAAAATTTCGCTTAACCGTGCTTCCCATATGCGACCAACCGGTAATTTCTTCCATAATATGCTCTTTACATTACCTACAATCATTTTGAGCCGGAATTACAACAATAAATTTTTTTCAATTTTTTGCAAAAATCCCTGATGGTTAGCCTTACCGATTTTGATCGGATAAAATTTCTTGTCACGGATTCTGTATGCCACGGTTATTTTGGATGATTGATGTAATTTTAAGCAGATCACCGTTTAAAATGTTGCAATATGTCGCCTCGTTCGCCTGTGATCCAACTTCAATGACATAACATAAACGCGGATTTCAAAATGCAAAATTTCGCTTAACCGTGCTTCCCATATGCGACCAACCGGTAATTTCTTCAATAATATGCTCTTTACATTACCTACAATCATTTTGAGCCGGAATTACAACAATAAATTTTTTTAAATTTTTTGCAAAAATCCCTGATGGTTAGCCTTACCGATTTTGAACGGATAAAATTTATTGTCACGGATTCTGTATGCCACGGTTATTTTGGATGACTGATGTAATTTTAAGCAGATCACCGTTTAAAATGTTGCAATATGTCGCCTCGTTCGCCTGTGATCCAACTTCAATGGCATAACATAAACGCGGATTTCAAAATGCAAAATTTCGCTTAACCGTGCTTCCCATATGCGACCAACCGGTAATTTCTTCAATAATATGCTCTTTACATTACCTACAATCATTTTGAGCCGGAATTACAACAATAAATTTTTTTAAATTTTTTGCAAAAATCCCTGATGGTTAGCCTTACCGATTTTGAACGGATAAAATTTATTGTCACGGATTCTGTATGCCACGGTTATTTTGGATGACTGATGTAATTTTAAGCAGATCACCGTTTAAAATGTTGCAATATGTCGCCTCGTTCGCCTGTGATCCAACTTCAATGGCATAACATAAACGCGGATTTCAAAATGCAAAATTTCGCTTAACCGTGCTTCCCATATGCGACCAACCGGTAATTTCTTCCATAATATGCTCTTTACATTACCTACAATCATTTTGAGCCGGAATTACAACAATAAATTTTTTTCAATTTTTTGCAAAAATCCCTGATGGTTAGCCTTACCGATTTTGATCGGATAAAATTTCTTGTCACGGATTCTGTATGCCACGGTTATTTTGGATGATTGATGTAATTTTAAGCAGATCACCGTTTAAAATGTTGCAATATGTCGCCTCGTTCGCCTGTGATCCAACTTCAATGACATAACATAAACGCGGATTTCAAAATGCAAAATTTCGCTTAACCGTGCTTCCCATATGCGACCAACCGGTAATTTCTTCAATAATATGCTCTTTACATTACCTACAATCATTTTGAGCCGGAATTACAACAATAAATTTTTTTAAATTTTTTGCAAAAATCCCTGATGGTTAGCCTTACCGATTTTGAACGGATAAAATTTCTTGTCACGGATTCTGTATGCCACGGTTATTTTATATGACTGATGTAATTTTAAGCAGATCACCGTTTAAAATGTTGCAATATGTCGCCTCGTTCGCCTGTGATCCAACTTCAATGGCATAACATAAACGCGGATTTCAAAATGCAAAATTTCGCTTAACCGTGCTTCCCATATGCGACCAACCGGTAATTTCTTCCATAATATGCTCTTTACATTACCTACAATCATTTTGAGCCGGAATTACAACAATAAATTTTTTTCAATTTTTTGCAAAAATCCCTGATGGTTAGCCTTACCGATTTTGAACGGATAAAATTTATTGTCACGGATTCTGTATGACACGGTTATTTTGGATGACTGATGTAATTTTAAGCAGATCACCGTTTAAAATGTTGCAATATGTCGCCTCGTTCGCCTGTGATCCAACTTCAATGATTTAACATAAACGCGGATTTCAAAATGCAAAATTTCGCTTAACCGTGCTTCCCATATGCGACCAACCGGTAATTTCTTCCATAATATGCTCTTTACATTACCTACCTACAATCATTTTGAGCTGGAATTACAACAATAAATTTTTTTCAATTTTTTGCAAAAATCCCTGATGGTTGTTAACCTTACCGATTTTGAACGGATAAAATTTATTGTCACGGATTCTGTATGCCACGGTTATTTTGGATGACTGATGTAATTTTAAGCAGATCACCGTTTAAAATGTTACAATATGTCGCCTCGTTCGCCTGTGATCCAACTTCAATGCCATAACATAAACGCGGATTTCAAAATGCAAAATTTCGCTTAACCGTGCTTCCCATATGCGACCAACCGGTAATTTCTTCCATAATATGCTCTTTACATTACCTACAATCATTTTGAGCCGGAATTACAACAATAAATTTTTTTCAATTTTTTGCAAAAATCCCTGATGGTTAGCCTTACCGATTTTGAACGGATAAAATTTATTGTCACGGATTCTGTATGCCACGGTTATTTTGGATGACTGATGTAATTTTAAGCAGATCACCGTTTAAAATGTTGCAATATGTCGCCTCGTTCGCCTGTGATCCAACTTCAATGATTTAACATAAACGCGGATTTCAAAATGCAAAATTTCGCTTAACCGTGCTTCCCATATGCGACCAACCGGTAATTTCTTCCATAATATGCTCTTTACATTACCTACAATCATTTTGAGCTGGAATTACAACAATAAATTTTTTTCAATTTTTTGCAAAAATCCCTGATGGTTGTTAGCCTTACCGATTTTGAACGGATAAAATTTATTGTCACGGATTCTGTATGCCACGGTTATTTTGGATGACTGATGTAATTTTAAGCAGATCACCGTTTAAAATGTTGCAATATGTCGCCTCGTTCGCCTGTGATCCAACTTCAATGACATAACATAAACGCGGATTTCAAAATGCAAAATTTCGCTTAACCGTGCTTCCCATATGCGACCAACCGGTAATTTCTTCAATAATATGCTCTTTACATTACCTACAATCATTTTGAGCCGGAATTACAACAATAAATTTTTTTAAATTTTTTGCAAAAATCCCTGATGGTTAGCCTTACCGATTTTGAACGGATAAAATTTATTGTCACGGATTCTGTATGCCACGGTTATTTTGGATGACTGATGTAATTTTAAGCAGATCACCGTTTAAAATGTTGCAATATGTCGCCTCGTTCGCCTGTGATCCAACTTCAATGGCATAACATAAACGCGGATTTCAAAATGCAAAATTTCGCTTAACCGTGCTTCCCATATGCGACCAACCGGTAATTTCTTCCATAATATGCTCTTTACATTACCTACAATCATTTTGAGCCGGAATTACAACAATAAATTTTTTTCAATTTTTTGCAAAAATCCCTGATGGTTAGCCTTACCGATTTTGATCGGATAAAATTTCTTGTCACGGATTCTGTATGCCACGGTTATTTTGGATGATTGATGTAATTTTAAGCAGATCACCGTTTAAAATGTTGCAATATGTCGCCTCGTTCGCCTGTGATCCAACTTCAATGACATAACATAAACGCGGATTTCAAAATGCAAAATTTCGCTTAACCGTGCTTCCCATATGCGACCAACCGGTAATTTCTTCAATAATATGCTCTTTACATTACCTACAATCATTTTGAGCCGGAATTACAACAATAAATTTTTTTAAATTTTTTGCAAAAATCCCTGATGGTTAGCCTTACCGATTTTGAACGGATAAAATTTATTGTCACGGATTCTGTATGCCACGGTTATTTTGGATGACTGATGTAATTTTAAGCAGATCACCGTTTAAAATGTTGCAATATGTCGCCTCGTTCGCCTGTGATCCAACTTCAATGGCATAACATAAACGCGGATTTCAAAATGCAAAATTTCGCTTAACCGTGCTTCCCATATGCGACCAACCGGTAATTTCTTCAATAATATGCTCTTTACATTACCTACAATCATTTTGAGCCGGAATTACAACAATAAATTTTTTTAAATTTTTTGCAAAAATCCCTGATGGTTAGCCTTACCGATTTTGAACGGATAAAATTTATTGTCACGGATTCTGTATGCCACGGTTATTTTGGATGACTGATGTAATTTTAAGCAGATCACCGTTTAAAATGTTGCAATATGTCGCCTCGTTCGCCTGTGATCCAACTTCAATGGCATAACATAAACGCGGATTTCAAAATGCAAAATTTCGCTTAACCGTGCTTCCCATATGCGACCAACCGGTAATTTCTTCCATAATATGCTCTTTACATTACCTACAATCATTTTGAGCCGGAATTACAACAATAAATTTTTTTCAATTTTTTGCAAAAATCCCTGATGGTTAGCCTTACCGATTTTGATCGGATAAAATTTCTTGTCACGGATTCTGTATGCCACGGTTATTTTGGATGATTGATGTAATTTTAAGCAGATCACCGTTTAAAATGTTGCAATATGTCGCCTCGTTCGCCTGTGATCCAACTTCAATGACATAACATAAACGCGGATTTCAAAATGCAAAATTTCGCTTAACCGTGCTTCCCATATGCGACCAACCGGTAATTTCTTCAATAATATGCTCTTTACATTACCTACAATCATTTTGAGCCGGAATTACAACAATAAATTTTTTTAAAGTTTTTGCAAAAATCCCTGATGGTTAGCCTTACCGATTTTGAACGGATAAAATTTCTTGTCACGGATTCTGTATGCCACGGTTATTTTGGATGACTGATGTAATTTTAAGCAGATCACCGTTTAAAATGTTGCAATATGTCGCCTCGTTCGCCTGTGATCCAACTTCAATGGCATAACATAAACGCGGATTTCAAAATGCAAAATTTCGCTTAACCGTGCTTCCCATATGCGACCAACCGGTAATTTCTTCCATAATATGCTCTTTACATTACCTACAATCATTTTGAGCCGGAATTACAACAATAAATTTTTTTCAATTTTTTGCAAAAATCCCTGATGGTTAGCCTTACCGATTTTGAACGGATAAAATTTATTGTCACGGATTCTGTATGACACGGTTATTTTGGATGACTGATGTAATTTTAAGCAGATCACCGTTTAAAATGTTGCAATATGTCGCCTCGTTCGCCTGTGATCCAACTTCAATGATTTAACATAAACGCGGATTTCAAAATGCAAAATTTCGCTTAACCGTGCTTCCCATATGCGACCAACCGGTAATTTCTTCCATAATATGCTCTTTACATTACCTACCTACAATCATTTTGAGCTGGAATTACAACAATAAATTTTTTTCAATTTTTTGCAAAAATCCCTGATGGTTGTTAACCTTACCGATTTTGAACGGATAAAATTTATTGTCACGGATTCTGTATGCCACGGTTATTTTGGATGACTGATGTAATTTTAAGCAGATCACCGTTTAAAATGTTGCAATATGTCGCCTCGTTCGCCTGTGATCCAACTTCAATGGCATAACATAAACGCGGATTTCAAAATGCAAAATTTCGCTTAACCGTGCTTCCCATATGCGACCAACCGGTAATTTCTTCCATAATATGCTCTTTACATTACCTACAATCATTTTGAGCTGGAATTACAACAATAAATTTTTTTCAATTTTTTGCAAAAATCCCTGATGGTTGTTAGCCTTACCGATTTTGAACGGATAAAATTTATTGTCACGGATTCTGTATGCCACGGTTATTTTGGATGACTGATGTAATTTAAAGCAGATCACCGTTTAAAATGTTGCAATATGTCGCCTCGTTCGCCTGTGATCCAACTTCAATGATTTAACATAAACGCGGATTTCAAAATGCAAAATTTCGCTTAACCGTGCTTCCCATATGCGACCAACCGGTAATTTCTTCCATAATATGCTCTTTACATTACCTACAATCATTTTGAGCTGGAATTACAACAATAAATTTTTTTCAATTTTTTGCAAAAATCCCTGATGGTTAGTTAGCCTTACCGATTTTGATCGGATAAAATTTCTTGTCACGGATTCTGTATGCCACGGTTATTTTGGATGACTGATGTAATTTTAAGCAGATCACCGTTTAAAATGTTGCAATATATCGCCTCGTTCGCCTGTGATCCAACTTCAATGATTTAACATAAACGCGGATTTCAAAATGCAAAATTTCGCTTAACCGTGCTTCCCATATGCGACCAACCGGTAATTTCTTCCATAATATGCTCTTTACATTACCTACCTACAATCATTTTGAGCTGGAATTACAACAATAAATTTTTTTAAATTTTTTGCAAAAATCCCTGATGGTTAGCCTTACCGATTTTGATCGGATAAAATTTATTGTCACGGATTCTGTATGCCACGGTTATTTTGGATGACTGATGTAATTTTAAGCAGATCACCGTTTAAAATGTTGCAATATATCGCCTCGTTCGCCTGTGATCCAACTTCAATGATTTAACATAAACGCGGATTTCAAAATGCAAAATTTCGCTTAACCGTGCTTCCCATATGCGACCAACCGGTAATTTCTTCCATAATATGCTCTTTTCATTACCTACCTACAATCATTTTGAGCTGGAATTACAACAATAAATTTTTTTCAATTTTTTGCAAAAATCCCTGATGGTTAGCCTTACCGATTTTGAACGGATAAAATTTATTGTCACGGATTCTGTATGCCACGGTTATTTTGGATGACTGATGTAATTTTAAGCAGATCACCGTTTAAAATGTTGCAATATATCGCCTCGTTCGCCTGTGATCCAACTTCAATGACATAACATAAACGCGGATTTCAAAATGCAAAATTTCGCTTAACCGTGCTTCCCATATGCGACCAACCGGTAATTTCTTCCATAATATGCTCTTTACATAACCTACAATCATTTTGAGCCGGAATTACAACAATAAATTTTTTTCAATTTTTTGCAAAAATCCCTGATGGTTAGCCTTACCGATTTTGAACGGATAAAATTTATTGTCACGGATTCTGTATGCCACGGTTATTTTGGATGACTGATGTAATTTTAAGCAGATCACCGTTTAAAATGTTGCAATATGTCGCCTCGTTCGCCTGTGATCCAACTTCAATGACATAACATAAACGCGGATTTCAAAATGCAAAATTTCGCTTAACCGTGCTTCCCATATGCGACCAACCGGTAATTTCTTCCATAATATGCTCTTTACATTACCTACAATCATTTTGAGCCGGAATTACAACAATAAATTTTTTTCAATTTTTTGCAAAAATCCCTGATGGTTAGCCTTACCGATTTTGATCGGATAAAATTTCTTGTCACGGATTCTGTATGCCACGGTTATTTTGGATGACTGATGTAATTTTAAGCAGATCACCGTTTAAAATGTTGCAATATGTCGCCTCGTTCGCCTGTGATCCAACTTCAATGACATAACATAAACGCGGATTTCAAAATGCAAAATTTCGCTTAACCGTGCTTCCCATATGCGACCAACCGGTAATTTCTTCCATAATATGCTCTTTACATTACCTACAATCATTTTGAGCCGGAATTACAACAATAAATTTTTTTCAATTTTTTGCAAAAATCCCTGATGGTTAGCCTTACCGATTTTGATCGGATAAAATTTCTTGTCACGGATTCTGTATGCCACGGTTATTTTGGATGACTGATGTAGTTTTAAGCAGATCACCGTTTAAAATGTTGCAATATGTCGCCTCGTTCGCCTGTGATCCAACTTCAATGACATAACATAAACGCGGATTTCAAAATGCAAAATTTCGCTTAACCGTGCTTCCCATATGCGACCAACCGGTAATTTCTTCCATAATATGCTCTTTACATTACCTACAATCATTTTGAGCCGGAATTACAACAATAAATTTTTTTCAATTTTTTGCAAAAATCCCTGATGGTTAGCCTTACCGATTTTGATCGGATAAAATTTCTTGTCACGGATTCTGTATGCCACGGTTATTTTGGATGACTGATGTAATTTTAAGCAGATCACCGTTTAAAATGTTGCAATATGTCGCCTCGTTCGCCTGTGATCCAACTTCAATGACATAACATAAACGCGGATTTCAAAATGCAAAATTTCGTTTAACCGTGCTTCCCATATGCGACCAACCGGTAATTTCTTCCATAATATGCTCTTTACATTACCTACAATCATTTTGAGCCGGAATTACAACAATAAATTTTTTTCAATTTTTTGCAAAAATCCCTGATGGTTAGCCTTACCGATTTTGATCGGATAAAATTTCTTGTCACGGATTCTGTATGCCACGGTTATTTTGGATGACTGATGTAATTTTAAGCAGATCACCGTTTAAAATGTTGCAATATGTCGCCTCGTTCGCCTGTGATCCAACTTCAATGACATAACATAAACGCGGATTTCAAAATGCAAAATTTCGCTTAACCGTGCTTCCCATATGCGGCCAACCGGTAATTTCTTCCATAATATGCTCTTTACATTACCTACAATCATTTTGAGCCGGAATTTCAACAATAAATTTTTTTCAATTTTTTGCAAAAATCCCTGATGGTTAGCCTTACCGATTTTGAACGGATAAAATTTATTGTCACGGATTCTGTATGCCACGGTTATTTTGGATGACTGATGTAATTTTAAGCAGATCACAACAATAAATTTTTTTCAATTTTTTGCAAAAATCCCTGATGGTTAGCCTTACCGATTTTGAACGGATAAAATTTATTGTCACGGATTCTGTATGCCACGGTTATTTTGGATGACTGATGTAATTATAAGCAGATCACCGTTTAAAATGTTGCAATATGTCGCCTCGTTCGCCTGTGATCCAACTTCAATGACATAACATAAACGCGGATTTCAAAATGCAAAATTTCGCTTAACCGTGCTTCCCATATGCGACCAACCGGTAATTTCTTCCATAATATGCTCTTTACATTACCTACCTACAATCATTTTGAGCCGGAATTACAACAATAAATTTTTTTCAATTTTTTGCAAAAATCCCTGATGGTTAGCCTTACCGATTTTGAACGGATAAAATTTATTGTCACGGATTCTGTATGCCACGGTTATTTTGGATGACTGATGTAATTTTAAGCAGATCACCGTTTAAAATGTTGCAATATGTCGCCTCGTTCGCCTGTGATCCAACTTCAATGGCATAACATAAACGCGGATTTCAAAATGCAAAATTTCGCTTAACCTTGTTTCCCATATGCGACCAACCGGTAATTTCTTCCATAATATGCTCTTTACATTACCTACAATCATTTTGAGCCGGAATTACAACAATAAATTTTTTTCAGTTTTTTGCAAAAATCCCTGATGGTTAGCCTTACCGATTTTGAACGGATAAAATTTATTGTCACGGATTCTGTATGCCACGGTTATTTTGGATGACTGATGTAATTTTAAGCAGATCACCGTTTAAAATGTTGCAATATGTCGCCTCGTTCGCCTGTGATCCAACTTCAATGACATAACATAAACGCGGATTTCAAAATGCAAAATTTCGCTTAACCGTGCTTCCCATATGCGACCAACCGGTAATTTCTTCCATAATATGCTCTTTACATTACCTACAATCATTTTGAGCCGGAATTACAACAATAAATTTTTTTAAATTTTTTGCAAAAATCCCTGATGGTTAGCCTTACCGATTTTGAACGGATAAAATTTATTGTCACGGATTCTGTATGCCACGGTTATTTTGGATGACTGATGTAATTTTAAGCAGATCACCGTTTAAAATGTTGCAATATGTCGCCTCGTTCGCCTGTGATCCAACTTCAATGGCATAACATAAACGCGGATTTCAAAATGCAAAATTTCGCTTAACCGTGCTTCCCATATGCGACCAACCGGTAATTTCTTCCATAATATGCTCTTTACATTACCTACAATCATTTTGAGCCGGAATTACAACAATAAATTTTTTTCAATTTTTTGCAAAAATCCCTGATGGTTAGCCTTACCGATTTTGATCGGATAAAATTTCTTGTCACGGATTCTGTATGCCACGGTTATTTTGGATGACTGATGTAATTATAAGCAGATCACCGTTTAAAATGTTGCAATATATCGCCTCGTTCGCCTGTGATCCAACTTCAATGACATAACATAAACGCGGATTTCAAAATGCAAAATTTCGCTTAACCGTGCTTCCCATATGCGACCAACCGGTAATTTCTTCCAAAATATGCTCTTTACATTACCTACCTACAATCATTTTGAGCCGGAATTACAACAATAAATTTTTTTCAATTTTTTGCAAAAATCTCTGATGGTTAGCCTTACCGATTTTGAACGGATAAAATTTATTGTCACGGATTCTGTATGCCACGGTTATTTTGGATGACTGATGTAATTTTAAGCAGATCACCGTTTAAAATGTTGCAATATGTCGCCTCGTTCGCCTGTGATCCAACTTCAATGACATAACATAAACGCGGATTTCAAAATGCAAAATTTCGCTTAACCGTGCTTCCCATATGCGACCAACCGGTAATTTCTTCCATAATATGCTCTTTACATTACCTACAATCATTTTGAGCCGGAATTACAACAATAAATTTTTTTCAATTTTTTGCAAAAATCCCTGATGGTTAGCCTTACCGATTTTGAACGGATAAAATTGAATTTTATTGTCACGGATTCTGTATGCCACGGTTATTTTGGATGACTGATGTAATTTTAAGCAGATCACCGTTTAAAATGTTGCAATATGTCGCCTCGTTCGCCTGTGATCCAACTTCAATGACATAACATAAACGCGGATTTCAAAATGCAAAATTTCGCTTAACCGTGCTTCCCATATGCGACCAACCGGTAATTTCTTCCATAATATGCTCTTTACATTACCTACAATCATTTTGAGCCGGAATTACAACAATAAATTTTTTTCAATTTTTTGCAAAAATCCCTGATGGTTAGCCTTACCGATTTTGAACGGATAAAATTGAATTTTATTGTCACGGATTCTGTATGCCACGGTTATTTTGGATGACTGATGTAATTTTAAGCAGATCACCGTTTAAAATGTTGCAATATGTCGCCTCGTTCGCCTGTGATCCAACTTCAATGACATAACATAAACGCGGATTTCAAAATGCAAAATTTCGCTTAACCGTGCTTCCCATATGCGACCAACCGGTAATTTCTTCCATAATATGCTCTTTACATTACCTACAATCATTTTGAGCCGGAATTACAACAATAAATTTTTTTAAATTTTTTGCAAAAATCCCTGATGGTTAGCCTTACCGATTTTGATCGGATAAAATTTCTTGTCACGGATTCTGTATGCCACGGTTATTTTGGATGACTGATGTAATTTTAAGCAGATCACCGTTTAAAATGTTGCAATATGTCGCCTCGTTCGCCTGTGATCCAACTTCAATGATTTAACATAAACGCGGATTTCAAAATGCAAAATTTCGCTTAACCGTGCTTCCCATATGCGACCAACCGGTAATTTCTTCCATAATATGCTCTTTACATTATCTACAATCATTTTGAGCTGGAATTACAACAATAAATTTTTTTCAATTTTTTGCAAAAATCCCTGATGAGCCTTACCGATTTTGATCGGATAAAATTTCTTGTCACGGATTCTGTATGCCACGGTTATTTTGGATGACTGATGTAATTTTAAGCAGATCACCGTTTAAAATGTTGCAATATGTCGCCTCGTTCGCCTGTGATCCAACTTCAATGACATAACATAAACGCGGATTTCAAAATGCAAAATTTCGCTTAACCGTGCTTCCCATATGCGACCAACCGGTAATTTCTTCCATAATATGCTCTTTACATTACCTACAATCATTTTGAGCTGGAATTACAACAATAAATTTTTTTAAATTTTTTGCAAAAATCCCTGATGGTTAGCCTTACCGATTTTGAACGGATAAAATTTATTGTCACGGATTCTGTATGCCACGGTTATTTTGGATGACTGATGTAATTTTAAGCAGATCACCGTTTAAAATGTTGCAATATGTCGCCTCGTTCGCCTGTGATCCAACTTCAATGACATAATATAAACGCGGATTTCAAAATGCAAAATTTCGCTTAACCGTGCTTCCCATATGCGACCAACCGGTAATTTCTTCCATAATATGCTCTTTACATTACCTACAATCATTTTGAGCCGGAATTACAACAATAAATTTTTTTCAATTTTTTGCAAAAATCCCTGATGGTTAGCCTTACCGATTTTGATCGGATAAAATTTCTTGTCACGGATTCTGTATGCCACGGTTATTTTGGATGACTGATGTAATTTTAAGCAGATCACCGTTTAAAATGTTGCAATATGTCGCCTCGTTCGCCTGTGATCCAACTTCAATGACATAACATAAACGCGGATTTCAAAATGCAAAATTTCGCTTAACCGTGCTTCCCATATGCGACCAACCGGTAATTTCTTCCATAATATGCTCTTTACATTACCTACAATCATTTTGAGCCGGAATTACAACAATAAATTTTTTTCAATTTTTTGCAAAAATCCCTGATGGTTAGCCTTACCGATTTTGATCGGATAAAATTTCTTGTCACGGATTCTGTATGCCACGGTTATTTTGGATGACTGATGTAATTTTAAGCAGATCACCGTTTAAAATGTTGCAATATGTCGCCTCGTTCGCCTGTGATCCAACTTCAATGACATAACATAAACGCGGATTTCAAAATGCAAAATTTCGCTTAACCGTGCTTCCCATATGCGACCAACCGGTAATTTCTTCCATAATATGCTCTTTACATTACCTACAATCATTTTGAGCCGGAATTACAACAATAAATTTTTTTCAATTTTTTGCAAAAATCCCTGATGGTTAGCCTTACCGATTTTGAACGGATAAAATTTATTGTCACGGATTCTGTATGCCACGGTTATTTTGGATGACTGATGTAATTTTAAGCAGATCAACGTTTAAAATGTTGCAATATGTCGCCTCGTTCGCCTGTGATCCAACTTCAATGACATAACATAAACGCGGATTTCAAAATGCAAAATTTCGCTTAACCGTGCTGCCCATATGCGACCAACCGGTAATTTCTTCCATAATATGCTCTTTACATTACCTACAATCATTTTGAGCCGGAATTACAACAATAAATTTTTTTCAATTTTTTGCAAAAATCCCTGATGGTTAGCCTTACCGATTTTGAACGGATAAAATTTATTGTCACGGATTCTGTATGCCACGGTTATTTTGGATGACTGATGTAATTTTAAGCAGATCACCGTTTAAAATGTTGCAATATGTCGCCTCGTTCGCCTGTGATCCAACTTCAATGACATAACATAAACGCGGATTTCAAAATGCAAAATTTCGCTTAACCGTGCTTCCCATATGCGACCAACCGGTAATTTCTTCCATAATATGCTCTTTACATTACCTACAATCATTTTGAGCTGGAATTACAACAATAAATTTTTTTAAATTTTTTGCAAAAATCCCTGATGGAGGCCTTACCGATTTTGAACGGATAAAATTTATTGTTACGGATTCTGTATGCCACGGTTATTTTGGATGACTGATGTAATTTTAAGTAGATCACCGTTTAAAATGTTGCAATATGTCGCCTCGTTCGCCTGTGATCCAACTTCAATGACATAACATAAACGCGGATTTCAAAATGCAAAATTTCGCTTAACCGTGCTTCCCATATGCGACCAACCGGTAATTTCTTCCATAATATGCTCTTTACATTACCTACAATCATTTTGAGCTGGAATTACAACAATAAATTTTTTTAAATTTTTTTCAAAAATCCCTGATGGAGGCCTTACCGATTTTGAACGGATAAAATTTATTGTTACGGATTCTGTATGCCACGGTTATTTTGGATGACTGATGTAATTTTAAGTAGATCACCGTTTAAAATGTTGCAATATGTCGCCTCGTTCGCCTGTGATCCAACTTCAATGACATAACATAAACGCGGATTTCAAAATGCAAAATTTCGCTTAACCGTGCTTCCCATATGCGACCAACCGGTAATTTCTTCCATAATATGCTCTTTACATTACCTACAATCATTTTGAGCTGGAATTACAACAATAAATTTTTTTCAATTTTTTGCAAAAATCCCTGATGGTTAGCCTTACCGATTTTGAACGGATAAAATTTATTGTCATGGATTCTGTATGCCACGGTTATTTTGGATGACTGATGTAATTTTAAGCAGATCACCGTTTAAAATGTTGCAATATATCGCCTCGTTCGCCTGTGATCCAACTTCAATGACATAACATAAACGCGGATTTCAAAATGCAAAATTTCGCTTAACCGTGCTTCCCATATGCGACCAACCGGTAATTTCTTCCATAATATGCTCTTTACATTACCTACAATCATTTTGAGCCGGAATTACAACAATAAATTTTTTTCAATTTTTTGCAAAAATCCCTGATGGTTAGCCTTACCGATTTTGAACGGATAAAATTGAATTTTATTGTCACGGATTCTGTATGCCACGGTTATTTTGGATGACTGATGTAATTTTAAGCAGATCACCGTTTAAAATGTTGCAATATGTCGCCTCGTTCGCCTGTGATCCAACTTCAATGACATAACATAAACGCGGATTTCAAAATGCAAAATTTCGCTTAACCGTGCTTCCCATATGCGACCAACCGGTAATTTCTTCCATAATATGCTCTTTACATTACCTTCAATCATTTTGAGCCGGAATTACAACAATAAATTTTTTTCAATTTTTTGCAAAAATCCCTGATGGTTAGCCTTACCGATTTTGAACGGATAAAATTTATTGTCACGGATTCTGTATGCCACAGTTATTTTGGATGACTGATGTAATTTTAAGCAGAACACCGTTTAAAATGTTGCAATATATCGCCTCGTTCGCCTGTGATCCAACTTCAATGACATAACATAAACGCGGATTTCAAAATGCAAAATTTCGCTTAACCGTGCTTCCCATATGCGACCAACCGGTAATTTCTTCCATAATATGCTCTTTACATTACCTACCTACAATCATTTTGAGCCGGAATTACAACAATAAATTTTTTTCAATTTTTTGCAAAAATCTCTGATGGTTAGCCTTACCGATTTTGAACGGATAAAATTGAATTTTATTGTCACGGATTCTGTATGCCACGGTTATTTTGGATGACTGATGTAATTTTAAGCAGATCACCGTTTAAAATGTTGCAATATGTCGCCTCGTTCGCCTGTGATCCAACTTCAATGACATAACATAAACGCGGATTTCAAAATGCAAAATTTCGCTTAACCGTGCTTCCCATATGCGACCAACCGGTAATTTCTTCCATAATATGCTCTTTACATTACCTACAATCATTTTGAGCCGGAATTACAACAATAAATTTTTTTCAATTTTTTGCAAAAATCCCTGATGGTTAGCCTTACCGATTTTGAACGGATAAAATTTATTGTCACGGATTCTGTATGCCACAGTTATTTTGGATGACTGATGTAATTTTAAGCAGAACACCGTTTAAAATGTTGCAATATATCGCCTCGTTCGCCTGTGATCCAACTTCAATGACATAACATAAACGCGGATTTCAAAATGCAAAATTTCGCTTAACCGTGCTTCCCATATGCGACCAACCGGTAATTTCTTCCATAATATGCTCTTCACATTACCTACAATCATTTTGAGCCGGAATTACAACAATAAATTTTTTTCAATTTTTTGCAAAAATCCCTGATGGTTAGCCTTACCGATTTTGAACGGATAAAATTTATTGTCACGGATTCTGTATGCCACGGTTATTTTGGATGACTGATGTAATTTTAAGCAGATCACCGTTTAAAATGTTGCAATATGTCGCCTCGTTCGCCTGTGATCCAACTTCAATGACATAACATAAACGCGGATTTCAAAATGCAAAATTTCGCTTAACCGTGCTTCCCATATGCGACCAACCGGTAATTTCTTCCATAATATGCTCTTTACATTACCTACAATCATTTTGAGCTGGAATTACAACAATAAATTTTTTTCAATTTTTTGCAAAAATCCCTGATGGTTAGTTAGCCTTACCGATTTTGAACGGATAAAATTTATTGTCACGGATTCTGTATGCCACGGTTATTTTGGATGACTGATGTAATTTTAAGCAGATCACCGTTTAAAATGTTGCAATATGTCGCCTCGTTCGCCTGTGATCCAACTTCAATGACATAATATAAACGCGGATTTCAAAATGCAAAATTTCGCTTAACCGTGCTTCCCATATGCGACCAACCGGTAATTTCTTCCATAATATGCTCTTTACATTACCTACAATCATTTTGAGCCGGAATTACAACAATAAATTTTTTTCAATTTTTTGCAAAAATCCCTGATGGTTAGCCTTACCGATTTTGATCGGATAAAATTTCTTGTCACGGATTCTGTATGCCACGGTTATTTTGGATGACTGATGTAATTTTAAGCAGATCACCGTTTAAAATGTTGCAATATGTCGCCTCGTTCGCCTGTGATCCAACTTCAATGACATAACATAAACGCGGATTTCAAAATGCAAAATTTCGCTTAACCGTGCTTCCCATATGCGACCAACCGGTAATTTCTTCCATAATATGCTCTTTACATTACCTACAATCATTTTGAGCCGGAATTACAACAATAAATTTTTTTCAATTTTTTGCAAAAATCCCTGATGGTTAGCCTTACCGATTTTGATCGGATAAAATTTCTTGTCACGGATTCTGTATGCCACGGTTATTTTGGATGACTGATGTAATTTTAAGCAGATCACCGTTTAAAATGTTGCAATATGTCGCCTCGTTCGCCTGTGATCCAACTTCAATGACATAACATAAACGCGGATTTCAAAATGCAAAATTTCGCTTAACCGTGCTTCCCATATGCGACCAACCGGTAATTTCTTCCATAATATGCTCTTTACATTACCTACAATCATTTTGAGCCGGAATTACAACAATAAATTTTTTTCAATTTTTTGCAAAAATCCCTGATGGTTAGCCTTACCGATTTTGAACGGATAAAATTTATTGTCACGGATTCTGTATGCCACGGTTATTTTGGATGACTGATGTAATTTTAAGCAGATCAACGTTTAAAATGTTGCAATATGTCGCCTCGTTCGCCTGTGATCCAACTTCAATGACATAACATAAACGCGGATTTCAAAATGCAAAATTTCGCTTAACCGTGCTGCCCATATGCGACCAACCGGTAATTTCTTCCATAATATGCTCTTTACATTACCTACAATCATTTTGAGCCGGAATTACAACAATAAATTTTTTTCAATTTTTTGCAAAAATCCCTGATGGTTAGCCTTACCGATTTTGAACGGATAAAATTTATTGTCACGGATTCTGTATGCCACGGTTATTTTGGATGACTGATGTAATTTTAAGCAGATCACCGTTTAAAATGTTGCAATATGTCGCCTCGTTCGCCTGTGATCCAACTTCAATGACATAACATAAACGCGGATTTCAAAATGCAAAATTTCGCTTAACCGTGCTTCCCATATGCGACCAACCGGTAATTTCTTCCATAATATGCTCTTTACATTACCTACAATCATTTTGAGCTGGAATTACAACAATAAATTTTTTTAAATTTTTTGCAAAAATCCCTGATGGAGGCCTTACCGATTTTGAACGGATAAAATTTATTGTTACGGATTCTGTATGCCACGGTTATTTTGGATGACTGATGTAATTTTAAGTAGATCACCGTTTAAAATGTTGCAATATGTCGCCTCGTTCGCCTGTGATCCAACTTCAATGACATAACATAAACGCGGATTTCAAAATGCAAAATTTCGCTTAACCGTGCTTCCCATATGCGACCAACCGGTAATTTCTTCCATAATATGCTCTTTACATTACCTACAATCATTTTGAGCTGGAATTACAACAATAAATTTTTTTAAATTTTTTGCAAAAATCCCTGATGGAGGCCTTACCGATTTTGAACGGATAAAATTTATTGTTACGGATTCTGTATGCCACGGTTATTTTGGATGACTGATGTAATTTTAAGTAGATCACCGTTTAAAATGTTGCAATATGTCGCCTCGTTCGCCTGTGATCCAACTTCAATGACATAACATAAACGCGGATTTCAAAATGCAAAATTTCGCTTAACCGTGCTTCCCATATGCGACCAACCGGTAATTTCTTCCATAATATGCTCTTTACATTACCTACAATCATTTTGAGCTGGAATTACAACAATAAATTTTTTTCAATTTTTTGCAAAAATCCCTGATGGTTAGCCTTACCGATTTTGAACGGATAAAATTTATTGTCATGGATTCTGTATGCCACGGTTATTTTGGATGACTGATGTAATTTTAAGCAGATCACCGTTTAAAATGTTGCAATATATCGCCTCGTTCGCCTGTGATCCAACTTCAATGACATAACATAAACGCGGATTTCAAAATGCAAAATTTCGCTTAACCGTGCTTCCCATATGCGACCAACCGGTAATTTCTTCCATAATATGCTCTTTACATTACCTACAATCATTTTGAGCCGGAATTACAACAATAAATTTTTTTCAATTTTTTGCAAAAATCCCTGATGGTTAGCCTTACCGATTTTGAACGGATAAAATTGAATTTTATTGTCACGGATTCTGTATGCCACGGTTATTTTGGATGACTGATGTAATTTTAAGCAGATCACCGTTTAAAATGTTGCAATATGTCGCCTCGTTCGCCTGTGATCCAACTTCAATGACATAACATAAACGCGGATTTCAAAATGCAAAATTTCGCTTAACCGTGCTTCCCATATGCGACCAACCGGTAATTTCTTCCATAATATGCTCTTTACATTACCTTCAATCATTTTGAGCCGGAATTACAACAATAAATTTTTTTCAATTTTTTGCAAAAATCCCTGATGGTTAGCCTTACCGATTTTGAACGGATAAAATTTATTGTCACGGATTCTGTATGCCACAGTTATTTTGGATGACTGATGTAATTTTAAGCAGAACACCGTTTAAAATGTTGCAATATATCGCCTCGTTCGCCTGTGATCCAACTTCAATGACATAACATAAACGCGGATTTCAAAATGCAAAATTTCGCTTAACCGTGCTTCCCATATGCGACCAACCGGTAATTTCTTCCATAATATGCTCTTTACATTACCTACCTACAATCATTTTGAGCCGGAATTACAACAATAAATTTTTTTCAATTTTTTGCAAAAATCTCTGATGGTTAGCCTTACCGATTTTGAACGGATAAAATTGAATTTTATTGTCACGGATTCTGTATGCCACGGTTATTTTGGATGACTGATGTAATTTTAAGCAGATCACCGTTTAAAATGTTGCAATATGTCGCCTCGTTCGCCTGTGATCCAACTTCAATGACATAACATAAACGCGGATTTCAAAATGCAAAATTTCGCTTAACCGTGCTTCCCATATGCGACCAACCGGTAATTTCTTCCATAATATGCTCTTTACATTACCTACAATCATTTTGAGCCGGAATTACAACAATAAATTTTTTTCAATTTTTTGCAAAAATCCCTGATGGTTAGCCTTACCGATTTTGAACGGATAAAATTTATTGTCACGGATTCTGTATGCCACAGTTATTTTGGATGACTGATGTAATTTTAAGCAGAACACCGTTTAAAATGTTGCAATATATCGCCTCGTTCGCCTGTGATCCAACTTCAATGACATAACATAAACGCGGATTTCAAAATGCAAAATTTCGCTTAACCGTGCTTCCCATATGCGACCAACCGGTAATTTCTTCCATAATATGCTCTTCACATTACCTACAATCATTTTGAGCCGGAATTACAACAATAAATTTTTTTCAATTTTTTGCAAAAATCCCTGATGGTTAGCCTTACCGATTTTGAACGGATAAAATTTATTGTCACGGATTCTGTATGCCACGGTTATTTTGGATGACTGATGTAATTTTAAGCAGATCACCGTTTAAAATGTTGCAATATGTCGCCTCGTTCGCCTGTGATCCAACTTCAATGACATAACATAAACGCGGATTTCAAAATGCAAAATTTCGCTTAACCGTGCTTCCCATATGCGACCAACCGGTAATTTCTTCCATAATATGCTCTTTACATTACCTACAATCATTTTGAGCTGGAATTACAACAATAAATTTTTTTCAATTTTTTGCAAAAATCCCTGATGGTTAGTTAGCCTTACCGATTTTGAACGGATAAAATTTATTGTCACGGATTCTGTATGCCACGGTTATTTTGGATGACTGATGTAATTTTAAGCAGATCACCGTTTAAAATGTTGCAATATGTCGCCTCGTTCGCCTGTGATCCAACTTCAATGACATAACATAAACGCGGATTTCAAAATGCAAAATTTCGCTTAACCGTGCTTCCCATATGCGACCAACCGGTAATTTCTTCCATAATATGCTCTTTACATTACCTACAATCATTTTGAGCCGGAATTACAACAATAAATTTTTTTCAGTTTTTTGCAAAAATCCCTGATGGTTAGCCTTACCGATTTTGAACGGATAAAATTTATTGTTACGGATTCTGTATGCCACGGTTATTTTGGATGACTGATGTAATTTTAAGTAGATCACCGTTTAAAATGTTGCAATATGTCGCCTCGTTCGCCTGTGATCCAACTTCAATGACATAACATAAACGCGGATTTCAAAATGCAAAATTTCGCTTAACCGTGCTTCCCATATGCGACCAACCGGTAATTTCTTCCATAATATGCTCTTTACATTACCTACAATCATTTTGAGCTGGAATTACAACAATAAATTTTTTTAAATTTTTTGCAAAAATCCCTGATGGTTAGCCTTACCGATTTTGAACGGATAAAATTTATTGTCACGGATTCTGTATGCCACGGTTATTTTGGATGACTGATGTAATTTTAAGTAGATCAACGTTTAAAATGTTGCAATTTGTCGCCTCGTTCGCCTGTGATCCAACTTCAATGACATAACATAAACGCGGATTTCAAAATGCAAAATTTCGCTTAACCGTGCTTCCCATATGCGACCAACCGGTAATTTCTTCCATAATATGCTCTTTACATTACCTACCTACAATCATTTTGAGCCGGAATTACAACAATAAATTTTTTTCAGTTTTTTGCAAAAATCCCTGATGGTTAGCCTTACCGATTTTGAACGGATAAAATTTATTGTCACGGATTCTGTATGCCACGGTTATTTTGGATGACTGATGTAATTATAAGCAGATCACCGTTTAAAATGTTGCAATATATCGCCTCGTTCGCCTGTGATCCAACTTCAATGACATAACATAAACGCGGATTTCAAAATGCAAAATTTCGCTTAACCGTGCTTCCCATATGCGACCAACCGGTAATTTCTTCCATAATATGCTCTTTACATTACCTACAATCATTTTGAGCTGGAATTACAACAATAAATTTTTTTCAATTTTTTGCAAAAATCCCTGATGGTTAGCCTTACCGATTTTGAACGGATAAAATTTATTGTCATGGATTCTGTATGCCACGGTTATTTTGGATGACTGATGTAATTTTAAGCAGATCACCGTTTAAAATGTTGCAATATATCGCCTCGTTCGCCTGTGATCCAACTTCAATGACATAACATAAACGCGGATTTCAAAATGCAAAATTTCGCTTAACCGTGCTTCCCATATGCGACCAACCGGTAATTTCTTCCATAATATGCTCTTTACATTACCTACCTACAATCATTTTGAGCCGGAATTACAACAATAAATTTTTTTCAGTTTTTTGCAAAAATCCCTGATGGTTAGCCTTACCGATTTTGAACGGATAAAATTTATTGTCACGGATTCTGTATGCCACGGTTATTTTGGATGACTGATGTAATTTTAAGTAGATCAACGTTTAAAATGTTGCAATATATCGCCTCGTTCGCCTGTGATCCAACTTCAATGACATAACATAAACGCGGATTTCAAAATGCAAAATTTCGCTTAACCGTGCTTCCCATATGCGACCAACCGGTAATTTCTTCCATAATATGCTCTTTACATTACCTACCTACAATCATTTTGAGCCGGAATTACAACAATAAATTTTTTTCAGTTTTTTGCAAAAATCCCTGATGGTTAGCCTTACCGATTTTGAACGGATAAAATTTATTGTCACGGATTCTGTATGCCACGGTTATTTTGGATGACTGATGTAATTTTAAGTAGATCAACGTTTAAAATGTTGCAATATATCGCCTCGTTCGCCTGTGATCCAACTTCAATGACATAACATAAACGCGGATTTCAAAATGCAAAATTTCGCTTAACCGTGCTTCCCATATGCGACCAACTGGTAATTTCTTCCATAATATGCTCTTTACATTACCTACAATCATTTTGAGCCGGAATTACAACAATAAATTTTTTTCAGTTTTTTGCAAAAATCCCTGATGGTTAGCCTTACCGATTTTGAACGGATAAAATTTATTGTCACGGATTCTGTATGCCACGGTTATTTTGGATGACTGATGTAATTTTAAGTAGATCAACGTTTAAAATGTTGCAATATATCGCCTCGTTCGCCTGTGATCCAACTTCAATGACATAACATAAACGCGGATTTCAAAATGCAAAATTTCGCTTAACCGTGCTTCCCATATGCGACCAACTGGTAATTTCTTCCATAATATGCTCTTTACATTACCTACAATCATTTTGAGCCGGAATTACAACAATAAATTTTTTTCAGTTTTTTGCAAAAATCCCTGATGGTTAGCCTTACCGATTTTGAACGGATAAAATTTATTGTCACGGATTCTGTATGCCACGGTTATTTTGGATGACTGATGTAATTTTAAGTAGATCAACGTTTAAAATGTTGCAATATATCGCCTCGTTCGCCTGTGATCCAACTTCAATGACATAACATAAACGCGGATTTCAAAATGCAAAATTTCGCTTAACCGTGCTTCCCATATGCGACCAACCGGTAATTTCTTCCATAATATGCTCTTTACATTACCTACCTACAATCATTTTGAGCCGGAATTACAACAATAAATTTTTTTCAGTTTTTTGCAAAAATCCCTGATGGTTAGCCTTACCGATTTTGAACGGATAAAATTTATTGTCACGGATTCTGTATGCCACGGTTATTTTGGATGACTGATGTAATTTTAAGTAGATCAACGTTTAAAATGTTGCAATATATCGCCTCGTTCGCCTGTGATCCAACTTCAATGACATAACATAAACGCGGATTTCAAAATGCAAAATTTCGCTTAACCGTGCTTCCCATATGCGACCAACCGGTAATTTCTTCCATAATATGCTCTTTACATTACCTACCTACAATCATTTTGAGCCGGAATTACAACAATAAATTTTTTTCAGTTTTTTGCAAAAATCCCTGATGGTTAGCCTTACCGATTTTGAACGGATAAAATTTATTGTCACGGATTCTGTATGCCACGGTTATTTTGGATGACTGGTGTAATTTTAAGTAGATCAACGTTTAAAATGTTGCAATATATCGCCTCGTTCGCCTGTGATCCAACTTCAATGACATAACATAAACGCGGATTTCAAAATGCAAAATTTCGCTTAACCGTGCTTCCCATATGCGACCAACCGGTAATTTCTTCCATAATATGCTCTTTACATTACCTACCTACAATCATTTTGAGCCGGAATTACAACAATAAATTTTTTTCAGTTTTTTGCAAAAATCCCTGATGGTTAGCCTTACCGATTTTGAACGGATAAAATTTATTGTCACGGATTCTGTATGCCACGGTTATTTTGGATGACTGATGTAATTTTAAGCAGATCACCGTTTAAAATGTTGCAATATGTCGCCTCGTTCGCCTGTGATCCAACTTCAATGACATAACATAAACGCGGATTTCAAAATGCAAAATTTCGCTTAACCGTGCTTCCCATATGCGACCAACCGGTAATTTCTTCCATAATATGCTCTTTACATTACCTACCTACAATCATTTTGAGCCGGAATTACAACAATAAATTTTTTTCAGTTTTTTGCAAAAATCCCTGATGGTTAGCCTTACCGATTTTGAACGGATAAAATTTATTGTCACGGATTCTGTATGCCACGGTTATTTTGGATGACTGATGTAATTATAAGCAGATCACCGTTTAAAATGTTGCAATATATCGCCTCGTTCGCATGTGATCCAACTTCAATGACATAACATAAACGCGGATTTCAAAATGCAAAATTTCGCTTAACCGTGCTTCCCATATGCGACCAACCGGTAATTTCTTCCATAATATGCTCTTTACATTACCTACCTACAATCATTTTGAGCCGGAATTACAACAATAAATTTTTTTCAGTTTTTTGCAAAAATCCCTGATGGTTAGCCTTACCGATTTTGAACGGATAAAATTTCTTGTCACGGATTCTGTATGCCACGGTTATTTTGGATGACTGATGTAATTTTAAGTAGATCAACGTTTAAAATGTTGCAATATATCGCCTCGTTCGCCTGTGATCCAACTTCAATGACATAACATAAACGCGGATTTCAAAATGCAAAATTTCGCTTAACCGTGCTTCCCATATGCGACCAACCGGTAATTTCTTCCATAATATGCTCTTTACATTACCTACCTACAATCATTTTGAGCCGGAATTACAACAATAAATTTTTTTCAGTTTTTTGCAAAAATCCCTGATGGTTAGCCTTACCGATTTTGAACGGATAAAATTTATTGTCACGGATTCTGTATGCCACGGTTATTTTGGATGACTGATGTAATTTTAAGCAGATCACCGTTTAAAATGTTGCAATATGTCGCCTCGTTCGCCTGTGATCCAACTTCAATGACATAACATAAACGCGGATTTCAAAATGCAAAATTTCGCTTAACCGTGCTTCCCATATGCGACCAACCGGTAATTTCTTCCATAATATGCTCTTTACATTACCTACCTACAATCATTTTGAGCCGGAATTACAACAATAAATTTTTTTCAGTTTTTTGCAAAAATCCCTGATGGTTAGCCTTACCGATTTTGAACGGATAAAATTTATTGTCACGGATTCTGTATGCCACGGTTATTTTGGATGACTGATGTAATTTTAAGTAGATCAACGTTTAAAATGTTGCAATTTGTCGCCTCGTTCGCCTGTGATCCAACTTCAATGACATAACATAAACGCGGATTTCAAAATGCAAAATTTCGCTTAACCGTGCTGCCCATATGCGACCAACCGGTAATTTCTTCCATAATATGCTCTTTACATTACCTACAATCATTTTGAGCCGGAATTACAACAATAAATTTTTTTCAATTTTTTGCAAAAATC
Organism: Nephrotoma flavescens; assembly: GCA_932526605.1. Taxonomy (NCBI): domain Eukaryota; kingdom Metazoa; phylum Arthropoda; class Insecta; order Diptera; family Tipulidae; genus Nephrotoma; species Nephrotoma flavescens. Next base: position 75,570,451 of record OW052220.1, read on the forward strand.
CCTGATGGTTAGCCTTACCGATTTTGAACGGATAAAATTTCTTGTCACGGATTCTGTATGCCACGGTTATTTTGGATGACTGATGTAATTTTAAGTAGATCACCGTTTAAAATGTTGCAATATGTCGCCTCGTTCGCCTGTGATCCAACTTCAATGACATAACATAAACGCGGATTTCAAAATGCAAAATTTCGCTTAACCGTGCTTCCCATATGCGACCAACCGGTAATTTCTTCCATAATATGCTCTTTACATTACCTACAATCATTTTGAGCTGGAATTACAACAATAAATTTTTTTCAATTTTTTGCAAAAATCCCTGATGGTTTGTTAGCCTTACCGATTTTGAACGGATAAAATTTATTGTCACGGATTCTGTATGCCACGGTTATTTTGGATGACTGATGTAATTTTAAGTAGATCAACGTTTAAAATGTTGCAATATGTCGCCTCGTTCGCCTGTGATCCAACTTCAATGACATAACATAAACGCGGATTTCAAAATGCAAAATTTCGCTTAACCGTGCTGCCCATATGCGACCAACCGGTAATTTCTTCCATAATATGCTCTTTACATTACCTACAATCATTTTGAGCCGGAATTACAACAATAAATTTTTTTCAATTTTTTGCAAAAATCCCTGATGGTTAGCCTTACCGATTTTGAACGGATAAAATTTATTGTCACGGATTCTGTATGCCACGGTTATTTTGGATGACTGATGTAATTTTAAGCAGATCACCGTTTAAAATGTTGCAATATATCGCCTCGTTCGCCTGTGATCCAACTTCAATGACATAACATAAACGCGGATTTCAAAATGCAAAATTTCGCTTAACCGTGCTTCCCATGTGCGACCAACCGGTAATTTCTTCCATAATATGCTCTTTACATTACCTACAATCATTTTGAGCCGGAATTACAACAATAAATTTTTTTCAATTTTTTGCAAAAATCTCTGATGGTTAGCCTTACCGATTTTGAACGGATAAAATTTATTGTCACGGATTCTGTATGCCACGGTTATTTTGGATGACTGATGTAATTTTAAGCAGATCACCGTTTAAAATGTTGCAATATATCGCCTCGTTCGCCTGTGATCCAACTTCAATGACATAACATAAACGCGGATTTCAAAATGCAAAATTTCGCTTAACCGTGCTTCCCATATGCGACCAACCGGTAATTTCTTTCATAATATGCTCTTTACATTACCTACAATCATTTTGAGCCGGAATTACAACAATAAATTTTTTTCAATTTTTTGCAAAAATCCCTGATGGTTAGCCTTACCGATTTTGAACGGATAAAATTGAATTTTATTGTCACGGATTCTGTATGCCACGGTTATTTTGGATGACTGATGTAATTTTAAGCAGATCACCGTTTAAAATGTTGCAATATATCGCCTCGTTCGCCTGTGATCCAACTTCAATGACATAACATAAACGCGGATTTCAAAATGCAAAATTTCGCTTAACCGTGCTGCCCATATGCGACCAACCGGTAATTTCTTCCATAATATGCTCTTTACATTACCTACAATCATTTTGAGCCGGAATTACAACAATAAATTTTTTTCAATTTTTTGCAAAAATCCCTGATGGTTAGCCTTACCGATTTTGAACGGATAAAATTTATTGTCACGGATTCTGTATGCCACGGTTATTTTGGATGACTGATGTAATTTTAAGCAGATCACCGTTTAAAATGTTGCAATATATCGCCTCGTTCGCCTGTGATCCAACTTCAATGACATAACATAAACGCGGATTTCAAAATGCAAAATTTCGCTTAACCGTGCTTCCCATATGCGACCAACCGGTAATTTCTTCCATAATATGCTCTTTACATTACCTACAATCATTTTGATCCGGAATTACAACAATAAATTTTTTTAAATTTTTTGCAAAAATCCCTGATGGTTAGCCTTACCGATTTTGAACGGATTAAATTGAATTTTATTGTCACGGATTCTGTATGCCACGGTTATTTTGGATGACTGATGTAATTATAAGCAGATCAACGTTTAAAATGTTGCAATATATCGCCTCGTTCGCCTGTGATCCAACTTCAATGACATAACATAAACGCGGATTTCAAAATGCAAAATTTCGCTTAACCGTGCTTCCCATATGCGACCAACCGGTAATTTCTTACATAATATGCTCTTTACATTACCTACCTACAATCATTTTGAGCCGGAATTACAACAATAAATTTTTTTCAGTTTTTTGCAAAAATCCCTGATGGTTAGCCTTACCGATTTTGAACGGATAAAATTTATTGTCACGGATTCTGTATGCCACGGTTATTTTGGATGACTGATGTAATTTTAAGCAGATCACCGTTTAAAATGTTGCAATATATCGCCTCGTTCGCCTGTGATCCAACTTCAATGACATAACATAAACGCGGATTTCAAAATGCAAAATTTCGCTTAACCGTGCTTCCCATATGCGACCAACCGGTAATTTCTTTCATAATATGCTCTTTACATTACCTACAATCATTTTGAGCCGGAATTACAACAATAAATTTTTTTCAATTTTTTGCAAAAATCTCTGATGGTTAGCCTTACCGATTTTGAACGGATAAAATTTATTGTCACGGATTCTGTATGCCACGGTTATTTTGGATGACTGATGTAATTATAAGCAGATCACCGTTTAAAATGTTGCAATATATCGCCTCGTTCGCCTGTGATCCAACTTCAATGACATAACATAAACGCGGATTTCAAAATGCAAAATTTCGCTTAACCGTGCTTCCCATATGCGACCAACCGGTAATTTCTTCCATAATATGCTCTTTACATTACCTACAATCATTTTGAGCCGGAATTACAACAATAATTTTTTTTCAATTTTTTGCAAAAATCCCTGATGGTTAGCCTTACCGATTTTGAACGGATAAAATTTCTTGTCACGGATTCTGTATGCCACGGTTATTTTGGATGACTGATGTAATTTTAAGCAGATCACCGTTTAAAATGTTGCAATATATCGCCTCGTTCGCCTGTGATCCAACTTCAATGACATAACATAAACGCGGATTTCAAAATGCAAAATTTCGCTTAACCGTGCTTCCCATATGCGACCAACCGGTAATTTCTTCCATAATATGCTCTTTACATTACCTACCTATAATCATTTTGAGCCGGAATTACAACAATAAATTTTTTTCAGTTTTTTGCAAAAATCCCTGATGGTTAGCCTTACCGATTTTGAACGGATAAAATTTATTGTCACGGATTCTGTATGCCACGGTTATTATGGATGACTGATGTAATTTTAAGCAGATCACCGTTTAAAATGTTGCAATATATCGCCTCGTTCGCCTGTGATCCAACTTCAATGACATAACATAAACGCGGATTTCAAAATGCAAAATTTCGCTTAACCGTGCTTCCCATATGCGACCAACCGGTAATTTCTTCCATAATATGCTCTTTACATTACCTACCTATAATCATTTTGAGCCGGAATTACAACAATAAATTTTTTTCAGTTTTTTGCAAAAATCCCTGATGGTTAGCCTTACCGATTTTGAACGGATAAAATTTATTGTCACGGATTCTGTATGCCACGGTTATTATGGATGACTGATGTAATTTTAAGCAGATCACCGTTTAAAATGTTGCAATATATCGCCTCGTTCGCCTGTGATCCAACTTCAATGACATAACATAAACGCGGATTTCAAAATGCAAAATTTCGCTTAACCGTGCTTCCCATGTGCGACCAACCGGTAATTTCTTCCATAATATGCTCTTTACATTACCTACAATCATTTTGAGCCGGAATTACAACAATAAATTTTTTTCAATTTTTTGCAAAAATCTCTGATGTTAGCCTTACCGATTTTGAACGGATAAAATTTATTGTCACGGATTCTGTATGCCACGGTTATTTTGGATGACTGATGTAATTTTAAGCAGATCACCGTTTAAAATGTTGCAATATGTCGCCTCGTTCGCCTGTGATCCAACTTCAATGACATAACATAAACGCGGATTTCAAAATGCAAAATTTCGCTTAACCGTGCTTCCCATATGCGACCAACCGGTAATTTCTTCCATAATATGCTCTTTACATTACCTACCTATAATCATTTTGAGCCGGAATTACAACAATAAATTTTTTTCAATTTTTTGCAAAAATCCCTGATGGTTAGTTAGCCTTACCGATTTTGAACGGATAAAATTTATTGTCACGGATTCTGTATGCCACAGTTATTTTGGATGACTGATGTAATTTTAAGCAGAACACCGTTTAAAATGTTGCAATATATCGCCTCGTTCGCCTGTGATCCAACTTCAATGACATAACATAAACGCGGATTTCAAAATGCAAAATTTCGCTTAACCGTGCTTCCCATATGCGACCAGCCGGTAATTTCTTCCATAATATGCTCTTTACATTATCTACAATCATTTTGAGCCGGAATTACAACAATAAATTTTTTTCAATTTTTTGCAAAAATCTCTGATGGTTAGCCTTACCGATTTTGAACGGATAAAATTTATTGTCACGGATTCTGTATGCCACGGTTATTTTGGATGACTGATGTAATTTTAAGCAGATCACCGTTTAAAATGTTGCAATATGTCGCCTCGTTCGCCTGTGATCCAACTTCAATGACATAACATAAACGCGGATTTCAAAATGCAAAATTTCGCTTAACCGTGCTTCCCATATGCGACCAACCGGTAATTTCTTCCATAATATGCTCTTTACATTACCTACAATCATTTTGAGCCGGAATTACAACAATAAATTTTTTTCAATTTTTTGCAAAAATCCCTGATTTGAAAATCCCTGCCTTACCGATTTTGAACGGATAAAATTTATTGTCACGGATTCTGTATGCCACGGTTATTTTGGATGACTGATGTAATTTTAAGCAGAACACCGTTTAAAATGTTGCAATATATCGCCTCGTTCGCCTGTGATCCAACTTCAATGACATAACATAAACGCGGATTTCAAAATGCAAAATTTCGCTTAACCGTGCTTCCCATATGCGACCAGCCGGTAATTTCTTCCATAATATGCTCTTTACATTACCTACAATCATTTTGAGCCGGAATTACAACAATAAATTTTTTTCAATTTTTTGCAAAAATCTCTGATGGTTAGCCTTACCGATTTTGAACGGATTAAATTGAATTTTATTGTCACGGATTCTGTATGCCACGGTTATTTTGGATGACTGATGTAATTATAAGCAGATCACCGTTTAAAATGTTGCAATATATCGCCTCGTTCGCCTGTGATCCAACTTCAATGACATAACATAAACGCGGATTTCAAAATGCAAAATTTCGCTTAACCGTGCTTCCCATATGCGACCAACCGGTAATTTCTTCCATAATATGCTCTTTACATTACCTACCTACAATCATTTTGAGCCGGAATTACAACAATAAATTTTTTTCAGTTTTTTGCAAAAATCCCTGATGGTTAGCCTTACCGATTTTGAACGGATAAAATTTATTGTCACGGATTCTGTATGCCACGGTTATTTTGGATGACTGATGTAATTTTAAGCAGATCACCGTTTAAAATGTTGCAATATGTCGCCTCGTTCGCCTGTGATCCAACTTCAATGACATAACATAAACGCGGATTTCAAAATGCAAAATTTCGCTTAACCGTGCTTCCCATATGCGACCAACCGGTAATTTCTTCCATAATATGCTCTTTACATTACCTACAATCATTTTGAGCCGGAATTACAACAATAAATTTTTTTCAATTTTTTGCAAAAATCCCTGATGGTTAGCCTTACCGATTTTGAACGGATAAAATTTATTGTCACGGATTCTGTATGCCACGGTTATTTTGGATGACTGATGTAATTTTAAGCAGAACACCGTTTAAAATGTTGCAATATATCGCCTCGTTCGCCTGTGATCCAACTTCAATGACATAACATAAACGCGGATTTCAAAATGCAAAATTTCGCTTAACCGTGCTTCCCATATGCGACCAGCCGGTAATTTCTTCCATAATATGCTCTTTACATTACCTACAATCATTTTGAGCCGGAATTACAACAATAAATTTTTTTCAATTTTTTGCAAAAATCTCTGATGGTTAGCCTTACCGATTTTGAACGGATTAAATTGAATTTTATTGTCACGGATTCTGTATGCCACGGTTATTTTGGATGACTGATGTAATTATAAGCAGATCACCGTTTAAAATGTTGCAATATATCGCCTCGTTCGCCTGTGATCCAACTTCAATGACATAACATAAACGCGGATTTCAAAATGCAAAATTTCGCTTAACCGTGCTTCCCATATGCAACCAACCGGTAATTTCTTCCATAATATGCTCTTTACATTACCTACCTACAATCATTTTGAGCCGGAATTACAACAATAAATTTTTTTCAGTTTTTTGCAAAAATCGCTGATGGTTAGCCTTACCGATTTTGAACGGATAAAATTTATTGTCACGGATTCTGTATGCCACGGTTATTTTGGATGACTGATGTAATTTTAAGCAGATCACCGTTTAAAATGTTGCAATATGTCGCCTCGTTCGCCTGTGATCCAACTTCAATGACATAACATAAACGCGGATTTCAAAATGCAAAATTTCGCTTAACCGTGCTTCCCATATGCGACCAACCGGTAATTTCTTCCATAATATGCTCTTTACATAACCTACAATCATTTTGAGCCGGAATTACAACAATAAATTTTTTTCAATTTTTTGCAAAAATCCCTGATGGTTAGCCTTACCGATTTTGAACGGATAAAATTTATTGTCACGGATTCTGTATGCCACAGTTATTTTGGATGACTGATGTAATTTTAAGCAGAACACCGTTTAAAATGTTGCAATATATCGCCTCGTTCGCCTGTGATCCAACTTCAATGACATAACATAAACGCGGATTTCAAAATGCAAAATTTCGCTTAACCGTGCTTCCCATATGCGACCAGCCGGTAATTTCTTCCATAATATGCTCTTTACATTATCTACAATCATTTTGAGCCGGAATTACAACAATAAATTTTTTTCAATTTTTTGCAAAAATCCCTGATGGTTAGCCTTACCGATTTTGAACGGATAACATTTCTTGTCACGGATTCTGTATGCCACGGTTATTTTGGATGACTGATGTAATTTTAAGCAGATCACCGTTTAAAATGTTGCAATATGTCGCCTCGTTCGCCTGTGATCCAACTTCAATGACATAACATAAACGCGGATTTCAAAATGCAAAATTTCGCTTAACCGTGCTTCCCATATGCGACCAACCGGTAATTTCTTCCATAATATGCTCTTTACATTACCTACAATCATTTTGAGCCGGAATTACAACAATAAATTTTTTTCAATTTTTTGCAAAAATCCCTGATGGTTAGCCTTACCGATTTTGAACGGATAAAATTTATTGTCACGGATTCTGTATGCCACGGTTATTTTGGATGACTGATGTAATTATAAGCAGAACACCGTTTAAAATGTTGCAATATATCGCCTCGTTCGCCTGTGATCCAACTTCAATGACATAACATAAACGCGGATTTCAAAATGCCAAATTTCGCTTAACCGTGCTTCCCATATGCGACCAGCCGGTAATTTCTTCCATAATATGCTCTTTACATTACCTACAATCATTTTGAGCCGGAATTACAACAATAAATTTTTTTCAATTTTTTGCAAAAATCTCTGATGGTTAGCCTTACCGATTTTGAACGGATTAAATTGAATTTTATTGTCACGGATTCTGTATGCCACGGTTATTTTGGATGACTGATGTAATTATAAGCAGATCACCGTTTAAAATGTTGCAATATATCGCCTCGTTCGCCTGTGATCCAACTTCAATGACATAACATAAACGCGGATTTCAAAATGCAAAATTTCGCTTAACCGTGCTTCCCATATGCGACCAACCGGTAATTTCTTCCAAAATATGCTCTTTACATTACCTACCTACAATCATTTTGAGCCGGAATTACAACAATAAATTTTTTTCAATTTTTTGCAAAAATCTCTGATGGTTAGCCTTACCGATTTTGAACGGATAAAATTTCTTGTCACGGATTCTGTATGCCACGGTTATTTTGGATGACTGATGTAATTTTAAGCAGATCACCGTTTAAAATGTTGCAATATGTCGCCTCGTTCGCCTGTGATCCAACTTCAATGACATAACATAAACGCGGATTTCAAAATGCAAAATTTCGCTTAACCGTGCTTCCCATATGCGACCAACCGGTAATTTCTTCCATAATATGCTCTTTACATTACCTACAATCATTTTGAGCCGGAATTACAACAATAAATTTTTTTCAATTTTTTGCAAAAATCCCTGATGGTTAGCCTTACCGATTTTGAACGGATAAAATTTATTGTCACGGATTCTGTATGCCACGGTTATTTTGGATGACTGATGTAATTTTAAGCAGAACACCGTTTAAAATGTTGCAATATATCGCCTCGTTCGCCTGTGATCCAACTTCAATGACATAACATAAACGCGGATTTCAAAATGCAAAATTTCGCTTAACCGTGCTTCCCATATGCGACCAGCCGGTAATTTCTTCCATAATATGCTCTTTACATTACCTACAATCATTTTGAGCCGGAATTACAACAATAAATTTTTTTCAATTTTTTGCAAAAATCTCTGATGGTTAGCCTTACCGATTTTGAACGGATTAAATTGAATTTTATTGTCACGGATTCTGTATGCCACGGTTATTTTGGATGACTGATGTAATTATAAGCAGATCACTGTTTAAAATGTTGCAATATATCGCCTCGTTCGCCTGTGATCCAACTTCAATGACATAACATAAACGCGGATTTCAAAATGCAAAATTTCGCTTAACCGTGCTTCCCATATGCGACCAACCGGTAATTTCTTCCATAATATGCTCTTTACATTACCTACAATCATTTTGAGCCGGAATTACAACAATAAATTTTTTTCAATTTTTTGCAAAAATCCCTGATGGTTAGCCTTACCGATTTTGAACGGATAAAATTTATTGTCACGGATTCTGTATGCCACAGTTATTTTGGATGACTGATGTAATTTTAAGCAGAACACCGTTTAAAATGTTGCAATATATCGCCTCGTTCGCCTGTGATCCAACTTCAATGACATAACATAAACGCGGATTTCAAAATGCAAAATTTCGCTTAACCGTGCTTCCCATATGCGACCAGCCGGTAATTTCTTCCATAATATGCTCTTTACATTATCTACAATCATTTTGAGCCGGAATTACAACAATAAATTTTTTTCAATTTTTTGCAAAAATCTCTGATGGTTAGCCTTACCGATTTTGAACGGATAAAATTTATTGTCACGGATTCTGTATGCCACGGTTATTTTGGATGACTGATGTAATTATAAGCAGATCACCGTTTAAAATGTTGCAATATATCGCCTCGTTCGCCTGTGATCCAACTTCAATGACATAACATAAACGCGGATTTCAAAATGCAAAATTTCGCTTAACCGTGCTTCCCATATGCGACCAACCGGTAATTTCTTCCATAATATGCTCTTTACATTACCTACAATCATTTTGAGCCGGAATTACAACAATAATTTTTTTTCAATTTTTTGCAAAAATCCCTGATGGTTAGCCTTACCGATTTTGAACGGATAAAATTTCTTGTCACGGATTCTGTATGCCACGGTTATTTTGGATGACTGATGTAATTTTAAGCAGATCACCGTTTAAAATGTTGCAATATGTCGCCTCGTTCGCCTGTGATCCAACTTCAATGACATAACATAAACGCGGATTTCAAAATGCAAAATTTCGCTTAACCGTGCTTCCCATATGCGACCAACCGGTAATTTCTTCCATAATATGCTCTTTACATTACCTACAATCATTTTGAGCCGGAATTACAACAATAAATTTTTTTCAATTTTTTGCAAAAATCCCTGATGGTTAGCCTTACCGATTTTGAACGGATAAAATTTATTGTCACGGATTCTGTATGCCACGGTTATTTTGGATGACTGATGTAATTTTAAGCAGAACACCGTTTAAAATGTTGCAATATATCGCCTCGTTCGCCTGTGATCCAACTTCAATGACATAATATAAACGCGGATTTCAAAATGCAAAATTTCGCTTAACCGTGCTTCCCATATGCGACCAACCGGTAATTTCTTCCATAATATGCTCTTCACATTACCTACAATCATTTTGAGCCGGAATCACAACAATAAATTTTTTTCATTTTTTTGCAAAAATCCCTGATGGTAAGCCTTACCGATTTTGAACGGATAAAATTTCTTGTCACGGATTCTGGATGCCACGGTTATTTTGGATGACTGATGTAATTTTAAGCAGATCACCGTTTAAAATGTTGCAATATGTCTCCTCGTTCGCCTGTGATCCAACTTCAATGACATAACATAAACGCGGATTTTAAAATGCAAAATTTCGCTTAACCGTGCTTCCCATATGCGACCAGCCGGTAATTTCTTCCATAATATGCTCTTTACATTACCTACAATCATTTTGAGCCGGAATTACAACAATAAATTTTTTTCAATTTTTTGCAAAAATCTCTGATGGTTAGCCTTACCGATTTTGAACGGATAAAATTTATTGTCACGGATTCTGTATGCCACGGTTATTTTGGATGACTGATGTAATTATAAGCAGATCACCGTTTAAAATGTTGCAATATATCGCCTCGTTCGCCTGTGATCCAACTTCAATGACATAACATAAACGCGGATTTCAAAATGCAAAATTTCGCTTAACCGTGCTTCCCATATGCGACCAGCCGGTAATTTCTTCCATAATATGCTCTTTACATTACCTACAATCATTTTGAGCCGGAATTACAACAATAAATTTTTTTCAATTTTTTGCAAAAATCCCTGATGGTTAGCCTTACCGATTTTGAACGGATAAAATTGAATTTTATTGTCACGGATTCTGTATGCCACGGTTATTTTGGATGACTGATGTAATTTTAAGCAGATCACCGTTTAAAATGTTGCAATATGTCGCCTCGTTCGCCTGTGATCCAACTTCAATGACATAACATAAACGCGGATTTCAAAATGCAAAATTTCGCTTAACCGTGCTTCCCATATGCTACCAACCGGTAATTTCTTCCATAATATGCTCTTTACATTACCTACATCACAACAATAAGTTTTTTTCAATTTTTGCAAAAATCCCTGATGGTTAGCCTTACCGATTTTGAACGGATAAAATTTATTGTCACGGATTCTGTATGCCACGGTTATTTTGGATGACTGATGTAATTTTAAGCAGATCACTGTTTAAAATGTTGCAATATATCGCCTCGTTCGCCTGTGATCCAACTTCAATGACATAACATAAACGCGGATTTCAAAATGCAAAATTTCGCTTAACCGTGCTTCCCATATGCGACCAACCGGTAATTTCTTCCATAATATGCTCTTTACATTACCTACAATCATTTTGAGCTGGAATTACAACAATAAATTTTTTTCAATTTTTTGCAAAAATCCCTGATGGCTAGCCTTACCGATTTTGAACGGATAAAATTTATTGTCACGGATTCTGTATGCCACGGTTATTTTGGATGACTGATGTAATTTTAAGCAGATCACCGTTTAAAATGTTGCAATATATCGCCTCGTTCGCCTGTGATCCAACTTCAATGACATAACATAAACGCGGATTTCAAAATGCAAAATTTCGCTTAACCGTGCTTCCCATATGCGACCAACCGGTAATTTCTTCCATAATATGCTCTTTACATTACCTACAATCATTTTGAGCTGGAATTACACCAATAAATTTTTTTCAATTTTTTGCAAAAGTCCCTGCCAAAAAAGTATGCCATTGTTATTTTGGATGACTGATGTAATTTTAAGCAGATCACCGTTTAAAATGTTGCAATATGTCGCCTCGTTCGCCTGTGATCCAACTTCAATGACATAACATAAACGCGGATTTCAAAATGCAAAATTTCGCTTAACCGTGCTTCCCATATGCGACCAACCGGTAAATTCTTCCATAATATGCTCTTTACATTACCTACAATCATTTGGAGCCGGAATTACAACAATAAATTTTTTCAATTCTTGCCGATTTTGAACGGATAAAATTTATTGTCACGGATTCTGTATGCCACGGTTATTTTGGATGACTGATGTAATTTTAAGCAGATCACCGTTTAAAATGTTGCAATATATCGCCTCGTTCGCCTGTGATCCAACTTCAATGACATAACATAAACGCGGATTTCTAAATGCAAAATTTCGCTTAACCGTGCTTCCCATATGCGACCAACCGGTAATTTCTTCCATAATATGCTCTTTACATTACCTACAATCATTTGGAGCCAGAATTACAACAATAAATTTTTTATTCAATTTTTTGCACAAATCCCTGATGGTTATTGAACGGATAAAATTTATTGTCACGGATTCTGTATGCCACGGTTATTTTGGATGACTGATGTAATTTTAAGCAGATCACCGTTTAAAATGTTTCAATATATCGCCTCGTTCGCCTGTTCGCCTTACCGATTTTGAACGGATAAAATTTATTGTTTTATTATTTATGCCACGATTATTTTGGATGACTGATGTAATTTTAAGCAGATCACCGTTTAAAATGTTGCAATATATCGCCTCGTTCGCCTGTGATCCAACTTCAATGGCATAACATAAACGCGGATTTCAAAATGCAAAATTTCGCTTAACCGTGCTTCCCATATGCGACCAACCGGTAATTTCTTCCATAATATGCTCTTTACATTACCTACAATCATTTTGAGCCGGTATTACAATAATAAATTTTTTTCAATTTTTTGCAAAAATCCGTGGTGGTTAGCCTTACCGATTTTGAACGGATAAAATTTACTGTCACGGATTCTGGATGCCACGGTTATTTTGGATGACTGATGTAATTTTAAGCAGATCACCGTTTAAAATGTTGCAATATGTCGCCTCGTTCGCCTGTGATCCAACTTCAATGACATAACATAAACGCGGATTTCAAAATGCAAAATTTCGCTTAACCGTGCTTCCCATATGCGACCAACCGGTAATTTCTTCCATAATATGCTCTTTACATAACCTACAATCATTTTGAGCCGGAATTACAACAATAAATTTTTTTCAATTTTTTACAAAAATCCCTGATGGTTAGCCTTACCGATTTTGAACGGATAAAATTGATTGTCACGGATTCTGTATGCCACGGTTATTTTGGATGGCTGATGTAATTTTAAGCAGATCACCGTTTAAAATGTTGCAATATGTCGCCTCGTTCGCCTGTGATCCAACTTCAATGACATAACATAAACGCGGATTTCAAAATGCAAAATTTCGCTTAACCGTGCTTCCCATATGCGACCATCCGGTAATTTCTTCCATAATATGCTCTTTACATAACCTACAATCATTTTGAGCCGGAATTACAACAATAAATTTTTTTCAATTTTTTGCAAAAATCCCTGATGGTTAGCCTTACCGATTTTGAACGGATAAAATTTATTGTCACGGATTCTGTATGCCACGGTTATTTTGGATGACTGATGTAATTTTAAGCAGATCACCGTTTAAAATGTTGCAATATGTCGCCTCGTTCGCCTGTGATCCAACTTCAATGACATAACATAAACGCGGATTTCAAAATGCAAAATTTCGCTTAACCGTGCTTCCCATTCAAAATGCAAAATTTCGCTTAACCGTGCTTCCCATATGCGACCAACCGGTAATTTCTTTCATAATATGCTCTTCACATTACCTACAATCATTTCGAGCCGGAATTACAACAATAAATTTTTTCAATTTTTTGCAAAAATCCCTGATGGTTAGCCTTACCGATTTTGAACGGATAAAATTGATTGTCACGGATTCTGTATGCCACGGTTATTTTGGATGACTGATGTAATTTTAAGCAGATCACCGTTTAAAATGTTGCAATATGTCGCCTCGTTCGCCTGTGATCCAACTTCAATGACATAACATAAACGCGGATTTTAAAATGCAAAATTTCGCTTAACCGTGCTTCCCATATGCGACCAACCGGTAATTTCTTCCATAATATGCTCTTTACATTACCTACAATCATTTTGAGCCGGAATTACAATAATAAATTTTTTTCAATTTTTTGGAAAAATCCGTGGTGGTTAGCCTTACCGATTTTGAACGGATAAAATTTACTGTCACGGATTCTGGATGCCACGGTTATTTTTAATGACTGATGTAATTTTAAGCAGATCACCGTTTAAAATGTTGCAATATGTCGCCTCGTTCGCCTGTGATCCAACTTCAATGACATAACATAAACGCGGATTTCAAAATGCGAAATTTCGCTTAACCGTGCTTCCCATATGCGACCAACCGATAATTTCTTCCATAATATGCTCTTTACATAACCTACAATCATTTTGAGCCGGAATTACAACAATAAATTTTTTTCAATTTTTTGCAAAAATCCCTGATGGTTAGCCTTACCGATTTTGAACGGATAAAATTGATTGTCACGGATTCTGTATGCCACAGTTATTTTGGATGACTGATGTAATTTTAAGCAGATCACCGTTTAAAATGTTGCAATATATCGCCTCGTTCGCCTGTGATCCAACTTCAATGGCATAACATAAACGCGGATTTCAAAATGCAAAATTTCGCTTAACCGTGCTTCCCATATGCGACCAACCGGTAATTTCTTCCATAATATGCTCTTTACATTACCTACAATCATTTTGAGCCGGAATTACAACAATAAATTTTTTATTCAATTTTTTGCAAAAATCCTTGATGGTTATTGAACGGATAAAATTTATTGTCACGGATTCTGTATGCCACGGTTATTTTGGATGACTGATGTAATTTTAAGCAGATCACCGTTTAAAATGTTGCAATATATCGCCTCGTTCGCCTGTGATCCAACTTCAATGGCATAACATAAACGCGGATTTCAAAATGCAAAATTTCGCTTAACCGTGCTTCCCATATGCGACCAACCGGTAATTTCTTCCATAATATGCTCTTTACATTACCTACAATCATTTTGAGCCGGAATTACAATAATAAATTTTTTTCAATTTTTTGCAAAAATCCGTGGTGGTTAGCCTTACCGATTTTGAACGGATAAAATTTACTGTCACGGATTCTGGATGCCACGGTTATTTTGGATGACTGATGTAATTTAAGCAGATCACCGTTTAAAATGTTGCAATATGTCGCCTCGTTCGCCTGTGATCCAACTTCAATGACATAACATAAACGCGGATTTCAAAATGCAAAATTTCGCTTAACCGTGCTTCCCATATGCGACCAACCGGTAATTTCTTCCATAATATGCTCTTTACATAACCTACAATCATTTTGAGCCGGAATTACAACAATAAATTTTTTTCAATTTTTTACAAAAATCCCTGATGGTTAGCCTTACCGATTTTGAACGGATAAAATTTATTGTCACGGATTCTGTATGCCACGGTTATTTTGGATGGCTGATGTAATTTTAAGCAGATCACCGTTTAAAATGTTGCAATATGTCGCCTCGTTCGCCTGTGATCCAACTTCAATGACATAACATAAACGCGGATTTCAAAATGCAAAATTTCGCTTAACCGTGCTTCCCATATGCGACCATCCGGTAATTTCTTCCATAATATGCTCTTTACATAACCTACAATCATTTTGAGCCGGAATTACAACAATAAATTTTTTTCAATTTTTTGCAAAAATCCCTGATGGTTAGCCTTACCGATTTTGAACGGATAAAATTTATTGTCACGGATTCTGTATGCCACGGTTATTTTGGATGACTGATGTAATTTTAAGCAGATCACCGTTTAAAATGTTGCAATATGTCGCCTCGTTCGCCTGTGATCCAACTTCAATGACATAACATAAACGCGGATTTCAAAATGCAAAATTTCGCTTAACCGTGCTTCCCATTCAAAATGCAAAATTTCGCTTAACCGTGCTTCCCATATGCGACCAACCGGTAATTTCTTTCATAATATGCTCTTCACATTACCTACAATCATTTCGAGCCGGAATTACAACAATAAATTTTTTCAATTTTTTGCAAAAATCCCTGATGGTTAGCCTTACCGATTTTGAACGGATAAAATTGATTGTCACGGATTCTGTATGCCACGGTTATTTTGGATGACTGATGTAATTTTAAGCAGATCACCGTTTAAAATGTTGCAATATGTCGCCTCGTTCGCCTGTGATCCAACTTCAATGACATAACATAAACGCGGATTTTAAAATGCAAAATTTCGCTTAACCGTGCTTCCCATATGCGACCAACCGGTAATTTCTTCCATAATATGCTCTTTACATTACCTACAATCATTTTGAGCCGGAATTACAATAATAAATTTTTTTCAATTTTTTGGAAAAATCCGTGGTGGTTAGCCTTACCGATTTTGAACGGATAAAATTGATTGTCACGGATTCTGTATGCCACAGTTATTTTGGATGACTGATGTAATTTTAAGCAGATCACCGTTTAAAATGTTGCAATATGTCGCCTCGTTCGCCTGTGATCCAACTTCAATGACATAACATAAACGCGGATTTCAAAATGCAAAATTTCGCTTAACCGTGCTTCCCATATGCGACCAACCGGTAATTTCTTCCATAATATGCTCTTTACATAACCTACAATCATTTTGAGCCGGAATTACAACAATAAATTTTTTTCAATTTTTTACAAAAATCCCTGATGGTTAGTTAGCCTTACCGATTTTGAACGGATAAAATTTATTGTCACGGATTCTGTATGCCACGGTTATTTTGGATGGCTGATGTAATTTTAAGCAGATCACCGTTTAAAATGTTGCAATATGTCGCCTCGTTCGCCTGTGATCCAACTTCAATGACATAACATAAACGCGGATTTCAAAATGCAAAATTTCGCTTAACCGTGCTTCCCATTCAAAATGCAAAATTTCGCTTAACCGTGCTTCCCATATGCGACCAACCGGTAATTTCTTTCATAATATGCTCTTCACATTACCTACAATCATTTCGAGCCGGAATTACAACAATAAATTTTTTCAATTTTTTGCAAAAATCCCTGATGGTTAGCCTTACCGATTTTGAACGGATAAAATTTATTGTCACGGATTCTGTATGCCACGGTTATTTTGGATGACTGATGTAATTTTAAGTAGATCAACGTTTAAAATGTTGCAATATGTCGCCTCGTTCGCCTGTGATCCAACTTCAATGACATAGCATAAACGCGGATTTCAAAATGCAAAATTTCGCTTAACCGTGCTTCCCATATGCGACCAACCGGTAATTTATTCCATAATATGCACGTACATTACCTACAATCATTTTGAGCCAGAATTACAACAATAAATTTTTTTCAATTTTTTGCAAAAATCCCTGATGGTTATTGAACGGATAAAATTTATTGTCACGGATTCTGTATGCCACTGTTATTTTGGATGACTGATGTAATTTTAAGCAGATCACCGTTTAAAATGTTGCAATATGTCGCCTCGTTCGCCTGTGATCCAACTTCAATGACATAACATAAACGCGGATTTCAAAATGCAAAATTTCGCTTAACCGTGCTTCCCATATGCGACCAACCGGTAATTTCTTCCATAATATGCTCTTTACATAACCTACAATCATTTTGAGCCGGAATTACAACAATAAATTTTTTTCAATTTTTTGCAAAAATCCCTGATGGTTAGCCTTACCGATTTTGAACGGATAAAATTTATTGTTACGGATTCTGTATGCCACGGTTATTTTGGATGACTGATGTAATTTTAAGCAGATCACCGTTTAAAATGTTGCAATATGTCGCCTCGTTCGCCTGTGATCCAACTTCAATGACATAATATAAACGCGGATTTCAAAATGCAAAATTTCGCTTAACCGTGCTTCCCATATGCGACCAACCGGTAATTTCTTCCATAATATGCTCTTTACATTACCTACAATCATTTTGAGCCCTAATTACAACAATAAATTTTTTTAATTTTTTTGCAAAAATCCCTGATGGTCTTACCGATTTTGAACGGATAAAATTTATTGTCACGGATTCTGTATGCCACTGTTATTTTGGATGACTGATGTAATTTTAAGCAGATCACCGTTTAAAATGTTGCAATATGTCGCCTCGTTCGCCTGTGATCCAACTTCAATGACATAACATAAACGCGGATTTCAAAATGCAAAATTTCGCTTAACCGTGCTTCCCATAATATGCTCTTTACATAACCTACAATCATTTTGAGCCGGAATTACAATAATAAATTTTTTTCAATTTTTTGCAAAAATCCGTGATGGTAAGCCTTACCGATTTTGAACGGATAAAATTTATTGTCACGGATTCTGTATGCCACGGTTATTTTGGATGACTGATGTAATTTTAAGCAGATCACCGTTTAAAATGTTGCAATATGTCGCCTCGTTCGCCTGTGATCCAACTTCAATGACATAATATAAACGCGGATTTCAAAATGCGAAATTTCGCTTAACCGTGCTTCCCATATGCGACCAACCGGTAATTTCTTCCATAATATGCTCTTCACATAACCTACAATCATTTTGAGCCGGAATTACAATAATAAATTTTTTTCAATTTTTTACAAAAATCCCTGATGGTTAGCCTTACCGATTTTGAACGGATAAAATTTATTGTCACGGATTCTGTATGCCACTGTTATTTTGGATGACTGATGTAATTTTAAGCAGATCACCGTTTAAAATGTTGCAATATGTCGCCTCGTTCGCCTGTGATCCAACTTCAATGACATAATATAAACGCGGATTTCAAAATGCAAAATTTCGCTTAACCGTGCTTCCCATATGCGACCAACCGGTAATTTCTTCCATAATATGCTCTTCACATTACCTACAATCATTTTGAGCCGGAATTACAATAATAAATTTTTTTCAATTTTTTGCAAAAATCCGTGATGGTTAGCCTTACCGATTTTGAACGGATAAAATTTATTGTCACGGATTCTGTATGCCACGGTTATTTTGGATAACTGATGTAATTTTAAGCAGATCACCGTTTAAAATGTTGCAATATGTCGCCTCGTTCGCCTGTGATCCAACTTCAATGACATAATATAAACGCGGATTTCAAAATGCGAAATTTCGCTTAACCGTGCTTCCCATATGCGACCAACCGGTAATTTCTTCCATAATATGCTCTTCACATTACCTACAATCATTTTGAGCCGGAATCACAACAATAAATTTTTTTCATTTTTTTGCAAAAATCCCTGATGGTAAGCCTTACCGATTTTGAACGGATAAAATTTCTTGTCACGGATTCTGGATGCCACGGTTATTTTGGATGACTGATGTAATTTTAAGCAGATCACCGTTTAAAATGTTGCAATATGTCTCCTCGTTCGCCTGTGAACCAACTTCAATGACATAATATAAACGCGGATTTCAAAATGCAAAATTTCGCTTAACCGTGCTTCCCATATGCGAACAACCGGTAATTTCTTCCATAATATGCTCTTCACATTACTACAATCACTTTGATCCGGAATTACAACAATAAATTTTTTTCAATTTTTTGAAAAATCCCTGATGGTTAGCATTACCGATTTTGAACGGATAAAATTTATTGTCACGGATCCTGTACGTCACGGTTATTTTGGATGACTGATGTAATTTTAAGCAGGTCACCGTTTAAAATGTTGCAATATGTCGCCTCGTTCGCCTGTGATCCAACTTCAATGACATAATATAAACGCGGATTTCAAAATGCGAAATTTCGCTTAACCGTGCTTCCAATATGCAACCAACCGGTAATTTCTTCCATAATATGCTCTTTACATTACCTACAATCATTTTGAGCTCGAATTACAACAATAATTTTTTTTTTCAATATTTTGCGAAAATATCTGATGGCTAGCCTTGTCGATTTTGAACGGATAAAATTTATTGTCACGGATTCAGTATGCCACGGTTATTTTGGATGACTGATGTAATTTTAAGCAGATCACCGTTTAAAATGTTGCAATATGTCGCCTTGTTCGCCTGTGATCCAACTTCAATGACATAATATAAACGCGGATTTCAAAATGCCAAATTTCGCTTAACCGTGCTTCCCATATGCGAACAACCGGTAATTTCTTCCATAATATGCTCTTCACATTACTACAATCACTTTGATCCGGAATTACAACAATAAATTTTTTTCAATTTTTTGAAAAATCCCTGATGGTTAGCATTACCGATTTTGAACGGATAAAATTTATTGTTACGGATTCTGTACGTCACGGTTATTTTGGATGACTGATGTAATTTTAAGCAGGTCACCGTTTAAAATGTTGCAATATGTCTCCTCGTTCGCCTGTGAACCAACTTCAATGACATAATATAAACGCGGATTTCAAAATGCAAAATTTCGCTTACCCGTGCTTCCCACTTGCGACCAACCGGTAATTTCTTCCATAATATGCTCTTCACATTACCTACAATCATTTTGAGCCGGAATTACAACAATAATTTTTTTTCAATTTTTTGCAAAAATCCCTGATGGTTAGCCTTACCGATTTTGAACGGATAAAATTTATTGTCACGGATTCTGTATGCCACTGTTATTTTGGATGACTGATGTAATTTTAAGCAGATCACCGTTTAAAATGTTGCAATATGTCGCCTCGTTCGCCTGTGATCCAACTTCAATGACATAATATAAACGCGGATTTCAAAATGCAAAATTTCGCTTAACCGTGCTTCCCATATGCGACCAACCGGTAATTTCTTCCATAATATGCTCTTCACATTACCTACAATCATTTTGAGCCGGAATTACAATAATAATTTTTTTTCAATTTTTTGCAAAAATCCGTGATGGTAAGCCTTACCGATTTTGAACGGATAAAATTTATTGTCACGGATTCTGTATGCCACGGTTATTTTGGATGACTGATGTAATTTTAAGCAGATCACCGTTTAAAATGTTGCAATATGTCGCCTCGTTCGCCTGTGATCCAACTTCAATGACATAATATAAACGCGGATTTCAAAATGCAAAATTTCGCTTAACCGTGCTTCCCATATGCGACCAACCGGTAATTTCTTCCATAATATGCTCTTCACATTACCTACAATCATTTTGAGCCGGAATTACAACAATAAATTTTTTTCAATTTTTTGCAAAAATCCCTGATGGTTAGCCTTACCGATTTTGAACGGATAAAATTTATTGTCACGGATTCTGCATGCCACGGTTATTTTGGATGACTGATGTAATTTTAAGCAGGTCACCGTTTAAAATGTTGCAATATGTCTCCTCGTTCGCCTGTGAACCAACTTCAATGACATAATATAAACGCGGATTTCAAAATGCAAAATTTCGCTTAACCGTGCTTCCCATATGCGACCAACCGGTAATTTCTTCCATAATATGCTCTTCACATTACCTACAATCATTTTGAGCCGGAATTACAATAATAAATTTTTTTCAATTTTTTGCAAAAATCCGTGATGGTAAGCCTTACCGATTTTGAACGGATAAAATTTATTGTCACGGATTCTGTATGCCACGGTTATTTTGGATGACTGATGTAATTTTAAGCAGATCACCGTTTAAAATGTTGCAATATGTCGCCTCGTTCGCCTGTGATCCAACTTCAATGACATAATATAAACGCGGATTTCAAAATGCAAAATTTCGCTTAACCGTGCTTCCCATATGCGACCAACCGGTAATTTCTTCCATAATATGCTCTTCACATTACCTACAATCATTTTGAGCCGGAATTACAACAATAAATTTTTTTCAATTTTTTGCAAAAATCCCTGATGGTGAGCCTTACCGATTTTGAACGGATAAAATTTATTGTCACAGATTCTGTATGCCACAGTTATTTTGGATGACTGATGTAATTTTAAGCAGATCACCGTTTAAAATGTTGCAATTTGTCGCCTCGTTCGCCTGTGATCCAACTTCAATGACATTACATAAGCGCGAATTCCAAAATGCAAAATTTCGCTTAACCGTGCTTCCCATATGCGACCAACCGGTAATTTCTTCCATAATATGCTCTTCACATTACCTACAATCATCTTGAGCCGGAATTACAACAATAATTTTTTTTTTCAATATTTTGCGAAAATATCTGATGGCTAGCCTTGTCGATTTTGAACGGATAAAATTTATTGTCACGGATTCAGTGTGTTTCGGTTATTTTGCGCTAATGATGTATATATGAGTAGATCAGCTTGTAATTTGTTGCAGTATGTCGTCTCATTCGTCTGGAATACACGTTCGTTTACAAAATATAACCATATTTCAAAAAGCGAAATTTCCAATAACCGCGTCTTTCAAATGATACTTACCGGTAATTTATTACTTAATATCTTATTTTTAGTACCGATAACCATTTTGATTGTTGAAACTCCGAACAATCAAATATTTTGAACTCTGCTTAATAAGACAATGCTAGTGGGTCCAACTTTACAGTCAAGTTCATGTGCATTTTTGACGAGATTCCGAAATCTTTAAATAGAATTGACTGGAGACAATGAAAAAATGTTTAATCAAGTTTTATTACGTATGAGAATGATTCACAATTCTAGAGTATTATGTGGCGAGTTGTAGTGTCTGATTCACTCAAACTAGAAGACGCAAAGCAAAATAAAAATTAAATTATAATTTGAACCAACATTCTAGAAAATCTAACACATCAGAATATTACATTTAAAGGGTTCATTAAATTGAGTACACATAGCAATATTAATTTACATATAATTTACAACATGATCTCATTTCCAAAAATTCAAATCGCGTGCCAGGCCAAATTAATTTTATTCATCAAATGTTTTTTTTTCATGTTTTTAATTGTCTCACATGCTTAACAATGAACAATGTGTACAGGTTCTAAATGAAACATATCAACAAGTTGCTAAACGCGATGAATGCCTAAATATCATCAATCAAAATAATATAAAATGTGCGGCTTATGGAAATTGAACAAAAGTTAATTTATTTTTACACATTGTAGGAAAAGCCATGACGAAAGAATAATAATGTAAAAGCTGTATTGAGTTATGGAGGGAGCTCAACACGAAGTTAATGGAAATTATCCACTTTGTTAAATTATTTCACCTTAACCCCATTAAATTATTACGTAATTTGGTTTAAGTGTTCAATAAACGGATAATAGAATTTTGCTCGCATGCCTAAATATTAAGAAAGTGCAATAAAGTTGCTTCACTGTCTCAAAGATTGGTTAACGTAAAGTTAAAGCAAATAGTTTGTCAACAATTTCATATTATAGTTTTAAATGAATTTTAATTTCATAAAAATTGTCTTTTGAAACTTTATACAAATCAAGCCAATTTACAAAATCCCATCTAATGGGAAGTTTCCAGTTTTCAAATTAAAACCTTGTTGAGCTGGCCCCGCGCTTTAAAAACTAGGAAACATAATCAATTCGGAATTATGAGCTAATTAAATGTGTTCAATATCTGCAAACTAAAAGTTTTGAGCTATTTTTTTACGAATTTAAATAATTTTAGTGAGCCAACTCAACGTAGGCTACGGGCTACGACCCTCACCCCTCGTTGCCAAGTTCGCCAAAAAAAAAAATTATTAATAATATTTTATTGTAATAAATTAAATAATAAGATAGAAAAAATAAAATACATTTTGTAACTTATCACATTTACAGAAATCAAAAATAATAAAAACAAATTTATTAATTGCGCCTAACTGCGTCTTTTATTTCATTTAAAAGAGCCATGGACTCTATGTCGGAGTTCACTTTCGCGACTTTCGCCCATTAAAAATGCAAGAAACTCTTGCTTCAACTGGCTGCGCCTGCGAAGTTCTTTCAACGCCTCGTTTTTCAAATTCAAACTTTGTTGACTATTTCTCGCCAATGAAGTTCGGTACAAATTTTGAGCTTGGCTGGTGCGACTTGTGGATGGCCGCGTACTTGTTTGTTGCGATAATGCGGTGCACGTTGAAGAATTAAATTGAGAATTAGGTAGTACCGCCGATAATGGGTCTGTAGCTGGTACCGATAACGTGTCAACCCCGGGCGATGGCGTCGATGGATGAGCGGCTTGTACCGAACTTAATTCTAAATCAACTGGAGATGGCGTTTCCCCATTCTAGCGTTGATGATAGTTGTGTTGACTAAAAAGTAAATTTGTTCCATGAAATATTTCGAATAGGACTATATAATTTATAGAGTTTACCTATCTAAATCAAATGCCAGATGACCCAGGAATTTGGCTGAGCACTGAATTTTCAAAATCAAACGAATAATGGTTAAGTGGTCTGGTGAAGTATCAAATGTAGGCGAGGCCGATACATCTGGACGGACTTGGGATGTTAGTCTTTGGGCGGCACGAGCTTCCACAACATTTGGGATGACATCAGTGCCAAATCCTCGATCGATGCAGTTGAGGCACATGTTCACTAGGTGAAACGTTTAGCAACCTTTCTTCAAGTGGATCAAGCTCCTTATCCCTTTGAAATTTGGCTCTCACGCCATTTCTTATATCATAAAATGACTGTAAAAAACAAACCAAGTGATTCATAACTTTAATGAGTAAATACCTTTTGCCAACCCTTAACATTTTTAGTAGCACCGCCCATTACATTTAAATTAGCCGCTTATTCAGCCCAAAATTGTTCCTTCTAGCGTTTCCCATCTGCTGATGAAAACCGGAAAGCAGCAACACAATATTCAGAAATAACACGCTCGATTAACTCGGATTTTTGCTGACTTGTTATTCGTTGCCGACGAGGGTCCTATAGGAAAAAAAATAAATTAATTAAATTTTGATAAACAAACTTGATTTATTGAAATGCGTTATTCTTTGATTAAAAAAATTTGATTCAAAAAATTTTCATCCCAAATAGCTTTTCCTATTTTGGATGAAAATATATTTTTTTTTATACAAAATAGAAGAAACCAAATTTTTGGATTTTTTTGAACTCGATTTCTATACAAAGGAAAATTACATATGAAAATCAAAATTGAACTTAAAGCGTGCGTAAAATTATTAATTTAGATTAGTTCTTTATATGTTAACCGCTTTATATGTTAATCGATATTAAACCACAACAACAAATCGATTTTTTTCCGTATAGTTTGAAAAATAAAAAAATCCATTTTGAAGGGTTGTAGACTTTTATGTTTTGAATTTTATCACAAAAAAAAACTCCACTGACCACCCTGGGCAGTGAAAGAGGGTTAAATATATGAAAAAATATATAGACCGGTAGGTATTGTTCAAAAAAAAGAAAAAGCTCTTGTGGAATCTGCCACTTAATATTGAACCGATTTCGGTCATAAATCAGTAAGATCTCTAAGTTTCCGATTTTTGGAAAAAGCTACGTATAATTTTTTACTCCGATTAGTCAATCCGTCCGGTCTGTAAAAAAGCTACAAACATTTAGTTTGCACACTTATTTTGACTTCGGCTATATATAGCGAATGGTAAATCTACAAAAATCTCGAGGTCAAATTTTTTCATAATCTTAAATATGAAACTCTTAATTTTTTCGACATAAATATTGCGATCTGCGTACGCTACAAAAATCGGATTTCTACCGGGAAGTACCCAAAACGGTTACCTCAAGTGGTTTCAGAAAATTTCCAATATTTTATGCGCGTGAAATCTTGCAATATTTGAGAATTTTATGGGACGACCGAAAAGCAAATTTTTTTTGTTCACATTAGTGGCGCGCGATTTAAATCAAAAGTTGCAAAACGGTTGGTTAAAATTCAAAGGCCCGCAATTCAAATTTAAAGTAGCGGATACAAATAACACTGGATTGAAATTGTTTCAAGAAAGCGAGCTACTATCTTTTTAAAATAAAAAAGACAAAAATAAAGAAGTAGTGTAAAATGGATGGGTCTGGCACAGCCGAAAAAGATTTTACACCAAACATTTTTTACATGTAAATTACAACAACATAAACGTCTACGTGATATTTTTTATATGAAAGGAACAGTAACACCTCGATAACTAAATCTTCATATAAACTGTATACGCATATGTATAAATTTATTAAAAATTGATCGTTCTACTGTAATTGAAAAATTTTCATAATTTTTTTGGTTAGATGGCAGCACTTTGCAAAAGATTTTTTCTTTATATTTATGATAAACTTTTTATAGCTTTTTCAAATTTGTTTGTGTCTTCACTACTTACAGTTTTAATTATGAAACACGATAATCAAAACTCTATATAAATTTATTAAAAATCAGGTGCTCACCTATAAATTATTATTAATTTTTCAACTTTATCTCTAGCTTTTAAAGTTTATAAAAATATTTCGATTTAAGGGTCGTATCTTTGACAAAGAATTTTTAATATTGTTTACGACTGGATATTATATAAAGACTAATGGTAATTGAATTTTATGTTTATGTATGAATGACTGCGAATAAGAAAGAAAGATATAAGTAAACTTGATCTTGAAAACTTATTACTATATTTTATTTTTATGTAATCGCGAATAAGAAAGATAAAACTAAACTTGATCTTGAAAACGTATCGCTATAATATCATAACAATTACAAATCTGTTGGATGCAAATTATAATTGAAAGATTTAATATATGTTATATAGTTGTTTTGTGTTCGTTCTGGCGCAAATGCCACCCCAAAATTTTTTTCCATAGTATTTGAATGGTTTCTCATTTCATCTTCATATAACTTGAGAAATATAGTAATGAATTTTATTGAAATTTATTATGGTTTGTCATTCGCCTGTTCAACTGTAATGAAGTATTTTATTAAATATATGTATATTTGAAATGGCGTGTGTTAACCCATTATATGCAAGAATATTGTATTGTTGAAAGGGTTAAGTAATTTCACCTTATATTGATGTTGTATAGCTAAAGATTAAAACATTGCATTTTGTTTTTATATGTTCGATATAAATTACATTGATACTGGAAACCGTGAAAAAGAAAGATAATAGTAAGCTTAATCTTGAAAAATGTAAAAAATTACATATCGTATAACAACAAAAACAACAAATTTTATTTATAATAGTGGAATGTGTTAACCACATTAGAAACAATTAAATTTAGTGATTATAATTATTGTATAGGAATACATAATAATAAAGATTATTGAAATTGGATTTTATTTTTGAAAGAATATTGTTTCGATAGTAAATTAAATAATTTTTTTTTTTTGATCTTGACAACGTATTTCTATATTTTATTTTTATGTAATCGCAAATAAGAAAGATAAACTAAACTTGATCTTGAAAACGTATCGCTATACTTATCATAACAACAGCAAATCTGATGGATGCAAATGAGAATTGAAAGATATAATATAATAATAATATATGTCAAATAATATTTTTTATTATATTTTTTATAATTGTTATTGTTATAATCGGACTTCGCATATTTTCGTCACAATTATAAAAAATCATGTTCGATCCTTTTTATTAACTTGTATGATCATAATTTCAGTTATGTTTTCATTACAATAGTGTGGGACAATAAGTGATAACGGTGAAAAACCATGTTAAGTTATGTCACATAACTATGCATAGAAATTAATAACCATTTTGTGTTTAGGATAGCATGCATAATTGCATTGCAATAGTAACAACAATGTTTTCTCGCGTAAAATTAGATTTTATATTTTGATACGAATCACATTAGTGCACTTCACTAATAAGTCATTATTTTATTATTATATAACCAGCGACAAATCATTAATAAAAACTACTACTTACTACTTACTTTACTAAAAATTACGTTATTTATCGCATAATAATATATCAAAAATTTACGTATAAATGTTAAAGTTTAATAAACTTAATTATGAAAACTCTTAATAGCATATTTCATGTAATTCTTAAAAGCATATTTCATGTTTAAACTGATCAAAGTTCATATTAAATATTTTACAACAAAATAAATGGCAACGGCCTGCGCAAGTACATTATCGCTATACAGTACAAAACTGATAAATAAAATAACTTACAAACTTTTTGATATTATATACAAAAGTTCAATGCAATAAAGTTACAGCATTTATTTTTTACTTAACCGAGGGTTTTGATTAATAAAATTTAATATACATTAAAAATTATTTATAAATGTGAGGTAGTCTAGTATGTGCATTTGAAACTGCATATAGTATATACATATAAAAAATTCACATTCAAGTTCGATTAAATGTTAATTTCCTTGTGTAGTGTTCTTATTATTTGATTATCATAATTTATTTTGTCGGCGGACAATCAAAATTAACAAAAACACTCAATTCAAATAAAAGTAGGATAGTAAATTATTTAAATAGTTTATTTATAATGAAAGATCAACACTAAATTTGCGTTGTTACATGGCTATAAAAGATGATAAATACATACATAACTACATGGTATGATGAGCTCGAACTTATATTTTATGAAAAATATTTCGAGACTTATAAATTTAGTATTGGGTCTGACCACATTATCGAAGAAATTGAAGAACACTTTGATGACAGGTATAACAAAGCAGAGGCTTTAATACTAAAAATTATTATATTTTAAAAAGAAAACTAGGCTAATGTACTACTATATATCAGTCATTGTTCAGTTAATTCGTAAATTGTGCTAAGTATTATAGTAGTATACGGCTTTACTCTAGACCAATGTAACAAAAAAATGTTATCAAGTTTATAAAGAATGTTTAAATATAAAAATATCAAATTATAAAAGGAATTAAATGGTGTAAAGATTGCATTTTTTTTTTTATTTATACAAATTTAATGAAAAGTGGCAAAAATGTATAAAACTTTTAGTACATAAGTTAAAACAATATTACAATATATACATATTATAAAATATACAGACATTAAAGATATAAAAAGTTATAAAATTTATTAAAAGTTGTAAAAACTAGTTGTAAGAGTTTATGAAAAGTTATAAACTTTGGACAATAAAATATGTTAAAAGTTATAATAAGTTTAAAAGTTATAAAAGAAACACATGAAAAGTTATAAACATTATTAAAAAATTATAAAAATAATAATAAATTTTAAAAATTATAAAAAATCTTATAAAAAGTATAATAAGTAACGAAAAACGTTATTAAGTTTATAAAGTATTTGTACATTGAGTTTGAAGATTTGTTGTAATACTTAAATCACATGAAACTATACTTGTTCCGACTTGAAAGATCTTTTATTATGTTGTTGTCTATTTAAAAAGTAAAATAACAAATTAAACATTTATAAAATTAAAATAAAAACCTGAAAATAAAAAATAAAAATAAAAAATTTAAACATAAAAAATATTAATTACAAACGAATCTTGAAAATTAAAAAAATTAAAATTAAAAATTTATTGAAAAATAAAAAAAATATTAATTGAAAAATGAGCGCGGAATTTTATGAATTAAAGAGAAATCATCATTAACTTCCACGATTTATAAATGGTGTCGTAGGATTTGAACACCGCTCCCCATATTTTGTTTGTAAATTGTCACCTAAACGTCTATAATTTATAAAGAAAATGCGCTAAAGCGCACCCACGTCCGCGTTTTAGTTTCAAACGAAAACGCCTTTGCTTTGTGAGGTCCCAAAACACAAAAACTTAAAACAGATATAAAAAGTTATATAAAGACATTTAAAGCTATAGAAACTTGAAATGTATTAACAGTTATAAAAAATTAGTTGAAAGAGTTATGAAAAGTTGTAAACTTTGAACACAAATATTATGTTGAAAGTTATAATGACTTTAAAAGTTATAAAAAAATACACGAAAAGTTATAATAAGTTATAAAAATTATTGAAAGGTTATAAAAATAATACATTTTAAAAATTATAAAAATATTATTTAAAGATATAATAAGTAACAAAAAAAACATTATTAAGTTTATAAAGTATTTCTTAAAAATTATAAAAAGTAAGCTACCTTTAAAATGGTATAAAAAATTGTAAAATTTTTAAAAAGTAAGTCAAAAATGTATAATACTTAAGTTAAAAAGTTAAGTTTAAGAGTTATGAAAAGTTGTAAAATTTGTATAAAAAATATGATATTATAAGTTATAATAAACTTAAAAATTATAAAAATACGTAATAAGTTATATAAGTTATTTAAAAGTAATAAAAACAATAACTTTATAAAAAGGTAACAAAACCGTTATCAAATTTATAAAATCTGTTTTTCACATGATGCGACGAAAAATGTGCATTTTCTTTATAAATTATAGATGTTTACGATAGTTTTTCTGTTGAAGTGGTAAGACGTGGTGAACACGAACGTTTAAGAATATTAATTATTTTCTAATTTATAGTTATATTTATTAATAAATTTTTAGTTTTTAAAACTTTTTAAAATAAATTTTCAATTTTTAAAACTTTAAAAGTTTTTAAAAAATTTAAAACTTTTTAAAATTTTAAATTTTTTAAAAACTTGCGAGGTAGTTGCTTGTTCAAAATTGACGTACACGTCTATGATTTACATTAACCAAAACGTAATAAAGTTGTATAAATGCAATAAAGTTACAGCATTTATTTTTATATAACCGAGAGCTATTAATCAAATTTGATAAAAATTAAAATTTATTTAATATTTATCTGCTTTGTGTTTGTTCTAGCATAATCAAAAGATTGTTATATACATATATTTCGATACAAGTGGTTATCCGCAGGATAATATATTTGGTAAACTTCGTGTAAATAAAAAGGAGTTAAGTCTAATGAAGGATGAAATTAATGGGAAAATAATGAGTGAATTTATTGGATTAAGATCAGAAATGTATACTTTCGAAGTTGTTGATGCTGACGATACAAAAATTATTTGAGTAAAAAGACAAGTTGTGAAATCGAGAATAACGTTTATTGATTTCAAAGAATCTTTAATTGGCTTGACTCATCAAAAATTGTATCACAAAATTTAAATCGTTCAAGAAATCATGCAGTAAGCTCTGTTAGTCAATTGAAAACCGCACTTAACCCACACGATGATAAAAGATGGTTGATTAAAGATAGCTATGATACGCTAGCATGGGGTCATTATAAAATAATGGAATATGATTATTGATTTCTGTGTAAATATTTTTTAAAATTTTTAACTTAAACATAGCAAATTACTAATTTATATACATATAAATCAGTTCATTATGTACGTATAAAATTAAAAGAGCCTTCTTTACATATCATTTATGATATCATTAAAGTATTTTATTATAATTTTAATATGTATAGATTTATAAAATATAAAATTATTAACTATGTACTAAAGCTATTCAAATAAAAATTGTTTATTAAAAGCCGATGAGTTTTAATATATGATTTGAGATTAATAGAAATTAATGATCTTCAAAGATTAAGTAAATAAATCAATAATAGATTAGTTTTAGCGTGCCAAGAATAATATTTTTACCATATTTTTGGGCATAAGAAGTATTATTATTACAAATTTGTTGCAAATATTATGCAAAATAGTACGTTGAGATTGAAGACTTCTAAAAAACGTATTTCTCTTTTAAGAGTATATAACTGCATTATAACATATTGTATTTAGATAATGTAAAATAACTAAAATTACTAGTCAAAATAACAAATTTACACTTATTTAATAATTTGAATTGAAAAATAATTTTTGAATTTCTTGTTTCTAGAAACGTTTTTTGTCTTGAGTTGTATAATTTGGTCCGTAAACGAGTACTATATTCTTTAAAACGAATTGCAAACTCATTCAATAATTTGACCGATTTTTAAATATTCTTATTAGAAATTGATTATGAATATGGTAAAATAATTAAATTTTTAAATATATTAATTGCATATTATGAATTTTTTAGTTCTGCTATTTTCGTTCGTAGTGCTATTTATCATAGTAGTATACAGCTCTAGATGAATGTAACTGCTAATAAATAAGATAGTTTTTGCAGTTTAAATAAAATATATGCAATGCAATTTCATATATTCAAACATAATATGAATATATGTACGTGTAACTCCATGAATGAATTTAGATTTATAATATGGTTCCCACAGTTAGAGAAAAATGTAGAAAATTTTAGTAAATTATTAATGGCAAGAGTATTAATTTGAAATATATATTATGATAATATGTGATGTATAAACAACAACAAAAACAATAAGAATCTACTATTATAAAGTTTTATAGATTTAAGTATTTTAATATAATTTTAATAAATTTATATTATTAAATATATAATTATCTAATTATTTATTAAAATTATTATAACTAAAAAATGAAGGAGTTTTTATTTAAGATATGTGATATGAGATTAATTAAAGCATAGCCGTTTAAGTCAATTTTTCTCATGAAGTGATGAAACATAGATATTTTCTTTATAAACCATAGACGGTTAGAACAATTTTCCTCCGATGTGTTCAAAAAGCGCTGAAAAATTTAGATATTTTTCACATGATGCGACGAAAAATGTGTATCTTCTTTATAAATTATAGACGTTTACGATAATTTTTCTGATGAGTTGGTAAGAAGTGAAGAACACGAACGTTTAAGAATATTAAACATTTTCTAATTTATAGTTATATTTATTAATAAATTTTTAGTTTTTAGAAGTTTTTAAATTAAATTTTCAATTTTTAAAACATTTTTGAAACTTTTAAAAACTTTAAAAGTTTTTAAAACTTTTAAACTTTTTAAAACTAATTAAAAAAAAATTAAAACTTTTAAAAAGTTTTTTAAGTTATAAAAATGTTTTAAAAGTTTTAAAAATTGAAAATTAATTTTAAAACTTTTTCAAAACTTCTAAAACTTTTCAAAACTTTTTACAACTTTAAAAAAATTTAAAACTTTAAAAAAAAATTAAAATTTTGTAAAACTGTTAAAACTTTTTAAAACTTTTTAAAACTTCTAAATATTTAAAAACTTACGTGGTAATTCGCGCCGGGGACGTGCGACATCCGATTTTAGAAATTCTAATTTCGCACATGCGATGGTGGAAATGTTCATGAACCAATTTTCAGAAATTCACCATCGCACGTCCGATTTGGGGATTTGTTCATGGACTCATTTTTAAGAGTTCAACATCGCTCGTGGCTTGTGGAATGCTCATTAACCAGTGACCGCATTTTTCGTATAAATCATAAACGTTTACGTCAATTTTTCTTATGAAGATATAAGAAAACAAATCGGACGCGTCCGATTTGTTTTCTTATATCTTCATAAGAAAAATTGACGTAAACGTTTATGATTTATACGAAAAATGCGGTCACTGGTTAATGAGCATTCCACAAGCCACGAGCGATGTTGAACTCTTAAAAATGAGTCCATGAACAAATCCCCAAATCGGACGTGCGATGGTGAATTTCTGAAAATTGGTTCATGAACATTTCCACCATCGCATGTGCGAAATTAGAATTTCTAAAATCGGATGTCGCACGTCCCCGGCGCGAATTACCACGTAAGTTTTTAAATATTTAGAAGTTTTAAAAAGTTTTAAAAAGTTTTAACAGTTTTACAAAATTTTAATTTTTTTTTAAAGTTTTAAATTTTTTTAAAGTTGTAAAAAGTTTTGAAAAGTTTTAGAAGTTTTGAAAAAGTTTTAAAATTAATTTTCAATTTTTAAAACTTTTAAAACATTTTTATAACTTAAAAAACTTTTTAAAAGTTTTAATTTTTTTTTAATTAGTTTTAAAAAGTTTAAAAGTTTTAAAAACTTTTAAAGTTTTTAAAAGTTTCAAAAATGTTTTAAAAATTGAAAATTTAATTTAAAAACTTCTAAAAACTAAAAATTTATTAATAAATATAACTATAAATTAGAAAATGTTTAATATTCTTAAACGTTCGTGTTCTTCACTTCTTACCAACTCATCAGAAAAATTATCGTAAACGTCTATAATTTATAAAGAAGATACACATTTTTCGTCGCATCATGTGAAAAATATCTAAATTTTTCAGCGCTTTTTGAACACATCGGAGGAAAATTGTTCTAACCGTCTATGGTTTATAAAGAAAATATCTATGTTTCATCACTTCATGAGAAAAATTGACTTAAACGGCTATGCTTTAATTAATCTCATATCACATATCTTAAATAAAAACTCCTTCATTTTTTAGTTATAATAATTTTAATAAATAATTAGATAATTATATATTTAATAATATAAATTTATTAAAATTATATTAAAATACTTAAATCTATAAAACTTTATAATAGTAGATTCTTATTGTTTTTGTTGTTGTTTATACATCACATATTATCATAATATATATTTCAAATTAATACTCTTGCCATTAATAATTTACTAAAATTTTCTACATTTTTCTCTAACTGTGGGAACCATATTATAAATCTAAATTCATTCATGGAGTTACACGTACATATATTCATATTATGTTTGAATATATGAAATTGCATTGCATATATTTTATTTAAACTGCAAAAACTATCTTATTTATTAGCAGTTACATTCATCTAGAGCTGTATACTACTATGATAAATAGCACTACGAACGAAAATAGCAGAACTAAAAAATTCATAATATGCAATTAATATATTTAAAAATTTAATTATTTTACCATATTCATAATCAATTTCTAATAAGAATATTTAAAAATCGGTCAAATTATTGAATGAGTTTGCAATTCGTTTTAAAGAATATAGTACTCGTTTACGGACCAAATTATACAACTCAAGACAAAAAACGTTTCTAGAAACAAGAAATTCAAAAATTATTTTTCAATTCAAATTATTAAATAAGTGTAAATTTGTTATTTTGACTAGTAATTTTAGTTATTTTACATTATCTAAATACAATATGTTATAATGCAGTTATATACTCTTAAAAGAGAAATACGTTTTTTAGAAGTCTTCAATCTCAACGTACTATTTTGCATAATATTTGCAACAAATTTGTAATAATAATACTTCTTATGCCCAAAAATATGGTAAAAATATTATTCTTGGCACGCTAAAACTAATCTATTATTGATTTATTTACTTAATCTTTGAAGATCATTAATTTCTATTAATCTCAAATCATATATTAAAACTCATCGGCTTTTAATAAACAATTTTTATTTGAATAGCTTTAGTACATAGTTAATAATTTTATATTTTATAAATCTATACATATTAAAATTATAATAAAATACTTTAATGATATCATAAATGATATGTAAAGAAGGCTCTTTTAATTTTATACGTACATAATGAACTGATTTATATGTATATAAATTAGTAATTTGCTATGTTTAAGTTAAAAATTTTAAAAAATATTTACACAGAAATCAATAATCATATTCCATTATTTTATAATGACCCCATGCTAGCGTATCATAGCTATCTTTAATCAACCATCTTTTATCATCGTGTGGGTTAAGTGCGGTTTTCAATTGACTAACAGAGCTTACTGCATGATTTCTTGAACGATTTAAATTTTGTGATACAATTTTTGATGAGTCAAGCCAATTAAAGATTCTTTGAAATCAATAAACGTTATTCTCGATTTCACAACTTGTCTTTTTACTCAAATAATTTTTGTATCGTCAGCATCAACAACTTCGAAAGTATACATTTCTGATCTTAATCCAATAAATTCACTCATTATTTTCCCATTAATTTCATCCTTCATTAGACTTAACTCCTTTTTATTTACACGAAGTTTACCAAATATATTATCCTGCGGATAACCACTTGTATCGAAATATATGTATATAACAATCTTTTGATTATGCTAGAACAAACACAAAGCAGATAAATATTAAATAAATTTTAATTTTTATCAAATTTGATTAATAGCTCTCGGTTATATAAAAATAAATGCTGTAACTTTATTGCATTTATACAACTTTATTACGTTTTGGTTAATGTAAATCATAGACGTGTACGTCAATTTTGAACAAGCAACTACCTCGCAAGTTTTTAAAAAATTTAAAATTTTAAAAAGTTTTAAATTTTTTAAAAACTTTTAAAGTTTTAAAAATTGAAAATTTATTTTAAAAAGTTTTAAAAACTAAAAATTTATTAATAAATATAACTATAAATTAGAAAATAATTAATATTCTTAAACGTTCGTGTTCACCACGTCTTACCACTTCAACAGAAAAACTATCGTAAACATCTATAATTTATAAAGAAAATGCACATTTTTCGTCGCATCATGTGAAAAACAGATTTTATAAATTTGATAACGGTTTTGTTACCTTTTTATAAAGTTATTGTTTTTATTACTTTTAAATAACTTATATAACTTATTACGTATTTTTATAATTTTTAAGTTTATTATAACTTATAATATCATATTTTTTATACAAATTTTACAACTTTTCATAACTCTTAAACTTAACTTTTTAACTTAAGTATTATACATTTTTGACTTACTTTTTAAAAATTTTACAATTTTTTATACCATTTTAAAGGTAGCTTACTTTTTATAATTTTTAAGAAATACTTTATAAACTTAATAATGTTT
This sequence comes from Nephrotoma flavescens, assembly GCA_932526605.1. Classification (NCBI taxonomy): domain Eukaryota; kingdom Metazoa; phylum Arthropoda; class Insecta; order Diptera; family Tipulidae; genus Nephrotoma; species Nephrotoma flavescens. Next base: position 75,606,844 of record OW052220.1, read on the forward strand.
TTTTTGTTACTTATTATATCTTTAAATAATATTTTTATAATTTTTAAAATGTATTATTTTTATAACCTTTCAATAATTTTTATAACTTATTATAACTTTTCGTGTATTTTTTTATAACTTTTAAAGTCATTATAACTTTCAACATAATATTTGTGTTCAAAGTTTACAACTTTTCATAACTCTTTCAACTAATTTTTTATAACTGTTAATACATTTCAAGTTTCTATAGCTTTAAATGTCTTTATATAACTTTTTATATCTGTTTTAAGTTTTTGTGTTTTGGGACCTCACAAAGCAAAGGCGTTTTCGTTTGAAACTAAAACGCGGACGTGGGTGCGCTTTAGCGCATTTTCTTTATAAATTATAGACGTTTAGGTGACAATTTACAAACAAAATATGGGGAGCGGTGTTCAAATCCTACGACACCATTTATAAATCGTGGAAGTTAATGATGATTTCTCTTTAATTCATAAAATTCCGCGCTCATTTTTCAATTAATATTTTTTTTATTTTTCAATAAATTTTTAATTTTAATTTTTTTAATTTTCAAGATTCGTTTGTAATTAATATTTTTTATGTTTAAATTTTTTATTTTTATTTTTTATTTTCAGGTTTTTATTTTAATTTTATAAATTTTTAATTTGTTATTTTACTTTTTAAATAGACAACAACATAATAAAAGATCTTTCAAGTCGGAACAAGTATAGTTTCATGTGATTTAAGTATTACAACAAATCTTCAAACTCAATGTACAAATACTTTATAAACTTAATAACGTTTTTCGTTACTTATTATACTTTTTATAAGATTTTTTATAATTTTTAAAATTTATTATTATTTTTATAATTTTTTAATAATGTTTATAACTTTTCATGTGTTTCTTTTATAACTTTTAAACTTATTATAACTTTTAACATATTTTATTGTCCAAAGTTTATAACTTTTCATAAACTCTTACAACTAGTTTTTACAACTTTTAATAAATTTTATAACTTTTTATATCTTTAATGTCTGTATATTTTATAATATGTATATATTGTAATATTGTTTTAACTTATGTACTAAAAGTTTTATACATTTTTGCCACTTTTCATTAAATTTGTATAAATAAAAAAAAAAATGCAATCTTTACACCATTTAATTCCTTTTATAATTTGATATTTTTATATTTAAACATTCTTTATAAACTTGATAACATTTTTTTGTTACATTGGTCTAGAGTAAAGCCGTATACTACTATAATACTTAGCACAATTTACGAATTAACTGAACAATGACTGATATATAGTAGTACATTAGCCTAGTTTTCTTTTTAAAATATAATAATTTTTAGTATTAAAGCCTCTGCTTTGTTATACCTGTCATCAAAGTGTTCTTCAATTTCTTCGATAATGTGGTCAGACCCAATACTAAATTTATAAGTCTCGAAATATTTTTCATAAAATATAAGTTCGAGCTCATCATACCATGTAGTTATGTATGTATTTATCATCTTTTATAGCCATGTAACAACGCAAATTTAGTGTTGATCTTTCATTATAAATAAACTATTTAAATAATTTACTATCCTACTTTTATTTGAATTGAGTGTTTTTGTTAATTTTGATTGTCCGCCGACAAAATAAATTATGATAATCAAATAATAAGAACACTACACAAGGAAATTAACATTTAATCGAACTTGAATGTGAATTTTTTATATGTATATACTATATGCAGTTTCAAATGCACATACTAGACTACCTCACATTTATAAATAATTTTTAATGTATATTAAATTTTATTAATCAAAACCCTCGGTTAAGTAAAAAATAAATGCTGTAACTTTATTGCATTGAACTTTTGTATATAATATCAAAAAGTTTGTAAGTTATTTTATTTATCAGTTTTGTACTGTATAGCGATAATGTACTTGCGCAGGCCGTTGCCATTTATTTTGTTGTAAAATATTTAATATGAACTTTGATCAGTTTAAACATGAAATATGCTTTTAAGAATTACATGAAATATGCTATTAAGAGTTTTCATAATTAAGTTTATTAAACTTTAACATTTATACGTAAATTTTTGATATATTATTATGCGATAAATAACGTAATTTTTAGTAAAGTAAGTAGTAAGTAGTAGTTTTTATTAATGATTTGTCGCTGGTTATATAATAATAAAATAATGACTTATTAGTGAAGTGCACTAATGTGATTCGTATCAAAATATAAAATCTAATTTTACGCGAGAAAACATTGTTGTTACTATTGCAATGCAATTATGCATGCTATCCTAAACACAAAATGGTTATTAATTTCTATGCATAGTTATGTGACATAACTTAACATGGTTTTTCACCGTTATCACTTATTGTCCCACACTATTGTAATGAAAACATAACTGAAATTATGATCATACAAGTTAATAAAAAGGATCGAACATGATTTTTTATAATTGTGACGAAAATATGCGAAGTCCGATTATAACAATAACAATTATAAAAAATATAATAAAAAATATTATTTGACATATATTATTATTATATTATATCTTTCAATTCTCATTTGCATCCATCAGATTTGCTGTTGTTATGATAAGTATAGCGATACGTTTTCAAGATCAAGTTTAGTTTATCTTTCTTATTTGCGATTACATAAAAATAAAATATAGAAATACGTTGTCAAGATCAAAAAAAAAAAATTATTTAATTTACTATCGAAACAATATTCTTTCAAAAATAAAATCCAATTTCAATAATCTTTATTATTATGTATTCCTATACAATAATTATAATCACTAAATTTAATTGTTTCTAATGTGGTTAACACATTCCACTATTATAAATAAAATTTGTTGTTTTTGTTGTTATACGATATGTAATTTTTTACATTTTTCAAGATTAAGCTTACTATTATCTTTCTTTTTCACGGTTTCCAGTATCAATGTAATTTATATCGAACATATAAAAACAAAATGCAATGTTTTAATCTTTAGCTATACAACATCAATATAAGGTGAAATTACTTAACCCTTTCAACAATACAATATTCTTGCATATAATGGGTTAACACACGCCATTTCAAATATACATATATTTAATAAAATACTTCATTACAGTTGAACAGGCGAATGACAAACCATAATAAATTTCAATAAAATTCATTACTATATTTCTCAAGTTATATGAAGATGAAATGAGAAACCATTCAAATACTATGGAAAAAAATTTTGGGGTGGCATTTGCGCCAGAACGAACACAAAACAACTATATAACATATATTAAATCTTTCAATTATAATTTGCATCCAACAGATTTGTAATTGTTATGATATTATAGCGATACGTTTTCAAGATCAAGTTTAGTTTTATCTTTCTTATTCGCGATTACATAAAAATAAAATATAGTAATAAGTTTTCAAGATCAAGTTTACTTATATCTTTCTTTCTTATTCGCAGTCATTCATACATAAACATAAAATTCAATTACCATTAGTCTTTATATAATATCCAGTCGTAAACAATATTAAAAATTCTTTGTCAAAGATACGACCCTTAAATCGAAATATTTTTATAAACTTTAAAAGCTAGAGATAAAGTTGAAAAATTAATAATAATTTATAGGTGAGCACCTGATTTTTAATAAATTTATATAGAGTTTTGATTATCGTGTTTCATAATTAAAACTGTAAGTAGTGAAGACACAAACAAATTTGAAAAAGCTATAAAAAGTTTATCATAAATATAAAGAAAAAATCTTTTGCAAAGTGCTGCCATCTAACCAAAAAAATTATGAAAATTTTTCAATTACAGTAGAACGATCAATTTTTAATAAATTTATACATATGCGTATACAGTTTATATGAAGATTTAGTTATCGAGGTGTTACTGTTCCTTTCATATAAAAAATATCACGTAGACGTTTATGTTGTTGTAATTTACATGTAAAAAATGTTTGGTGTAAAATCTTTTTCGGCTGTGCCAGACCCATCCATTTTACACTACTTAAAGATTTTCAAACAGTAATAAAAATGCATTGCAATATAAAAAACGACGCGAGTGACCAATTTTGTGATATTCAAATCCATACTAAATTGAATAAAAATCAAAATGTTTTTAATTTGTTGATTTTAATACTGAAATGTGTAAAGAAATTCAAAAATAAAGCCGTAATCATCAAGTCAAGCCTCGAGTATAAATAAAGCACAATTTTGAACGAGCGGTCCAGCGAGTGAGTCATTACCATTTCTCACCTCGAAGACTCTTTAAAAAAACTCTTTTCATTTTGAACAAAACACTTTTAGTTTTTCTTCAAAAAGCCTTGGAAATCATGAGACCCTCGAAAATGAAAAATATACGATCAAGCCAAGAACCAGTCCCATCATCATCACGTAACATCACCCCATGGATCTCCTAAGACGCCAACCCAGTCCCAGGGCCATCACGAGCCACCCATTCATTTTATTTTTTTTTCCAATTCGATTTTAATGTAAGTTTTCAAGAGACACGTTTTGCGATTTGCGATCTTATTCATTTTTTATTTAGGTGCTTTCTCCCAGTTACGGCACACAGGAAGATGGACGCGAGGCAGTTCCTATGGAACTAGATGTAAGTCCGCCATTTTGTTTTTTGAAAACTTGCTATTTTTTTTCTTTTTAGGAGCCTTTTGATTCTGTGAGCACACTCCAAGATTCAAACCTGGCGGGAAATGGGACGCGCGCAGTATTCCAAAGTGCTCGAAAAATTCAAATCCACTATCTAGGTTCGATGGGCGTGGCTTGCGAGTTCTTGCGGGTTCTTCTAGGTAGAGAAGAAGGGACTTGGTCTCGGCTTCACTCGCTGCTGTGGTAAAGGAAAGGTATATCCGCACCACGAAATCTCCAGTACCTCAATCAGCTGATTCTCGGAACCAACTCCACAGCACCGGAGCAGCGCGCTGGTGGACCCTACTTCTTTTTACTGCATTATTAATTCCTAACTTATTATCTTTTTGTGCATTTCTTAAAGAGTATTTAGATTAAAAATGCGCTCCTCGGCAATTGTGTGCTTTTACTTTTTGAGGTTTTAATATTTAGTGTGGGCGCCCGTTTGGGATTTGAATATTCGACTTGGCATGTAAGTCATACTGTGTGCATTTGAGCGCGTGCTTGCCGCTCAAGATTTAAAAATAATCGCGTATATAAATTTACTTTATTTTTGATAAAAGTTATAAGTTTAACAAATGGCAATAAAAGCGTAACTAACTGTGACATATTATGGTGAGCTTGGTCGATGCAAACAAACCAATTGAAATGTTTCAACTTTAATACTAAAAAAATTCTAATTCTAAATTATTCCAATTTTATTCATTTGGTTTGTAACTTGAGAATAAACATCCAGCGACATTTCTTATTTCAAAATTTTAATTAAAAATATTCTTTTTATATTATTAAACTCCAATGTAAAAATACTTAAGCTTGACAAAAATTAACTCTCTGTGTAATAAATGTTTCCAAACTGCTTTGTAACGATTTCAAAATATATCTCAAGCAAAATCCATTAGGTACGGTACTAATTAGTTAAAATTAATTTCAAACTAAACCTAAACTCAAAACTCACACAAAAATACAGAACTTTATTCTTTACAGTTTCTGAGAAGAATACAAATAGAATCTAAAAAAGCCCCAAAAACAATACTCAAGAAAAATCAAAGTTTCTACAAATCTCTTTGAAATATATAAATCGTTTTCATTTTCCCATTTTTCAAATCTTTCGAAAAGAAACTTAGAAGTAAAAAAAAACGACAACGAAACCATCGTATTATATGTACACAGCAAAGTAAATTTAAGTTTAATCCAATTCAAATCACCTAAACACAACAACACGGTACTGAAGAACGCAAGGCAAATAAATAAAAGCGAACAAGTAAAAGTTTAGTGTGGGTGGGAAAAACGAAACAAATGATATAAAAAAAGTACACTAGAAAAATTTAACACATTTGTTTGGTTTTTGTTGTTGTCATTCGGATTTGTTCTCGCCCTTGTATTCGGGCAGCAGAATTTTAGTTTATTTGCATCACGTACAACTCATTATACGACGAGTACATAATATATTTTGTGCTTTTTACCACTGAGCTGTGCTTTTTTGCTCCAACACTACAAACATTTTATTTTTTTCACTTGATAAAGCTGGTGTTGTTGTACAAAATACAATGAGACTGGGAAAATCAACGTTATAGCATCATAACAACAACTATTCTGCCGCTGGTTTTGTTGCTCGTTGAACAATATAACTTTTATTGTATGAATTTATGTCACACAGTTAACACACGTATTCCTGGAATTTATGGGTATTTGCAGATTCCCATTCCCCCTATATGGAGGGGCCATAGCCCCTTTATTTTTTTTACCATACGTATTTATATAATAAAGTGATTTTTTGTTTTGCAATTTAAAAAATTTTGTAAATTGAAAATAAACAAAAAAATAAGCTTTTCCTAAATGGGGGGGAATCCATATCTGTGTGTAACTGACTTTCAACATTTTTTGAGCTTTTATTATTTTTACGGGTTGGATTAATTCTGAAAAAATAATATTGTTGTGACTTTTGTTTTGTTAAACATTTTTTTAAATTGTATTATTAACACTTTTTAGATGTTCACCGGTTTAATTTTAATTAACTGCTTTTAAAAATACAAACATAAATAATTGGATTTATCTCGTGGTGTGACTAACAAAATATTTCATTTATTTTTTGGTGGCTTTCTTTAACCCTCTCAAATTGTGGTCCCACTCCAAACAATAAAATGTTTATAAACAAGGCCGATCTATGTCGGTTAATAACTGGTTATTTCTGTCAATTAAAATTGGCTAGACAGACTTAATTATATATCATTTCTTTAAGACAATAGACATGCACAATTTTTTGTTGTTAGGTTCCCATTGCTGTGTATATTTCTTAGAAAAATTCTGTTATTTACAAATTTTGTTCATAATTTGTCCCTTTTCAATTATTTGTAGACGAAACATTTTGAATAATAATGATTGGAGAGATTAACTTGGGCATAAAATATATAAATTAGATTTTTTGCGTCTGGCTTGTGGAAATGACAAAAATATTATAATTAGTTAGTATGTAAAGAAATCACGTTTAATAAAATTTCAGCACCCTCCGTCACTAGCACTATTTTATGTTACAATCTCTTTAAAAATAAACGTCACAAGGTGTAGAAAAAACCAAATAATAATTAAAGCGGCTAGCTTTAAAGCTCCGCGTCATTACAGTTAGCGCATAAATTAATAAAATTAATCTTGTTGGAATTCTGATATAATGTAAGTCAAAATATTTTTTTGTGCATTCAGCGGACACTGACTTCCGGAACCTGGCATCTGGTATCCGGCGCATGACATTTGGCAATTGGCATCCGGCATCATTCATTTGGCGTCCGTCATCAGGCATAAGACATTTGGAATCACGTATCAGGCATCGTACATCCGGCATCGTACTTCCGGCATCAAGCATCAGACATCATGCATACGGCATTATGCTTCCAGCAACAAGTATCATACATCAGACATCAAACATCAGATATTAAACATCAGAAATCAGACATAAGATATCAGATATCAGACATCAGACATCACACATCAGACTTCAGAAATCAGACATTAGACATTAGATATCAGACATCCAACATCCGGCATCCAGAATCCAGCATCCGATATTACGCATTGTGCATCCGGAATCTAGAATCTGGCATCCATCAACCGGCATCTGGCATCAGGCATCAGGTATTACACATTAGGCATTAGGCTTCAAACATCAAGCATAAGGCATCAGAGATTATGCATCCGGCATCATGCTTCCCCGGCATCAAGCATCACACATAAGGCATTAGACATCAGACATCAGACATGTTGTCGACATCAGATATCAGAAATCAGACATCAGACATCAGACATCAGACATCAGACATCAGACATCAGACATCAGACATCAGACATCAGACATCAGACATCAGACATCAGACATCAGACATCAGACATCAGACATCAGACATCAGACATCAGACATCAGACATCAGACATCAGACATCAGACATCAGACATCAGACATCAGACATCAGACATCAGACATCAGACATCAGACATCAGACATCAGACATCAGACATCAGACATCAGACATCAGACATCAGACATCAGACATCAGACATCAGACATCAGACATCAGACATCAGACATCAGACATCAGACATCAGACATCAGACATCAGACATCAGACATCAGACATCAGACATCAGATATCAGACATCAGACATCAGACATCAGACATCAGACATCAGACATCAGACATCAGACATCAGACATCAGACATCAGACAACAGACATCAGACATCAGACATCAGACATCAGACATCAGACATCAGACATCAGACATCAGACATCAGACATCAGACATCAGACATCAGACATCAGACATCAGACATCAGACATCAGACATCAGACATCAGACATCAGACATCAGACATCAGACATCAGACATCAGACATCAGACATCAGACATCAGACATCAGACATCAGACATCAGACATCAGACATCAGACATCAGACATCAGACATCAGACATCAGACATCAGACATCAGACATCAGACATCAGACATCAGACATCAGACATCAGACATCAGACATCAGACATCAGACATCAGACATCAGACATCAGACATCAGACATCAGACATCAGACATCAGACATCAGACATCAGACATCAGACATCAGACATCAGACATCAGACATCAGACATCAGACATCAGACATCAGACATCAGACATCAGACATCAGACATCAGACATCAGACATCAGACATCAGACATCAGACATCAGACATCAGACATCAGACATCAGACATCAGACATCAGACATCAGACATCAGACATCAGACATCAGACATCAGACATCAGACATCAGACATCAGACATCAGACATCAGACATCAGACATCAGACATCAGACATCAGACATCAGACATCAGACATCAGGCATCAGACATCAGACATCAGACATCAGACATCAGACATCAGACATCAGAAATCAGACATCAGACATCAGACATCAGACATCAGACATCAGACATCAGACATCAGACATCAGACATCAGACATCAGACATCAGACATCAGACATCAGACATCAGACATCAGACATCAGACATCAGACATCAGACATCAGACATCAGACATCAGACATCAGACATCAGACATCAGACATCAGACATCAGACATCAGACATCAGACATCAGACATCAGACATCAGACATCAGACATCAGACATTAGTTATCAGACATCAGACATCAGACATCAGACATCAGACATCAGACATCAGACATCAGACATCAGACATCAGACATCAGACATCAGACATCAGACATCAGACATCAGACATCAGACATCAGACATCAGACATCAGACATCAGACATCAGACATCAGACATCAGACATCAGACATCAGACATCAGACATCAGACATCAGACATCAGACATCAGACATCAGACATCAGACATCAGACATCAGACATCAGACATCAGACATCAGACATCAGACATCAGACATCAGACATCAGACATCAGACATCAGACATCAGACATCAGACATCAGACATCAGACATCAGACATCAGACATCAGACATCAGACATCAGACATCAGACATCAGACATCAGACATCAGACATCAGACATCAGACATCAGACATCAGACATCAGACATCAGACATCAGACATCAGACATCAGACATCAGACATCAGACATCAGACATCAGACATCAGACATCAGACATCAGACATCAGACATCAGACGTGGCACATCAGACATAGACATCAGACATCAGATATCATGCATCAGTTTTATTAGGCGCGGATTACTACCCAAATATCCTGAAGAACCAAGTTGTAAAAGGAAATCAAGGCGAACTAATCACCCAACAAACGGAGCTAGGATGGATCATATTTGGAAATATTGTAAACGAAAAATCTCCGAGCGTTCAATCCATGGTTACCTTGGGAGATATTGAAAACCAGTTAAAGCGGTTCTGGGAAGTGGAAGAGATATCACCCAAAAACTTTATGACAGAAGAAGAAAAGATGTGTGAAGAACATTATCAACAGAAATACTGTCGAACCTCCAACGGCCGCTACATGGTACGTATTCCGTTTCAACAAAACATAACATCAATCGGTTCATCCAAACAGCGAGCACTGGCTAGGTCCATTCAACTAGAACGACGTTTGTCAGTAGTTAATAAATTTTCTAATAGATATCGAGAGTACATAGAAGGGCATTTCAACCAGTGGCACTATTCTGGTAATTCCCTGGGAATAGGGAATTGGGGAAAGATTTTATATGCAATTTCAGTTCAAATATTTTTTTTCCAGCCTACTAAGGAGAAAAGTTTGATGTAAATATTTATAAATTGGGAATAATTTTTCCATATCTAAATTGGCAGGGAAAATTATTCCCAATTTTATTTTGTTTTCAAAAAAATTACCACTAGATTTTTGCCTCAGTATGCCAGAAAAAAAAATTTAAATTAGAAATTACATATAAAATCTTTCCCTAATTCCCTATTCCCAGGGAATTACCAGAATAGTGCCACAGGGACACCTTATTGAAAGTAATGAACATACGCAGAACGAATATTACATTCCTCACCACGCAGTAGTCAAAACCACCAGCACTACAACAAAATTAAGAGTAGTATTTCACGCATCAGCTAAGACCGATAAAAACGTTAGAATAAAGGAAACTCAACTCGTGGGTCCAAAATTATAAGAAGATCTGATGTCAATTTTAATTCGATGGAGAACTCGATATCGATGGAAAACTTTAATTCGATGAAACTTTCGGTATGTCATCTGCGCCATATCTGGCTATCAAGACATTGCAGCAGTTAGCAACAGATGAAAAAGTGAAATTCCCGATTGCGGTCAACATAATAATGAGCGACTTCTACGTGGATGACGTATTATCAGGAGGTAACACCCTTGAAGAAGCTCAAAAAGCACAAAACCAACTTATAAGTGCGCTTAAAACCGGAGGATTTAATCTAAGAAAATGGGCGTCTAATTATTCTCGACTATTAGAAGCTGTCGGTTCACGGTCGAGCGCTCTTGAGCCTGTCATAACTAACGATGATGCTGTAAAAACATTAGGATTGCTGTGGAACCCTACTTCGAATTCAAGGTGAACCTTAACGAGAAAAATGGGATCATGACAAAAAGAAAGATGTTATCCGAATCATCAAAGGTTTTCGATCCATTAGAATGGTTATCTCCAACCTTAATACAAGCCAAAATTTTAATGCAAGCTCTATGGATCTCAGGCATTACGTGGGATGGGAAGCTGCCTGAAGACGTCGAAAATAAATGCCACCAATACTATGTCTCTTTCCCGAAGCTAGAGGCGATCAAAATCCCAAGGTGGATCAACTTCAACTCTACGTTACCAGGAGAGTTGCATGGATTTTGTGATGCTTCAGAAACGGCTTATGCAGCAGTAATATGTTTTTACGATAGATCGTTAAATAAGGCAACTTTGTTAACGTCAAAAACCCGGGTGGCATCAATAGCAATCAAGTTAACACTACCAAGGCCAGAGTTATGTGGAGCCAGTCTGCTTGCTAATCTAATGAGCAAAGTACAACAGGACATGAAATCCGATAAAACACCAACATATTTTTGGACGGATTCTATGATTGTTTTGGGATGGGTGAAAAACAAGCCTTACAAATTTAAAACATTCGTAGCAAATCGAATCTCGGGAATCCAGAAGTTCAATGGTTCTATGTAAAATCATCCGACAATCCCGCAGATTGTGCATCCCGGGGTATTGAGGCCAATCAATTAATCATACACAATTTATGGTGGAACGGTCCTCAACACGTCTTCAAAACGGCAATCCAACTAACACCAATGAAACTAGAAGGAACGCTAGATCAATTGGAGCTTAAACAACCGATTGTTGGGGCCACGACAGTGACATCAAATAACCCGATTGAGAATTTATATCGAAGGCATTCCAATTTCAATACAATAAAAAGGATTCTAGTATATGTATTGAGATTTATTGACAAAGGCCGAAGGAATACTGCGTAAATAACCAAGAAGTTCCCATGGCAGAAGAACTAAAAAATGCTACCCAAGTATTGATTAAAGTGGCACAGAGGCAACACTTCAGGAACGAAATTTACGATCTTACAAACCAGAAAGGAGTGGCAAATAAAAGTAAGATTAAATCTTTGTCTCCTTTCATGCAGGATGATATCTTACGCGTTGGTAGCCGAGTCCAAAACACAACCTCTTGGAGCTACAACGAGAAACATCCGATTATTGTACCAAGATATCATCCCATTACTAAATTATTGATTGAAGAAGCACATAAACAAACAATGCATGGAGGAACACAATTAACCCTGGCTCATCTTCGCACCAGGTACTGGATTATCCACTTTAGGAATCTAACAAGACATTTCATATCGAAATGTACAAGATGTCATCGTTTCAATACTAAAACAGGAACACAGCTAATGGGTAATTTACCAGCCACCCGGATTACTCCCGGAAGACCATTTTTGAGAACTGGAGTCGACTATGCGGGACCTCTTCTGATTCGAACAACAAAGGGAAGAGGTCACAAGGCACACAAGGGTTATTTAGTTATTTTTGTTTGTATGACAACCAAGGCCATACACATTCAGCCAGTCAGTGGTCTAAAAAAATCAACTTGAGCGCGATTTAGCTGCACTAATTCGTAATTCAAACAAGGAAATTGCACAATTATTAGCAAATGATGAAACAACATGGCATTTTATACCACCGGCTTCATCATATTTTGGAGGACTATGGGAAGTCAACAAAAAGATGCTTAATAAAGGTCATTGGAGAAGCAACATTGACTTTTGAAGAATTATCAACGATAGAAGCTTGCTTAAATTCAAGACCACTGGCACCACTATCAACCGATCCTACAGATGTTACCTTCTTAACGCCTGGACACTTTTTAATCGGTGCACCTCTTAAAGCAATTCCACAAGATACAATAGCAGAAACAACCTTTCACGGCATAACCGTTGGAAACTTGTAGAATAAATTAAACAAGATTTCTGGAGAAGATGGCATAGCGGGTAATTATATCAATTTCAACATAGAAGAAAATGGTCAGATAAACAACCAAATATGATGATAAGGGACCTGGTTCTCATCAAAGAGGACAAAATTCCTCCATTAAAGTGGCTAACTGGTCGGGTGATGGAAATACATCCAGGCATATTTGGTTCGAGTAGTCTTACTTCGTGGCCCGGGAGGGACTCAGATAAAAAGATCAATTCACAAACTTTCACCACTACCAATAGAACATGAAAACGAAACTAACCAAACGAATACACATTCACCGGTCGGGCAACCTCAACAACTAACGATACCTTTACGTGTTCAACCTCCCCGAGAACTTAAAAAGAAAAGACAAGTATATCACAATAAGGTAATATTCAAAAAAGGAGCAACGATGAGACTAATAATATTGATGCTCGGCATGACGCGAGGGTTTTTCTCCCTTGGAACATCTGAAAGCACTGTAGAACCGCTACCAACGGACGCATATATTTTCACAACACCGGAACTGTTAACCTGAGGGCATTGCGGTGAAAAATCATTGTAAACTACAACCTATCAGGATATTGGGACGACATCAGCTCTATAGAATACTACATTAGTCATCTAAATAACACTTGTCAAACGGGCAAAACATCGCAAAATGCCCTACTCATGTCAACGAACAAGGACCATGCTCTGAGGAAACGTGGCATAGGTGATACAAGAGGATACATTCTCGGTGATGCTTTCGGCATCATGAATCAAAGAGATGCTTCACATATAGAGAATCAACTTGGAAAAGGCAGAATATAATGAGAAATATTTATTGGCATTAATCCAAAATCAAACGTCAATCATAGACTCAACAATAAATGTATTTAAACACGACAGAGAGACGACTGATAATCATTTTAAAATTATCTCACAGCTGTTCTTATATCTCGATGGAAAAATCCAACAATTATCCATAGATGGTGATCATTAAGACAGGGTACAATCTATTACAATATATACTATTCAAATAATAATGATCATGAGGCGAATAGCAGATAAACAACGAGTTATTATCGATGTTATTATAAATGCTCATCAAAGACATATCCATCCAGCCCTGTTGGCCCCTCAACAATTGAAAGAGGAAATCAACCAAATTAAAGATTATATTTCACCAACCATGATGATCCCTGAAGGCGATGATGATAATAGCCTTGGGCACATTTACAACCTGCTAACCGTGCAGACGACTCACAAATAATCATATCCTCTTTCTCATCCAGATGCCTTTAGCATATTCGGAGACGTTTCAATTATTTAACATAGTACAAATCCCAAAAATCAAAAATGGTCAATTACGAATTTATTTATGGTCAATTACCAATTTATTTTTGGATGCCATTAGACACAAACAAATGGCTATTTTCAGTAACAGCACCGAAAATCGTTGATCTAATATGTGATCGTCAGATAACCACAACGAAACTGCAAAATTCTGGGATACTCAGTCTGGATCGGAAATGTACTTTAAAAAAGGGCATTTCTATCTCACAACTATCGACGAAGAGATGAATAATTCTTCTTTTGATGCATCAATAAAGATTCAGAGTGAACTAAAAAATTCATCATATTAATCGGAGCTACCGACGATTTCATCAGAGGGAGGCACCAACAATTCAACGGACTTCAGACATAATTAATCTTGAAACGGCCATTGCTCAACAAAAATTAAATGAAACGGCCTTACCTAAATCAATGAACTCTTCTATTGTCGGGTATCACATTCATCATTACGTGATGACATACACCATGGTGATCATAGGAGTGGTCATAATTTTGTTATATCTCTGCAGACGCAAGACAAATCACCGGGTTTCCTTCTAAGACATGTCACCACCACAACGGCCAACGCCACGGCCAAGGTCTCTCAATTGTAGAGCCTCGCAGTATGTTCAATCACGGGTTTGAACATGGCATAACTTATTATGTATTAATGATTTAATGACAACTTGCACTTTTCATTATATATTATGCAACGACCGTGGCATTAATTGCGTTAACTATATAAGCAATTTTTATATGTAATACTTATTCTTAAACGCTTACTATGCAATATATTTGTATAAAAGAAGAACATATTGGTATAATAAAACAGAAGTTAATTAACCACGTAAAAACACTCTTCTCATTATTATGTACTAGACCTCACCAGTGGTCATCTAGTAGGTAGCCAAAAAACATTAAATTATCCAAAGCCAAGTTTACGCCTTGACCAAACCTTGGAGATTTAACACCGGGTGTTTTAGTAAACAAAATTTGTGAAGAGGTCAATTTGTGTATCGTATGGTTTTTCCGAGTGTTTTTCATAGTGGTAGAAAAAGCGCTACCAATTAGTAAGCGCACTAAAAACTAACAGATAAATACCGTTCCATAGAAAAATCTAGGGGCTCGGGTGTTTTAGTAAACACAATTTGTGAAGAGGTCAATTTGCGTATCATATGGGTTTGCCGAGCATTTTTCTTAGAGTTAGAAAAACCGCTACAAAATAATAAGCGCACTTTTGAGTTGTTCTAGATCAAAACTAACAGATAAACACCGTTCCATTCTAAATCTAGGGGCCAGGGTGTTTCAGTAAACACAATGTGTGAAGAGGTCAATTTGCGTATCGTATGGTTTTTCCGAGCGTTCTTTCTAGTGTTAGAAAACCGCTACCAAATAATAAGCGCATTTTTGAGTTCTTCTGGATTAAAACTAAAAGAGAAACACCATTCCATAGAAAAATCTAGGGGCCCCGGGTGTTTTAGTAAACAAAATTTGTGAAAAGGTCAATTTGTGTATCGTATGGTTTTTCCGAGCGTTTTTCATAGTGTTAAAAAACCGCTACCAAATAGTAAGCGCTTTTTTGAATTGTTCTGGATCAAAACCAACAGAGAAACACCGTTCCATAGAAAAATCTGGGGCCCCGGGTGATTTTGGTAAACGTGAGTTGTTCTGTATGTTCTTCCAGTTTATTTCACATTGCAAATAATGTAGTTGTTATATAACGTAATAGATACTTAACAACATAGCCTTGTTGCTATTCTAAAAATGATACAATATTATATAATTTGTATATAAATATAAGCCAAATTTAATATTTTATATTTGTAACAAAATCCGAAACCATTATCGGTTGTTCTATATTTTCCATAGTTTTTCACAAAATTTTTATCTAACCACTCACCCGTAATCATAAAAATTTAAATATATTACCATAGACACCGATTTGAATCTAATTGTTTTTTAGTCTGATTATTCCTAAAGCTAAAATTGATCAACCTGTGTGTATAAATATAATATAGTTACTATAATATATACTATAATAGGTACCTAATTCCGAAAACATAATTTATGTTCTCTAAATTCTGTTCATACATACATAAAACATAATATATAAAGTACATGATTCTAATCTATTCATAAACGAAATTATTATGGTTTTTGTATAAAATCCACTTGTACAGAATTTTCCATAGAACATCACAAACAAAAAACACATTCATTATCTAATTTTTAGAACACCTTTCCGAAAAAAATACGTTACGTTATAGCTGTGCCACCACCACACCACATAATATGTAAACTCGTGTATACAGAAAATGTATTTTTAATTACATTTTATTACATGAGTATTACTATACACATTTACATAAATAATTAATTATCTAAAAATGTTTTCATTCATTACGTGCTTCAAACCAATTATAATTAAGTCATACAAAAAGCGCTTACATTTACGAGCACAACTATAAAATCCAAGAAAGCTTGTTGATTTAAGCGCCTTGCCAAATATCAAATTAAAACAACAAAGTATAAAGAAATCTGATATGAAAAAATTAACGCAATCCAAGAAAAACAAACAATTTACTCAAATACATAATTATACATTAATTTTGCAGCTCAAACTACATTTATGTGCGCTACTGTAAAGTGTAGAGCTTTCTATTTTTGTAAACTTTCTTTTGATTTTAAATTAGATTCACGCTCGTTCTGAAGTTCTAGCGTTGCATATAATGCAGTTTTTGTTAAAAATTTTAATTATGCAAATTGTATATGTATATATGGGTGAATCCAAAATTAGCTCAATTTATTTTAAATACTATTAACATAAAGAACTATATATAGTTCTATATATACTGTGGAAAACAAAATAAAAAGGAAAAACTTGGGATGAACAATTTTTTAATTATTTTTCATAACAAACAACTCCATAACAATGTTCATAAATATTTAAATAATTTTAACGATGGTGGTAAGAAAGGTATTCCAATATCAGATGATGATGATAATGTTTATTAGCAAAAGTTGTCTTGTTATGAAAAAAGAGCTTTTGTTGTATAGAGTGTTACGAACTGTAAAAATAGTGACTGAGTTTGCTTTTGTTATAATGATGTAATGTTTTCAAGCAAGAAAAGTTTTGCCGAGAGGATGACACTTTTACATTCTGTTAAATAATATTGTTGTACGTCGGTTTTATATTTTTGCCTGTCGAGCTTATTAGCTACATAAACATGATTATGTTACATTTGTCATAATCTACTAGTATATACTCGTACAGTGTGGAAAAATATTTTCCGCCAGCAAAACAAAATGTAACTAATATTTATAAATTTGTATAAAAGCACAAATATCTACCTTTGTCGTAATTGTTGACATTGTGAATTATGGTTTGATTTTTTGTGGAGTGTAGACAGACTACGGAAGTTATATAACGTACGCCAACAAAAGAGTAAGTAAAAATATTTTCTCTGCGTAAACCATCGGTGGTTGCTGGGATTTACATGAAATGGGCAACCTAAAAACGATCGTACATTTTAGACCTTTTCGTTCCATAATTTTTCTAAGGTAACATTGTGCACTTCAACTATGTTTAGCCATTTCAAAAATTATTTGTATGTAAAAAATTGAACTTTTATCTGAATATCAAATCTTCAATTTAATTAATTGGATCTTTAATAAAATATTTATAATAAAGATATTGTAATTCAGTTAGCGCGCATTATTATTATGAGATAGTTTTAAATATAAAAAAAAAACTAGGAAAATGAGACCCCTCTGCGAGTAAATTTTAAAAATTTGTGTGGATTGACACATAAATCAATTATTATATCCCAGATATGCTTTAAATGCTGAAAATTTCAGTCCATTTCAGTCGATCGTTCTTAGAGGAACTGGCCTTGCTCATTAGCCTGTTCAATTTCTCTTTGATTTTTGAGCTATCTCAAAAACACAGAATGATGACAAAAAATTGTCGGCGATATGCAAACCGAATGGCAGACACGCGTTTGAAATAGAGAAAAGTTTTTTCTTGGGATACTTGCCTGAGCTGCTGCTGAGTTGCTTGTCGTTCTGATCAAAGCTGAGCTAGTACTTCGAAATTTGACAAATTTGCCCGAAACATAGCAATAAGCCGGTGTTATTCTAGATTTTCTTGAATGTGTCTTAGTCGTTGTCGTTTTGCCTCATTTTTGCTGTTGTACAATACTTTAAAGTCGTTGTAGTTAGCCCGGAATTTGTCAGCCCGAAAAAATTGGTGTGTTTCTCGGATAAAGTGTAGCTATCCCGAAAAAGTGTAAATGTAAGTAGAAAATATAGCTCCAACCCGCATTAAAATCCCGAATAACATCACAAATAATAAGGTAATTTTGTAGTTGAAGAAAATTGAATGGTAATTTTATATTATAAACAGTTTTTTTTCTGTATCTCGCACTTCCGTAGAATAGCAGCTCTCATTATGAAAATAAAAAATTAAGATTTTTTCTAGGCATGAATAAATACGAAGATATACAGAACACGCTTTGTGACAAAATTTGTGAACATTTTCACTGTACACTGTGCTCTACATTCCACTACGAAGCACTTATTTAGAGCGTGAGCTCGGGAGAATGTACAAGCAACAAATGTGTGATGGACCAAACGAAAAGACAGTTGCACACTTTTCATGTTCGCGTCCTCGCGTTCCTCATAGTTCCTTCATACAAAACATTGTTTCGGTTTACGCTTTCAGTGTTTTTTGGTATAAAGCTCCGATATTTCCTTATACTGAAAATTTGTTTAATGGTCGGCTCTACTAATAAATCTATTACCTATATTAAAGCCATTTACTAAGCCATAATTCTAGTTCATACAAGTCCTTTTGGGAAGCATTGTTAGACCCCAATGCTAGTCAAATTCAAACCGAACGTGAAGCAATTATGATGTTATGAAAATTGAGTAAACTTTTAATAAATTGAAAAATTTTCTGATGTTCTAGATTAAGCTGTCTTTCAAATGATGTTACAATGGTCATTCGTTAGGTTACAATGCCCAACAACAGTTTGTATCTGACTATGAGGCCAGCATCATGGCACTTTGGAGATGTAATTTGGCACAGTTTTATCCATACATGATCTATTCCTATTTCTATTCCCCATTCCTATTCCTCCATACAACCATTTACCCATTTTCCGTATCCTCCATTTCCCCATCCCTATTTCCATTCCCATTCCCACTCGCGATCCCCATTCCCCATTCCCCATTCTCCATTCCCCATTCCTCATTCCCCATTCCTCATTCCTCATTCCTCATTCCCCATTCCCCATTTCCTATTTCCCATTCCCTATTCCATATTCCCCATTCCTTATTCCCCTTTATTCATTCCCCATTACCATTCCCATTACCATTACCATTCCCATTCCCATTCCCATTCCAATTCATTGAATTCATGCATTTCTTCATTTCCCATTCCCCATTTCCCTAGGGATAGGGAATAGGGGGCTTATTAAGCAAAATCATTCGCTTATTGAATGTTTCCTTCAATAAATCAATTTAAACGCAGACTTAGAGTAAAGATTTTGTTCGAAAACTGAGAATTCATAGAGTTGTTCGTTTTGCTGCTTTTTCAATAATCTACTTTCCGCTGGAAACTTGAAACAAATTATTGAGTTAGTACATAAAACACACTATACGCAGTGGCTTTGCGAATGTAATGGCGTCTCAATAATAAATTGTAAATTTGACAAATTTGAGGCTTGAATTCTTTACGAGCTGAACCTTGTAAGCTCGTAACCAAATATTGAATTTTTTTGATTATTTTTGAACGTTTGTGGAAAATTGAGCAATGTGCGATTTTTTTGCACCCAAGTATAGTAACCTGTTTACTCATATTTTTCCATTTCAGATATAATCCAACGGTCCCATCAATGGCACTATTCTGGCTTTCCCTGGGAATAGGGAATTGGGAAAAATATTTTCATAGCATTTTTGTCCAAATTGTATTTTTCTGGCCTACTGAAGGAAAAAGTTTAGTACAAAAATTTTCAAAACAAAGTTAATTGGAAAACTTTTGTTTCACAAAATTTTTATAGGGAAAATATTTTCCAATTTAACTTTGTTTCGAAAATATTTACCCCAAACTTATTTCTTCAGTAGGCCAGAAAAATACAATTTAGGCCAAAATACTATGAACATATTTTTCCCAATTCCCTATTCCTATGAAAAACCAGAATAGTGCTACAGGTTGATATAATCCAAGGAATTTGAGCGAAACCGGTTTGGTGCAGAGAAACGCCGTCAAAGAGTTTTGACTTTTACAATCTTACAAGCAGAACATTTACATATATCGATGGCGTACGCATTCTATGGCATTTGTTCCGTAAACACCTTTATCTTCGGTCTGTAAGTCCCAGTTATTAGAATCCCAATAAAAATGATGCAAAATGACCTTGGTCGCAAACAAATGTTCTCGACGTTTTCAAGGACCCTGATGTCAAAAATGCAAATAAAAAATTTATCGGTCTGTCTGGATTCTGTATTAAGCACCCAACAAAATAAGCCTACCTGATAAACTCATTTTGTTGGCTGAATCAGCAAGATACGAGTACTCCTGGATGCCAAGCGTAATAATTGGTTGCATCGCCTGACCTTACAAAAAATTGTTTGTCGTCCACATATGATTGTCAAAATTTACAAGATTCCATATTTGGGGGCTCTATCTCACAATGATTTCCCATTCCATGAAAATACGTGTCTACGCTGTAATTAGAAATTCTCAAAAAAAAAACAGATTACGATAAAAGTTTTAACGAGGCTGACTATGATGGTTTACGATCATTTTTCCATAATATCTCTTTGGAAATCCATTGTTTCTATAACAATCAAATCCGGTTCCAATTTCACTGAAACCGTGTTGCATGGAGTGAATAAATACCCATCATCATTTCCCACGCCCAATAAAAATTTCAAAATCTTTTAAAAAAAAGCAACTTAAGCTGTCAGATAAATAAAATTACAACAAACATAAGCACAACGAAATTTATTTTAAAGATATAATGACAAACGAAGACAGAGAACAAGAACGGTACCAAGACTTCCTAGTAGAAAATTTTCGATCGCAATCTGCAGACAATGGACGTAAATAAAACCGTTCGAATTGACGGAGTTTACCAGTGACTTGGCTCCAATGTTACAACTAAAACTGTTCTAATTTAAGTAAGGTATAAAAACCCGAACGTTTGGAAAAGTGCAATGCTAAAACTAGGTCTGAAATGTGGTTGTGGTAAAACTGGCCTATCAAACTACCAGGCATTACCAATTGTATTAACAGCCAAAGTTTTAGAGAAACGTAATGAGCAACAGTAGTGGAAAGTAGTAAGTTCTGGATAGTCTCAGTCCCAAAAATGACGTCATAGGTGACGTAATCGTTAATGATGTCAAAAGCATGCATGTAGGGGCTAAAGTATGACGTAGTCATAGATGATCGAAAAAGCATAAATTTAGGGACAGCGTGATTGAGGAAGTTCGCCTAGTATACCGAAAAACACTCAAATTTATACGTAATTTGGAGTGAAGACGAATCCCAATATCACGCCCACTCTTGCATGTGGTTTTATATTAATATAGAAAATGAAAATTGTAAAGTTATTGCGATCGGGTTATTTTCTCTTCTCAAATTGATATTTATACATTGGACCATAAGTATTTTTACTTTTTCAAGTTCAACACAGTTTAGAAAATATTTTAAATATTGAAACGCTAAATAAAATGTTAGTTCGAGGTCATCATTCCAATTAGTTATGTATGTGAAACTTCTTCTTCATCGTATTTTAAAGAAGTGTAAGAACTTAAATGTATTGCCCATTTCTCCTTTTTATCTGGTTGATGATATGAATGACAGTTATAGCAAAAAGTACCTAATGTTATGAAGTGTAATAAAACAAATAAAAAATTGTCGTCAAAAATGCCTAGGGTTATGCAACCCATTTTGAGTTAAACAAAAATTTACACATCTTTATTTACCGTAATCGTTATCGTTTTCTATCAATAGTCGCAAGTGTGAAAATATTCGACACAAAAAAAATTAAAAATTGTTGTGTAAGTGTATTGCATAACCCATTCAATTTGCATAACCCAAATGTATTTTACAAAAATCAAACATAAATGTATGCTTTATTTCTCATAAATATTTACTTTTCATTGGAAATTGCCCATAAATTTGAGATTTTTTCGGTAAACTAGGCGTCTAAATGTATGCTTTATTTAACCTAATTGTTCGCAAAAATTCGAAATTGCCCATAAATTTGTTTTTTGTCTAAATGTATGCT
Organism: Nephrotoma flavescens; assembly: GCA_932526605.1. NCBI lineage: Eukaryota > Metazoa > Arthropoda > Insecta > Diptera > Tipulidae > Nephrotoma > Nephrotoma flavescens. The sequence continues at coordinate 75,629,559 of OW052220.1, forward strand.
ATTTTCAATCATGTAGTATACGTCATTCTTCTTTCTCCTAAATGTATGCTATATATAAAGCCTAATGTTTGCGTTTCATCCACAAGCCCCTAAATTTAGTCTTTTTCAATCATGTACGACTACAAATGTATGCGTTATTTTTGCTTTAATTTATTTATGTATGCCTACCTAAATGTTTGCTTTCCATTCGAAATTAAGCATAAATTTGAGTTTTTTGGTAAACTAGGCAAACTTCCTCCTAAATGTTTGGTTTTCAATCTCGTTTGCCCCAAAATAAATGCTTTTCGGTGATCTACGACTGCGTCATACTTTGGCCCCTAATGCTTTTTTCGTCATAAACGGCTACGTCACCTATGACGTAATTTTTTGGACTGGGACTATCCTGAACAGGCTACTTTCCACTAGTAGCAACATCTTTTTAGTGAAGTATCTTGAAATAAATAAAATAATTTCAGACCTTATGGCTTTCATGAAAGCTGACCACAAAGGATCTCTGAACGTATGTCGCAAACTACTATAATCTCGTCCTAAAACAACATGGGGAAAACTTCCACTTCCTTCTACAATCGCTTTGGATATATCCACGGCATTTGTCAAGGTCTGACATTATGTTATCAGATACACATAATTCAGTGGAGTTCCATCCAATTAATACGCAACCTCACACCTACAAAGATCTAGACAGCCAACACCATCGCAAAGACATGATGCAAAACTGCAGAACTAAAGGATACACAAAAAAGGCGAACGGTGGAAAGTATAGTGGAAGCGCTCTTTTGAACTGCTTACTAAATGTTGGCTAATGTTGTACTTGCAAGACTAGTCCCTATCGCTGAAAATATCATTGGCAACTATCGTGGTTTTGTCCAGAACTGATCAACTACTGGCCAGTGTTTCACAATGAAGATGATTTTGGAAAAATATTGTGAAGTACAATATAATAATACGCAGAAACGAAGGTCATTCGTTCCATCTTTTGTCTAACTCAAGTTGCGATCAACGAATGTCGGATTCTCATGAACCACGAGATTAAGACAGTTTTCGTAGGCAGTAATATCATCGGATTCATCAAATCAAATCGAGTTGGACCACGTTGCTACGTCCCTACAAAAACGCATGATACATAAAGTAGTTGAACTACAGTCAGCCGGTGTGTAAGGAAAAAATAAACGAACGAAGTCCTTATAAAATTTTTGAAACGTTTCCAGCTAGATCGTATAAATATGCTTATACAAATTTTTGTTGAAAGTTTTTTTTTAAAAAGCTTTTATATTTATTTGATGATTGCATAAATATAATTCATAAAAATAAATAAAATATGAAGTCATTCAATTTTATTTCAATTTTAAAAATCAAAAATTGAAAACATTATTAGAAAATATTTTTCTGCAGACAGAGATTCTTTGCTAGTTCGATTGGATTAAATCCCATAAAAACAATAAATAAATAAATATTAAAATATCAACTTGGTGGAGCTTTTATTTTATGAATTTGATGCATTTCACCGTTGCAATATGTATAAACGAGATTATACAATTGAAATTGATGGTAAATCCGAACAATGCACAGAAAAACTCGTACAGATTTAAAAAAAAAAATCATTTATGAATATATTGCCCTTCTCATCGCCCCTGTATCAAAACCCAGCATTAGTTATTTCCTCTTACATTGTTCATGAATGTTTTGATAAAGCATGTAAATCAAATACACAGTTCCTATGTTGGCTATTGTATGGTCGTCAAAAGCTTAATGATTTTTTGCCACTGTTCGTGATGATGATATTTGTAATGTAGTGATATAACCAATGTCAATCAATGTGGTTTTCCATTTCAAATACAAAAAAATAAAAATAAATAAATTATTATTAAAAAATGTTCTGTCAAAAGTTTTTGTTTTTGTTTGGTTTAAGTATACATATTTTTAGATTTTTATTATTTATTGTTTTATTTAATGGAAAAATGGTAATATTTCTCGATATCGATTTTGTGTAGATACACACAACGTAAAATATAGAACGAAAATAAATATATGTATAAAAGCTTTTCGAAAGTTCAATGTTTTTCAATTTTTAAGTTTTAAACATTACATGCAATGTAACGATTGACGTGTATTTTTACTTTACAGCTGATATTGCTCTGCTACGAAGTTTTTTCTGGTAATAACAGAAACTGAAAGGGATCGATAAAAGTAAACCGACACGTCATCCTCTATTAAAGTAATGTTAACCCAAAATACTCTAAGCTAAAACTGCATATTTTTACGAATTTTACTCTGGTCTAGTGGTTAAGACGTCTATTACTGATTCTAATCATCCATACGGTCGCAAGGGAGTGTCTACGTTGCGTAGTTAATTAATATTCTACATGCAAGTTTCCTATTATTTAGTTCCCTAGTAAGGGAATAATTCCGCATCAATTTACCCAGGCGGAGTTTTTCCCTTAGTAGGGAAATAGATAATTGAAAACTTGTAAACAAATTTGAAAAAATGATTAAAGTAGCCGGCGAAAAATTCGAAAATTATACAAAAATTTAAAGCAAATTATATTCGAATACGGAAATTTCCATCGATTTCAAGAATACGAGCCCTGGACAGGGGATAGTACTTATGGGTACGAAAATCCGATTGTCAAAATCTGGAATTATAAAAATCAAGCTTTTAAAAAAGTTCGCTTGCACTTTCAAAATTTGCCGAAATCTTAAAAAATCGAAATAGCTGGATTTTTTAAAACATATTAAAATTGAATTTTATATAAAATTTTATTAAGAACTTGGCCATTTCGTGTCCAAATATTATCAAATTTGAATTATGGAATGTGATTTGCATTTTAACATGGTTTTTTTTGGAAGTAGACCATGCTCAATCAAACTAAGCTATTTCACAATTTGATTGGTATTGGATATTTACCATTAAATGAATTTTTGGAATGGTTCTCTGTTCCAAAAAAGACAGAAAAAAGTTTCAACTGACCTAAATTTCAGAACCACACGTTAAAAAAAATATTAAATTTCATTTTAAAAGTTATCATAACACAAAGATCAAAATCAAAATAAAAATTTAAAAAATTCCATTATTTCATCAGTTCAATATTAATTGCAACATATCGGAAAAAAAAATATTTATTTAATTCACTTTTTTTATCATTATTTAATTTCATAATAATAAATATAATAAAATCCCAAAATCCATTTTTCTATTGACATAAAATGAAATATTGTTGTTTTAAATATTTTTTAATTATTTATATTGGCATTTTTGGTTCTGGAATTTTGTTTTTTAGAATTTATATTTTGGTAAAAAAAATTATGGTAAAATTTGGTGAACAGAACTACATTAGGTGTTTAACATAACTTTTTGGCCGAGCGTTTGGCCAACGGTTTGCTAGGTGCAGTTCCCTTCTTTTTTTACTCTTCTTCGAATGGGAGACGGCTGCTCGCTTAGCAGCCTTCTCTTTTAAAGGAACAACGCTTCCTTGAGAAGTGAGCATGGTGCTTCTTTTGCTTTGCATCGGTTTACGACCGCGATTTGTTGGCTGTTTTGGTGGAGCTGCTTGCAACGACCAATTTCGTCTAAGACTGATATGCGAATCGTTGAAGACGCTGTAGATGTGGAAAGTTTTTGGTGTGGTAAACACTTTCACTTCATGTACAACATCTGTCCCAAGGAAGACGATTCGGTGCTGTTCCTCTTCATTAATCCAATCCTCGGAGCCAACTTCTTTTACATTCAGCTCGATCGCTTGAATAAAATCAACATCAGAGTAGGTGTCTGGGTTGTATGGATGAATTTTGGATGCTCTGAAGCTGGATTGAAAGATTTTGGGTGTCAATGCAAGATCAAGAGTCTTACAGACAAGGCCAACAATATGACGAATCTCCATCACATAAAACAACGAGATGAGAATTAAAAAATTTCAAATCGAGAGAGCAATGTTGAATGATCCAAAGTCCTACCTTGTTTGCATTATTTTTTGTCATGCAGAAAACTATGACTTGTAGTAGGTCTTTATCCAGTGACAGTAGTTTGTGCCTACAGTGCGGCGAAAAAAAACAATATGCACTCCATTGCCAACGGCGATATTGATGGCTTCAATTGACAGATGCGAGCATGGTTGTCGAGAAGCAACAGTACAGGAAAATCTAACGAAAGTTTTGCAAAATTTATAAAATGGTGAACACAGAGCACAAACTCTTGCTGGCACATCCAGACAGAACTATTAACATGACCGGCAGCACATCAGAAACTTTATCGAAGGGGATGGTCTACTTTTTTTCGGGAAAAAAAAAGAATGGTGGTAGACTGTTGTCAGCAGTGCTTACGGTAAGGCCATTGTCATCATCGTTCCTCTTTCACCTTGCCAATTTTCGTCGGGACTGTTAAAAACCCGTTTTCTTCGATTTTATAAATATTCATTGCTTTTAGGTGATATTCACCACCGAATGTTCATAGTTTTGAAATTACATTTGATTTACAAAAGCCTTTTACGCGCTGCATTGTTTACGGTTTCTTTTACGGTTTCATTGTAATCGATTGATTGGTGTATGTCTAAAATCACTTGTAGATTATTGTATTTTGTACATCCCTTTTATTTGTATTGTTCAAAGATTAAATGATGGAGCGCGACCAATGTGTACCTTTGTGTTAATATTTTTCTGCATCGTATTTGTTGGTGCGAGAATTTTTTTAGTTGAGGTTTTTTTTGCGAGCCAATGCAAAACCGCATGTAACAAACAAAGGCGAAAGACGCCCGCAACGGGTTTATTTTAAAGGCCAGTTGAGGCCACTCATTTTTGTTATCAAGACGAAGGACGCTCAAAGGTGGTTTTCACGCAGAGAGGACGCCCAACGGTCCAGGTACTGGATTTGCCTATGGCATGATGTCTCTCTAGAAAGCCGCAACCCATTTGGACGTTGCAAACCTACAAGGCAACCTTTCCCGAAAGTCGTAAGGTACACATTTTTTTATTTTCTTGATTTGTTACTTTTCTTATTTTTATTTTTTCCTTTAGTATAAAAATCCAAATTTACATTTCTGTTGCTTTAAATTTCACATTTCTAAATTTTCTTCAAACTATATTGTAATTAAGCGCCATACAAGTGCACGTGCACGGGACCAGGGGGTGCATTGGTCTCGCTTCTCCACTTTTTGGCAATTATTTTTTTTTTGTTTTGATTTTTTTATAAAATGATTTGTTACATTTTTCTTTCGGTTTGGCATGACGGGTGCGGGACTCTCATTCGGTGTCGGTAACACCCGGTTATAATAAGTTTACTGTTGCTCAAATTTCGGTGGGATTTCTGTAAACACGGTGTAGGCCAGAGTCATGCAAGCCTCCAAATCCCCACGAACCAATACCCTGAGTGATAGCCGGCAAAATCACCGTGCGTGATTCCGCTGCATGTCTAGTTGAAATCTGCGGGTCAGCTGCTAAGCATTTACGATTTGGTTGCATTTACGAACGAAAACCCACAATTCAGCTTCTTTCACAGATGGCAAGTCGCTAAACATCTCCTGCGTTTTATGGAGGTAGCGTTGCAAACTGCGCCGAGCAATTTCATAGATTCGTGCAATCGATTTAATGTGCTTTTTTAACTAAGCAATCCTTAATGCCACGAACTAGCGCATCAAAACCAATTAAAGCACATTCAGTTGACTTCTTCGGGGTTGTCATGACTAAAAATGTCTTAAAATACGTTAAAATTTTAAAGAATATGCTATGTCAGTATAAACGATGATATCTGACAATTTTCAAGTCAAACAGACGCTTTAAATGAAAAAAGAGGGTGCCCACAAGCGGTTACATTTAAGTGCCTACAACCGGAAATTACAACCATTCTCGAAGTAATCAAAAAATAAATCTGATGCGTCGTGATTTTGAAATAAATCGATGTGGCATCACAAATCACAACGGAAATACCGTTGAAATATCGATATCACTCACTTGTTTGAGATTATTCACTTTGATTTATCAAAGGTCTGCCATATTTGCATTCTGTCAAACGTTATGCAGGGGTGCCAATAACCGGAGAGTGCCCACAACCGGAGCATACCTAGTAGATTTTTTAGAGGCGTATGATAGTATCCTCAACACTTTCTGGAGTATCTTGTCACATTTGGACATTCCATTAAAATTTACAACCATGTGCAAAATAATGATGGATGGCTCTAAAAGCCGAACAAAAAGCCGTTAGTCGAACGTAAATTCTCATAGGCGCATCAAAATCGAAAGCTTTCAAAATAACATCAGGAGTATGGTAAGCGAACCCAATGGCCCAAATTCTATTTAAACTTTAACAACATCTCTCAACATAGTGCAGCGTAGCTTACACAGACAACATACGCATCTTGTGACATAATATCGTGTCTCACAAAGAAGTTTCGCTCCCGCTGGAAACTGCGGCCTTTACATCAACCGGTAAAAAACAAATACATGACTATCTCGAACAGGCCAACACGTAAAGAGTTTTTAACAGGTGACATATAATACGAAAAAGTGAAACATTCTACAATATAACAGTAACATGTTCAACTTCAGCAATATATCACACAAAATAAAATAAAATATCTACAGTGAGAATTTTGATTTGTAAAATGTAAAAACAAAAATTTTATTTTACAAAAATTTGAAATTGTTTTTGAGATTGTGGAAATGAAGTAAAATTTGAATTGGTGCGCACAGCCAAGTAACTAGCAAATACCATGTGAAATTAACCCCATTGGACAGAACAGAAAGAAAGGTTTAGATGAGGCATGGACATCTGTCGATCGCTACCAAGATAAAATTAATATAGGCTGTTTAAGGAAAAATACAAAAAATTTCATTTAATACCGTGGAATAAAAAATGAAGACGAGCAGCTTTATGAACTGATAAATAGATTCTACTCTTTAGACTACATAAAGTATTAAACAATCAGTTATAATCAAATAAACAAAATGATGCGCTCCTGTAAGATACTGCCAAATAGAAATACGTTGGCAATAGAGCGATTTCAAACTGGGCTTTTCTGAAAGTTCGATAATATAATATAATATTCGAAGAAAAAGTCAAAATTGCATCTGAGCTACCTACAGGGAGAAAGGTTACATTAGGTAGTTAAAACTGCATTGCAGCCACCAAACGTAGACAATAGTACCTGAGCAATTTTTGTATACAAAACCCAAGCAAGCGAGATAAAGATTGATATAAGGATGTGGCAGTAACATTAGATGGAATATCGTTGAATTCAAAATTTAGTAACGCACCCGATTTACTTGTCCCATAATCGATCGTTTTGTTCAAGTTCCGAGGTCCTGACTAACAATGATTTGTCTGGAGGGTTCAAAAACCAAGTATTTGTGGGGTAACTGTAGTAAACTAGATGCCTGCGGTGGTCATTACGAAGAGGTAACACGAACGAACAATTGTGCAAGCTGTAAGGATACTGTGCTGACACAAGGAACAATGTTGTATAATTACCTCATTAATCTACTCATCTAAATAAAATACAATTGCCGTGCGTTATTCTCGAAAAAACTTGAGAACGGCTCGACCGATTTGGATGATCTTTTTTAACTTAGTATTAAGATGAACAAATGAAAAGGTTTTGGATAAAGAAAAATCTTAAAAATTCAAAGGAAAAACCGGAAATCAAAAAAACATTCCGCGAACAATCATTTAGATCCTATTAAGGAAATTGTCGTTTGTAGGCTAAGACATAACCTCAAATTCAATCGAATGTTTCCTAGCGAGGCTCGATTAGTTTTGATACACGAGGATTTCAATATTGTAAAGTTCTCAGTGAAGGATAACAAGGTAATTTCGACAGATTTGGTTCATGTACAAGTGATTGTGAAAACAATTCCGTGTCGTTTTACAATATACATTACAATACAACGCCTAAGGCAGCGAGTGCAGGAAGTGAATCCATCTATTGTTACAGTCATATATGTTGTCTAGATTTAATTTAAATACAAAATGCATTAGTTCACGGAATATACTGCACTTTACTCATACACAGTAAATTATAAAAAGATTTCTACATGCACGAAGTGAATATTAATCTTCATTTAGTAAATTTTATTAAAATAACCACATGTAATCAGAATGTATTTATATTTAAATTTCACTCAAGCAATAATAATAATATTTACACAAATAAAATTAGATCACAATTATTACATGCAGGAAGTGAATCCATCCATTGTTACAGACATTTATGTTTTCTAGTTTTAATTTAAATACAAAATGCATTAGTTCACGAAATATACTACACTTTACTCGTACACTGCAAATTATAAAACAGATAATTACATGCACGAAGTGAATATTAATCTTCATTTATTAAATTTTATTAAAATAACCACATGTAATCAGAATGTATTCATATATTTAAATTTTACCACAAGCAATAACAATAACATTTACTCAAATAAAATTAGATCACAATTATTACATGCAGGAAGTGAATCCATCCATTGTTACAGTCATGTATGTTTTCTAGTTTTAATTAAAATACAAAATGCATTTATTTGATAGCTAAACTCAAATGGATCAATAATTCACCGAATATACTGCACTTTACTTGTACACTGCAAATTATAAAAACAAATTATTACATGCACGAAGTGAATATTAATCTTCATTTAGTAAATTTTATTAAAATAACCACATGTAATCAGAATATATTTATATTTAAATTTCACTCAAGCAATAATAATAATATTTACAAAAATAAAATTAGATTGCAACTATTACATGCAGGAAGTGAATCCATCCATTGTTACAGTCATTTTTGTTGTCTAGTTTTAATTTAAATACAAAATGCATTAGTTCACGGAATATACTGCACTTTACTCGTGCACTGCAAATTATAAAAACAGGTTATTACATGCACGAAGTGAATATTAATCTTCATTTAGTAAATTTTATTAAAATAACCACATGTAATCAGAATGTATTTATATTTAAATTTCACTCAAGCAATAATAATAATATTTACACAAATAAAATTAGATTAGAATTATTACATGCAGGAAGTGAATCCATCCATTGTTACAGACATATATGTTGTTGAGATTTAATTTAAATACAAAATGCATTAGTTTACGAAATATACTGCACTTTACTCGTACACTGTAAATTATAAAAACACATTATTACTTGCACGAAGTGAATATTAATCTTCATTTATTAAATTTTATTAAAATAACACCATGTAATCAGAATGTATTCATATATTTAAATTTTACCACAAGCAATAACAATAACATTTACACAAATAAAATTAGATTAGAATTATTACATGCAGGAAGTGAATCCATCCATTGTTACAGACATATATGTTTTCTAGTTTTAATTAAAATACAAAATGCATTAGTTCACGAAATATACTACACTTTACTCGTACACTGCAAATTATAAAACAGATAATTACATGCACGAAGTGAATATTAATCTTCATTTATTAAATTTTATTAAAATAACCACATGTAATCAGAATGTATTCATATATTTAAATTTTACCACAAGCAATAACAATAACATTTACTCAAATAAAATTAGATCACAATTATTACATGCAGGAAGTGAATCCATCCATTGTTACAATCATATACGTTTTCTAGTTTTAATTTAAATATAAAATGCATTTATTTCATAGCTAAATTCAAATTGATCAATAGGTCACTGAATATACTGCACTTTACTCATACACTGCACATTATAAAAACAGATTATTACATGCACGAAGTGAATATTAATCTTCACTTAGTAAATTTTATTAACATGTGGTTATGTTATCAGAATATTTTTATATTTAAATTTCACTCAAGCAATAACATCAATATTAACACAAATAAAATTAGATCACAATTATTACATGCAGTAAGTGAATTCATCCATTGTTACAGTCATATATGTTTTCTAGTTTTAATTTACATACAAAATGCATTTATTTGATAGCTAAAGTGCACGAAATACAATGCCAAATTCTTACTATTTAAAAGTATGTAAAGATTATTGTGTTAATTAAAAAACCAAATCATTAACTTTTATTAAATATATTTTACGTAGCATAATATTCATAACTCATAATATTTATAAATTTGCCGTTAAAATTCAGACCATATGAATTTTTTCGTTATTATTATGAACAAGATAGATTTACTATTATATTTTGTAATTTTATCATCGTGGAGCATAGATGACAGTAAAATCACATTCCGATTTTTTTAGGATCGTAATTGACGATTGTCATATGTTTTCGATATCCAAAAATATTTGATTATACTAAACGTTAACGATTTGGAAAAACATTTTCGGAATACAATTTTTATTTTTATCAAGTGTGCCAACACATGTCAATCCAACACTCAGTAGTCATTGCGCCAATTCAAAGCTTGTGAAATAGTTGTCAAGCGTTTCTATTGCTGTACAAAAATTATGTGTATAGTTCATTTACAACATTTGACGCAAAATTGGTTACTCTTTCATGGCCCTCCCTTTCTAAATATGGAATACGAGGGTAGCTATTCGAACAATAAAATAAAAATTTTTCTTATCGTCATTGATTTCGTGAAATGCGGACCTGTCAATTGGCCTCCAAGGTCGTGCGATTTGTCACCTCTCGATAATTTCCTGTAAGGCTACGTGAAGTCACTAGTTTATGCTGATAAACATGCAACAATTGATGCCTTGGAGCCCAGCATTGTTGCTGTTATTCGTGACATATGGCCAGTTGTGCTCGAAAAAGTGGCCCAAAATACTACGTCCAGAATGCGTTTCGTCAAGAACAGCCGCGGTGGCCATATGCCCGAAACCGTTTGGAAATATTAATGCTATTTATTGATCTTTCAAATAAAAAAAGAATTTGGGTACTAAATTTAAAAAGTATTATTCGCGAGTAATGATTGTAATGCAGAATCATTCTATGAGCTATATTTTTCAGTGCAACTTACGCTTGAGATAGCCGACGGACGAACAGCGTTACCCGTGTTTTAGTGTCCACCTGGAAAATATGGACTAACTTTAACAGAGTAATAAATTCAACAAATTTGGTGCACAGTCTAAACAGATTTATAGCTTTCACGAGATCAGATAAAGTAATATCGCAGGTAATTAAAATTTGAAAATATTTTCGCAATTATCACATTTCCTTCCCAACCAATTTTAAAGTACAACAATTACACAAAATACACAAAAGTCAATAAAAAAAAAGTTAAACGCTTAATTGAGACAACAAAATTGTTAAAAAATTAAAAAAACATAACGTTCAATGTAATAAAACCAAGAATATTTATTTTAATTGTGAGTTACTCGTACAGCACGAAACAATTTTGCCGTACCGAACTTAACATTTATTTTATTTTAATGGTTGTTGTTGTAGACATAAAAAGCTTCGCTGATATTTTGATGGCGATGTGATAAAAATATAACCAAACGCACTTGATATTCACTTTAGTATACCCAGCCGATTTATTTTTTGTTCCTTCTTTTTTTTTTAATTTTATTAGGGAGCATTGTAAAAATATTTTTAAGCGTTTTTTGCGATTTCAAACACAATTATATTACAGCGGGTATCAAATCAACACCATGGTTTAACAAAATATAATAAAAAGGCAACGAAGAGTTTTTTTTCTCCGCGTTTGTTTGTGTGATTGTGCTACGAGGTGGGAAATTTAAATTAAATTCACAGATAAGTAGCTATATGCTCTGTTTATATATAGTACAGTGTATGAGATGAAATCTGACACAAGAAAAATTGTTAAGTTATTTTTATCCAACTTTAATAGATTCTCATTTTTAAGTTGGGTGTGTTTAGGTATATTGTTGGTGTGCGATATATTTTCATTTTCATCGGTTAAATACAAATACTTCTATATATTTCTTGGTGTTGGCGGAACGAAACCAAAATGAAAACGCAGAAACAGAATTAAATTACGTTCGACCCCATATTTTCTCGTTGATTCTGATGAATTAATGAAAATTACGTTTATTTTATATTTCATCTTTATTTGAACTTTTTACAAATTTCTTGTTATCAATCTATTTTGTTTGACTTGTAACCAACTCGATTTCTTAATGTATATATCCATATCGCCGAATGATGTACAAACGAAATTAAATTAAATTAAATTTCTATAGCATGGCAAATTAGAAATAAATCCTTATTAAAATATGGCGGTATCTATGCTACCACCGCTACTGCTATACGTACGTCGTATTTACGATAATCTAAATAATTAAAATTAGTACTCTCCAAGAAGAGGTTTTATTTTCTTAGAATTTTTAATGAACCAATTTTGGAAATTGGAAGAAGTGAGATGATTTCGTGTTTGTTGAGTATTTTACCAAAACGGAATTAGACAAGTTTTTATTCAGAATTTTATCAAGAAGTTTATGTCTAAATTATATTTTCTTATTAAATTGTGGCGATAGTATTAATATTTTAGAGTTTCAAACCTTATTGAACAGTTAAAATATAAAAGTTGCGCTGATATGATCACGCAGAGAAAAATTCGAGATATATGATCAATCGGTGTTAGACAATATTTTAGTTCTCCGGAGATTGTTTTGTTTATAATAAATGTTGGTTTACAAAATTAACTAAGTTTCCAAAATGGTACATTATACACAAATTACAGAAATGTATTGTTAAATTAACTTAGATCTGAACGCCTATTTTGATCCAGAATTGGGAGACGAAACCACAAATTTGTGTATACGTATCCGACGTATAATACACAATTTTGAATTAGTGTGCTGTTATTTGTTACGCATGTATGTGTGTTGTTTTTGTGACCATAGGCACCAAAATGTATCGAACCGGGTGGGATCGGTTCAAATTTTTGGTGCTTCCACTCCTGTTTTGTGACATTTTCCCATGGTATCTAGATGGGGAACAAATTTGTTCGGACGTAACGCCACACCATTCCCAATGTTTTTATTTTAGGTTAATAATTTTATATTTTGTAAATTAACAAATTTTATATTTTATAAAAAAAAAATTAATTGTAAAACATTTCGTGTTCAATAAAAAGACACGTAAAAAATAAATTCACTTTCCTCAAAATTTAGCATAATTTGACAAAAGCAAAATTATTCTAAATTTTGAGGAAAGTGAATTTATTTTTTACGAAATGTTTTACAATTGTTTTGTTTTTATAAAATATCCCTTTTCAACCAAAAAATGACTCTATTAAAGTCCAAACTACACAAATGTGTGAGTAAAAAACCATAGTATGTAATGACGTCTTTGATAAAAAATTGCACTTGATTTGAAGTACAACCAACACAATTGTGTGTATAGTTAGTGTTATTTTTTGGAAGGAATACAAAAATATGTAAGTTGGTTCAAAACACAACCAAAAATAAATTTATGACATGGTACTTTGGCCGTACCTACACAATTGTGTTAGTAAAACACAAAAGGGATATAAAATTTGTTAATTTACAAAACATAAAATTATTAACCTAAAATAAAAACATTGCGAATGGTGTGGCGTTACGTCCGAACAAATTTGTTTGTTACTAATACAAAAACACATATATTGTACACTATTGCGTTCCGGTAATTCTTCTCTCCTGTTATTATTTTTGGATCAAAATAGGCGTTCTGGTAAGACAAAGTTATTGAAATCCTAATAAAAATGAAGAAAAATTACCGCAAGTTCCAAAAGCACTTTTTCGAAATTTTGAAGGACTCTTTATGGTCACAATGGTCTTCTTTATATATTCAATTATAATTCGTGTGAAATCAGTCAAAAAAAAATCCCAAATTTGCATGCAACAAATGTTGGACAGAAATCTCAAAAAATATAAGGATTGATTTGAAATATAAATTAATTTTATATTTTCCGATTAACGGATCAAATACACAAAATTTATTATCTTCTAAGAGACACATACACACGGTTTATTCCTACAATGTCAGTATAGGTTTTCAGGAATGCTCGTGATACGTTCTTTTAACGGGACAAAAGAATCGAACGATTTCTGGGGTCAGCAATATAAATAGCGGATCTTTTACAAAATGATTATTGCAAGAAATTTCAAGTAACAAATTTTTTCAACATATTTCACCAACATGACAATCTTTTGAAATTTGCTGAACAAATTTGTTAAATGAAATTTGTTGCAACAACCCTTTTGTAAAAGTCCCGTTAATAATATCGCCAATCCCAGAAATCATTCGATTCGTTTATCCCGTTAAGGGAACGTATCACGAGTGTTTCAGAAAACATACCCACATGTCAATCTTTTGAAATTTGTTGAACATATTTGTTAATTGAATCTTGTTGCAAAAACCTATTGGCTGTGGAACATTTATTCCATGCAACAAATTTTGAATTTTTTGGGTCAATTATATTAAAATTTCATCAAACAGATCGATTTAGATAACATGAAGCTGGAACGTACCATCAGGACATAGTAAGTATATACGGTAAAGGATAATTTTCTAAAAATAATTAGGTACGTAAATCCTCAGTCACATAATTACGTTCAAACGTTATTTTCATTATCCAATTTAAGTGTAATAAAGTAGAAGCTAAATAGCTGAATTCTATAAAAAAGGGCCAAATTTTCGTAAACAATTCCTATTACAATCTAATATCTTAAGAACCAAAATTATTTCAAAATCGTTAGTTTGTAATCGCAATCTAGGAATCCAAAATCACCATATCAATGGAATTTCACCAGCAACCAACTATTATCCGAGTTCCAGTCAGTTTGGTCTTCGAGAAAGATCCTTGATCTTTTGAAAAATTTCAAAGAACCTCCGGAACACAAAATTTTATTTTCTCTAAATATTTTGTGGAATATTATTTTCCGCAAGTAACTGACCCAGAAGATTTTTTTAATTATTTTGTTAATGGACCCTTGCTACTACCTTTTCTGTTGATGTTATTGGTCCTCGTAAAGAATAGTTTGGAAGTTATAAATTTTTTTTTTAAACAACATTATTTCTGCTAGAGTAATGGCGTTTGTCATAAGGACTTATGACTTGTTGATAATCAGAAATTTGTATCAATTGTCATGATGGCCAATTGCAAACCTATCCAAATATTTTAGAAATGTTATATTTTGTTTGTCAGTTCAGCCCAACATAAAAATCTTCAACAACTTTGAAAGCGGTTTTACATACTCCCTTTGGAAAGGGGGATTTATGTACTAACAAATTATGTTGTCATTGTTTTGACTGATCGATTCAGTTGTGAGTTATAGCGTGTCAAGGATGGAGGTAAACAAATAGAAAATGCGCATTTTTTTACAATTTTGCTTATAATAAACGCAAAAACGTAAGTGAGGCAGCTAAAATTGTGAATTTATTTATGGTCTCGATACTGTCAATGATGTTGTAAACCCGGATTGTAGGCCAAGAAGGTTTTACTGTAGGTTTTGGTGGGATTAAAAGGAAATCATCTATTATGAGCTGCTGACTAATGGCCAAACGCTCAATTCAGACTTCTACCGCCAGCAATTGGACCGAGCGACGGCAGCAAGCGACCGCAGGCGACCAGAGTTTGCCAATAGGAGAAGCATCGTATTCCAACATTATAACGTTAGGCCTCACATATCCATGATATTCTGCCAGAAGCTCAGGAAGCTTGGTTGGGAAATTATTATGAATCCATGTTATAATCCGGGCCTGGGACCAAGCGATTTCCATGTCTTTTGCAAATACATACGCGATGCAGATTTAGAAAAGTTTTTTCTAAATTTAAAATGAATAACAGGTTTCCCTCTTTTCTCTCTGTCGTTGATTTGGAATAGGTTACATTTTACCTGATTAAACGGGTGTTGATTTAGAATTTTGTGTATATTCCTGAGTGCTCTATTTAATCGTTTGAGTCCCAAGCAGCGCGATAGCGCTGTTGAAGCTTTATGTCGAGAAAATAAAATGAATAAATGTGACGGAGCGATAAGAAGACGACGATAATCGCGTTACCTAACAAATACACGAAGCAATTTTTATCTGCGTTAGAGTTCATTTTAACAACCTATTATTTAACTTCACATCATGTCTGTGAGAGTGAAATCTTGCAAACGATTTTTCATTTACTTTCCATTTATCTAGAGATTAAATCATAAAAATAGTAAAACCTTAAACTTTTCGTGTAAAATAAGCGATATCTAATTATTCACGAAATTTCATAGCCGACTTTGTATGTATGTGATCAAATTTATATGAAGCGATTTGATGCGGTGTGAAGTTCAATCCCAATGGCCGCCTTTTAGTTTCTTTTTTTTTGAGTTTTGTTTCATTTTGTTATACATTTTAGCGGCAAAAATATTCAGATTAAATAATTTAGTTAAAAAAAATATTTTACTGAACGATACATTTGAAAAATAAAATTGTAATAGTTTATAAGAGCTTTTAGTTAAAAGTTTATAAGAGCTTTTTTTCCTTTAACTGGGTCACTGAAGGAGTGGACTTTCACCGACCCTTTACTCGTGGGATCAAACATGAAGCAAAACATACAGAAAAACTCTGAAGGTAGTGGAAAGGAAGGAAGTAGAAAGCGAGATGGAAGCAGCAAAGTGCGGTCGAAGGAAACCTCACCAGAGCAACGTGAAGCTCGATTCGAATATGACAAACAACGTTACTCATAAGTTAGAGCCGCTGAAACACCTGAACAACGTGAAGCTCATTTGGAAAGATATAAGCATTGGCTTGCAGTGTTTAATGCAAGCATCGAGGCATTCAAACAAGCCATCAACACCTTCTAAAACATTATCTGCGAAGTGTGTACAAAGCCATGCCATCCAAATCAAGTCACCAAGTAGAATGTCAGCATAATAACAGCTCCATACTTGCCTGCTGAATTGTCTTGCAAACAACAGCTAGCCTTGTGCCATCGATGCAAGGCACATCACACAAGCAACAAGGATGCATCTCTATCGAAAGCATATTGGAATAATCTCAATACCGGTGCAATTCCTAATGTTATTCGAGTGTTATCGCAGGCTGAACACCGTTTGCTGGCACGAATCCAAGCATTCGTCAAAGTGGTTAAATTTACTGTACTTTTTGGACAATATGAATTCCGTGGTCAAGCAGTGCTCTTTGCTCAAGACATCTTTGAAGTAACCCTCGCGCAATGTTGCCCAGATCTTCGAGCAATACTGGTATAGTGGTTGTCACTCACTGAGCGATTGGATAACCTCGATATAATGCGCGAGTTCTCAGTATGTGCATTGCGATGGCTGATTGAAAATAATCCGCTATACAAAGATGTCGTAATTGATAAAAATGCTGTGATAAATGAACATGACATTGTTAGACAAACTGAGCCAGAACCATCAGAAGAGCATGCGGAACAGCAAGAAATAAGTCAATACATGCCAATAAGTGAAACTGGTCGAATGAGAGCACCATGGCATCAATGAATGCAAGAAGCCTTCACATCAAGATACGCAGGTATTTAGTGCTGTGCTGTGGTATTGGCAAATATCACGCGAACGTCCATATTTCCACCAAGATCTTGGAAAATAAACACACTAAATCATAATATTCTTGAGGGTGATAGAAAATATCAGAAAGTGGTTACCTACTGGTACGCTCTGAAATTACACGATGCCTTGCTAGCACTATTCCAACATCAGAAAGCAGGCATTCTGATAGCTGAATCAGTCATTTTTTTTTTAAAGAAAGTGTTAATTATCCAATGGATTTAATGTCCTTTTAAGGTCAATTAATAGCCCCCTTTTTCATTCACGCACTGTACACACCCACCCATTCACCTACTCACACAATTACAGTATATACCTGCACGTTGCAAGCTCCATGTCAACCTGCACACTGACATGAACGGTGGGTCGGCGCTGTATTCTGCACTCCAAAAGAGGGTCTAAGATGTGTTTATTATCACCACCGATTGTAATCGATGAAGAAAATTCGCTTTACATCCTGCCTCTGATGAGATTCGAACCCAGTTCCTCCCGGTCCAAGTGCCGAAGCTTTAATCACTGCGCCACTTGTACGGTAATGGTCATTGGGAGTTATGTACTACGATAACAAGTACTACTTCACCGACTCCCATTCGTACAGTGCAAAAGGTGCTGCAGCATCAAATGGCAAAGTATGTATCATCGAATGTGACAATCTTAAGAACGTCGTATGAGTGTGTAAACGCTGTACAGACACAGAACAGGCAATATACATTAGATTACATCGATGTGATTCCAAAGAGCGATATTGTCAATATTGAAGATCTGCAACAACAACAAATAGAGTTGCAACATACTGATACAGTGCCAGGACACAAATCAACACATCGATGGGCCATTCCAGTTCAAACATCAGCAGTAGCTCCTATCGATTGTGGACAGCCAGATATTGATGAAGTATTGGAAATATCGGAAAATGTCAACGAAATCACACGCAAGACAAGAGACAATATTGTGAACGAGCAGCTTGAGTCGAAAGCCAAAGAATTCGCATGGTACTTGCTGTTCCCTTGTGGAATCAATGGATTAAAGGAAGACAGACCAGTCAAAATAACACCGCTTGACTACTTCCAATATTGAATTCTAGGCGAAGATTTAAGATTGCAACGAAATGATTATCTGTTCTATGCCTTGTCAAATTTCGAATATCTACGAACCAAATCGACAATTGCAGCGTGTGGAAAGAAAGTTGAAATTCAAGATGGAATGGTTGATTATGTACACGTGCCATCTCAACATGAGAGACAGTTCAAGAAAATGTGTATTCATCAATACTCGAAAGCCTGAACAAAGATATCGAGTAATTAAGTTTGATGAGGCAGGCCGAGTCGAAGGCCACTCCACACTCGTGATCAACTACACGAAGGACAAATACCATCAGTACGCGAAAACTTTGGAAGAGATGGTGGCACTATTTTGGGATTCTACTGTTCACAAAATGCAAGGCAGTACAGTGGATTATGCCGTAGTATATCTGGGTAAAATGATATTCGCGGCTAGTCAAACATATGTCGCTCTCAGTCGTGTAAGATCCCTATGAATAGAATGCGAAACATTGAAAGGAGTTCAACTACACACAAGCGCATAACAAAATTCAAATTAGCTCTACGTGCTCTCGGATCGCACGTTAAAAGGTAAGGTCCAATAGGTGGTAAGCCAACATCTGTGATAGATGCCACCTATCACAGTTCTCGAAGATTTCTCCTGACGCTCAACCAATAATAACACCAGTACGATTGAAAGGATCTGCCGGCGAAATCCCTTCATGGGATGTGAATGCCAGAGAGAGAGAGAGAGAGAGATTGAAAGGATTAATCTCTTTTTCCAAAAATTTCAGAGCTCTAGTAAAATTCATAAAAGACTAAAAAGTAGAAAATAATATAAAATAAAAAAACATTTTTTAAAACAACCTTTTATTATTAAATGAACTGGAAAATAGAAAATAAATTTTCTTGAGCCATACACTGAACTTAACATAAAAGGTTGGAGTTGCTCATTTGGTTTCTATGTTAATTGTGCTTCTCAAGAAAATTCATTTTCTATTTTCCAGTTCATTTAATGTTTTTTTATTTTATATTATTGTTGTTTGCGTTTGCACCACAAATGGTTTTACGTTGTTTGTAATGCGTTTGCATTAAGTCCTGGGACTCAAACGTTGTTGTTGGACTAGATACACCAAAAGACATTATGGAAAAATTAAATAATTCTTTGACAGTGGTAAACGCGGTTTTTATCCGATTTTTATTTCTCATTGGTGGTGATGGTAGGACACATCCGCCATACAACTTTTTTGTGATAAACCTTTTAAAACCGGAAGGTCATCATTGATATCGTCGGTTTTAAGCAGTGGATAAGAACCCTTTACATTATTTCAGCGACGACAATGAGCGACGACTGTCCAATGCTACACGACATTTTGAACGATATTTTATAAATTCACCATCTATGCTTAGAGGAATTGTCAATTTGGCTGTTTAAACAGATGCGAGTAAATTCACAAAATTAATTTTAATTTTGGTTTGACATAAAAACTAAAAGGATAAAGAGTAAGGCTTCCTGGAAGAATAAGGCTTCCTGAAATTTGTTCTTATTCTGTTTCGAGATGATATTAGATTTTCAATATTTCGAATTGTCGATGCAGTTGTGCCTGCTTCTCCCAAGGTTTAGGGGTTAATCACGAAATTTTTATATTTCTCTTACCAATAAGAGGATAAAGATTTTATTGTTATATAAAATTGATTCAAAATTGTAACAAAATTTATGAGAAAATATTTTTTGACGAAAACTTTCTTTTTACCAAAACTACCTTTACAGTTTAAACGGTTTGATCGTGCGAGATGAAACTTCATTGAAACCATTTTTCATTAAAGATTTTTAATTTCTGCAATTACATTGCATAACATTCACGGTCACACTACCAAGAATAAAAATATTCCAATATCTCTAGAAATTATGTTTTCATCAAGGCTCGTTGAGAAGATGTACGGCTTTTGTTTACAAGACATGACGTACCCCTGTGATTAGAGCACCCGACTCTATAGGCTTCATATAACCTTGGTGGACATAATCACACTTGAGAAAGGGGAAAAACTTTATACTGAACTTACAGAAGAATTTGTTGAAGGATTCGGAGATTATGAGCAGTCAAGAAAAAATCGTGTTTCACACAGCTTCACCTTAACGGATCGTAGGGCGTCTCAATTATTGAACGACCTGATACCAGAACTACATTCTGGAATTTATCTTAGCGAATATGTCGATTTCAATTTTAGATGCCGATTTTCTCAAATTTTAGGTCTCCTAATTAATACTCAAAAACGTCGGATTATTGATCCATTAACTTCTCCTTCTGTTTCGGGGATTATCGTTTATTAATAAATCTCTCGCCAAAATTTGTTATCAAAATTTCCGGAAAATACTAATTATAATTTTAGTAACTCCACCATTAAACGAAATTTCGCACTGAAGATAACCGATCCACCAATTTCAGAAAAAAACTAGTCTTCTCGATCCAGACAAGCTCCTCATCGCCAAAAATATATTTAACCACATGATGGCATAGAGCATTTGTTAACCGAATTACAGTCCATGAGCAAGTCCTCTTCATCCCGCTAAGAAAAAATGCAAAGAGCACTTAATAGACCTTGCCCAATTGTATTATGGAATTTCGATTGAACCTTGTGACATACCAAAGACAGCAATAAGTCCTCCATTCGGTTTACTAGAATTTACTAAAATGACTATCGGCCTAAGACATGCAGCACAAACTTTTCAAAGATTAATGCATTACATCTTACTTAATCTTCATTTTATTTTGTATATTAAGTTGATATTTTAAAAGCATCTAACAATTTCCAACAATATCTTGGAGATCTCCAGGTAATTTTTCACAAACATATTGAAAATGGCATGATCATAAATTTTGATAAATGCGTCTTTGCATTTAAAGAAATCAATTTCTCTTCTTCACGGCAAAATCCAAATCAAAAATGATTTTCAACAACTAGTAACAGTTTGTCCATTAAAATGTTTTTGGGAATGATGAACTTTTATAAACCTTTTATTCTTGGTACTACTGCAGATTAAAAGAGACCTAACTGGAAGAACAGGATGTCTAAATCAGACACAACAAAATTACAGTGAGTTGCTTACAACTGACTGCATTAAACATTTCTGGTATCTTCTTCAAAGTCGTGAGATGACTGGCAATTTAGGCTGCTTGATTTCAATAGTAATTCACCACCAATGAACAACACATCTCATGCTTTATCACGCATAAATCAAATTTCTACTTATTTATTGTGATGTTCCAACAGGTATACGAAGACCATCTTTATCTATAAAGTAATACAGCTCTTTGAATCTTAGGCATACCAACAGTCTTATCGCCAACTTTCAATTACATTTGCAACGTTTTGCAGAAATCCACCTTGATATTAACGGTACGTTACCGATTTCTGATAATCAGTGATATTGTGTCACTTTACACAAGTTGGATATCCTGTTTTGGTGTTCCTCAAGAATTTTAAATTCCCTTTCACCTAATATGGTGGAATATTGTGAAAAGCATTTTATTTTTGTATCAAAAGCGTGAAACGTTAATGTTTTTGCTCCCATACCAAAAGAAAACATAATGGGTTTAAAGCATTTAGGGTACCACGTTTTCCAACATATATATTTTATGAAAAAAAACGATTTGCATATTTTACTTTAAAATCGAATTTTATTTTGAAGATAAATAATAATTATATTGATTAAACATTTGACATCATTTTACAATATTACTAAAATATTGAACTCGTTGTAAAAAAAAAATTATTGATTCGTTTGTTTTATCGTTGTTTTAATAGATTGCCTCGTGTTATCAATAACCAACAATTTGTTGCCAAAGTTCAATGAATTATTATTTGTGGGGGGAACATTATTGTTTAGTTTTATTTGGAACATTGGCATAATTAGTCACAAATGTCGTTAATTAATTTGAGGCAAATAATTTTAGAGATAAATATTTACTGATCCATAGTAACAAGCTAAAATACTAGGGCTTCGCACTTTCAGCCCAGGAAAATATGGAAATTTGCTTGGTCACAACGGCTACATGAATTAAAAAAGTTGGAATTAAAAATGTTTTTTTTCTGAATTAAAATAAGTGTCTTATATTCATTTTAAAAATGAATTAAAATCAAAGTAGAAAAAGAAATAAAACACTTCGATAAAATGAATTTAAAAAGGCATTTCTTAATTCATTTTTAAAATGAATTAATATAAACATTTTTTTTGTTTTATAAATGAATATTTGTTGTAAAAAAAATAAAACTTAAAAATGTGCTTAGTATCAATATATCCAATACTAATGTAAATCCATGCAAGTATTATTTTCATTAATGAAAACTACCTAGTTGGAATATAAATTTAAATTTGACACGTAAAAATTTGAATAATCGAGGCAACAATTATAAAAACAGAAATTTGTAGAAAACAAATGTATTACATTCATTCTTATTTAAAACTAAAAATTATAACCATATAATGGGCCCGATTCTCGTGGCATAAAATTGCTGTTATTTTATTTTATTTTCCCGCTTCCTATTGGAATTTGTATTGAAAAAAACAAAAATAACATAAAATAACATAAAATTTTAGATTCCGGAATCGACCCCAATATTAATTTCATATTTTAATATTAATGAAAAATGAATGACATAAAATGAAATAAAATATGCCTTTTTTAATTCATTTTGAAAATGAATTAAGGTAGGGGTTTTAAAAATGAAATAGTATAAGCCTTTGTTAATTCATGTTTCAGTTTTCTCATTTTTCAAAATCGTTTTTTTTAATTCATAATTTTAAGTTAAAAATTTGAATTAAAATAAGTCCTAGATGTTCATAATAGAATCAACATTTTTAATTCAGTACCCCGTCACAACTCGCAAATAAATCACCTACATTGAAAGGTTACGTGCTAAGATACCTAATCATGGTTTAATTTCTCGTGCTTGAAACGTCTAATTGAAATTAGTTCAGATAATTTAAATTTTAAATATTGAGTGTATAACTTAGTTTTTTGGATTTTCTTAGAGATGGCGCAACTTTAGTACCAAACATTATTTTACAATGACACCTACGGCGTTTTAAAGTGTTGACATTTCACATTAAAATTTAGTTTTAAAAGCTGCCGAAAGTTTTCGATTGCTTCAAGAAACTTATGGTGAACATGCACCAATAACAAACTTGCAAAAACTGATTTAAATGATTCAAAAGTGGTCATTTTGATGTCGGTGACAAAAGACGTTCTGGTCAACCAAAAAAATTCGAAGATGAAAAATTGAAAGCATTATTGAAGGAAAACTCAGCTTAGCAGAAAAAAACTTGCAGAATAGTTAAATGTCACTCAAGCAGCCATAAGCAAACGTGTACATGTCATGAGAATGATTCAAAAAGAAGGAAAATGGGTACCACATGAACTGACTGAAGCCAACATTGAAAATCGTTTAATGGTTTGCAATTCTTTGCTAACAAGACACGGAAGTTGTCATTTTTCGTCTCACATTGTGACTGGCGATGAAAAATGGATTTACTACAATAACCCTTAACGCAAAAAATCATGGAATCATCCAGGCGAACCATCCACATCAACAGCAAAACGAAACATTCATGGAAGTAAGGTTATGTTGTGCATTTGATGGGATCAGAAAGAAGTGGTATACTATTAGCTTCTAACACTGAACGAAACTATTACTGGTAAACGTTACAGCCAACAAACAACGGAAAGTGATTTTGCTTTACGCCAATGCTCGACTACATTTCGCAAAACAAGTAAACAATACGCTGGAAGTACTTAAATTGAAAATTCAACCGCATGCTCCTTTTTCATCAGATTGTGCGCCATCCGATTACTATTTGTTGCGATTAATGCAAAGCGATCTTCAAGACCAGCACTACAGAACCCATGAAGAAATCCAAAAATGGCTCGACGAATGGATCGCATCAAAAGACAAACAGTTTATTTTCGATGGAATCCATAAATTTCCAGAAAGATGGTTCAAAAGTCATAGATAACGATGGAAAATATTTTGATTAAAATAAAATTTACCATTTCTTAGAAATAAACGCGTTTTCCTGCACAAAAATCCAAAAAACTAAGTTATACTCTCAATATTATACCAAAATTCGACATCTTTATTCAGGCAGATTGGCTACTCGAAATAGAACTTCATACTTATATACTCTTTTCATTTTTTGGGAGGCCCTTGTGACTTTTGGTGTAAATCTGTGTGCCGTAAGTAGCTGCCTCATAATGAGAGCTTTTTCAATTTTTGCAATTACCTATGCATTTTGAAATGTTTTACATTTACATAAAACGACAAACAATTAAAAGATTTAGATAAATTTACAACCAACAATAGTTGACTTTGTTGCTTTTATGAAATTTAAGCAGTTTTACCAGCCTGGTTGTTTAAGTTTTTGTTTTAAAAATAAGTAAACATCTATTTTGTTAGATGATTAACACTGAAAACAGAAGAAAGATTGCAAAAGAGTAACGAGCAAGTCTGGCTATCAGTTCGTAAAAGACTCTTCTACTACAAGAAGACCTTACAATTTACCTTGAAAAAAATTATAACAGAAAAATTATAACTTTGCGGGCTGATTACGTCAAATGCGATGAAAGTAGTTTTAAGAACTCAAGCGTTTTCACAATTAAAATGCAACTTTTGAATACGTGTTTGCCATATAAAATCTAATCACACCATTTACAGTATACCATTTGTGGCTGGTAATGGCTAAATGGCAATTTGTAACTTGACATGGACGATGTAGAGTAATCGATGAAAAATCCCCGTTTACATCTTGAATCTTCAATAGGATTCACAGGACATCTGTTCAAGAACAGAAAATTTGATCACTTTTTTGTTTTTTCGAAATTGTCAAAATTACTGTACCCAACTGTAAATTTTGTAATTTATAGTCCAACGGAAATTCGAAACCGTTTAATGAATTCCGCATTTTGGAAATTTGATAAATAAATTCGCACCTGACTTCCTCAGTTCAAGGGTTTTGGTAGCTTTACCGTGACGTAACGAATGGTGGTATTTCCTGTTTTATTTCTGCAGAACATTAACCATGTATTAATCTGTAGAGCTTTGCAACATCTCTGCGGTGTTGTAGAAAGTCTAAATCTGTTATAAGGTTCGCGTTGCGTGTTTGCAGCACTTGGACGATTGTTAATGCCCTTACTTGACCAGCACCGTATTTTGGTGTATCTATAACAAAACATATTTAATTCTGAATACATAAAAAGTGGATCCGCTCGATACGCGATATTTCAAAATGCGATATTTCAAAACGCGATATGGTACAGAATATGCGTTGCGAACCGGTGGGAGCGCAGCGACCCACCTGATACCGAACCTATATACTATCGTTCCTACCGATTTTTAAATTCCTATGAACTGAAGTTAAATTTCCCCTTCACTTGCCTGATATAACCCGATCCTAAACTCCCGTTTTGTACCATATCCCGTTTTGTACCATATTGCGTTTTGAAATATCACGTTTTGAAATATCGCATTTTGAAATATCGCGTTTTGATAATTCTCGTTTTAAAATATCGCGTTTCAAATGGGACCCCATAAAAAGTTATCTTTTCATCATTTATTTGAGTACTCCAGTTAAGGGTACATTGGTAAACAATTCAGGCCGTATAGGATTTATGAGGATTTCTTGAAGCCCCTACCTAACACTAAGTTATGATTTGTTAGTCTCTTGTTGTTTCATATTTAAATTCATATTTTTATTTTTTTCATTTCTCAAAATCTAAATATTTTAATGTAATGTAAAAGGGATAATCATGCCTGATTACTAGACTTTCTTTTACTATAAAACTATTAAAAATGTTGAATAAACATCAGTTCAAGACAAAAAATATTTGAAAATCAAATAAAATTCGGCGTTTTCATCAACTTCAAACATCAGATGTTTTGCGTCACCTAAACACCAGGGTCACCTAAACACATGAATGGGATGTGAGGCGGCAATTTTGAATGAAGCTTCTAGAATTTGTATGTAGATAGATCGACGCTTTTAATTACATAAGTAATTCCGCTTCCTATAAATTTTAACCCGATTTAAGTAAAATCGTGAATTTTTCCCTCAAATGTTTCATCTCATAAAGCAAAAAGCG
Organism: Nephrotoma flavescens; assembly: GCA_932526605.1. Classification (NCBI taxonomy): domain Eukaryota; kingdom Metazoa; phylum Arthropoda; class Insecta; order Diptera; family Tipulidae; genus Nephrotoma; species Nephrotoma flavescens. Next base: position 75,656,168 of record OW052220.1, read on the forward strand.
ACCAACCGATTATCTATTTCTGACGGAGAAACTTTGGTTCTTCTGTGAAAAATTTCAAAAAAGGTTAATTCCATTTAATATCGCAAGTATGTATTTCAGATATCGTAAGTCTACTTAAGAAAGCTTTCGGTGTGGCAGCTTCTTCATGAACAATCTGATACACAGACACAGAGATTCAATTAAAACAGCATCTCCATATCTCCATTAAAAATAATTGGACTTTTCTTTGCCAGAGACTCCGATGTCTTTCACATCTGAGATCAAATAAACCGTACCAGAAAATGACAAAAATAAAACTTGGAACATTTCAAAATCAGCAAGATTTATTTTGCAGTGCACATAATTTTACATTTTTGGAAAAACATTTGGAAAAAATGAAAGCTTTGCAACGATTGGTTATCCAAAGGTACAAATATTCAGAAAAATTGAAATTTGGAAAATATTTTTCTGAATTCGCCGCTATTACGCTACGAATTGTAGATCCCTCCTTCTTTACTCCTAAGCCGAATCAGGAGACTCTAACGGAAGATAACACGGTTCAACTCTGTTATGGCCATAGCAATAAAGAGCTTAAATATAACTCTGAATCGGCAGTGTCTAAAGCTCATATGTGGTCTCAAATTCCTTCCCCTACAGCATCTTCATAAATGAACATCTTCATAAATGGAATCGATGTTATGACGGTTCCACCACTGAAAAAACTGATATAGATCGATTTCTATATCGGGTAGAACGGTTTTCGGTGCGATATAACGTCTCTCAGATTTCGTTGGCCGAAGAAACGCTCTCTTGAAGGGAGAGGCCCTTGAACGGTATTAGCTTTTTCTGGAAAGAAATGGTTTAGCTTCGTGGGCTCAACTGCGCGCTGAATTAATACGTAGGTTTCAACGGAATATTTTATAATTTTTATAACGCATTATAAAAAATGCAATAAAATCTCCTACTACGATTTCTGAAAATGAACTATTAAGATACGTTAAAAAGAATATGCAGTTTCAATTGCAGATGTCGGATAAACAGATAAGTTCCATAGATCAACTCATTGCCGTCTGTGTCAGTTGGGAAAAAACCTGAACTAGAAATGCATATTGTCATAAAAATTGTTTTCGACTAAATAAAAATCCATCAATGAACTTAATTCATTTGCCAATTTGGCTGATTGGTCAGCTCCATCATACCATGAAAACTAAATTGAGGCTTATCAACTGACTAAAAGGGATAGACCGCCCTACGGTAATTATGCATCTTCCCAATCTAACGTCAAAATCCTAACGTCAAAATTAATTGTGCTGCAAATAATAAATTTATTTGTTGGAATTACCCAGCCATAGGCCATGTTTATCAAAATTGCCTCATTCCGCCATCACATATTTTTGCTATGATTGTGGAAGCGAAATTGTACTTAAACCAAACTGTCGTAAATGCAATGTCGGAAAATGGGGGAACTTGAACAGAAATGCGCGCGACTGGGCGACCACATTTCCAAAAGATCATGTCACCCAGAAATATCCCAGTGATTAAAACCAGCCCCGCTTACGGGCATGCCTCAGTTTACAATTCCTTCTTTCAGTCGAACTTCTCAATATTTTTATAAAAGACGTAAGATCAAATTTAACTGCTTATAATTTGTCATACCAAATGAAACTGATGGCAGGCCATACGCGCAGATGTTCTAATAGCTGGTCGTAATATGCGAGGATTGTGGGACAGTGGCGGAATATTAGTGTGTTGGGTTCAGGTTCTCAGGATTTTCTGAAATCTATCAGCTGGTTGTATAAATTTCATCGTTTGTCATCATACGTTTGCTCCGCTAATGGGCAGAAGAATGTAATACTCCTAGAATTATCCGAATTTATGTTTCACCACCAATTACTACAATGTTTATATGTAGGTATGGACTTTTGGAGAGGATTTGGGATACTCGCTCCATTATGAATGATTTACCTCAGCCACTCAAAAGTTAAAAAAATATTAACCAGCATCACCTATACCTGACAAGTTTCTGTTTGAACTAAACGAAATTATCGCACTCTTGCCGTCGTCAGGTTAGGAAGGACTACTCTTACTACGCACACTATCGAGGTCGGGTCAACTGCTCCTATCAAGCAGCGGTATTACGCAGTTTTGCCAGCAATTCAATCCGACATAAACAAAGAATTAGGCCGTATGTTATATCTGGGAGAGATTGAAATAAGTGGCAGTACTTGGTGTTCTCCCGTCACGCTAATAAAGAAACCCAGTGGTAAGTAAGACTAAGTCTGAGAGACGCGTATCCGTTGCCGCTAATTGAAGGGCTATTAGGAAAACTGCTACCATTAATGCTCCCATAACTGAATTGCTCAAGAAAGGGGGAAAAAATGTGTCTGGAAAGATGAGGCTCAAAACGCATTTGGTTACTTAAAACGTGCGCTAATCACCAAGCCAGTTTTACGAAATCCCGATTTTCAAAAAACTTTCTTTGTACATTGTGATGTTAGCTCCACTGGGGTTTGTAGCGTGTTGGTCCAAAAAAGGCAAGGAAGATGAGGAATTTCCTATAGCAAATCTGTCCAAAAATTAAACAAAAACCTAGCGAAGTTACTCCGTAACAGAATTTGCATGTTATTCAGTTATCTTAAGCATCAAAAAATTGCGTGTCTATATCAAAGGTCATCAATGGCTTTGCCTAGATTTTTGGGGTCCCTATCCCAAAACCATTTGAAATGACCATCGTAATTCTTGTCGTTTGTATCATTAATTCATCGCATGTAATGTGCAAAACATAAAATAATTTATACGCTGGTTACAAATTCGATGTGAAATTAAACGAGAAGCTGCATAAGAATATTACCATCAACATTTTGGATACTTTCATTTTCGCCAGATAACCTTCAGTAATCAATTTTAGACGGCCAGAGCACGTGAGGATTAATATATACCCATGCGGGATCACTAAGTGTTTTCACGTTGTTTATAGCGACTGGTTAAAAAAAATGTTGAAACAAGTTAGTTATGTTTGCCCCCTTCGTGCTACATTATGTTCTAAATATTTCGGTTTGTGAGTGAAGGTCAGAGATTGGAGGTAAATGATCTCCATTTATAATTTATTTGCATAGTAAAATATGTCCAAAAGAATATCCGACATGTTAAGAATCCCCCCGTATACCCCTGAGTCAGTAACCGCAAAAGCTGGGCACAGGCATTTTGTTGGATAATTTTGTAACGATGGATAAGTCGTTTGCTGAACGATAAGTTGATTGTTAAAATTCGGTTTAAGTGTTTGTGGTTGTGAGCATGACTGTGCGCGTGTGCGTGCAAATTTAACGTTTGTTCGATCGGGAAAAATCGTAATTCGGTAAATGCATGATTTTTGGCTGAAAGCAGTCAGCCGGAAGTGGCAGCTTCCAAAGGAGCTTTTTAGTTTCTTGTTAATATTGTGAAATTATAGCATTTACTGGAAAACGATTACGTACTAAAACATCCTTAAAAATTTTCCAAAATGTAACCAAATGACAATTTTTTATACAGATTAATTAATCGGAATGAAACTAAATGCTTAATCTTTTTCCATAAATTGGCAAGATCCTAATAAATTTTTGTCGATATAAACCACCGGATGTAACAGCTTTCATAGGATAGGAGCTTATTCGTAATTTGCAAATATGTTTAAAAGCATAGCAAATAAAAGATTCCAAATAAAATTTTGCAACAAACCCGTTCCAGATCAATTTTCTACAATTTAATCAAAAATGACGAGTTTTGACAACAAAAGGTTTTTCAACAAAACTTCGGCTCTGTATAGCCCAGAAAGATCAATTCATCGAGATGAAACTTCATACCTAAACTTTCTCCATAAATTAAAAGTTCCCAGTGAATTTTAGCCGAAATCGGCCCATCGATAGTGACAGCTTTTATTGAAACTTTTTTCGTTTTTTCACGGAAAGTGACCGCCTCAGTATGAGCTTTTTGGTTTTGCATATATTTTTTATTTACGAAAAAACGATTAAAATAAAAAGATTGTAAATTATATTTTAAATTTTACCGGAAAGACCAAATTTGATAAATTAACTTAATTTCAATGAAATTCGCAATCTCTATAGACCAGGCGGATTAAGTATTCGGAATAAAACTTCATACTAAAGCTTTTTCTAAGGACATCTGCGTACCAGAAGTGACGACTTTCGTAGAGGCCTTTCAAATTTCTTAATGAAGCTTGAATTTTTAACATGGATTGATCTGGTTGGCTTTCTAAAATTTAAGCAGGAATCATGAAATTCATAATACTAAACAACTTGCATTACGAATGCGTTAGGTTAAATTTATCGATTTAGAAATTAAGTTTGGTGTGTTCGAGATATATGTATGTTGTAAAACAAGAAAAAGTACAAATTTTTGGCATATTCGGTATAATGAAGAATTTTTTCCAATTTTTGTTTGAAGACTCGTAGTACCCCGAAACAAAATAAATTTAGAAAAAAATATATAATTTAGTTTAAGAACCAATTAAGTTTATGGTTAAAGCCCACAGTTCTTTAAATAGGGCAGATCATGGAAGTAGGAAATTTTTCCTTCCGTTTTAATTTTAGTTTTTGGCGGTAAGGTTTTCCAGCTCTATTTTCATTAAATTTTTGTATTTTTTGAAAGCAACAATGGTACATAAATATAAAACAAACTTGTGCTACAGTCATATCCTTTATACGACCAGAATCCCTAAAACGAAAGAAATTTAAGAAAAAAACGTAAAAAATAAATTTAATCCACCATAATAAACGAACCATGGAGAAAATCTTTTTATGTTCCTTGAAAAACTTACCACACACTCAAATACGTCGTACATATACATATATACAGAAAAACGAAAGGAAATAGAAAAGGGATATAGTCATAAGACACATAATGTTAAATCCTCAAGTTGACCATTATGGGTTTTCGATATTTAATTGCCAATATTCATATAATTTATGTTATAGATTTTATTTGTGGTCGGACCGTTTGGTTACGAACTATATGTAGACGATTATCGTAATCATAAAAATTGATAGTTTTTGTTTTGTGTTATCAAGTGATTGTTTAAATATAGTTTGGTTTGAAAAAGTAATTTAGAACAATTGGCAAAAGAGGATTTTTGTTTTGTTCTTGGTCAAATTGGTTTGAGGTTTTATTGCAATAAATACTGAGTCTAGTTACGATTGGCATTGTGCTTATTACTATAACGAGTTACATCGCATTGTATCGTTCCGTAAGTGTACATTATGTCAGCTACTTCATTGACAATCGCGGTACTATCTCTACTGTGAACCCAAATTAAATTATTTAGACTTCAATGGTTACTATCTCTATATCTGAATATAAATCAAATATTTAAATTCTACTGTAATATGGAATATTCCATTGAAAAAATCAGTCTGCTAAATTTTCGACCTCAAGATTTTTACAGACTTATGAAGCCGATGCATGTAAACGTGGTTTTTGAAAAGATTCCATTTAAACGATTACTATTTAAAGAAGTGTTATGTGTTTCTGTACATATTCGAAGATTCGATTATGTGAATATAGAAGTTGCGAATTTTTATTTTTTTATTTTAATAGAAATGCCATAAGTCGTTTGGCCCGAAATCTCAGCCTGATTTACCCTAGGCACATCAGGTTCATACCATTAATGAACAGGAAGTGAACCAATACATTGTTATTGTGGCAATGGTTTGGATCTCTCTGGCCACAGAATCATTGGCGTTATTTCAAAAATTATTTATTTTTTAAGCTCTAGAATCATACATCCTTGTGGTGGTCTCTGGGTAACGCTGAAAGAATCAGGCGGTGCAGTGGAGGCGATGCAGCAAAACTCTACTTATAGAAGGAGGAGGGTGGTTGTCATGCAGCATGCGGATCACTGTATAAACTTATAAACCACACATAAATGCCTTGAATCACTTTATCGGAGTCATGAACCCGAAGAGACATTCCGACAGCGTAACTGACGTCCGATCCACAGAGTCGCCAACATGGACAATGACCATATGTTTTTTTGGTTCTAACATTAGTCCAAATTTAGGTACAAATATAGGTACAAGCAACGAAAATCGCTCGCTGTAATACCGATGTACTAAAAATGTATTCCCTGCAAGGTTACCAATCAGGTATCACAGAATATGTGAACCAACCGAATAGAAACAACCCGGAGCCAGTCATCCATATCTACAGCAACAGGAATAACTGTTAAAAGAAGACCAACAAGAACTTGAGACTGAAAATTTCGTAGAAAATGCTCGTAACATTCGGAGCACCCACACAGAGTATCTCCACGCCAGGTAACATGCGACCAAACACATCCTTAAAAAGAAGCGAGAATATATGTGAGGAACTGTATTGAAAACATCAATTTCCTAGTGGAAAACAGAAAACCAAGATTCTTCTTTGCCATGCAAGAAATCTTACTAAGAAATTCCATCCAAGATTTTCAGCTATCTTAAACATGAATATAGGAGAGCTGAGAATAAATAGGGCTGATGTTCTCTTAGTTTGATAATCCTACTTCCGAAGTTTTCTAAATCGTTGTGGCGAAGTGACCGGCGTTTCGTATCCCACAGAAAACTAAAAAGTGACTAGACACCCGGTCCAGACAGCATTAATATTTAAACATGGAGTAGCTACTCCCGCACTGCACTACAATATTTGCAAATACGTTGTAGGTGATGTTTAACAGTGCTGTGCTACGGCAATGCAGCATAAATATGTGTGGTTTTCCATTTCTCGGGAAGCTCTTCTTGCTTCCAAATGGCGTAAGAATGACATCCGTCTCAAACGTGAAAATTGCCGAAGCACAGCACTGTTAAACATCACCTTCAATGTATTTGCTAATGCTGTACTAGTCCAAATCATCTCCCATGCGTAAAATACCGTCGGCGACTTTCCATGTAGTTTCGCACCTTGAGAATGAACCTGGAAAAATTCTGGGAGAACAACATAACCATGCACCAGCTCACGTAAACTTTTAACAGGCATATAGAAGCACCAACCGTGAAAACTTTTAGACCGCACATTTTTTGTCGCGAGAGAAAGAGAATGAGAGAGAGAAAGAGAGAGAGAAAAAGAGAGAGAAAGAGAGAGAAAAAGTGAGAAAGAGAGAGAAAAAGTGAGAAAGAGAGAGTGAGAGAGAGAGAGAGTTTTTCGAATTTTTCGAGGTCGTGTAAGCCTGCACTTTACAAAACACTTATAGGACCTGTGGTTGTAGAATATTATCTACCTTTGAAAGGAAGGTCAATCGATCATTTTTGCTCCAGTTAAAGTTACGAACCACAAATTTCAGATTTGAATTGTTTACAAATCAAACATCGAGATAATTTCTGACATTCACTAAGGTATATTTAGTAGGGTCGGAACAATAAATATTCTTGGTGGGTCTTTGAGCGAGACGTGATGAGTAATTAATCAAAGTAAATGACTGAATGGGGTATATAAGAAGGTACAGTCCTCTGCGTATGTTGTTGACTATGATTAGAAATCTAAAATTTAAATTTTCGAAATTTTTTATAAAGAATTATAATGCAAGTATGTGGTTACGGATACCTACTTTTGTTTTCCTGGATGGCAATGGTTGACGGATTACACTTTACAATTGATAAAAATATATACTTTTCAATATTTTTGAACACAAAATGGTTGGCGTTGTTATTTTTTTGATAAATAAGCAGAAATAAAGGTTTTTGATTGAACAAGAGAATTTTAAAAAAATATTTGGTAGATTTAATTTTTCGATTTACAAGTTAAGCGTGGTGTATTCGAAATCTATGTACATTTGATGTTAAAGATAGTCGGGTGCCGGCTACAGCACATGCATTCCCAATTTTTTTTTTCTAATTTTTGCGAGATTTCTAGTTCTTGAACATGCTGTGGTAGGGTAATGCGCGTTCCAAATGACTATTTAAATTATTCCGTTTATTTAATTTGCATAACAGCATATAACGTCCTATCCCGTTATTCCGTTTTATGGAGATAGCGTTGCAAACTGCACTGCGTAATTCCATAGATTCGTGCAATCGATTTAATGTGCTTCTTTAACTAAGCAATCCTTAATGCCACGAACTACTGCATCAAAATCAATTGAAGCAGATTCAGTTGACTTATTCGGGGTTGTCATTGCTAAAAATTCCTTAAAATACGTTAAAATGTTAAAGATTATGTTATGTCAGCATAAAATATGATATCTGACAGCTTTCCAGTCAAACAGACATTTCAAATGAAAACAATAGGTGTGCCTACAACCGGGTAAATTTAAGAGCCCACAACCAGAAATCACAACGATTCTCGAATTAAAAAAAATTTGATGCGTCATGATTTTGAAATAAATCGATAAGGCATCCCAAATCGCAACGAAAATTCCGTTGAAATATCGATATCACTTACTTGTTTGAGATTATTCACTTTGATTTATCGCACCTTTAAAACATTGGAAAATTACAATTGCGTTGATTTGTACGGACTTTTTTTTCAATGTAATCGAACCAAATGAACAAACTGGTCCATTCACTTCGATGTTAGCTAGAAGACTACGTACTGTCAAAATCTAAGTATGACAGGTGTCAGACCCGCCATATTTGCATGTTTTCAAACGTTATGCAGGGATGCCCACAACCGTAGACTTCCGCTAGATTTTTAAGAGGCGTATAGTATCCTCAACACTTTCTGGAGTATCTTGTCACATTTGGACATTCCTTGACAAAATTTTCAATAATGTGCAAAATATTGATGGATGGCTTGTAAAGCCGAACGTAAACTCTCAGAGGCTTTCAAAATAACATCAGGAGTGCGGTAAGAGAACCCAATGGCACAAATTCTATTTAAACTTTTTTTTTTGTTTTTATCCATGCCATCTGTTTTGGGGCCGAAGCACTCCCTGCTCTTTCACGGTTTATTTTTCCGTTTTACTTTACGCATTACCTGCCAAATCGAAGACGTACGACTATAGAGCCGATTTAAAACCATCTGCACATTGCAAGCTCCATCCCAGCCTATAAGATGGGTCGGCCCATGAGCTTTGCACTCCGACAGGGGGTCATAGATGTGTTACATTTCATCCCCGATCGTAATCGGTTATGAAATTTCACTTTTGCATCCAGCCCCTATCGGGATTCGAACCCGGTACCTCCCGATCCAAATGCCAATGCTTTAACCACTGTGCCATTTGGTCGGTACTATTTAAACTTTAACAACATCTTTCAACATAGCGCAGCGTGGCTTACTCAGACAACAGACGCATCTTGGGACATAACATCGTGTCTCACAAAGAAGTTTTGCTCCCGCTGTAAACGGTGGCCTTCACATCAACGGGTGAAAACCAAACACATGACTATCTCGAGAAGGCCAACACGTAAAGAATTTTTAACAGGTGACATACAATACGAAAACGTTAATGAGTTTAAATACCTGTGATTGATGGTGCAGCATGTTTCCAAACATTCCAAAATATAACAGTTACATGTTCAACTTCACTAATACATCACATAAAATAAAATAAAATATCTACAGTGTGAAAAATTTATATTTCTAAAATGTAAAAACAAAACTTTTATTTTATAAAAATTTGATATTCTTTTTGAGATCGTGGAAATAAAGTGAAACTTGAATTAGTGCGCACAGCCAAGTAACTAGTAATACCATGTGAAACTAAGCCCATTGGATCAAAATAGAAAGGTTTAGATGAGGCAGGGACATCCGTCGATCGCTACCAAGATAAAATTAAGGTTTGCTACGCTGTTTAAGGAAAAAATACAAAAAATTTCAATTAATACCGTGGAAATAAAAATGAAGACGGGCAGCTTTATGAACTGCTAAATAGATTCTACTCCTTAGCATAGCATAAAGAGTATACTAGTAGTATAATGGTAGTTTACAACATGAAATTTTAGATGCCGCCACGAGTACTGATTTAAAATTATATCAAAGAAAATCTTTCTATAGCCGCCCAAAAGTTGATTACTTTCATGAGGTAATTGAGGCGATCATAAATATATCACACAAATAGGTGCGAATGGGTCACCTATACATTGAATTCCACGGCCTCTTTTCGTGTTATTTTGTAACGTTTTATATCGTATAACATAGATTTTTTTCTCATGAATGAAAAAACGAAAAAATAAAATGTATACAAATTAAAAAATGAGTTATTTGCTACACAGTTCAAATTTAGTTGTTGCTGTATGCCATTTAATTGTAAGAGGCACACGTTCACGCAGCTTGAGCTGCGCATAAAGATTGTCTCGAGCTAAAGTAAAAAAGGTGTGATATATAATGCAAATTGTTGTTGTAAATTATTGTTGTTGTAATGCAATTGTTGTTGTACCGCAAATTTCAGGTCAAACTTTTTTAACTTTGTCTAGCTCAAGACAATTTGTATGCGGCCGCCTTTCTGTTAAAACAAATGATCTACACATGATCGTAAAATATGTAATTCTATAAGAATATATGTATGTATGCATATAAACTTATTTTGAAAATCTCAAAAGTTCAAAGTTATATTGCAATTTTTTGAGAATAGAATAATTTAACTACAGAGATATTTTCACTTTCTTGCGTTTCATGAAATTTTGAAACTAACTGCTATTCAGAAATTATGAATTTTATGAATATAATAATTTATATATTTTATAATTTTGAATTTTTTTCTATTTTTGAGCTGTATAGTCTCGGACATTTTTTTTTCAGTTTTGTTAGATTGAGTCGACGTTGACCATGCAATTTGATTATGAAGTGTAACAGTTTGGGATTAAAATAACCACATGCGCAGAATAGATGATCCCAATCTGGTAATTATCCGTTGTTATATAAAAATTAGATTTTTGACTAACGTTACGGGGTTTAATAAGAAATTTTTAATAGAGTACTGGAATGAAGTCTATGACTTTTAATAAAGAAGCTTCAACTAAGTTTCTTTATTAAAAGTCATAGACTTCATTCCAGTACTCTCGAAAATCAAAACTGGAGATTTGGAGAATTACATCGGAATTCTAAATTAAATTAGGTAAACTCGAGAAAATTATGTTTAATTCCGTATTTAAGGTTTTATTGAAATCGATATTCGAAATAAACTTATTGGTTACCACAATGTGTGTATGTGTGAATTTTTATTAACATACGTACTGTATGATCAAATAATCGAAGGCTTATAAAATAGGGTCTTTGTTTCTGTTAAAGAAAATCAACAGCGAAACATAAAAACGTTAACTCTTTAAATCCTTACTGAAAGTATCAAGAATACTATAAAATATTATTGCACTTAAAAATAGATTACTCTCCTACTAATTTAGGCTAAGAATGTAACTGAACTATGAGTGCCGAATTTAAAATTTGAACGGTGATTTAAGTTAGGAAATGAACACAATGTGATATCGTGGAAATGAAAGTGTTCGTGTTTGTAAAATGAGGTTGATTTTAATGAATGAGTTTTAACTATTAGTTTAGGATTTGGCCATTGAATGGTTTGAACAGTTAAATAATTTTACGTATATAAAACTATCTAACTGTTGAAACCACGTGAATGGATCTCCAAAATATCTGGTATTTTATAAGTTGCTAAAATTTGAAAATTGAGAATTACAAAATTATTGTTTGCAGAAATAAAAGTATGTATAGTTTAGACAGTCTTGACTATTAATGAATTTTGCTATTCTACGGTAAATTGTGTAAAACTGAAACTTTAATGTAATTTTGATGAATTTTATTGAATCAAAATAAAAAAGGTTCACAAATATTTAAATTTTCGAATTACATTAGCATTTTCCGATTTGGCCACCCTAAGCCGCGATTATGTTCTTCAAACGGCCGACAAAGTTATTGCATGCAGCACGAAAGTGGCTCTGCGGTATTTTCGTCCATTCCCGGCGAAGCGCTTGCTTGAGATAATCGACACAGCAAATTTGCATCCGGTGAATTTGGTGGCCATTGGCCAGAGGAAATGAGAAGCGGAACATTGTTACTCAGCCAATCTTGATTGACGCACACTTTATGATTCGGCACCGAGCCCTGTTGAAATGTCCAGGCTCTGCCGCCGAAATATTTTTCTGCTCAAGGCTCCAACGCTCTCTCCAAAACATGATCGGTAGGCGTAAATTTCAACTAACCGTTATTCAAATAGTGCTTGGGCACCAGTCTATATCCACGTTGAACCCAGCTATGCTCAGATGTGAGGAGGACGACATGGGCGAGGTGATACCACAAAATACCCTCCAAAACCCTATCAATCTAACACCGCGCAGCAACTCGCAATCCAATTCGCTCAATGCACAATACACCCTCGGAAAAGGTTAAGGGAAACAATACGTCAAAACAAAATATGAACGAAAGGATGACTTACCTGTGGCACTATTCTGGTAATTCGCCGGGAATGGGGAATTGGGGAAAGAATTCATATCTAATTTCTATTTAAAAAAAATTTCTGGCATATTGAAGTAATAAACTAGTACTAATTTTTTTTTGAAAACTTTTCTCTATTCCCGGTTAATTACCAAAATAGCGCCACTGTTGACCTTTGTGTAATGCTGCAGCTCCCGCCGATCCTCGGTTGACCCAGTTATACGGCACCACCGTACGTTTTACGGTTTTTCACTAGCGCACACTGCTCACTGCCAACTCTACAACTCAATTGTTTTTTTTTTTTTTGTATCGGACCGAAATTTTCTATTTCACAAAAAATACAATACTCAAATTCTCTTTTATTTTTACTCATATGTAGACAAAAAAAAGGGTGAACCGTTTGACTACATCAACATTTATTATTTTACATATAAAAAAACTCCTAATTACTATTGAACACATTTAACCACCAATTCAGTTTTAGTTTTTATGCTTTCTCAAACTTAACAATTACTCGAACGGCATCAAGCTATATCCCATTTGCTGCCTGGTAACACAATTGTGTGAGTACGGCAATAGTACCATGGCAAAAAATTATTTTTGTATGTGTTTTCAACAAACTTACAGATTTGTGATTTCCTTTCAAACTTATTTTCGTCCGTTATTTTCGAAAACACTATAACTATACTCACAATTGTGTTGGTTGTACTTCAAATCTAGCGAAATTTTTTACCAAAAATGCCATTACATATACTTTGAGTTTTTACTCACACATTTGTTTGGTTTGGATTAAAAATGAGCCATTTTTTTTTTGTTTGAATAAGGGATATAATTTTGTTTTTGGAATGCAACAAAATGTTCACGGTGTCATTCAATTTTGCCTTTCTTTCTATATCTTATTTACTTTCGATCGACCCGATTTGGTGACCAAATTAAGATTGTCATCTCCCCGCTTTGCTTTTTCGTCCACCTATAAAATTTGACAGGTTAGTGTTGTCGCTCAGCTGCCTAATCATGTCCGAAAATTATGTCAAAATATCTTCCAAACGACATCTTGTTTCACATCATGATGATCGTGGAAAGCTTTAGTGATTTGTCTAGATGTATGCTGCTCGAACGCAACTGCATTTATAATGGGTGCTCATTCGATTTTATTGATCGTAAAAATAAAAAAACAAAAATTACCAATTTTATTGTTTTATGAATATTCATGTTGGAAAATAAACAAAATTACAATCCCCAGCAACAACAACCATTTGAAAATCATACCAACTTTATATATTTGTCATCAGATTAGTCTTTCAGATAGGAATGGAATTTTAAGATCAAGGCTAGATGGGAGAACAAAGAATGGAGAATTAAATGGAGAGACGCTGGTTCATGCGATTGTACGAATCCGATTTATGTACGAGTGCTGGATGAAACCCGCGCTACTGTTTGCTGTCAAGATTAACCCATCAATCCCTCATATCAGGCAAGCGTTACAAGCGATATTGTTTTTATATCGCGGGGAATGTATAAGAAGTTGGCCCGAAATTTCCATCCCGAAACATTTTTTTTCATAAAGTGCGTGTCTTTGCTAAATCACATAAAAATAATCCCATCCCAAAAGTTTTATTGTTAAATTAAAGCAAAAAACTAACAGCCCGCGAAAATTCTAAAATTTTTTTACTGTTTGCTGTAAAAAAAGCTGCACAATCTATTAATAAATTAAATCAAAGTTTAATGATCATCTAGAAAATCACTTTCTATCCATCACTTTCTATTAAATGAAAGAAATTATGTTCAGTACCAAATTTCCTTGTGGCGAGCACAGAGATGACCCCCTGCCTCCGCATATAAAGTAAGGTGTGTCAATGTGCATAGAACTTATATTCAGGCGCCCTGTCGAAAATAACGAGGATTGATGGTGATTATTGATTATCCCGAAAACCACTTTTTATACATTCTTCAGTTGAAAATATGTTCATTACCAAAGTTCCTTGTGGTCTTGTGGAAATTTGGTAATGAACATAATTTCAACTGAAGAATGTCTAGAAAGTGGTTTTTCTGAATATAATTTCTATGCACATTGGCACACCTTACTTCATATGCCAAGGTATTGGGTCACCTCTGTGTTCGCCACAAGGAAATTTGGTACTGAACATAATTTCTTTCATTTAATAGAAAGTGATGGATAGAAAGTGATTTTCTAGATGATCATTAAACTTTGATTTAATTTATTAATAGATTGTGCAGCTTTTTTTACAGCAAACAGTAAAAAAATTTTAGAATTTTCGCGGGCTATTAATTTTTTTCTTTAATTTAACAATAAAACTTTTGGGATGGGATTATTTTTATGTGATTTAGCAAAGAATGAAAAAAAACCATTTCGGAGAAACTTCTTATACATTCGCGAGGAGGAACCTCACTTCGATATATAAACAATATCTGGCTTTCATCCAGAATAACTAAAACTTTCAATGCTTTGTATTAATTGGCACAATTTGCACACCTAATCTCCAGCTTGCTAATGCTTGTGTGTGGTTAAGCCTTGACATTTCTTGCATTGAGATATTAATGTCGTGTTCTTTTGCAGTAGTTCTTTTTTAACCATCGTGTTGAGTATTAATTTGGTTAATTTTTAAATTATTTTGATTTGTTCATGATCACAAATAACGAAATTTTTTTTTAATGAGCATGGCTCGTTGCTTGATTTCCAGTTTTTTCATCCTGGAATTAAGTTCTGGCCATAACCATAATTGTTCGGTTGAGGAATACTACTCTTCATCTTATTCAATTAGTTTTGAGACTAATGCTCTTTATGCATCGAATTTTTTGTATTTAAGTTATTGTTTAGTGGCACTACTCTATATATGCATTGATTGTCACCTATTTTGTTAGGCCTTGAATGTTCGCCAACTCTGTCAATCATATTGATTGGCGGTCGTTCCTTTGTCTTCATTTAAATTTTGCTGTATTTATGTTGTTGGTGCTGTTGAGGCCCATATACTAGTTTGTAACTCATAACTCAAAAAACTGTCATGCTTCCATTATACATAATTAGAGGAGTTTGCAGACATTCCATCTGACTTGTTTTTTCTAGTCTTCTTGATTCCATCATTTTATTTTATTTTGATATCCATTGGTTTGGCTTAGCTCTGACTTCATTGAGCCAGCCTCAATAGAGAACGGATTAGCCAACTGAGCATTTGTCACTATATGGTAAAATTATTTTGTTATTTACTCAGTCTTTTAAGGGTTGATTATTACAGAGCTTCAAATCTAACGATTGATGTTGGTAGTGCGGTGGTGGATGGAACATTTACTCGCAAATTTTCATGTAAAACATTTAATACACGGCTCACCGGCGCGGGTAATTATTTTTTTGTACCCGAGCTTATGCTCAATTATAAAATATTTTCCATTGGACTGAAAAATTATTTTATGTGACACTTGTCAATAAAAGCTTGGGATTACAATCGATTAACAATAAAAAAAAAAAAATCTTTCTGTTTAATCATTTTAATCGTTATACTCCAGAACTTTGATCCAAATTATTTTACAAAATTCAAAAATAAAATTCGTTTTGGCTGCAATTGTTCGTTATCGCTCCAACGTAAATAGCAAAACCCATTATTAATTTGCTATAATCCAAAAATCGAACTCCACATTACATCATATATGCTACACCATATTCGTAATCAATATTATCATATAATGCTACACCATTTTACATTTAATCTTTTCAATTATCATTTAACTATGGTTCACCAGTTTTATTACGATAGTATATGCCGATGCATTGAAATACAATCGAATTTTCCGAACCCGAAATAGAGATAAATGAAATCCCATCAATGAATTGAAAATTATTTTCTACCATAAAAATAATAATTGTTTAACAATATTACAAAAAAATAAAAATGACTGGTAATAATAATAATTGTAATGGTAATGATTCCAATAACAATAATAATGAACGAAATCCAATATTTTTATTTAGTGATTTTCAATTTAGCAATTTGCAATATTTATTTTTTTCATTTTATTACAACAACAAGACCCATATAATTTACACAAAAGCTTTATAGTTATAGTGATTGCGAAAATCATAAAAGTTAATAGTTTTGATTTTCTGTTTGAAATTTGTTTGTGCTTTTATACTTATTTATTTTATCGACGATTGTTGCTAAAATGTTTATCGATTTTACACATTGGTTGGGTAAAGTTTACTTTACGTATACAACAAGAAAATTAGGTAAGGAGTAAAAATTTTTAAAATTTTTGAATGCAAGATTGTTTATCAACAATTTTTAGGGGGAGAAAGTTAAATTTTGCCGGAAAAAAATGGGGTTCCGGGAAAATTTTGACTTAAAAAAAAATGCGTATTATTTTATTCGAAATACGTACAAATGTTTTATTTTTATAAAAAGTTTTGATAGTAAGATTGTATCTTAACAGTTTTTCGACATTACCAGTAATTTTTCAGGGAAAGTTCTACAATTTTTCCAAGAAAATTTTGATATTTTTTTAATTCTTTTTTTACTTAGTTTAAAATTATAAATAAAATTTAACACTTGAAGAATTGTATGAATTCTGGTAACGCGGAAGTTAGGGGGCAGCCCCATCCTCTAAAGTATATAACGAATTAAAATTACATTACATTAAAATTACATTTAATAATTAAATTATATTTAAAAATGTTAATTTTTTAACATTTGTGGTACTATCAGAAGAAGCGATAAGAGCGATAGAAACTCTTCGAACATTTTGGTGAAGGTAAATTTTATCAAGCAAATTCATTAATATTTGATAAAAAAAAAATTACGAAATATTCCTTAAAACAAATTTATAAAATTATATTTGCATAAACGAAAAGTAACCCCTTTAAAACATTTGGCCCATCAGCACATGCGGCTTTTCGAGACATCCGGCCCTTTGACACATGCGGTCCTTCGTAATTTTATCCTTCGGCATTCAGCCCTTTGATATCATAACGAATTGTCACTAGCTCTCGGAGACACGCGGCAAGTCGCATCGCTACTCCTCCTCCGTTTAGTCCTCCGAGGGCCTTTAGATAAATTTTAGAAGAACGGGGTTCGGAGACATATCGGGAATAAAGGAGAAGTTTTACTAGTTTTATTCTAAGTGTGAGGGTTAATACATTATAAGTTGAAATATATATGTATAAAATATTGTACATAATATGTAATTAAAAACTAAGCAACTTCATAAGTCAAATTGCATGCCCTAGGTTTTTGGTTACGAAGTGTCAATCGTTAACCCAAACACATGCCAAATATTGTTCAACAAGCATAATATTTTTTATATATACAAGTAAGAGTATTTTGCGCACTTTAAAATTTAACATAAAAATGATATGGATAATAAAAAATAGAATTAGTTGCTGATAAAATAAAGTTAGGGACAGTGAGTTCCCAAAATAAAGTGTTTAAGTTAAATAAAAAATATAAAACAATTATGAAATAAAATTTAGTGTTTGATTGAATAAATGTGTATAAAATAAATAAAACTACACTTGACTAAGCCACACAGAGTCAATGTAGAGAATTAACAATAAATTTGAAGGAAAAAAAATTAAGTGTGCTTTAGACCACACTACTGAAGTAAAACTTCTAATATATATTTAATATTTATAATACAATATAAAAAAATTAAAATATTGAAAAAAAATTGGTCACCCTGTGCGTTCTCGAGTGTCACCTAGCCATTTATGACTGATGCCACAACAGGTAACCTTGTAACTTGGTAACTTTTTCAAGGCCAACAAGTCGTAATAGATAATGTTTATGTATGTGTCACAAAATGGAGAAAAAAAAATCGTTTTTGAAATCTCTTCGCATAGTAAAAATGGCCTTGAAATATTTCTTATTTCATTTATGTTTGTGTAGTGTGGTTTCATCGAAAATTTGTTTAAGTCGCATTAAAACATGTATCATAGGCAAACGGGGAAAGAAACGAAGAAAGAATCGGTTTCTGTGATACCTCGTGTGGAATGCAGCTATTATGTAGAAAAAAATACATATATAAAATATATCACACGGACGAATTTTTTTTTGGTCACCCTGTGCGTTCTGGAGTGAGTAAGTGAGTGAGTGACATAGATGTTATAATATAAAAAAAAAAAAATTTTGGTTACCCTACGCCTTCTCGAGTGGGTCAGTCAGTGACATAGAAGTCTATATTATGACTTTCCAATTTTTCAGTTTTTCAATTTTCCAATTTTCCAATTTACCAACTTTCCAAATTTCCTATTTTCCTATTTTTTTATTTTCCTATTTTCCAATTTTTCAATTTTCCAAATTTCCAATTTTCATATTTTCATATTTAATATTTTCCTATTTTTTAATTTTCCATTTACCTATTTTCCAATTTTCTAATTTTCCAATTTTATAATTTTCCAATTTACAAATTCTCCAATTTTGCAAATTTCGAGATTTCCAATTTTCCAATTTTTCCAATTTTCCATTTACCAATTTTCCTATTTCCTTATTTTCCAATTTTTTTACGGCTGTGAAGTTTCCGACAAAATTAAAAAATAACGAAACATGGCGGAACATAAAATTTGTCGAAATAACAAAAATGCACATGTATTAGTAAAACAGCTGGCAAAAGCAATGTTAGGCTTATTAAATTTTTTTGTTATCAATAGTTAATAACGCAATTACTAAATTAGCGACTTCGGAAACAAATGACAAATAAAAAACAATAGATTAATACGAAATTCGGAATGTTATACTTACACTTCATTATAAATTGTAAAACAATTTTATTACGAAACCCAAACATGGGGTTTTTAAATCAAAAAATTACTAAAGAGTACACCTAATTTCTTATACTATCGAAATATGTTTGGTAATAGATTTCGCTTAAGATAATTATACGTCGTAAAAATCAAAAACAAATCAAAATAAATGTTCAAAGTGCGTTCAACGACCACATGTTTTAAAAAATTATACGAACGATTAAAAAAATTCAAAATCTAATTAATCTCAGAGATGTCTAAGAGAAACGGTATATGTGGCCTAGTTGGCTCAAGATAAGTGCTATCAAACGAAACCATCCTTATATCAATACCATGACCAGAACCAATTTGTTGTTAAACATGAATATGACTGTCTAAATAACAGAGGGGATGATCACTGCGGAAAAAATTGTCCAAATTTCAGAGATGTCTAAGAAAAACGGTATGTGAGTCTAGTTGGATTAAGAAAAGAGCTATCAAACGACACCACCCTTATATCAATACGATGACCAGAACCAATTTGTTGTTGAACATGAATATGACTGTCTAAATAACCAAGGGAATGATCACTGTAAAAAAAATTGCCCAAATCTCAGAGATGTCTAAGAGAAACAGTATATGTCTCTAGTTGGATTAAGATAAGAGCTATTAAACGACACCATCCTTATATCAATACGATGACCAGAACCCATTTGTCGTTGACGATGAATATGACTGTTTAATAAACCAAGGAGATGATAACTGTGATAAAAATTTCCCAAATCTCAGAGATGTCTAAGAGAAACGGTATATGTGGCTAGATGGCTTAAGAAAAGAGCTACCAAACGACACCTCCCTTATATCAATACGATGACCAGAACCCATTTGTCTTTAACGATGAATTTGACTGTTTAAATAACCAAGAGGATGATCAGTGTAAAAAAAAATTGTCCAAATCTCATAGATGTCTAAGAGAAACGGTATATGTGGCTAGATGGCTTAAGATAAGAGCTATCAAACGACACCACTCTTATATCAATAGGATGACCAGAACCCATTTGACGTTGACGTGGAATATCGTAAAAATTGTCCAATTCTCATTGTTTTTTATAAGTACAGTATAAGTGGGTTGTTATTTCAAACATTTAGTTGCGAGTCCCTCCCATCCATCATGATTCTACGGAATTGTTTTCCGGTACTTTAGATCCTTGCATTCCTAATTTTGATTTTATTCTGTAGTGATTTGTAAAAATATAAAACAGAACCCTTTTCTCACTCGACGACCTTTTAAAAATTTTACCTGTCATCAGGACTCATCACAATCGATTTTTCCGACACTCGAAAACCTTTACACATTTTCAACAAAACAAACAAACAATCCCGTAAAAAACAGCAAAAAATGGAATTCGGAGAGCCCTGAAAACGTTCGAGCTACAAATTTTGAATTAAATCATACAAGATTTGAAAAAAATGTAAGATGGAACCCGTGTCCCACCGGTTGACCCTCTACATAAATTTTCCTGGACTGGGTGGTGTCGTCTGACATCTCTTATATTAGGCAATTTTGCCACATATACCGTTTCTCTTAGACATCTATGACATTTGGGCCATTTTTTTTACACTGATCATCCCCTTGATTATTAAGACAGTCATATTCATCGTCAACGCCAAATGGGTTCTGGTCATCGTATTGATATAAGGGAGGTGTCGTTTGATAGCACTTTTCTTAAGCCATCCAGCCACATATACCGTTTCTCTTAGACATCTCTGAGATTTGGACAATTTTTATCACAGTGATCATCTCCTTGATAGCTCTTTTCTTAAGCCATCTAGCCACATATACCGTTTCTCTTAGACATCTCTGAGATTTGGGCAATTTTTATCACAGTGATCATCTCCTTGGTTTATTAAACCGTCATATTCATCGTCAACGACAAATGGGTTCTGGTCATCGTATTGATATAAGGGTGGTGTCGTTTGATAGCTCTTATCTTAATCCAACTAGACACATATACCGTTTCTCTTACACATCTCTGAGATTTGGGCAATTTTTTTTACAGTGATCATTCCCTTGGTTATTTAGACAGTCATATTCATGTTCAACAACAAATTGGTTCTGGTCATCGTATTGATATAAGGGTGGTGTCGTTTGATAGCTCTTTTCTTAATCCAACTAGACTCATATACCGTTTTTCTTAGACATCTCTGAAATTTGGACAATTTTTTCCGCAGTGATCATCCCCTCTGTTATTTAGACAGTCATATTCATGTTTAACAACAAATTGGTTCTGGTCATCGTATTGATATAAGGGTGGTTTCGTTTGATAGCGCTTATCTTGAGCCAACTAGCCCACATATACCGTTTCTCTTAGACATCCCTGAGATTAATTAGATTTTGAATTTTTTTAATCGTTCGTATAATTTTTTAAAACATGTGGACGTTGAACGCACTTTGAACATTTATTGTTTTGTTTGTTTTTGATTTTTACGACGTATAATTATCTTATTCGAAATCTATTACCAAACATATCTCGATAGTATAAGAAATTAGGTGTACTCTTTAGTAATTTTTTGATTTAAAAACCCCATGTTTGGGTTTCGTAATAAAATTGTTTTACAATTTATAATGAAGTGTAAGTATAACATTCCGAATTTCGTATTAATCTATTTATTTTTATTTGTCATTTGTTTCCGAAGTCGCTGTTTTACTAATACATGTGCATTTTTGTTATTTCGACAAATTTTATGTTCCGCCATGTTTTGTTATTTTTTAATTTTGTCGGAAATTTCACAGTCGTACTTTTTTAACCAATTATTAAAATAAAATGGTATCAACTAATGTTCCACCTAGGGATTTATGAATTGTCATGGCACATCCTGATACTAAAGGAAAATGATTTCGTTTTGCGTTTATTGTTTCGTTCGCCTCGTTCGATTACACTTTTCGTAACGCATTTGCCAGCTTAGTCCCCAAGTCAAGCGTGCCTAAAGAAGTTTTACTTCAAAAATTGGGTCTGCGTCGGACCAGACTATAGAAGTGAAACTTGGCCATTTGCTTAAGTAATAATATTGATTGTTATTATTTATTATTTTTTATTGACTCAACTCAAGAGTTGAGTCTTTTCTCTTTATTTATAATTTCACAAAAAAATGTTACAAAAATATAAACTAATAAAATTAGATGTTGTGCGTAGCGATTTTAAAAATACTATTGCATATTTTATTTCGTTTTACTCTACTTTATACTTTTTACTTCATAATAGAAATTTGTGTCGTTTTCCTGGTTTTTTTCATCGTTTAATGAAAATGCGGCAGTTTTGTTGTTATGTTGAAATCCGGTTAAAATGTATGTTTGCTATGTAGATTGCCATGTTACTCGCCATGTGTCTTACTGTTTGATGATTCAGTGCATCGTGTATGTTGATCGACTGTCTCACGTTGATCGTGAGATTCCGTGTTATATAACACTCACACACACGCACTTAATTCTTCAGACTTAAACGTTAATGCATTGTTAATGCATAGTTAATGCATAGTCCTTACTATACGTATAATACTATTGGCAAAATGTGATGATTTGATATGATATGATTTGACTTGATAAGATTTGATATGATTTGTGATGATTTAATATGATTTGATATGTTTTGATATGATTTGATATGATTCAATATGATTTGATATGATTTGATATGATTTGATATGATTTGATATGATTTGATATGATTTGATATGGTTTGATATGATTTGATATGATTTGATATGATTTGATATGATATGATATGATATTATTTGCTATGATTTGATATGATTTGATATGATTTGATATGATTTGATATGATTTGATATGATTTGATATGATTTGATATGATTTTATATGATTTGATATGATTTGATATGGTTTGACATGATTTGATATGATTTGATATGATTTGATATCATTTAATATGATTTTTGTTGTGATTTGATATGATTTTTGATATGATTTGATATGGTTTGATATGATTTGATATGATTTGATATGATTTGATATGATTTGATATGATTTGATATGATTTGATATGATTTGATATGATTTGATATGATTTGATATGATTTGATATGATTTGATATGATTTGATATGATTTGATATGATTTGATATGATTTGATATGATTTGATATGATTTGATATGATTTGATATGATTTGATATGATTTGATATGATTTGATATGATTTGATATGATTTGATATGATTTGATATGATTTGATATGATTTGATATGATTTGATATGATTTGATATGATTTGATATGATTTGATATGATTTGATATGATTTGATATGATTTGATATGATTTGATATGATTTGATATGATTTGATATGATTTGATATGATTTGATATGATTTGATATGATTTGATATGATTTGATATGATTTGATATGATTTGATATGATTTGATATGATATGATATGATTTTTGATATGATTTGATATTATTTAATATGATTTTTGATATGATTTGTTAAGATTTGATATGATTTGGTATGGGTGTCCGGTGTATATGATTTAATATGATGTGCTATGATTAGATATGATTTGATATGATTTTTCATATGATTTGATATAGATCGATATGATTTGATATGATTTTATATCATTTGTATGATTTGACATGATTTTTGATATGATTTGATATGGTTTTTGATATGATTTGATATGATTTGATATGATTTGATATGATTTGATATGATTTGATATGATTTGATATCATTTGATATGATTTGATATGATATGATATGATTTTTGATATGATTTGATATCATTTAATATGATTTTTGATATGATTTTTTAAAATTTGATATGATTTGGTATGGTTGTCCGGTGTATATGATTTAATATGATTTGCTATGATTAGATATGATTTGATACGATTTTTCATATGATTTGATATAGTTCGATATGATTTTATATCATTTGTATGATTTGATATGATTTTTGATATGATTTGATGTGATTTTTGATATGATTTGATATGATTGAGTATGATTTTTGATATGATTTGGTATAATGATTTGATATAATATGTTATGATTTGATCCGATTTGACATGATTTGATATGATTTAATGTGATTTGATATGATTTTATATGAATTGATAAGATATTTGATTTAATTTGATATGATTTGATAAGATTTGATAAGATTTTATATGATTTTATATGATTTGAATGATTTGATATAATTTGATATGATCAAATCATATCAAATCATATCAAATCATATCAAATCATATCAAATCATATCAAATCATATCAAATCATATAAAATCATATAAAATATTATCAAGTCTTATCAAATTATATCAAATCAAATCAAATATCTTATCAAATCATATCAAATCACATTAAATCATATCAAATCATGGCAAATCGGATCAAATCATAACAAATTATTTCAAATCATATCAAAAATCATACCCAATCATATCAAATCATATCAAAAATCATATCAAATCATATCAAAAATAATAAATATCGAACTATATCAAATCATTTAAAAAATCATATCAAATCATATCTAATCATAGCAAATCATATTAAATCATATCAACACATACCAAATCATATCAAATCTTAACTAATCATATCAAAAATAATATTAAATGATATCAAATCATATCAAAAATCATATCAAATCATATCAAATCATATCAAAAATTATATTAAATCATATCAAATCATATCAAATCATATCAAATCATATCAAATCATATCAAATCATATCAAATCATATCAAATCATGTCAAACCATATAAAATCATATCAAATCATACAAATCATATTAAATCATATCAAATCATGTCAAAACATATCAAATCATAACAAATCGGATCAAATCATATCAAATCATATTAAATCATATCAAATCATATCATATCATATCACATCAAATCATATCAAATCATATCAAATTATATCAAATAATACCAAATCATATCAAATTATATCAAATCATATAAAATCATATAAAATCATATAAAATCTTATCAAGTCTTATCAGATCATATCAAATCAAATCAAATATCATATCAAATCATATCCAATTCATGTTAAATCGGATCAAATCATAACAAATTATATCAAATCATATCAAAAATCATTATTTGATATGATTTGATATGATTTGATATGGTTTGATATGATTTGATATGATTTGATATGATTTGATATGATTTGATATGATTTGATATGATTTGATATGATTTGATATGATTTGATATGATATGATATGATAAGATTTGATATGATTTGATATGATTTGATATGATTTGATCCGATTTGTTATGATTTGATATGTTTTGACATAATTTATATGATTTTATATGATTTGTATGATTTGATATGATTTGATATGATTTGACATGATTTGATATGATTTGATATGTTTTGATATGATTTGATTTGATTTTTGATATGATTTGATATCACTTAATATGATTTTTGATATGATTTGATATGATTTTTGATATGATTTGATATGATTTGATTAATGATTTGATAAACCTTCTGCAAATACTTTCCACGCGCCAACTTATCATGAGATCACCCAAGTTAAACTCAAATGTAATAAATTGTTTTCAAGACCACCGCACAACACTGCGTATAAGCATTCAATTTTCACTTTGCATCTCGTTTTACCTAACCGTCCTATTTACCCTCATTACTACCAATAACCGATCATCATTTTATAACAAATTATGTAAAATTTCAATAATATTTAAGATTTAGGTTTTCTCATATTAATTTATTGTTTTCTTGCAAGACTGTTGATCATATCCGTGTACAAAAAAAATATTCCGGTTATTAAGTTGGAAGCGCTGTTTTTATGGCACTATATACAAAATGTAAACTGATTCTCAGTTACACAACATAATCCCAATATTTTCATCTCAGTTAGTTCTCCTTCTTCTTCTTCTTGTGGCACTATTCTGGTAATTCCCCGAGAATAGAGAATTGGGGAAAGATTTTATATGTAATTTCTGTTCAAATATATTTTCCGGCCTACTGACGAAAAAAGTTCTATGTAAATATTTATAAAAGGGGAATATTTTTTCCATACCTAAATTGGTAGGGAAAATTATTCCCAATATAATTTTGTTTTGAAAAAATTAACACTAGCTTTTTACCTCAGTAAGCCAAAAAAAATATTTGAACTGAAATTACATTAAAAGTATTAATCAATGAATTATTAATATAGGATTTTTGATAGATTTAAAAACCGAAAAAATGTTCTTAAATAATTTATTTTATTAAAATAAAACCCCACAGAATTTTTAAATTGGTATCTTATGTTGAAAAGGAAAAAGAATTTACCGGTTTAAAGCTTGGGCATTTCGATCGGGAGGAACACAACTATAACTCCCTGTCGGAGTACAAAACTCATGGGCCGACCCATCTTCCATGTCAGTACTATACGGTTGCATGATGCTATATGCAATGCGCAGATGGTAATGCAAATCGTCCCTATAGCCGTACGACCTTGACTTGGCAGGTAACTGCGTAAGGTAGGACGGAGAGAACGAACCGCGAAAGATTTGGGAATGCTTCGCCTCAAGAATAGATTGGAGGGATTAAATCATCATATTAAGTATTCGAATGAATTTGCATTTTGAAGGATTTACTGTCAGTTTATCGTGAACAATTTATCGTGAGCAATTTATCGTAGAACAATTTATCGTAGAACAATTTATCGTGGAAACAATTTATCGTGGAATCAATTTATCGTAGAACAATTTATCGTAGAACAGTTAATCGTGGGCAATTTATCGTATAACAGTTTATTGTGGACAATTTATTAGTTTGGAACAGCTTTAGTATCGCAGTCAGATTTTTGGACAGTCTGAGCGACGGTAGCGCCACTTTGACCAAGAGTGGAATTGTTTATAGCTAAAAATGTGCCTTTGCTTAGCATTTTGGACCTAGCGCCATCTATTGGAATAAAAACGAACTAAAATTTAAAAAATCGTAAAAAAAATTTAATAAAAAAATTATTAAATCTCATTTAAAAATAAATAAAATTTAATATTTTTTTATGAATATATTAAATTGAGAATGAGAGTCGCACTGTGTGCCGCACGTAGGAGCAGATTATATAGAATCTATTAATGACAATTACGCTCCTCTCCGTAGCCCTGCGGGGCTCTTTAGATTTTAATTTCGGGGGGCGTAGGAGCCGGGACCTTCAAACATGTCGCACTGTGTGCCGCACGTAGGAGCGGATTATATAGAATCTATTAATGACACCTACGCTCTTCCCCGTAGCCCTGCGGGGCTGTTTAGATTTTAATTTCGGGGGGCGTAGGAGCCGGGATCTTCAAACATGTCGCACTGCGTGCCGCACGTAGGAGCGGATTATATAGAATCTATTAATGACACATACGCTCCTCCCCATAGCCCTGCGGGGCTCTTTAGATTTTAATTTCGGGGGGCGTAGGAGCCGGGATCTTTAATCGGTTAAGAAACTACTGAGTTCTGTCCCACATGACCATATTCCAGAACTTCTTCCCAAAATCATTCAATAATCCTTTCTACGATAAATTGTCGACTAAAAACTGTTCTACGATAAATTGTCCCACGATAAATTGTGTCCACGGTAAATTGTGTCCATGATAAATTCAATAGAGAGAGATTCAATATTTTTTATTAAATTTTTTTTAGCACGTCTTAACGTATTTTTTCAAAATTTTAGTTCGTTTTTATTCCAATAGATGGCGCAGGGTCTAAGCCAAGGCACATTTTTAGTTATAAACAATTTCTCTCTTGCTCAAAGTGGCGCTACCGTCGCTCAGTCTGTCAAAAAATTTGACTGCGATACTAAAGCTGTTCCAAACTGTTATACGATAAATTGTCTACGATAAACTGTTATACGATAAATTGCCCACGATAAACTGTTCTAAGATAAATTGTTCCACGATAAATTGATTCCACGATAAATTGATTCCACGATAAATTGTTCTACGATAAATTGTTCTACGATAAATTGCTCACGATAAATTGTTCACGATAAACTGACAGTAAATCAAAAATTTTCATTAAGACAGTTTTCAGTTGAAATTGTTATGTTCTATGAATACAATCAAAGAAATCGGTTCAACGGGCAAACCACACTACCATCAACAATTATTATTAGAGGTTGGCATGAAAGAACATTTTCGATATGTGTACATACGTATACATAGATTATACACATATACATACATTACACGTATACTTAAGAATAGTCTAAATTTAATGTAAATTTAGAAATTTAGGTTTATTATTGGCTTAAATGAGCTTTAAACGATAAATTGCCTCATAGTAATGTTGCCTAGTATATAAACAACACATGCACAAAAACATTAACAGCATTACAGCATACAAAATTATTATTTATGATTTATAATGTAATGAACATGTTTATTATGTGTTAATTTTCTCAATATTATGTTACGAGTATACCATATACAATATACTCGTTCTAGTCATATAAAGACTCCATTCAATCATATAGAATATAACGAGACAATAAATACTATAGAGACATCGTAGATAAGAATCATTTGAATCTATCACTGTCGTAAAAAAATAAAAATAAAATAAAATAAAAGTAAAATGATTATGCTTTCAAGAAGATACTTAAATCAAACTTTTTTGTTGTTGTTTCACTATGTGAATTAAGCTGTAATCGTTGGGGGAGATAAGACCATTTCTTGATTAGTAATGAATTTTTAATTGATAAATTAAATTAGAACACGCAAGCAGGTTTTTTGTCATTTTATACTTCCAACAGGCTTATTTAGGAAATACGTATACACTTTACAGATGTGACCGTTTTTTTTATATATAAAACGTAATGGTGTAAAAATCGACGACTGTAGTAATAAAGATGTCAATGATGACGGAAAAGAAGGAAAGCAAAAAATAATAGCTTTCAAAGCACGAGGTAAAAACGTAATTAGAATTGATTTTCTAATTAAGTTAATTTATAATATTGTTGTATTTGTGTATTTGTTTAATGAAAATAAAGTTTAATTATGTTACATATAAATTTTATATTTCGCTTTTACTATTAATAATAACTTTTTTTTTTATAAAGTAATCAACTTTAATTGCTAATAAAATTTGATGGGTTTTTCTATATACATATTTGACTTAATTAAGATATTTTAGGTATCACCCTCTTAATCACTGATAATACTATAGATTTTAACCTCATAATGATTTGCCTAGCTACAACTCGATTTCCGCACGAGATAAATTTATGAAATATTTGGCCGTCTGCCAATTTTAATATCAAACCTCATTTATAAAAACTTACAAAGTAAGGGATTAAAATATAAGATTGCTCGAGTGAAGAAGTTATCGAGGCCGAAAGCCAAGAGTGGTAGTAGCTACACAAATTAACAGATAACAAGTTAAGCTATCAAAAAAATGCATTTTGTATTTAAATAAAAATTAGAAAACATATATGACTGTAACAATGGATGGATTCACTTCCTGCATGTAATAGTTGCAATCTAATTTTATTTGTGTAAATATTATTATTATTATTATTGCTTGAGTGAAATTTAAGTATATTATAAACCATATTCTGATTACTTGTGATTATTTTAATAAAACTTATTAAATGAATACTAATATTCACTTCGTGCATGTAATAATCTGTTTTATAATTTGCAGTGTGCGAGTAAAGTGCAGTATATTCCGTGAACTATTGATCCATTTGAGTTTAGCTATCAAATAAATGCATTTTGTATTTAAATTAAAATTAGGAAACGAATATGACTGTAACAATGGATGAATTCACTTCTTGCATGTAATAATTGTAATCTAATTTTATTTGTGTAAATATTATTATTATTGCTTAAGTAAAATTTAAGTATATTATATATTCTTACTACATGTGGTTATTTTAATAAAACTTACTAAATGAATATTAATATTCACTTCCTGCATGTAATAATCTGTTTTATAATTTGCAGTGTGCGAGTAAAGTGCAGTATATTCCGTGAACTATTGATCCATTTGAGTTTAGCTATCAAATAAATGCATTTTGTATTTAAATTAAAATTAGGAAACGAATATGACTGTAACAATGGATGAATTCACTTCTTGCATGTAATAATTGTAATCTAATTTTATTTGTGTAAATATTATTATTATTGCTTAAGTAAAATTTAAGTATATTATATATTCTTACTACATGTGGTTATTTTAATAAAACTTACTAAATGAATACTAATACTAATATGAATACTAATATTTAAATTAAAACTAGGAAATCATATATGACTGTATCAATGGATAGAATTTTTATTTATTTATTTATTTATTTATTTATTTATTTATTTATTTATTTATTTATTTATTTATTTATTTATATTTACATTATATGATTTATTATATTTTAATTACACAAAGAATCAAATTTTTTTTTATATTTAAATGTACTTAAATCTAATTTATTTCTTACAAGAAAAACTTAACAATAATCTGCACAAATTCAAATGTAAAAATTAACATTCAAAAAGAAAAGATTCAAATCAATATTTGAAGGAAAACCAATACCACAAATATTTACTCACTAATTCTGTAATCAGATGTTCTATTTGTATTTTTTCCGTTTTTGAATTTAAAATTTCAAAAATATTAAAAATAATCACGAATAATTTCATGAAAATGACATTTTAGTTTTTTTCTAAAATGATTAACATTAAATGATTTTTTTAACAATTCAGGTAACTTATTATACACAGACGGACCGGCGAATCTTATTGACTTCCTTCCAAATTCAGTATTGATGTTACCACAAGATTTTTTCCAAATCAAGTGAAATGTTCGTGTTTAGTTTCACTAAACTCTAAATTTGACAGGACAGAGAACACATTAATTGCTTTGTACATGTATAATGCAATCTGAAAATCGTTTAAAGCTTCTATAGGTAATATTCCATTGGTTTCAGTTTCATATAAGAGTAGTGTAGGAAAAAGCAGCGGAAGTTACCATATAGCTTTTACACATTTGTTCTGCATTACTTGGTTTCTATTCAATAACTTCTTACTTGCAGTTCCGTAAGCGATATTACCAATAGATTCACTTCCTGCATGTCATAATTGTAATCTAATTTTATTTGTGTAAATATTATTATTATTGCTTGAGTCAAATTTAAGTATAATCGTATTATATATTCTTACTACATGTGGTAATTTTAATAAAATTTACTAAATGAATATTAATATTCACTTCCTGCATGTAATAATCTATTTTTATAATTTGCAGTGTACGAGTAAAGTGCAGTATATTCCGTGAACTATTGAACTGTTTGAGTTTAGCTATCAAATAAATGCATTTTGTATTTAAATTAAAACTAGAAATCATATATGACTGTAACAATGGATGAATTCACTTCCTGCATGTAATAGTTGTAATCTAATTTGTACCATAAAACCGAAAATAATTGTGCTGTCTTGTGCCTAACAATTTGTTAACTATTGACTACTTAGGTGTCTGTACCCGGGTCAAGTCTATCATATCTAACAACCTTTCCTATCCCTCCATCTTGTTATATGTAAAAGGAGTGTACGGTAGGCCCGGCGTATCCGGGATCACTACTTAGTCTTGGCCGTACATTCTAATCAATCAATCAATCAATTACAAAGTAAGGGATTAAAATATAAGATTGCTCGAGTGAAGAAGTTATCGAGGCCCAAAGCCAAGGGTGGTAGTAGCTACACAAATTAACAGATAACAAAAGTGTAGTTACACAATATAATAAAAAGTTATACACAGGAAAAATATCGCAGAGTTCAATTTTCAATTTTTCTCATTATAAACCGATTTTTACAAGCAACTAAAAAACGATTTTACAAATAAAATTTAAACCAATTTGTTTTAGGTTTTTACACAGAACTTTACACAAAGTCTCGTAGATGTCTGATGGCCATTAACACGTGATTCTTAATATATCTTAATATATCTCCAATCTATATTTTCGATACATTCGAGAATTTTTAGTATAATTTGTGGTGTATCGATGTGACCCTCGGAGAATGTTTTATCAAATTTACAGGAAAATAAAATTATGAAAAGGGTACGTACAATCTTCTGGATGCTTGACGGTTATTATAACATAGTTCTAGAGATGTTTACGCAAATCTGGTTATACCGGAATTTTGGAAATTTTTAGTGATGGTATATATCGATGCGACCCGCGGGGAATTTTCGATCGGATTTACTAGTAATGGAAATTGCCCGCGTCTATCAGTTAAAACGAACGGGTTCAGTCGAGGCGCGTAGCCACTACCCATTTGGTCCAGACAATTCTGAGAAATTCCAAATTTACAGAAATGCATTATAATTCATAATACTCAGGTGGTAGACTGATTCAATAAAGTATTTCTACCAGCACTCCCCATGATATCGTAATTAGTGAATATATGTAAGTATTTATATTATTGAAATATTCAATCGATCGGTTACAAAAAAGGATTGCGTAATTTAAAAAAAATATTATTTTAAGTTTTATGTTTAAACAATATTTTTTTTGTTGATAAATATTTTTTCTGGCTAGAAAAAAAACATCGGGATGAAACTCACATTTAGATAAAATTTTTAATTTTTTTTGGGCTGACATTTGAATTTATCATGGAAACACACCACATAACAAAAAACTTTTCTGGAATGACAGTGAAGTATGTCCCAAATAACAAAAATAAACATGGATTAGTAAATACACTGTAACATAAATTCTTATCAGAATTTTGAGTTGAAACTAACGGGTGATTTTTTTGTGGTTAGGATTTTCATGCATTAGTATTTGACAGATCACGCGGGATTTCAGACAAGGTGTCAAAGAGAAAGATGCTCAGTATGCTTTGACATTTCATAATGAATAGACTTACTAACGAGCAACGCTTGCAAATAATTGAATTATATTACAAAAATCAGTGTTCGGTTCGAAAAGTGTTTCGCGATTTACGTTCGATTTATGGTCTACATAATCGACCAAGTGAGCAAACAATTAATGCGATTGTGACCAAGTTTCGCACTCAGTTTACTTTATTGGACATTAAACCAACCACACGAATGCGTACAGTGCGTACAGAAGAGAATATTGCGTCTGTTTCTGAGAGTGTTGCTGAAGACCGTGAAATGTCGATTCGTCGCCGTTCGCAGCAATTGGGTTTGTGTTATTCGACGACATGGAAGATTTTACGCAAAGATCTTGGTGTAAAAC
This sequence comes from Nephrotoma flavescens, assembly GCA_932526605.1. Lineage (NCBI taxonomy): Eukaryota > Metazoa > Arthropoda > Insecta > Diptera > Tipulidae > Nephrotoma > Nephrotoma flavescens. The sequence goes on from OW052220.1 coordinate 75,689,477, forward strand.
CGTATAAAATACAGCTCCTGCAAGAACTGAAGCCGAACGATCTGCCACAACGTCGAATTTTCAGTGAATGGGCCCTAGAAAAGTTGGCAGAAAATCCGCTTTTTTATCGACAAATTTTGTTCAGCGATGAGGCTCATTTCTTCAACCAGCTACGTAAATAAGCAAAATTGCCGCATTTGGAGTGAAGAGCAACCAGAATCCGTTCAAGAACTGCCCATGCATCCCGAAAAATGCACTGTTTGGTGTGGTTTGTACGCTGGTGGAATCATTGGACCGTATTTTTTCAAATATGCTGTTGGACGCAACGTTACGGTGAATGGCGATCGCTATCGTTCGATGCTAACAAACTTTTTGTTGCCAAAAATGGAAGAACTGAACTTAGTTGACATGTGGTTTCAACCAGATGGCGCTACATGCCACACAGCTCGCGATTCTATGGCCATTTTGAGGGAAAACTTCGGAGAACAATTCATCTCAAAATAAACTCAAAAAAATTATTTTTCATTCTTGATAATATCCCGGAAAATCATTTTCATTTTTCCTCATTTGTAAGTAGTTTTACAGAAGATAATATTTTAATATATCTAAATGCCGCGGGGTATACAAAATTTGTGTACAAAGCCATTATGTGGAAATTACACGATAACAGAATATCGATACAAAGAATACAATCAAGCGAGGTAAAGGACATTTCCAAAAAAACGGGATACTTCTGAAATTTGTTCTAATAAATTAAGTCAATTCATTAGGTATAAGTAGCTTTAGTTTAAATATTTACTAAATTCTGAATATGGCAGAGTTTGTCGGAAAATTTTAGTTCGTCCAAATGTTAGCTTTAGGCAAAGATGATCAATATACCTTTAGGTTAGCACAATCAAAAAATGAAAAGCCATTTCCATATCTAGGGAATAGGTGTCATTTTTCGTTCTCGCAAATCTGATCGACGCAATTCTAAAATGATACCTATCCCCTAGATATGGAAATGGCTTTTAATTTTTTTGATTGTGCTAACCTAGAGCTAACATTTGGACATAGTAAAATTTCCCGACAAACTCTACGATATCCAGTATTTATCTAAATTTAATCCACTCAAAGCTATAAAATCGATTAGATTTGCGAGAGCAAAAAATGATACTTATCCCCTAGATATGGAAATGGCTTTTAATTTTTTTGATTGTGCTAACCTAAAGCTAACAGTTGGACATAGTGAAATTTCCCGACCAACTCTACGATATCCAGGATTTATCTAAATTTAAACCACTCAAAGCTATAAAATCGATTAGATTTGCGAGAGCAAAAATTGATACTTATCCCCTAGGAAAATGGCTCGGAAATGGCTTTTAATTTTTTTGATTGTGCTAACCTAAGGCTAACATTTGGACATAGTGAAATTTTCTGACAAACTCTACGATATCCAGTATTTATCTAAATTTAAACCACTCAAAGCTATAAAATCGATTAGGTTTGCGAGAGCAAAAAATGATACTTTATCCCCTAGATATGGAAATGGCTTTTAATTTTTTTGATTGTGCTAACCTAAAGCTAACAATTGGACATAGTGAAATTTCCCGACCAACTCTACGATATCCAGGATTTATCTAAATTTAAACCACTCAAAGCTATAAAATCGATTAGATTTGCGAGAGCAAAAAATGATACTTTATCCCCTAGATATGGAAATGGCTTTTAATTTTTTTGATTGTGCTAACCTAAGGCTAACATTTGGACATAGTGAAATTTTTTGACAAGCTCTACGATATCCAGAATTTATCAAAATTAAAACTAATCAAACCATAAAAATCGATATTCGATCGTAATTCAACGTAATCGAAAATAACATTACTACTACCGTTTGGAAAGGGAGCTTGACTGTTACCCTTAGGGTATCATTTTATCGTAGTCGAATTTTCCGACAGACTACGATTTATTTTCTAAAATATTTATATCATTGAAATCCACCCACGTCAGCTTCTGTTCTGAGTCATACTTTGTATTCTTACAAGAATTCATTTTGTTTTCTTTTTAATGTTTCATTTTTAGTTAATTTTTTAGAAATAGCTATATAATAAATAATGTTTGTTTAAACAGAATGTTTAAATTGTATACAGTTTTAAACTAATTTATTGAACTCAATTAAATGACAATGTGTTTTATTTTGTTTTCTCAAGATTATTTTTTACTTTCTCTTGCTACCATCCGTGCAAAATAAATCAAATATGAAAAAATGTTGCGTCTATGTTCGTCTCTTTCTATTATAATATAGTTATTTCGTCAAAAATTTTAGTTTAACAGTGTAATTACTACTGCATGTTCTGCATTAAAAATTTCTTATTGGATTTGTATATGTACACAGGGTTTTTTTTGGGGCAAACTTCACAACCGTTTTCTGGATGTTTTTTTCGAGCCAAATTAACAGACATCTGAATCGTACAGTTTTAAAATATGTCATTGGTGTATAAAATATACCGGTTCCAATAACCCGAATACTGCACCAGCACTTGTAGCATGATAATGGTACTAGAATTGTTTACAAATTTGTTACGTTAAGTAAGCATATTTTTTATAGAAATTCGTATGTGGACTATCAAGAGAAAAAAATGTCTTGTATCTTTGGTAGGTCGGAAACCTTTCAGACAACTTTCGTATAACTCAGGGGTGGAATCATGAACGCCGGACGGAAAATTTAAACGGTAGTGAAATTTTATATGGAAAACAGCAATAATTGTACCGGTTTTGTTCCATTGTTTCGCAAAAAAACACAACTAGCAAGCCAGAAAAAAAATAATTCATTCGTCAGCTTTATAGCAATCGAACGAATTTGTAAGGTTTTTTTGAAACAACAGAATAAAACCGGTAGAATTATTACTGCTTTCCATATAAAATTTCTCTACCGTCTAAAATTTCCGTGCGGCGTTCATGATTTAGCCCCAGGTTTTCCATAATCTTAATTTGTTTTAATTTTTTTTTATTTAAACCGTCTGCTTTCATTTAAATATGACAAGCACAAAATCACGGTCCATGTCACAACCTCTGTAGGGTCTTGCGTCAGATATGCTGGTGGAGTATATCTTAGACATGATGTGATTGATTTGATTTTTCGTATTACCAGCATTTGATTGCCATGTTGTGGATTTTCAAATGAGGCATGTACTTGATAAAACTAAATTGTAGTTTATGGCCACGCGTGCATAGTAATGCTGTTAGGACCGTTGTGAGTTCTATTTTCTACACTAATGCCGAATTTTGCAGTTAAATGCACAATGATTTTAATGACGTAGTGCGGAATGTTATTAATGGATTCCTACAACACATTAAATGCTTGATCTTAAATGGATTGATATTTATTTTTTCTTAATAGAGAGTCTGACTGCATGGATGGACCGATGCATGACAAAGCCTATAAAAAATTAAGTTATCACCACAAAATCCTGCTCAATGCTGATGGCCTGATTTTTCTGATTCCAGGTATTAAAAGCACATTCCATGCTCCTGTTTTAATATTGTTGTCCGCCGTGAACAGTTCCTATAGGTCATGTTTGTGATGAGCCCAATTTGTTAATGTTCCCATTGTATAATTTTAAATAATTTTGTTAGTTTTATGAGAGAAGTGTGTTAGCCTGCCATCGAACATACTTGGTTCGTGGGTGGGTCACGTATAATCATATGACAAACCTTAATTAATCTAGTCCCACCCTAAACGCGTTTTCATAATTAGCCGCTTCAACAAGACAAATTTGCGCTTCAACCGACCTTAACCCGGAAAGCTGATGCTGTTTTGGTATTGCTTTGCGACATCAGTAGCTCAATAAGGAGAATTTACTCTGCATCGTCGCCACTTCATCGTCTGATTAATTTAATTTAAAACTAATCAGAAAATGTCAATTAATTAAATTAATATTTTAATAAAAACGACATTAACTTGAACCGGCTGTCGTTCCAACTAAAATTAACAAAAATCATGTCGCAATATTTATTCGTACAACACCTTTTAGTTTTACAATTAAATATTTTTTTGTTAAAAACGTAATTTTTTCTTGTTAATAATGAAATAAATTACCAAATTTAATTTGCCCGCATAACACTGATTACGGACAAATATAAAAAAGAAGTGCATTAGAATTGACTCGAGGTACTTACACAAATTGTACCTATACACAACCACCGTAATTGACTTGGTCATCATCGTTGTTGTCAACAAAACCAGAAAATACACAAAAGAGTAAAACTGCGTTATAAACAAAATTATTTACCAAGACGAAAGTTTTAATAAAAAACAAGGAATTTAGCCCATTACAATAAAACCTTAACTACCGATGTTTTCTGACAGACTGGTAACTTTTTGATTATATCTAAGAATTTTGATTGCTGGTGGGTTTTCTGCAAGTTGATGACATCGATGACACACCATAAACAAACTATATTGAAATATTTACATTTTTGGTTTCGAAATTAGAGATTATGGACTAAACTTTATTTAAAACCGGCACAGCTTTAAGAAACCCTTAAACTTCCAAACAGAATAGACCTAATATTTTCCATGACCATACCTACTTCATAAACGTAATTAAATTTGGTAGAATTGCTTTACTTAAGAAAATTTACTCATTTTTAACTCGCCTAAAAGAATGAGGAAGGAACAAATATAAAATTATAACATCCTGTCGGTGTAAAATTTGTCAACTTATTTTGAACGTAACGTATGCACATAAAAATTAAATATCGAAATTGAATTTTTGTGCTCATACATTGTTAAAAATTGAAAATATGCTGTTTCAAGGCGGAAAATAGAGTGAAAGAGAACAAGAATAACCGAAAACTTATTTTCATGTTGTATTATTTTCTGTCAAGAAAAGCGGAAGGAAATTCATGAATAGCAAAAAATTAAATTATACTTGTGTACACACAACCCATACAACATATACTCTTTACACACATACTTATACATATATGTTCTTCAATTGTTGGAACATGTTTGTTACAGTATGTTAATTTTTCGTAATACATTTTCCCCATTTCCTTATTGTATTGTGGCATACATAACACTTAAAGTTGCCTGTCTAAATGTCTATACAAGTTCTCAAATCATAAATTTTGGGGAAGGGGTTGAACAATTTTTTTTTTTTTTTTTTGGTTAAGCGGAAATAACATATTTTGTGTTTATGGGTGTTGTAAACATAACGTAACAAGTTGTACAAATAATTATTATAAAATAATTTATATAATTGTTTGACGTAGTAATTAGCTCAAGCCGCACTAGTGAAAATATTTTGACCTTTAAATCCAGTACGCTTGTGTTTGGCTCATTTTAGGTGCGACCCACTGTTTTATCGATTTTCAATTTAACATAAACATCAAACCCCGAAGCGAACACAAAATTCATAATACACAGATCATAAAATATTAATGCTACAACTACAGATAGCGTGATAAATTTTTATTGATTGAGACATTAAAACATAACTCAAATACTGAGTTTGCTTAGCAAAAGCTCATCGTACAAGTACAACACTTTTCGTTTGATAAAAATTGCGGAATACGGAACGAGTAGGATATCCAACTCCCGTTTGGGTTTGTTTGATTTCGATCGAAACTCAAACAAACCGCAAACGTTTTATTTATTTTTATTCAGGTACTCGACTAAAACGATAACATCAAAATATTTTATTAAATTAAAAATATTCCCAAATGAGTATTTTATGTGTTTTCATTTAAAATGACATTTATCAATTACTACTTACGAAATACTAAAATCGATTTATTTATTTATATTATTATTGATTGTGTATTATATACGGGAATTGCAAAAATAATTAAAATTAATTATTCAAATTATTTGTATCCGATTTATGTATGAACTAATGTCTGTGTGCAAACTGCAATGCGCCTTTAAATTATTTAACTTTAATTATGTATTAGAAATTTAAAAAATGTTTAAGTTATTCAATATTTTAGTAACATTTTGTATGCAGTTTGATATTGTTGCCAACATGGAATGCACATTTATATAACACTGGGATAATGTACTGTTCGATTTGTCGTACTGCTCAAAGAACGAGCTGATAGAGATTTGTTTCTGTTTGTGAAAAGCCATTCTATTGATTCGACAAGAAGTCAGCAAAACCCCAGCAAAGATTTTCAAGATCTGAATGAAGGCCCTGTACGAGTGGCAAGTATTGCAGTGCAAGTGCGTTTTTTGACTCTGGCATCTCCTACTGAAGCAATCTTAGTACTTCAATAACACGCGCAGGCCTTAATCCCGAAAAGATGAAAACTCGCTCGTCCAAAAAACCTTCAACCCCGAGCTCTCTTCAATCTAATATGCAGCACTCAAATCTCGTTGTACCGGAAGTTATTGTTGGCACCTGCAATAATGTATCAGACGCAGTTAAGATCGTTCCTATTAAAAAATATATTTATGCCTCTAAGTTTGCCAACACGACATCAGTTGAGGCATTATGATCTTTTTTATGCAGCCAATTAAACATAGCGGAAACCGAGTTGATTGTCGTTTGCTGGTTCACGCCAATCAGGACGTGACGCAACTCAATTTCGTGTCTTTCAAAATCGGGGTAAATCTGGAGATATTTCCAAAACTACTTCAACCAGAAATTTGGCCAGTGGGTGTTCCAGTGAGAGAATTCACTGATCGCCCAAAAAACCCAAAATACTTACATCCAATAGTTCTGCAGTAAACTTCCAATTATTACCATTTAAAATATTAAATAACTGCTGTTCCTCTTCTAACATCGAAAACAGCAATAATTACAATAACAATAAAACAATAATTACAGAAAACCTGCCTCTTCGACAATTTACTACCATAACGCTTCCAGTATTCGGGGCAAGTCTAAAGAGTTTCGGTTGGGTGTCCTAGACAATAACTATGCAGTCATAATCATTTGTGAGACTTGGCTTACTTACTTTATGAGTAGCGAAGAATTCTTCCCATTGGATTATATCGTCTACCGAAAAGATCGATACAACCATGTCACAACAATGAAAGGTGGAGGTGTTTTGATCGCCGTGAAAAACTCAATTCCGAATGAGATGGTGGCTTCCCATCAAGTTCATGATGTCATTGCTGTACGGTTTAAACTAGCCGATTTGTCAATTCTCGCCGTGGTCGTTTACGTTACCGAGATCATCAACTTCATCGACCTTGATATGGTACCTTTTGTTCATCCTGATGAGCAGCTGATGATTTTCGGCGACTTCAATCTGCCTGAGGTGAACTGGTCTGATATCAACGGTATTTTCACACCATCTTCCACAGATATTAGAGGGATCACTACTGTGGACTACTTTGCTAGCATCTCAACAACCCAAATTAACCGAACGAGCAATACTCAGGGTAAATATTTGGATTTAATTTTTTCAACCGATAACATGTACTCAGAGGTCTCACCGTGCGAGGACCTTACAGCCTGTACCAGCGTATACCACACTCCAGTTATGTTAAATATTTTTCATGAAAAATGCGACACTAGTTTTCCTATTGATAATTTTTTCTTTGATTTTAGAAATTCCGTCTACGCTTCCTTAAATGAATTTCTGCTCAATTCGGATTGGGAATTTCTTCAGTTCGGAGGAAATCTAAATACAATAGTTTTGTCTTTTAATAAACTTGACAAGACTGGTGTAGAAAAACATATCCCGCGGAAAAAAACTAAGCCTTGCTTCTTCGAACCATGGTATAACAAGCAATTAAAGGACATAGAGACACGCCGTAATAAACTACACTCCCTATATAAAATACACGGTTCCAAATATTATCATGAATTCAAGACCGCACGGAAGGAGTTTAAAATATTAAACTGGTTCCTGTATAATAATTATATTCTGCAGATCGAGGAAGATTTAATTTCTTCTCCAAAAAAGTTTTGGAATTTCATCAATATGAAAAGAAAGACCGTTGGGTTCCCTTTACCTATGACGTACCTAGATGTCTCTGCAAGTCATTCTTCGGAAATCTGCAATTTATTTGCCAATTTTTTTGAATCCGTTTACGAATCGCCATCCATCGATCCAGCAATTAATTCTTGCAACGGAGGGGAATTTACCCAATTACGGTTCACCGAAGATGACGTTCATGACAGCTTGTCTCAAATTGATGTTTTAAAGGGTGCTATGGGCACGATGGATTTCCGCCGATTCTTATTAAGAATTGTGCTGCTAGTCTGGCTGCTCCCATCTCCTTTATCTTTAACGAAAGCATTTGATCTCAATTTTTTCCAGATCCCTGGAAAATTTCGTATATACATCCAATTTTCAAGTGCGGTAAAAGAAGTGATATCTGTAACTATCGTGGGATAGCTATTCTCTCCGCCATTCCAAAACTCTTTGAGCTTATGGTACAAAGGTTTTTATTTTTCCATGTTAAAACGGGTATTTCACCCGCACTACATGGTTTTTTCGCCGGGAGATCCACCGTTACCAACTTGATGACATTTTGCAGACACTTATTCAGCAGTATTGATTCGAAAGTGCAACTGGATGTTATTTATACCGACTTTTCTAAAGCGTTCGATAAAATTAATCATTTAATTCTAATCAAAAAGCTACAGCGATTGAATTGTCAAGCCATCCCTACTAAGTGGTTGCTGTCCTACCTCTCAGATAGGTGGCAGTTTGTTAGAATTGGTGAGTCATCTCCTCGTCTATTTCAGGTTACTTCTGGAATGCCACAAGGTAGCCACATTGGGCCACTTCTATTTTCAATATTCGTCAACGACGTGGTTAACTGTTTTGTCTCTGCAGATTGCCTGCTTTACGCAGATGATATGAAAATATTTGCACTAATATCAAATGTATCCGACTGTATAAATTTCCAAGCGGATTTTAACAGATTTTGTCTTTCTGGCGTACCCGCTTTCCGATTATACATCAGTATTCGCTTTATAATGAAGAAGTCGTTAGAGTTAAGTTCATCTCCGATTTGGGTGTTATTTTTACTCGAGATCTCACATTTACAAGGCATATTGATTCGATAATAAGCCGAGCATATATAATGCTGGGTTTTATTAAACGGAATTGTAAGGATTTCTGTGATCCGATAACCTTGAAATCTCTGTTTGTCTCATTTGTTCGATCAATTTTGGAGTATGCCTCACAATTTTGGTCACCTTTTTACCGATGCCATTCCGAGAGAATTGAGAGTGTTCAAAAACAGTTTCTTATCTACGCGCTTAAACGTTTACCTTCAATGCGGGCACATGAGCATGTACTTCCACCTTATCGCAATCGTTGTGCTCTCTTAGGATTACAACGGTTAGATCACCGACGTGATATTTGTCCGTGACGTATTATGTTCACGATTAGATTGTGCCGAGATACTCACCAGCTTCGGCTTTTACGTTCCAGAACGGTGCTTGCGTCGCCAGGACGAATTCATATTTACGTACGGTGGCCACAAATTATTGTTCATCTGAACCAGTCTTGAACTTATCGCGTGTTTTAAATCTTTTTTTTTCATAGGTTTGATTTTAACATGTCAAGAAATTCATTGCGGAACGAACTATTTAAATTTTATAATAACCGTTCTTAAATTAAATAACTTTTTCAATTTGTTATGTCGCTTATTTTTAATAATTACCGATTGTAACCCTATAGGTAAATTATATAAATAAATAAATAAATAAATAATAGCGCTACAAAATTTTCAGCTTTGTAAATGGCAATATAGCCGGCTTTTATAAAAACATCATTGAACGCTATATGCAGCGTCCACTCGATCTGCATCTGTTCAACTCTGTTGAACAGTATAAAGTTATTTCCGGTTTTTTCTTACATTACGCTAAAAACTAAATTTATAACTCAAAAGTAATCGACACTAATTTTGCTAACAATGCATTTGTGCATTTTAGACGAATATAATTTTATTTTACTATGTCGCGCTATAATGTAATAAGACACATATTTTTCCTATCGTTGCACTTTATGTGAATATAATTAAGTAAATTTTTGTTATTAGTGTAATCAATGTAAATTGTTGTTAGTATAATCTACGACAAAAATTTGTATAAAATCAGGAAGTTTTTCTAAATAAATTCATTCTGTTCAGTTCACTTACGTTGGCCGTCGCAAGTTCTTTGGCACATGCTGATGCAACCGCCCGTGTGCATGGTTTGCGTTATTTATGGTACATAACTCCTCCCTTCCTACACGAGTCGGATTTGCTAGTTTCGGTAATTTGGCTTTTACGTTAATAACATTTATTTTATGCTTTCTGTAGATAAACAAAAATAAAAGGATTAATATTATAATCAATATGATTGATGAAGCAGTTAAAGAATAGGTATAAGTGTTCATGATGTTGCGGTTTAATTTTGTTTCTTCGTTATTTTTGATTGACGGCTTTGTAATTGAGGGTAGGTCTATGAACTTTTCCATCGTAGTATTTATTTGAATATCATCAAATGGCTGCAGTAACGTGATTTGGTAATATCGCCTTGGTCTTTTCAGTATCTTTGGCCTCGAATAGAAATTGAACAGCCTTTGAATTTCAGTAATTTGATTCCTTTCATCGTTGCTTGTTCGATGTTACATGTCGTGTGGATGTGTACTCCTTCGGGAGATGCTACATATAGATATCCATCTTCAAGTAATTCGATGTCTTCCTCTAAATGCTGTTGGATTGTTTCACAATTTGCATGTTGGTTGTTCAGCAAATTTGGAATGCAGCTTCCGTTGATTTTGAGTAAATCGTCTATTTGGCAGTAATATGTTTCTTCAATTATTTGACAAGGTTGCTCAATGTTCATATATTTTTCGGAATTTAGGATAATAAAATTTGGATTATGTTTAAGGATTTGATTGTTAATAGGGATTGTTTTTATTTTTTGATATGTAAATAGTTCTGTTGTAAATCTAGGAATTTCTATTAGTAAGATTAAATCTTTGTTATTATAGTAAGCTTTAAGTTGAAGCATAGAATAAATTTGCTCTTTTGATCTAATTTTAATGTTATCTTGATCAAACTCTTCGATTATGTAATTCATTTCACTATTATCTAGTATATGAGTGCTAATTATATTGACTTTAGCGAATGAAATTATTACAATTATTACAAAGCTGAATTCGTTCACTTGTTCTTCTAAAATTGATATGTTATCAAATAAATCCAAGAAAAATTTATTTAAAAGTAAATTTTGGGTAACCGTTTTTTGAAAAGTAGTAGCTGTTCTAATATAATTGTTTAATTGGACTGTAATGTTATTAATATGGTCCGTCGTTTCTTCGTATCTGTCGATTAAAATTTCATTTATTTTTACTTGTTTGTTATATTCCGTTACTACTTCAGTTTGTCCGTTTTCTAAACGTTGAATTGCGATTTGAATTTCGATATATAGTCTTTATCGGGTGACGGTCTCTTTATCGTATAAAGAATTTCTCGTGTTTCAATTTAACGTGAACATTTAATCGTAGAACAGTTTATCGTGGACACAATTTACCGTGGACACAATTTATCGTGGGACAATTTATCGTAGAACATTATTGGATGGAAATGGGATTATTGAATGATTTTTGGAAGAAGTTCTGGAATATTGCCATGTGGGACGGAACCCAGTAGTTTCTTAACTGATTATGATGGGATTTGGTATGTTAGATGGAAATGTGATTATTGGATGATTTTTTGAAGAAGTTCTGGAATATGGCCATGTGGGACGGAACTCGGTAGTATCTTAACCGATTATGATGGGATTGGGTATGTTGGATGGAAATGGGATTAGTAAATGATTTTTGGAAGAAATTCTGGAATATTGCCATGTGGGACGGAACTCGGTACTTTCTTAACCGATTAAAGATCCCGGCTCCTACGCCTTCCGAAATTAAAATCTAAAGAGCCCCACAGGGCTACGGAGAGGAGTGTAGGTGTCATTAATAGATTCTATATAATCTGCTACTACGTGCGGCACGCAGTGCGACTCCCACTCTCAATTTAATATATTCATAAAAAAATATTAAATATCATTTATTTTTAAATGAGATTCAATATTTTTTTATTAAATTTTTTTAGCACGTCTAAACGTATTTTTTTAAAATTTTAGTTCGTTTTTATTCCAATAGATGGTGCTAGGTCCAAAATTCTAAGCAAAGGCACATTTTTAGTTATAAACAATTCCGCTCTTGGTCAAAGTGGCGCTACCGTCGCTCAGACTGTCAAAGAAAATTGACTGCGATACTAAAGCTGTTCCAAACTGTTATACGATAAATTGTCCACGATTAACTGTTATACGGTAAATTGCCCACGATAAACTGTTCTACGATAAATTGTTCCACGATAAATTGATTCCACGATAAATTGTTTCCACGATAAATTGTTCTACGATCAATTGTTCTACGATAAATTGCTCACGATAAATTGGTCACGATAAACTGACAGTAAATCGTCTTTATCATCTAAGTTACCTATTATAGCCTTAACAAAGGTTCCCAGAGAGTTAAAAAGTCCTCGTTGTTGTCTTTTATAGTAACTGTTTGGGAAAATATTACGTACAGATTTTATTAAGTTTTTCAATCTTCTATTGGCTATTCTCATTATTGTGTGTCATCCTCTATATTATGATGTCTCATAAGTCTTCCTATATTTATTTTAGTTTGATTAACCGATTCTAAATTGTATTTTATCTTATTCAATTCAATTATATGAATAAGTTTTGAATATCCTGTGGTGACTCTTGCAGTTCCTAGTTGTAGTCCTATGACGCCTTTACTCTTAATTAAGTCGAAAGCTTCTAGTGACTGGCTGATTGCTAGGGTTATCCTGCAATAAACAATTATCTTGATTTAGGTGTTTATTACAATTACGAATTCTTCTTTTATGAACTTTCCGTTTATTAGTTACGACATTTATTTTGTTATCTTGTACGACTGAATGTGAGATGTATTTTGGTACAAGTTTGTCTCTAGTTGTCGTTTTCTCAAAAATTCTATCGTTAGGTTTGAATTTCCTTGGTTCCTCACGATTTTCATTTAATTTATTTATTATTTTGGTTTTATTTTGCAAATCTAGTTCTGCGATATTCTTTGAAATTTGGTGGTATTTGGATCTAATGTCTTCTGAATATTTAGACTGTTCTGCTATGTTTACTGGAATATTTTTTATTAGTATGTGTTAACGTAGAATGGACGCGTTCAGTTGGACTGTTACCAGTGGAAGCCTTTGGCGTCGTTATGTGCAAATTTATTTTATATATTTCTGTAAATTTTTTGAATAAATAAGAATTAAATTCTGTTGCAGAATCTCAAATTAAGGTTTTAGGGATTCCTTCCCTGGAGAAGAAAGTTTTAAACATATTTATCATGGTTTGAGTTCTTTTATTTGGAAGCTCGAAAATGGAGAGAAATTTTGAAAATTTATTCATGATTGTTAAAAATGTTTTTGATCGTAAAATAAAGGTATCCGCATGTACAATTTCCATGGGTCCTTGGGGTGTTTGCGACATTTCAAATTTCAATTTGATTGGTTTCCTTTCTTATTTGTTAATACTACACGTTTCACACATACTTATGAACTTGGAAATCAATTCTTTCATATTTGGGAAAAAATATGTATTCTTTATTTTTCCATAATTTTCAACTATTCCTCGATGATAAGGTAAGTGGGTTTTTTCGATTATTTCTAATTGTTTTTCACTTTCTAAAACATCTTCTTTAGCTGTTTTCGCCCTTACTATTTTCTTATTGTGGAAATTTTTGAATTCAACCTGGAATAATTTAAATATTTCATCACTCACGTGAAGTGCTGTGATCCTTTTATAATTTGTATATTTATTTAAAATTTGTTTGATATAATTTGTATCAAAATCCTTCTTTCTAATTTCATACTCCTTAAAAGAGTTAAATTTTATCATTAATCTTTCATTTATCTCATCGTAATCATCGTCGACTATGATTTTAATTTGATTTCTGAAAGCGTTTAATGGTGTTAATGTGTCTTTAATAGTTTTAGGTTTTGAAACATTATTTTGTTCATTAAGCTCAATTTGATTGATCTCTTGAATTAAATTTGACGGATCTTCAATTTCTATGTAGTTATGATTCTCATAAGTTAGATTTTGCATTTCTGGATGCTTTGATGTTTCTATGCATGCTTTATTCAAATTCGTTGCGGGTTTTGAATTTGTTACAGGAGTCTGTGACACCTTTGTAATTATATTTTTATTTTTACCGGTCTGAAATATTTTACGGCCCAGATTATTGCTGACAATTCTTTTTCAATTGTAGAATAATTGGTTTAGGTTTTTGATAAAGTTCTTGAGCAGATTGGAAGATCTTTGCCTACTTGCCCTTGCGATAAAATTGCGCTCAGAGCATAATTAGATGCGTCTGGCGTCAAAATAAAATGTTGGTTGAAATCAGGATATTTGAGTATTGGTTCCATCGTCAACAGTTTTTTACAATGCTCGAAACAATTTTTGTAATTTTCATCAATTACGATTTTTTTATTTTTAGACAAACAGCTGATTAAAAGTTTCGTAATTTTTGCGAAATCCTTGATAAACTTTCTTTAGTATCCGATTAGGCCTAAAAATGATTTTATTTCTTTTTGGGATTGCGGAATTTTAAAATTTTCGATAGCCTGTATTTTACTCGGGTTACCCTCGGATGTGATTATATTTCATAAAAATTCGATTTCTTTTTGGCAGAAATAAGTTTTTTCTGGTTGAATTTTAAGATTTGCATTTCGCAATTTTATGAATACTTTCCGTAAATCCATAATATGCTCTTGCAAATTTGTTTTTTAAGCCAAAGGGCATACGCACAAATTCGTAATGCCCTGATTCAATGCTGAATCCTGTTTTTGAGATATCACTTGTTTTGATTTGAATTTGGTGGAAACCCGCGGCTAAATCGATAGTTGTAAAATAATTAGATTTACCTAATTTATCCAGTATGTTTGAAATATTGGGTAATGGATACTTGTCGTCTACAGTCTGTTTGTTAAGCTGCCTATAATCGATCACGAGTCTCCATTGTTTATTACCCTTACAGCGAGTTCATACGACGGATAAAAATCTCAGATTTTACTGTCCCATCGTTTTAACCAATTACATCACGTAAATGATACAACGGGCACGCCTCTTTTCATATAAAAAAGTTGAAAATATTGAAATAAAAATCTGGGATAGAAAAATCCGAAATTTTTATCCGTCGTATGAACTCGCAGTTAGAATCCGCCTTCTTTGGTACTAACCAAATTGGACTAGACCATGGTGAAAATGAAGGTCTAATGATTTCATTTGATAATAATTTGTCGATTTCATTTTTGGTTTCTTTTTTTAAAGTTTCTGGATGACGGTATTGCTTTGTAAATATTGGTTTTTCATTTACCAAATTAATTTGATGTTTTATCGCGTTTGAGAATGTTAATTAACCTATGTGAAATATTTCGTTAAATTCCTCGCATAGTTTTATTATTTCCGTTTTCTCCTCTGTATTCAAGTTTTCTAGATTTAATTTAGATTCAATATATTTATTTTCGATATTTTCACACTGGGATTTAATAAAATTTATCTCACTATATTTAGTGTTTAATTCCTCTACTTGTATTGGGTTTAGTAAAAAAATTTCTTTTTTTTGGTTAGATATGTTAATAATTTCAACGAACGCTTGGTTATCGGCATGCGTTTTGTAAATGTCTTCCTGTATATATACATTTTCCTGTAATTTAACAGGTTTATTTAGGTAGAAATGTCCTTTTACCAGAGAGACTGGTACGTTTACTATGATTTTTTGTATAGATTCGACAAATTGTGGTTATATACAAGACATTTCTTTATTATATAATTTTATTGAAAATGTTTTACTACGTAATATTTCTTCGTTCAATAGGACGTCGGCTTCTAAATCCGTTAAGGTTTCGTAGCCTATTAACCCGTCAAAAAATTTATGATTTATGGAATTTTAATAAATGTAACTCTAATGGTTTAGGTATTTCTTTAAATTTTATTTTTGTTTTATTTGAGATATTTAAAGATTGATTTAAACTAGTAACTTTTAAATTGGTTTGAAATATTTCCGAATTTTCGATGCAATCAGGGTTTATATATGATAAATTTGCTCCTGTGTCGATTAAAAATTTTAATGCTCTGTTATTAAATGTTAAAATTATGAATGGTAATTTAGAAATGTGAGCTATGTTAAAAAGTTGTGTCACTCCGAGGCTTGGAATTGAAAATTTTCATCATCAATTGAAGTTTCAATATTGTAATGATGAGGTTCACATTTTATTTCCTTTTTTATCCCACTCGGTCCTTGACTATTTGAATTTTCGTAGTTTGCACTATTGCTATGTCTAAAATTTGATTTTTTATGAAAGCTGTTTTTATAATTACTATAATTATTTTTATTGGGTGTTTTGTCACTCTGTTTATCGTAATTAACTTCTGTATTCCTATTTCTCAGATTATGAGGATAACATGGAGTAACATTTTGTTGGGTATCGTATGAATTGTGTTTCCTATGATTTTGGGGGAATTTTAACTTTTGAATATTTTGCTCTTTCGTAATGAAATCTTTTGCTTCCACCAATGTTTTTGGTTGTGATACTCTGAGGCGTCCATCAAGAGGTTCTCTTAGAGCAGCTTCAAAAATTGTGAGTCCAATTTCTTGATATTGTTTTATTTGGTACTCAACTATTTCCTTATCATTATTGTGTAGTTTACTTGTGTTGTTAATAATGTTAACAGTGTTTGAATCTTGTTATATAGAAGCTCTATTAAAAGGTTATTTTTTACAAGGCTAAATAATTCGAACTGGAGGTTCGATTCGTCTCTTCAATCTGCATATTTTTCTATCAGATGAGATTTGATGGCCTTCCAACAAGAACTATCTATGTTATGCGTGGTTAATGATTATCTAGGTGAACCGATAACTTTGTTTCTAATATTATGGATAATTATTCCATAGGATTCAGTTTTTTCAACCTTTTTGCACAATTTTAATACCTCGTCGACGGATTCAATGAACCTTGTAAGGTCACTTTTGTTACCATCGAACGGAGTAATACTTTTTGTGATTGTACCCACATTAAACAATTCAATAATCCCTTTTAGTTCTTGAGGCATATTATGATTTTCTAGTTTAATTTTATTTACACTACTACAAATATTTTCTACCGATTGCGAAAATTTTTTAGAATCTTCTTTAAATTTTCTTTTGTGTTCTTCGAGTAATAACTTGTGTGTTTTACCTATTTCTATATTTGGAATTTTATTTTCTCCCATTAATTTTAGAAGTGAATATTCCCGTTCACGTTCTTTTTATAAAATAATTAACACAAATAATCGTAGAGTTTGATACGATTTTAGTGTATACGAAATTATTTGTTAATAATAACTTTCGTAATAATAAATCTACTCGTAGAGTTTGATACGATTAGATTTAACAAAAATATTTTACAAGTTTACACTTGGATTCCATTAAAATTAGAAGAATACGCTTTTTGGTAGTACGATATGTAGGAAAAAAAATATAGAAAAAGGAAAAAATATATGAGAATTTGTTACCTTAATGCCAAAACTGTGAGTATCAGTATTTCCATGTTGATCAGGCACTTATTACTGTTTCACGAATTTTTTCACTGTTTAATGTTCGATACACTAATTTTTGTTATAAATTTTGATTTTTTCACGAAATTGTTAAACAAATTTAAGCAAATTTACGTACCTTAGAGTAAGTGATAACCTTTGAAGGGACCCACTATCGACAACAGCTCATCAAAAACTGCGGGTGTCATACGATGAAAATTGATGAATGTGACTTCATCCGTCAACCGCATCTCACTGACAAGATTATGAAAGTAACCTTGTCGAGTCCGCTTTCGATTAATGGGATTTATACCATAACGACGTGCACGTCGCTGTTGGCCTTCCTTCGTATGCTACACTCGCTATGAGCACACTTTGGATGGCAATAATGTCATGCGGCATTACCGCTAACATTCGCTGTTTTTGCAAATTTAGTTGATTTTGTCTGAAAAAAGACAGCTGATGTTGTCTTGATAAAACAATTGTTGGGGCAATTCTGTCATTTTTTTAAATAACAAAAAAGAAATCCGAAAAACTTCACAAACACAATTTAAAAATTATGAAATTAATTAAATTTACTCAAAATTGAAAATTAAAACTGAAAAATGGAAGAAAAACAAACTCGAAATTAATTACGGCGCCGATATCACATTATGTTTTATGAAGTGTCAGAAATGAGCAAAACACAAAAAGTAAAATTAGCAAAAAAAAAAAAAATTAAGGTTAGTAGAACCGTTTTGAGATCACACATTTTCAACTTTGTGGAGATCGAGACAAATTTCGTGCGGCTGCCTTGAGATATACACTACTATAGAAAATAAAAACAATACATAAAAAAATGAAAAGAACTTTGTTTTACGCAATTTCGTATTTCCATATTTTAACGTGCACAGCCTTTATCATCTAAAATGGTATCAAAGTCGATGTTTGTTAATAAATCACAATACACATTCATCACTATTCGTGATGAAATTTCAAAGTCGACATTTAGACTACCTTAGTTCCAGACAAAAGGTGAAGTTGGGAAGTTGATTACGTATTTTGATATTGATTATCATTGTTGTTGTCACTAAGATTGACGCTAAATGGAGTATATGCCTACGATTGTGCTTTTATTTTTTTATTTTATTTATTATTTTTTATTTTTATTGTTCATTCTCATTCAATAACAATGGTGGATTATCCAGTGAATTTAATGTTCCGTTAAGGATAATCCAAGTTGTTATACATAATTATACAAAAGTTACAAAATTTACATTCATAGATATATAAATATTATAAAATTTTTAAAAATTAAAGATAACAGAGATTTAGTTCCAAAATAATAGAATATTTGATTTAAAGTAATTTTTAATATTTTTTTTAAATTGAAAGTAGTTTTCAGATTGCTTTATAAATTCAGGTACTTGCTTATAAATAAATGGGCCCATAAACGTGATCAATTTTCTTCCAAATTCAGTTCTAATATGATGCGAATCATTTGTTACAATTTCGAGTTGAATACACATGATGAGCGTAATTAAAGTCTATATTTGACATAAATGACGATACATTTAGGCTTTTATACATATAAAGGGTTAATTGAAGCTTATATAAGACATTTATAGGCAATATCATAATATCAACTTTGCTATATAATAACCTAGTGGAAAATAGAAGTGGCAATCTGTATACTGCTTTTACACTTTTGTTTTGCATAACTTGAAATCTCTTCAGCCTATAGTTAAGGTAGCTGTTTCATATACGATAAGGCCATAACTAAGTCGCGAATGAATAAACGAAAACTAAATCATAAGCAATACCCTAGTAGGAACAAAGAAAGATAATTTTCTGAGTAACCCAACAAGTGGAACAATTTTCTTACTTGTGATATTGATGTTGCCGCCCCGGTGGCAAAGTGGTCAGCATGCTTGCTCCAGCGACCGGAGGTCCTGGGTTCGATTCCCGGTAGTGACAAGAAAAAAGTTTCACGGCTGGTTGAGGATCAATGAATTATCACTCTTTATCCGAAATGAAAATATGATTATGAAACCTCAGTTGAGGCGGTCAAATCCCTTGATGAGACATAGTGCCAGAGAGAGAGAGAGAGAGAGAGAGAGATATTGATGTGATCATCCCAAAACATATGTTCGTCAAATGTAACTCCAAAATATATGAAAGGACTAACTCTCTCAATATTAATGTTATTAACAAATAGAGGTAACCTAGTCATCGATTTATAAGGAGAACGAAATACCACATATTTGGTTTTAGATATATTGATAGCTATTAAAAATTTTTTATATTAATTTGTATAGCAACTATCGTTCTAATTTTGCTGAAAGGTGTACCTTCGTTTCATCTAATATCATATGAATATAGCTTTTCATTCGTATACATACTTCTAAGCCAAACAATGCTAAAGCTTGGATAAGTAAAAATGGAGTACCTGAAAAGACCGAACATAAAATCAAAACTTAGTGCAACTCCCAGTTAAAAGGAAAGGACACATTCTTGGGATTTTTCATTGACTGCATGTCGCATTATAAATGAGCTTTGATGCTCAAATTGTGACGTGTAGTTGAAAGCTAAATTGTACTAGTTAAATAAATAAATATTAAATTGGAATTAAAATATTATAAAAGTATGCTAAGGTCATGTTTCATATCAATCAATATACTGTCTGGATCATGGGTTTCATAAAATAAAGCCGGATCATCTGCAAATATTCTAATATGACCCTTGAGCGGCAAATAGGAAATATCATTAATATAAATGAGGAACAAAAGTGGTCCTAAAACACTACCTTGAGGGACACTACATTTGATATCTAACATTTCACTTCCTACTCCATTTATAATCACATACTGTTTTCGATTTGATAAATAACTTTTCAATAAGTTGTAAGGAATGCCACGTACGCCATAACAGTATAATTTACTTAGAAGTAACTGATGATCAATACAATCAAATGCTTTCTGTAAATCCAAGAAAAGCGCCCCATAATATCTTTTTGAATCAAAAGCAGTATATATCATACTCCCAATTTCTGCCAATGCCAATTCAGTTCCTAAACCTTTTCTAAAACCATGTTGGTAGGAATAAAAAAAATTATTATAATTTAAAAACGTTATTAAACGCGAAAATATTAATTTTTCAAAAATTTTATCGAATATAGAAAGAGTAGAAATAGGCCTATAATTATTAAGTAAAGAAGAATCTCCATTCTTTAGAATACGAATTTCTTTAGCGACTTTTAGACATTTGGGATATACACCAATTATTAAAGTTACATTAAAAATATCAGACAACATGTTCGAAAAAAACTCAATTCTATATTTCAGCGCGCAACTATTAATTTTTTGTGGACCTCAACCTTTACCACTACTAAGCGAACAGATAACATTACAAACTTCAGCAGGTGTAATTGCTGATAGATACATGCCATCTGAAATCCATTTAATAGTTCCAAACCTGTGTATGTCTCTGTCGGAGGTAATAGATTCACTGATTAAGTAACCTGCGTTAACAAAGAAGCAATTGAAAAGATTAGCTATCTCAAGAGAATCACTTACGTATCGGCCATTAAAGAAAATTTTATCAAATTTTAGTGAATCGAAATTTTTATCAAAAAATAAGTTCACGTTCTTCCATAAATCTCTCTGATTTAAATCTGTAAACATATTACTAAAGTAACGCTTTTTAGCATAATATTTTTAGAAGCGCTAATAATTTAGATACACGTTCCAATTCAGATTTCAGAGCAACGTTACTAGGATTACGTTTAATTTTTTTTAGAACTTTATTTTTTTTACGAATGTCACTCCAAATGTCAAGTGTGATCCACGGACATACCGCATTTTTCAGCTTAACATCTACACTTATTGTCTTTGAGTAACTATCTATCAATTCACCATATTTTTCAACAATAATTTCTATAGTATTATTCGGATCATTCACATTAAATGGCATTGCAAGTAGAAAATTATTGAATAATTCATTAACTGTTGCCATGCCTACTATTTTCTTTCCAAGAGTTTTCTTAATATACTTAGAAGTAAAGAAAAAATTTGACAAAAGGAAATTGTGATTCCTAATAGTGGAGTATATCGTAGAATTGACGGTTTTAGTTATATTTATGACAGCGAGCTAATAAACCATTTCTTAACCTATTCATTAAAGAATAAATGATTGAAATAACAGAATTCATTTATACCCTCAAATGAACAAAAATCGAAAACAAAAGATACCGTAATATAAAAATAAATTCTGAATTTAATGACATATAAAATCAAATTCAATGAAATTATGAATGAAAATGTGAATCGTATCAAATTAACCGTATTATAAAGATATAAACCGAATTCAATGACATTCAAAATCGTATTCAATGAAATTGTGAATGAATATGTAAATGGTATAAAAATTACCAGATAGACAGAAATAGAAAAAATCGACCATTTAAACACAACTTGGGCAACCCAAAAATAATAAAGGAAATCTGAAACACCTGACAATGACATTGGAGATGTCAAAATTAAAACCAAAACAAAATAAAGAAAAACAAAATAAAGAAATTGCAATAACTTGTGTAAATGAAATGTATGAAAATTTAAGAAAAATAGAACATTTAAGAAAATAATATATAAATCTAAATTGTTTAATTCTATTGCAACAAACCGGAGCTGGCGGTTGCTGTATCACCAACATCATCATTTGCTGTATTTTGTGAATGATTGCGAAATGTACTGGCATGTACGATGTAGTGGATATCTGTTTAAGAATTTTTTCGGCTTTTCGGACAAAATATTATTTTAATGGACACCCATACGATGTTTACGACTATTGTAGTCGCAGAAACAAAGAGGCCATTTATTAACAATATTTCTACCACAAAAGTAGAAAAAATGCGCTCCCAATTCTTAAACAAATTAAATTCACGGACGATTATAAAATTCTTCTTAGTAGTGGATATCGTTCATCGAGCTGACGTGGAAAACATTTGAACCAGGACCTTTTCTGAGTAAGATTTTGCCTTGTTTATACCATAAATATTTGAAATTTAGATTTTGTTTAAATTTTTTAGCTTCGGAATATAATCTCGTTTGAAGTGGCGTTAGATGCTCCATAATGTGGATACTAAAAGTCTTATGTTGTGGTGAACACTGGACTCCGAGGTCAGATGAATTAATATGGTTTTTATTTGCTGTTTTTAGTCGATAATTTAATAAAATTGTGTTTTTTAGTTCATAACTGTTTGTTTATTGGTTTTTTGGTTAAATTTGTTCCAGATTTAATATTTTTGTTGACAAAAAATGCTGATTGAATGTCTTTTTCAGCCGGTTTAACATCAAGTACGCGAAGTATAGGCATTTCACTATTTCGTCTTTCATATCAACATTTGGCGGAAGTCCAGTAACAACTAGATCATTCCACATTGCTATTTGGTTCTCTTTATCCAATAGTGCCTCAAGTTTATTCACCCTTGATTCAAGTACTAACTGTTTATTTTCCAGTTGATTTGCATTTTGATGTAACGCCTTGTTCTCTTCAATTATTTCATTCATTTTCCGTACAAAATTGTCAAATGAATCTGATACAAATTTCTGAGAATTTTCCACATTTATGATTCTTCAACGTAAGTCGGCTAACACATTTAAAATTTCCGGGAGGCTTGATGACTGTTCTCCAATTTCAGCCCTAATTTTTCTAGAGTGCTGAATATAGACCTAAAAACCTTTTGCAATAGAAAATAAAATATAAATTCTTACACACAAAGTTCGGTGTGCGAAAGAATTATACATATATCTATAGATAGGAAATATGAAAGAATCGATTTCGAAGGCTATTAAGTAATAAACCAAAATCCCAAAAAACGTTATTTTCTCTAAAATGTTGAAAGTATTTGAACCGGTATTGTTGAAAATTTAATTTAAAACCTTTTGAATCTTGCAAAAGCTCCTATATGGAGACCGCCACTTTCGATAAACTGATTTTAGCGTAAAATCATTAGAAATTCCAAATTTACGAGAAAATACGGATTGACTGATCGGGATGAAACTTCATACTTATGAAGTTTTATTTCGATTAGTCAATCCTTCTGGGCTTTAATCAACAGACATTTCGTGGGCACGACACCACATATGCACACACTTAGTTTTTTTTAAATTTGAGTGATAGGAGATTCGCTGCAAAAATCTCTAGGTCGAAAATTTTCATGATTACTATACTTACTTTTACTACGTGAAAGAAAGTAAAACTAGTAGTCGGTAAAGTAAAAGAAAAACCTTTACAAGGGACTCTTAATTCATTAGCTAATCAATAAATTAAAAAATAAAAATAATATACCAATAACACCTTTATACAAAAATTCCTTACAAATTTCTTCCGATTCAAATGCGTGCCTACGAGTTGGATATCCAATTCAATTTTAATGCGTTTTTAATTGAATTATTTCCCTCTTATCATTTATAGTATAACACCACATAGAGCACAAAATTAATACAACAACGCAAACGGACAAATTACGAAACAAACAACAATACGAGAAATCCTCAACCATGTAACAAATCTTTCGTTTATTTTTCTCGAATCAAAAATCCATATATCATGATAGAATACTCTATAAATCATTCAATTCATTAATCAACTGGCCACATCTTCTTCTCGCCCCCTTCTTCTCACCACAATTATATATTTATTCGAAAATCTTAGGTGGTGTGAATTATTTCTGTGGTGTGTTGTTCCAATTCAATATATAGGCAGAACAACAAATCTAGGAAATAAAACCATCAACGCCACCCACAATCAATATATACGACGTTATATATAAATGGTATATCTATATAGATTGGGGTTGGAAAATATGATTTTCTCGGGTATCGCACGAAAATTTACAATAAAAATAGAATTGGATAAAACTATTCCACTTTAACCTAACTAGCCGTTACGACATGGAAGAAGGGTATTAAATTTATATATATATTTTTTTTTGGGTTCAATTCACTTTCACATTTTATTCGGGAGATACATTTTTATGTGTCATTGTCTTAACGAAGCTATGAATATGACCACTTTTGATGTGAAATCGATGCGGGAAATACCCGAAAAAACCACCAAGCATATAGGAATTAAAGGGATCACAACAAAAAATGGTGCGCAAAACGTGATAGCTTTGATGATACGGTCATTCGCACAATCGGGTAATTGTGCGTTTAGATTTCATAAAATTTTTTGCTTACGTTTTTGTATTTTTCACATCTCTGGACGTTATTATTATTGCGAAACCTAATTTTTGCTCTATAGTGTATAAATATGTGTTTACGATGATAAGAAACCAAAATATATTCTTTACGAAAAATGTATTTGTTATCAGTTAATTATAACGTGTTTCTGCCACAACATCTTAAGACTAAAATAATAATTTATATTTTGTTATAAAACTAGTGTGAGAAAATATTTAGCAATATTTAAAATACCACGGTATACCCATAACAATCATGTTGGGATTATTTTTATTTTTATCGGTGATAGTCGAAATATTTTGCCAGCAGCAATGTGCGTTTTAAATCTAAATTTGATTATTGTCTTAAACAAATATATTTTTCCGCAGATTGTATGACTCCAAATAGATACTATGGGACATGTATGTCAGTTCAAAATTGTGCTCCCATCACAAATTTTATACAAGCCCGGCGGCAAATTGGATTTACACAGACGGAACGACAATATATAAATCAGATTCGGTGTTATGGTACGCGCGGAACAGGTCCTTTTGCTTGTTGTGCACAGAGTGATCCATTTTTTACAACGCCAGTACTTCAATCGAATACACAACGTCCCATTTCAATTAGGCCAGCATCGAGTAGCGCCGGAAATGGAAATATTTTACCGAATCCGGATAATTGGGAATGTGGCCTTGATAAATTATCAAATCGAATTTATGGTGGCACTGAAACTGAAGTAGGTGAATTCCCATGGATGGCCCTATTGGAATACAAAACTACGGCTGGTGCACGAGATTTTAGTTGTGGCGGCACATTAATTAATAGCCGATATGTGTTAACGGTGGCGCATTGTTTAGTCGGAGATGTGATCCGAGTTAAAGGTAAACTGTAAGTATGCGCTTTAATTATTTTTTGTACGTTTTGTAAATTTATAATTTTTATTACTATAGCACTAATGTGCGACTTGGTGAGCATGACACAACGACACAGGTAGATTGTGAAACATCTGCGGGCCAACGAAATTGTGCATCACCCGTTGTTGATGTTGGTGTCAGCAGTACAATAACTCATGAAGACTACGTTTCAACCGATCCGAATCGTCATTATGATATTGGTTTGGTCCGATTATCTCGAGAGATTTCTAATTCTGAATTTGTGCAACCAATTTGTCTTCCACCTATTACATATAAATCAAACGTCGGCGCCACTGTTACCGTTGCTGGTTGGGGAAAAACCGCACAGGGTATACATTTTTAATTATATTTAAATAAATATTACATAAAATAAATATTATTTTAGCCCGTGAAAGTACAACGATACAAAAAGTTTCACTCCCTGTCATGAGTTTGGCCAAATGTCAAAGTAAATACTTGGAATTAAATTCACCAATTACGATAACAGATGCGCAAATGTGTGCTGGGGGTGAATTACGACGAGATACGTGTGCTGGTGATTCGGGTGGTCCTCTAATGTCAATCAAAAATGGTTTATGGTATGCAGAGGGTTTAGTATCTTTTGGAGTTTCTTGCGGCCTAGAAGGATGGCCTGGCGTTTATACAAAAGTGACATCATACCGTGATTGGATTACCTCAAATATGTTACCATAAATTAAATTGTTGTGTGTATTAAAATTCAAATCGTCACACTGTACTTATACTGTTATTGTTTTTTAATTCAAACAAAAAATAATTGTGTTTTTTTAGTTATAAGTGATAAGAATTGACCTTTACATGGAATACCAAGTAAATATTAAGATTTTATACGCGGAATCGAGTAGTTTTTCAGTAATATATTTAAATTATTGTGATCTGAATTTTTCCGGTTCAATAACCCACACTGTTATATGAGGAGTATATAATTTTCGTAATTAAGTAATTTAACCATTTTCAATTACAAAATACGTATAACAGAACATACTATTTAACGGACACACCTATTGAATATCATATTCTCAAGGGAATTTCGCAAAATTAAATTTTATATCAGCCATTCTCAAAGTATGGTTTACGAACCATTAGACGAATTTTTAGCGTTTTATGTTTAGCGAACCGAATTGATATAGTTTGGGAAACACTGTAATACATTAAAAAAGTATAGGGCAACATCATTATTATTTTTAACGTATATACATAAAACTGATGGGAATATGAAAAACTTGACTTGCAACAAACTCATGTTCTATTAAAACATGTAACAATATGATAAAAGGGTTAAATAAAAGCTCTTTGTATAAAAATTGCTTTTCAGTTAATTCAATTAAAAGTGCTTTTTGACACGTTCGGAAATTTTACAACCAGTTGCAAAGTTTACGTATATGATGTAATGCGAAGTGTGTGTGTGTGTATGTATATAGGAGTATGAGTACAAATCGATTTTCTGTTATAAAGATAACAAATAAGAGCTGCTAAGAAAATCTAAAACAGAATAATTTACAAGTAGATTGAAAATGTTGATTAAATGAAAAAAAAAATCCTTTTGTAAAAAACAAATTATAAAATGTCTGCTCGCTTATGATTGTGAGCTTTGATTGATTTAAATTTGAAAGTGCGCTGAGATTAAAATCCACCAAATTTTGGAAAATACTTTGTTTCATATTTTATGTTTTTTCATTAATGTTATAAATTTGATGTAAGCATAATGTTGTTTGTAATCGAATTTACAATTTAAATTAAACTCTGACATCCATGAATGTACTGGATATTGAACAATCGTCCGCATTGAATATTCTTTGTAGCAAAGATATTTAAATTTCATAAAAAGTCAACGACATCGCAAAAACGCTTCACTTCTGTTATTCATTCGACTTGAACCGGCTGCATTATTGACAAGCTATGCGTAATTGGCTTGCTTCTTTTACATGCCGAACCGCAAAGTACTTCATTTGCGAACCTAACCTGAGGTAAACACAGCATGTTTTACTTTTGAAGGACGATCATTTAAGAGAATTGGTCGATATTCTGATCGGATACGGCCATTTTAAACTTCATTTACGAATGGTCCTGATATCTTAACTTCAGATCTTTAAATGTAGCTCTTCCCTGCCCTAAGCCGTTGCCCCAATCGATCATTGAATAAACTGGTATAAGCGGGTCAAGTATCCATAAATGAAATACATACAGTGAGCGGTAAAAATAGCCACTTAATATATTGGCTATCACGTGAAAATACGACGGACATTTAAGGGAAAATTATCACACAAGACAGTCTCAAATCGAAATATGTGAGCAAATGGAGAATATTCAATATTGCACCGTATTCGAGAGGATTAAATCGAATCCACAAAATAGAATTTCTAATATTTGCAATATATGATTGTGGAATCGAGATATTCACGTCGCTCTAGTTAGCTCTGCACAAATGAGGGCCTCAACAGAATGAGGCATTGGTTTCAATCCCATCTAAATGTGAATCAAGCTCAGGCAGACCATAATGAAGGCATGTAAAATACTTAAATGAACCACGAGGTCGAATGAAGACTAAACTATTACAAGTCAAAAGTTCTAAATGATTTTCAATAAGCAATTAGCCGACATAAAGCGAATGAACCCCATTAAAAACCATTATGGCGGACCAGA
Source organism: Nephrotoma flavescens (assembly GCA_932526605.1). Taxonomy (NCBI): domain Eukaryota; kingdom Metazoa; phylum Arthropoda; class Insecta; order Diptera; family Tipulidae; genus Nephrotoma; species Nephrotoma flavescens. The sequence continues at coordinate 75,717,788 of OW052220.1, forward strand.
GTTAAATTTTCATCGGTAAGCACCGATAAGAACGCATCGTTAACGCGATCGATGTATTAAAAATAAATTATTTATGACATTTCATGCCTGGTGCGAGAAATCAGGAGATCGAAAAATAAACCTGCAATTAGTATATCAAATCAAAGACTCAAAACAGCGGAATCCGATAAAAGCTAATTTTTGAAATGTGCTAAATATTTAACCAATGATCATCCAATGATTATACATTGATATACACATTCGTATAAACGCACTATGTTTTTTAATTATATTTCTACAACCAGACCTATCTATTTTTTTCTAATTAACTTAAATTATCTATTTCATCTAAGATAAGTAGCTATGATAACAAATTAATGAAAATTATAATATTTGACTTTAATAAAATAGAAAAAACTAAAATTTAGGGTAGATATTCATATAAACGTACTCCAGATAATTAAAACACCAGCAGGTCGATTGGTTTTCCTAATGAGACTTGTACCCCTGTGCTCTCCCGGAAAAAATATTACCACGAAAAAAGTTTAGTCATACTTTTCTATGAATTATCTCTGAAAAGTGATCTTGAAGTATAATATTAGGTATTTGTATATTGCATTAAAATATATTATAAATTTATTTACAATTAATATTAAAATTATCAATTTAAAAATCGAAAAAGTGTCTCGGGTGTATCTGAAGCAAGCTTCATTTTAGGAAATATTTTTTCCGTATCGAAATTGGATAGGAAAGATATTCCCAATTTAATTTTGTTTTTGAAAAATTTTACACCAACTGTTTACCATATAGTAAGTCAGAAAAAAAAATTTTGTCTCAAAAATACTATGAAAATATTTTTCATATTTCCTTTTCCTATGGGAAAGTCAGAATCGACCTGTCAGTATAAGAAAAAATTTGGTTTTTTATTTATTTAATTTTTTGTATGACATCCACCATTTTGTATTACATCGAAAAATAGATTTGGCATTGAATTTACTAATTTTTTCAGTGTTTCTACATCAATTTTCGCCCAACAAACACGAATTGCACTTTTTAAATCACTAACATCATCAAATTGCCCACCATTTGCATAGTTTTTGGCAGCCAGTTTAACCCAAAGGTTCTCGATACGATTGCAGTCATGACTGCAAGCTGGCCATTCAAAGAAAGAGAGGGATGTTTTTCTCGCGAAACCACTGTTTGAATTCATTTGACATAAGGATAGACGCATTATCCAGCTGGAATATGCAATTTTCATGATCAATACTGTAACGGAATTTTATTCACTTCCGTTATCAACCCAAATTTCATCATCAAATTTTAACACTCGGCATAACCTTCGAGGTGATACCTCAAATTTCACCAAAAGAAAAAAACCATGCCGTATTTCGCATTGTTATTGTTTGTTTAGGTTACTCAGATTACTGTATATATCCATGCAGTAAGTGAATTAACGTAAACCATAATAATATAATGCAACATTATCAATTTTTTTTATCGATGTGTTTTGAGGTAAATAGCATGAGAATGGACTTTGCTATTAGAAATACCTCCAATTGCACATTTCGATCAAGTTATATTTTTTGGATATAAGAAAATTTTAGCGAGTGCATTGGGTAATCAAAAACCAATGTCACGTTTTTGTACATTTTTTTTGCTTGCGTACATTTTTGATGAATGTACAACATTTTTTTTCAATAATTTAATATAAAAGGTGCAAAAATATTTGGTGGAGGGAGGAAGTCGATTGCAAACCTGCAAGTTGTTTAGAAGTTTTTTTTTTTGGTCGGATTGTTTTCAAAAAAATAAATTATACTTAATTATAAAATTTAATTTTCGGAAAAGTAGTTTGTAAAATATTAAGAATAAATCAGTGTGCATTTTCCATTTTACTAATAATACAATATAATTTAATACAGAAACTTTGTGTGTTTTTTTTATCTTTAATGGACCAGCAGTGAAATTTAGTGGAATAAGTGAATCTATTATATCCATAAACAAGAATAAAAATAATCTTATTGAATTGAGAGATTGTGCTAAACCTGAAAAAAAAAAGAGTTTGAGTTTTTGTGAATTGCTATAGCTATATCGGGCCTGTATATATATTATACGAAATAATAGTGGTTATCTAGCGGACATATAACAACACCAACCTGCAGAAATTGTTAAGCAAGCAATATTTCAAAACCATAATTGCGTGCGTGTTATTTTGAGTTGGACCCACAGATATATATTTTGGTAAGTATGGTGTTGATGTGTGATTAATAAACATTCCAATAGTGGCGAGGTACCTTAGTTGCTTCTAGCAAAGCTGAGTCTTGCTAGGAGCGAGGGCATCGAGAGTAACCCGGCCCATAGGCTGGACACCCTCTTTCTGCTAAGGACCTCCTCCACTTTCAATAGGCAACTAACCCTTAGTTTTTTTATTGTTAATACTACGTGCCTGTGCTTCTTAAGGTAATTATGTTACCCTAAGAAGCCAGAAATAACAACCATGGGTGAAAACCCATTCCCTAAATATGTTTAGGATCCGCCAGTGTTGGGTCCGATGACCTCTTTTCTTTTTTTTGATCAAAATTTTAGATGGTAAATTTTAGGCCATCTTCCCTAAGTTAATATGATTGTGCGGTAATCTAGGTCCCTTATTTCACCTAACCCCAAAAACCCACGACCACATCCCCTACCAGGCTGAGCTGCGGGAAACCAAGCCGCACATGGGGCTAGGGCATGAAATGGGGACAAATTTCTTTAACGATAGGGTATACTGTCGTAAGACAGTAAACTTTTTTTTCGTTACAGTGGCGCCCAAATTGGGGCCATAATTCGGCCCAAAAATTTTGGTAATAAATACCACCATTAGTCTATTAAATTCAATTGAGGATTCCCTCACATTCTCGTCTAAGTAGTCGACATTACTTTATGTAATGTTCAAAAATTGTTAAACTCCGAAGTAAAAATTTGAAATCGGTCTAAATGACCATGTGCTTGGTTTTTATCATTGTTCGATGTCAATTTCTATCGATACGAGTATGATTGCGGCAAGCCTGACCTTATTCGTGGTGGGTCATACGCGTACCGACTGGAATTGATGATTTTTGAGCTCCTATGCTGGATCCCCGAATGGATGGTTTATCTGTGGCATGTCCCAACCCGCACTCCGGGGGATAAACCGACACTCGTGGTAGTAATAGGAATTTAAGAATTCATCTAATATGGTAGAAGGCTGGAGCATGCGGTGATAACCGAACTCAGACAATAATTCAGTTGTACGGTTTTCTGTACCATGTACAACCAACAGTTTATGCTTTGCGTTATCAGTAAGGGAGAATGATGCGGTCCCTGAGGTAATGGGCATATCCCTTTCCTGCCGAGCGGTTATCGGGTGGTATAAAGGGCTGCTCATTTCTCAGATCGGTCATTCCGTATCCTGGCTCGTAAAGCTGAACTGCACTACATTTTATTTTTCCTCTGTTAAATGCTTATGGCTACCGGTAAGAAATTATCACGAGCCGTAAGATATATTTTTTATTTTAAAATATGGATTTCCAAGCAACGATGTATAGTTAGGTTATTGCGAAAATTCCACTTTGTGTTGTTTATTTAAATTTGTCATCCTTCGGGATGGGTTTTGCAAGTCCTCCCATAGTTAGTTTTAGGCGCGTTCAGGGTATAATGTGTTTAGCTGTCCAATCCGGTGTTCTATCAGTGAACGGATATTGATGAGGTTTTAGGACATAAGTTAAACATTATTATATCTCACACTGCGGAAATCCTTGGTGATAACCGGCGAGTTATCATCCCCAATAGACAGCCATAGCAGCCGAGGTTCGAGTGTCTGAAAAGACCTCAGCAACATTGGTTGACTTACATGGGAACGTTCTGTCACCCTCGCAGGTGAGCTCCTCTGCTGAGTTCAGGGTAAGACTGCCAGCTGCGGATACGGGGGCAAGAATTTTGCCATGGCCTATTGGGTACCTTTAGTGTTATCTGTTTTCAAGTTCACCATAGCAGCGAGGATCACCTTGTATGTCAGGTTTAGACTACCGTTGCATCATTGGGAACAAGGAAACAGTATCATCAAAATTTCAATTTCAATTCCTTTATCCTATCCTTATTTTGATCCAAGTTGGCGGAATTTATTCATTGTAGGGGATATTACCCATGGTTGTTTTTAGTTCATTTAATTTAAAAAAAAATTTTTTTAATGTTTTTATTTAGTTTAGGTTAATTTTTTTTTTTTTTAGATTAGGTTCATTTAGGTTAGCAAATTTAATTTTAAATAATGATATATCCGAGTCATTTAAGTAAAGATGAATTGGCGGTAGAGTGTGAATTAAGAGGTATTGACACAGATGATCGTGAGCAAGCAATAATCGCTCTTGAAGAAGCTTTTAAACAAGAGCGCGGAAGCATTCTAGGTACTCCGCTATTCGCACATAGGGCAGCTGCAGAATGTCCACTTCAAGAAGCGATTACGTGTTTTGAGAAGTTGGAGGGGGTTCGAAGATTACTTAGAACCTGGATATGGGGTGGTTTAACCGTAGACGAGCTGAAACCAGTTTACTACACCAAACTATTTCACATCTTGGGTCGAATTGACCGAAGCCCTGATTCCGAAGTATTTGATGATACAACCGGTGAGATGAAGCGCTGCTGGTATACATTAAGAGATATCGGATGGTCTTTAATAGGACACGATATTACACTGCAGGAGGCCGATAATCAGTTAAACAAATTACTGGTGGTATCACACGAAACCAAAGTTCTACTAGGGATTCGTGATGATGCGCAAGATCAGCAGACGAATGTGTTGATGCAACCAAATAATACATCAACTGATTCAGCAGCACGTGCGTACTACACCAATGAACGCACACAGCAACAACATCTCAGGCTATTACGAAAACTGCACAAGAAGCAGTGCTTGTCAAATGAACAAATAGTAGCTTCACCACCAGCAACACGAATATCTCAGGCAAATAGTCCATCAAATAAATCATTACCGAGTTGCGCACAAGCATTAGATGGTTATCGGGTAGTTAAGAACAAAATTAGTACGACACTATCGCTACAAACATCACAAGAAACGTTACAATCAACGTTAAGTTCAAATGGTGGATGTGGTGGTACTAACATAACCTTAAATAGCTCGCAATCAATCCTCATCTTAGAAGAAGATGAAAATCTCTCGGGAGATGTAATTGATCAAATTGTTGAACAGCAGATGGTACGCCGATTACCTGATGAAAAATTATCTCAAGACTCTGAATATGTATCGTTGCCTACATCACCGCAAGAAATTGGCAATGATACAAAATTAGATAATAGTTATGCACCGCAAAAGACGATCGAGAACAGGAAGAAAAGGTGTGTAAATAACCGTCTTAATACGCTATCTCCAAAAAATAAATCATCAAGTTTAGCATCCCTATCAACTAATAGGATTTCAGAATTTTAAGTTAGAAGTTTATCTATCAAATTAAGAAATAGGGTGAAAACCAGAGTCTCTAAAAACAGAAAAAGTTCGCCTCGCAGAAAGGTGAAAAGGTGTAAAACACGCAGACCATTGCTACATAGAGACCACAAGAAGAAATTTAGAATCGTACGAACATCGAGGCGATTCATAATTCAATGTATTGACACCAACAAAATGCATTGTAAGACCAAATGTGATCATGGGGAGTTTGCGAGATTAACTCTTACAAACGTGTACAAAGAGTGTTTTAGCAGGAAGTCCCTAGCCAAGATTTTCCATCGAAATTGGAAGCGCCGCCGGAGAAAACGTTGACAGGTGCATCTTCCATTTTCCCATTAGACCATCTATGTAAGTTCGGGCATTTACGTAGGTGATGTAATAGTAAAATGAAGGCTGGTATATCGCGCGCGATATTATGAATATATACCAGCATCGCTAGTTAAGGTAAAAATTAAGATTAGGGAGGTATAATATTAAGTTTAGTCTAAAGAAGAGATGAGGTTGGCTCAACCCCATCCAGATAAGATAGCAATGTGGGATTGAGGGAGCGCCATCTCTTATATAAGATAGTTGATAGGTTAAGTTAAAAGTTCAAAAAAAAATAGTAAATTATTGGTTAGAGAATCTAAGAAAAATGTTTACAATAAGGCTGTCACTGGAATTTTAGAGTCGTGTATATCAATTTTTAAGAACAACAGGAACCAGCAGACCAGGAGAAGTGTGCACCAAATTTACCAACGGCTGGACCATCGAAACGCACTAATATCACACTGCTCAAAAACATCACGAATCACAGCAACTAAAGCAACCACACCAGTGATAACAAGTGAAATATTGATGACATGTTAACACTTCATTATAATTCGAATCTATAATATCCGGACTCCATGGCTACCAAAGACTGCAGTCATAAATTACCTTTGCACAGCTGCACACCGAGATGTAATATTCACTTTTGGATGACGAGCAACATCTATGATCCAATTTTGAACGTGGGACCAGTCTTTAAAGCGAACAGGAGGACAATGGTGGTGCAACGTCCAAAACAACGGGGATGTAAACTAAATAAAACCGTCAAAAGCTCCAGAGGGGGACAACTGTTAAGATATCAAAAAACAGTTCCAATAAAGAAGGCAAACATATGAAGTCTGACTAAAATATGATGCTGTCTACTTGGGAGATGAAGTAAAACTACATAAACAAAGCAAATAATGTCGTGTTTATGGACGACTGAAGCTTAACAAAAAAAGCGTTATATATTTGAGCACACACCATTAATACAGGCAACCAGTATCATCAAATTCGCACTATCCAGTCCTGATGTCCCAGGAACCATAACAGCATCTGTAAGGTCACGGGAGCCGATCTCGCTAAGCGTCATAAAAGCATCAGAACCATCAACATCTTTGTTATTGCAAGTAAAGTCATACCACTGCGTTAACGCTACTGCGCTGCGCCAAGCTAAGAATCGGGCCAAGAGGCAATATTAAACAATCGGATGTCAAGGGTATGTGTGATGTTTCCGTGCGTATTCGACCAAGGGATAACCATCAAGAGATCCGCTTTGGTAGTAACTTCGAAGCCTGCTGCTTGATAAACAACGTCTAAATAATTGATATACGTTAGAAGTTGGTTCGTTTAAATAATAAATAAAAAAAACATTATTTGTTGATTGAACCCATTGATCAGCATCAGCCAAAATATGTAAATTCGTTGAAACAAAAATTTTTTTTTTTTAAAACTTCAAAATTATTAGGAAATAATTCATGTAGGTATATAATAGTAGCCCATAGCATTTAGATTTATTAATTCGGTAGTAATAACTAGTTTAAGTGCCCGGCTCTGAGACTTACTCAGGGTGTGGGGCGTCCGCCACGTTGGACTATCTAAATACTGATTCCCTAAACCTCGTCCTTTCTAAATAGAGTATGAGATCTCTTTTCATCTCAGGGTTTGGGTTTTCCCCACGCTGTAACGGAATTTTATTCACTTCCGTTATCAACCCAAATTTCATCATCAAATTTTAACACTCGGCATAACCTTCGAGGTGATACCTCAAATTTCACCAAAAGAAAAAAACCATGCCGTATTTCGCATTGTTATTGTTTGTTTAGGTTACTCAGATTACTGTATATATCCATGCAGTAAGTGAATTAACGTAAACCATAATAATATAATGCAACATTATCAATTTTTTTTATCGATGTGTTTTGAGGTAAATAGCATGAGAATGGACTTTGCTATTAGAAATACCTCCAATTGCACATTTCGATCAAGTTATATTTTTTGGATATAAGAAAATTTTAGCGAGTGCATTGGGTAATCAAAAACCAATGTCACGTTTTTGTACATTTTTTTTGCTTGCGTACATTTTTGATGAATGTACAACATTTTTTTTCAATAATTTAATATAAAAGGTGCAAAAATATTTGGTGGAGGGAGGAAGTCGATTGCAAACCTGCAAGTTGTTTAGAAGTTTTTTTTTTGGTCGGATTGTTTTCAAAAAAATAAATTATACTTAATTATAAAATTTAATTTTCGGAAAAGTAGTTTGTAAAATATTAAGAATAAATCAGTGTGCATTTTCCATTTTACTAATAATACAATATAATTTAATACAGAAACTTTGTGTGTTTTTTTTATCTTTAATGGACCAGCAGTGAAATTTAGTGGAATAAGTGAATCTATTATATCCATAAACAAGAATAAAAATAATCTTATTGAATTGAGAGATTGTGCTAAACCTGAAAAAAAAAAGAGTTTGAGTTTTTGTGAATTGCTATAGCTATATCGGGCCTGTATATATATTATACGAAATAATAGTGGTTATCTAGCGGACATATAACAACACCAACCTGCAGAAATTGTTAAGCAAGCAATATTTCAAAACCATAATTGCGTGCGTGTTATTTTGAGTTGGACCCACAGATATATATTTTGGTAAGTATGGTGTTGATGTGTGATTAATAAACATTCCAATAGTGGCGAGGTACCTTAGTTGCTTCTAGCAAAGCTGAGTCTTGCTAGGAGCGAGGGCATCGAGAGTAACCCGGCCCATAGGCTGGACACCCTCTTTCTGCTAAGGACCTCCTCCACTTTCAATAGGCAACTAACCCTTAGTTTTTTTTATTGTTAATACTACGTGCCTGTGCTTCTTAAGGTAATTATGTTACCCTAAGAAGCCAGAAATAACAACCATGGGTGAAAACCCATTCCCTAAATATGTTTAGGATCCGCCAGTGTTGGGTCCGATGACCTCTTTTCTTTTTTTTGATCAAAATTTTAGATGGTAAATTTTAGGCCATCTTCCCTAAGTTAATATGATTGTGCGGTAATCTAGGTTCCTTATTTCACCTAACCCCAAAAACCCACGACCACATCCCCTACCAGGCTGAGCTGCGGGAAACCAAGCCGCACATGGGGCTAGGGCATGAAATGGGGACAAATTTCTTTAACGATAGGGTATACTGTCGTAAGACAGTAAACTTTTTTTTCGTTACAATACCATCAAAGTAACTAAAGTAAAACATCCTTCTAAAGACCCATGTACATACGGAAGTTCATCCAAGTCATTATAAAGCAGATGGGAAGCTCTGCGTAGTAAGAAAATGCTCCCCAAATCATTACGCTCCCTCTTTCAATTTATGCCAGTAGAAACTGTAGCAGTCAGGACCATCGAGGTTAAATTTTTTCCCGTCAAAAAAAATCACCTTTTGCCAATCTGTTGTGCACAGCACGTACTTACGAGCAAATTTGAGGCGGCTCTTCTTATGCACGGCAGTTAACGCGGTTTACTTCTCAATTTAGTCCATTTAATGCTTGGTGAACTTCTCCAAATATACGAGCAATGTGCCGAGTCGTCACACGAAGGTCATATTTCTCCTTTATCTCTTTGCATGACAGCCACTTTCGAGTAGCCTCATGTCGAATTTGACCAGAGACGTGCCGAGATCTTGGTTCGGCCTTTTGTTGGAGCTTTTTTGTTGCAGTTTGCCGGTTGGAGCCAGGTACAGAAAAATACCAAATTGCTCTATTTAAATGCCTTTGAATGCCTAATTCCATACTAGGTTTTTTTATTTGGTATTTTTTTCAAGGCCAACTAGTTATAATAGATAATGTATATGTATGTGTAGCAAAATTTACAAAAAATAAATAAATATTGAAATCTCTTCGCATCTCTTCGCATATCTCTTTGCATCTCATCCGTACTTCAAATTTTTTTTTATTTTGTTTTATTCTGCTCTCTCGAAAATAAAATTTTAAGTAAAATTTACAAGTCAAAAATGTCTTTGAAATAGTTTTTATATCATTTATGTTTGTGTTAATGTGGTTGCACAGAAAATTTGTTTAAGTCGCAATTAAAACCTGTATCATAGGTAAATGGGGAAAGAAACGAATGAAATACGGTTTCTTTCGCGTGTGCCATCAGCCAATCAGCCGTGCTACATGTATGTAGTCTCATAAAACCGGCTTCACCCTCCTTTCTTTCCCCTTTTACCTACAAAATCGATTTTAACTGCGACATTAAATTGAAATGAGTCCGAAATGAAAAAAATAGAAATGAAAATAAAAAAATTTAAGGCCATTTTTCATATTTAGATTTTTGTTTAAATTTTATTTTCGAGAGAACAGAATAAAACAATACGAAAAAATTTGGTGTTTTAATATAAAATAAGGGGTTAAATTAACAATAAAAATTTATTGCGACGTAGTTTGAAACCAGAAACTAAAATCTCGTGTAGTTTGGGTGAATTCATTTGTGCTAAGAACGAGTTTTATTTACCCTTCACTCTGTGTATTGGGGTCAAAACGAGCCCAGTCGTTTTTAAAGTCGATAAAAATAGATTTTTCCACTACTAGTCGTATAAAACATCATTATTATGTGTTTTAGTAGCCACTCATGTAGAGATTCCGAGGTTAATCTATTTTACTTTTGGCAATCTGTATATGTCTAACAAGAACTATAAAATACCTATATGCCGATATGTTTATAAGATACGTATGTTTGGATTAAATATAGAAAAAAAAATAAATATATTAAAACTATAAAATAAGATTAACCTCGGAAAAATTGGCTTATAAAATTTGCACTACTTGATTTCTCTTATATATTTCTTGCTCGATATGGTTAATAATATTTTATTAATGGCCACTAGTTTATTGAAAAATGAACACTAGATGTAATGCAAATAAATGGATAGGGAGATTATGATTGCAGTTTTATTCTTACAACAAATTTTAAATTTTTCATATGTTTTATATAAATATCCGTCGACTTTTGGGGCAGCAGCTTGGTCTGTCGAAAATGTAGACTATTTCACATATTTCAGGTGGCGTGCCGATTGAAACATCATTCGCCATTTTTCATTTAGTGAATGCCAATTCGACTTAACAAAATTAAAACTTCAAATAACAAAACAAAATGCAGTGTCATTTTAAATTTACACATTTTAAATTTACACTAATATTATTAAAGGCAAATGGTGTCCATATCAAATTAAGTTTCTTATCAACAAGAAGCCTTAATGGTTGGTGTGCCTTCTACGAATAGTAGTGGAAAAATAGTATACTATATACACCACGCTTGAGAAGTGCTATTATAGGCCTCGCTTACTATAACTCTCGACGCTCCGTGTCTCGGGTTATAAACTCGCTCGTGCTATAATAGCATATTTCTCAATCTTGGCATAAAATATACTATTTGTGACATGTCATTTGGATAGGTCAACCTAATATGTTTTTTTGGTCAATATTAATGAAATATATGACAGTTATCATATTGAAATGAACGAAGCACATTTTGTGCACTGGGGTCAGAATGACCCCACATTTTAGTGAATTTACCACCGATGAACGCATAGCAGAACAAAGTGGCAAGTTGCATTGTGGACAAAACAAAAAAGTTATAACAATATGGAGTACAAATCCTCTGAAAGCACACGAATACGTGATTTTCTTATACATAGTGAAAAAGCTGGCTTGACGTCTTAAATATCACAAAACTTAAAACCAAATATTACAAAGCATTTCAAAAACGCTCTACCAGAAACGAAAGTGAGTATTTTTGTATAGTTGAAATAAATCGAAAAGTACAGCAATATTATACTTCAAACAGCAACACAGCGAAACGACAACGTATTTGGTATAAGACTGAACAGCATTTGGACTAAATGAACCGTCTTAATAATCGCCCATTTTATAGAGATGTAAAGTCTCTAGAGATAATACATCAGAACCGAATCAGAACAAATCAGGTTTTGGTCCATGGAATATCCGCGCCGTACAATATAAATTCACGACAAAGACCACTGTAATTGAACCGATGCGTTGAAATAAACCTGATCTTCCCAGAGAATTGATGAATAAAGCAGATTTAAAAACAGAGAAGTAAATTCATCAAAATTTTGCTTCGATAGCAATCTAACCCTATATGGTCAGCTTTATTTCTGTAAAACTGTGATGTTGACGGCGATAATATAAAAAACCAAACATCATACTGGATTACACCGCAACGAAGGAGGGAGTTGATACTCTTGATAAACTCATCATAACATACCTGTAAAAGGAAAACTAAACGATAGCCAATGGTTTTATTTTTTAATATGATCGAAATCGCGACAGAACCCACAATTATAGTTAATCCGCAAAGCTTGTGAAAGCTGAATCAGTTGGCAATTGAATTGGAGCGTGCCAATGTCTTGGAGCGGCTGTACAATCCATGAACTTTAAAACGAGATGTCACTTGTGTCCGTGATCGGCAGATTAAAAGAAAAACCAAATGGTATTGTAGTTGTTCAACTCAAATATATGTAAAGAATGTGTCAAAGAGGAAAAAATGAGTTGTACCGAAGAAGAAGTATTTCAGACAAACGCGTCTGAGTAAAATACTTTTAATCATTTTATGTAGTTATTAAATTTTTTTCTTGTTTTTCTTTTTAATTTATTTTTGTACGATATTTCTAATAGTGAAGGTTAATCACCAAACAAAACTCAAACCATACACATTGGATCCAATATTGCCGATATCCCTGAATTGGAGTTGGAAAGTTGATTGAGATTCATAATCGCTTATGAAGAGTTACAATCAATTAAATTTTAGGTGGTACAAAGTTCACGGGGCATCTAGTTTATTAAATATTTCTTAGCTTTGATGACAGCGTATATACTGGACATTTTAATTTATTTTTTTTATTAAATTTAACTAAGGAGTACGTACCTCTTACTGCTTTCTTTGCCTGAAAAATACCAAAAAAAAATTTATTAATTACTAAAATATATGGTCAATTATTGAAGATTCGTTGATTTTGGATAAGTTATGGTGTTCAAATTAATTTAATATATTATCTAGTTTCTTTAAAATTAACAATTTTTATATTTATAAATAATCAGACTTCTAATAAAAATTCTGCATTCGCCAGAGCTAGTTCAGCTAACCTTTCAAACACTGGCAATCAAATGCCATGTTTCCATTAAAAAAAAAAAAAAAAGTTTATCCTTAACGGAGATAACCTAAAAGAGATATTTGACAAGGTTCTATATCCAACAAAATTTCTCAAATTGAGTTATTAATGTCGTTATTCTCAAAATCGTAAAATCTATTGAACCTCTCTACTATTTAGCGGTTTGAGAGAATTTTAATAACATTTTTGAAAACCATTGCAAATAGATAAAACACGTGTTCAAGAATTCTCGAACAAGTGTTTTCTCTATTTTTAACGGTTTCCGACGGCATTACGGTTTTTTGTTTTAGTTTTTTAAATGTATCTGTTTCAAAAGAAGCTTTTGGGAAATATTTCTCAAATTGGATCTCATAGATAATCAAAGTCAGTCTGAAACTGACTCACAATTTAATCCGAATTTGACTTGCAAACAAAGTTTCTCGGAAAATGAACCAGAAATAGTATGCATTAATATTCAGAATGACATCAGACAGATATTACAAAATGATATTGAAACTCCCACTGTAATTAAGATAAATGTAAGGAAGCGAGTAAGTAATCCATTGAAATGAAAAAGCAGCGAAAAAAAGATATGCCAAAGTGGTAAGCCCTATTTATACAAGTCGAAGAGGAAAATCGGTATCTGGTAAACAAATGAAAGAAGTTCGATGCAATGCACTCGTTACAAGTGAAAAACGAAATATTAAAATTTCATCCTTTTACCCCTAATAACAAAATGAAAGCAACTTTTAGTCCAACAGTCGCAGAGAATTTTGTGTAGCAGAAAAAAGAGGACAAATGAAACAGGCCCTATCAAGAAAAAATTTTTCATTTTTGTTTGGGTATGCAACTTTTTTTTTAAAACTTTTTGGACATTTCCCAAAGATGGTATATAATGCACATATTAACAAGACTAACGCTAACTCGGCCAAACCGGATGGAAAAGGTAAATCCAGTGGAACTAAGTAGTCGACTGTTGGATACTAAAAAAAAAAGATTATTGAACATATCAATTCATTGCTGGCTGTCAATTCCCACTACTGTCGGTAGGATAGGCAAAAAAAAATATTTAGAGTCAAGTTTGAACATTTTTAAAATGTATAGGTTGTACGTATGGAACTGTGCAAAAAAAACACACAATCAGCAAAAAATGAACATATCGTCAGACATTTAATACGGAGTTGAATATTGAATCATGTAAAATATAATTTGCCGATAAGCGAAAACCAAAAAAATTGAATATGACAATCATATTTTAAATAAAAAAAAACATGCGAAAGGAGAGAGATGCAGACAAACTGGGTAATGTGCCAACACTAAGCTTGAATTTACAAAACGTTATCACTCTGCCCAGGGCTGAAATAAGTTCATTCTTTTTTAGGCGCAAACTTGTTGTGTACTACGATACAGCGAAATTCGCTAAAGCTGGTAACAAAATAGTCAATGCAATAGGGAAAATATTAGAGTTTACTATAAAATGTTTTGGCGAGATTGTGGAATGATTCATGTGTGCCCCAAAACCGATATTCGGATATATCAATATTTATCATAAAGTTTTTGACACACCAGAAATGACCGAAGTATTAATGAAATTTTCAGTACCTGGCCATTCATGTATCCAGGAAATTGATTATTGATTATTGAAGCTAGTACAACCATATAAAATCATCTAAATACGGATAAAAGCTACGGATTTTAAGGACTTTGCAGCTTCTAAACTGTAACGACAGCCTTTGAGATTGGCTGCCGTTAGCAAAAAAAAACTATCACGTCGATTATACAACTCGCCGGATTGACTGCGGCGGGAGTATCTTTCGGTTTTAACTTTTTTCATATTACACAAAACGACGAATCAAAAGAGAACGAATGACGGTAATGCGCAGTTCAAAAAATACGTATTATAGAATCCGCGAGTGATACGCACTCAATATAAAATCTGTCATTTCAAATCCGCATTAAATTCAATGCGGATACTGTGCTGTGTTAGTTTAATTTTTTTAATTTTAATATTTGCAATGGAGAATAATAATAATAATAGTAAAATGTAAGCTGAAATTTTGTACTTTTTACCGATTGGTTTATAAACAACAATTATTTTTTTTTTTTGAAGCACACGAACAACCAATAGAGCTCAATTTAAAAAACTGATAAAAAATGCGCAGAATGGAAAAAGGTTTGAGGATCTCAGTTAAGGAGTCACATAATGGAGAAAATAAATTTTTAATTTTAGGATTGGGGTGATTTTAAATCCTCGTTAAGGAAAAACTAACGCCAAATGAAAGAGAGCTTCAATCTACTAGTGATGGTACATATAGGCAAATTATATTTTCCCCATTAGAGGAGGAGGCAATCCAGCTACTCTCCTTAAGGGATTCTGTAGATGGGTTGAAAAATACCAATAAATTTAGAGTTCCCCGTAAGCGAACTGTTCAGAAAGGGAATATAGACATATATTTACCAATCGAAAATTCGATGAAAACGGCTGATGAACTGGTTTCCTCCCCATCGCAGAAGTGGAAGATTTTGAGACGGAATTAGGAATGTCGAAAACGAAATACCTCCTTAAGTACCTCAACACAAAGGACCAAAACAGTTAAAACTGTTAGAAAAACAGATTGATCTACAAAAGAAATTGTATGACAATATCGCTAAATTTAGCGAAATTCAAAATAAACTTTCAACAGATTTTAATGTATAGGTTTTCAATTCCAAATTAAACCATTTAAAAATCAATGACATTTTTTTCCAAAACAAAGTAAACATTTTCCAAAACAAATAAAACATTTTTAAATTCATACTAAACATTTTCTATTTCAAAATAAACTTTTTATATAGGAAATTCAACTTTTTCAAAATCAAATTAAACTTTTTCAAATTCAAATTAAACAATTAAAAATAAATTCGGGTTTGCTGTATTGTGTTGTTGCTAATTTTATTGAAATAGTTGCTCTTGGGGACGAAACAACTTTTTATGGTGCTAAACTAAAACGAAAAGTGCTAAATTTACTCAGGTAACAAACCCAAACGAATTTTCAAATGCAAATTGGAAAAACTTTTATTGCTTCCAAATCTATGAAATGAGAGTCCTATATTCTCAAAATGGTTGACCCTTTAGACCACGGAATATTTTTTATAGTAGTTAAGTTATCGCAAACGGTTGGCAGGTAGCCTCGTCATTAGAATATTAAAACTAATACGGCAAACCCGATTTTTTTTAATTGTTTAATTTGTTTTTGAAAAAGTTTAATTTGAATTTGAAAAAGTTTGAAATAGAAAAAGTTTAGTGTGAATTTGAAAATGTTTTATTTGTTTGGAAAAGGTTTGCTTTGTTTCGGACTTAAAGTTGTCATTGAAATTTAAATGGTTTAATTTGAAATATAAATCCTATATTACAGTAATTATATCTAAATGCCCGTTGTTTCTGCTTAGAAATCTTCCGGCAGACAATTTAAAATTCAACCACCTGAACAAAACAAATTAGTGTAGTTATTAGAGTATAGAGCTATAGAGCTTAAGAGGAGCTTAAGACGAGAGTATACGCCCATATAAAAGAAACAGTCTATTAAAAGCATAAAAGAAGATTTTTAATGTGTGCAGGCAAAGTTCTTCGTTAAAATGAAAACATTTTGCTTCGATTTTTCGATAATGGGAAAACAGAAGGGGCAAATTAAGCATTCCAGGGCGGAGCCACACCTCGATGATATGGATAAACTATCTTAACCAAATATCTTATTCAGTTCGGACTGGTGAGTATGACAAACCGTTCGGAGGAGTCGAAGAAGATTGCATCAACATGGTAACATAGAACACTCTTGGAATTCGCTTTGTGAAGTATCATCACTTCACCCCGATACATCAGGTGCCGAAATCAAAAGAGCAGTGGCCAATATTTATAATTTATGTGAAAAAATTAGGTAGAGCAGATGTAAAATAGCAGGGGTAAACGTGAAAATAGCCTTCGATATTTGGGCGATCGGTTCATTACTAGGTACCAATTTAAAATTCAAGTTGACAGTAAAGAGTGCCAAAAAATGTTACGAATTCTTTAGGTTGTGTGATAATTTGTAAATTATAATTTTAAAAGAATCTTGATTATACAATTATGTTAACGTAAAATTTTTGATTTAGGTACTCAAGCCTCTAAAACCAAAGAAATGCTTAAAAATCGACAAAGAAATATCTACTTAACAAAATTGTAGAACCACAAGAAAATCAAACATAGTGGATGTTCACATTTTAAATTCTTTGAATTCTTATCTCGCTTTTTACCTTACTTTTTTAACAAGATAATCAAAAAACCAACTGGATATTATATTAAACCAACGGTTGCTAAATCTATTGAAATAGTTGCCCTTGGAAACAAAAATTTTTATGGTGCTAAACTAAAACGAAAAGTGCTAAATTTACTCAGGTAACAAATTCAAACGAATTTTTAAATGCAAATTGGAAAAACTTTTATTGCTTCAAAATCTATGAAATAAGAGTCCTATATTTTCGAAATGTTCACCCTTTACACCTTGGAGTATTTTTTATGGTAATTAAGCTACCGCAAGCAGTTGGCGGCAGCCTCGTCATTAATATATTAAAACTAATACGGCAAAACCGAACTTTTTTTAAATTGTTTAATTTGAATTTGAAAAAGTTGAATTTCCTATATAAAAAGTTTATTTTGAAATAGAAAATGTTTAGTATGAATTTGAAAATGTTTTATTTGTTTTGGAAAAGGTTTACTTTGTTTTGGAAAAAGTTGCCATTGATCTTTAAATGGTTTAATTTGGAATTGCAAGATGAAAAATGAAATTGCCAAGAAGGCTGATTATTGTATTTGTGATAGGCATATTTAATGTGATACAAATGTGATACACATTTTCTGTTAAATAAAAAAATTATAAATTTTTGTTAAAAAAGCAAAAATATATATTTTGGTTTAAAAATTCAATAAAATTTAATCATGGAATTCATTTGCCTCTGTAGAGAATCGTAAATCTAAGTGCACATGTTAGTGCAAAAGCCACGTTAATGTACAGATTTCTCAGGCGTATAATGTAGATGCCGAGCAACACCAATTTTTCCACACTCCAATTGTCCGTTCTACAATATTACGGGCTGAACTATGGGATTTGTTAAATCGACTTTTTGGAGTGTTTACTCCAGCATTCCGATATTGCGTAACCAACCACGGCATCAACTTAAAAAAATTAATTTTTACAATACGACAATTAATTTGTTAATTAAAAATTCATCCTTACCGAGTACTCGTTAATTTCTATCCCCATTGCCATATATATTTTTGAAATACTCCGCAGTATCACCATTCCTCCAAACAAAGACCCCACCATTCCTCCAAAGGCTAGACCCTGGGTATGTTGAATCTCGATTATCCGGGATCCGATTATCTGTGAACCTCGATTATCCGGGATTTTTTAGTTTCTTGGTTAATCTGAATTTCATATGATTATCCGGGATTGTTTAGTTCTAATAAAAATAGTTTGATTAACCGGGATTTTTAATTATCTGAAAAGTCCCACTCATCTCGGACAATCGAGATTCATATGTATATACATTTTTCTAATATGGTGCACAATTAATTGGTACTTACTATCCTTTTCGGTTGTAGTAAAGATGAGGATTGGCGGCGGGTTTTGCAATCTTTATGTGCAGACCATCCACACACATAATTACTCCAGGAATTTTGGATTTATTATAGAAATAAAGTCTTGCCTCACTTTTTTCTGCCTCACTCATCTTTAGGGTGATCCATTTTGGACACAATAATTATTCTAATATATTTAACACCTCTGATATAATGGCCGAAACTGTTGATTGTGCCATACCAACAAAGGAATATTGCCCAACACCGGTTTGATACCCACTTTCAGCCATAAATCGGATAGTAGCGGCCAATTTAAATTCGGATGTTAGCGACGACGATTTTACCACCTGTGGTAATTCTGTTTTCAATTCCTTTAAAACAAATCTAAAGATTGCCTTTAAACTTTAAAGAGAAATAAACGCAAAAAAATATTTTTTTTACTAGGCATTTGACAACTGGAATATGTTGCACGCATTCCGTATCGTTTTTCTATTTTCCTTTCTATTTTGCCCTACTCCACCATTGTTATATAAATAAAGGCTTACGAGTTACGGTATCCATTATTGACTATTAATATTTATGTTTTTTTAATTTCGAAATTTGTTATCATGTATTTCTAAATTAATTCGTTTCAAATGAAAAAATCAATTGTAAAATAAAAAACACAAGATTGAATGTCAGAATTTTTACAATACTGGTGAAATTGCAGATTCAATGCGGATTGATAATACAGTTTTCCGGAGGATTCTATAATGCAAATAATTTTAAATTCGAATCAAGTACGGATCGAATGAACTCCCGTCGCAGTAAATCTGCCGAGTTGTATATTCGACGTGTATAGTAATAGCTAGTATTTAGTAATGTAACTTTTTTTAGAGCACGCCATGATTTCCGCCGCTAGCTCAGTGGTGGAGGTAACAATATGGCCGTGGGGTTGTGCTCTAGCTGGGCTGTTCCGGATCGCATTGGAACACTCGTTTCGAAGTAAAAGAAACCTAATACGACAGAAACACTCCGACACTCATTTTAACCACTTACCTACTCACTCCAGCCCATTTGAATTTAGTCGCTCATCAAATTTTTGAAATTTAGACACGTATTTAGATTTACAATTACAATAATAGGCATATTATTCATATTTATATCAAAACAACAAAAAAAAGGAATTAATTAAAATAAATAATAAATGTAAGAAATAATGAAAATTTCAATGAGGTCACAATGAAAATTTCAATGAGGTCACAAAAGTGTTCCTTTAACCAATAAAAGTACAATTTTAGTATAATAAAAAAATCAGAAATATTTGCGAAGCACCATTTGTAAATTGATTAATTTGAGAACAAAAAAAAATATGGACGGTACTCAAACGGTACCAAAAAAAACGTATGTTTATATATATGCAAATCAAAGGTTACGTGTCTCCTCCTGAGTAAAGAAAAGCGCTTTCCTCGCATCCGGGACACATCACCTGCAACCAACCTAAATATTGGCTATATGGAAAGAAATAAAACAACAACAATTAAACAATTTAACAAAAGAAACTGTCAAAAAAACAGAAGAAAAGTTTTACTAAAAGGAAAGAGCAAATTAAATAATTGTCTATAGGATTAAATGAGAGAAAAAAATAATAAAAGAATAAAAATAAAATACAAAAACTCAGTGTTCGAATATGTCGACGTCCGCCCGACCTTGCCGCGTGCATCTACACGTCCCTGACCTTGACCTTGATCACCGCTCACCCCGCAGACTGGATCCGGATACCACAGACAACAACAAAATCCTCACCAAGACTTCCAGCAAGGTACTTACGTTGCGCCGGTGTAACACCAGGACTTCACCAAAACTCAGCCACTATCGATCGTCCGTCAGCTATGTCTAAAACTTTCACACCACACGTGCAGCTACACCCAATCTCCTTTGATGATTTTTTATGAAAAATATTCCGTTGCAATTCAAGTATTCTCTCAAAAATTATTTATGGCTCAACTTATTGCAATATGTCGATTGACCAACTTGGATTTCCTTTGGAAGTATTGAATCGCGCTCGTTTAGACCTATATCACATGTAATGTATTCGGATATCTAACGGGTAAACTCCACAACAACTTTGCGTAAAAAAAATTCACAACCCTCGTAGGTGACTACCTTCTGGTATTATTGAGGTTTTTCGTTTAGGCTCAGTTCAAATGATTTCACAATTGTACATGAATATATCAGTTAACCAATGTTTTGCACACCAACTAAACTCAATATATCCACTCGGACACTTTTTAAGTTACCACCCTTTAATTAACTTGAATTCTTAATTTTTTTTTTTTGGTTTTTTTTGCTTTTTTTTATAATTCTATACGTACTGAACGGAGAAACCTATTGCTAAATCTCCAAGGTATGGCCAAGGCGTAAACTTGGCTTTGGATAATTTAATGTTTTTGCTACCTACTAGATTACCACTGGTGAGGTCTAGTAGATAGTAATGATAAGAGTGTTTTTACGTTGTTAATTAACTTCTGCTTTATTACACAAATATGTTTTTCTTTTATACAACTAAATTGCATAGTAAGCGGTTAAGAATACGTATTACATATAAACATTGCTTATATACATAGGTAATGCAATTAATGCCAAATATGCATAGTAAGCGTTTAAGACTAAGTGTTACATATAAAAATTGCTTACATAGTTAATGCAATTAATGCCACGGTCGTTGCATATATATAATAAAAAGTGCAAGTTGTCATTAAATATAATACATTATGCCATGTTCAAACCCGTGATTGAACACCTATTTTTTTTTATTCTTTACCACAAAAGCAGAAGCAAAATGCGGTATTTTCTGTATACTGAAGAACAGAAAGCCGCTAGTGCAATAACAAAAACAATTATCGTACGACTTGCGGTCTGTGCATGGTGCATACACAAAAATGCAAGTCATAATCGATAATTTTTCTTCGTCTAGCGTATACTATAGTAATACATATCTGCAAACCTCGCAGGCGTAATGATAATTAAATGATATGATTTGTTGTCTGCAGCAGTGACCTAGGCGTAATATCAATGTTACACAGTGTGCCACCAAAGTTGAAGCGAGGTAATAGAGGCATCAATGTAACGCATGTTACAAAATACTTTAATTCCAAAGAAGTGTCATTTTCCAAAGTTAGCGCATTAAAATTTACAAGAATTTTACCACAAGTTCAGTACATATTATCTCATGCTGACAATATTTCTTACTAAATCAAAGACTTACCAAACCAGCATCTTCAATGCAAAAGCTAATCGGAATAATGGAATAAATCGATACTTTAATTTTACACTTTTTTACATTTTATTTTTTTTTTTGAACTTTATGTTGATTTTCCATAAACAGTCGAATACAGATGACATTGGAATTATATCAGAAGTAAATTTTGGTTGGATTTTTTACTTCAAATCTATTTTGATTGTCTGCGTTTTACTTTAAAAGTGCCAAACAGTATATGAGCGTTACGGCGCCCAAATTGAGTCAAAACATTGCCCCATTTAAAGTAAGTCAAGGATTTTTTTCAGAACGAAAATGTATCAAAGATATATACTTCGGCTAAAACAGCGAACCTCTTAATTGCTGGGTGGCCTCAGCTAATGCAAACCTAATGTTAGTGCCCAGATGGCATTTCATAATAAATTATACGACTTAATGGCCAGATATTTAAAAAATATCATTTTAAAAACAAATTTATTCTCTTCCTTACAACTGCTTTACTTTCCCGTAACCATATATTATGAGATGCCTAACTCTGTAAGACGCATATGATAAATTCGTATACTTCCTGATACTTTAACAACTTGTGAAAGCTAAAAGATATGTATAAATAAAAAAATGTATCACCTCTTAAAACCCTGAATATAAAAAAAACCAAAAAATTGTTTTGCCAAGTAGAGAAAACGAATAAATTTTACTTTGAATCATTGCAAATGGTATTTTTTTTTGTTGCCTCTGTTTTTCCACCAGATAACGTTTTCGAGAAGTTTTATTATTCCTGCTTTTTATTTTATTTATGTGTACATAATTTTATAAATACGTTTTCTTCTTAGAAATTTTCTTCACATATCTAGTACATCCTGTATACTACATACATACGTATATACTTAAAAAAGCTTTATGTACAGTGAAGAACGAAACTTTTATCAAAAACAATTTAAAACTTTTTTGTTTTTTTTTATTCTAAACGAGAAAACTCCTCTTGGCTGCTGTGAATTTTTCTGATTCTAAAGTGGAAAATCATATTATATTATCGTATAAATGCTTACATACACAAAGTTAAATACACAATTTTTTTTTGGTTTGAAATTGAAATATTGAAATTATTTTAAATTAGTTTTTTGTTTTGGTTTTGGCAAAATATTATTATTTTGTTAAAGTAGAGGCGCGAAAAAAAGCCGCAATATTATGTGAACACAGTGTATAACGAGATGGTGGTGTATTGTAAAATAACAAACCAATTAGACAAGAACGTGTACGTACACCAAAATTAACTTGTTGATTATTCCAGAGAGACCACCGTTCGCTTACACAGAGGAGGTGAAAATATATCGTTAATTTTATGTGTTTGTCGTGCTTTTGATATAATTTTTTAGATTAGAAGTCGCATTTGAATTTGAACTTTTGTATATTTGTACATAAATGAATAAACAACAACGCTTATTTAAGGTGTCGTCATTATGTGTAAATTATAACCTTGCGCCCGTTACAGTACTGCGATATAAATTATTTGGGTAGCTTTTAAAATAAATGTTTTCCGTTTGTGGCACAGCAGTAATTTAGAACTACATAGCTACTACTTTTGTGGTTTTTCTACAATATTTTCTTGGGGAAAACTTAAAACACATTTTCATTCTGAGCACGAGTTCCCTTCAATATATACGAATATACCATAATCTTATCATGTTATGAAAGCCATTTTATTATATATTGTGTTAAGAAATACAAAATTAATACAAATTTTCCCCGCGTACATACTCTGTAAATAGTAAATTAAAGGAAAACGATGTAGTTTTCCAACTTTTCTGTGTATATGTGTGTTTGGCTCTTTTCTTTGGTTTGTCTTTTTATTGTTTTAATCCTATTTGTGTAATAATCGTACAGCCGCAAAGTAGTATTATACTTGGGAGGGTTGTTTTTTGTTCTTTTGTTTGACTAATTAGTCAAAAATTTATGACAGCTTAATTGTGCTTAAAACTTGAAAGGAATAAATTTACCTTTTTCATTTTGTAATTTTCATGTTTAGATAATTGGTATGCGAACCAAATTTCAAAACTTTAGTGCCAAACATTTCTCTTTGGATAAAAATTGTCTCCATAACGACTACCTCCCTCTGGCAGGGAAATTAATCACTATAGACGATAATAAATATTAACTAGTAGTTTCTCCGGGATCCATTCTTATAAATTGGAATTACATTTGATATTTTTCAAACATCAGGCCCCGGACCCTTTGACAATCAATGCGTGCAACACATCAAGCTGAGAAAAAACATTATATTGTTTATTAGAGACATCTATCACTGGAGTTTGTGAGATATCCTTAACAAAAACGGAACGGTACTCAAGTAATTGGCAAAAAATTGCAGATTGTTAATGGATTATCGGATTTTTGATACCCGAATTCCATAAACAACGGTAAGTCGTTATTTTGGTTCTTTCAGCCTCTCTAATCTGTAAATATATACAGGAATCGGTTAAGACAAGAGAACTGCTTGCGTAGAGAAACTGAATAAAATCGGAAGCTAGACCAGTACGCCTATATCTCCTGTCAGCTTAATTACGCATGGCTTCCAGTTGCTTGAGCCTTGAGTGACCCATGGACAATGCCGAACGTGAGAAATTTTTATTATCTTTAAAGTGATAAATTTTCGTGTAGCAATACTTAACAACTCATTCAAGGTGTCTACTGCACTATTAATATACATGTTTGATAGAAAAACTGTCCAATCAACTTCAGCTAGGAAATTGTTTATAGAATCGTGGTCGACAAGCAATTCTTAATGAAATTCAGTTTATTTGAAAATCGGCTGGCAACCTAGATTGAAACTGGAGTGTGATGAATACTCGCAAATCCGGCAAACAAAATCATCGCAGGGCCCAAGTTTATAAGATCGATTTTTGTTGGTGTAAAAAATTAAGCCCTGATAAGTTCCGCAACTGTTTGGTGTATTGTTAATCTGAGAAGCGCTTATGTTTGCCGTAAAATCATAGATTAAGGCGGAATGATCATTAGAATTAGCTTAGGTGTTGGGATATAGTCCATAGAAGTCAGAAACTATTCGTTGGCCCAACTAGCGGTGTATATCGATTGGTTTTTAGAATTTTTCTATGTCTAAGAGTTGAAATATGATGTAATATTTGAGGTATAATGATGTATATGTGGTGTGTATAATGGTGTATATGTGGTGATCATATATTTTCAAAATATATGCGAGCTTGAAATTAAAATATTGATTTATTAAATTTTTATATTTGCCACAATTTTAATAAACTTATATCACAAAAAATCTTATAATTTTAACAATTTGTTTTCTTTTTAACTTATAATTAAGATTTTTTTAATTTTATATCACACAAACTATTTTACTACTTATGATTATTACAATGATGTTGGTAATCTTATTTTTTATTGTTACTGATTTACCAACTTTTTTCTGTATGGTACTGATCTGATATTTTTACTGATACTGTAACGAAATTTTTCGCTCCAATTTGTCCATAGTTTACCCAGCACTGATTATTAATTTTGCATCGATTGCTTTGCAGTTTATATATATATATAAAAGTGTATGGGTTTGATAATGATCACTTGTCTCAAATGAGAGAGAAATTGTATTCAACGGGGTTTGCGATTGATATAAAAAGATTAATTTGGTACGACGCGGGGAGTTGAGTTTTGATTTTTGATCATACTAGATATTTTATTGTTAGTGAAGTTAAAACGTTTATATAAATTTTATTTAACTCAAAAACATTATAATTTAATCTTTATATATAATAAACCAATAATATAATATACAATTAATTAAAAACCTAAACTATAATTTCAAACTTAATAATTTCGTCCTTTAATTAAATAAATTGTTTAATACTAATAATATAAAGTAATCTAGTTTATAAAATAATTTTTCGCGCATTTTAATATTATTCTGTGAAAGACAAAAATGTGCGTTAGTTTAGATTAAATTTAAAATAACTGTGGCGATGATCAGATTGATTAATGACATTACGAACTCAATATTTTTTCTTGATTGATACGAAATTTTTTGGAATGAACATAATTTGAATTTATAAATTACACCAATATGCCTGTGATTGTAGTTTTAAAGGCGTGCATATAACCATAAATAATATGCATAGTATTGTATGAGTGTATCAATTAAATTCCTGAGAGGAAGGAAAATAGACGGTGGTGTACGAAACGTACAAAAAAATAATTTGGTGAATGAGTACAGTGTGATCTACGAAACGGTAGACAAAATTGCATGGACAGTGACCAGATGTGCTAATACGGTACAACAGAAAAGTACTAATGTGTTTAATTATAATTTTATATAAACTATTATATAAAAAAAAGTTACTAAATAAATATTAAAATTAATTAATTTAATACTTAAACTAAAAATAAAATGTGTGTAAAACGTTCGCTATAAAATTATGTACAAGAGGTGTCAACGGTACCATGGATAACCGCAAGTTCCCGAAATTCATGCACCGCAAGGATAAATACTAGCACAGGTTTTTATACAAGTTTTTTTTTTCTCGAAACTAAATGGATCCAATAATTAAATCAACGTAATAATAATTTGAAATGATACGCCTGATAAAATTAGATTAAATTTTATTTAATTAAGTTAATATTTTTTTCCTATATAAAAATTTAAAAATTTATAAATTTCTTATTGTTAGTTTTAGGTAACAGTAAACTCATTTAAGTGTATTATTATTTTTTTTCTCCCGTTTGGTGGTTGTTAAATATGAATTATCCAAGTACATATAATAATTCTAGTCTTAGACAAATTTTCTATTATCTTATATCTCACCTAGCTTAGTATTACTAACCCCTTACTATATTTCTATATATTTTTATTATATTTCTTTTTCGCTCAATGGTTAAATAAAAAAAAATAATTTATCTTATAGTTCAAAATTCAAACTGTTAATTTTCTACTTTTCTCATGTCGTTGTTGGTCGTGTTTGTTCCTTCTCTCTCGTTTAAAGTGATTATTCAGTGAAAAGTGTGATTATGGACGCTAAAATGGAATAAATCGGGAGTTTCGCCTGGAGGATGTGACGGAGGCACGTAAGTAGATGCTGGTTGGCTTATTATTGTCTGGTGTATTTCCCTATCCTATTTTCTTTCCTATAACTTCATAAGTTTTCTATCTGTTCCTTGCGGTCTAACAAGATCCACCTATGCTTCGAGAAACCCCACGCCCATTACCCTGAGCCCTAGCTGGAGCCAAGATGACCGCCTCGAAGCGTCTAAGTGGGTAACAAATTCTGTTAACACCCGGTAGTAGCTATCGGTGTCGTTACAATACTTTATACTGATACTCTAGTATGGCTCTCTAAACAGTCACCTATCAAACGATATGCACCGCTAGTTGAGCCAACGAATAGTTCTTGTCTTCTATGGACATCTGAATTGATTTTAAATTCAAATAATCATGAAATTAAGATCAAATAATATATTTGATCTAAGTATAGTTGACAGAATTTTTTTGTTTAAACCCTTTAAGGTTTATGGCACGTATATGTGTGCCAATATGTATTTGTTTTTCACTTTTTTTATATACTAAGGTACTAGCAAATTTTGAAATGCACTATTTTGATGCTTAAACTTTGTCTCAATAATTACTTCGTTTTTGAATTGCTCTGAGTATGGCAGTTTTAGCATATTTCTCCGTTATATATTTCATATGTTTTATTTTGAGCCTAAAACGCAGATCGCAAAAAAATTTATTAAACAAATATTCTTATTTATTTAAATAATGAAGTTTGTAACGCTTACCGAAGGCTATCTGTTTCGTGCATACTAACATATAACGGACACAGTAAACCCTCGGCTTGCGTTAGCAGAAAATATTTACTCAGAGACTCCGGCGCGGTCTTGTGCTGCGGCTTAAGCTCAGGAGCTTGGGTATGGGTTTGCTGGAGTATGAGTAGATCTGTTTTAGACCATATATAGATATAAAAAAAATCGAACAAAAATTAAAACTTTATTGGATGTTAGAAAAATGAAATACTATTGATCACCCTCGACTTGCCTATGTACCTACCATTTTAATTCCACCCTCATCTTTACGGTTGGTTTATCTCATGGTCACTCTAAACGAGTCATGAACACATAAAAAAATATAAACCGAAGAAATCGTCATAACTATCAACAATTGCAAAAATAAAGGAAATAAAAACAAAGTAATTTATAGTTATAAACAAAATGAATCATTAAATATAAGTTATTTATTTGTAAGTTATTTTAATTCAAATTGGCTTTTGAAAAAAAACTAGCTACGCCCTAACTTATTATTAAAAGATATTAATTACATATTTTTTTAATTTAAAAAAAAATAAAAATAAATTTGTAAAGCGCTTACGATGGTTGATTGTAATTTGACGATTGCCATATTCCATCGACCAATAAACCACTCCGCAGCGATGCACGTGTTTGATGAGATATTTGTTACCGTTGATAATATTAATGGCATAAGTCCAATATGGTAGATGCCGGTATGCATAAATAGCATTCCCTCACTTTCTAATACTTATTTTATTATTATTAAATTATTTGATTTATTAATCTTATTTTTATTATTAAATTCTATTATTATATTATTATTTTTATTGTTATAAATATTTATTTCTATTCTTATTACTTATTCATTCATTTTTGATTTATTTGTGTTTTTTTTATTGCTTCGTAATTAATTTTTGATTTATTAATTTTTATTTATTATTATATTAGAGTTTATAGACACCATTTTTTCACAATCAGTCCATGCACTTTTCAATCGTCCGCACTTTAAAATCCACTGATATTTTCGAAATCTTAATTAATTTCAATAGTTTATGCTAATTAATAAAGATAATTTTACGATTCTGTTGTGTTTTATCGAATTCTTTTATGTGTTCACTAACATTTCTTCTGATTTTTTTATCTTTTTTAAATGTTTGTTTGGCTTAACTCTACCGCCCAAAAAACCAATAGTTTTTTTTCCACAAGAAAAAATATTCGTTTTCTTAGTTTTAACTTTTTTTTCACTTCGTCTATTCACGACAAAATTTACTCTTTTTTTCGTCTGTCCAACACAAAATTTACTTTTTATCTGTCGTTCAAATTTCTAAAATTCTTTTATTCTCATTCTTTGGTAAAAAAAACTTGATTTTAAAAAAAAATTGCAATATTTAATTTCCCCAAAAATATATAAAAAAAAAATAAAAATTTTAATTTTAAAATTAAAATTTAAAATGACAGCTACAACTTTTTATAATGTGACATATGTCCCCAAATGCAAACATTTGCAAAAACAATATAATTTTTTTTTTCATTTCTATTGCATTTTGACACAAATCTGTCACAAATTTACAAGTGTATTGACTTAGATGTTAATTTTTTCAAATAAAATGTTCGTTATATCAGTTTAGCAATAAACAATGATTAAAGTTACTTTTGTCGAAAATAGTCGAAATCATCCAAATGTTATGGACAGACAATAGTGATGACGAAGATGACCACCAGCTTGACCAAGCTGCTTGATGAGAAGACCGCCAATTTCGTGAAGACGATATTTAAGATGTTGGCCTAGGTGAAGTTATAATTGAAGCACCATCAAATCATAACGAACTGGTAATATCGCATGCAAATGAGTTTGAATCAGGAATATCACATATAGCTGCCGACAATTTTCCAACGCCGCTAGAATTCTACAATGCCATTGCAAATTTGGATGAATAAATTGAGTTGTTGTTAAGGGAAATCAAATTATATTGTTGCAAAAAAGGAATTCAATTTCAAATTGAACCACAAGAAATGCAGGCATTTTTGGGCTTAAAAATTGTCATGAGCTATCACGTCTTGCCTTCCATAAGAAACTACTGTTCTAGCCAATAAGACTCTAATATTTTATTTGTGTCAAATACCATGTCCTCACGTCGTTTTAAAGAAATTCGATCAGTCCTACATTTCTATGATAATTCGAAGACACCGCCTTCAGCTGACCCCAATTTTGATCGGGCATATAAATTTCGACCAATAATTGAGCATTTTCAAAGGCATACTCTAACGTAAATGGTAAGTTGTATCTTCTCTTGTAAAAAACGACTTTTTCTCCTCAAATATTTTGCATTTCCAGGTAAGCTCATTAAATGGGGATTTAAAATGTGGTGTAGATGTGCGTCAAAAAAAGAAAAAAGGATAAATTTACCGATTTCTTGGGAGAGATGGTTGCAAATCAACTAACTAACGATTTGTCTAGACTGGCAATAAAAATTTATATAGAAGAATTTATTAATTCCTCAAATTTGCAATGTGCTTTGTACAAGCGCAACATTAAGTCGTGTGGGATCGTCAGAAAAAATCGAAAACATATGTTTATTTTTGAATCCGAAAAACATTAGAGAGGCGATATTGAATGTCGGAGCTCTAACGGCGTATCCGGTTGTAAAATGAATAGACAACAAAGAAGTTCTTATGTGTTCAAGCTTTATATCTCCAATTTTGAAGTCGTCAGCAAAACGAAGAATGCAAGGGAGCTGTCAAAAGTTAAAAGTCCAGTGTCCATATATGATTATTCAATATAATCAGTTTATGGGGGACCTTAATGGATCAAAATAGTAGTCTATGAAATTGACCAGCGTTCTAAAGTTTATGTAAACTACATTAATTTAGACTTAGCTTAGTGTAAAACCCACTACCTTACAGGGTTAATAAAATTTATTTAGGAGCTCAGAATGTTGTGCATGTTTTTAATGACATGTCTAGTTTTATTTATAGAATTCCTATTGCAAACTTTAATCACCATTTTTGAAATTTTTTAAAAGGGTTCTTAAAATTTTTTTTTATTAATTTTTTGACATACAGATGGTGTAATGTATAAGGAAAGAGCTATAATTATAATGAAATGTCGTAATAGTATAATTAGAATTTAATAGTATTGCCATACGCACCTATTTTTAATTTCAGGGTTGAAATTTTGAGCTATCTTCACAAAGGTGATAAGGATGTGCTAATAAAACTTTGCTGCCTTCAAACAAAAACATTTGCCAATACTGAACATCAAAAACAATAAATGACGAAACTATTTGTTTGACAGACGATTTTAATATCGGTATACCAAATGGAAAAAAATTTCGTCAGCGGGTCTGAAAACATATCGGAGCCTTCAGAGAATGATGTCACATCGTCTTATCTTATAGTTTTGGTTATAATTTTCAAACAAAAAAATCACAGTAAAATTCCAAAAGTGTGTGCAATTTTTATTTAATCCCAATATTTACCGGCTACGTTTGTGGCGATGTTTACAAATTTGAGAGTCAAATTTAAATGTCAATTTTCGAAATTTAATGAACTATCAAAAAACGATGGAAGAGACACAAAAATCCGGTCTACCATCGTACTTCGTGACAAAACAAAAAATTA
Organism: Nephrotoma flavescens; assembly: GCA_932526605.1. Classification (NCBI taxonomy): domain Eukaryota; kingdom Metazoa; phylum Arthropoda; class Insecta; order Diptera; family Tipulidae; genus Nephrotoma; species Nephrotoma flavescens. The sequence goes on from OW052220.1 coordinate 75,748,936, forward strand.
ATGTTATATTATTTTTTTCGTGGTTATTATTAAACTCGCAAAGAAATGTTTAATATAATTTTGTATTGCAAGTTATTGTAAAGTTAAATTAAATATCTATTTAATTCAATAAAAGTATCATTGTTAAATATGTTTAATCATTAGTGTTTTTTATTGTGCAACGTTACTTAATAGTGAAAAATAAATCATTCCTACACACATTAAAATAGGAGTATATAAAACCAACCAGAAAACCAGTTCATACACGTTTTAAGTACAATATGATATGTCCAATTTTACCAAGATGTCCAATTTTTTACTACTTTAATGTTGTTTAAAGTTGTCTTATTCAGCAATTAAAGTAGCCTCATAAAAATAGTGAGAAAGCGTCAAATTTCATAAAAAGATTTCAGTAACAAACAGATTTTTCTCAAGATGTTCTAAGGCCCACCCACCAAAACTTCGACGCTGTGACAAGTTGTCCGGCTCCAGTTGATGCACAAGCTGTATTTTATCCACCTTCAAGATACTTTCGTAAATCCTTCCACGTAGTTGGATAACTCGATCTCAAGTGTTGTGCCGTAAGCGACGGAGAGTCATTTTGCCTTATTTGAAAACACGATATGTTACAATGGCTTGAATTGCTGGCTTATTAGGTCGATTATGACAACCATAAAAGGATTCTGATCATAAAAAAGTTGCTGAAATGGTAATGCTAATTGAGAACGAATAATTTTAACAGATGCCACTAATCACGCGTAATGTGTTAAAAACATATAGATGAAAAATCAAAAAGTAAAAAATTACCCTATAGCACCAAAAGGAAATTAAAAAATGGCATTATGCAGCTCAAAGAAATGAAAGGTGTGCAAAGCGTGCACAACTTACCGCACCCTCTAAAAACAACAAGCTAATTTTAGAAAAGTGATAAGTACACGCACGCTTTTGTTGAATCATTAAAATTTGAAGTCTCTAAAGTTTTCAAAAATATTCTGAGCACACATTGCCCGAACGCAAAAACTCTTTCATGAGAGTATACTAAAAACTAACAGATGTGTTATTTTTGGACAAAATAATTTCCCAAAAAGTGTACTTCTGTATTTTATTTTATCTTCTTTTTTATTTATTTTATTAGTCCTGCAATCTGTTCTGGAGCCAAGCATGGCTGCGCCTAGGGTTTTTTAATTTTTCTGAAATCTAACAAAATTTTTACAATTCTATGAAACCATCCATTTAATGCTTACAAGTAATGTAATACATGTACTGCTTGTGGATTAATCAAATAAAATAAATTTGAAAAACTTTCAGACTTGAATTTAAATATTTTGAGTATGCGTGGCCAGAAATTATAATAATGTTGCGAACATGCGGGGAAAGCACAATAGTTTGCAAAAGAAAATTTTAAATTTAAATCCAAGAGCTTTTCTGTTCCATATTCTGCACAAAGTTTGAATCTGGATATCACACGAAACAGCAATTTTTTTTTAATTATTACAAGAAATATACGAGTTTTTTCTATAGTTCAACCAAAAGACGATTATAAAATAATATAAGTCAAATTAAAATTTAAAACCTTTAAAAGTGGAACCAACGTAGACCAACGTCGAATTGATGCAACCTTTAAGGTGTGGCGATATTTACAAATATGACCATCAAATTTAGTTGTCAGTTGTAAAAATTTAATGAACTCTCTAAAATATGGAAGAACCAAAACCCAGTCTATCGACGTAGGTTGTGATTATTAAAAAATAAAAATTTTCGATTATTTTTTCACACAACAAGAGAAAAAAATAAAAAGCTTCAAGTCAATTATTTTTGTGTAGAATAATTAAGTAAAAATAATAATAAAAAATCTTATGGGGAATATATTTTTCCGAATAAATTTAAAATTGGCATAGTATGGAGGTGAATTGATTTATGTCTTATTGGCTGCCAGTTACTGTGGTAGTGTTGTAGTCAGTTACTGTGGTATGTGCAGCCACATAAATTAAATGGTGGGAAGTAAAATAAACCACCTTTAAATTGGTGACCCCGACGTGATCATAAACGTCAAATTGTGCGGAAAGATACGGCTGCAAATCGACGTTAATTTGTGCACCAGGATACTGCACACACAGTGTTCTACACACAGAAGTTTTGACAAGTAAACAGCGGACAGGCCAAGGGATATTGAACAGCAATACAATTGATTTTTATTTTTTTTTGGAATAACTGAATTGTAAACGGAAGAAGATCGGGTGATCTTTCATTATTTTAGTGAGTTCTGACAATAAAAATTAAATTTGAAATTTCGGGTTTTTTATTTATTTCCTCCTTGTTTTTTCGTTTTTGTCGGGTTATTGTAAATTTATAAATGTCGTCTGATACTCCATCCAACTCCCCGGTAAATGACGAGGATTATGGAGATGCAAGTTCTGCAGATCCAATTAATTCTGCCTCGCAACTACAAAATTTATTCGCAGAACAGTTTCAATTGTTTCTGCAAGCTCAAAATTTATTCCGGGATCCAGGAGCTGCTCAATCGTCTGGGCAGTCTGGTTCAGGACCTGGTTGGACTGGGGTCCAAAATCCAAATTTGGAGATTGAAGCGGTCCGATTCCGACCTCCACAACCGTTGTATGGTCAGAACCCGGCCGTTTATTTTACGATTCTGGAATCGCAGTTCGCTGTCGCGAACATCAGACCGGAGACCATTAGGTTCTCTCATGCAGTGGGGGCGTTGGACGGCGAAACTTCATGATCGTTTCGCGGATTTAATTAACCGCGATAAGGGTACACTTCCTTACTCGGTTTTCAAAGAGGAAGTGACTTGCGTATAGGGCAAGTCAGAGATGTCACGCCTAAATAACGTCCTGACGAACCTGGCTTTGGGAGACAAAAAGCCGTCACAATTACTAAGTCAGATACGCTTGAACGCTGGCAGTAATTTCAATGACAAGTTGCTCAGACAACTTTGGATGAAGAGGTTGCCTTCGCAGATTCAGTTTATACTAACCACTTTCCTCGTCTGCAGCATCTAACTGGTATGTTGATCCAGCTAGCATTTCTGATGCTTCTAATTTAGACGCTAAATTAGAAGATTAGAATTAAAATTTTGGCAGAAATTAAAACTATGGTTAACCCTAGATCTCGATCTCGTTCAAATAGTAGATGTCAAACAAATTCACGTTCAAGATCTAAAGGTTCAAGATCTAGAGGGCCCAAAATTACGTTCAAGATCTAGAGGACCCAAAATTCGATTTATGTTTTTATCATTTTCGGTTCGGTGAAAAGGCTCAGAAATGTCAGCCTGGCTGTAAATTTTATGATTAAACCTGCGGAGGCCAGTCGATCAAGAAGGAATTTAAATGTTCATCAGAACGTGACGACCGTTACTGATGAACCTACTACCAGTCGTCTATTAATTCATGATGCCAATTCAAGAGTTGCATTTCTAATAGACACTGGTGCTGACGTTTCGGTTGTTCCACTCAAAATTTGTCACATTCCGCATGCATTAACTACCTCCAAATTATTCGCTGCGAATGGAACGCCAATTAAAGCTTAAGGAACAAAAATTCTAAATTTAGATTTTGGGTTACGGCGTAGTTTCAAGTGGGAATTTATAGTGGCAGATGTCTCGCTGCACATTATTGGAGCTGATTTCCTTAAAAGTTCTGGTTTGATAGTTGATCTTGGCAAACATCGTCTTCTAGATCCAACGACATCATTGTTTACTGTTGGTTCTATATCTCTCACAGCCGAGTCAACACTGTCTCAACTAGACAAATCTCAGGTAAATAATCAAATACAGCTTCTTTCTAAATTCTCAGAAATTATGACAAACTCCCTAAACGTCAAACCAGTTAAGCATATGATCACTCATCGGCTGGAAACTTTTGGAGCACCGGTTTCTTGTAAAACTAGACGTTTGGCACCTGATAAATTAACGATTGCAAAACAGGAATTCGAGAATCTGATGGCACTAGGAATTTGTCGTCCGAGTAATAGTGTATGGTCTAGTCCTTCGCATCTTGTCTTGAAGAAAAATGGAGATTGGAGACCATGTGGAGATTACCGAAGTCTGAATCGTGTTACAATTCCAGATCGTTATCCTATTCCACATCTTCAAGATTTTTCGTACCAGCTTGAAGGATGTACACTTTTTTCGACTCTTGATCTTGTCCAAGCTTATCATCAAATTCCTATTGAACCGTCTGATATTCCAAAAACCGCTATTGCGACTCCCTTCGGTTTATTTGAATTCACTAAAATGACTTTTGGTCTCAGGAATGCAGCACAAACTTTTCAGAGATTCATGCATTCCGTATTGTTGGGACTTAATTTCGCATTCATCTAAGTAGATGATATTCTGATAGCGTCTTAAACTTTCGAGGAACAAACATCACGCGCATCTCTAACTAGTTTTCCAAAAATTATCAGACAACGGTTTAACAATCAATCCTGAAAAATGTGTCTTCGCTTCACCTGACATTTTGTTAATGCAAATGGCATTTTACCTGTTCCAGAACGTGTTGAAGTCATCAACAATTTTGAACGTCCTTTAACGGTTAATCAACTCAAAAGATTTTTGGGGATGATTATAATTTCTACAGACGTTTCATTCCAAACGCCGCGGCTGATCAAATTTTACTTAATGATTTTCTTAAAGGTTATAAGAAAAATAGTAAAATTCCAATTAATTGGTCAGCAGAGTCCATTGATGCCTTCGACAATTGTAAGGAGAAATTGTGTAAAGCTACTCTTCTTGCACACCCTTCATCTACGGCTAAACTCGCTATCATGGTAGACGCTTCGGACACAGCTATCGGCGCAGTAGTTCAACAGTATATCGGCGATATTTGGCAACCACTCAGTTTCTTCTCGGTTCGTCTTAATGAAACGCAACAAAGATATAGTGCTTATGACAGAGAGTTGATAGCAGCGTACTCTGGCATCAAGCATTTCAGATATCTTTTGAAAGAACGACAGTTTACGTTACGGACCATAAACCACTTGTCTACACTTTTTGTCAGAATCCGGAAAAGGCATCACCGCGTCAATTCCGACATTTGGATTTCATCGGGCAGTTCACAACCGACATCCAACACATATCAGGCATAGATAATATCGTCGCAGATACACTTTCCCGCATTAATCTAATTTCTATTCCTGAAAGTATAGATTATGCACAAATTGCGGATGCCCAAACCAATGATGTCGAGCTTAAAGATCTTATGCGCGATAATTTAACTTTAAAGTTTGTCCAAGTTCCGTTGAGTTTTAACTCTAACAAAACTATATATTGTGATATTTCGACAGCTAATCAAAGACCTTTTATTCCAATTGAATTTCGGGAAAAAATTTTTGAAGCCTTTCATAATCTTTCACACCCTGGAATTAAAGCAACAACTAAATTATTGACGAAAAATGTCATCTGGCCCTCCATCACGAAAGATTCAAAAACTATGGCACAATCCTGTTTAGCTTGTCAGAAATCCAAAATTTCAAGACATACCGTTTCACCTCTTGGATCTTATCAATTAACTTCGCAACGCTTCGCAGAAATTCACTTAGACATCATTGGTCCTTTGCCTATTTCTGACAATCAGTGGTATTGCGTTACATTAATCGACAGGTATACGAGGTGGGCTGAGGCAGTTTCAGTTCCTGATATTACTGCAGCTACTGTCGCTTCTGCGGTATACTCCACATGGATTTCACGCTTTGGGGTACCAAACGTTATAGTCACCGACCAAGGTTCACAATTTGAGTATGGTCGTTTTAATGAATTGTCGGCGTTGATCGGATTCAGACGAGTAAGAACGACGGCTTATAACCCAAAGTCCAACGGTATGACTGAGAGATGGCACAGAACGTTAAAGACCGCAATCATGTGTCACGAGCGATCTGATTGGGTAACGTTCTTGCCAACCGTACTGTTAGGTTTACGCACGTTATATAGTGAGGAACTTAAAACTTCTCCGGCTGAACTTGTTTACGAAAGTACGTTGAGGGTGCCTGGCCAATTTCTAAATTCTTTTTCGACCGATATAATTCTTCAGACAGATTTTGTAAATAATCTTAAAAAACATTTTGATGAAATTAGACAGTCTCCGGTAACCAGGCACTCCAATGTAAAAACTTTCGTAAGCAGAGAGCTTTCAACCTGTTCACACGTACTTTTAAGGTCGGATTTTGTGAGGAAATCTTTACAACCACCTTATTCAGGACCGTTTAAAGTTCTCGAAAGAGAGGACAACTTCTTCACTATTGACGTAAACGGCAGGTCGGGTGTGGTGTCTCTGGATTGCCTAAAACCGTGTTTCGCGGAGAATGCGGACATCGTGGGATCGTTTCCGGCAGCCACGCTGGGTGAGAGAACATCGGATAACGAGCCGGCTTCTGATGATACACACGTGTTCAAAAAGGTTCGCTTCAATCTTCCACCGAAGGAACCAGTCGAAACAAGGACTGGAAGAAGAATTAGACCACCAGCACGTTTTAGCTGAAGCAGCTTTTGAATCACCCTCGGTTCTTTTAATTAGTTTATTTTCGACCTCGTGTATAGTTTTGCATTTTCATGAATTCCTCCGAATTTATTGGGGAGGGAGTATTTTGGCGATATTTACAAATATGACCATCAAATTTAGTTGTCAGTTGTAAAAATTTAATGAACTCTCTAAAATATGGAAGAACCAAAACCCAGTCTATCGACGTAGGTTGTGATTATTAAAAAATAAAAATTTTCGATTATTTTTTCACACAACAAGAGAAAAAATAAAAAGCTTCAAGTCAATTATTTTTGTGTAGAATAATTAAGTAAAAATAATAATAAAAAATCTTATGGGGAATATATTTTTCCGAATAAATTTAAAATTGGCATAGTTTGGAGGTGAATTGATTTGTGTCTTATTGGCTGTCAGTTACTGTGGTAGTGTTGTAATAAGTTACTGTGGTATGTGCAGCCACATAAATTAAATAGTGGGAAGTAAAATAATCCCTCTTTAAAGGTAACATATTGTGTGAATTTATGACACTTTTATTGGAATTTCAAATAATAAGGAACAAGTAGAATGCATGAAGTGAATACATCCATTGTTACGGTCAAATATTAAAATTAAAATACAAAATGTATTTATTTGATGGCTTAATTAAAATGGATCAATCATTCACGGAATATACTGCTCATTGCTTGTAACCTAAATAGTTTTTACCGAATTAGCAAAATACATTATTACATGCGCGAAGTGAACATTAATATTCATTTAGTAAAATTTATTTAAATACCAAATGTATGCAGAATATATAAACTAAAATTTCACTCAACAAATAATAATAATAAGACAACAAATAAAATTAGATTACAATTATTACATGCAGGAAGTGAACACTTTCATTGTTAGAGTCATACTTATATGTTTACTAATTTTAATTAAAATGCAAAATGCATTTATTTGATATTTCAATTAAAATGGATCAATAGATCTTATTTCCGGTTATGCTATTATGAAAATAAAAAATATTAAACTTAATTGCTTGACTTTTATTTCCCAGTAGCTTGCTTTATCTCAAGGGGCGGCTAATAAAATGTTTGCACACAAGAAGCCGAGAACTTAGGTGTGGGCCTGGGGAAAAAGCTCTCCCAACTCTTTCACGGTTTGCTTTTTTCGTCCTTACTTTTACGACGTTGTAAGCCAATTCGAAAACGAACGGTTGTAGGTCCGATTTTATCACCATTTGCACAATTCATAGCTCCATGCCAGCCCATACTTGCATGAAAGATGGGTCGGCCCATGTGTTTTGCTCTCCTATAGGGGGTCATAGATTTGTTCCATTTCATCACAGATCGTAATCTGAGGATGAAATATACCTTTGCACTATGCCCCCATCGGGATTCAAAACCGATATCTCGCGATCCAAACGCCAAAGTTTTAACCACTAAGCCATTTGGTCGGTATTGGGTATACAAATAAGTCCTTGCTGTTCGACAAAAGAAGATTCCACCAGTAAGTTATAATTAAAATTGCCCGAAGTGAAATGTCATATCCATAAGGTTGAACATCTGTCAGCACCACAACCGTAAAATATTAGAGATTTTGTATTAGCATCATATATTTTTTTCTTGTGAAAATGTTCAGTTTTGAGCAGAATAAGTATCATTTGTGGGAACTTTTGATTTACTTCTTTACTTTGAAGAAATCTGCAGGTGAGGTGCCTAGATTGCCTGTAGAAGCATATGGTGATGCAGCCTTGAGTGAGAGAATTGGTCGAGAGTGAATTTCAAAGTTTAAGAACGACGAATTTGTTGTCGAAGAAAAAGAGCATAAAAGCAGAACTGTGATTCATATGAGCTGAATCCGAGAGATGTTGAACGCTGATTTTTTTCATGAGCAATACTGCTTGCCAAGCAAAAACAAAACGAAAATTTGCATCGTATAGTCATTGGTGATGAAAAATTGATTCACTACATAACCCAAAAAAGGATAAAACATTGGGACCGACTGGTCATGCTTCAACATCGACAATCAAGCCGAATTTTCATGGAAAACTGATAATGTGTATTTGGTATGATATTATAGCTGAGTGTCGTATATTCTGAGCTGCCAAATTCACACCAAAACATTGGACTCTATAGTGAACATAATTTATAAGATTGAGCTAAGAAACCAAGGAAAAATGCACCCACTATTACAATCCAGGCACGACAAAAATTTTTTCCTGCATGACAATGGTCAGCCACAAGATATTCAGATCATTTTGAAATTGAAGCAAATCCTCACAACGTTTTGTGAAGAATGATAAGTTTTATATCCGGAAAACATTCGAGTTGAAGAAGAAAAAAATTTATTGTTAGTCCTTCATCGAAATCAATATACGTTATATCAAATGTAAGCTGTCGAAGTACCATATGTCACCCTTACTGTGGGCTGATAGCTGGAATCTTCATCGTGCACACATATCTGGCGAAACATCTTTGTAATTTCAGTAATAAAATCGCATTTATGTGATCTGAACCAACATATACAAAATCATTTTCAACCACTGTTCCCACAAGAAATTGAGGAAGATAATAATTTTATGCTGGTATCTCATCACTCGAAAACGCAATAGCATGTGCCCCTGTGTTATGTATTCGTTTCAAAACACCTTACATGTGGCATGAACTTGTTGATCTTTACACACCTTATTTTCAAAATTATAGAAACGCCTTAATGCTACTTCCGAAGATTCACCAAAGATGGAAGATGAGTGAATAAATGTACATAAGTACAGTAGAACGGCAATCAGCATCGTTCGACAAAATGTTTTTACATGGATAATCTTTCATTGTAAATCCCTTAAAGCTTTCCAAAATTACTTTAAATTCCCAAAACCATTCAATTTCATCATCGGTCGTGAATATAGAGGAGGATAAAGACTATAGAACAATATTTTGATGAAATGGTTAGTTTTTGCTCAAGTTTACTTGAGCAATGTTTAAAAAATAGAAGTAGAGCTCGGCCCCAAGTACCCTCTCCATATTTTGTGATTTTAGAAATGCTTTACTGGCATCGATGGGATATAATACAAGTTATCAAGGACGCCTTCACCACCAACGGTAAGCTAAAGTTTTGAAGCAAATGCTTCTTTAATGAGGTTTAGTTGTTAGCCAAAATTTAACAAAGCCGTGCTGACTACTGAAAGATTTAATTTGTCCAGTACTGTCGCTATACCAGAAAAACCAGAAAATGCCAGAAAACGTATGCGTTGCGTGCCGTGTTCGATTTATTAATTTGAAATGTGCCTAAATGTAACAAAGTTTGATGGTTATGATGACAAACTTTACCCCCCTAAACTTTACACACACATACACAAACACATAGATATTTTTAAATTTGGTGATTTAGCAAAAGTTAAAAGTGCAAAAATCTCAAGGTCGAAAATTGTCATGATAACTTACTATTTTACTTCGTATAAGAAAGTAAAACGATAAAACACACGAAAATGAATTTTTTTATAAAAATTCGCCGTTTTCACTAAAAATTTTAGAAATGTACTTGAACAGGTTTGTTGGAAATTTTACTTAGAATTCTAAGTCGCTTAAACAATTATTTTTTTTAAATATTCAGCGACTTCCGGTAAACCGATTTCCAACAAGATTTTCCTTAGCATTTGCCAATCTATCGAAATACCTTAAGAATTAAGTTCTATCCCAAGAGTTTTGTTGTAAATTCAATTTAGAATAATTAAGTCTTTAATCGTTTTTTTTTTGTTTATGTTATTCTTTTTAAAATATTTGCTAAACTTTTCAATAAACTTTAAGGCTTCGATGTAAACTATCACTTCCATTGGGCTGCCAAATTTCACCGAAGCATTCTAATTTATGAAAAAACTTAAGTCTGAAGTTTTAATCAGTCAAGTCATCTGGGCTGTAGGGAATGCCGTGAACTAAAAAGTATATTTTAAGTTTGGGTGTTTTGCAAGCGTTTTTGCGGCCTATTTCATAAAAAAAATGTAATCGTTAAATCATTATTCTTAGGATTAAATTAAGATTGCTGAAGTTGTAAACACGTTGTGTGAGGTTGGTCTAGTCCGGAGACATCACTCGCGTTCATTGTGTCATTAAATCTTTCTCGAAAAGCCTCGTGTGAAATTGTTTAAGGTACACACGATCAAAGCCAAAATACAATAAAGCACACCAAGTTTCATTTATTTATCGTAAATTCAGCTAAACTAAGCAGTAACTGCTATCACACAAAAGAAATTTGATTAAAATCGGGTTATGAATTGCTGCGCAGGGAAAAAAAGCTTTGTAAAGCATTTAGGACGCCAGGTACCAACAGTTACGGATCAAAAATTGAAGATCTTAAAATGCTAATTGAGCCTATAACTAATTTGGATTGATTATTTCACATGAATCACCAAAATTTAAAACTATCACACATAAAACTATCATTCACAAGACTATAATTATAAAAAAAATTCGTTCTTTCCACTATCTAAATTATAATCACCATGCACAAATATAACCAAAAATTATTCATGTTGAAAACACAATTTTCATTTTACTTTTCAATTTTTCGGTTCTTATTTATTAAAAGAACTTTGAAATAAATTAAAAACTTAAATTTTCTTATACAGACAAAAGTTTGCTTGTTTATTTGCCTTTGCACAAGTTTAATGACAAAAACCGCATTGCTGCAATTCTCTTTTTAAATTTTATTATTTCGTTCATTTAAAATTCTTAAACCACACAAAAAAGTTTCTTTCGGAATTTACGACTGTGAGACATTGTTAGTTAAAAATTCATTCATCAACAAATTTTTAGTCGCGCAGGTGAACTAAAATATTGTTGGCATGTTTAATTCCCATTACGTTTTTTACTATAATTATATTTTGTAATGCAAAAAAACACAACTTGTCCATACTATAAAATAAAATAATTACCAATGAAGTTCCTTGGACGATACCATAACCATAATTCCATTATTTTTTAGATTGTTCAGGAGGGAGACTGTAAATTGGTAAAGGTTTTGGTTAGCTTGTTATAGATTATAGGTTTTATGGTTTATAATTTATTTAATACGGTTGTAAATTTATTGATATGTACAATAGTTGATGACCAGATATTGTTTCGAATACTTTATTTTAATATTTACTAACTCATTTATTTTATAAACCAAGTGTTGAAAAATCGACTGGGCTATTTGGTTATCAAGGATCCTACAGTTGTGCTAGCTAATTATTATTAATTCTGTCATCTTCCAGATTTCTAAATATTTTAATAGTTTCATTGAACTCGGCTTTAATGTGTTTATGTATTGGGGATCTAAAATTGAGCCAAGCATCCATTATTGATATATTACTTTACAGATTCCGGATTAGCTGTTTTTGGAGCCAGATTTGCTTCTGTCATTGTTTTTTTTATTATTTTGATAAATAAAAATATTTGTACTAACTTAGAGATGGCAAGGACAAGTGAAAAATCAACAGTTCACAAAGATTCTATCCGTTAAAGATAGAAAAATTGCTCGTTCCTTTCCCTCTTTGATATTACAATATTTGGTGATTTCTGGACTCAATTTATTTGATTTTGATTTAATTTGTGGTAAGAGAACCAACTTAATTTAGTTAATACTAATAATTACATTACATTAATTTTATTTAATTATATCGTATGGTTCTAAATATTTAACCTTTAAGTCATAATAATGATGTTTTGTTTCAGGAAATTAACCATTAAGAGGGCAACTTAATTAATTATAAATCTCTTTTAGGATGCTGATTGTTGAATATTTATTGCCAAGAAAATGAAAAATAATTGAGCTTTCTTGTGCTAACCGCTTTACATTTAATTTTTAACTAACAATTTACTGCACTGATCAATTTTTGTAGGTGTGAGCTATTCTAATAACTTCAAGAGAACCATTTATTGTGAAGGAAGGCAACTCGAAGCAGTATCTTTGATTTTGGTATAGTTGTGACCAGTTGTTATAAAATCAATAAAATCAAGAGCATCTTTTTATTGTACAGGTAGGTTATTCGATACCTCCGGATCGGTTTTTGTGCGTCGCCTGTTGTAAGCAGGAGGTACACAATTCTTATACCGGAATGTAATTCGGTACATTATGTTCGATATTTATGAGTGTGAGCTGTTGTAATAAATGCATGGGTATGTATATGCATAGCATAAACCTCCCCCTTGGCAGCATTAGGATCATAACAAGTATAGTAGTAGTAGTTACGTATTACCCTGTATATGATAGTAGAATGCCACATAGATCACAGTAAAAAAAATTGTTCGACTACCGTAAAAATTAAACTATTTCGCGTATGAAACCGTCAATTACTAATAGCCGACATTAAAAATTAATTGGCCCATACATGATTTAAATTTAAAAAAAAAATTAATTAAGTTCAGTCTTTTCATGAATATAATTCAAAAAATAATGTTCGGTTGAACAAATTCAACTCCAGATAATAAAAATATTACATTTCCCATATATAAAATAAAATAAAAATAAAAATTTGTTTAATTTATCGCACAACATGAATATGAAAAATCAGCTTTTTGAAAGGGTTTCGAATTTATTTCAAAATTAATTAACTCATAATTGGAATAGTGTCAAAATTAATTCGATCTGAACTGTAATACAATAATAGGCAATTTTTTAATGATATTTTAATTGCACATTTCAATTAGTTATTGATTTTGGCTCATTTTAATAATTTCAAATTATACAAAACCTACAGTATGCTTTATATCCTGAATGGGTGTGTTTTTCATTGAAATTTAATGATGTATCGGGTAACAACTCATTACATCGACTTAAATACAGAGTGCGTCATTTAATCATAAATATCTTATTTGGTTGTACCGCAGAAAATAGTAATTTGGTTCCTCTGATTTTATTAGGCCGTATAAGGTACGAAATCAAACATGATACATAAATTACTTTGATCAGGCAATACAAGCATTGATAGTCTCTTTGAAAAATCCAACAACTCTAGAATTCAAGAAACTCATCACTGATCAAAAGAAAAATAGAGAACTATTATTTTTTTAATTCAGTATTTTCCCTAAATTTCATGTGGTGGCAAAATGAGCATATAGCGAAAATCCTAACATACGGCTGATATCCAAATTTTCCTTAAAGTTATAGTGGTCATCAGGACGAGCCAAAATCACAAATCAGATCTTTAGGCACTCTATAGGTTTGTGAACTGTCGCGACGTTTTAAAAGTATTTCATTCCTAATTAATTGTATGATTTAAAAATCCTGGGATGAGATGATTTTAAAAATCCTGCGCTAGAATGAAATTAGTGTTACCTGAAGACAATTTTTATTTTTTCTGGGATGAAAATTTGGGTGAACTTTACAAGCTTTTAAAGCGGTAGAAGCAGGTCCTACAATATATGTTTTTTAGATTTTACTGGAAAATGTTTACTTTCATAAAAGCGAAATAGTAATTTTTTAACCTCGAAATAAAATGTAGCATTGTCTAGATACAAAAATAGCGCAAAGTTTTAATACAAATACATAGTTAAATTCTAATTGACAACGAAATCCGTTTGTAGGTTTATTTAAAAAAAAATAAGAACAGGAAACTTTTATAGTCTAATATAAACTTTAGGTTTACTTATACAGCTCGATCATAATACCAAATGTGTTGATTTCACAAAGTTTTAATGAATGGTTTTTCGGGTGCTTAGGCTTAAATTTTGTTTTATGTTCACGTAAATTATGTGAGTTATTTGGAAAGGGTTACTACTGCTATAGTTGCGGATATGGATTGCGGTTTTAGGTTTATGGCTAAGGTCATCATATTCTAATTTCACAAAATTTTATGAGGCGAAATAATATGATTAATTTTTCATCATATAGTGGATTGTTTTTGAGACATTAAAATTAACTATGATTAATATTTTGATCCGTACTGAAAACCGCAAATTCTAAATAAATAATTAAAATTATGTTTGCCAATTATCAGCCTTTGCATAAACCGAAAACAACAGCTCAAGGGAATTAAAAATCAATTATCCAGATTTGTGAACCCAAAAATCAAATTGAAATAACAACCCCAACAAAAAACAAATTATGTTATGAATTATTATTTTTTAATAAAGTAATTACAATAATTAATTTTATTTTTGTGATTTTTAATTTTTTTGCACAACATTTTCCAATTAAAATACATGTACGTACAGTACATAATACAGATGGTTAAAATATAGTGTCTGTATTCAGTAATCAAAAAATAATTACTTTATTTCCCACATGTGTATATGTAAAGTGTTACGCGGACAGTAATTGATGTAAATTATTAATGTTTTGTAATTACATTCACCCACGTTCATTTCGAAGAGGGGCAGTTTTTGTAAATTTGTATTGTTATTTCATATTTGCAAAACAGTAACAAAATCATAAAATTAATTTAAAAATTATAATGTAATAACAATAACAATAAAAATAATAATAACAATATATCAGGAAATTGTTTAAATATTAAATTGTAATTATCAAGAACAATGGTTTATGGTTTTGGGTTTTTCGAATAATTAATATAATTTAATTTTTTTTTTGCTGATCTGTTTCAAATATATTTCAAAATTGTAATGTTCAGAGATTAAATCATCATCGCTCTTGTTTTACTGCACTTCGACGTGGATCGTCCTCAAGACTAAAATTGCCATCACGAAATCTTGCAAACCACTTTTTTACTGTCGTTTGTCACAGAATGTTCACACCCAAAGCCGAGTTAATCAATTCCATAGCTTGAGCAAAATTTTTTTCATTTGAAAACAGAATTGAATGCAATGACGTATAAATATTGCTTATCGCACTATCGCGCTACATTTATCCAAAATGGCGGACAATTTGAATGCATTCAAGCATATTTTAATGCAACCTACTACAGAGACGAATTTCTATTTGCACACCTAACATTTTTTGCTACTATTATTTAATGGTGGTTGTTTTTGGTCAGGTTGGCCAAAATTTATTTGCCAATTTGGATAAACATAATTTATCACTTTGGACGGCAGTCCAAACGAGTGACGAAAGCACCTACTGTGCTGGAAGTCGAACGAAGTATATTATACAGCAAGTTTCGAACTTTTTCCCTTTGAGGCCGCCAGGATCATGTTATATACCATTGGAAAGGTCTTGAAAAATAAACCTAAATAATGTATAAAAACATGAATTTCTACCAACATTGAGTGGAGATATGACCTTCCAAAAATTGCCCCAAAAAATCAGTTTTTCGCGTATAACTGCCCCAAAAAATGCCCCAATTATTTTCTAACTGGCAAATTATGATTGTAGACGTCAATACCAATTCAACGACACCTCAAACGTCTAAAACGAATGGTTTTGGCCAAAGTTATGACAATTTTAAATTTTTCTATGACGTCACCAAATAATCTTGCTTTGGTATATATGTTTGTTTGTCCGTACCTCTTTTATTTGATCTCATATTTTCAGGGGTTGTAGTACTTAAAAAACTAAGCAACTTTTGTTCTACAACTTTTTGATTTGGCCGCCATGTTGGCCGCGGCCGGCCTCTGAACGGCCATTTTTGGCCATTTTGCCACGTTAACAGTGCTGAATCTATTCGACATACCCTGAACATATGCATATCGTTGGAAAGGTATTGACGCCAGCTATCAAATAGCAAAAAAAAGAATTCAAAAAATTAGGTTGGAGGGTCATTTTGGCCAAAAAACTGAAAAATGCGAAATCGGCCGGCCACATTAGGCCGAATTGCTAAAAAATGAGCCCAAGACTTTTGATTCATATTTTCAGGATTATTAGCCACAAATCTCACCTACAATATGACATCAACCGTTTGTCCCAGAAAACTCGTATATTTTAGATATTGACCTCCATAACTTAAAAGCCACCTTAATTTTTTGCAAAATTTCATTTTTTGGCTCAAATGCACCCTAATATCGGTCCGTTGCGGTTCATAATGATAGTGAATCAACGTATTACAATGAAACAAATCGTCGCCTCAGTGTTATCTTGTCGTAAGTCCAAATATGTCATTTTTGGGAAATTGAGTTTTAAGTTTGAAAGCTTATTTAGATAGTATCGAGGAGTGTTTAATTTAATAGAATAATTCCAAACCTATCATACCATATATTGATTACCACTTCCTACACTTTAGATAAATCCTCTAGTATTTCCGGAAAATCACGAACAGTTTTCCAATTTGTCGTATAATTTTCGAAGTTGTACCAAACAATGGACTTACGATAAAAAATTTGCTCATACGACAAAAACCTTCTGACTAACAAATACATAAATCACATTAAAATTTATGGACTTACGATAAAATTTGTAAAAATCTTCGGAGACGTAAGATTATTTTATAAAAATGAACGTTTGACTGTTAATGGTACAAATTAGAAAGCAACTAAAACATTCGTAAACATCGTCTGAATGTATCTTTTATTTTCAAAAACAAATATTCAGTATTTTCAAAATAAAATAACATATTAAAAAAAAATCAAAATAAACAATAGGAAATAAAAAATAACCGCGATTTGCACCATTCAATAATAACCAGGATACTGGTATATATATTCCGCTCACGTGGTGAAGTACTGTGATCTTATTGGTTTATTTTGTGACAGAAAAAATTGGACGTATATCAAAATATTTGTTTATGCTGGACATACGACATTTGTATTATAAATGTGTGTTAGCGACTTTGTCGTATCTCCAGAATTTGTGACATACGATACAAATATAAAGTTTATGATGTTGTGTGGATTTACGATAAATAAATTCTCTGTAACTCAGAAACCATATAACCTTAGATAAAATGGATTGTAGATTTAGAAAGAGGAAGAAAAACTAAAAATACTAGTATAAAAAACTGAAAAACGATATTTTGGTACTTACGACAAGATAATACTGAGCCGACGAAATATAAATACATCATATTATTATCATTGCTAAGAGAATTTTTACCAGTGACTCTTTTTTCATAACAAAAAAAATGAAAAAACTGACAAATTGATGTGATCGAAAAAATCACCAAAAACATTGAACATTTGAGTCTCCTTGCATAAAGTCGATATTTTTTTATCATTATGATGATTTCTTTGAAAAATAGTCCCCTCCCATCGCATGAAGATGGAATATCAGCGAGAGGCTAGCTACCATTAACTTTTATTTCCAACTAACACACTAAAATATGTATATTTTATTGTATTGTTTAAGGAATCAAAAATGAATGGTAGCCGCATGCAGTTAGTGACAAAACAGCAAGAAACATGCAAAAAAAATTGTTGAATTACTCAATCGAATTTCTACCAAAAACACATGCATCTGGTCTAAATTTTTACTACTCTGTAACATACACTAAAAACTAAACTACAAATGTTCAGCCGATAGCCTACGAGAACCGGGTGTGTAATAAGATCACACCCGGCATGACCTATTTGTGGCATGTGGTAAAGGATTCTGAAATAAAATCTACTAAAAGACTACAAAATGAAGATTGAAAAATTGCATGCAAAATAAAGAAATAGAATCGTTTTCCACACACTAGAAACAGTACACCAGAACGTAGGTTATCGTGCTAAACATAATAAAAAAACTACCTACCTGAACCTAATGATGAGACCTGACCCTACTTTTCAACATAAAAAAGATAATACAAGTCTTTACTATTTCGAGGCCAAGAGCATATACTTTCCAAACATAAATCGTATTGAACCATTCTTCAATAGAAACAATTTTGTTTTATTGTTTTCCATTTTTTTATTGAAACAGTTTCGTTCTATTGTTTTACATTCTATTGTGAATCAGACACAGACGCAGGCCACTGGAGTGACGAATATCGAGAGAAGAAGAACGAATCATTCACACTCCGTAAGACACAGCCGGCAGCTGTGTGAGAGTATGCGTAATTCGTTTTTCGCGAAACGAACAACAATTAAGCTCTGAACAACACAGAACAACACAGTCTGAAACACAGATGCCAATATTCAACAAACTACAGAAGATTGTATTGGTTACACTAACAATCCCATGTTAATTTTTTTCTTTCGTACCACTACTTATTAAACTAGTGCCCACATACGATGTACACATATATTCTAATACAACTATCTATAGTGTAGTTTTTTCTGTATTTGTTGCATCAGCATGGCTTTGTTGTTCGTTTTTGTCATTTCAATGCCGCGCATCTGTGTATGAGGCACAATAACACGTAGCGGCCACTTGTGTGCTATCGTGTGTGAGTGAACTCAAAGTCGAAGTCAAAACGACTGACAACAATAAAACGAATCGCAACGCAATTCAATTCATTTTCAATTTGCCTTGCCAAAATCATTGATATCAAATAAAAAACCTCTTAACGAGGTAAATGTTCGAGTGACGAAAGCCGAATTCAATTCACAAAATTTCTGATATCAAATTTGTGCCGAAAAAAACAATTGTATTCGATTTGTCAACGATTTTTCGGAATGTTAGTGCATTCGGCGCGTTTGTTTACATTTTTCTTTCTAGCTGTCAAAAACAACAACTTGTCAACGGTTTTTTGAATGTTAAACAACAACGCGCTGAATTCACTAACATTCCGAAAAATCGTTGACAAATCGAATACAATTGTTTTTTTCGGCACAAATTTGATATCAGAAATTTTGTGAATTGAATTCGGCTTTCGTCACTCGAACATTTACCTCGTTAAGAGGTTTTTTATTTGATTATAGATTTCATGAATTAATTTGAATAGTTATTTTTGATGAGAACATTCTGTAAAAGTTGAGAAAATTATCAAAATGAAAAATTGGGTCAGACAATTGTATAATTTTTTATGATAATATTTTACGGTATTTCGTTTATATGCTGTGTGTGTATTACAAGTAAATCCAGAAAAGAGTAAAATATTAATAGATTCCATTAATTTTGTCATTCAATGAATCAAATGCACGAAAAAAAGATGTTAATTTGATCAAATGGTGTGAAATTAAAAGTACAAAAAAACACTACTCCCGATATATTCAAAATTTAGTCCACTACGGCGGGACTAGATGAGTAATCCCATCGGGGAGAAAAAGTTCTCTGTATTATTATCAAAACAAAATTCACAATTATCTAAAAACAACTTCATTGCTGTAATGTACACGAGTTGGTTTAGTTTGGTATTACAATTCTCTGAATTTTGGTCCATCTGTCTTTTATAAGTTTAATAATTAAAACATTAACCACATTGCTAAATAAAGAAACCACATCCTCCTAATTATTACCGGAACTCACTGTGCTAGTTGAAAAATGTGACAAGCTGGGCACCCAGGCGGTAAACCTAATTCGAGTACGCTGAATCCAATGGTGCTAGTCCCATTTCAAAGTTAGTCCCCATTTTTGAGATATCGATATCGACATGTTTTGGCTCTGAGTCTAAACATACCCTCATTTTTACGTTGATAGCTCCTAAATCATTAAGATTTACGTTATGCGTTCTTCAGCAAAGTTGTTGAGCAAGTCAAGACCAGTAACTTTGTTGAACATAACAAGACCGAAAAACGACATCTACATTCACATTTTTGTGTTATTTTTCCATATATGTGTGTTTTACTTATAGGCCAAAGTTAGCTTGGAGTGGCACTTCCGCACACTTAGACCAAGAGTGCCCCGTTGTGATACCACAGGAACCTATTTCCCCTTTACCCCTGTTCAAAACCATTCGGAGCTACGTACGTACCGCAAAATATATCGCACTCCACATCCAGCGAGATCTGAAAGGCTGGTCACACTGCACACTTCCAAATACCTATGCCTTCTGTATGATAGTGCCGGACACGATCACAGCTTCCTGTTATCTAAAGTCTCTTCTTCCTATTCGTCCATGCATTTTCTACAAAGTCATTCGTCTGTAGACCAAGCCTTCTCGCATGTTCGAGAAATATAAGTTTCGAGAAATAAAAGTACACAGGTAAGGCTAAATACAACTGGAATTCGGCATACTTAGGCCAAACAAGATGCTCATCTCAGACAAGATACAAAGAACACATCACAAGTACATAAAATCATGTTTCGTACAACACATAAAAACTGAAAATCATAGGTACACTAAATTCAATAAAAATGTAACCATTTTGCACAGAATCAAAAAAGGACTGAAATTAGACAGGTCTACCAATTTGACTGTACGTATATGAATTTCTCATGAGTCATGAGTCAAATTACGGCCAAAATTCACACCCTGAAAATATACAAAAACAAAAACACACACAATTTACTTCGCGACAAAATCCACACAAAACCCCAATAAATTTTAGGACCTCCATAGCTTAAAAACAAAGGAGGTACCAAACAGCAGCGCCTAGCTACAGTATATAAAGAGCTTCAAAATAAATTATGTAACAGTAGCAAAAAATAAACCGAAGAAGAGATTATTGTCGAAATCGATATTTCTAAACATGTTAAAAAATTGGCACAATAAGTAAGAACTAAAAACTGTAATATAAAATTAAAAAGGAAAAGTTTTTCTTCAAAATATATAAAGTGACAAAGAAACACAAAAAATAAAGTGAAAATCGTCTTGTGAAATCTGGTGAAATAAATAATATGGATAGGTGTTTTAAACTGAAGTGGTTTTGTTATGTGTGTGGAAAATTTACAATTATGAGCAATCGCCGCAAAATAAGTGATGAAACCGCTGATTTATATCGACTATACTTTTCACAAATAGTTATCTGCATAGATGGCAAAACACAAGGATATGATGCAGTTCAATGTTATGGGTGCATGAATTATATTCTCGGTACAAACAGAAACAAAATCGGTTCTTTGACATACACTGCAACGAGAAATACTCATCTACCGCTGCCGCATTCAGATGAAATACCTGTTCCGGAAAGATCAAACCCCACTGAGGAATATTTACCAACAACATTTGAATCAGGTGAAACCGGAGAAACATCTGCATCAATATATCAACCATCAAATGTCACTGCGCCATGGAATCACATTGAAATCTCGCAAAGTCGTTTGAATATTATGGTAGGACGCCTGAACTATCGCAGCGGCAAGCCATTCTTTTGTCAAAGGATTTAAAACAAGTGAACATGTTGGCTCCAAATGTCCAGATATATGGAGCAATAAATCGTCATCGTCATTTTACGAATTTTTCCAAATAAATTGAGAATAATTCACTCGCTTTTTGCACTGATATCCGGGGTTTGGTATCAACAATGCACAATGCATATAATGCTGAAGATTGGCGATTGTTCATTGATTCCTCTAAAAGCAGCTTGAAGGCAGTTCTCGTTCACGTTACCAACTCAAAGAATTCAATTCCAATTGCACTCAGCACAAACACAAACGGAACCTATGCATCAATGAAAAAAATCATTGATTTGATTAAATACAATGACCATCAATGGAAAGTTTGTACAGATTTAAAAGTGATAGCTCTTTTAAGTGGCATGCAATTGGGTTACACTAAAAATATGTGTTTTATGTAATTATGGGATACTCGTTCTAAAGGCGACCAATACAACGAACGAAACTGGGCTTTACGTGAGAACATTAGATTGCGATACGACAGCATCGTTGAGGCTCCATTTGTGCCAATTAAAAAAATATTGCTACCACCACTCATATCAAGCTTGGAGTAGTTAAAAATTTTATAAAAGCGCTGAATCCAGATGGAAATGCGTTCGTCGAATTGCGTCGCATTTTTCCACGGTTAAGTGGAATGAAAATAAAAGAAGGTTGGTGTTTACATCTATTCGAATGTAAGTTTTGATCAAATGAAATTTCATCTCGCATCTTGTTTTTTATTACAGGAATACTTAATGGACCAGATATTCGTCGTCTGATGAAAGGTGATGCATTTGAAAATGCTCTTAGTGAACGAGAGCTTGTGGCATGGAAATGTATAAAAGAAGTTATTAAGAATGTTGTCGGAATTAACTATGCCGATGATTGGCGCAGATATATTGAAAATATGCTGACTGATTTTCATAATATAAACGTTAGAATGTCACTTAAAATACATTTTTTGCATTGTCATGTGGAAAAGTGCGCCGAACAACCACCAGCCGAATCCGATGAACACGGCGAGCGTTTTCACCATGTCACGGCAAGGCTCAAACATTGGTACAGCGGCAAAAAGCTAGATGCACTCTTGGGTGACATTTGTTGGAATTTGCAAGAGGAAGAAGAACCCGAAGACGACGCGAACAAATCAGAAAATTAAAATTAAAAGTTAAGAAAAATGACAATTTTTTAGGAAAAAATTGAGAAAAATCGCAATAAAATCAACTGAATCAATTTAGTTTTCTTTTAAATAGCTTCTATTGTATCTATATTTGCCGATGAGATGTTTATTCGATCGATTTAAATTCAATAAATGGACAAAAAATGATAAAAAACGTGTTTTCGTCAAAATGAAAAGCAAAAAATAAAATAACACAAAAATGTGATTGTAGATGTCGTTTTTTGGCCTTAATATGTTCGGCAAAGTTGTTGGTCTTTGCTTGCGCAACAATTTGCTGAAGAGAGCATAACGAAAATCTTAACGGTTCAGGAGCTATCAACGTGAATATGAGTGTATATTTTGAGAAATTTTTGACTCAGAGGCAAAATATATCGAAAGCAATATCTCAAAAATTTGGACTTACTTTGAAATGGGACTAGCACCATTGAATTCAGCATACTCGAATTAAGTTTACAACCTGGGTGCCCAGCTTTTCACGCAAAAAAAGTTTGCAATTCGAGCACAGTGGTCTTTAAGGAACCCCTTCTTTTCTATATTTTAGGTAATTAATAAACTTTGGTTGGTACGTCGTGATAACTATTTACAGATTACTGACTGTTACTTAATTGATTTTTGCCATGAAATAACCAGAAAAATACTCCTTAGAAATTACGAATTTACACATTAATCGTAAGACATTTTTGCTATAAATTTTGCGCAAATGAATTTATTCTTTATTTTTATGTAACATAAACCATTGTTTCTAAATAACTGTTCCTCCAAGAACACGGTATTCGAAAAATACGGTTTCGAAGAACACGGATACCCATTTCCTCAAATAACAGGATTCCAAACAACACGATTTTCGTTATTCTCTTTTATTATGTTTTTTGTATATCATAACAAAAAATAAAAAATAAAACGTAACGTTTTTTTATTTTCTTTTTGTAGTCTCGAGCAACATGGTTTTAAAGAACACGGAACGAATTAATTGTATTCTTGGAGGGTTTCCTGTATTTAAAATTTTAAATTTAAATTTTATTTACTTTAAATTTAAGAAAATTAATTTTAAAACAAATATTAAGGAAATTACATGAAGGGACCAAACATCTTAAAATCTATCTTGGGAAAATTTTAAAGTTATGAACAAATCTGTTAATTTAAAGAAAACATTCTTTTTTTTAAGGAAAAAAACGAGTCCTCTAATTTAAAATCGCACATCTTTTAAAGCAAAAGACCAAAATTTTCTTACTGATCATTTCAATTAACTTTCTTTGAATTGAACACCTAGTATCGAAAATAGTTGTGCTACTGTTTTCTAATATACAGAAAATCTTATTGACGTAGTTATTTTTATTATCTAACACAGTCATATTACCTTTATCAGCACTAGTTATTATTAATTCTGAGTAATCTATTATGAACCATTTTGTATTAGAAAATTTTTTTTAAAAACTCTGTGTATGTTTTTGTAAACTTTTTGTGATGGTGTGATTATTGAAATTAATTAAAATGTTAAGGAGTATCTAAAAGGGCACATTCTAAGTAGGCTATAATTTGTGTAAAAGGAACTAATGTATTATTTGTTGGCGGACAAAATGTTTCACCTTTAGTCTTAGAACATCAATTGTTCTGATGCGGATTTCTACATCTGTTAAATTGCTTAACATTTATTGTCACACTCTACATGAATGTTTTAGGTCAATACCGTTGACAAATTCTATTGCACATATAATATTATATAATTTTTTAATGTTTAAAGCCTTAATTTTATCAAACCTGATTTCGAAACTATTTTCTAATATAATTTTAAAAATAAGTTTTTCGTCAACGTGAAATTCTGGCCACACACAGCAAACGTAGTCTTATTCAGCCAAATATAAAATTGATTTTTCCTCAAATTTAATGCTTAAGAATAAATAGAATTTGCTGTTTTGTTCAAAAATGGCTGTTATTGAAAAATGTAGATTATTTTAAAAAAAATTAACATAAGTTGAAAAGAAATAATCAAAATGAATGAGTTAGATAAAGAATGTGACGCTCATAAATTGAATTTGTTATTTTTGCCAAAATGGTTGTTGTTCTCAAATACGAATAATCGAGCTGGCCAGTTAGTCGTGCGTCAGCTAAATATTTTATATGAAACCAGCTTCCGCTACCAGAAAAAACTCAACGCAAACCGATTAATTATATTTTATTCTAGGGAAATATTTAACCTTTAGTTAAAAGGTTACTCAATCAAAATTGGCCATTTTAATATTTAAACGCAAGCTTAATATTTTCATGTAATATAATATATTTAATCAAGTTTGCGTTTGTTTTTTAGCGCTTTAGAGCAAGCTTATACAAAGACTTAGGCCGTCTGTCTGTTGGCACTATCACAGCAAAAACTATACGTACCAGAGAGCATATTTGCGAGAAATTTGCACACAGATAGATACTACTCTAAAAAGGTCACATTTAAAATTTGGGAACTCTAAGTCAAGTAGTTTTCGAGATATTCAACTTTTTTCTAAAAATAGAGGTCACACAGATGCAGACAGCCGCATCTTTTTTTTTAAACTTTCAATTATTATTCTAGGCCAACTGACTAACTTTAATATTATATATTACTTTTATCTATAATAAAATGAGTGGTTTTTCAAAACTAGTTTCTGTAATTTTTTGATTTGCTTAAGATTCTATTCATTTTTTGTCTATTGGGCCAATTTGTTGTATTAGCACCTTAGTTGTTTCAGAGGTTTTACACCTCCGTCCGTCCGTCTATTACATTTTTCCTATTTTGGCCAGCGCTTGTCGGACAGTTTCAATTGTCCGCTTCTACTAGTTTTGATTGCGAAAATCTGGGGTGGCATTTGCTAGCATCAGATTTTCGATAATTATTTATCGAAGTTTATGTTTTGCTTCTCTAGAATAAAATGGGTTATCATTTCATATTTAGTATCATTTTCAGCTTGCTAGGTTAAAAAATGGTGATATATCTACTCGATTTCTATCACCAAATAATTTGTTTACGATACTTCAACGAAATTAGGAAAATAGATATTAGGGTAGATACTCGATCGACTAGCAAGCGCGCAATTTCCTAGCCAAAACCCCGGCTACTCAATCAATTTTACCAAGGAAGTTTGATTTTCAAAAAATTTTTGATTTTCTTGCGTTTGCACAGTAAATTTTGCAGCTTCAAAAAACGGACAGCAAATACTCGTGTTGTTTTACTGTGCAATTGCAAAATAAACAAAAATTTTATAAAAAATATAATTTGATATTCAAATATTTTTGGTAAAATTAATTGAGTAACTAGGATTTTGGCTAGCAAATTGCTTGCTTGCTAGCCAATCGTTTATCTACCCATTGTCACATTTATTCTAGTTGGTTGTGATAGTAATAGAAAATAAATAATTTATAATCAAAACAGTCGCCAATTTCAGTTTAGGAAAAGAGACACAAATTTCGATAAAGTATCGAAAATATGATGTTACAAAATGACACCCCTGGCGTGTTAGCTTGCATCATTGTGATACTTCTTCTGAGTTTCTATCACACAAAATAATTCATTTTCGATTCTAGAATGAAAATAAGTGAAATAAGAATGGTTCAAATATATTCTAGTAGGTCGTGATAGCAATAGAGAGGAAATAAGTCGCAAACGAAACAGAAGTGAAATTAATTGTAGCAGAAAGGGACGTAAATTTTGATAAAATATCGAAAACTGGTGATGTTAGAACATCCCAGCCCTAATTTTTATAAAACAATAACATTTAACTGGTGCACAACTAACCGACCATTAGTCATTTTTCTGTGCAACCGGTCATACATTTAAACAATTTGTTACAATTTGGTACAAATTGCTCCATGGTTGAAAAACCTATAAAGAACATATAGAAGTTTAACTCTTTCTTTGTGTTATATAGGAACGCAACTTGTATCTTGTCCATCACCGATTTACGAATATTCATGGGCAGGCTATGTATTAATCGTTAACAATATATACTTCTCTATTGTACTAGTGGTTAGATTTTTCTCATTGTCTGTATATTGTTTGGCTGATCATTGGTATCGGAATATTGTTATATATTTTTATATACAAATAAACATAATTAGTGTGCGTGGTACATACGCGGCATCGGTCAGCTGTTTGTAAACGGAAAGTATGTCAAATAAAGAAAATTTGCGAGAATTCATTTAGTTGAGTGTGGATTGTGAAACAATAAAACATTAAAAAAATTGCTACAATTATAAATAATAAATTTGTGAAGGTAATTCAGTTTAACTCCTGTAAAATCAGTGCTTACATAATATATATCGTGCATATAGTCCAAGTAAATCTTTTACGGACTATATCGGTCGGGTGAAAAACCGTATAGCATTACAGTGGCTATACGCCTAATTAAACATATAACCTAGGTAAATTTCGCGAATGTTTTGTGCTTTTTAAGTGACGCATGTGTAAAATTAAATTATTTTTTTTTCTCACAGTAGTGTAAAGTAACCAAACTGCTAAAAGAAAAATTGGTGTTCACGCTACGTGGAAAATCCCACGAAAGTTGTTGACGCTAATAGCGTACGCATACGGAAAGGTAAATATGCCAATTGGTAAAGTGGTGGCACAATTTTATTTAGAGTTTTTTGCTTTCTCCCCCATTTCATTAAATTTATTAGCAAAAGTTCGGTCGCGTCAACCCGGGCGCTTTCCGCGTTTTTTTTTATTTTTGGCGCTAAAAATTTATTATACGGAGGAATTGATACGGTACTTCAGCACAGCCAGCAATACTCGTTTACCGGTTACAAATTGTATGGATGCATGCCTCGTAGGTCAGCGCGCGCGTGTATACCAATGAACATACCAGAAGGGGAAAAATAAAACCGCAAGTAGATTTTAAAACCCACTAAGTTTTATTATTTTTTTTCTTATTATAATTATATAACTTACTAAATTTCCTAACTTGAATAAGACGTACTAAAGTACTTCTTGTATTATAAATATAGCATTAAACAAAAGAAAATGCTCAACTAATATTACTTTATGTGTAATTTAATAATTTAAGTGAACTATAGATTTAGGTTTTTATGCTCGTCTATATTTTCTAAAGGGGTTAGGGACCGGTCAACTGTGTTTATAGTAGCTAAAACGTAATCTTAAGTAACATTATAGTAATTTTTAGTTTTAATAAATAATTTTTGACATGTGGATATTTCTAAATTATCGAAATTAATGATTTTTCTTTACATTACTTGCTCGTGATTCGAAAATTGGTGATGTTTACTTTTATCATTGTTATACTTCTCGCAGTTCTGTGTTGGTGTTAATTATGTGTAATGCGTAAAGTGTCTTAAATATGTAGTGGCTTAGAAGTCATAAGGGGAGGGAAGTGCCATTAAACTAAGTACTTCAACGGGTGGTGTACGCACTGAGGTCAGGTGACCGACGGCCTCCAGTATGGTGGAACTGAGTTAACTGTCTTAATTTTAGTATTTATTTTTTTTTGTTGTTCCTTTTTTTTTTGAGTTAGAGTATCTCATTTTCTTGACATTGGTAAGCAGCACATGCGAGCTTCAATTGTTTTCAGAGAACAAGAACCCCCCCTACGGCTGTCACTCTAGCGGGCAAATGTGCTGCTGTCTCTGATTATAATAATTGAAGAAACAAAACAAAATTTTTTGTTAACATTATTGATACTGCGGTGACCATGATTGACATTAATCAAACCATGCTTCCCCTGGTACCAACGAGGTTACAAATTTTTCTTACAGTTATTTTGATAAGTTAAATGTAAATAGTCAACATAATTTCTTTGGATATAGAGTTATGCGCTTAAAGGATGAAACACACCA
Organism: Nephrotoma flavescens; assembly: GCA_932526605.1. Lineage (NCBI taxonomy): Eukaryota > Metazoa > Arthropoda > Insecta > Diptera > Tipulidae > Nephrotoma > Nephrotoma flavescens. The sequence continues at coordinate 75,777,433 of OW052220.1, forward strand.
ATAGCAGAGCAGCACATTCCAAACAATCCACACTAACAGCTGCGTATGGGCGTGCACAACAAGCAGCGCAGCAGTTTGTTTTGTTTTAGTATTAATATTGATTTGTGTCAATTTTAGCGAGGTTATGTGTAGCAGCAAAGAGCAGTAAATTGAAGTTGCTGCGGGTGTGGAGCCTATTGATGCCGCACTAGATGCAACTTCATTCCATATAATTTCTTTAAAAGTAAATTTTAGATTACTTTTATTGGAAATACCTATATTTATAATAAAACTATGATTTTGTTTCAATACAAAAGCCAATAAGCCAATATTTAAATTTGCGGCTCGTTCTGCTGCTTGGCGTGTTTCATCCTAAAATCTACAATTTATTGTTTTTGTCAAAAATCGTTGTTGTTGCCAAAATGAGATTAATCGAACAAATGCACTTAGCTGCATTTAAATCAATTTACCTTTCTTATTTTGGTTAATTAATTAAAAATAATTAAACAAGTGTGAAATTTGTTGTTTTTGCCAAAAATTGTTGTTGTTGTCAAAATATGGTCACTAAGTGGCAATTAAATCATTTTGTTTATATTCTAATTTTGATATGTTGAAGAAATAGTCAAAATAATTCCGTTGGATAAAGAATCTTAAGATAAAATAGAAATTTTCGTTTATGTCAAAAATAGTATTAGCCGTTGTTAAAACGTGAATAGTAGAAAAATGTACTTAGCTTATTATACATTTTCTTTGGAATAATTTATATAAGTTTGTGAAAAATAATCAAAAAATTTCATTGGATACTATAGAATTTAAAGCTCTGTAAGAATTTCTTGTTTTTATGAAAACTCGTTAAAATGTGGATAATCTGGAAAATTATTTTATCAAATATAGGAAATGGCTAATAGGGATGGAATTTAACGATGGAATTTGACAGATTTTGTCGAAATTCGATACGTGAAATAGTTTTACAAAATCTTGCATAACAAAATGATGCAATACTTTTTCATTTTCAGTAGGTGTCATTAATAGATTCTATATAATCTACCTACGTGCGGCACGCAGTGCTACATGTTTGCTGGTCCCGGCTCCTACGTCCCTCGAAGTTCAAATCTAAAGCCACTTGGAGGGCTAAGCGTGGGGAGCACAACGGCCTCTCGCGTGCCCGTGAATGTTATCGAAACCGTCAGCCTCTACAATTATTGCATTTTAAAATATTGCATTAACAAAATATGGCTTTTTTTATTAATCTTGCTAAACCATCAAAAACTAGGAATTCGATACATTCTAGAGCGGGTGTCAATGGCACTGTTGTTATAATTTGACAAAAAAAATGGGCGTTCAGTTTTTCCTGACTCCGACTCCGATAAAATAGCACCGATTCCACGAAACCGACTCTCGACTCTGACTTAGCAGGCTTGGTTTTTTCTAGTAAATTTTTGGGGAAGATATCTTATTTTTATGATAAAGTATTATTAGTTCGGCCGGCGTTTTCATGTTAAAATATTTTTTTTTAATAAAAAAATATTTTTTTCAAAATGAAGACTTTAGAACTAGAAGAGAAAACCGGGATTTTGAAAACCGGGATTTTGAAAACCGAGGTTTCGAAAACCGGGATTTCGTAGTACACCCGTTGTCTTCTTATCGATACTGGAATCCGTTTCATTTTATTTTGTTTTTTAATGACCTTTTCAATAAAATAAAAATTATCTAAAAGAAAAAAAAAGCTGCTGTTTGAGATTGTAAACGAACGAAAGAATTTAGAAACCTTGAAATTGATGCTGTAGAAAAAGTATGTATGATGTCTCCTTGGACTAAACCCACAATTTTAAGGGATACATAAAATTATTGTTTACCATAAAACGACGTAAAATTTAAAGAAATTTAAAATTTTATCATAGAGTGTTTAGTTTGCAAAATAAAGAAATGTATTTGTTAACGTTTATTCGCTTTTTGATACGTTAATCCTCTATAAAATTTCTAATATAGAGTTGGAAATAAAATATCGAGCATGATCTTTTAAATTCTCAAACAGCAGTTTTTTTTTCTTTTAGACAATTCCTATTTTACTCCAAAAGTAAAAAAAAAAAAACAAAATAAAATAAAACAGAATTTGAGTGTTTTTTCGAAAAAACATTCTTTTCCGATTTTTTGGCGGAGTGTATATAGTAGAGTTCAAAATTCATATAAAAACGACTATAAACTAATGCATTCTAAATTAAATTTGTCGACATAAAATTTCCAAAATTTAAGAATAAATAACGATTTTTTACAAAATGCTAATTTTCAACTAAAATTTGGACTCTTTGCAGATAGATAGATAACCGATGATCGGACTGAAACTTCATACTTAAGCTTTCTTCATAAATTGACAGGTCCCAGCGTGTTTTTCCTAAATCGAAGTGACTGCTTCCAGAAAAGCTCTTTGGTTTTTTTGAGCTATATGAAGTTGGCCAAAAATTTTATCTCAAAATTTTATTTTTCATCACTGTCAATATTTTTGAACTATCACGATATAAAATAGACTATTGCGATATACATTAGTACTCGTATCCTATTACAGAATATATATTGGGGGTACAAATTGAAAATGCGGTATTGATAACAGATGGCGTTACTAACGCTATACGCATCAGGCAGTACTGTGACTATGTTCATGTCAAAGCTACGTCTTATAGCTTTAATTTTCAGTATGTGTCAATTTGTCGCAGTGTCAAATTCATAATTTTTTTGAGCTCTCAATATGTCGAGTTTCGTGCCAACAAAACAGCATTTGCGGGAAGTTTTAATTTACTTCTTTAATTTGAAGAAAAGTGCTGCTGAAGCACATCGATTGGTCTCCGAGGCTTATCCGAGTCATGTTCCATCGGTTTCAACGTGCGAGAGATGGTTTGTGCGGTTTAGAAGTGGTGATTTTGACGTTGAGGACAAAGAGCGGCCGGGCCAAGTGAAAAAGTTTGAGAATGCTGAATTGGAGGCAATACTCAATGAAGACTCGTGTCAAACTCAACAAGAGCTCGCAGATTCATTGGAAGTGACACAACAAGCCATTTCCCATCGTATAAAAGCCCTCGGAATCATCCAAAAGCAGGGACATTGGGTGCCGTATGAGCTGAAGCCGAGAGACGTCGAGCGCCGTTTTTTTGCATGCGAACTGCTGCTCGAACGGCAAAAACGGAAGGGTTTTTTGCATCGCATTGTCACTGGTGATGAAAAGTGGATCCATTACGATAACCCGAAGCGCAAAAAATCATATGGTTACCCCGGCCATGCATCATCATCGACGGCCAAACCAAATATTCACGGCGCCAAGCTTATGCTCTGTATTTGGTGGAACCAGCTGGGTGTGGTGTATTATGAGCTATTGAAATCGAACGAAACCATCACTGGAGCACTATACCGAACTCTATGACAACGCTCGGCCACATGTTGCAGCGCCGGTCAAAACATACCTACAAACGCTGAAATGGGAAGTCTTACCCCACCCGCCGTATAGCCCAGATATTGCTCCTTCCGATTACCACCTTTTCCGATCGATGACACATGACCTAGCTGACCAGCGCTTCCATTCTTACGAAGAAGCCCAAAAATGGGTCGATGACTGGATAGCAGCCAAGCCGGCCGAATTTTTTCGCGACGGTATCCGTAAATTGCCAGAAAGATGGGAAAAAGTTCTGGCTAGCGATGGACAATATTTTGAATAATTCATTTGTTACCATTTTTTCAGAATAAACGTTCAAAAATAGAAAAAAAATCCCGCATTTTCAATTTGTACCCCCAATATTATCATTTTCTATCATAATACGAAAGGAATTTGAGTGTAGAAAGGTTATTTATTTTTGAAAATTATAAAGAAAGAAGCATCAATACGTTCAACAATAGTTGGCAAGATCGATTTAGCAGTTGTCACTACTTTATTATCCTGTGTATGTAACGAAATTTTTATTATCCTGTGTATGTAACTAAAAGAAAAACTCAATTGGTTGTAGCAAGTGAGTACATTCTCATACTCATTTCCAATTATAAATGTTTACCAATAATTAAATATTCGATTTTAATAAAATAATTAAAACACACCACAAGAAAAATAACTTAAAAATAAAATTATAAAAACTTAAATTATTGTATTAACCCAAGTCGTCAATATGTTTTTCGACTTCTGGTCTTATGCGATACTTATAGTAATTATAGCATAGTAATTATACTCATCAATTCTTTCTCTGTAACTTTTAGGTTTCAATATTGGCCCGCGTTGCTATTTATTGAGCTATAATTGAGCCACATATAGCCATGAGAGCGTTGTAAGAATCGCATGTCCTGACGCATTGGTAAAGATTACGACCAGAATCAATCGAAAAATATAATGACATCGCGGGTCAATACCATTAAAAGTTACAGAGTAAAGGGCCTGAGTTTTCTAGTTTTTGATTATCCTGTATTAGTTTGTCATTATTTTTAATATTAAAAATAATTCTTTAAATTTGGTTTACTATTTAACAATTCATTATGAATTTTTGAGTTGAGAGTATTAGATATAACTGGCGTACCAGTTTTGACTTTTGTGAAAGTAAATTTTGGTCTGATACTTTACATATTATAGAGAAAATATCGTTTTAGTTTTGCCATCGCATTTTTTTGGGTTGAAATTTGGACCAGCTTCACATACATCTTTTTTGCAAATATTTTGAAAAGTATATAACATTTAAATAAATTTTAATTAGTTCAGATAATTTTTTAAGTTTTATCAAAAACGTTACATTTTCATATTTTCAACTAGGGTTGTTTTTTGGTTTCCAAAAATTGAGGCAGGAATAATGATTTTTAATTATAAGACAGTTTATCAAGAATTCGGTATATGAATTGTTTGTAGCTTCACTCAAGAAGTGTGATCTATATGCGAGATTTTTAAACAATCGTGATATGAGAATATTTTTTGTAGGCCACAACATTATCGCCATCTTGACAAGCCAAACAGAAATAACCATAATAAATGCGTTAGCCACAACATTTTAAAATTATAAATAGGATTTTTAATTTTGTTCAAAAATAGTTGTAGTTGCCAAATATTGTCGTAGTTTTCAAAATGCAAATAATTAAAAATAAACATATAGCAACATTTAAAACATTTTGCTTATAATTATTTTGATAAGTTGTCTAGAACTTATTTTATTTAATGGAAATGTGTTGTTTTTGTCAAATTTGTTGCTGTTGTCACACTGTTTTAATAAAACTCGCAAATAGGAATATTAAGAGTGCCAGAAGTGTATTATATTCCCCGTAAACGAAATAAGTCTATATACGCTTGACCAATGTGAAAAAATTTTGAAATTTTTTAACATTGAACACACCTGTATTGCGAAAATTTCATAGAAGATCGTTAGATAAAGTAATTATTTAAAAAATCTGAATATCCTACTTTCCTGGTGGATAAAACATTTCACAATTTAATTTTAATTTTTCTAGTTTAAATTCTGGTATGGATCTCTTGCTATGCGCACACGAATCTTTATTAAAAATTTGCTTGTTGTGGATATGAAATGTCATAACGTCATTCACGCAAAAAAATACAATTTCCATAAAACGTAATGCTGGTGATTTCAATCAACGTTTTTTTTTTTTTAATAAATGAAAGCTTTCTCTATATTTATACAATATATGTATCGAAACATATGTACATATGTACGTATACATACCCAATTCTATTCACGATAACAAAAATGAGATTCATCCAGATAAAAACTATAAAACAAACAAAAAATTGTAAGGTTGTTAAAATAAATTTAAAACCATATCCATATAAAACACACATGAGTTAAATAAACATAGAAAAGTTGTGTGGATATGAAAGTAATATCCCATGAGACTTTAAACATATAAACTTACATATTTGTTGTTGCTTTTGGTACTTCTTCATGTATGGCATTGTTTTGTCTTTAGGTTAGTAAATTTTGTATAAAATTGTGTAAAACTACTCCTATAACTATATATATATAGTGGAAGAGAAAACACGAACTTTCGTTGTAGGTCAGTGTTAAAAATTTTACATATCTGGATTATATTTACGTTTTTTTTTTATGTTTGCTCAGGTTTACTTTTTGTTTTGAAAGTTTTTATCTCGTATTTTAGCATGCAGCATAATACATGTACATGAATACCACAAATAACGAATTCATAAAAAATTGTAATTTACACATAACCGCTACAACAATAACACAAATATAACACTTTGCGGAAATTTTATTGTACGAGCTTTTTTTTAGTGTAAGCTCGGCAACAAAATGTTTGAATTATTTAATGCATTTTAATTTTTAAATTTTAGTATGGATATTTAAGTTGCATAAATTGTTAAATTTTATGGTTATCTATATGTAGAGTAGTTCCTATACTTAAAAAACGTATTAAAAGTGTCGTTAGAAAGAAAAGCCGCGAGGGGGAAGTAACAATAAATATTTAAAATTTATTTTTGGTTTTTTGAAATCACCTTCTTGTAGAAAGATAAAATATGCCGGCATAATAATGGATTATAAATTTAAAATTTTATCACTTTAAAGTGTTTCGGAATCGGTAGTTTCAAAGAATATGGCAAAGAATATTTAATTACATGTTTAAACCGAATTGATTTGGGAAATTTAAAGCGACCCAGGTTTACAAAAAGGAAATCTTTTTATTAATAAAATCTTCATTCATATTATCAGATCGATCGATTTTGGGGTTGCTCAGATTTGGTTTTCTTCAAAAACAAACGTAAAATGAAAATGACGTTTAAGCCTATATTTGTCTCGTTTTTTCAAGTATCATCATTTATGATAATATGTAAAATAAATTTCATAAAAAATCAACTCTTTATCTTTCAATGAATCGAGAAGTAATCATTAATTGCATTCACAAACTGGTAAGTACGACCATAAACGTGGTAGCAGGGGATTTTAAAATATATTTTCAAAGCGTTTTATATAAATTGTAATTTTCTAACCGACTAATGGAATTAGTTTGGTGTAATTTTTTTAGAAACAAAGTTGGAAAACTGTTTCGCCAATATTTACTCCAAACTTATTCCATTGTATCGGGCCAAAAACTACAATTTAGATAAAAATGCTACAAAAATGTTTTTAACCAATTTCTTATTCCCAGCAAATGCATTATGGGGAATGATTGTTGTCCACTTGCAGTTTCCAAAGATAGGACTTCCTTGCACACTAGAATATTAGAGGATTGTGGCTCGATACAATCGCCAGCGTTGTCCATATGATATAGGTGGAACTTTTTCGAAAAATGGATTGGTAGAAATCTTGCAGTCATCATAAATATTTAGAATTGCGAGTAAAAATTTGTAGAATTCATTTTTGTTGGTTTTGCCTACACGCTCGGTGTTATGTAAAGTTGGTTGTGTGTGTTTGGTGTTGCATTTGATTCTGTTTTGCTTTACGATTTTATTTTCTCAATTTTTTTACGATCGCAAATTTAATTATTGTGTTATAAAAATAATACCCTCTCTTCTCATAATATTGTTCATGTTGCACTCAACACAATTGTGCGAGTACGGCAAAAGTACCATGTCAAAAATTTATTTTTGTATGTGTTTTCAGCCAACTTACACATTTGCGCATTACTTTCAAACTTATTTCGTCCGAAAAAAACTATAACTTTACATACAATTGTTGGTTTTACTTCAAATCAAGCGAAATTTTATATCAAAAACGCCATTACATATGATTTTTTACCCACGCATTTGTGTGGTTTGGACTTTAATTAAGCCACTTTTTTATTTTTTGTGGTTACCCAGAGACTGAATCAGTTCTTTTTTTAAAATGAATTACCCTTATTGCATACTTTTGCATTTTGACAAGTAAACTAACATTATTTTTTGACAATTATTTAAAAGAAAATACAAATAATTTAAAACTTTTTTTGGCACTACTCGTATATTATGTAACAGATATAGTTTTCTAATACCATTGACAATTTTAAACTGAGTGTTTTTAAAATGTTTTTTAAAATCTAAATATTTATCCAGCCACAAACCTAAATATGTACTTCTAATTATCTACCCTTTTAAGATCAGCGCACGCATTTTAACATTCAAAAAATGTTACAATCAACACTATGAAATTTTACAGAATTTAGAAGGACTTCGTCGTAGTTCGATAGTTACAGATATTAAATGTCATAAAAACGCTTTTGTCGCTCAATACTAATAAATGCATATTAAAAACCATTTGCTTAAATATTTTAAATTTTCATGCATGCCATTAAATAACCCATCTAAAGATACATATGTGTAAGAAATTACAGTATCATCCTCAAAAGCTGATATACGACCACGAAGATTTAATGTAAGTAATGAATTTACATATAATAAAAATAGAATTGGCCCAAGAACTGAACACTGTGGGACACCTTATGTAATAGCCAATTTTTCATTGAAAGTCTCACCAACCCCTTGAAACTTGATATCGATTTTCTAAATATGATTTAAGGAGAATGATACGTTCTACTGCATCAAAAGCTTTCATAACGTTAATGAATAAAACCATAGTAAGCTTGTTAGAACTAATGCCCTCAAAAATTGAAGAAAGCTTTTTAATAATCGCATCTTCAGTATTAGCGTCCTTATAAGATGCTCAAACTGACTTTTATTAATAAATTTCGTGTCGCACAAAAAATGTATTACTCTTCATTTTACAACTTCTTCAAAAATTTTTGAGAAGCCTGACAAAAGGTTTATAGGGCGGTAATCATTTTTCATATTGGGATTACCTTTTTTATAAAGTGGTATAACAATTGCAGTTTTTAAACTATCTGGAAATATTTTACTTGACAAACTTAAGTTATATATAAATGATAGCGGCTCAACAATGTAAACAGCTACTCTTTTAATACACATGTTTGGAATTTTATCTAATCGACTTAAATTGGTACATTTCATGGAATTAATGTGGTGCAACAGCTCAATCGGACAAGTGGGACTAAAAAAGAATGATTTATTTTCAAATTTGGTTGAATATAGCAATGCATTTTCACTAACGCCATTTGAAGTATGTAAAATATATATGTTTTTGATATCATCAGTAATTGAAACGAAAAATTTATTAAAAATATCAGCAACATCTTTAGAGTCATTTACCAAAACCAATGAATCATCAAAAATTGAAAGATATTGACGTTTCGAATTGCCTGTAACTTTGTTAATTACTCACCATTGCTTTTTAACATTATAATTGACATTCGAGAATAATTTTTTGAAACAATTAACTTTTGCTTTGCTGATAGCACTTCTTACTTGCGATTTTATATTGTTATATCTAATAGACAGCTGAATATTATTAGGGTGCTTTTTAGTTTTCAAACCTAAATTATTTTTAAGTTTTATCAAATTTAAAATTTTAGTATCAAACCAGCCGTTCAACTTATTGCCAAGTAATTGTTGCTCAACAGTACATGACGACACAAGCTTTGAGAATGTAAAAAGGCAATTATTATAGGCTGAATTGGCTTCATTACTACAGAATACATTAGTCCATCTCTCAGCATCCAAACAGCGTACAAGTTTCTCAAAATTAATTATTTTGTAAATGGCCGAATCTATACTGGTACAACTAATAAGAATTTCCAACATAAGAAAAGTTGCACAATGATCAGTAACTTGAAGATCTTTAACCAAGGTTGAATGTGAAAAATCAAGGAACGGCTTAATTCTCAAAAATATATAATCAATTATTGAACAAATATCATTTACGATTCTAGTTAGTTGATCAATAAGGGATAAAAGACCGTGTGAAGACATCAATAATATATAATCAGCACAAAATTGACATTGAGATCTCAAATTAATGTTCATGTCTCCCATAATAACTAGCACATCACTATTAAACATATCTAAGCACATGTCTAGTTCATCCATAAATAGATCAATCGAGAAAGCACGCAATCTATAAAAACCCAGAAAAGTAAAATAAATTTTGTTAATACTAAAATTTATCTTAATACCATCAGCGCTTCGAAATTTCAAATATTCTACCTGTGCGTTTAAAGGATCAGGTGCATTAATAAAAATTTCCGAAAAAAACATTACTTTCGGTCTATAATGGAGCATATCTTGCTGGCACATGAATGCATCTAAGTTCTTCCTTAAACTTCCAATATTGAAATGTACAAAAAGAAGCAATTTAAAATGAATACAAAACTAGAAGATAAAAAAAATATATGAATAACTTAACATAACACTACTTGTTGTTAATTACACTTAACTTACGTTTATCAAAATCGTAAAAACTATTTATGAAGAATGGCTACTGTATTATTTCTGTATGAGCAACATTCTTGATTTGGGAACAAATTCGCGTATATAAACTTTGGCCCCTTTAGGTAAATGTAAATCAACGGTGTGTAACGAATCTTCGCTACCATAAGTAATGGGTTGATCACCCCTAATGCAAGTGTTTTGGGTTGAACTCCCCTGATGCGATTTAATGATTACGGTTTATATAATTAACTTGTTGGTCACATAATTTCTTCTTGTGAACCGCACGATTGCTTACGGTATGAGAGAAAGATATAAAAAGGCAAAATTTTTGCCATGCGGGGAGTAAAGTTTTTGAGTTGGTCGTAACACGACTATTTTTACTAAATATCTTCTAAATCAAAAAGTTTAATAGTTAAAAGAATTTAAATTAATCTGATAAATTCCTAGTGTTAAATATATTGAACATTTGTATTGATTATAAATTATATTGTTAAAGAGTGACTAAATATTGTAAATTACTCTAATAATAATAAATTAATAACAAATATATAACTAAATTTAAATCTAATAAATAATCCTATAAAAAAACTACTATAAACTACCAAATATTTAATGTTCTATCTACCGGAAAAATTAAACGGAATATACTCTAGCAAATAATGTAAAGTGTACGAGAATGATAATGAGAGGCTGTGTAAATGCCTAATGGAAAATTTTTGATTGGTGTATAAGAACTAATCTGTGGTTAACATAAGACATTGCAAATTTTGAATTTAAATCTGAGTTCCACCATTTCATTACAGTGATTCCGATATTATGGAACTTGTAGTTTAAAAAAAATAATCCGTGAAATAATAAAACAAAAACAAAATTTTAAATCTCGAACATTAATGAAAGTAAAATAATGTATGTTGTTGTGTACTACGAAATTATACAGTGGCTCAGTGAAATAACCATCCAAATACAGACATTTAAATGGGTTATTACTGATTAACTTATAATTATTAAAACTTATCTTATAATTATAAAATTTAGTGGAGCTCAATATATTCTATTTCGTAAACTGTAATATATTAAAAACTATTTCGTGAATTTCGTGAAAAGCTATGAACAATACTATCTTGTGGATTTAGTGAAAAAAACATGTGCGCGTTTTAATCCTATATTCGGTAAAAACGTTACTTTGGCGTTCAACAACCGAACAGCAAAATCAGTAAATTTACTGTTGTTTTCACTTGCTACATACACCAGTGCATCGCGGGAAACTCAAGGTAAAACCATCTACTACTATGAATATAAAAATATCATCGACGCCATTGGTTAATAAAACGTCTAATAATAAACGCGTAAATCTAGACAAATAATATCCACCGTTAATTTAATTTAAGTAAAATTTATATATTTTTTTTTAAATTAATTTTTATATATAATTGTATTCAAATTTTTTTCCTCCTTAAATGGATTAGCAAATGATTTTTAGATGCAATTTTTCATGTCCATTTATTTTTGTTTGAATAGTCAATCATTATCTTCGGTGCTATAGATAATGCTTTGATGAAAATTTTCGGCTAGAAATAATTTGCTAACAGATTTTTTTTTTAGTATTAGTGTTATTAACCATTACTAACAATAACAAATCAATTTTCGTTTAAAATTAATTTTTATTTTTATTTAAACTTTTTGAATTTACTAATTATGATTAATAAATTTTCTTTTATAAAAAAATGGTGAACAAACATTTTTAAGGCATTCAACTATACTATATGCTAAATAACCTTAACGGGTAAAAATTCTAAAAGTGATTTTGTGGAAACAGTTTGATGCTCGAATGTACCGAATTAAAAATAATAACTAAACAAAATTATACCAAATAAAACGAATAATAATTATTATAAGTTATGGCATAAACTAGAAAGTGAATTATTTGGGACAATTTGAAATAACTATAATCATTGAACAAAAAAAAAAACACAGTGGCGAACGATTGTTGCAGTTAATAAACTGTACTCGTTAATACTTTAATAATTTATATTGTACATAAAAAACATATTAAACTAATAATAAATTAATACATATATGTAACTTAACACATAATTCAGCTGTTATAATAACTAAAATATAACAACAATTACACATTAATAAATATCTAATACAAATACAACAAAATAAATTAAACGTAAACAACGAAAACTACAATAATAAAACAAATTCATTAATAAACATCGAATACAACAACAACATACAAATAAATTAAATGCCCTAAATACAAAAACAACAACGAGAAAATAAAATACAAAACGTGATGTCGTTGACCTCATTTTTAAACCAAAACAAAACAAAATAAAAAAACGTCGATCGTCGGAGACGAGTCGTATTTTATTTCGTTTGTTTTTGTTTTGCTTTAAATGAGGTCAACGACATCACGTTATGTATTTTGGTTTTTTGTTTGTTGTTGTTGTTATATTTTTATTTTGTTTTGTTTTGGTTTAAATGAGGTCAATGACATCACGTTTTGTATTTTATTTTCTCGTTGTTGTTTTTGTATTTAGGGTATTTAATTTATTTGCATGTTGTTGTTGTTGTATTCGATGTTTATTAATGAATTTGATTTATTATTGTAGTTTTCGTTGATTACGTTTAATTTATTTTGTTGTATTTGTATTAGATATTTATTAATGTGTAATTGTTGTTATATTTTAGTTATTATAACAGCTGACTTATGTGTTAAGTTACATATATGTATTAATTTATTATTAATTTATTAGGTATTTTATGTATTACCACTGACAGTAATAGTAGATGACTCTTTTCTATGAACGAAACATGCAAACTAAATTTTAAAATTCTTTTAGCTTGAGATTTAATTTCGATCGGAACGAAAAAAAGATACACAGTTTAGTTTTCTCGTGCGTTCTTTCATATTGGAACTAAAAATCGTTTTATCAATTTAAAAACAAAAACAAAAAATAATTATGTGCAGTTGCAGGTGCAGGTGCTATTTAACTTTAGGATTTTATGAAATCAAAACCAATTTAAAAATAAAATACTATCCATATATGTGTATATATACATATATTGAAAATAATTGTTTAATCAAAATTATTTTTTAAAATTATTTATCCCTCTAGAAAGTTGAATGGCAGGAGCACAAAAATATGTTATATACGTAATTCCAAAATGTAATAACAGATCTGCTAAATCCAACTTAAAATTTTATCGCCTTCCAAGTGATTTGAATAAAAGAAATAGCTGGTTCTTTTCAATTAATTTGCTTAACGTAGGATAATTTAAAATTTCAGAATAATTTTGTTTGTGAACAACATTTTTTTCGGGAGCATATCGGACAAGAACAATTGACAAGAAATGATGTCTCTTGTTTAAATTTAAATGATAGTTATAGTGATATCTAGTGGTCAAATTGAGCTTCCGCCCCGTGTACACAGTTTTGTAGTGTCTGTTGCCACTCAGTGTTACAAAATGAAGTTAGACGAAGAGACAGAATTTTTAAAATTACTAAATTCAGTCAATTGTTCATATTCTGGAAGGGTTGCAATGTTTTAAACAAAATGTTTAAAACGAATGTTTTAAACATGTTTTAAACAGCGCGGTATGTTTTAAACATTTTGTTTTAAACGAGTTTTTAAAACATGATTTTAATTAGACAAAAAAAAACAAAAGTTTTATTTATTTAAATTAACTTTAGTAAATCTTAAAAATATAATTTCGGTAACTTCAAATACATACATACAATAAAATTAAATAAATATGATTGGCCACAAAACCCAAACTCATCAGTCAGGTTCAGTTAGTATTATTAAAATAAAACTTATTGGCTTCAGTTTTCGGTTTGGTTTTTTGATTCAATGATTTAAATGTTGTACCTTTTATGATTAATTAAATTTGAAGTGTTGGTTAACTAATATTTAAGCAAGGTTCCGCAATTGGAACATTACATTCAAGCCTCACTTGGTATTTAATTAGTTTTTCCAATGAAATAATAATTTCGCTTAGCAATTTCGCTGCATAAAACATTATTCACAAAAAAATATTTTTAATTTATAATATATGCAATATCCTTACTTGACGTATCATGGTCGCCTTCTAGATCTTCAACTGATCCACAGGTGTGCTTAATTTCGTGCATTTTTTCAGATTCTCTTTCATTCTAGCGAAAAAATTAGAACCGCTACTCTTAAAATCGGTGGAAATTTCTCAATCGGAACACAATTTGTTTTAGAATTCTCTGCATTATTCAGTTGGATTTTTCTTAGTAGTGACAAAAATTATTTCTTACAGAAAATTTTTAAAAAATAATCAAAGAACGCAGTGAAAAAATCAAATACGAATCGCGATTTTCAACAAGGTAGCTGACATCTGGTGAACAAAATGTATATCATAGTTTGCTATGAAGCAAGGGGATTAAAACTGCCATAACAATGAATTTGACAATTTTCGTCTCCCTTGTAGACGTAGAAACCAACGCTATCTATACTCGACGAAAATCGCCAATAGAGAATTCCAAAGCAAATCTTATTCCGTTTGGCGAAACTTCCACCGATTTCAAGAACAAGACACCAGATAGTTCCTTTTTAATTTTTGCATTTAAAACGTTTATACTGTATGCCTAATACCGATTTTCTTGTCCCAATTTGTGGCCAACCAAATTGGTTATTATACTTCAAACCACCGTTCGCACGTACTAAACAAATCTTTGTAGTCTGGTGTTTTTTAATTAAAATTTACTAAATAAATTAAGATTTATTAATTTCTTAAGTATTTCTAATCTAAAATTGACAAATTTGAACTAAGTTTTTAGTTCAGCAGTAAATTTCAGACATATTTTGGTTAATAACCAAAGATGCCGAAACGTCTATCAATAACTGGTATGAACAAACCATATAGTTAAACGGAAATCCGAACAAAAATAATAGACATCAGGCACCCAAGTATTAGAACTGAATTTTTCGATTTGCCCATCAAATTCAGTGAACTAATGCTACATACTGTTTTTGTGCGATTATGGTAAAATAAGCCGATTGGTAGAAAGGACTTCCCCAAAAATGTATTAAACGAACACAACTCGATTTAAGAACAGGTATGTAAAATACCAAAGAACGACGAATGCTGTAAAAAACGAACAAAAGTAGAGAAAAACGATTTATTTCAAAATTGGTCTATACAGATCCTCATGCTATATAAATAACTACATACATAAATAAAATACAAATTATATTGTATTAGTATTTTATTATTTTGTATAATTATGCATGTGGTAAACCAGAGCCATCTTCCACTATGGACCAGTGACAACATTGGTTTTGATTAATGTCGTCACTTTATGTCGACAATTTCTTTTTTACTATTTTTGTGAAACGGCAACAAAAATAAATGATCGAGTTTATTTGTTGAAAATTGAGCACATTAAAACAGAAGAGAAAAGTAAAATCCACGTCTAAAGCAACTTACGAAGAAAATGAACGTGCTGCTACTTCAATCGATTAAGGGACTGAATATTTTTTAAACCGTCGACATAGCGTTACGTCATCGTTTTACCTAATAGACCCGTAGTAAAGACGGCTTTGGATAAATATGCTTTAAGTTTAGACCTGTGCCTGTATTTTGTACGCTCGTTTAGTTCACTTTTATTTTGTATGGAGAAATTACCAGATAATCGACAAAAAATTTAGTCACTTCGTAATGAGAATATGTTTAAAACAATGTTTAAAACATGTTTTACACATATTTTATTTGGTTGGTTTTAAACATGTTTTAAACAAAAAAACATGTTTTTTGTTTTAAATTAAAAAAAACAGTTTTTTTGCAACCCTGCTGGTATTGATAAAAATGATTCAGAATGTGAAAAGAGTATAAAAACGTCTATAGGCAACTTAGCTATTATCTGACTAAACTAAGAAACTTGCAAAAAACGTTTACTCATTTGAAAATGGCGAATTATAGGTACAAACGAAATTTTCAAATTTGTAAGGTGAAATATGCAAAAAAGAAGCGAAAAACTGTCGATGAAATCATCGACAGCGTTAATATTAATGCGAACTCTAAAAACGTGAGTAAATTATTACTGATGAAGCAGAATTTCTATTATAACAGGCATGGAAAGAATTTCGCCCAATGCTTATACTACAGATCAGCCTCAACTTACAAATTTTTAAGAAATGTGTTGAAACTCAATCTACCATCGGTTTCTTCTGTGTACAAGTGGTCTCCCATACCGCCGGATTAACGATGTTCTAATGCAACAACATAATCTCTTTTTTGCAAACATGCCGTCAATGTCTAATCTTTGCGTTTTAAGTTTCAATGAAATTGCAATAAAACGAGATTTAACACATAACATTTTGATGGATAGAATAGAAAGATTTTGCGATGACGGTTACGAAAGAAAAAATGATCTTGCCTCTTCAGCTCTTTTTTTCATGTAACGCTCAATAAACGTGGACTGGAAATACGTCATTAATTATATTCTCATCGACAGATCATTTACTGCTGTAAAATTGAGTTACCTACAACAAGCATCTAAGAATTACACCCGAAAAGCCCTATTTTGATTTTAATAATCGACAGATTTTTGTTTAATATGACCCACAACATCTGATCCATCATAACCACCGTTCGAAAAAAATATGATCTAGATTCAACAGAAAATTGCAAAATTTTACCAAAACTGACCAGAAAACATCTGTACCCAAACTCTTTTGAAAAAATGAATATTTCGTTAGCCACTCAGGCGCTGAGTAACACCATTTGTTGTCTTATTAAAACAGCAGTACAAACTTGCACGGAAATTTTTGGTGCTCACTTGGATAAAGCCCTAACGACTGCAAAGTTTATTGCGCGGTTTAACAATATATTCGACTGTTTAAATTTTCGTCACTTTTTTCTACGACTAGGTTATGAAATATATAACTATTTAAATAATAGTTTAGGTTTTTTGAAAAATTTAAAAATAATTTCCAAAAACGAAAATTATTTTAAATTTATTAAAGGATTCCAGCTGACTTTAAAACCTCAATTAATGGTTACAAAATATTAAAATAGAAATTATGGCGTCGAATACTCAATAAATGGTAGAACTAATCAAGGCTGTTAAGAAAATTTTTTCTCGAGACGTCGAGCAAGAGGTGGATGTAATTATACTCCTAGCAGCCATGAGATTGGCGTTCATTTTGCGAACACAGTTGTGGTTAAACTACTGTTCCATCGCGAATATTCAAATTGTAAAGCAGACGATGGAAAAATGATTGAATTGGAGTGGAACTGCTTCCTTGAAGATTACAAATCAAGCCTTATAAATAATGGACTTATTGATGAATTACCTGAAGAATTTACAATAGATTTTAGTAATGAAAACCACATATTAAAAGAAAATGAATTATTATATTATGCAGGCTTTTGCGCCTATAAAAAAAAGTAAACTGTAATCAATGCCGCAACAAAGTTTTAAAGGAGTACGATGAAATTACAGCAACCAACGAGACTTTCATAGTAATGAAAAATTTTATTAAATCTATGTACTTTTTGGCTCTCAAAGCACCAATTTCGGAATATGCCCGTATAGCATCAGTCTGTTTGACTATATTCGAGCAACTGTTTAAAAATGAATGCTGTAAACAAAATACTTAATCACAATTAACAGAAAGGTGTGTTACAGTCATAGAACGAGATTTTCCAGGATTTTACCATTACAAGATGATGAGTCCTTCAATCATCTGAAAATTTTCATCAATTTTTTTCATTCTGGTATTAATAATAATAATAAACTCGATGTGGTCGTTAATAAGAGGTGATTTTCAAAAATCAAAAAACAAAACTATTAAGACGAACCTCAGCGACTGAAAAAGTTAAAATTTTCAATAGAACATAATATTTTGTTTAATAAAATATTTGTGAAGTCATAATATTAACCAATGTTGTTTCAATTTTTAGTACTTATGTAGATCCGAACCTCCTTGCAAGGCGTTTAATACACTTTTGAATGTTGTTGCATTCGAACGTTAAAGCAAACCACGTTAATCACAACATGATGGTACTTTGATTTCTTATACAAAAAAATCGTTATGTTGATCAATTTTAAATGTTCTGCAGAACTAAAGGAGAAAATACCCCCATAAATATACGAAAGAAAGAATTTGAATATCGAACATACAAGAAGTAGAATTTGCTAATCGGGAGAGAGGGGGCCTGCAGCCTTCAATGTGGTATTAAAACTGTCTCGGTTCACCTAGTTTCACCTCACTTAGTTCTCACGTGGGCCATTCGTTTAATTTGGTTGGAATGATCGAAACCTATAATAACACATTTTTCATGGGGAAACTTCACTTAGCGGTTCACTCGAATCTGTTACTCTTTGTTCACGACCTTAACTGAATTAAAAAAGGAATGAACTTCGGTTCAATGTCCCTGATCGTTTTTAATAAAAGGTATCTATCCTTACATCCGGATGTTAGCCCACGACGAACAATTGCTTTGTATAATGTGCTTGTTTGCACGACTGCGAAATATATTTTGAATACATATAACGTGGAAGACTTGTTGTTAAAATGGTGGTCGTCGGCTGAGAGAGTACTCGTAGGCAGGTTCCTTGGTATTGATCACATGTTGGTTTCCTCCATACAAAATCGTTTCTCGTGACGGCAAACGGCCCTAGAAATAATTTGGTCTTTGGCCAAAAAGCACTATATCATCTGCGTGACAAAAAATTTGATCTGGCTTATTAAATATGCAAGAACAACATTTACTACTACTTTTCCCCATTACGTACTCGAACGCCTCTCGTACACCCGATGTAATTTCGAAATGCTCAGATATCGTTCCTTCCATTACGATTCTATACATAAATCCAGTGGTTTTGAGCTGAAAAACAAAGGCAAGCTTCTTCCTTCTAGATCCAGAGGTTTTGAGCTGAAAAACAAAGGCAAGCTTCTTCCTTCTAGATCCAGAGGTTTTGAGCTGAAAAACAAAGGCAAGGCTCTCGGAAGAACGAGAAAACTAAACTGTGTATCTTTTTTTCGTTCAGATCGATTATGGTCGATTATGGTATTATGGTCAGTGGTATTACCGAGTACAGTTCATTAAGTGCGACCACAATTGCTCGCCACTGTGTTTTTTTTTTGGTTCAATGATTATAATTTTTTAAATTGTCCTAAATAATTCACTTTTTAGTTTTTGCCATAACTTATAATAACTATTATTCGTTTTATTTGGTTTAATTGTTATTTTTTAAATCGGTAAATTCGGGCATCAGACTGTCTTCACAAAATCTTAATTAAAGGTTATTTAGCATATGGTTCAATCACTTAACAATGTCCCATTACCATTTTTTTCAATTTTCTACAATAATATAAATAATTAAATTTAATAATGTTAAATTAATTATTTTCGGTTATCAAATGGACACTTAATAAAAATGAGTGTTAAGGTCAATTGAAATATTGCGATGACTATTAAATTATTTTATGATTTTTTTGGATGCTTATGTGAAATTATTTCAGTTATTTGTAGCTTTGTAAATTTTGTTCGTTTATTTATTTTAAAGATTAGCTTAAATAATCAGTAACTGCTAATCCTTTTTGATCAGAAGAAGAGGATGTGAAAACTCCATCAACAGCAAACCAAGTAAAATTAGGAAGATTGAAATCCTCTGTAATCACTAGTTGTTCATTAACATGAACGAACGGCGTGACAGGAGAACTGATGAAATTAATGATTATAATGGAATCATTAATTTCATCAGTTCTCCTGTCATAATCTAAATAAGAGCCGCACCGAACATATACCGCAACTACGAGGATAGATGACCCAGCAACATTATTCCGAACAGCAATTACATCATAAATTGGATGACAAGCAATGAGCTCATTTGTAATAGAAATTTTAATAGCAATCAACACACCTCCTCCCGTAAGGCTGGTACAAAAATCATGTCGATCTTTTCTGTAGACCAAGTAGTTGGGTGCGAAATATTCCTCCGAATTAAAACTTTTAATAAGCCATGTTCCAGAAAAAATAATCACATTGTAGTCGTTGTCAAGAACGTCAAGCAAGAATAATTTAGCTTTGCCTCGAAAACTAGTGTTATGATAGTACATCTTAGTAAAAGTAATTTGTCCGGAAGTTTTAGGCCGAAACATCTCCATAGAATCTACATTACTTGAATTTGGGAAGAGTTCACTGCTAAAGCCGGTATCCGGAATTTTATATTTGGGGCTACTGTCTGAAAATTTTGGTTATGATATGGTCTAATAAATATACCGGTTTCCACGTTTCCGAATTTAGAGCTTTATTATGAATAAAAACAATAAAAACAAACGTATTCCAACTCGTGGATATCTTTTGTTTTTGGAATCAGTTTAACCACTTTGTACAAACGTACCTAAACATCTGTTAGCCAGAGCCAACGTATCATCCTCAGTTGTTTGAGTATCAAATTTGGGTATAAATAAATAAATAAATAAAATTACTACGAAAGTCTTAAAATTACGTATATTCTGTTGGCTAGTTCGTAATGCTGCCACCGATTTTTTATTAACAGTTGGACAGCACAGTATATTATTGTTATACGGTTTTGCAGATGTACTCAACGCACTCGAAATATTTGCAGAAGATACCACTTCAGCAAATTTGCTCCCAGATACTAATGAATTTTTTATCACAGGTACAAAATATTTCGCACATAGCTCTTCAATAACAAACTTAGTACCATAAATTTTTTTACTTAGTACCATTAAGGAACAACATTAATGCACTGGGAGGTAACTGGTTGAGTAACTTCTTCAACTAGTTCAGAAGTTGAACTTGCACTTCAATTTTGTTGACAAAATCAGAAAATGTTTTTGGAATTGAAAATCTATTCAAATGCATTTTTCCTGACACCAGCACATTTTTAATGAGCAACTAATTTAGACAACCCACTGCAGGAACACAACACGTCTTACAGCTTTTTGACGCTATAGTTTATAATTATAAAATAAATACGTGAACAATTAAAATGCAGAAAAATTAAAATTATTATAGTTTTTATTATTATTAAAATTGGAAAAAATCAAAATTGGATTGAAAATAAAATTAATAAATTAAATTTAAAAATTGATTACACCTCCTGTAATCAAATGCAAGTTTAATCTCAAAGCGAATCGCTCCTAACCAACAATAAACCATTTAGTTGTACATTTCTCTGTTCTCCAATTCCATAGCCCTATTTTAATAATTTTCTGGTTAAAATTCAAAAAATTCGAGCCAATTTCAAGAAAGCTCGCCACAAGTATTACAATTATTTTTACAGTTCACTTTAATAGCTACGCCCTGCCAAAAATAAATTGTTATCTTCTGCAGAATGGAATTATCTTTATGACAAACATAAAATCTAAATTTCAATCTCATTTAAATAAACTCTTCCGCCTATATCACAAAATTAAAAAAACATCACTAAAATATTAAACATGCTATAAATTTATTTTAGACTTGATACCATTTACTCTTTGTAATGTAAAAACAATTTAATTAATGAGCTCTCGTATACGAAGCCAAAAAATTTATTTCACGTCACGTACGTTATTTTAAAATACATAAGCCAACAGGTATTTAAAATAGAACATTATCTCCGGCAGATTTTTGTTTTTTACATATACGTCCCAATTATTCTCTACATAGGTATATACATATATTACACACCGTCTACGTAAATATATCAATCATTTACATATTCCTATTTTAAGATAAATATTTTTTTTTGTAATATTTGTGAAGCTTAAAACTGTTTCTACATTACATGAATATAAAATCTGTCAAAAAAATATGAACCCAAAATATAACCTTTACCAAGGCCCCATTTTCGAGCACGGCATATTATACAATATTTGGATATCGCACAATGTGGAATATTTTTAATAAGCTTATATCGGTATCGTGTACCTTTACGCTCTCCTACTACATACATATTCAAAAATATGGAGTATTGATTTTTCATTTTTGTTGGGCGATTACTTTAATGTTTTTGTCTATTATCATCCTGCCATTCGCTAAAGTCATGGATTTTTTTGATCATTTTCATTTTCCCGTTTGTGTCATTTAGAAATCGTTTTTCGCATAAAGTGATTGAGTAGAGTGATGACATTACACGAAATTTGATTCGTAATACTCGTATTTGTAGTGGCACACGATAAACTCATCAAACCAAAAACACTTTATGGTATAAAATTTTAGTTTTCCAAAAAATACAATTCGTGCCACTGTAGTAAAAATTTCATACTATGGTAAGACGAAAGTCTGTCGTCTACACCTTGCCCCTGGTCTTAGTCAAAAACTTTATTTAGGCATAGATTTCTGGGAATCTTTTGGTTTAGTACCGACAATTATTGGTGAATTAGATTCTGGTAAGAATAGTCAAATTCCCGATACTAACTGCAATACACATACCTTAACCGTTAAACAACAAATACTTCTGAACAATACAATTCAACAATTCCCGTCTTGTGAAAAGCTAGGTCTGGGTCGTACACATTTATTGGTACACAAGATTGATGTAGGTGACTCACCTCCTATCAAACAGCGGTATTATCCCGTTTCGCCGAAAATACAGGAAGAAATGTATCTCGAACTTGACAGGATGCTTTCACTCGGTGTTATCGAGGAGAGTGATAGTGCCTGGTCGTCTCCGGTCACTTTAGTAAGGAAGGCGAATGGGAAAGTTCGGCTGTGCCTTGACGCCCGAAAAGTTAACTCGGTCACTGTGCGGGCCGCTTATCCTTTGCCTTTGATCGACGGACTATTAAGTCGATTAGATCAAACCAGATTCATCAGCTCTATCGACTTAAAAGATGCATTCTGGCAGATTCCGCTCGATCAGGGGTCAAGGGATAAGACGGCTTTCACCGTACCGGGGTGTCCACTCTACCATTTTTCTGTCATGCCGTTTGGGTTGTGCAATGCGCCCCAAACGATGTGCAGATTAATGCATAAGGTAATCCCTCATCAACTGCATGATCAGGTATTTGTGTACCTTGATGATCTTCTAATTGTCTCGGCATCATTTGAAGAGCACATCATACTATTATCGGAAGTGGCAAGATTGTTGTCTGCAGCAAACTTGACCATTAATGTAGACAAGAGCAAATTTATGCTAAAGGAAACCAAATACCTCGGTTATGTAGTTGGTGAGGGTTGCCTTAGAGTGGATCCTTTGAAGGTGCAGGGCATAGTCGAATTTCCCATTCCGCGAACGGTAAAGCAAATACGGCGCTTCCTCGGTATCACTGGATGGTATCGCCGTTTTATTCCAAATTATTCTACGCTCTCGTCGCCCTTAACCGACCTCCTGAAGAAAGGCATTAAGTTTAATTGGAACGAAAAGGCTCAATCTGCTTTTGAGAAGCTTAAATATTCACTTATTACGGCTCCAGTTCTAGTGAACCCAGATTTCACTAAACAATTTTACATACAGTGCGATGCCAGTTCTACAGGAATCGGAAGTGTACTCTTCCAAAAACATAATGAGGAGGAGCATCCTATTGCGTACCTTTCGTACAAATTAAACAAAGCCCAAAGAAATTACAGCGTCACCGAATTAGAATGTCTGGCAGCGGTGATGAGTATTAAAAAGTTTAGACCATATATCGAGGGATATCCATTTACATTAATTACTGATCATTCGTCGCTTAAATGGTTAATGGATCAGAAAGACCTTTCGGGCAGACTGGCGCGATGGTCCTTAAAATTACAGCCGTACAAATTCGACATTCAATATAGGAAAGGAACGCAAAATGTCGTACCAGATTCGTTATCGCGATTGAATATGGAAGAGCTAAATGTTGAGGTTGATACGCCCTGGGACATTGACTTAGATTCGGAGGCATTTAGTGAACCTGATTACACCGACCGCATTAAAGCCTTGCAGGATAACCATAACGTTCAAACTAATTACAAGGTTCTCGACGGTAAAATTTATTTTCAACCAAAAGCTCAAAATAATGATGTTGAAACGGATATTCCGAGTTGGAAGTTGGTTGTACCTACGGAATTGACTAGACAAATTATAAAGCAAGCACACGATGTACCTTCAGCAGCTCATCAGGGCATTACGAAAACATTGGAAACAATTCGCCGATACTTCTACTGGCCGTCAATGTGTACTCAAATACGAGAATACATCAACAACTGCAGTATTTGTAAAGCAAGTAAAGCAGTAAATTATCCCACACAACCTTTAATGGGTCAAATAGTTGAAGTATTTCGTCCATTCCAGCGATTATTTATAGATTTTCTTGGTCCCTATCCAAGGACAAGAAACGGCTTCTCGTATATTTTCATCGTGCTGGACCAATATTCAAGGTTTCCCATCCTAGAGCCTATGCGCTCAGCATCTGCGGCGAAGGTAGTGACCTTTCTTGAAGATAAAATTTTCCATCTGTTTGGGGTACCGGAAAGTATATTTTCCGATAATGGACCGCAATTTGTCTCAAATCTATTTGCCCAACTTATTCAAAAATACGCAATCAAACATGAAGTTACTGCCAAATATTCTCCTCAGGCAAATGCCTCGGAACGGGTGAACCGTAATATTCTGGTTGCCATCCGGTCTTATGTTAAGGAGGATCATCGGTATTGGGACCAATATCTAGACCCAATCGCTGGAGCACTTCGGAATACGCTACACTCAGCAACTGGATTCTCGCCTCATTTCCTAGTATTTGGTCAACACAAAATCGGACATGGTTCACATTACAAGTTGTTACGAAGCCTTAACCAACTAAGAGATTCTAATTACATCATCACCAATAATGCGGATAGACTGTCGGTTGCGCAACAAGTGGTGTTGCGGAACTTGAAACGCGCACACGAACGAAGCTCGCATAATTATAACTTGCGTAGTCGCGAAAGAACCTTTTTCCCGGGGCAGGAAGTTTTCGTGCGAAATTTTGTTCAAAGCGATGCTACAAAACAATTCTCAGGTAAGCTCGCACCAAAGTTTATAAAAGCGATCATTTTAAGTCGAATTGGTAGTGTGACTTATAAAGTTAAAGATAGCTCTGGGAGGGTTTTAGGCGTGTATCACGCGAAGGATATAAGATAAAGAGATCGTGAAGTTGACAAGTTAATTTTGTTGTAGATTTGAAATAATTACACAAAGCCTTTGAAATTAATGTTGTATCATAAGCAATTTAGTAAAGTTTGATGGTTAGATTTCGTAGTAAATAGCCCGGCTTTGAGACCTTCTCATGGGTGTGGGACTGCCCCACGAATGTTACGATTTGACAATCTCACATGGAATTCTCATGCATCGGACAATTTCATTCAAACATTTCTAACTTAACGATTAGCTTATTTACAGGGAACAATGTACTAGCCACGCGTCGTAATGCGTTTTAAAATTACTTGTTGCTACTCTAATGTACCATTAACAAAGTCTATTGTTATTGTATCTAGTACTTACATACATACACGCAATTATTGTTAAACAGGATTGTACTGCTTATCATAGTAATGGTGATTCGTGTTCCGTTGTCTTTGCTTCTCCCACTACTCATTTTTATGCGACCAGCCAAATTAATACGAAAAAGTTGAATGCAAATCACTTTTATTTTGGACGTGTACCTTAAACCTAAACTCTAATTGTGGTGGCAAGTGAAATAAATTAAAAGTTGTGGTACATTAAAATAATATATAGCGTGCACATACACTGTGAGCGAGGATTAAACGCGGAAGAGGTAAACTACCTAAGATAGATTTTGTTTTTATTATAATTTGATCAAATAATTATGTAGATTAAATTTCAATTTGGTGTTATTTTATTTTATTTCATTTGTGTAGAACTGCAAGTACATGTGTTTACAAATTCGTTTATATACAATAATTTATAAGCAAATCGTCTAAAATATATCGCCACCGCGGCTCTTCCGCGTCATAATAAAAATTTGCTACGAAGCATAAATATTTATTGCAAGCATAAATACAAATATTATTTTCAAAATCTTAAGTAGTAACTATATCGGATAAGTTACGTACGATTTGGCGTCGGTATTACCGTCAAACATCCAGGTCATATCGGTGTAAAAGGGTCGAAAACCGTTTCAATTACGAAGACCCCGTGGTTACAGTAAACACACGTATAGTCATCGTCACCTTGGGATTCCGGGGATATGTATATGTAAAGCATTACATTTCGAACATTACATATCGGGATTTCGGATTTTACAACTGAGTCGTAGCGTTGGTTATACGTCATCTTGCCGCTTACAGCTAAGTGTACAATTTTGTTGATTTTTTTTTGTTTTCTTATTTATTATTATTTATATATTTAAATTATTATTATATACTTATCAAATGATGTAAATTTTGTAGTTTAAGAAACGCCAGTTACATGTTTGGCTAAATAATAATTGTGTTTCTTAAACATAGTGTACCGCTAGAAATAAGATTAAGTTAGATAGAACCGGTTCAGGAAATAGAAAAATTTTAGTAATAAACTTAATCCCGTTAAGTTATAGTGATAAAAATTAATATTATTAAATCATAAATATTTTTTTCAATATGGTACAGTGTTAGCAATAATTAAAATTAATTCATGTACATATATACATCTTTCGTTTTCTTTGCTATTTTCGTTTTGGTTTTCGGTAAAAACATAATGGTGATATGAGAATTTCGTTTGCGGTGTTTTCCAGTTAAATTTTCAGTTATGCGATTTTTGATTAACATTTCTCAAATTTTGGTGATACATATGATACAATGTTAAGTTTCGAGTAAAGTGATAGTGTAGTGCTGTGACTTCATATGGGTGGGAAGCGTCAAAAAAATCATATTATGCTTCACGGGTGGTGTATGACGCCCGCGACTCACCTTCTGGGAGGTCGTCGGGTATTAAAACAATGAGGTAAGTTAGTTTCGGTGTTTGTGTTATTCGTCCATCGTATTTATTAGAGTTCAACCAAATTTTGTTTGCTTCTGTTCTGATCATGGAATAAATTTTTTTTGTTATGCAGCACCTCAAGCTCCTTGAATTAGTGGCAAAAACCCCGCCCATCCGCTGAAGCCTAGTAGGCAACGTGCTGCAGCCACTTAAACTTATAAAACCCAGTTTTAGTTCAAGGAGATTTTCTGATTACGCGTGGCATGATAAGTCCGTTACATTTTGATTCGTGTAACTTGATCCCAACTGTATTGCCAAAAGGTATGCGCGTCAAGATCAACCATATTAAAATTTACGCATGCATCAAGATCAACCATATTAAAATTTAAGTTTATTTAAATCTTTAAATTCTTTATCGTTTTTTATGAATCCATATTTCTTTATCATCATTGCAATTGAAAAGCTCCCAATATAGTTGCCACTTTCGGCTCACACAAAATTTTGCAAGGGTCTTGAAGTATGAAATTTTATTTTGAATTGTCAATCCTCCTGGACTATAAAAAAGCCAACTTTTGGTGAGATAACATTTTTTTTATCAAAACTGGTAATCTCTGGTAAAATTTTAAAAATTATCAAAAATAATTTTGTTTTAAATTTAATTTTTTATCTCTTTGTTTTAAACTGTTTTCCATAACTCTGTTTGCATTTCAAAATATTTGCAAAAACAAGAAAGCTATAGGGTTACTATCACTTCCGGTTGAGTGATATCGGCCAAAATTCAATAGAATCTCCCAATTTATGAAAAAGCATTGGTATGAAGTTTCATTTTGATTGAGCAATCCGTCTGGGCTGTGTCGTGGGGGCTACGATTGCTACTGCTGCTTAGCAAAAACCTCAAATGCACTGGAACCAATAAGTAACATTCGCTATACATTCTTTTTATTTTGTATAAATAATTTTTATTATTTTTATTTTGTCTTTGATTTACTTTTTGACTTGACTCGACTTGACAGATGGCACTAGTTATAAGTCAAAATATTAAATACAAATGTCAATAATTTGAGAAACGTCAATAATTTGCCATTTGTTTTGATGTGGTAAGTACAATTATTTTTCTTTTCACAATAATTAATTTAATTAATTGATCATTTCTGCCTTCAGATAAATGACATAATCAACTTAATTGAGCTAAGTATTGTTAAATTAATTATAGGTCAATTATAGGCTAATTAAATATTCTATTAAAAATTTTGGACTCCATCCCTTCCAACTAAAACGCGGGTTCTGCTAGCTTTATCAATAATATATGAAAAAGCATATCAAAAAACGATTTTAAATAATTGGAAAATTAAAAGTTGATTTTAGGCTAATTAAATGCCCTATCTAATTTTTTTTATTATGCTCGCTCTAGAAGAAAAGTACAGCTTTATCACTTAAAAGCTAATAGAACCCAAATCGAAAATAGGAGGAAAAATCAAATTCGAACGCAAAATAAGATCAATTGGCAACAAATAATTTTAGGCTCGTTATGGCCAAATCAAATGCACACTTTTTCCTGAAAAATCGATTTTCGATTTGGGTTCTGCTTACTTTAGATTAAATGGCCTGAAGTTTGGTCAAAAACGAGTGGAGCCCAAAATTTTTTATTGTGGCTTTTGATTAGGTCATAATGAGCCTAAATTTTTTGTATATCAATTGTTCTTGTTTTCCGTTCTAATTTCGGTTTTGGTCCGATTTTCGAATTGTGTTCTGCTAGGTTTAGATTAAATGACCTGAAATTTGGCCAAAAATGAGTTGAGCCCAAATTTTTTTTAATATGGCTTTTGATTAGGCCATAATGAGCCTAAAATTATTTATATGTCAATTGTTCTTGTTTTCCGTTCTAATTTCGGTTTTGGTCCGATTTTCGAATTGGGTTCTGCTACCTTTAGATTAAATGACCTGAAATTTGGCCAAAAACGAGTGGGGCTTAATTTTTTTTAATGTGGCTTTTGATTAGGCTATAATGAGCCTAAAATTTTATGTATGTCAATTGTTCTTGTTTTCCGTTCTAATTTCGGTCTTGGTCCGATTTTCGATTTGGGTTCTGCTACCTTTAGATTAAATGGCCTGAAATTTGGTCAAAAA
This sequence comes from Nephrotoma flavescens, assembly GCA_932526605.1. Taxonomy (NCBI): domain Eukaryota; kingdom Metazoa; phylum Arthropoda; class Insecta; order Diptera; family Tipulidae; genus Nephrotoma; species Nephrotoma flavescens. The sequence continues at coordinate 75,806,643 of OW052220.1, forward strand.
CGAGTGGAGCATAGTGGCTTCACTTTTCTAAAGAATTTGGAAAAATTTATTACAAAAACTTATTGAATGAGCAAGTACCATAATTATTAAGTAATATCAAAAAGAGGGATACCAAAAATTGTAATTAAAAATATACCTAAATCTTATAACCGACAGCAAAAAATAAATAGTGAGAAGAAGAAAGATTTCATAAGCATGCTACATCTTATTGGCGAGAAATTGCATTCATTCTATCAGAATCTTAACAGTGATGATTTAATTAGAAATACAGATCCCGATTTGATTGATGAAGATGAAAATTATTAATGTCTTTGAGTTATGAGAAATAATTCAATATTGGATTAATGTTCTCGTTGAAATCTCAGTTGGCATAATAACTTGAGTAACATTTTCTAAAAAATTAAGAAACTATCGACAGAATCATGAATAAAACTATTACAGCTTTCAGTAGTGATGCAATGGCACCTAGGAAAATTATTTTATTACCATAGTGAAAAATCGTGAAAAATTACTTAAGTGGTTATGGTTTGTGGTCACAGATTTAATTATCTTTTAATTTATAAACGTTTTTCTTATAAATGATGTTTGCATGACTCGAAAAAGTTTCTATAAAAGCTTGCACTTCCTGTGAACCAATTTCGGCCAAACATCATTCGGTTCTCCCATTGTTTCAAAACTATTAAGCATCGTTTGGCTCATAGTAGTTTTTCTTGTAAAAAACAAAAATCTCCTATAATGGAAGCTATAAAGGAAGCTGCCACTTTCGATTAATCGATTTCAACGAAAAATTGCAGCGACACCCCCGTTGATGGTAAAAGCTTGAGAGTGAAGTTTCACCATCATCAATCAATCTGTCTGGGTTGTAAGGCATCACGCACGCATGCACGAACACACATATATTTTTTAAAAACTTTTTTACTTCGACGATATAGCGAACAGTAATATGAAAAAACTCTTATTTAAAAGAAAGCAAACGTCACGATTGAATCAACGCTGAAGAGAACACTTCGGAATTAAGCGAAACTTTTAGCTTCGCTAATATATGATCACCTCGACACAGTCGTCTTACATAGTGCGCCAAAGTGTACTGCTTCTAGTTGAATGATTTTCAATAACATTTAATCAGGTAATAAACATTCTGAAAAAATTTTAAAATTTTTCTATAAAATTGGTCAAATCGTTTATGTCAAAAATTATGTACAGAGTGATGCCCTTAATAAAGTATACGTTAAACTTTCCAAATAATTCAAGAGAGATAGATGCAAATGATCTGCGACTATCTAATTAATGAATTTCTTATATCTCTAGTTCATATACCAATAAATCTTAACCATTAAATCCGTTCTTACCAACTAATTTTTGAAATCATCTTGTCAAACCTCAATAAAAAATTCTAAAGTCCTGGTTTGTAACTGTTTTGCAAATTTTGACCATTTGAGTTAAACTTATGCGTTATAACGGACTGACTGCGGTTCAGTCTTAAGTTAAATGCCACAGATTATTCAAATCGTTATATTTGTGAATGAAAGAAAGCTCATGTATATTATAAAAAAATTATTGAATTATACTATACTGAGATTTGCTGGGATGCTGAATTTTTGTCTTTTTATGCGTCAAATCCAAAAAAATGTAAAAAAAAAATTAGTCAGAAAAAAATTATCTACCGGGTCCAACTATAGCTAAGAAGCATCCAGGTGACCCCATAAGTAGAAAAAACAGTTTCATTAAAATCATTGAAGACGTTTAGATGAAGAAGCCACCCACACCCAATGGAATTTTATATATATGTATAAAGAAATTACTACTTTAATTATGATATACCATCCTTCAATGGTGATGATCAGTGTTTCGCATCTACCTGATAGTGTATTTCGTTTACCAAATTGCGATTCCAATTTTGTCAAAATTTAGTTTTTTAGTTTGATGTGGTCCATTAGAAACATAACATAAAAATTATTTTAGTGTTCGCTTTTTTGGGGTTTCTAGGATGAAAATCTATCGTTTGCTGTACTTTCTTCGTCATTAACAGATTTTTAATTGGAAAACATATAAATACATTAACTGTACTGAATATGAATTCCATAATTCTGCGCATCCAAAAAAATAAAACTCTGTGAATCAGTATAATAACACTTCAACTAACAATGTTTTTTTGTAAATCTCGTTTTATTCAAACAATATACATCCACTAGAATTAGAGCATCCTTAAAACTCGGAACATCCTATATAAATAATTCCAGTTGAATAAATTGGTATATACGTATACATCTACATAAGTTAGTAAACAAAATTTCTATGAATTTTCTATTTTTCCTGTAGCAAGTAGATAAATACGTATTTAACCATAACACCCAACAAACAGAAGGATACGAAAAAGGATACCGGGAATAGAAAGCATATTGTTTAATAAATTCATTGTAATTAATATTTGTAAATAAAGATTTATATTCCATTTGTAATACGTCCTCGTAGCTATAAATACTTTGTATGCACGAAAATAGAAACATTTGAATTATATTCATCTACAAGAATGTTATTTCATTAATCCTTCGTATACTTGCATACTAGAGACATGACGTACGGATGTATACGGGTACCTAGAATTAAGTAATTGAGTTAAGTCCTAGCAAATATAAATATGAAAATATTTTTCGAATTATGTAGAAAACGTGTATGCTTGTGATGTTGTATATACTCCCTCCCACTTTCATAAGCTCTACATATATCAGGTAAATAAAATATTGTGTACAGTAGAAAAATAGGAAAACATCCTCAAGCCATATATAAGAAAATCACAACCAAACAAACTAAAATTGATATAAGAAGAGCATAACATACACGAAAAAAAATGAAATAAATTACTTTAATCGCCCTAAGTGACAACAATTTAAAGATCTTAAATAATATTTTCCTTTTTCATTTTTACCATTTTCCGTATGTGCTTCTAAATACGAGTGTATTATACATAATGCTCAGGATGGAGGAAATAGAGCATGTTTCCTTGCCTTCATTAAACCCGCATGTGTCTCTCTATACATATGTCTGTATAGGTAGGTATAGAACATTCTGCTAAGAGGAATATGAAACAAGTAAAGATTAATAAAAAAGTCTTACCTATTCAGTGTTCAGTGACCCGTAAAATAATGGAAGAATAAAATAAGGAGCAATAATAAATAGCAGGTAAATTGTGTGCGTGTACGTATTTTTATGGGATGTTTATTTGATAGGTGGGTCGGGACAAAATTATTCGTTACAATGTAGTCGTTAATTTAAATTGCAATTCCCAGTGTTAGAGATAATCTGATTAAAATTTTAGTCATTAGAAATTGACCACGAGCCAATACTACATACTTATACTGTCATCATTTAATATTAGATGATAATCTTCTTAATTTAGGTAGACCATATACCAATAGTTTAGGAAAAGTGATCGTTTTACGAAAAATATTCAAAAAATTCAAAAACCATGAAGTTGTTAACAAAACAACAAAATTAAAAAAAAAAAATTAAAATTTTTAAATTAATAAAAACAAACAGTCGGTAAAAGCAATGTCAACAATGGAAACCTGGCAACAGACGAATTCATTTTAATTAAAATCTATTATCAAAACTTAAATTAAAATAAAGCAAATTTAAAAAATTCAATTAAAAATATATATAAAAGAAAGAAGAAGAAGAAGTTAATAATGTAATAAATTATAGTACACAATATTTAAGATTCTGTTAAATATTGGCACAGCCAGATCACAGAGATACTACCAAGTAGTGGCTAGTATCAAATGATGGCATAACAGGTATCAGTCCCTACACTCAAATTTAAGTCAGAACTATTGAAAACAAGACAATTATCCCAGCACTCTAGTAAGGTTAACATGAATCCATCATCCTACATTCCAGATTCCACATACCAATACACAAATTTCAAAATAAGAAAAAAAAAAATCCCTTTGATCTTTTCAAACCAAATTCACTTTAAACATTTCTACAATGAAAAACAAACATTTTGATTACAATTTCAATATGTATTAGTATACTTAATCTAACGTCACTTTAATACCCTAAAAACAATTTATTCAATGTATCAATTAATTTCCATAATCTGTCTAATAAACTTTATATTCAACATCAGAAATATCAACATTATCGACATCTTTCGCATATCGTCTAATAATATTCAAATTATTACCTATCCGTGTATAAATTGTATACATCAATTTCATCATTACCCATTGAATCCATATTATTAAACATTTTGTGCAAAATAATAAAATAAGTATACTACCTAAACGAACATTATAAAAATAAAATAGTTCTGAGTCAAAAATTCCCAAATAAAAATAAAATCAAAGAAAGAATTCAGACCGAAATCTGACGATGAAGCAAAGAAATATGCCACAACAACAAGAAGGTCCAACCAGCATCAAAACACAGCATCAAAAAGCAATACCGAAGCAATAACAATCAGCAGCAGAACAGCATCGAAAACTAAGAAAACAACATTGAAACCGCATCGAAATATTTATCAAACAAGCATCAAAAAATTAACGAAAACCAACATCAAAACATCATTAAAACCAGCATCGGAAACGAAATCAAAACACCATATAAGAAATATTTCTAAGCAGCATCAAACTCAAATCGAAACAGCATTAAACAAGCATAGAAAACGAGTACCGAAACTTTAGTAAAGCTATCTCGAAACAGCATCAAAACCGCATCACACCAGCGTCGAAAAACACCATTTAAACAGCATTGAAAAAAGCATTGAAAACGCATAAAAAACATCATCAAAAACAGCATCATCAAATACATTCGACAGATAGTCACAAACTTCATGATAGAACATATGTCACAACATCCAATAATAATCGAGCACTTCAAGCAACATATAAATACATAACAGTCGAGAAAATTCCAAATAAGATGATTGAGCACACTACACCAAGCCAAGCAGCAACCACAGATACAAGTTAACAGCAGAGAATAAGTAAGGACGCAAAAAAAATACAACGTAAAACACGCATAATAATACACGCAAAGTCAAAAAAAAAGAATCCATTTAAATATCAAAACAAAGATTGAACAACATCATACATGGGAGAAAAGCAGCAGCTCAAACAAAACTAAATCAAAACAAAAACGAGACCAGCTCTCGCAATCTAGTATTTAAGCAACAAAACAAAAGAGCCCCGACGCTCATCAAACAAAACAAACGAGTCCAGACACTCATCAAACAAAAACGAGACCAGCTCTCGCACCCTAGTATATAAGAAGCAAAACAACCAAGTCCAGACACTCATCAAACAAAGACGAGACCAGCTTTCGCAACCTAGTATGTAAGCAACAAACCAAACGAGTCCAGATACTCATCAAACAAATCAAACGAGTCCAGACACTCATCAAGCAAAATAAACGAGTCCAGACACTCATCAATTGGATAAAACGATCACAGCCGCTAAAAATGGAATCAAAATCTCGCAAGTAAACCAATAATCAATTCACAAATCATTTAAAGTATCTCAATGTCAATACAACTCCACAAAATCAAGAAACAATCAAGAAGAAGCGTGACCAGTAAAACAATCAAAATGAAACTGGAATAGAAAACAACAAGCTCATCAACAATCGACAATCAAATAAGAGAGATCGCTACAATTACGATGCGCAGCATAAATTAATCAGCAATTAATAAACTATCAACTAAAAGCTCTCATTATAAATCTCGATACACAATACAACTTCAACATCAAGCATAACTAAAATTACAAAACGAAGACGCACAATGCGAAATCATCATCAACCAAATTCAGTCATTACTTGACACACAAATCTATCAACACAAGTCACGATGCACCATCAAACAAAATCTATTATTACAAATCAAGATGCGCGAGTTGTGTTTTCACTCCCGTTATCTACATCCGTCACATTATTCTGTATACCCATGAGCTACTAAAAAAAAATATTCAAGAAAAACGATTACAATTCTATAAAAAAAAATGATCAATTGAAACAATACTAACTTATTTAAATGTATACAATGCATTGGCAAATAATATAAAGGCACGAACAAAAATAATAATCGTGTGACCTTGACCCGGCTGTAAATTATTTAATAACTGGTTGAACACTGCTCATCTGAATAATCCGCAACAATATTCGGTAAACACAGCTGTTGATACTGCCAATCTTCTCCAACATTCGATTACTGCGTGCAAACCTCAACACTCGTATACTCCAATTGTGTGAAAATGTCCGAAAACAAATGTATGCGTCGTATACTCCAATTTTGTGAAAATGTCCGAAAACAAATTTATATGCTGCGTGAATTTTGCTCGACTTACTCGTATACTCCAATTTTGGTCAAATCGTCCGCAAAACAAATTAATATGCGTCATGAAAAATAATTAAAACGCGAGTAATTTCCAAAATGTCGGACGCAGCTTGGAAAAAAAACACTTGTACGATTTTTGTTTTGCCCGTAAACAACTAGTACTACCTAATTATTGTGTGCACCGCTCAACAAAATACCGCTGTCACCAATGTTAAATGTTGGTTGTGCATTAATAGGCTATTGAGTACCACTTGTTGAACTTATAAAGGAAAACATCAATTACAAAACCTTTTAAACTTTACTTTATTTATTTTTAATATTCGTGATAATAACGATGTTGTTGATCGTATCAAGTGTTGAAGCGGACTGTCTAAAAATTATCCGCGCTGAGTTAATGTTATAATTTTATACAAGAAGCGAATACAATATAGAGAACAGAAGAATACAATACAATAAATATAACGTACATAGGGTGTGTGTTAACTCACAACAATATTCATCAAGAAGCAACATATATTCATTACACAAATTCATCATCAAACAAACCAACAAATAAACAAAAAAAAAAAATATCAAGATGCACAACAAAAATTCAAATACAAATCACAATGCTTAACAAAAATCCGTCATCCAGCTAAATCTACCAATACAAATCACGATGCATAACACAAAATTGAGCTTCAAGCAAAACCAGTCATTCATCAACAAGCAAAAACTGCCATACAAACCAAGATGCTTAACACAAAATTCACTATCAAACAAAATTTACAAATACAAATCAAGATGCACAACATAAATGAAGCAAAAATTTATCATCAAACAAATCTACAAATAAGAATCAAGATGCACAACACGAAATTCATCATCCAGTTAAATCTACAAATCATGATGCACAAAACAAAATTCATCTTCAAGTGAAACCAGCTATTACAAACCACGATGCACAACACAAATTCACCAAAAAGAAAAAAAAGAAAATCTACTAATCAACAACGGACCATCAAACATCAAGAATCAAACAAAATAAACTTGTAACAAGAAACAAAATTGTAAAGAAAATAGATATGTTTTTTTTTTAAATTATTTTCCTTCAGGAAAACCAATGTTATTTAAACCAATGTTATCTAAATTCATTTATAAAAAAAAAAAAAATTACAAAAGAAAATACATTTACTTTAATCAATTACAAATAATCTATAGCGTTCATAATAGATTCATTTTCATTCAAAATCAAAAATCATTTATCAAAGCAAATAATTTACAACTTAAAATAAATTATTATCAAAAAATAAAATTTATAAAAAAAATACATTCATTTTTTAATTAGAAACAAAATCCAAAATGTAATCCATTTATTAGTATTAATAAAAGAAAATTTTAAAAATCATTTTATTTCTCCAAAGTTCTTAAACTGAAATTCAAACAATTTTTTATTAATAATTAAATAAAGTATTATAAAACTAAAAAAAAAAACGGAACTAAAAAAAAAAAAACAAACAAGCTTGAAAGGAGCTGCAAAAAAAAATTACTAATCATTATATTATTATTTAATTCACAAAAATAATAAAACTTTTTTTTATTAAAAAAAAAAAAAAAAAAAAAAAAAATAAGAATCTTAAGAATTCATTAGATCCAATCAGTTAAAATTTAAATTTATCCATAAAAAACAATTTTATCTTAAGAATTTATTTATTTAGAAATTAAAGGTTCACCATGCCAAAACAAAATAAAAAAAAAGAAATTAAAAGTAAATAATAACACATAAGTAACGTAATTATAATCATTCTATAAAAATCCTATAAAAAAAAGAACTCATGAAATAAAATATCAAAGGCATGAACCATACAATAAGCAATTAATTATTCATTACTACACATAACAATTAATAAATTGAAAATTCAACGATCATGTACTATATTTCATAAAAAAATAAAATCCCTTACAGGCATTTTATTTTTCAAGTCTAAAGGGAGGTATGTTGTGATGCCCACAACTCCATTCTCCCCTAAAGCATATAAGTTTAAATCAAAAACCAAAACGATAATATAAAACGATACAAAACCACGGAAATACATAATAACGACATTCCGATCAAATAAACAGAAAACCATATTTACTTAAAACAAAAATACGTTGTAATTACATACAAACATACACATACGATATACAAAATCACGATCGTCGCGATATATGGAAACGTAACATAGAACATAAAAACACATAAAAAAAAATCAAATTGATACAATATGCATTGTCAGTACAAAATTAAATAATGAATAACAACAACAAAACTAGTAGTACATACAACATACATGTTATATACATACTCATCATTTTAATTGTACGTTATATATAATTAATATCGAAACAATAACAAAACCATACACATTTTCGATTTAAAATTTAGCAAATATATTTTCCAATTTTGCAAATTCAAAAAATCAGTAATTTTACGCGTGTTAATATTGTTGAGTTTCCAAAAATTATTGTTGGTAGAATGTTAAGTTAAAATTAGTATATAAGATACAAATTTTTATAAAAAAAACACAGTTTTACTAAAATCAATAAACGTTACAAGTTACAATCAGTCATAAATCACATCAGTCTTATTTCAACTAATAATGGAGGAGGAAGAATATATAAATAGCTGAATAGTTGGTAAGTGAAAAATTTAACATAACAACCTACTAATACCTTGGCATCGCATTACTAGTATCGGGCGATTAACCTTATCTTGCAAAATAAGGGATAGAGCGAAGCAATGCTTGCATAATAACTCTATTAGTCGCAACTCACTAGTAACTGCTCATTCTTACTAACAAAAATAAAACATTTTATCAATATATCAAATCCACATATAAAACATTTCTAACAATACATTTACAAAGTTAAACAATCAATTCCGCATGTACGAGATAAAATCATAAAGGTGTTACTCTACTTTACAGTACCATAATTGACTACCTAAAAACCTTGGGTATCCAAGTTTACCTTACACCTTCCCAGAGGAGCGAAGTAAAGATGGGCGTGAGAGAGCTAACTCTACCATATTGGAAATAGTTCGATGCCTTCAAAACGAGAATAAGGAACTATCTACAAAAGAACTCATCAACATAGCAGTGAATCGTTATAATGACTTCATACACTCGGTTACACAAAAGAAACCCAATGACATCTTTTTTGGTAGAACACAGAGAATTAAAGACCTACGAAGCCGGCGATACCATTTATACAGCAATCAAACAAATCCAACAGAAAGATAAGCCGAAATGTTGGCAGCAAACAGTGACACAAGATAATAAAGTCACTATAAAACACAAATCAAAAATTTACCACACTGATTTTCCAAAACCAACTGTCCAAGAAGAATTCTCATATTAACCAGGAATTCAGCCCATGCAGCTAAATTGTTGATCCACTAGACGTGGATTTTAAAGGAAGGAGGAGTTAAGATCACCAGTTATGTTGGATCAGCACAACGTGCCTAACTTGACACCATTAGGAATGCTTCATCAACACAACGTGCCATTAGTGCACGCGAAGGCTAAAAGTGTTGAATCAACAATAAAAAATTTTATTTTAGATTTAATTTTATGTAAAATTTAAATATTAAGTTAGTTGGTTAGTTGTAATTTTGGTGTGAAATAATAAAGTTGTTTTTTTTTTAACTTCGAATTCAATCAGAATTTTTAAATTCTATGTTGAATTGTCATGCTGATTGGAGAATTTTTAGAACATGGTTATTTGTCTGGAAAAATATCATTGCTGGACGAGATATTCATATTTCAGCTCCTGCACAAGAGATCGTCAAGCTGCTTATAGCATATTTCTATTAAATAACATATTTATGTGAATTACCTGGAATTTACAATGGTTTTTTTTAACCATAACACAGGTTTAAAGTTGTTTAGGACCTTTCATATGTAATAAGCTTTAGAGTCAGATTTTCAAATTAAACTCAAATTTATCACCCCATTTCCCGAAATGTGCGAATTATTATAACAGTTCAGTTTGATTTAAATAAATTAACTAGTGCCAATTTGTTTTAGCCGCCCCGGTGATAAAGAGATCAGCATGCTTGCTCCAGCGACCGTAGATCCCGGGTTCGATTCCTAAGGAAAATGTATTCGGGCCAACTTCAGTGACTTCCATATAGTCGGTTTAGATATCATGTAACGAGCACGGTTGAACTCATCAACCGATCTTAAAACAAATTTGTTTTAATATTTTCTAGCATAATTTCGAAACCTTAAAATTGTTTCAAATTTTCTAACGCATGATTTTTATCAAGGATGAAGCCGACGAAAAACGTCACTAAGAAACTATCAAAAGACATTTAAAAAATGTTTAAAATGGCATATTATGTTTTGCAATTCAGATCATTTAATGTAATCTAATCGACTAAATGATAAAAGTCAATGCCGACATTAAACACTAAACTTTTCTCACTGTATATCAAACAAAGTTAATTTGAGGCGCACAAATCAAATTCCGTATACCCAATTCAATTCCATTAAAAACGAAACCGTCGAGCATAATAACATACATACTACCAAACGACAACATAATAAAATCCCTGCAGATATACCATATCGCATAAACAACATTAAAATGAATCTCATAATGTTTCATATTTTTCCCGAATATGCGTCTTAAATATACGAGCAAGTACATAAAAAATGAAAATTTTCTGTTAACCACTTAAATACACGCGTATTGAGTTGAGTTAAGAAAATTTCATTTTTAAACACACGATATTCATCTCCATATACACACAATTTCCGTTCAAATTGTTATACGACAATGCAAAGTATGAAACTTTTACTGTTTGCTCTTTTTTATATAGAAACAGATGAATCAACAGAAAAGCTTTTAAGTCTCTGTAGATCACCTATTTCACATTTCTGTCTATATAATTTGGTGTGTATGTACAGACGTATACCTACAACCAGGTACAACACACTATGCTCACATAAAAAAAAAAACAAAATCCCTGGTGATCCCAAAAAATACAATTTATAAATGTATGTATACATGTATTATTTCGGCAGTAGCTCTTCCAGAATGAGTATAGCTGAAGCAAATGTGTTATAACATATGTTGGTATCCGTTTCAGATGAATTGTGCACCATACAAAATCGTTCTAATCTTTAAAAACTGGAAAACCGAAATTTTTTCTTAACAAGGATATAATAGGATGTATGTATATACCTTCAACATTTTGTGTGCTCCACAGTAAATAAAATTCATGTCATAAATTGAATAAAATTGTGATTCCTATAATTCTCATCCCTCCGCAGGACAAAAAACATGTAATATTTGTCCTTTTGTTTTCATTGCTGTATACATATGCCAATTTCGTTTTGTATACATATATAGGAATACAACAAACAAGGATAAAATATGAATGACGCACCATAAAATAAATTCATCAAAAATTGAAGAAAATTTATCGTTTCTTACTGGTGTGGTACGGCTGAGCTTTTTTTTATCAATCCACCTAGGGTACACAAATAATTTCTCTGACTGTTTGATTTATACAGCACGGAATCAAATAGATAAAATAGAAAACATTCATCAATCTGTTTTATTTTTTTGTAATAGTAAATGTTTGGAATAGAGCATACATATTGAAAGAAATCGTGTGTGGTAACTACTCTTATGGTAATCACGGCAGAGCGCAAAACTATTTTTTCTATCAAGCAATTTGGAATAGAAGAACGATAAAAGGAACCCAAAACCGATCCAAATAATCGTTTAATACCAATCGTACAAATTTCTTAAAAAACGAATGTCTACTTAACAATAAAACATCGAAAAATGTGATTTATGGTACAAATGAGCAAGGCGTGGGTACGACGATAATTCATGAAGGATATGTTTGTTAAATACAAATGGAATTTGCAATGTTTCAATATGATCCATAAACTCGGAAAAAATTCTGCGTTGAACTATCGCGAATATATGAACGTGAAACACGGTAGATTAGTTAGCCATTTGTCTGTGTCTCTAAAGTCGATAATGTTGACAATATAAAAAATGATGCTTTGGAAAGTAGTAACTCAATTGACTCAGAATTTTCGTTTTATTTTACGTTAGTCAGCCCAATTAAATTGCTGCCTAGCTATTACGTAATTTTTTAATTATCCTAGAGGCCAAATAGATTTTCAATCCGATACTAAATCGCAAAAATTATTCGTCAGTACAATGATTGACTCCTAAACTAAGTGGACCATCGGAGTTGCTTTTCATTCGATTCTCTTCAAGCCGAATAAGGTATTATTTAAATTTTTTGTTCGCTGCTGCTGCTTGGTGCGTTTCATCCTTAAAGCTCTTCACCTTGAAATGATAACTAATGGCTATTTGATATTGTCAAAAAAAGTGTTGGAAAATAAAGTTTGTAACTTAGATCACTAAGTGTTTTATTTGTAAAATCATGTACGATTCCATATCGAACGCTCGCAATTTGCTAGAATATTTTGAACTATTTGGTGTTCGAATATTTTTTCAAAATGATCAAATATTTTTTCTTGATAAATTTATTAACAATGTCTAATATTTAAGATTGAAAAGTACGGATTTTCTATGTCCCTTAAGCTAGCAAAACATTACTAAATAGTATAGATAATTATAGGCTAATTATGGGCTAATGAAATGCCCCATTAAAAAATTTTGGGCTCCATCCCTAAAAACTAAAGCGTGGGTTCTGTTAGCTTTAGAAAAAGTTAGCAGAACCCATATAAAAAAAGATTTAAAAACAATTGGAAAAATAAAGGTTAATTTAAGGCTAATTAAATGCCCTATTTAAAATTTTTTATTCGGGTCCATCTAGAAAATGCAAAAGGCTTTATCATTTCAATAAAACCTATCATAGTTCAGTTAGGAGGCTCATCGGTCAGTGCGTTAAAACAATAGCTGTGTTTCTTGATGCTTGACCTGATCCAATTCAGTTCATGTTTCATGAAACAACACAAAGGCGCTTGCTAAATATAAAAACAAAATTTGTGAACTAAAACAAAATTTGGATCACGTTTTCCATTTTGAACTGATCATGATCAATGAGAGTCAAGAAACACGGCAAATATGGACAAGCGGTTAAATTTCAATTCGGCGCTTCGTGAAAAATGTTCAGAGTTTATAACTGAATATATCATTCTTCACCATATGGAAAAGGTTGATAAGCCGGCAAATTGCATCATCATCGTCATTAGATCTTGTTTTGAGTTGTAATTTCGGTTTTGGTCCGATTTTCGATTTGGGTTCTGCTAGCTTTAGATTAAATGACCTGAAGTTAGGTCAAAAACGGATGGAGCCCAAAATTTTTTAATGGAGCATTTGACTAGCCCATACCGAGCCTAAAATTATTTGATTGTCAATAGATCTTGTTTTGAGTTGTAATTTCGGTTTTGGTCCGATTTTCGATTTGGGTTCTGCTAGCTTTAGATTAAATGACCTGAAGTTGGGTCAAAAACGAATGGAGCCCAACATTTTTTAATGGGGCATTTGACTAGCCCATACCGAGCCTAAAATTATTTGATTGTTAATAGATCTTGTTTTGAGTTCTAATTTCGGTTTTGGTCCGATTTTCGATTTGGGTTCTGCTAGCTTTAGATTAAATGACCCGAAGTTTGGTCAAAAACGGATGGAGCCAAACATTTTTTAATGGAGCATTTGGCTAGCCCATAATGAGCCTAAAATTATTTGATTGTCAATAGATCTTGTTTTGAGTTCTAATTTCGGTTTTGGTTCGATTTTCGATTTGGGTTCTGCTAGCTTTAGATTAAATGACCCGAAGTTGGGTCAAAAACGGATGGAGCCCAACATTTTTTATTGTGGCATTTGACTAGCCCATACCGAGCCTAAAATTATTTGATTGTTAATAGATCTTGTTTTGAGTTCTAATTTCGGTTTTGGTCCGATTTTCGATTTGGGTTCTGCTAGCTTTAGATTAAATGACCCGAAGTTTGGTCAAAAACGGATGGAGCCAAACATTTTTTAATGGAGCATTTGGCTAGCCCATAATGAGCCTAAAATTATTTGATTGTTAATAGATCTTGTTTTGAGTTCTAATTTCGGTTTTGGTCCGATTTTCGATTTGGGTTCTGCTAGCTTTAGATTAAATGACCAGAAGTTGGGTCAAAAACGGATGGAGCCCAATGTTTTTTAATGGGGCATTTGACTAGCCCATACCGAGCCTAAAATTATTCGATTGTTAATAGATCTTGTTTTGAGTTCTAATTTCGGTTTTGGTCCGATTTTCGATTTGGGTTCTGCTAGCTTTAGATTAAATGACCCGAAGTTTGATCAAAAACGGATGGAGCCCAAATTTTTTTAATGGAGCATTTGATTAGCCCATACCGAGCCTAAAATTATTTGATTGTCAATAGATCTTGTTTTGAGTTCTAATTTCGGTTTTGGTCCGATTTTCGATTTGGGTTCTGCTAGCTTTAGATTAAATGACCTGAAGTTAGGTCAAAAACGGATGGATCCCAAAATTTTTTAATGGGTCATTTGACTAGCCCATACCGAGCCTAAAATTATTCGATTGTCAATAGATCTTGTTTTGAGTTGTAATTTCGGTTTTAGTCCGATTTTCGATTTGGGTTCTGCTAGCTTTGAAATGATAAAGCCTTTTGCGTTTTCTTCTTTGACCCGAATAAAAAAATTTAATTAGGGCTTTTAATTAGCCTAAAATTAACCTTTATTTTCCAATTGTTTTTAAATCATTTTTTGATATGGGTGCTGCTAACTTTTTCTAAAGCTAGCAGAACCCACGCTTTAGTTGGTACGGATGGAGCCCAAAATTTTTTATTGGGGCATTTAATAAGCCCATAATTAGCCCATAATTATCCTTACTATTTTGTAATGTTCTGCTGTATGGGTTCTGCTAGCTTAAGGGGCGTGATTTTCTTCCGTTTTTGAGTGGTTTTTCAATTGCACTGTAATCGAATCCTACGCACACTCAAAATGTGTTCCCAAATTGTTGTGATACTTGCCACGATGGATTGCTTCTATAAATCCTAAAAATATGAATATGACTAGGCTGACGATCATTAGAATGACCAAATACAAGTTTCTTGTAGAAGTATGAGGAAATGATAGAAAGAGTTGATACGGAAATACTGCTTTAACCAAGGGGTTGAATATTATGTAAAATGGATTCCATCTATGGACAAATTATAACCAAATACAATCTGTTGTCAAAATGTGATGAAACAGTTTGAATGAGGCAACATTAATCTTTTCTGAAGGAGTCATCAATTTCTATTCGACTAATTGGCTACCAAATTACCCATTTTAGTTCGATTTCATCTGGTTTTCCAAAAATCACGCTTATTTTAAATCGAGTTCATTTGCTGAATCGGAGGATGACAAAATAGTCACGACACTACCAAATTCAAAGAATCTCGATATGTTTCATCACAACCATACACTTGATATTTTTCACGAAATTTAATCTTCTATGCAACAATATTCCAACTTCCAAAAAAACGAAAAGAAATGATCGAAATGGAATACTGTTATTGGTACTAGTTAAGTAGTAATTTTAAATTAATTTCAAATTTTTCATTTTAAAATTTTATAGGAATTAGAAAATTAGCTAACAGTAACATACTGAAAAAACTGTCGACGTCAGGAATGCAAAAAAATCGCTGTATAATCTACGTAATTAATTACTACCTCGTCCATCCCGGCAAAATCGTAACATGTTGATAAAATATTGCCTCAAATTTCTCACCATTTTGAGTAATTGGAAAGTGATGTGCTGCCCCATTTCGAAATTTTTTATGTCAACATGATAAAGTTATATCAATTTATTCTCAATTTTTTTATCTGAGCTTTATCGTTATTGGAATACAAGTCCTTTTTTATAAATCAAAAAGATTTATATTTTATTAAATTTTCTGTTTGATTTTCAATAAAATTTGAGAACTTTTTATTGGGTTTGCAGAAAAAAAAATCTCTTTGAGGGCGAACAATTCTCATGAAAGACCGATAAATTGAATAATATCAATTGTTTAAATCGAGTTTAAGATAATTTGATTTTCCTCTTATTTTGGATTTTGTTAAACGAGGACCTAAAATTCCTTGAAAATAGGATAAATCAAAAGCTACCAACATAAATTTCTTGAAAAAGTCTTGAACCCTAATCGATTGCAGATTTTAATATTTCAGTAGCTTGTTACTATAGCACACATCTTTAAATTTTGTGTATGCATCTGCAAACCAAAACATCATTAACTTCGTATATTCAATTAGTTTGAAATGTCTGTCGAAGTCATATTATTCGGTACATATAATGACAACTATATATTTTGATTGTCGATAATAGATACGCATTTTGAATGGCCCAAATCAAGCATAATAATCAAAATATTGATGATGAGTATATTCATTATTTTCATCATGCTTTCGAAAGCTTTTGATACATCTACCACCGTACATGGTTTTGTAAGGTAATAAATTTTATTTTTTCTTGTATAAAATATATACAGATCTACAAAACTGGGTATATCTCTATACCTGTGCAAATGATTAGACAATAACACAATACAAGTATATACCACCGGAAAATGCTTTCCCTAGATATAACACAGAAAGGAATATCATTTATTACAACGATTATATATCATTTATTTTAGTTTAGAAAACGAAAGCTCTTTAGTATTCTTTACAAAAAATCTCCTCTAGGTACCCTATACCTATTGTGGTTGTTTTGTATTGTATTTTCTATAGCTGTGCCGACTTAGCAAATATCTTGATGGTTTGTGTTTTTATTTATAGACACCACACCAATCATTTAATAACCACAATAATCGTCAAAAGTGTATAGTAATCAGTTGGTGTTATAAAGCTTTATGGCACTTAATTTATCCTAAGTGGTCATATACGTCGACATTTTCACAAACAAATATGGGTTGTTATTGACTGTGTTGCGATTTTATGATTTTATTAAGGGAAAATATTTTCAATTTTCTTGTTGTTGGTATAACAAGAAAATTATATATTTATGGCCTAATCGAATAGTTATCAAGATTTCAGATTTATTTTTATAAATAACATAATTATGATAATAGATAGTACTTAATTTACGATTTATATTTGTAAATAAATTGTGTCAATTCGGTAGCTTTGGTTATGAAAATAACTATGGGTATTAATTTAATTACAATCATTACTTTGCTTGTCTAGTGAGGACGTATATGAAATTTTCCCAGCATTCTATCACAGAATATAAAAATTTTAATCAAGCAACATATACCAAAAACCGATTGGCTCTTGTGTTAGTAAGCCCAGCCCAGAAATTTTATCAAAATTAAAGAAAAAACGAAATATTATAAAATTTATTGAATTCGATTTGTTTCCAATAATTAAAAATATTTAAAATCAAACCATCTGGTGGCAATGTAAATAGAATTGAATGAATAATAACTAAAGTATCACAAAAGTGTAACATTCTGAGATGCGTATACTCGTATAGTAATGGAAAATTATAGACCATGTTACAAAAAAATCGTTTGGCGGCAAGTTCCCGAATAAAACCTCTGCTCTTTCAAAACTATTTCGCCAAAACTAAAAACGTCTCAGATCAGGGCCAAAATTAATAAAACTCAATGTTATTCCAAGCCTATAGCTCAATTTCGGGAAGTTGCCACGGAACCAAAGAAATTCCTTCGAAAACTTGCCCATTACACGATTATCTTCTTATTTGGCTTAAAATTACCTAACATACTTGTGTATACATTTCAAAATTATGTAGCCCTGATTAGAAATATTTTTAGTTTAGCGAGATCATTTTAGTATTATCGAGTGTGACGAAAACTTAATAAAAAATCAATGAAATTCGTCCCAACACTGCAAGTTTTCTCCAACGACCGGGTGGTTCGTGAATCGCAACTATAGTGCAGAATCCTTAAAGCTGCTACTAGAGGCTCTATAAATCCCTCGACAAAGAGGTATTTAACAACGTCAGACTAGGGGCTATCAAGAAGAGACTATCCTGTATGTGCGTGGACGAGTTACCCTATAGACCAGATTGATCGAATGCTTAAAAACATGGTCGTGACCATCAGACTTAGTGGGTCTACCATTAGCAGATTTATGGATTCTATTCTTTGCAACTTGGCCATAAATTACCAATTATTAAACCGGGAAAGTTGCGACTTTATGGTGGTTACTTAGGCGGATTGAGATAACGCACAAAAATGGACTAACAATTGGTGTTTAAATCAGAACCCACAAAAAACTGAGTTGGTCTTTTCTTCATAGGAAATACAACTTGCTCAGATCGACCTACCGGAAGGGCATTGGAATAACCTTCGCTGATACAGGGAAGCGTCTGGATCGATTCTGGATAGAAAATTAAACTGGGAACCTAACATATTAGAAAGAGTAAAGCAAGCTACAATAGCACCATACTCCAGTAAAATTGCAGTTGGAAAACGGAAAAGTTGGAGCCCCGCATTGTATATTAGCTTTATATGTAAAAAATGTAAAAAAAAAGTTTCTTTGTTTTAAGTTTAAAATGTGTATAATGGGGCTGGGGGTATATAATGATTTCATATATTTTGGTGCATTTTGATGCTGTGTCAGGCAATTTTAGTAACATTTAACATAGAACTATAGAACTCGTGACTAACACGACTAACTGTGGACTCTATTGGAATAGACCAGTGTCAGTCACAGGTGACTGACAGAACTGTCTATGTGTTAATATTAAATATTTAGATATTAAAAAGAGTTCACGCAACTATTACAAAAACTGTTTTGTTATAATAAGAAGGGACTAACAAAAGTTCGCTTAGTTGACCAGAAAAAAACAAACATTTTTTTTCGTATTTATAATTAATTTTGACTTTTTATCTTCTCTACATAATTGCCATTGATTTTAATGCATTTCTTAAACCTATAGATCCACTTTTCAAAACAGTCCTAAGAATTTTTCTTTCTAAGTTTATATAAAGTTCAGGATTAACCGCATAAATTATTTCCGCGTTACTGTAAAAGACCTTTCCCTTCAATTTTTTTTTTAATTTTTGGAAATAAACAGAAATCACAAGGTGTTAGATTCGGAGAATATGGTGCTGGTCGTATTTTTTCGATGCCAGAGATCGCAATAAAGTTACTCGTTATTTTAGCAGTGTGAGTTGGCGCGTTATCGTGATGTAAAAAGTAGCCCCGCAAATTCTTTTTCCTCCGGTTTTCCAACAAATTTGTGAAAACTTTTAGATTTCAGTCCGGTATACCATTTTTCAGTTACCGTCTGACCATTTTCCAGGGGAATAGCAGCTACAATTTTTGATCGAATGAAGTAAACTGATTACTTTTGTTGCTTTGCTTTTAAGGGTGGGTTGGCTCTTGTGGGATTCCATACCATGGGCTGTTGTTTGGTTTCCTGACAACAAATGGTTAAAAAAAAAAACACTAAACTTTATTTTAATAGCATTATTAATTGTTTGGAAAATTCATTTTTCAGTAGGGAAGCAAACTTGTATAAAAATATATCGAACACACAAAGTTCGTAAATTTCTAAATATTGACCGTTTAAAATGTCCTGGTTGGAAATAAATTCAAACGAAACGCTTTAATGATGATCACAACTGGAAAATATTTCAGGTCAATTTCCGGCTCCCTGAATTCAAAAAGGCTGGAATTAAAAAGGTGGACTTAAAAAATGTGTTTTTATATGAAAAAATGGGACCTTTTTTAAGTCATATTTTAAACAAATTTTCTGAGTTAACAAAGGTGTTTTACAGAAACAAATTTTATTTCAAAATGACACAAGAAAGGCATATTTTATGTCATTTTACAAATATATTTTTAAGCATTTTTGTTAAAAAAATGCTATATGGTTTCGGTTTGCCGTCTGTCCGTCTGTCCGTCTGTCCGTATGTCCGTCTGTGTGCACGATAAATTGAGAACGGATGGAGATATCAACTTAATTTCTTCATTAAAAGTTCAAGCAATTCATGGGAATGATCCCTATTGATTTGGACATTTCTGTGTTTAGGGTGTTCGGAGATAGGTGGGGTTTTGTCAACCCCCCTCCTTAAAATTGATAGATTTTTTTTTTATTTTCTATTCTATTTTGGTTTCATCGAGCATGTGAATGTGGAATAATAATATATCTCATCTGGATGTGGGTTTGTGTGGGTGGTGTGGCTATGGGGGTGGTAGGGGTGGTGGTATGGGAGGTGGAGGGGTGGGATGAGGCGTTTTGGGTTTGGTGTCGGAATTTTCATTTGGTGGATGAGGGTTTGTGTGGGTGGTGGGTGTGTGTGTGTGGAAGTGGGTATGTAGGTTTTAAAGGGTGATAATATGGGTGGTGAAGTATAGGGTGGTGCGGGTGAGATGGATTTTTGGGTTTGAATTGGATAGTTTGGTAATAATGTTTAAATGTGGTGGTTTGTGGTTGATTGGGGTAGTTGAGATATGGTGGATTGGGATCGGGTGGGGTGGGTGTAGATAGGGTTTGTTGGGTGTGGGAGTGAGTGGTCGTAGTATTTGAAATACGCAAATCACACTACATAGAAGTATTTTATAGGCAACAAAAATGCTTATAGAGTTCGGCTCCGAACCTTTTCCGTCTTTTTTAATTCATTTTCAAAATGTCTTAGAAAAGGCATATTTTATTTCACATTATAAGCTTAAAATTTACATTTATTTTTAATACATATAGAAATGCATGCGTTTCATTAATGAAAATATGAAACATAAATAAGTGGGCTTTTCATGCCATTTATAAACACATATTTTATGCCATTTATAAACACACTTCTTAAATAATTTTCAAAATGACTTATGATATGCAATAATAAAGTCAGCTTTTTTTATTTTATTTTCATTACAAATTTTAATTCAATTTTAAAATGAAATATAAACACTGGTTTTAAGTCGGAAAAAACACAATTTTAAAGTCAGCCTTTTTTAATTTAGGGAGCCTCAATTTCCATGTGGGGAGCTCGGCAAAACTCGATTGAATATAAAGCACACACAAAATTTCAAAATTTCTAAATATCGACCGTTTAAAGTGTCATGGTTGGGAATAGGTTCAAATGAAAGGCCTTATTGAAAACACGACAAACTTGCGAGTTGCATTGTTAAATGATCCATCTATCAAACATTACTCCTGATTTCCTTTCCGCCGAATTTTTTGCAGTTTCATTTCAGCAAAGGACGAGCTTATGGACAAAGTGATCCGAACACCAAATTTTTTATTTTTTTTCTATCAATACAACATGTTTTGAAGCACAAGGCTATCTGTTCTTTCAAGGTTTTTGCTTATTTCGTACGTACTTTACGCCTAATCAGCCAACTCGAGGACGAACGGTTATTAAACTGATTTAAAACCATCTGCACATTGCATAGCTCCACGCCAGTAGAAGATTAATCGGCCTATGAGTTTTGTACACCGACAGGGGGTCATAGATGTGCTACCACACAGATCGTAATCTGTGAAATTTCACTTTGCCTCCAGACAATTTAAACGGTCAAGATTTAGAAATATTAAAATTTAGTAAAAAGGGAAATTGAACTGAAATTTTTCCAGGTGTAAACATCATTAAGACTTGGTCAATTTTTAGAAACTTTCAAATTTTGTGTGTGCAATATATTCTATCGAATTTTTCAAATTTTGTGTGTGCGATATATTCTATTCCGCATGGAAATGCTTTTCGGTATGACAGAATCTCAATAAAAAATATAGAGCTAGGTGAAACATGTTTTTATTAATTACAAAGTCATAATCGCTTAAATTGTTTTATTCAAATTAGGGAATATGTTCCAATATTCTGTTGCGCACTTTTATCACAAGATTTAATTAGCAAAGAATAGGGTAAATAGCTGACGAAGAGAGAACTCACGAAACTAGTACAAATACTTTTTACACTATTTACCGTATGCACACTTGCTGAAACACACTTACACTTAATAAACACACTTTATTTAACACTTGTTTTTTATTTCGCAAAAATTAGATTTTTGAATATTTTAATTTAAAACTTTGTTCAAACAGTTTAAAAATCACTCGATCGATTTCGATTTGTTAGGACATCATAAGGACTATCTACTGATTAGTAAAAGTTAAATTTTTGTTAAATATTGTAGAAAAAAGCAAAAAATAAATAAAAGAAAGAGGGACAAAAAATAGACAATAAAATTAATCTATTGATCGTCCCAACCATCTGTTATTCATACGGAAAAATTAATAAAAAGGGGAAGGAAGACAGCAGGTATTCGATTAGTCAGATTAGTCGTCAGCTGAGTAACAAAAATTAAATGTACTTCAATATACCTTGAATTTTGTTATTCAGCCGATGACTAATCGCCTACCTGCTATCCTTCTACCCCTTTTCTGTTAATTTCTCCGTATGACTAACGGTTGGTTGGAACGATCAATAGATTAATTTTATTGCCTATTTTTTGTCCCTCTTTCTTTTATTAATTTTTTGCTTTTTTCTACTATATATGTATAACAAAATTTTAACTTTTACAAATCAGTAGATACTGCTGATGATGACCTAACAAGTCGAAATCGATCGAGTGATTTTTTAAACTTTTTGAACAAATTTTTTTATTAAAATATTCAAAAATCAATCAAAAACAAGCTTTTAATAAAACGTGTTTATTAAAAACTAGTACAAACTAAAAAATAAAATAAATAAAATAAAATAATTATCACATAAAGAAAAAACGATATTCTCACTTTATAGTAAAAAATAAAAATCAAATTAGGGACTATAGTAAAGTAATAATGATTTTCGGCCTTGAGATTTTTGCAGATTTACAATTCGGAATATAGCCGAAGTCCGAAAAAGTGTTTTTAATAATTTGCCTGTTGTTTCTGTGAGGCGTGTGCGCTTGCGGTTTGTGTGCCGTTGTTGTGCAGAGCGGGTTGTGGATAGGGTGTTTTAAAAAACATCATCTTCTTCACTGTTGCGACTACATTTTATTTATTAAAATTAACTTCACATTATAGTTACACTTAAAATAATTTTTGTTGATTACTGGTCTGACTAATACTTTATAACTATCTCTATATCTTAAAACTAAAATGTCTTATATACTAAAATGTTGAGGAAATGGAAATGCACAAGCTCTACGGAAAACAAATGTACATTTTCCGCAGTTGCAAGATTGCATTTTCATTTCTTGTTCGCAAATGTGTTTATTTTGTTAAAATTGAACGACGTTACTATTTTATTAACAATGCGGAAAACAAATAAATGAATTGACTTTTCCGGTATAAAACACAAACACAACACCGTGCGGACTAAATGACTGAGACAGTCCGTTTACTTAAAATGTTTCCAAAATTTGAGAGAGTCCAGTGATTTTTGGCTGAAATTAGTCCACAAACTTGAATAAATATTTAAGAACTGAATGATTTAAAACATTAACTTAGTTTTTTTTACTAAACGCGATCAGGTACTATTTGAGGTTCTATAGGGTTAATATGCCAAGCTTGTATGTTAGGAAAGCATCGATTATTCAACGATATTTTTAATTGTCCAAAATTGTTGTGAAATCGTTGATATACTCACATTCAAATACTGATGGTATTTTACATCGATGCTACTCGAACAACGTTAATGAATACTAAAAGTGGTTCGGCAAAATTAACATCGGTTTCAAATACTTTTGTGTTAGTATACTAGTTCAACTATGAACGTAAAAGTTTGAAGAAATCCGTCTTTTAAAACAAATTTTCTGGAAAACAAAGCGTTGCTCGGCTAAAGTTGGTTGAATTGGAAGTTTTTTGTGACATTATAAAGTATAAAAATTTTAAAATTGGAACGTTAAATTGTGATTGTAGAATGTCTAGATAGAACGAATTTTCATAAATATAGTTATATAAAAATATTTTCTAAACAAAACTTTGGTTTTTAAGAATTTTTCGCAGAGTATCCTTGTCCAAACATAGCTTTGTCCGAATTAGGGTTTTAAGGCGTTTAGCACTATAAATCCAACGTACAATTTTCTGAAATGCTCCAAAAATTCGTTATAAACCAGTATATATTGAGATCTTGCTGAATAAAAAATACGTTTGTTTTGTCAAAATTTGAGATTTAGGGTAGATTTAGAGATTTAGGCCAGGAAAATTTGCCTTGGAGTACCACAAATGGAAAATACAATTTTCAGAATTTTTCCAAGAATCTCTTTGTGGAATTTTCGATATCTTGATCTGCCAAAATTATAAATAATTAATTTAAAATATTACCAGAGTACTTATTTTGTTGTCAATATTTATTTATTTATTAAAATAGACAGTAATGTTAACCACTGTACCAAAATCATTTTGTTGTAAATTAAAAAGTACAAAACCAATTAAATTAGATAATACTAGTGTCTAAGTAGAACCTAATGAAACTGGGTGTGCGTCTTGGGTTTCATGACATTATATCATCTATGTATAACAATAATTAATTTTGTTAAGTATTAGTGTGTTTAAGTATTAGTGTGTTTCGCCAAGTGCCTACGGCAAATAGTGTGAAAAGAATTAATTATGTACTACATTTTTTAGTATTAAGCAAATCATCAAAGGAACAGACTAAGACCAGGGCTATATAATGTTGCAGATGAAGTCTTAAGAGGTTAAGAGGCATTAAGCAGTAACGCTCAAAGGCGCGATCCTTGGTTGATCCATTGGTTATTGGAAAGATCAGACAAGGAGACGAACGCAGCATGGGCAAAAATCTCTTCAGAAAAGGAATTCCCTATACGATATAGGAATTTATGAATATCCTAGCGAAGGAGTGCGATGAAATTGAAATGTTAGCGAGGCCTTCATTATCAACACAAAAATCACACACGAGTCACAAAACGAGGAAAGTCACACCACGAACCAGCCAGCTCAACACGACTTTATGTGAATCGCAACCTGGTATTTGTTGTAATGAGCCTCATCATCTAGCTACATGTAAAAAATTCAAAACATTTACTGTAGAAGAAAGGAGGATTTAAGCGCAGAACAACATAATTTGTTATAATCGCGGAACCATCGTCCAATAATCAAGTAAAAGGTAGCCCCCATGTGCCCAATCAAACAATAAAAGCGAACAATGCACAAATGGAGCATGAGACATCGGAACGTAGGGTAAAGCAACAAGATATACAAGTTCATCTGATCACAAACCTGGCATGCTTTTCTACCATATTACCAACCGCTCTAAGCTAAGGTGAAACATCACTCTGGAAAATTAATTCTGTGTAGAATCTTGTTGAATTCTGGGTCGTAAGTATATCTTTTATTAAGGAATCTTGTATACAGAGGCTATGTTTGTCAAGAATAAAAGCCAAACTTACCGTATAGCAATACCCGCTACAAATAATCAGTACGCTAGAGGGATGACGTCAATAATTATAAAATATCGGTTTGAATGGGATAGAAGCTTCGAGATTACCGTGTTTATTTTGAAAAAATTAACCACAATCCCCTCAGTGGCGAATTTCAACAAAAAAAATTATTGTTATTTGAAAAATCTACAACTAGCCGATCCCAATTTTGATAAAATCAATGAAATAGACATTGTGTTAGGATCTAACAAGTTTTTTGAAGTTTTAGAGAACGGTCGATTGAAGACCGTTCAAACAAAATTCAGCCAAAATTCAGCCTTTGGATGGATATTGTCAGGAGAGATCAGCTGCAAAAACTCGAACATATATATACAATCATAATATAACAATAGATGATGACAATATTAATTCAAGACTATTGTAAGTCGATTTATAATAGTTTTGCACTTTTAATGTGGTATATTTGTTATTTTGAACTTTATGTACTCTCAAAAAATCTTTCAATTCCGACATCTCCCTGAAAAGTTATGAACTAAAATGTAAAAACGGGCGTTCCTCAATTTGAAAAATTCTCCACACGAGAACATCGTATGTGAATTTACAATGTTTTTACTTGGAGTATAAATTAAAAATTAAAACGATAAGTATTACTTACTATATTTATGCATGGAACTTGATTATTATTTTAAAATTGTATGTACTATTTACCATGTTTATACTAGTATTTTTTCAGTCTGTATATAGTTCGTAAGTAATACTTACCATAGTTTTGCCTAAATTATTTTGCATATGCCTCCCTTTATTGCATATAGTTTATCATAAATGATATGCTTGCTTTATAAGATTTTATTTTGGTTCGTACTAATTTTTTACTTCATTTTATAACTTATATAAATTGGTTCATTGGTCTTTTTTATATTATAAATGGTTTTATGGTATTATTAGCTTTCAAAATATTGGTGGGAAAGATCTTTCGTGCATAGGTTTGTTGTGGAGAGTAAAAGTGAAAAGCAGTGTTACATTTTGGGTAATTTCTCGTAGAATTAGTGTATAAATGTGCAATGTAAGTATCTAAAATATGTAAATAAACATGCCTAACAATATTATTCAAACGAAGTTTTCATTTGAAAATGATTTTATTAGGTTTATTTACAAATTTAAAAATACTTATCATATATGATATACCATGCATGAAGGTAAAATTTTCTGTAACATATCATATATGATATATTATCATATATGAAATATTATGCATTTAGAACTATTTTTATTTAGAAACATGAGTTCTCGGCAACGTTACGTTACAATGGAGAAGTTGGAGGAGATAATTCGCAATTGGTCAGATGCGAGGATGAATTTGGTGGTGGAGGCGAAGATGACGACTATGATGAAGTAGAAATTCAAAGAGTCACCGAAACTTCAAGTGTTGATGATGAAACTGTCCCATGTGCTGAAATAAACGGCGATGAGCCGTTTCATATTCAAAATATGGAAATTGTTATAGAAAATGAGACTATATTAAGAGATTTTGCCAGTGTTCTTGTCGAATTAAAACAAATTAAGAAGAAATATTCCAGAACTATTTGGAAAACCAAAAATTTTGAAGTGAGTGATGACAAAGTACGATTTTGTGGGTCTACGCAATTACCGGAACAATTTTTGAATTTTAATACACCTTCAGATTATTTTAATTTTTTTATGGACAGTGAAATAATATCCCGAGTTGTTACGGAAACACATTTATACGCCTGCCAAAAAAATCCCAAATATAAACACGTTATTTACGGCAAAAGATATAAAAAATTACATGGGAATTTCGATGTTTACTTCCATTGTCCAAATTCCAAACACCAGACGCTATTGGCATCCGAAACTTGGAAACGGTATGATTCAGGAAACAATGTCTTCATTTCAATATCTTCATTTCAACAACAATGAAACAATGGCCGCAAGAACCGATGCTTCCTATGACCGCCTTCACAAAATACGTCCAATATTTAATAGTTTGATTGGAAATTTTAAAAAAATACCTCTCGAAGAATGCCTTGCAGTTGACGAACAAATGTGTGTTCAACTAAATCCAGATGCTACTTGAAACAATATATGCCGAACAAGCCGCATAAATGGGGTTTCAAATTGTTTGTTTTGTGTGGAACATCCGGGTTTGCTTACAACATAGAGTTATACACCGGCCAGGAAAATGATGATCGAAAACGGCCGCTAACAGAAATTAATCTTGGTTCTGCTTCAAACGTTGTAATTCGCTTGTGTAGAATAATTCCGCCATTAAGTAATTACAAAGTACTTAATAAACACATTTTTATTAATCACTTGTTTTTTGTTTCGCAGAATATTTTGAATATTTTTCAAAAAGTTTAAAAAATCACTCGATCGATTTCGACTTGTTAAATCATCATCAGGAGTATCTACTGGTTGTAGAGGAGGATCTATTTGGTCCTGATGATGACCTTACAAGTCGAAATCGATCGAGTGATTTTTTAAACTTTTTGAAAAATATTCAAAATATTCTGCGAAACAAAAAACAAGTGATTAATAAAAATGTGTTTATTAAGTATAAGTGTGTTTCGCCAAGTGCCTACGGCAAATAGCGTAAAAAGTATAATTACAAAGTATTCTTCGATAATTACTATATACATCAGTCCCATTACTAGTAGAGTTGGCGAGATGTGGAATCCACAGTCTAGGAACAGCAAGGAAAAACCAGCTTCCAAATTGCAAACTGCCAAATGAGGCTTACTGGAAAATCCAGCCGCGAGGTGCAGCTGTCGAACTCGTTGCTTGTGTGGATGATTACGAAATAGCTGTTGTGCAATGGAAAGACACAAGATTAGTGACCTTAGTGTCAACGTTTGTTGGAAAAAACCCTGTTCAAATATCGACCCGCAGAGTAAGAAATGCAGGAAGCATAAATGTCGAATGTCCATCAATTATTAAAGAATATAACAAGTTTATGAGCGGGGTAGACTTGTTGGACTCAAATTTGGGTCGATACAAAATCATAATTCGTTCTCGGAAGTGGTATATGAGAGTTTTTTACCATTTACTCGATGTGACGATCGCATATTCGTGGATCCTCTATAAGTAGAATACTATAACGAATTTCCACAATATTTCCCTAACTTTTACGATTTTTTATTTTTAGGCGAGTGGAACAACAAAAGGGACGGAAAAATGGATATCCTGGCGCTCCTTGATTTTAAATTGGAAGTATCGGAAGTGCTTTGTAAGTTCGAGGAGCCTGTATGAAAAGCCGCCCTTCAAAATCTCTCAATGAAAAATTTGAGATAAAACGAAAAATAACTACTTCTGCACCACTGCCGCCGAAGGAAATTCGGCTTGATAACCTCGGTCACTTTCCTGAATGGACAGAAAAACGGTTGTCTTGCAAATACCCAAGCTGTAACATCTTGTCTTACACAAAATGTAGAAAATGCAACTTATCCTTATGCTACAATAAAGAGCGTAATTGCTTCCGAAAATTTCACTTGTGATCTAATGAGACTAAACCAAAAATCGACTGAAATATTTAGCTGTATTATAATTTCAAAGTTCCTTGATTTTTTTTTTGAATTATTTACATATTTGTTATATTTGTTATATTTTTATTGTTTTTTATTTTATATTTTAATTTATTTGTTTAGTTTCTAGTTTTAATTCAATAAATTAATTTTCAAAATGTGATATGAAATAAAACTTATTTATATGAAACATACAAATTTTATTGTGCTAAATGCATAGTTTATCATATATGATATGAAGGAAAAACTCCGATTTTCTCGGAAAATATTTATTTTTCATGAAGTTAAACTTCAGTTTCTCTTTCAAGATTATAAAACAAATTCAAAAATAATTTTAATTTTCGAAAAACTCAGGTCATGCAACAAGGGTTAATGTATACACTTATAATAAAGTTACTTGGATATTTTTAGTAACTGTAAAATGGCCAATATTTTTCTGCTATAATTTTTTCTTAATAATCATAAAAGGCCAAACGGTTTAAAGTTTACTGTACTTGTAATGGATATTGCTTGCAATAAGTTTGAAGAAAAAAAAGCAAAACCGTCAATATAGATGTAAAAAATAAAACATAAATATAGTTGCATATTGTAAGTCGGCCTCTAAAATACTTCGTAATTGTTGTTGTATGATGAATTTTTGTTCGGAATGAAATCTCATTAGGATGTCATAGAAATGACACAATCCGATTTTTTTAATTTTAGAAGTTTTTCTTCTCAGCTTAATACGGCGAAAAATACAGTAAATGAAAAAGTATGCTGGACTCAAATTCGGCAGGTGGATGTTCTAAAAGACTCTTCAAATATGCTTCAATATAAATATAGTATTGACCAGGAACCAAAACAAATTATGTTGTATAAAAATGAAATAACCCATCCCAGACAGATCAAGGAAAAAATTCAAATTTCCAGATAATTGCGGTCTTACTTTGAGAAATTTACAACAACGATCCCATATATGTAATTCCAAATTGGAATTGCTTTAAACCAATTTTTTTGCTGGTATAGAATAATTCTATTCTACCGGTTGTAAATTAGTTACGATTTCTTATAATATTCAATATTATTCGGTGATATTATTATTTAATTAGATATATTTAGTTGTGTTTTCACGTTTTGTTTAACTTCAAAATGTAATTGTTCCCAACTAATAAAAATAAGTAAATACAATTTTTGGTTGTTACTTTGAGCACAATATTTGTTCTATTCCAGCATGGATTTAACCGGTACCAAAGTAAGACCCAGAATATTCCGATTTGCTACACTGAACAATTACCAATTTCGAAGGAAAAATTGAATGACCTGACATTTTTGCGTGATCGTAACTATATTCCAAGGCTTTATCACACCTTCTATGATAAACTTACTTGTGATAATCATTTACCTGAGGACCAAATTGACTCAGATTAATAATTTGAAATCTTTAAAATCTGAAATTATTTCTTAAGTTAATTTTTTTTGTTACACCTATTATGTAAGTATGTATATATAATATACTTACTATTCATATTAAACTAAATATTGCTGAAATAAACAGATTTGAAATAAAAAATGTTTTTGTTAATCTTTTGGGTGTTGTGTTGTTTTTAACTTAGTAATGAAGTATGTTTCCTTAGACATGTTAAATTATTGTTTGTATATCTACATAACACATTACTTAAGTTTGTTCCGAACGAAACACTGATCAGTCGACATACTGTAACAAAATTTAAATGATAATATCATGATCATCCATTGTAAAACATTTTATGTAATACATAAGGACTGGACGAACAGTACTAGCTCCAAGCTAAACTATCGTAAATATTTGAAAATTAAAAATTATCGTTAATTAACGTTATTCTGGAAAAGTTAAATGTACCATAAAACAAGGACCAACAACCTAATATTTTAGTTCAAAAATATTTTCAGAAACATTTATAATAATCTTTTGAAAGGTAATTATTGTAAGTAAAACTTCAAAATGCTCTCCTGAAATTCGACTTTTTTACTTACAATAGTCTTGAATGGGAGTAGCGAATTGTACGCTGAGAAAATTCTTTGAATGTGAGGAATTAAAGACTTCAGTCAACGCTCACCTTACCGAAGAAGAAAAGGCTGTAGAAGAGCATTTCGAGGCAAATGTAACCAAAGAACCAAACAGCAGATATACTGAGCCCAACCATTCAAAACATCTGACCCAGCGCTTGGTCAACCTGCACCCATCAAAGATTAAAGCATGTCGACCGTCAAATGCTGAAAGATCACCAATATAAAAATTTTTATAAAAATTTATTTAAAAAATGTACCGACTAGTACCCGAGACTAGTACCTTTAGAAAGGGACACAAATTTTCAACGAATAGTATGGCGGAATGCAACAGATTTATCCATCGAACATTTCCGGCTGAAGACCGTGACGCCATTCGATCATTACACCAACTTGCAAATGACAACGAATCAAAGTTGCCACGGTTAGTTCAACTTATTAGAAACGACTTTTACGTCGATGACCTATTAACTGGTACACCAGACATCAATGAAGCTTCTAATCTCAAACATGATTTGATCACGCTACTAAATTCCGATGGCTTTCCATTAAGGAAAAGTGTTTCCAACATACCTTGTCTATGTGCTGATGCGGATACAATACCCATTGACGATAAAGATGCTACAATCAAGATTCTTGGGCTAGCATGTGATCCTAAAACGGACTATTTTCAATTCAACGTTAAATTAAATGATAACATAAAATATACTAAATGAAACTTCCGCTTGGGTGGTTCGTCCCATCAATAATAATAATAATAATAATAAAAATACTATTTCAGAAACTATGGCTAACCAAATTAAATTGGGATGATGAGTTACCACCTGACGTCACAAATCAATGGAATCAACTGCGGGTCAGCCTTTTGCATTTAAAATCGATCAGAATACCAAGATACATCCCATAGAAAATATCATCTGTTCAATTTCATAGATTTTGTGACGCTAGTGAGGCAGCTTATGGAGCTGTTATCTACTGTAGGTTTGAAGATAATACTGGAAATATTCAAGTCAACATGCTGACTTCAAAAACAAAGGTTGCCAAATTAAAACAGGTCACATTACCTAGATTGGAGCTTTGTGCAGCATTGCTTTTGAGCAGATTGTTTACTAAAGTGAAAAAAGAATTTGCATGATTCAATATTAAGGAAATTTGTTGGACTGGAAAACTTATGTGCCGAACAGAACATCGGAAATTTTCTGTACTTTGCCAAGAAACAGATGGGATCATGTAGAGTCTGCTGAAAATCCTGCCGATTGTGCCAGTCGAGGCATACTCCCGAAAGCCTTAAAATCATTCCATTTGTGGTGGCATGGGCCAAAATGGTTAAAAGAATCCGAATCATCTTGGAAAATCAAGACAAAATATCCATCAACCACCGAATTAGTTCTTACGGAAGAATGTAAAAAACGGATGCAATGTCTACAAACCCAAGCTGCAAATGAGACAATGGAGGCACTATTTAAACGTATTTCTACTTGGCAAAGAATTCGATGTATACTTGGCTTTTGCACACGACTTCTTAAGAATTATCAGGAAAAGTTAAAAGAAACCCGAAATTATGGTACACTTACGGTTAAGGAATAAGAAGTAGCGGAACGAGCTTGAATACCAAATCTAGCAGCAAAATCGGGGCCTTTATCATCAAAAGAAAAGCTGTCGACAATATCACCCTTCAAAGATGGACACGGTATTCTCAGAGTGGGCGGAAGATTGCAGAATTCTGAATGTTCATGTGATACAAAACACCCTATCATTTTGCCAAACTCCCATATCCTCCTAGCAAAATGATAGCCACATACTACCATTACAAATACCTCCATCCTGGTCCATCCCTATTATCCTCTCTCCTTAGACAAAAATTCTGGATTGTAAATGACAAAAGCATGACCAGACAAGTTGTCACGCTCCATACTTCAAAATCTGCGTTAAAAAGACCAGTCAGCAAAATCGTTCCATTACCAATAAATTGGACATTCAATGGGCGGAATTCAATTCTTGATCTGCCCCAATTATAAACAATTAATTTTAAATATTACCAAAGTACTTATTGCTGCCAATATTTATTTATTAAATTGGACAGTAATGTTGTTCTCTGGAATAGGGAACTGGGTAAAGAATTTATATGCCATTTCTGTTCAAATATTTTTTTCCGGCCTACTAAAGATAAAAGTTTGATGTAAATATTGATAAATTGGGAATAATTTTTCCATATCTAAATTGGTAGGGAAAATTTTTCCCCATTTAATTTTGTTTTCAAAAAAGTAACAAAGCACTAACTTTTTGCCTAAGCATGCCAGAAAAAAAATGTTTAAATAAAAATTTCATATAAATCCTTTCCCCAATTCCCTGTTCCCGCGGGATTACCAGAATAGTGCCACAGAAGTTTAAAATTTGTTTTAAATACTTGAAAATTTTGTATACATTTTAATTTGGAATTTTGGATTCGTTGCATTTCATAAACTGCATTGTAT
This sequence comes from Nephrotoma flavescens, assembly GCA_932526605.1. Lineage (NCBI taxonomy): Eukaryota > Metazoa > Arthropoda > Insecta > Diptera > Tipulidae > Nephrotoma > Nephrotoma flavescens. The sequence goes on from OW052220.1 coordinate 75,840,311, forward strand.
AAACTAGCATGCTAAGGGACGTATAAAGTGAGATGCTACTTCGTTCTAACTGTTCTACTAATTAGGAAAACACAACTAGGGCTGCGGGCCAATAGTCGGGTAAAAGTCAATTTTAAGTAAATTTTTCGGTAAATTCATTTATTTTTCAAAAATTCTATGGCAAGCTGATCAAAAAACCTGTTCTAAATCCGAGTTTTACCATAGTAAACGATTTACCCGACTATTGGCCCGCAGCCTAGATTTGTTAATAAAAAAATTGAATGAAGATAATTCTTTATACTATTTAAATTAACTTGAATAATTAAATTTAATTAATTAAATCCTTTAAGATTATTTAAAAATTATATTGTTTTCTAGGGTGTGATTGTGCCGTACATTGGTCTATTTTAAGTATGCTCTGTAGATTCGCTACACAATCGTAGGAATATTCTCCATTTAGCGTCAATCTAAGAGATACAACTATGATAATCGACATACCTACTAAATACTAACAATCAACTTCCCAACCACCCCATCAGAATGTTGTGATTCTTACAGAAAAATCCAAAACAAATGTTAAATAATTATTGATTAAATTTGGAAAACATTACAAAATAAATTAAAATATATTTGATATTTTAAAAGAATTAAATTATTTCCGGAACATATGCAATAAAATAGCATTTTGAAAAAAGTTCAACATCAATATTCCAAAATTTAAGCGGAGATGACAATTTAAAAAAATACTGACAAAAATACTTAACCTTTTTCCATTAAGCGTCGCGAAATTTAATGCATCGCGAAATTGAATGAAAATTTGTGTATCGGAAGTTGCAGCTTCCATTTGAGGTTTCTCCAATGTATTGCATGTACAAAAAAAACAGTAAAAAGTTTCAAATAAATTAGGTAAGATGTATCGATTTATGATTTACTTGCAACATGATTTATGAGCTGCTACCCCTCACCACAAATACCATCCCAAATTTCTAAAGTAAAAATGTCAAATCCTTTTAAAACTGAAAATTTAAATTTGTGTGCTTAAGTTAAAGCTACCCATCTCCAATAAAAATTTATATAATGTGACAAGTCAATATATGGGGTACCCCAAATGAATTGTACCAACATTTATCGCCAATATATAAAAAGAATGCCAACAATCGTGACTCATATGTTATCCATTATATTATTAAAGTCCAAACTGAAATACCCCATAAAATAAATTCGTCTCCCGCCATAGGATATTAAAAAAATCACCCGACGTAATTTGCGGACCTACATAAAAATTCGATTAATCCACTTTAGTTTTTTAATTAGTCGTGCGGAAACCAAAGTACATTATTCGGCCTTGTTCCTTCATCATTTCATTTTAATTCTATCTCAATTTCTAAAGCAACCAGAAGACGAACACGAAAACAAGTCGAACAAGATGACGCAAACGAAGAAAATAATAGAAATAGATTTGAATTCCGTAATGGTTATGACATTTCTTAGAACGTATTCATTTAGAAGATTGTGTATTTTGCTTGCTACTTAGTGGTGTTATATATAGTGTTGTGCGGGTGGGATGGTTTTGTTTCTAATTAAATTCTTCTAAATTGAGTTTGAATTGTGGTTCCATTGTTAAAGATTTTCTTTTTGTATTTTTCCCCGTTCCAATTTTCGAATTTAATTATTTTGATAGAATTCAATTTTAATTTTGTTATGTTGAATGTTTCTATTTTCTTGCGAAGAATGTTTAATAAGATGTTTTAGTGTTAAAAGATTTAAATTTTTAATTATATTTATTTTGTGTTAGGATATATGGTTTATGTGTAACTGACATGCAGCAGTGATTTTAAACTAGATAAATTTGATTCAGTAGAATGCGTTGAAATACCATTTTATTAAAATCTCTTTTTGTCATCAATTTGGATGTAACATTATAAAATATTAGCAGTTAACACTCTCTATAGCAAAAAAAACAGAATTCCCGCCGCAATTAACAATTAAGCACATCGGAATACGCAAACGATTCGTATCGCAACGTTATAAAACATAAATGCTCACAATAATAAATTTTATGTTGACGGTTGTAAAAAACTCAAAAGCGGCAAAAACAAAGATAAATACGGAAAAACGAATTTTCTTTTGATGAAAAATGGAAAATGAACACCACAATGAAAATCATCTTTCATTTATCTCGTGTAATTTAATTTAGGATTCTTGATTTTGATCATTTCTTGTGGGTTTTGAATTGCTTACATTTAATTTTAATCCTAGTAGATTTTTGTTTTAAAGATAAAATATATACAGCCACTTAAGTCAATCAAATTTTAACCTCAAGTAACTGAATTTAAAAGCCCAGTACATGGTGAGGTATTAAATTTACTTTGCCTAATACTGTAACGGGTTAATGGCACACAATATTCAATTAAAGTGAAATAATAAAATTTTATAGTCCAATTTGCACGAACAAAAAAGAGAAAAAGCTCCATTAAGCACCTTTATTGAAAATTGTTTTTATTCTCTGTGTGAGTGTGTGTATACTGCAACAACGAATTAAATTGGTTGGAAATTTGTTCGATTTTTTGCTGAACTTTTCCCTATATTAAAGCAGCTGCACCAATTGGAATGTAATGTAGTTGGGTCAAGTGTTTTAATTTTGTTAAATAAATTGAAACAAATGCTGGAGTGATTTTTGTAATGTTACATTTATTCAAAAAATTTCGAGCTAGAAATTTATGGATTTTAAATTAGTTGGATGGATAATTTTTTTAGTACCACAACAGAGGCGAAAATTTCTAATCATTAAATACACAACATGCGATTATGTACGCGATGATTTGTACTACTGCGTTATTTTGTTCTGTACTTCATAAAAACGAACAAATAATACTCGCAAAGCTATAAGTGTATTTGAATATCGACTACAAAACAATCCTGAAATCAAAATAAAATTTACGCATACACATGCAACATACAACAGCATCCGCAGTATATCAAAATCATCGCTAGCCGATTAAGAAAAAAATTATATAAAAAATATAATAAATAATAAAGTAAACCAACACTAATATACTAATACAGTGACACCTCCCGAAAGCGACCACCAACGGGACTGTAAATTTCTGTTCATTTTACGGAGGTGGTCGTTATTAAGAAACTTCTCTGCATAGTGACCAAAATTATATTTCTGGAGTTTGGTCTTTTTATAGAAGCTTTGACAAATGGTAAATAAAACAATAATATGTATGTACACAAGAGTGAACCTTATTTTCGAAAGTTCCAATTTTTGACCGGACGCCTCCTAAAAATGTTAGGATATGCTTAAAACTTAAACAGAAAAATATTGGGTCAATCGAAAGTGGTTTAGAGGTCACGAGTTGAGCGCGAAATTCGATAAAAACGGTATTTTTTAAAATTTTCACTTTCAAACAAACAGAAAAACTATTTTAAAATTTTTCTTAGATTTAGGCTGTGTGGAATTGAAGAGATAATTACGGTAGTCGAGTAATCGACAAGTCACGACCTCTAAACCACCTTCGATCAACCCAATGTTTTTCTATTTAAGTTTTTATTATAACCTCACATTCTATTTATTATAACCTCACATACAAACAAGGACCACCCTAATGTACATATACATATTTAAATTTCACATTTTCACAAAGAGGTGGTTAGAATGAAGGGGTGGTCCAATACCTGTAAACGCGTTTGTTTTTTGATGAATATATTTATGTCAAATGTGTGATCTGTTATTGATAATTTATGAAATTTTGTGATTGCGTATTTCAGTGTTTAGCAGGAGCCTCTACCTTTCATAATTGGTACAATATCCCATGATTTGAAACAAAAGAAATTTTTCGTTGCAAACAAAAGTGCATTTGTCCGTGTAAAAAAATAGCCGATTTCAATCGACGATTGCACGAAAACTGGTTGATGTTTCGGACAAATTTAAACGGATTATTATTCAAAATTAAATAACCTTTCATAATTGGTACAATATTCCATGATTTGAAACAAAAAAATTTTTCGTTTCAAACAAAAGTGCATTTGTCCGGGTAAAAAAATAGCCGAATTCAATCGACGATTACACGAAAACTGGTTGTTGTTTCGGCCCAATTTAAACGGATTATTATTCAAAATTAAATAACCTTTCATAATTGGTACAATATTCCATGATTTGAAACAAAAAAATTTTCGTTTCAAACAAAAGTGCATTTGTCCGGGTAAAAAAATAGCCGATTTCAATCGACGATTACACGAAAACTGGTTGTTGTTTCGGCCCAATTTAAACGGATTATTATTCAAAATTAAATAACCTTTCATAATTGGTACAATATTCCATGATTTGAAACAAAAAAGTTTTTCGTTTCAAACAAAAGTGCATTTGTCCGTGTAAAAAAATAGCCGATTTCAATCGACGATTGCACGAAAACTGGTTGATGTTTCGGACCAATTTAAACGGATTATTATTCAAAATTAAATAACCTTTCATAATTGGTACAATATTCCATGATTTGAAACAAAAAAATTTTTCGTTTCAAACAAAAGTGCATTTGTCCGGGTAAAAAAATAGCCGAATTCAATCGACGATTGCACGAAAACTGGTTGATGTTTCGGACCAATTTAAACGGATTATTATTCAAAATTAAATAACCTTTCATAATTGGTACAATATTCCATGATTTGAAACAAAAAAATTTTTCGTTTCAAACAAAAGTGCATTTGTCCGGGTAAAAAAATAGCCGAATTCAATCGACGATTACACGAAAACTGGTTGTTGTTTCGGCCCAATTTAAACGGATTATTATTCAAAATTAAATAACCTTTCATAATTGGTACAATATTCCATGATTTGAAACAAAAAAAATTTTCGTTTCAAACAAAAGTGCATTTGTCCGGGTAAAAAAATAGCCGATTTCAATCGACGATTACACGAAAACTGGTTGTTGTTTCGGCCCAATTTAAACGGATTATTATTCAAAATTAAATAACCTTTCATAATTGGTACAATATTCCATGATTTGAAACAAAAAATTTTTTCGTTTCAAACAAAAGTGCATTTGTCCGTGTAAAAAAATAGCCGATTTCAATCGACGATTGCACGAAAACTGGTTGATGTTTCGGACCAATTTAAACGGATTATTATTCAAAATTAAATAACCTTTCATAATTGGTACAATATTCCATGATTTGAAACAAAAAAATTTTTCGTTTCAAACAAAAGTGCATTTGTCCGGGTAAAAAAATAGCCGAATTCAATCGACGATTACACGAAAACTGGTCGTTGTTTCGGCCCAATTTAAACGGATTATTATTCAAAATTAAATAACCTTTCATAATTGGTACAATATTCTATGATTTGAAACAAAAAAGTTTTTCGTTTCAAACAAAAGTGCATTTGCCCGGGTAAAAAAATAGCCGATTTCAATCGACGATTACACGAAAACTGGTTGTTGTTTCGGCCCAATTTAAACGGATTATTATTCAAAACTAAATAACCTTTCATAATTGGTACAATATTCCATGATTTGAAACAAAAAAGTTTTTAGTTTCAAACAAAAGTGCATTTGTCCGTGTAAAAAAATAGCCGATTTCAATCGACGATTGCACGAAAACTGGTTGATGTTTCGGACCAATTTAAACGGATTATTATTCAAAATTAAATAACCTTTCATAATTGGTACAATATTCCATGATTTGAAACAAAAAAATTTTTCGTTTCAAACAAAAGTGCATTTGTCCGGGTAAAAAAATAGCCGAATTCAATCGACGATTACACGAAAACTGGTCGTTGTTTCGGCCCAATTTAAACGGATTATTATTCAAAATTAAATAACCTTTCATAATTGGTACAATATTCTATGATTTGAAACAAAAAAGTTTTTCGTTTCAAACAAAAGTGCATTTGCCCGGGTAAAAAATAGCCGATTTCAATCGACGATTACACGAAAACTGGTCGTTGTTTCGGCCCAATTTAAACGGATTATTATCCAAAATTAAATAACCTTTCATAATTGGTACAATATTCCATGATTTGAAACAAAAAAGTTTTTCGTTTCAAACAAAAGTGCATTTGTCCGGGTAAAAAATAGCCGAATTCAGTCGACGATTACACGAAAACTGGTTGTTGTTTCGGCCCAATTTAAACGGATTACTATTCAAAATTAAATAACCTTTCATAATCGGTACAATATTCCATGATTTGAAACAAAAAAAATTGTTCGTTTCAAACAAAAGTTCATTTGTCCGGGTAAAAAAATAGCCGAATTCAATCGACGATTACACGAAAACTGGTCGTTGTTTCGGCCCAATTTAAACGGATTGTTATTCAAAATTAAATAACCTTTCATAATTGGTACAATATTCCATGATTTGAAACAAAAAAATTTTTCGTTTCAAACAAAAGTGCATTTGTCCGGGTAAAAAAATAGCCGATTTCAATCGACAATTACACGAAAACTGGTTCTTGTTTCGGCCCAATTTAAACGGATTATTATCCAAAATTAAATAACCTTTCATAATAAGTACAATATTCCATGATTTGAAACAAAACAATTGTTCGTTTCAAACAAAAGTGCATTTGTCCGGGTAAAAAAATAGCGGATTTCAATCGACGATTACACCAAAACTGGTTGTTGTTTCGGCCCAATTTAAGCGGATTATTATCCAAAATTAAATAACCTTTCATAATAAGTACAATATTCCATGATTTGAAACAAAAAAATTTTCGTTTCAAACAAAAGTGCATTTGTCCGGGTAAAAAAATAGCCGATTTCAATCGACGATTGCACGAAAACTGGTTGTTGTTTCGGACCAATTTAAACGGATAATTATTCAAAATTAAATAACCTTTCATAATTGGTACAATATTCCATGATTTGAAACAAAAAAATTTTTCGTTTCAAACAAAAGTGCATTTGTCCGGGTAAAAAAATAGCCGATTTCAATCGACAATTACACGAAAACTGGTTCTTGTTTCGGCCCAATTTAAACGGATTATTATCCAAAATTAAATAACCTTTCATAATAAGTACAATATTCCATGATTTGAAACAAAACAATTGTTCGTTTCAAACAAAAGTGCATTTGTCCGGGTAAAAAAATAGCGGATTTCAATCGACGATTACACCAAAACTGGTTGTTGTTTCGGCCCAATTTAAGCGGATTATTATCCAAAATTAAATAACCTTTCATAATAAGTACAATATTCCATGATTTGAAACAAAAAAATTTTCGTTTCAAACAAAAGTGCATTTGTCCGGGTAAAAAAATAGCCGATTTCAATCGACGATTACACGAAAACTGGTTGTTGTTTCGGCCCAATTTAAACGGATTATTATCCAAAATTAAATAACCTTTCATAATTGGTACAATATTCCATGATTTGAAACAAAAAAATTTTTCGTTTCAAACAAAAGTGCATTTGTCCGGGTAAAAAAATAGCCGATTTCAATCGTCGATTGCACGAAAACTGGTTGATGTTTCGGCCCAATTTAAACGGATTATTATCCAAAATTAAATAACCTTTCATAATTGGTACAATATTCCATGATTTGAAACAAAAAAAATTTTCGTTTCAAACAAAAGTGCATTTGTCCTGGTAAAAAAATAGCCGATTTCAATCGACGATTGCACGAAAACTGGTTGTTGTTTCGGACCAATTTAAACGGATTATTATTCAAAATTAAATAACCTTTCATAATAAGTACAATATTCCATGATTTGAAACAAAAAAAATTTTCGTTTCAAACAAAAGTGCATTTGTCCGGGTAAAAAAATAGCCGAATTCAATCGACGATTACACGAAAACTGGTTGTTGTTTCGGCCCAACTTAAACGGATTATTATCCAAAATTAAATAACCTTTCATAATAAGTACAATATTCCATGATTTGAAACAAAAAAAAAATTCGTTTCAAACAAAAGTGCATTTGTCCGGGTAAAAAAATAGCCGATTTCAATCGACGATTGCACGAAAACTGGTTGTTGTTTCGGCCCAATTTAAACGGATTATTATTCAAAATTAAATAACCTTTCATAATAAGTACAATATTCCATGATTTGAAACAAAAAAAAAATTCGTTTCAAACAAAAGTGCATTTGTCCGGGTAAAAAAATAGCCGATTTCAATCGACGATTGCACGAAAACTGGTTGTTGTTTTGGACCAATTTAAACGGATTATTATTCAAAATTAAATAACCTTTCATAATAAGTACAATATTCCATGATTTGAAACAAAAAAAATTTTCGTTTCAAACAAAAGTGCATTTGTCCGGGTAAAAAAATAGCCGATTTCAATCGACGATTACACAAAAACTGGTTGTTGTTTCGGCCCAATTTAAACGGATTATTATCCAAAATTAAATAACCTTTCATAATTGGTACAATATTCCATGATTTGAAACAAAAAAATTTTCGTTTCAAACAAAAGTGCATTTGTCCGGGTAAAAAAATAGCCGATTTCAATCGACGATTACACGAAAACTGGTTGATGTTTCGGACCAATTTAAACGGATTATTATCCAAAATTAAATAACCTTTCATAATTGGTACAATATTCCACGATTTGAAACAAAAAAAATTTTCGTTTCAAACAAAAGTGCATTTGTCCGGGTAAAAAAATAGCCGATTTCAATCGACGATTACACGAAAACTGGTTGTTGTTTCGGACCAATTTAAACGGATTATTATCCAAAATTAAATAACCTTTCATAATTGGTACAATATTCCACGATTTAAAACAAAAAAAATTTTCGTTTCAAACAAAAGTGCATTTGTCCGTGTAAAAAAATAGCCGATTTCAATCGACGATTACACGAAAACTGGTTGATGTTTCGGCCCAATTTAAACGGATTATTATCCAAAATTAAATAACCTTTCATAATTGGTACAATATTCCACGATTTGAAACAAAAAAAAATTTCGTTTCAAACAAAAGTGCATTTGTCCGGGTAAAAAAATAGCCGATTTCAATCGACGATTGCACGAAAACTGGTTGTTGTTTCGGACCAATTTAAACGGATTATTATCCAAAATTAAATAACCTTTCATAATTGGTACAATATTCCATGATTTGAAACAAAAAAATTTTTCGTTTCAAACAAAAGTGCATTTGTCCGGGTAAAAAAATAGCCGATTTCAATCGACGATTACACGAAAACTGGTTGTTGTTTCGGCCCAATTTAAACGGATTATTATCCAAAATTAAATAACCTTTCATAATAAGTACAATATTCCATGATTTGAAACAAAAAAAAATTTTCGTTTCAAACAAAAGTGCATTTGTCCGGGTAAAAAAATAGCCGATTTCAATCGACGATTACACGAAAACTGGTTGATGTTTCGGACCAATTTAAACGGATTATTATCCAAAATTAAATAACCTTTCATAATTGGTACAATATTCCACGATTTGAAACAAAAAAAAAAATCGTTTCAAATAAAAGTGCATTTGTCCGGGTAAAAAAATAGCCGATTTCAATCGACGATTACACGAAAACTGGTTGTTGTTTCGGCCCAATTTAAACGGATTATTATCCAAAATTAAATAACCTTTCATAATTGGTACAATATTCCATGATTTGAAACAAAAAAAATTTTCGTTTCAAACAAAAGTGCATTTGTCCGGGTAAAAAAATAGCCGATTTCGATCGACGATTACACGAAAACTGGTTGATGTTTCGGACCAATTTAAACGGATTATTATCCAAAATTAAATAACCTTTCATAATTGGTACAATATTCCACGATTTGAAACAAAAAAAATTTTCGTTTCAAACAAAAGTGCATTTGTCCGGGTAAAAAAATAGCCGATTTCAATCGACGATTACACGAAAACTGGTTGTTGTTTTGGCCCAATTTAAACGGATTATTATCCAAAATTAAATAACCTTTCATAATAAGTACAATATTCCATGATTTGAAACAAAAGAAATTTTTCGTTTCAAACAAAAGTGCATTTGTCCTGGTAAAAAAATAGCCGATTTCAATCGACGATTACACGAAAACTGGTTGATGTTTCGGACCAATTTAAACGGATTATTATCCAAAATTAAATAACTTTTCATAATAAGTAATATATTCCATGATTTGAAACAAAAAAAATTTTCGTTTCAAACAAAAGTGCATTTGTCCGGGTAAAAAAATAGCCGATTTCAATCGACGATTACACAAAAACTGGTTGTTGTTTCGGCCCAATTTAAACGGATTATTATCCAAAATTAAATAACCTTTCATAATTGGTACAATATTCCATGATTTGAAACAAAAGAAATTTTTCGTTTCAAACAAAAGTGCATTTGTCCTGGTAAAAAAATAGCCGATTTCAATCGACGATTACACGAAAACTGGTTGATGTTTCGGACCAATTTAAACGGATTATTATCCAAAATTAAATAACTTTTCATAATAAGTAATATATTCCATGATTTGAAACAAAAAAAATTTTCGTTTCAAACAAAAGTGCATTTGTCCGGGTAAAAAAATAGCCGATTTCAATCGACGATTACACAAAAACTGGTTGTTGTTTCGGCCCAATTTAAACGGATTATTATCCAAAATTAAATAACCTTTCATAATTGGTACAATATTCCATGATTTGAAACAAAAAAATTTTCGTTTCAAACAAAAGTGCATTTGTCCGGGTAAAAAAATAGCCGATTTCAATCGACGATTACACGAAAACTGGTTGATGTTTCGGACCAATTTAAACGGATTATTATCCAAAATTAAATAACCTTTCATAATTGGTACAATCTTCCACGATTTGAAACAAAAAAAATTTTCGTTTCAAACAAAAGTGCATTTGTCCGGGTAAAAAAATAGCCGATTTCAATCGACGATTACACGAAAACTGGTTGTTGTTTCGGACCAATTTAAACGGATTATTATCCAAAATTAAATAACCTTTCATAATTGGTACAATATTCCATGATTTGAAACAAAAGAAATTTTTCGTTTCAAACAAAAGTGCATTTGTCCTGGTAAAAAAATAGCCGATTTCAATCGACGATTACACGAAAACTGGTTGATGTTTCGGACCAATTTAAACGGATTATTATCCAAAATTAAATAACTTTTCATAATAAGTAATATATTCCATGATTTGAAACAAAAAAAATTTTCGTTTCAAACAAAAGTGCATTTGTCCGGGTAAAAAAATAGCCGATTTCAATCGACGATTACACAAAAACTGGTTGTTGTTTCGGCCCAATTTAAACGGATTATTATCCAAAATTAAATAACCTTTCATAATTGGTACAATATTCCATGATTTGAAACAAAAGAAATTTTTCGTTTCAAACAAAAGTGCATTTGTCCTGGTAAAAAAATAGCCGATTTCAATCGACGATTACACGAAAACTGGTTGATGTTTCGGACCAATTTAAACGGATTATTATCCAAAATTAAATAACTTTTCATAATAAGTAATATATTCCATGATTTGAAACAAAAAAAATTTTCGTTTCAAACAAAAGTGCATTTGTCCGGGTAAAAAAATAGCCGATTTCAATCGACGATTACACAAAAACTGGTTGTTGTTTCGGCCCAATTTAAACGGATTATTATCCAAAATTAAATAACCTTTCATAATTGGTACAATATTCCATGATTTGAAACAAAAAAATTTTCGTTTCAAACAAAAGTGCATTTGTCCGGGTAAAAAAATAGCCGATTTCAATCGACGATTACACGAAAACTGGTTGATGTTTCGGACCAATTTAAACGGATTATTATCCAAAATTAAATAACCTTTCATAATTGGTACAATCTTCCACGATTTGAAACAAAAAAAATTTTCGTTTCAAACAAAAGTGCATTTGTCCGGGTAAAAAAATAGCCGATTTCAATCGACGATTACACGAAAACTGGTTGTTGTTTCGGACCAATTTAAACGGATTATTATCCAAAATTAAATAACTTTTCATAATTGGTACAATATTCCACGATTTGAAAAAAAAAAATTTTCGTTTCAAACAAAAGTGCATTTGTCCGGGTAAAAAAATAGCCGATTTCAATCGACGATTACACGAAAACTGGTTGTTGTTTCGGACCAATTTAAACGGATTATTATCCAAAATTAAATAACCTTTCATAATTGGTACAATATTCCATGATTTGAAACAAAAAAATTTTCGTTTCAAACAAAAGTGCATTTGTCCGGGTAAAAAAATAGCCGATTTCAATCGACGATTACACGAAAACTGGTTGTTGTTTCGGACCAATTTAAACGGATTATTATCCAAAATTAAATAACCTTTCATAATTGGTACAATATTCTATGATTTGAAACAAAAAAAAATTTCGTTTCAAACAAAAGTGCATTTGTCCGGGTAAAAAAATAGCCGATTTCAATCGACGATTACACGAAAACTGGTTGATGTTTCGGACCAATTTAAACGGATTATTATCCAAAATTAAATAACCTTTCATAATTGGTACAATCTTCCACGATTTGAAACAAAAAAAATTTTCTTTTCAAACAAAAGTGCATTTGTCCTGGTAAAAAAATAGCCGATTTCAATCGACAATTACACGAAAACTGGTTGTTGTTTCGGACCAATTTAAACGGAATATTATCCAAAATTAAATAACCTTTCATAATTGGTACAATATTCCACGATTTGAAACAAAAAAAATTTTCGTTTCAAACAAAAGTGCATTTGTCCGGGTAAAAAAATAGCCGATTTCAATCGACGATTACACCAAAACTGGTTGTTGTTTCGGCCCAATTTAAACGGATTATTATCCAAAATTAAATAACCTTTCATAATTGGTACAATATTCCATGATTTGAAACAAAAGAAATTTTTCGTTTCAAACAAAAGTGCATTTGTCCTGGGTAAAAAAATAGCCGATTTCAATCGACGATTACGCGAAAACTGGTTGTTGTTTCGGCCCCAATTTAAACGGATTATTATTCAAAATTAAATAACCTTTCATAATTGGTACAATATTCCATGATTTGAAACAAAAAAAAATTTCGTTTCAAACAAAAGTGCATTTGTCCGGGTAAAAAAATAGCCGATTTCAATCGACGATTACACCAAAACTGGTTGTTGTTTCGGCCCAATTTAAACGGATTATTATCCAAAATTAAATAACCTTTCATAATTGGTACAATATTCCATGATTTGAAACAAAAGAAATTTTTCGTTTCAAACAAAAGTGCATTTGTCCTGGTAAAAAAATAGCCGATTTCAATCGACGATTACGCGAAAACTGGTTGTTGTTTCGGCCCAATTTAAACGGATTATTATTCAAAATTAAATAACCTTTCATAATTGGTACAATATTCCATGATTTGAAACAAAAAAAAATTTCGTTTCAAACAAAAGTGCATTTGTCCGGGTAAAAAAATAGCCGATTTCAATCGACGATTACACGAAAACTGGTTGTTGTTTCGGCCCAATTTAAACGGATTATTATCCAAAATTAAATAACCTTTCATAATTGGTACAATATTCCATGATTTGAAACAAAAAAATTTTTAGTTTTATGATCGGAATTATCGTATGCGATGGTAAACATGTTACTCCTTGAGCTAGATGACAATTTTTGTATAAATGTTCACATTAAAAGTAAAAGATACATAAATCGAGTTAGCATATTGGTTATGAAAAAAAGCGAGTTGTAAAAACATGACTTGCGTGTCTTGTCGAGACACCACTTTATAAACTTTACCGTGTTAATGGTCCCACAAGAGCGCGATAATATAATCGAGGAGGTTTCAATGTTAGTCTACATGCGCAGCATCAGACATTGCTTTGGAGCGAGGAAAATTTTCTGCGGATAACGCCAAGTGAAGGCTCTTTGCCCCAGAGTATTCTTTTTGACGAACAATTTAAAGAAGAAGTAAAAGTGACCTCATTCATGATGCCTACCAGTGAACTGAGGCATAGCGTGTGTCAGTACGCGGCGTTACTCCTCAACATTTATTGTACATGGCGATGAAGATAATGCGACTTCGTGTATGCGATTCACTGACTATTGCATTTAAATATATCGGCCAAAATACCTCACTTACATACGGAGCAAGTTGAATCAAAAAATTTCATCAGCGGTTGTATTGAAAATACCTTGCGTTTCTTCGCTCCATTCTAAATTCGATGTACTACTAGCATCAACGTAAACGAGAACTTTTCGAGCCCACTATTTTTCTAACAATGAGCGCCAATGAGATCTGCCGAAGTTCATAAAGCTTCTGTATAAATTACAGAATCCAAATGAGAGCATACTCAGTGGAGGGACGTTAAATGAGATGCACTTCGATACCAAAGCTTCCTTAGTGAATAAAGATCCAGTAACTTGTCCACTCTAATTCAACAAGCTGTTTGCCTTCGGTTCCGATACCCAATCGGCCTGTGTTATGATTGATCGCCTCAGTAGCGACTCGAAAAACAAGCGTCAGCCTATTCTAAACTGCAGCGATATAAACATACGTTTACGTGTTATAACAATATAGGGGGAAAAGATCCTTAGCTCTGTTGGGAAAACTTAAAACACAACGATCATGCTGACATCGACGAGTTTTTCAAGGCAAACGCAATTCAATCGAATGTTTACCATGAAAATGTGCTCAGAGCTAGTATAACTAGACCGAAGGTCTTCATATAGCGAACCCCGTCAGATAGCTTGCTTGGCTCTAATATGGATATTCAGTTTATAAATGAACAGTATTCTTGTGCCGCTTATGTTGTCGAATATCTGAATAAAACTGATAGGGGTATCAGTAATTTACAGCCGAGAATGGTCCAGACTATGAACGAGTATCCGGAGTTTGACATAGTCGAAGTTACTAAGAAATCTAGTATTAATCTTTTAAATTCGGTTGAGCTCACCAGCCAGGAAGTAGCTTGGTGCTTGCTTTGTCTACCTATGTAGGAAAGTTCGGTAGTTATACAGTATCTGCATACGTGCTGGCGAATAGAGCGACAAAGAGTTAGAAAATCCAAGGAGCAACTGGACGAGGAGGAGGCTGTTGGTGATTCTACTGATATATGGAAGGAAAGTTGGTTCGATAAGTGCGAGAAGCATTCACCCGAATTTACGGAGCTAACGTTGGCTGAAGCCGCTACATACTACATCATTCTAAGGGACACCTCTCAGCCATGAAAAAATAGATCGGGAAACAGCATTCGCAGTTTGACGAATATAGGCGCGAAATGGTGACTTTGCATATTCTGTTCAGAAACAAGGCGACTGAACTGCTAGCTGAAACAAAATCTATGCAGATTTATGACGAGAACCAGAATATTATTCTACGACTCCGTCGAGAGATTGAGTCCGATTTAGACCTCCGAAAAACGATGGAAATTTCTAGACAGCTGTGCACGGATGCCGGCAATGGATATGAAACCGCTAACCTTGATCTTACGAAGCTATATAGTTATTCGGTTCAGCAATGAGACTGATCCATTTGCAGACTTCTATGGAAATCCGAATTCTTCTAATAATTTTGATTTACTTGTGGCTACACTGAATAAACTGGGCCCGATTGCAAAGAAACGGGATAATATAATGTAGAAAGAAGCATTTAACCGCCTCATGCGCATGACTAATGATCGCCAAAAGGATTTATTATTTCATGTTATCGGAGTTCTGCTCGACAAACAAAAAGCCCATTTAAATTTTCTTTATGGGAGCTGCTGATTGTGGCAAAACATTTTTCATCCATTAATTGATGGAAATTTATGATAGGTTCACAAATACCGATAGCTACTGCAATGCACACATTTGCTGTGGTTCCACGGGCAAAGCAGCCGTTGCTATCGAGGGTTTCACTGTGCATACTGCTCAGAAAATATCAAAAATTTGCCTCTATCTTATGAAATCGCTCAGCACTATCGCACACTATTTAAGTATGCGGTCTCACTGTGAACGAGGTTAGCATGATTGGGGCTTAGTTGCTGCAGTAAATCGATGCCAGATTGAAAAAAGTTACAGGTACGTCGTCCAACTTTAGACGAAAAGATATTTTTAGTGGGCCCGACAACTACCACCAGTGGCACTATTCTGGTAATTCCCTGGGAATAGGGAATTGGGGAAAGATTTTATATGTAATTTCTATTTTAATTTTTTTTTTCTGGCATACTAAGGTAAAAAGTTAGTGGCATGTTTATTGAAAACAAAATAAAATTGGGAATAACTTTCTCTGATAATTTCGCTATTGAAAAATTATTCCCAATTTACTAATATTTACATCAAACTTTTTTTCTCAGTAGGCCAGAAAAAACTGATTTATAGATAAAAGCTATGTAAAATCTTTTCCCAGTTCCCTATTCCCGGGGAATTACCAGAATAGTACCACAGTGCGTGCTACTCCGATTTATCATGAACTTTTCAACTTGTGGGGAAGTTTAAAATTTAACGAGCTGACGGAAATAATGCGACAAGCTAATCAAGAATTTTCCGAGGTATTAGCACGCATAGGAAGCGACGATGTACTGAATTAACCTTGGCAACGATTCATATCTCGCTTTGTGTCCAAAGAGTTTGCTCAAACAGAGTGCCCAAATGCTATCAGGCTCTTTCTTCGAAACGCATCAGTAAATCATTAAACGCATAAAGTTATTTCCATTGCTGCCGATGTTTTTATAGGCTGTAGAAGCGTCATAGAAATTGCTCAAGCGCTGTAGTTACTACGCAAGATGTCCGTGCTCAAAACAGGCAGGGTATGGCGAACGGCGCCCTCGGTTACATAGAACATATTAAATTTGAAGAAGACAACACCATTACCGGGTTTGGGTAAGATATCCCAACATATACATCTCTCCAAACCAGAAAATAATTGACATTATAAATTTATCCACTTAGTTTTGCCGCCTTATGCAGAAAGTGATTCTATTCTTCTTGGCGAATTTAATCATCATATCCCAATGGTCGTGTCGGGTGACTTCAATGTAGACTTCTCAAAACCGGAAGAACTAATTGATTTTATGAAAAGTACGTTCAACTTAGAATTAAATACTCGGCGAAACGTAGCAACTACTCAACACGGCACAACAATCGATGCAGTCTTCCAACGGCAGCTCGAACCTCTTGAGAAAAAAAACGAATTATTATTTAAAACAAATGCGAATTTTCGATTATGCTGTTGTTTTCAATAAATTTTGCGAGTTATGCGAAAACTCACTGATTTTTATTTTTTCCAAATCATAAGTTAAACGCTTAAAAAATCTCCCATTACAAGGAGAATACAAAAAAAAAGAAAATTTTAAATAAAATCTAGAAGAAATTAAAAGGTTAAATCATAATTGTACTCATTTGGAATCCAAATGGTGAACTACATTGATTATTTGAAAAGGCTTATTGTGAATAAAATGTTTGTATTTTATATTTTATGTACCACTTTACCATTATGTAATCTTCATTCGAGATAAAATGTGTAAATATAAATAATAACCGGTGAGAAGAAGTTCGTTACGCAATCTAATAAATAGCATAATGTACATACGTAAGTGCATAAAAATCGAAATTCGATAAAAATATGCTAAAAATCCCTAATCCAATTTCATATAACGATATAAAGATTTGATTGGCAACTCAAATGTTTCTAAAATTCATTTTGCATTGCTGCATATTCTATAAAAACACAAAACTCTATACGGACGATTTTTTTCCGTTATAACGGGAATGTCTAAATTCACGGTACTCGCATGTACATACATATATCATATTAATGTTTAGATTATTTATATCAACCGCACTTCATATTATAATTGTGTTTATTGTGTCATAACGTCAATCATACCGCACACACAAAGCAATGACATATTCCAACCACTATATATTTATTGTAAACGATATACTAAAAATGAATGGAAATAAACAGAATTAAAAATTTTCATTTCAAACTCTCGGCTTAGAAAATGTCATCCCTCACTCAGATGAAAAATCAATTTTGAGGTTATTCAACCGTTTCCAGACATTTAATTCAATCTAATGAAAATAAAAATCTCGCATACAAAAATGATGAGCTTTTTTGTGTGGTGTAGTTGTTGTAATAAAATAAAGCTTTTTATGTAAGTTTTATTGTTTTTCACTATAAAGCTAGTTTTTTTTTGTTATTTTCATTCTTTTCAATTCGAGAACTCTTCAACAATCTTTTTGGCATATTTTTTTTTTCAGTGTGTCACTTTTTGTAATAATGTCACAAAGTTATACCGAAAATTTAGAAAATTGAAAACTGTCGTTGACAATAACTGTATGGATGTAATGAAAATTGTTTTGCGGGTAATTTAATTTCAGATACCTAGAACATATACTCGTAGAAGTAAACACACACGTACCCATATTCTTATTGTAGTGAGTTTGATAACCGATATATATATATATACATTCCCTTATACGAATTAAAGCTGATATTTTTGGATTACGAGGCCATCAATTTAAAAACACTGTACATAATGCACATATAACGTCTATTTCTACAGTCTTCCGATTATTATCAAAAAAAAAATCGTTCAACAATGAATTTTTTATGTTTTGCGTCTAGCCATTTTTTCGTTTTATGGCCCTATCGATTTTAAAATTGGTACAGTAGAAAAACGAAATTTTTCTATTGAAAATAATAAATTATACGAAAAGGGTTGGATGAGTTTGTCAGATAATCAAAGTCATAAAACAGAATATTGAAGAATAAATTTAACGAGAATATTACAGTTCATAAAATTTTATTTTAATTCAACAAGATTTCCTATGTTCGATAATAAAATTGCACAGATAATCTAATAATGCTTACTTTATTGTGTGGGTCCCTATCTGATTTAAGTAAAGGTTCATTGGTAGTGTCAAGAAGGTTTAAAAGATTTCGAAATAGTTTATTTGGAACTTTGTCTTTAAAACCTTATTAAAGTTTATTAAATATGATCTTTCAGACGATAATAGTGGCATTATTGGAGGAATTTGCCAAACTTGTCACATTGGTGATTTATCGTAACTGTGTTTTGTTTTAACAAACTACAACGTCTCATTATAATATCTCATTTCGTTTAGAATATAGACAGTTATGGTTTTCAGAATAGGGATAAGAAAAACTGAATACATTTTTTGTACTCCTGCGAGCTAAAGCTGCACTTTACCAAAGTTTTAAAATTGAAAGTAAAATTCACTTGGCCTTAGGGCTCAATTATTTCTTCACTAGAGCAATTATCTCTTATTTTACTCAAATGATACATAATCTTTTATTATTTTTCGAAAATAAAAACTAAAACCAAAATTCTCAATATTTAAATATATGCGATTGACTTTCCGTTACTGCACTACCGATAATCTGATACGCAAACGCTGAACTGAATCAGACAATGGACTCTGATTAAGTGTGGAGATAGCTCAGTCTGAAACAGTGTGTACAGATTAATGGCGCCCGCTTGATGGATAATCTGAAGGACAGCTGATAGCGTGGCAGCCTATTGTTTTGTGTTCACCAAATCCTGTAGAATAGGCTTATAATTTTTAAAGTAACGGGTGTAAATCAGCCTAACGGTTCAAAAATCTTGCCGCTTTCTGATAGCATCTCATTTCTGGTATAATTTGGACTACTTAGGTTCGCCTTATTTGTGAAAACTTCTTTCTTGGGCTCCCACTGTAAATCTAACGCCTTTATAGTGGCTCCTACATCGCCAAGCTTTCCACTTCACGATCGTTGACTGGTGAAGTTGAAAATAACCGGCTGAATTTGGAACTATTTTGCATACATTCCTTCTGGAGCGATACAATGTTGACATCAATTGATTTTATCGGTTGACTGCATTTGGTACCATATCTGCTCCTGCCATAATGCTGTCAACTTATGTTTCTTCCATTAATATCGCAATAACTGGATTAAATTGTTAGTTCAATTACCTTCAATATATACATGCTGGCTAAGTATAGCGATAGTAAACCACTCGAAATCTGCTACCAAAAATTATCGGTAAAATTTTTTAATATCACCTACTACTGCCACTTCAAACTGTTTAAACCGACGAACATAATGATAAAACGGAAACTGTGAAAAGTGATTCCGGTTTTTCAAGTAGAGCCAAACACGTGTGAGCCTGTAGTGCCAGTCAAAACGGTACGCTTGATTTAAATATTTCATAGAGCGTAGGCAGCATTATGATACGTCATTACTATCAGGTTTGGTTTTCGGACACTTTGTTTCCAAGAGTCTTTAAAGCAAATTGCTGCCAAATGTATTGGCCTATTCAAATATGAGCCTGTAGCGCCAATCACAACGGAAGGCTTATCTTAAAATGTTTATGGTTTGTGACGGACATGATGACAAGTGATTCCGGAACTCAAGCCTGATAGTAATGACTCGTCATTATGCTCCCTACGCACGTAACAATTTTGAAATCAATCATACCGTTCTGGTTAGCGCTACAAGTTCACATGTGTTTGGCCCAATCCAAGAACTGCAAGTATAGCTGTGCTTAGAAATTTCAGTAATTCAACGAATTCTTCTTCTTATGTTTTCTTCGATTCAAGCTGGTTCTTTCATGCCTTACTTGGTCTTGGGAAGTTTTTTCCATGACGATAATTGCCGTGTTTTTTGACGCTCATTGATCCGGATCAGTTCAAATTTTATATGGAAAACATGATCCAAAATGTTTTAGATCACAAATTTTGATTTTAAATCTAGCAAGCGCCTTTATGTTGTTTCATGAAACATGAACTGAACTGGATCAGATCAAGCGTCAAGAAACACAGCTAATATAAACATACACACTTACTAAGTTAAATACAAAATAAACAAATTAAAAATGAATAAAACAATAAATATTACAATATGTTATCGGTTATCTCTAGCAATAATTTAAGTAGAGTGTAAGTTGTCCTTTAAATATATAATATAAATAAATATTCGCAGAATCGTAGCTATATGTTCATTTTGTATTTTTTAATGTTCTTGCAATGCCGCCATGTTAAATACGAATATTCGATTGAAACGAAATCAAACAAAGTAATTTTAAAGTCTTTTAATAGTTAAGGTGTATTCGACAATACACCTTAACTGTGAAAGTTGAGAACTGCGCTATTAAATTTCAAATATTTTAAGATGTATTTTCAGTCAGAGCAATGAAGAGATGTAATATTCCGAATATAAAACCCCTATAATCATCATAGTTATGCAAAAAAACGTTGTCAAACAATCAAATCCGAGAAAAAAATTCAGTAATTAAGAAGAATTTTATAAACGTCCGTGAATTTAAATTGTTTAAGAACTTTTTCGGCTTTTCGGACAAAATATTATTTTAATGGACATCCATACAATGTTTACGACTATTTTAGTCGCACAAAACAAAGAGGCCATTTATTAACAATATCTCTACCACAAAAGTAGAAGTACTTTAAAATTAACAAAATAAAAATGTTTAGATTAACAATAAAAGAACTTATGTTTACTAAAGTTTTCCGCTAAACTAAAAAACGAAATTGTTAAAATCGGAAGCACAATTTGTACAATTATCAAAATAAATTATGCGAAGTGAAAAAGAAAAATTTGTGTGAAATTACAAACATAGACTGATTGATCAGTATTTAGGTTAGCTAATTTTCTTCGAAAATTTAAAACGATTATGAGATTTAGTCATGGCAGTTTGAATATGGGCGTAAACTCGTTCGAATATTTAACAAACATGATCTGGTTTCTCGTCAATATCCGAGTAATTTCCTGTAAGTGTGATAGCTGATTTTAAAATGGAATTGGATGATCCGTGTAAATACAACATAGACAACAAAATTTGGCGCATATTTTGAACTTTCATGTATAGCATTCCGTATATCAAACGTAACTGCGTCTAAATGAACATCTCATAACCTATGTTCATCTTTGACATAATTTCGAATGACCTCAATTAATGTTCGGTTGACACGTTCAGACGAATTTCCTAGTGGAGCATACTTGGCCATCAGGATTTATCGGATTTCGTAAGTTTGACATACATTTTTATGTGTATTCACAACTGGCTTCAGTTATCGGATACAAGTACTTCTGGAACACGAAATGTGAATTTGATTTTTCCCTCAATAAATTGGTCAACATTGGTTGTCGTGTCTTTTCGTAGTTGCTGAGAACATATTTCGAAAAATCGTCAAGAGATCCAGTTGATCTATTTGAGTTTAGCTATCAAATAAATGCATTTTGTATTTAAATTAAAATTAGAAAACAATTATGACTGTAACAATGGTTGGATTCACTTCCTGCATGTAATAATTGTAATCTAATGTTATTTGTGTAAATATTATTATTATTGCTTGAGTGAAATTTAAGTATATTATATATTCTTACTACATGTGGTTTTTTTAGTAAAACTTACCAAATGAATACTAATATTCACTTCGCGCATGTAATAATCTGTTGTTATAATTTGCAGTGTACGAGTAAAGTGCAGTATATTCCGTTAACTATTGATCCATTTGAGTTTAGCTATCAAATAAATGCATTTTGTATTTAAATTAAAACTATAACATTATTTAAATTTAAACCATTATTATTCAAATTATTTCCTACAAATAAATGAAATAATTAAAGACTGAAAGATGGTTTCCTATTTTATTCTTTAATATATATTGGTGATTTCTGGGTTGGATTAATTTTATATGATTTAATATGTTTTAATAGGTTTTTGGGAAACCAAATTAATTTTGTTTATGAACGATTGAACTATTTAGTTTATAGAAAGTTCAACTCATAATAATATAGTTATATTGCAGGATATGTACCATTATATATAAGTACTTAATTAATTATCAAATTTTTTTCAGGATGCTGATTGCTGAGCTTTTATACCATAAAACCGAAATTAATTGTGCTGTCTTGTGCCTAACAATTTACTAACTATTGACTACTTAGGTGTCTAAGTAGTCAATAGTTAGTAAATTGTTAGGCACTATCATATCTAACTATCATATCTAACAACCTTTCCTATCCCTCCATCTTGTTATATGTAAAGGGGGTGTACGGTAGGCACGGTGTATCCAGGATCCCTGCTTAGTCTTGGCCGTACATTTTAATCAATCAATCAATCAATATAATTCGCTAAATCGATATGTTCTTGTTTTGTATTATCGGTACAAAGCAAGAGATGGATTTTTGCAGTTTGGTCGTTGCAACCTGATGAGTAGACCAAGTTTTTATCAGTACGAAACCAAGCTGCCAAGAAGCTACCGAAGGGAGTTCTCATTTTTGTAAGGGTTTGTGTATCTTTGTGTACACAAGTGCCCTGGGGTTAAAGGTTTGGGGGAGGGGAGTGCTTTTTTTCTACTTTTGTGGTAGAGATATTGTTAATAAATGACCTTTTTGTTTTCTGCGACTAAAACAGTCGTAAACTTTGTATGGATGTCCATTAAAATAATATTTTGTCCGAAAAGCCGAAAAAGTTCTTAAACAAATTCAGTAAGTTCCTTTTCGATTATAACTTCTAACCTTGTAGAAAATTTAACAGATTACTGGAATGCTGTTCAATGAAAAAAATTTCAAGCTAAATATGACGATCTAGAAGGGAGAAATAAAAAGCATGGGTGTTCAAGATGCGCTGCTATTAATAACCTTCATATTGCCGCCAGTGAGCAAAATATTCACATATCGGAATCATGGCGAAGTTTTGAAGTTAGTGCGTCAAGAAAATCAAAAGTAGTTAATCAGTCTTCTTTAATGCAAAAAATTGAGTGAACACGTTAATTCAAGGTTCCACTAGATAGTCCAAAAATTATGGATGTGATAAATATCAAAAATGTGGGAACCATAAGGAAAATTTTCAGCACCGTTTACAGTTTAATCAAACGAAATCGGTCTCTTTCCAATATGGAAGTATAGAGGTTGAACCTAGAATCAGAAATATCCTAGACCTTGGAGTGTCGCTTCATTCGAGAATTACGGGTATTAGAATTGCAAAACAAATGAAAACAAAATAGTTCGAAAAATAATCGTATTAAATTCAAAAATTCTGTTATCATTGATAAGGCGTCAACCTTTTCAAGTAAATGTGCATTGGTTATTTTTTTGAAATGATTTAGTTCATCTGGAATCTCAAACCGCTGAACACATTTTAAATGTTCTGCTTGAAACATTAAAAACCAATGGAGTGTCTAAGACCAAATTTAGTTGAATTTTGTTCTGATGGTGCCAGCCACCATGCTCGGTCGAAAATCAGGCGTTGCGTCCAAATTAGCACAATGAAATTGTTTAAACCATCGCCTTCAGCTAGTATTAGATGACGCAATTAGAGAAATAAAACAAATTAATAATTTTAAATCATTTATCGATAAGATTTACACCATATTTCTTTCATCAGTCTAATAAAAATCAATTAAAGTTACAGAACATATGGCGAGATTTGGGAATTGAGATAATAAAAATTGGCCGCGTTCTAGGACCTAGATCAGCAAATTGCAATTTAAGGTTAAATAAGGTATTGTCTGTCTGTTTGGCGTGCTTATGTCCCTCTATACTACAAATTTTTTATAAAAAATTCAAAATATTCTGGTATGTCAAATCGACTTGCAAACAAATATTGCATAAAGGATTTAGCTTTCATGGTCGATATTCTACCAGAAATCTCTCACCTATCCATCGGATTACAAGCTAGATTTATTTCTATCCATAAGTCCATAAGGCTGAAAAACTAATAAAACGAACTAACTATTACCATGATAATGTATGTATATACTTGAAAGATAATGTTTGAATTTTTGATAAAAAACTTGATGAAATGTTTTTGTCAGATTTCAGAACCGTAATCGAAAAAACTAATTTCAGATTATTTAACTTTGGACACACCAGACTCAAAAACAACCAGGACAATAATGACATCGCTGAAGTATTTATTGTATTCGACGAAGATTCTTGGAATTTATCTGAAATTATTTGAGAAGAGAAATTAAAGAATCTAATAGAAATAATTCGACATGATTTTTATAAATGATTTTAAACAATGATTTTAGACATAAAAGCGACGCACCCGAAGCAACAAAAAAGGCAAAAAATAAAATAAATTCTATAGCTATCAGCAGACGCTGAACGGAGATTTTCACTGATGAACATAATTTGTGAAAAGAACCGGATTATTTAACATTTAATTCAGTGATACAAAACTCGCTCTTTAAATTTATATATTCATTCCAAGAGGAGTAAGTTAATAAAATTTCGAAAGACTTAATCCTCTATAACCTCTTCCCATCCACTCTTTCACTTATGATTGATCTTCGGCCAACTAACAAATTACTCTCAATGCTCCAAGTGTTTTTTTTTGCTCTCTATTTTCTCACATGATTTATAATTTCACTTTTTAATGTAAAACAAAATTAAATAAAAATACAGTCTCGCTCGATCATTGAGGTAGACATAATTAAATCAAATGCATTTTATTTTTAATGAAATGAATTATAGACTAAATTAGAAAAATAAACGTTAGTTTTTTTATAACAATAATTGTCTTCTTAAATTTCAAAAATTATGTGATTGAGAATAAGTTTAGTTTTATTTTCGAGGAGTAAGTCTTTATATAGCGAGTTGAAACTTATCCCCTAATCAACGAGTATGTCACAAATAAAAGAACGAATATATAAAAGAAGGAAAATCAAAATTGAATGACGATTGAGAGTAAGAGTTGATAGGAAGATTTTATTTTAACTCTGATTTAATTACTATAAATATGATAGGTCCGCCACTTCGCAATTTAAACAATAATGAAATTATTTTGCAACTTTTATAATTTTTCATACATCATATAATACTCATGTAAATTAAAAAATAAACTATGTTTTTACTTGTAATGGAAAATATGTCTAGATTTTTGATTTTTGCGAACCGGTAGTAAAAGTTTTGGCAGCTCACTACTGCATAACATGAAATTGACATAACCCGTTGCATATTTCGAGAACATTGCCAAACCCATTACCGAGAAAATTCTAGTGCCCGGATTCCTTTTCGTCACATCATCAAATTTTCGCTACTCTACCCAAAATCTCATGATGCGGTCCATATTTTCAGCCAACTTCATCGGTGAGTTCCAAGGACTGCTTTTTAATCATTTAGATCAATTCTTCAGATTTTGTCAAAGATCTTCCAGATGTTCGGCCAATTGTTGTCTATGTGCCGGTGTCAATTCTGTGCGCTACCATAGTGCTTTTTCCATTATTTTCTGGTGCACCACAGAAAATGGACAGGTATTGTTCTAGTAAATTCTGCACCTCGTTTTTATGTTCCTTAATAAGATATTTGATACGGTTCTGTATAAGATGTCAAGTTATTTTCTCCTGTTCTGCAATGTTGACTTTTCCCACTAGATTTTCCACCAGAGTATAATCGGTGTAATGGTTCCGCACAAAAAGAAATCCTTTTCTCTGCTAATTGTGGAAAGTAGCGCATAACCGTAAACTAAGAGTCCGACTCTCTAACAAATTTAGAAAATGCTGCAACTAATTATCACAGATTGTATGTACTATCCATCACCCCGCGTGGCATTTTGCTGAACTATGGTTATCAATCCCTTCAACGATAAGTAGAAACCGAATTTACGGGGAAAATTATGAAATGTTTACATAACAAGCACTTGCATCCGAATCTGTCACCGCAGTTTTTCATATCATAAACAATACTTTGAATACGGGAACTAAAGGTGTCATTAAACGAAGCATCAATGGACTGTATACTGTTTCAAACCCGTCCAAGGATAGCAGAACAGCCAATCAGTAACTTATCTCTAAGAATTAATCTGACGAGAGTATTTCATAAAGTTTAAATAGACCATGCTGGGCTAATCGCAGTTAGTCCAAAAAACGGCAGAGGATCCAAGCGCATCAGATCGTTTTGGCTACCAAAGTTATTCCAACCGGCGAGTTGACTGTCTCATTCACAAGCAGAAGAAGGCTACCAAGGGTCGTAAACAGCGACAATGTCACGAACTTTGTGGGTCTCGACGAGGATTTGGTGAATTTTCCAAAATCCTTGCATCAAAGATTTACAACGAAAAACTATCGTTGCTGTTCGCACACCAAATAAAATAGCATACTATACAACCACAATCACCACACTTTTGTCGAGTATAGAGTAAGGCACCTCCAACGCTTCAAAAACTACAAAACATCCTAATACAAATTGTGGCAATTGTAAAATTAAGCCTGTTAACTCTAATCCACAACGATTCAGACGATTTGCAGATAACCACACCAGAACGCGTATTTTGATCCAGAATTGGGAGATGAAACCACAAATTTGTGTATACGTATACGACGTATAATACACAATTTTGAATTAGTGTGCTGTCGTTTGTTATGCATGTATGTGTGTTGTTTTTGTGACCATAGTCATCAAAATTTATCGAACCGGGTGGAATCGGTTCAAATTTTTGGTGCTTCCATTCCTGTTTTGTGACATTTTCCCATGATATCTAGATGGGGAACAAATTTGTTCGGACGTAACGCCACACCATTCGCAATATTTTTATTTTAGGTTAATAATTTTATATTTTGTAAATTAACAAATTTTATCTTTTATAAAAAAAAAACAATTGTAAAACATTTCGTGTTCAATAAAACGACACGTAAAAAATAAATTCACTTTCCTCAAAATTTAGCATAATTTTGCTTTTGTCAAATTATGCTAAATTTATTTTTTATGTGTCGTTTTATTGAACACGAAATGTTTTACAATTGTTTTTTTTTATAAAATATAAAATTTGTTAATTTACAAACTATAAAATTATTAACCTAAAATAAAAACATTACGAATGGTGTGGTGATACGTCCGAACAAATTTGTTTGTTACTACTTTTTTTGTTTATTTATATTAACACTTTGAGTACTGACATGATTTCGGCTAATGTATTGGGGGCATGATCGCGCTTTTTAGCACTCAAAGAGTTAACAATTGTAAACGTCATATTTTTGTGTTGTTTATGTATTTTCAATTTTTTTTATAGTTAACATTTGATAATTAACATTTATGAAATTTAAAATAAATGTATTTATAAAATTTTATTAAAACCTATAAAATTAATTTATGATTAAAAATATGTTAAATATAAAATATATTAGCTTATTAAATAATGACACTCCACAGCTCGAGAGCAGACGTAATGTGCTGAGAAAAGGAAATAATCAGCATAACAATTAAACCGATTCGCCCGGATCGCGTTGTTTTGATACTGTTCATCATACAAATGACACAAATACGAGCAAAAGAAAAATACAAATACAAAGACATAATTGTGTATTATACACAGTATACGTATTCGATTTTTTTTGGTTCACTCATTTTAAATGAGTACCTCACGAGACAAAATCGATATACAGGTTATTTTTGGTACTTCACAGCTAGCAGTTTCAAATGACAACGAAATAAATATTAAATCAAAATAAAGTTTGGAGCTCATCCAAAAAATGTGTAGGGGTTTCTAGAGAAGATTATTCCGTAGAGATTAAAGTTCTGTGTTTCTATTCGCGGCAGCTTCTTTGTCTGAATCCTTACATTTAAAAAGACACACTCCTCTGAGCTCCGAAAACGTCATCGGTGACTACCAGTGTGGTTTTCGTCCGCGCAGATCCAACACTGACCAGTGCTTCCTCATGAGGCTGATTTTGGAAAAGTGTTTGGAGTATATAATATAAGCATACATGGACTATAAATAGACTTTCAACAGGTATACGACAGTATTAACAGCTAGAACTTTTGAGTCGCGTTGTCTAGATTTACCGGAAAAGCCGTTAGATTTATGAATGAACAACGTCCGGTCAGATTCCTTTGAAATAACACCTGGTGTTCGACAGAGTGATGCACTCGTGTATGTGCTGTTCAATTCGGCGCTTGACTAACAGTAGTAAGAAAAGGAAACATTCAAACTTCGCGCTGCATATTTAATATGTTGGAATGCAGATGATATCGAGCTTTTTGACCTAAGGGTCTAACGATATCAACGACAGTTTTAAATCGCTCGATTGCTACGCAACAAGACTTGGTTTGAAAGTGAACAGCAAAAAAACTCAGCAATAAATACTTCTATCACCTCTCTCCCAGAAGCAACTCTATGGCAAATATTGGAATTGGTTGCCATAATTTTGATAGCATCGAATATTTCAAAATCCTTGGGGCAGTGATATAATCTTCAAATTATATGCAGACGTAAAGCCCCAGGTAGCTGCCGGACATTAAGTTTGCTACGCCCAGTCGCCCCAAGCAATAGGTATACCCCTTAACGATTATACATTGAGAAAATTTTGGTCTTTTACTGTAAAAGATAACGATTTAAAATTCAAGGACTCGTTTTATCTTAAAAATTAAGGTGGTTTTCTTTAAAATTTCACAAGTCTATTTAAGTATTCATGATAATTGTAGCATTAAATTTATTAATACCATATGGTACAAGTCGAATGACAACGAACAATTTAATTGCAACAATTAACTTGGCAAATGATCAATTCTCGGTACGTTTATACATCCGTCAAAGTAAAACAACAGATCATGTTTGTAAAATGGTTTATATAATTAAGTTGCAGGCGGCAACACGCGGAACTGCATTCATGGAAAATGCCTAAGTGTATTATAATTAAAGGATAAAATCAATTATATTTATTTATGTATAATAACTGATTAATATCAGTTATTATACATAAATAAATATTATAACTAATTCATAGGTCATCTAGTAATTTATCTATCTTAAATTAGTTTCTCGGATATTAATAACTTAATATTTATTAATTTAAAATAATCGAGTATTTTCTTAAATTTAAAGTAAATAAAATTTAAATTTTAGAATTTTAAATATTTTGAAACAATGATTTATGTTACATAAAAATAAAGAATAAATTCCTTTGCGGAAAATTTATAGCAATAATATTTTTAAGATTAATGTGTAAATTCATAATTTATAAGGAATATTTTCTGGGTGAGAATTTCATCTACGTCTGAAACTTTTCAAAATAAAATCATCATGAGTTGCAAAATTTTTTAATTTGAGAGAAATAAGGCTTGGCAATTGCAAACCATTTTCTCTTTTGTCTAGGTATGACAATTTCATAAAGATCTATCCCGGAATTAGCGGTTAGAATTAGTCGAACTGATTCAACAAAAATTTTGCTTTAAGGGGGAGAAAACTAAAAAGCGATAGTTCAAATTATGTTAGAGAAAACGATTTTGTATCAACGTCATCACGAATGAATATATAAATTCCCAAAATATGATTGTGAAATACATACCAAAAATAATACTATAAAATTTACTCTGTTAAATTTAAAATTATTCCAATTGGATTAGTCTAATAGAAAAATTGAAACATTTTTAGGTAATCTTAATTTAAAAAGAAAGTTTCATTCTTTGAGTACATATTGAATTGCCTTTAAGTACATATTGAATTGAAAAACCAATCAATATATGAACTTCCATAATAATATTTAAAAAAAAATTTAATGAACGCAATTATTTTTACACCATAAGTAGAAAATATTTAAATATTGTGAATAGTTTCAGTGAATTTTATAAAAATAATTTTTTTACAAAAAAAACACACTACGAATCACACAGAGGTGATCGAAGTAAATTTAAACTAGTATTTGATGTAAGAAACAATTGTTATATTATCCATATGAACATTTCAGTCATTTCCAAGCATATGGTTAGGTAATTCAAAACCACTTAATCGTCTCTGTGCGATCCGTAGGGGCCGAACTAAATAATTTCAAATGTTTACTAATTCTCGTATTATGCTCAATGATATTCTTTCTCAAGTAGGGAGCAGATCAGACATTTCCGAACATATGGATAAATAACATTAATTTCTTACATCAAATACTAGATTAGAATAACTTCGATCACCCCTGTATGATTCATAGTGGGTTTTTTTGTAAAAAATTTCATTTTATAAAATTCACTTAAAACTATTCATAAAAAATAAATGTTTTCTAATTGTAGTGAAGAAATAATAATTTGTGCTTGCTAAAAATTTTCAACTTATGAAAGTTCAATTTTTTGGTGTTTTTTTAATTCTAAGTACTTATAGGTTGAAGAGTATATTTTGTTATTTTGGCATAAACTTCAGTCCGATTTGTCAATTAAGTAAAATTCCAACCGATTCGAATGTATGAAAGAGATCTGGTGAAAATTTCTGGGATAGGCGATACAACAGTAAACGTAAAAATGTCTCTATACAAGGTATAAATCGTTCACAATACTTATAGGGTTTTAATTGATCTATCACAGAATGTAGGTGAGAACACATAAACATCTATAGAATAATTGATTGATTGATTGATTAGAATGTACGGCCAAGACTAAGCAGGGATATTGGATACGCCGGGCCTACCGTACACCCCCTTTACATATAACAAGATGAAAGGATAGGAAAGGTTGCTAGATATGATAGACTTGACCCGGTTACAGACACCTAAGTAGTCAATAGTTAGTAAATTGTTAGGCACAAGACAGCACAATTATTTTTGGTTTTATGGTATAAAAGCACAGCAATCAGTATCCTGAAAAAAATTTAATAATTAATCAAGTACTCATATATAATGGTACATTTCCTGCAATAAAACTTTATTATTATGAGTTGAACTTTCCATAACCTAAATAGTTCAATCGTTCATAAACAAAATTAAACTGGTTTCCCAAAACATATTAAATCATATAAAATTTATCCAATCCAGAAATCACCTATATGCATTAAAGAATAAAATAGGAAACCATCTTTCAGTCTTTAATTATTTCATTTTTTTGTAGAAAATAATTTGAATAATAATGGTTTAAATTTAAATAATGTTCTAGTTTTAATTTAAATACAAAATGCATTTATTTAATAGCTAAACTCAAATAGATCAATACACGGAATAAACTGCACTTACTCAGACACTACAAATTAGAAAAACAGACCATTACATGAACGAAGTGAATATCCTGAAAAACAAAATGGTTTTTTTGAACCGAAAAATAACCAAACTGAAACCGAAAACCGTGTGGTTACTTTATAGACAATATTGGTCATTTGACTGCAGAATATTCACGTTTTGGAAGACTTTGGGGCGTCACATTTGTCTGTAAAAGACTGTTGAGATAGTAGTCTGTCTCTCATCACTTATTACCCGAAAGTGACTATTGAATAACTATTCATTTACAAGTTTCTATAACGTCATGTTTGTTTGTAAAATCCGTATATAAAATTGAAGGTGTTTTTTCAGTCAAACTACTTGAAAAATTATTAATTTAGAAAGCTGATTTTACCATTTCCGACTGCAATTTTACGGTGAATAAATCTGGTTCTTCACCGATAAACAACTGAACTTTTAACTAATTGTCCCGTACATTCGACGGTCGTTTGACTATGATACTAACAGTTAAAACAAAGTCGTTTTATAGATTTATGTATAGTGTCATTCAGATAATTTGTTTAATTTTTTGTTCATTTATGTTCAAAAATTGTCCAATTACTACGGTTTCTTATAGTAACTTAATACAAGCTTCCCCTCTATTTAAAGCTCTCATTTTAATATTACGGCTCTTTAAAATCATAGATGGCTCTGGTTCTAGACCTGCTTTTCTTTGCAATAACCATTGGTATGCTTTGCGAATGTGTTTTCATGTTCACGGTTTTCAATTAATTAATTGGCGGACCAAATTCATTTCGTATTGAAAATGGCAAGTGTTGTGTCTGACTTTGTTCTCTACTTAGAGATAGTTCTCTAGAGCAATTGGTCCAGAAGTGTTAGGGATGAAGCTGCAGCTGGGTGAAACTTGTGAATGTGTCACAGTCGTGTGCAAAAGCAAGGAATAAAGCTGACGCTTTCCCTGAAATGGTCATTTATGAATTGGTTCAAGTACAACAGTTTTCAGATTTTTCAATTTAATGAAAGTTGTCCGATTTCAGTGTCTTCGATGTTTTCGTTTTTTTGTGTTTTAGGAGTATAGTCCGCTCTGTTGGTAACAGTACTTTCTATATAGTTTTCAAGAAGGTGTTGTCATTTCTTTGTTTACGAATATTTTTAAATGTATTAAAATCGTTGTTTCAAGGCAAATGTTTTGTTTTGAATGAGGGAAGTGTTGGTTTTGATGTTAATCCGTTTTTTTTATTTTGAATATTTCCAGTGTATTCAATGGGCGCTTTCAGGCCACCCAAAAGTTGGGAACATATTGAGTAAAATTGAAACCAACGTTATGGAAATATTGAGCGCTAGAAAATTTTACTAATCATGATAGAGGACCTGAGATCGCCCATTATTTGTATTGCACTGTATTGGGCTAAGGTTGATTTATTTTGCTAAATGGCGAATGTAAGCAACTCATAGTATTTTTGAGTTGAA
Source organism: Nephrotoma flavescens (assembly GCA_932526605.1). Lineage (NCBI taxonomy): Eukaryota > Metazoa > Arthropoda > Insecta > Diptera > Tipulidae > Nephrotoma > Nephrotoma flavescens. Next base: position 75,873,551 of record OW052220.1, read on the forward strand.
TAGTGCATTAGGGTTTTTGTTGTAAACACCGAAGGCGTATGAAACCGTTAAATATCAAATATACCTTTAGCATTCTTGAGAGGTCCATTTATGGTAGATAAGTAATCGTGCGAACATGCATTGTGTATGTTTTTTGGTATTTCTAGGGATTGTTTATTTTTTGGGAGGTCGGCCAAGGAAACTTCTAATAAAATTAAATCTTGGAAATTTATTTCTTTGCTTGAATATTTTTTGCACGAAGGACAATGAATAAATAGTCGTGCTATAAGAATTTTTAGGGATTTTTATTTTTCAACGTAATATCCTTTTAGCGCGATGCACCTTTCCCAACGTTTCTGCCATTTCTCTTAAAATAAGAATTCTCAAACTCTTCAAAATTCGCTTCTGTCTCGGCGATAACCGCCTCGTTTGACTAAATTTTTTTCCTCAACCCGATGTTTTCATGTTGAGAAACAGAAAGAAATTGCAGGGAACAAGGTCGGGCAAGTACAGTGGGTGCGGTAGTAATTCGTTTACCAATTGCGGTGCCCATGTGGCAGACCCCTTTATCACATTTATCTACGAGTTCTGCTAATTTGCGCACTTTAGCTTTGTGATCAGCGAGAATCATGTCGTGGAACTTTTCAACGATTTGTTCGGTAACAATGTCTGCTGGGTGGTCTGGCCTCTCATCTTCAAAAACAGATGTACGCCCACGTTTAAATTCGTTCCATAAACATCTATAGAATCAGTGAAATAAAATTTGACAATTTATTCAAATCCATGAAACTTTTAAGTAGCATGTACAGTACAGGAAGTATCATTTTAAATTAACCATGTTAGAAAATTTATGAACATCTCTAGGAGTACCAGAAAAATTGGAAAATAGATTGTAATCAAAAACCACAATTGTCTAAAATACGCGTTACAAAAAAAATGTTGTTCACCATACACGCGGACTTTTGATTGTGTATTCGGTCACTTAGATGAGACTTCGTGAACATTTCTAGGATCTGAGATATAAAAGTAGAAACTTTGCCTAAAACAGCATTCTTTAAAATTTAAAAAGCTTTAGTAAGCCATATCACAATTTTCTCATGTTTATCTCAGATTGTTAAAAAATTGTTTAATCTTTACAACAACACTATTAGGGTCTCAGGGACTTTTCTAATATAAATGTTAACTATTATCTAAAAATGTTTCAATTTTACTACGAGACAAATCATATTGGAATATTTTTTAAATTTAACAGTGTGAATTTTTGGCGTTATTTATTTATCATAGGCTTACTGTCTTTTTGGACTCCGCCTTTTTAGCACCCCATCTAAGGTTTTGGAAATGGTGGATTTGGAAATGATTAGATTCGTTTGGTCATCGTTTAATCAGGGGGGGGAATTTCATCGTTTGGTCACTAGATTTCATCGTTTGGTCACTTACGATTAAACGGTAAATAAATAATGAAAAATTTATTTTTAATTCCGATAAAACAAAATCAAAATTGATTTAATTCAATAAAATCAGGGTCGTCGCATATTTGGAAATTTCAATTTATAAAATTTAATAACAAATCCAATTGGAATATTCTATTAGATTAAATTATTAAATTATTTCAATTTTTAGGTTAAAAAATAATAAATCGTTGAGAATTGGTGACTATAAGTTGATTTCGTTTGATCAACCCTATATAATGTTTTATTGTAGAGATTTGTTAAACACTATTAATTTCCGTACAATTCGAAGGGTCTGGGAATCCAAAGCGTCGTTTGGTCGGCTGTCGTTTAAGATTGGTCACTAGCTGTTTTCGTTTCGGCCTTCTTACTTAGTAATTTATTAAGAAATTTCAATTAAAATGCCAATCCTCAACGACAGTCCATAAAATGATTCTGATTGTTCGATTTATAAAATTTTCCATGTTAGTAATTTTTCCCAACCCCACACACCCCGAATTATTCGGAAAAGTAGTTTTGAGGAGGTTTTAACAAATTTTTGCAATAAATTATTATGCAAGGATGATCAAACGAAATCAACTGGTGACTAATCCTGAACGAGTTATGAATAACCTAAAAATTGAAATTATTTTATCTTATTTCTTCGACTTTAGATACAATTCGCCGAAAAGATATATTTTTATCCTAATGGAACATTCCAATTGGATTTGTTATTAAATTTTGTAAATTGAAATTCCCAAATATGCGACGAACCTGATTCTAGTGAATTAATACAATTTGATTTAGTTTTTTCACAATAAGAGTTTTTTTGTTGAATTTATCTTTTTTTTTTACCATTTAATGGTTAGTGACCAAACGATAAAAACTAGTGACCAATCCTAACCGAACGATGAACAAACGAATTCAATCATCATTTTTTTCAAGACCTTTAGATGCAGGGTGCTAAAAAGGCCGGACTCTTTTTTTGCACGATTTATAATTACAAGGTGAAATTTTGAACGTATCTACCGCGCAAAAACAGGGCTAGGTGTAATTAAACTACTTTTAAATAACTAATCAATTTAACTTAAAATGATCAGTAACATCTGATGTAATTTTCCAATTTTATAATTCTTGCACAACCAATAGAAATCTCATTAATTTCCTAATATGTGTACACAAAGTTTGAATGTATCAAAAACTTTTGTAATGAAACAAGAAGTCGTCTCCATTCCAGTTTGCTCCCTTTATATTAAATAAAAATTAACTTTTAAAAGTTTGTAAAATTAAAAAGGAGAAAAAATATGTTTGGAAAATTATAAAATTACAGTTTTATGTATGAGAATATAAGAAAGCTAAACAACGTATTTTTCTATACACGATTCACATTACAGACTGTTCAGTTCATTTTTAATAAAGTGAAATTCGATTAAGAAAAAATATTTTGAAAACTTTTAAGTTCCCTCTGTATATGAAAAGGCAGTACATATTGGAAAAAATAATAAAAAGAACATGGATTACATTGAGAGAATCGGAACTATTCGGAAAACAATAACAAATTGTTTGTCGATAACACTTGTTCCTCTCGGCCAAGCAGCATTTGTTTAAAAACTTTAATCAAAGTTTATTTTAAAATACTTTGTGTGACTTTTAAAAAATACTTTTTTAATATCAAAAAAAATATAATTTAAAACTTTGTTTTACTAGTTGAAATTGAAACGAGATTATTAAAAGATTATGATGCCAAATTACATACATTATCCACATTGTTTAACAGACAAATTAAATTATTGTGTTAGGGACACATGCAAACTATACAGTGAAAACATTTTTCATAATAACATTATTTAAAATACCAAAACATTTTCCCAACGCTATTTCAATTTTCAACATATATAAAACTAAAAATAGAAATGAAATTGAAAATCTAGAAATAAGCTTGTTTAATTTTTATAGCTTTTTTGTTATTCTCGTTTTTAGTTTGGGAAAATTCAGAAATATTCAAATTTTTAGGTTTCGAAACTGTAGTGCAGTGTTGTGGAATTAGCTTTTTATGTCAGTGTGTGTGTGTTTATGTCTGTATGGAACACAAGAATTATTTTTACCAGTTTATGAACATGAACTCTGTTCTATATTTAGTGTTATCATACACAAATGGAATAATAGTTGCACATATTTAAATTTCCATATATAGTTTTACTGTACTGTGGCAAATTAAAATTCATTAAGCCAGAAAATGAGTAATTCTACATTTTGTTGAAACTTGGGAATTATTGAATTAATGTTTATATCTAAAATTTGCTTATAAAGCAAGATCATTTTTTTTATTTAAAACCTTAACTTTTATCGCAATAAACTTAAATTTTACAAAACCCATCTGGAGCTCTCAAAGTATAAAAACTTTTACAAAATTTGATTCCAGTGTTCTGCGTTTAGGCGTATTTCGGAATTGTCTATACAAGTCAGTGTTGAAAATTGCCTAGGCAATTGATTTTTGAGTAGACAATGCTACTACAACTCTCGTTATCTAATGTTATTTGTTTTACTTTATGCAAACTGTATACAGGGTGTCCCAGAAGGGGACGATTAAACGAAGCAGGTTGGTAAAGAAGCTCATTTCCAATCAAAACCGCCAAGAATTTTTTTTTCGATTTGTTGATGGTGCAAAAGTTATTCCATTTTTAGTGTTTTTTAGTGACACCCAACAAAAAATTAATAAAAAACCCAAAAGTTGTTTTATACTTTCTTTTTTAATACGATCTAGAGTGTGAAAACGGGAAAACAATGTACTACAGAAAGTTCACCTATCACAAAAATATGTGACACTAATGCAGATTTTAAAATGATATCACACACCGGACTATTCACAACAGAATGTTTTTTATCAATTTTTTTGACAAAGGAAGTCGTGTTTATTCAAAATGCACTTAAAAAATTTCAGGTTCTAAAATAGATGCTTTACAGACTGCATCCCGCCAAAAGTAACACCATCATCAACCAATACACTGGACGACGAACAACGTGAGGTGATAGAGGGTTAAAAAATGGAAATGAAAATATTAGCACAGGATTCTTCTTTCTTTTTTCAAATTATTCCGTCACGCCATCATTCACAACGTCATCATAAAACATCAAATCACAACAAACAACGAGTTCAGAGAGCACCAACACATTCTATCACGAGCTGATCTGAATGCGATACTACAAGATGAGGTAGAGCCACTAGTAATAAAATTACAACAAGAGATCAACGAGGTAAAGGTCGATTTAACAGCCATATCAGCAATTCATCTGCTAAAGGTGGACATACCAATATTCTATGGTGAATACGAAAACTGACATGCAATCATAGACAAATTTACAAGGCTCACCCGTTAAAATAGTCAACTGTCGGATACGAGTCTACTATTAGAGACCAGACCAGCTATAACAACGAGTATCTTTTTTTTAATTAAATTACTTTAGTAAAAACACTTGTAAAAATTACCTTATAGTGCAATATTTATTTTGTTTACAGGAATATCGATTTCGAAAAATATTTCTTCCTCAGTTCCTTTTACAACTAATACAAGAAATATTTTTCGAAATCGATATTCCTGTAAACAAAATAAATATTGTCAATATAAGGAAATTTTTACAAGTGTTTTTACTAAAGTGATTTAATTAAAGTTTTATAAGTGACAAAAGTTAACAGAAAGGCAAAAAAATGGATTTCAACCATTATAGCACAAAACGAGTATCTATTAGCAACATCATACTTCAATGTCATATTACCATTGCACACAACACGCAACAGTATCCAGTATCAGAACACTACGCGATACAGTGGTGGAAATGTTGCACAACATCAAAAACCAGAAGCTAGAGAATCTATTTGAAGTCTTCATCATATACCCCTGTGATGAAAAATATGGACGCAAGTACATTTTAGGGATATGAAACCAGCCTTGTCTGTCAACTCAAGGTTCTTAAACTTAACAATTGGCTGAAATTTTTGATGACAAAAATGCCAATCAACCGACCAAATGGAACGGTGGTTAAAGCATCCTTCATGCCAGTATAGGTTGGCATGGAGCCATGCAATGTGCAAAGGTGATAATAATTGGAACTAAAAAACTAGCCGTACGTCCTCGAATTGGCTAGCAATGGCGTAAAAGTATGGACGGAAAAAGCAAACCGCTAAAGAGTTGGTCCCAAAATAGGTTGCAGTGATAATAAAAAAAAGATTTCAATCCCTCGAAGCATCCGCAGCACAAAAACCGAACATCGCACGGCTAGTCAAACCAGAGAACAGCATGCCACGGAAGACTTTCTTAAACGCTAAAGAGTCTATTAATTGGTTTTGTAAACCGTTCCGAAATTCGCACGAACTTCCTTGCATCATAGACCAAAGATAGCATGCGGCGAGAAACCCCGTTCTACCAACTCCAGTAATCGACATCACCATTCGAACCAGATCTTGGCCTTTGTAAAATTCAACTCTATCTGCGGAATGCCGTTCAATATACGAACGTTTATAGATGAAGGATACCCGGTTTATTTAATTACGGAAGTAGTAGTCCAGATTCTTGGCATACCACTACAGCAAACGATAGATAAAATCTCACGAGCTGGGGCTAACACAACTAACGAGGCAAATGCGAGTGTCCAGATTTGCGTTCAACATCATTTCGAGTCCTCAAACAGACTAAAGGTTGTCGCATATGTGTTACCAAAAAACACCGTCAGAAAACCTGGCGAGAGGTGGTGTGGATTAAGTTTAGTGGATTCAAGTTTTGATCGACCGGCGCCAATTTACCTACTGTTGAGTGTGGGCGTTTACCATAAGGGCCAGTTCGGGATGGATAATTTCTGGCCCGTTACAAACCACAATCAAACAGCAAACCAAAGGAATACTGGGAATTAGAAGAGATTCCGAAAGACAACAAGAACTGGTCAGAAAATTGTTCATGCAAAACACTCTTCCATCAAACCACGAGAGCTAAAGATGGCCGATATAGTGGTCAATTATAATAACATTCAAATGGATCTGCTCGGAAGTTCTAGTTAGCAAGCATTTACAATGGTTTCTACATCTGGAGAACAGTATATGTAAACTTCATGCGATAATACGTACAGATGGGTAATATGAAACAGGTTGACCGCAGAAGAGGAAAAATTTATATTGTTGTTATTCACTTTGGTTTCCAATGTTATTTCTATTGCTTTGTGGTGAATATCATTAATTACGAAAGGTGTTGGTGATTCTTAATAAAACTGGTTCATTATTAAAAATAAGGTCCAAGGTTCGGTCTCGTTCATTTTTTAATTCACAGATTTGACTCAAATTTGAGTCAAATATGGTGTCGACGAATAGGTACTCGTTATCCGAATTCATGTTTACACAGGCATAATCTCGTTAGTTTCTTCATCATAAGTCCAACTAACATTTGAGTGATTGAAATCTCCAGCTATTAAAATTATGTCTGAATGACGGGCCGTATTGGTAATTTCCATAATTGTGTCGCAGCACTTGGTATACGATGATGTAGGCGAATCAGGTGGAATATATGCCTGCCACGTAAATTCGTACTGTCTTCTGATTGATCACAATTTTAACACATAATTGCTCGATCGATGGATTCGTTAAATCTACCAATTCATTAGCCCAGTAGTACAAATAAGCGCACAAAAAGCGCATAAACAGCATATAATTAGAGCGCTCAATTTTTACTTCAAATTGATGCACATAATTCCATCCTATTCGTATTGTTGTCGACCGAAAACTCGGCTTTGTTTCCCCTTAAAATTTATTTATCTCTCTTTGATTTCGATTTGAGTATAATATGTAACTGTTAACCGTTGGTTTACCAGAAAATAATATTTTTTTTAATGTATTTTGTTGTATCAAAACCAAACACAATCATATATTATTGTGTTTGGTTTTGGTTGTGTGTACCAAATGTCTATTGTCATTCAGATACAACAACACATTTTTTTAATTTTGTATACTTACTTTATATGTTATCCATGTATTTCCATTTCCATCTGAAAAACATTTACAAACATCGTCATACGTATGCATTGAATATGTTTCAACAACGCACATCTACAACCTTCAGCTGAAATCTGGAGACTGATAGAAACGAAATAACAATTTTTGAAATGAAATTGATAAACAAGAGGTTAGGTGGGGGTAAAAATGCAGTGCATAGTATAAACCGAAGTAAATTTATTTGTTTTCTCGCTTCGACGTGTGCAAATGTTTCCATCTATTTCATTCTGCTATCAGCGTTTGTTTGCTGGGAGGTAGTGATGTATCGATAGCTATGAGAACTCCGCCACCGGATTTTTTATGCTTGTTTGTGGTAAGCGATCACATCTTTAAACCACATATTGACTAGGAAAGAATTCCGAACTCAAAATTTTATCGTTGAATGATGTTCCACGCAGATGAAATATTCCGGAAAGAGTGTTTTTAAAACGAAATTATGAAATTGAGCTGCCTCTACATAAAGAAAGCCCGATGCATGAAAAAAACAATTAATAATTTCACACTCACTTATTTTGAACTTATTTTCAACAATGAACTTATTTTGAACAGTCAGCGATTCCGAATGTGTATTATTAGGTAATAGAATTATAATTATTAAGGTTAATTATTTGGTAATTGTTAAAAAACTACAAAAATAAAATTGAAAAAAAAATACGAGAAACAAAGAAAACACGTCCAAGTTGGGCGAATGTTGAAAACTTATTCATGAATTATTGGTATGTGACGTAACGACACTGTATACTAGACAAAGCAAGCAGAATAAATGTGAGATATCAATGTTTCGCAGGCAATGTTTTACGTCTAAACTGCAACACCAGTCATGAAGGCAGCTATTTCATGAAACTACAAGCTGCAAATCAATATAGATTTTCGGAGTCAAGCAGGTTGTATGCTTAGAAGCAATGCAATGCACCTCTACACAGTCAGCAGCACCGATAGCGAGAGAAGTGGTTCAAATATCCCTACGTTTAACATCTCGGTATTCACGACGTTTGTTGATAGTGAGCACCGCTTCACGCTTGCGTATCAACTCAACTTCATCATTATCACATCCAACACTACGGAATTGGAGCAGGATAAAAGAGTTCGATGAATCAATATAATACCACCACGTTCACAACCACGTGATAATCCATCTTGTCTTCTGGGCTCTCCTCACTCTGGGATCTTTCAATTTATCTTTTCTATGGGCCAATAATAACCACCCCAATGCTACCAACTCATAAAAAATTTTAGTAGTAAAAGGAAAATGATTTTCTCAATTCGATTAGAATTTTTTAATTAAATATGATGATATACGATATGCAATTATCATTTAATGTTATATTTGATACATATTCATTAAGTTCGAATAATACACGCCACAATTTACTGAATTCTAGCTACACACAAAATCGTGCCAAATATGCTCTACATATACGTATGCCATTTTACCATTTCTCTCAGCTTCGTCGATTTCATTTTGGTATAGCATGGTAAAATTATCGAGAAAATTCATGTCATCATTTTTTCCTACTGAACGATTTTCTCTATATAGACACACACAAAAAAAATTATTTCAATTTATTTTTTGTGTGCTTTTGCCTTTTTCTGGATGGGATACATTGAAGATTCAATTTTGATAAAAATTATGTTGAAAAATTTATGCAAAAAAATGTTATACTCGTAGAAAAGAGCTGCTCTGGAATGGTAATGTAATATATTTTTTGTCTTACAAGTATTACTAACAACAACAAAAAAAACTGTTCAACATATTTTCAACCGAGACACATCAGAATTTGCAAAGTTGGTATTTATGGGTAATAAAAAATTATAGAGGGTTTTTTTATCAAATTTGGATGGCCTGAATAATTGAATTGGATTTCACTAAAAAAGTTATTCTGCGATAGTCGATACGTACTGCGGAAACGGTAATGGATGAAAAATGATGAGCAATATAGACTTTAATATTTCGAATGTCTATTGTTTCTTAATAAGCGAGATTTATATCGGTAAATCACTTTCAATAAATACTCTACTCGAAAACCAAAATAACTCTGTCTTGAACAACATAAATATGATTAGCTAATCCTTTAGTACAAACATACCTGTTTGTAAATCGCAATGCAAGGGAGGGAGGGGGCAATCAAGGCACATATATTATTTTTTTAAATGTTCAGTCGAATTTCGAAGAAACGATAATGCAAATATATAGTCTAAAGACCTTTTAAACCTAACATACTTAAAGAGATCGGATCTAGCATAATTAAACGGATCTAGAAGGAACAACCTTGCTAAAATCAACCTCAATGAAAAGTGAAAGATCTTGCTCGCATTGCTCAATGGTTGGGAGCACAAACAATCGGTTGAAATACACAACAACCCCTCTTGGGGGTTGCTGGCCGTGACACATAAGCAAATGTAAATGACTTCCTTCTACAAATCCTATCCTCCCTTGAAAATGGCCGAAAAAAAATAAATAAAAAAAAATTCGGTGCTATGTTGAACTATGTTGAAAACGATGCTATGTTGAAATCAAGTACAAACAACAGCCTCGGTTTAGTGGAACGTCAAAGACTATCGTCTAGAGCGACTCAAATGTTAGCATATCTCGAAAACAAATCAGGTGGAAAATACTATCCTGAAAAAAGAGAAAAATTAAATAATAATAATAAGAATTAAAAATCTCTACCTTAGACAAAATAGCCCAACCATAATCCAATTGAATAAACAGAAAAAATCAGGAAACTTCGTATCAATCTGAAAGCTAAAGATGCACGGGCAAGCCTGCGCAATATCTCCTACACCAGGTCCTTTTGGCCACAATAATAGATCCTATAAGGTTAAAAACCAAGCGGCTGAGCTTAAAAATCCTGAGAAATCCTGTTTCATGTTGAGGTTCCACAACATCAGGATGAAGGAATCATATTTCAAAAACCGCATTCTACACCATGACTGGAAAATTTCAGTTCATCAGATTACCATTTCGCCTTAAGTACGCACCTGCCAAAGAGTGATTAACAACGTCCTTAAATCATATACATATAGGGAAAATATTCTGCTAACGTGTATATTACCGACATCATCGTTTTTGGCGGCACCACGAAGGAAGAACCTCTACACAATGCCGTAAGCTCTCCATAAGAAATGAAAACATGTCCTCTGCAAACTTAGTATCAAAAGACCATAGCACAATTAAGGTAAAATTGGTAATACAAAATGGACTGTTTCTATAGAGACATAAATAACCTCCGTTTAAAGACACAGAATATACCTCAGTGGGATCACTAAATGATCCATCCTTATGCTATAAAGTGGGTTTCGTCTACTCATTATATTAAAAGAACAGCCATGGTAGTTAAACAAGAAACGAAAGACCAAGAACATTAACTCGTTGCGCTGACTTTCTGTTAATATTTCCTCCATAAACCAAATTGGTGCCAAAACCCGGGATCCAGTTTTACTGAGGTAAAAGTTTTCATTTTTATAACCATGAACGGCGCACCATTAATAAAATCCCCTTGAATATTTTTATACGAATAGAAAGATATTAATATATAGGTATAGGATAATAAAGTCAAGTGCAAAATATTTCAAGATAGGTGAAAAATTATTATATTTTGTTGTGTGATCGGGCGCCTGGTTCAACAAAAAACATTTTAACAATAATATATCCGTCAAAATTAATTAAGAATTAGAATTTGGCAGATTCTCAATTTTTCCGATCAAAAAATAGATGTTTCTCTTAGGGCTGACGTGTTCCTTGAAATTTTGAATCTAAAAAAGCTAATATTCAAGGATGTTGCACCCCTTCAATTCTCAAAATTTGATTAGTTAGTCGCAAGAAATCTTAAAAACCCAACGCAACCTATTCTCATCAGGCACGCAACCACTGAATCCTCGAAACAACAGCAAAACGATGATGTATCCAATCAATCCACAAAATTTATTATAGACAAAACCACTGGCTTAAAGGCAAAGCAGTCAACCAATGATAATAGTTCACATGCATTGAAAGATTCTACCGATCTCAACATTAAAGTCAAGACAGATTTGCAGACACAGATAATTGCTGTAAATCATTATCAACCACGTACGACAAATACGAAACGAACATCATATACTACTTATCATGCGAACCCCAATTGCAGTGAGATTTGCAGACCGAGCCTCATAGATGTTCACTCAAATTTTGCAAGCAAATTCGAAATATTGAGAATTATGTCTCCAGATAAATTGTCCAGCTCAGCTACAAATTACAAATCACGAGCAACAACGAAATTAATTCATCACGCATTCCGATAAATATGAAACTGAAGACATATTCTAACCAAATCAATTCTTTCTACGGCATCCAGTTACCAAAGTTCACTGTATATACTTACAAATCAGAACGTGAAATCCAGTATGACAAATAGTGAAAGAAACCAGTATACAAATTCGAAGGAAGAGTATGTGATATACACCACACCCAAAGATACAAGTATTCTTTCACTTTTTTACACTTCAGATACTGGTCACTTAGAAAAATTATACACCTCAGCTGTTCACTTCCTGAAGAAGACTAGGACCAAGCGTAACTGTCAATCCAACTATAGAAAATACCCGCGCACTTATATAATCCTACTACCATACCAACTATTCTGGAATGGAATCTGGCATTCGCACAATTAATACTACTACAAGCACATCACATTACACAAAATCAGCTGCATGAATCTTGTGTACAACTAAACAAACATCAATATCGTATACGTCGAATCCCTTTACAACACAATTGGGAAAAGTAGTATGTGCTCGAGGTCAAATATATTATGAAGGTCCATGAAGTCAGCAAACACGTCACATCATCATCATCTTTACAAACATTTTTTGGTTGTAAAGATACTAATACTACACCCGGACTTGCGAACTTAATCCTAAAACGCCAACCCACATACGAATAGCGAGTTAACCGTAACTTTAAAAAAGATGTCTAGTTGTGTATATGTGTAATTTATTTAAATAAAGTTCGAGTGAAGTGGGTTACAAGTGAAACATAAGGGTAATCAATTTATTTTTTTTTATCCACCTACTTTCGCGCTATCTCCTGCCTGTAATTGTACAGGGCTTCATTAATTAAATAAGATATAGGGAGTGATCAAACCTTCTAGAATCGATTATTAATATATTGATAAGCGGTAAGACCAAGGGTTTTCTCGATGACGAATCCATCATTATTACATTGGCCAGAAAGCTATCCAAAATGAGGAGTAGTTGATCCTCTTTCAACGCTGCGTCAAAGATGGACCAATTAACAACCGAATAAAAAATACCCTGATTACGAACATTATCGCTATGCCGATGCTCTATAGTCATGATGGGCCAAATATATGAGAGTATAAAAGTGGAGCGTTGAGTACATGGAGTTAAACCAGAGAAAACCAGCTGAATCCCAATTTACTGTGCTACAATTTCAAAAAAAATCCTTTTAAATAATACCGGTAGTTGACATGGAAGCTTACTCCACATTGCTATAATAACAGGCAAAAAGTAGGGCATCAGTCCCCAAATGGCACCAACGCTATAACAAAACATTAGATGGATGGATTGATGGTCAAAAATGGAACAGACAAGAACTTAATCAACACTAAATAAAAATCAGTTTATGAGCCTAAATGCATACCCTTCTAGTATAGCAGATAAAAGCCCAATTTTAAGATCTTCAAAAAAAAATTTGATCAAGATTCCAAACCTGGACCATATCAAGAATATCATAGTCTTTCTTCCTCCTCAATCATAAATTCGGTATACTTACGGATTAAAAATAAAGTAATCGAGTGTAGGCATATAAGTTAGCTGATATTCTCATAGTTCTCGGGCAGCAAAGTAGCATTGCTGGCCCTAACCAGCCAGCCCTACTTTTCCAATCTAATATGTCTAAAAAACAATAAAAGCTGGTTGGGACAACTCGGCTGGGACGAGAAAAACTAAAAATCTTTTTAATTAGACCATCGGATTTCTAGACTAGATTGAACCACCAAATAATGAGATTCCTAGCATAAAACGCAACAGAACATAGCCCATCGAACCGCTACAGATTCTGCAATACAAGGAGGAAAACATATAAAAAATTATTGTAACTTGAAGCGCCCAGGCGCCTTAAAAGATTCCGATTTCCCAAACTATACTATTAAATGACCTAACATGAAACCGGTTATTTTGTTTGAAATGACATTTAACAATGCACAGTAATTCTAATCCCTGCATTCAGTTCTAATCCTACACCGCTTTGGTAACCAATATACACCGCTTTGGTAACCTGAATGAGCTTGAATCAAGGCAATGAAAACAGCCGACCAACAATCAGAAATCTGTGTCGAAGAAAAGAAAGAGACATGAAGTCTTTAAAAAAAGTCTTTATTTAAATTTTTCGAAAGATTTAATGTCGCGTACATGACATCGGAAATAAATATTTCCATACTCCCTAACGAACTCAAAATCAATCAAATTATTTGAAATGCTTTATACCACGCCTACTAGTTCCAAACTCGAGTTGAAATTGTTTTATCTTTGTTGTTGTTTAAATACATTTTGTGTGTTACCATAGTACTTTTTCCGAACTTTTCAATTGACATCACTACTGAGTATTTAACTGACTAAAGGCGATGCCACAAACACATTTCTATGGACGACATCTAAAAACAGATTTCGCATTTACGAATTAATTAGAGCATATTTTTGACTCAAATCAATGAGTTAATATGTAAAATATCTCAAGTTAGTAGCTACAATAATAAATTTGGAATTATTTAATAATTTTAATTGAAAGTTTATCAATTTTCTATTTAGTCGCTCCTAGAAACGATTTTTTCTCTGAATGGTATAATTTTACACGTGAACGAACGCACAAAAATCTAAAAAGATTTTCGAACTCATCAAAAAATTTTAAACGATTTTTTTCTCTGTTGTCTGTAAACTTCACAAATGTCAAAAAACTCCAAAACAAAATATATATTTTTCATTAATTTAATATTTTTATAAGGCTCATGTTAAACTTATTTAATTATAAAATGAAATTGCTGCTTATGTATTATGAAAATTTTATAAAGAATTGTTGTTGTAAAAATCGTCTGTATTTTTTTTGGTATGTGGCGAGGCAAAATAAATTTTCGCACGAATCGTCTGTTATTAGATGTGTATGTGGCAACGCTTTAATGCTGTGTGCCTCACGTCGATTTTTTTGTCTAAATTTCAAACTATCTAAATTGATGGTTAGTTCATACCAATCGTTCAAAGCTGACATAAAACAAAACCCATCTGACGTTTAATTAAAATCTACTATCTAAACTTAAATTTAACATTCTACAAATTATTTCTAATCAGTAATTGATAAATCGAAACTAAGTTTGCAGTTTAGAACTAATTATATAGGATAGATTTTGGTTTGTGTAAATATTAGAGACATCTAACAATACCTGGGTGAACTAACGATCGATTTAGTTAGTCGGAAATTTAGACAAAAAAAATGGGCATCTGGCACACAGCATTAAGGCGCTTTTATGGTTGATGTTTTTTCTTGTGTTCGATCTTTCTGACTATTTTTTCGACCAATCAAATTGCTCAAAAATGACGATGTTAGCAATATGATTGGACAGAAAAATAGTCAGAAAGATCGCATTTAGAATTCAATTTATTTAGATTAGAAGTCGTGAGTCACGTCATAGCCTTGAAGTTTTAAGTAAAATACGTAACCGTTTAAATAATTACTGTCAGATAAAACTTCTGTTCTGTCAATGATTGTTGAATTACTCTTCAAAGTTAAAAAACAAAAATATAGATTTAGTATGGAAGTTACGAGCTTTGGGTAATTTTGTTTTATTCATACTAAATAACGTTTGTGAATTTTGGATAAAATTTGGCCTTTTTGAGAGCCTTCATATTACAACTTTCCATATCAACTTTGAGTTGAGGCTCTAAGATATCTAAGAGTAAATTGTTTGTAATTAATAATTTAAGGTGATGTTAACCAACCAAATGGCTCAGTAGTTAAAGCTTTGGCGTTTGGATCGGGAAGTACCTGGTACGAATCCCGTTATAGGCAGGATGCAAAGTGAAATTTCATCAACAGATTACGATCTGTGGTGAAATGTAACACCGCCCCTTGTCGGTGTGCAAAATTGATGGTCCGACCCCATCTTCCATGCCGCTTGCAAAGTACATAGATGGTCTTAAATCGCCCCTATAGGCGTACGTCATCGAGTTCGCCGGGAGGCGTAAAGTAAGGACGTGAAAATCACAACCGCAGAAGAGCGGATTTATTTAGTTGAAGAATTAAATAAAAAATGGCGTTAAGCACACAGCATTAGACAATTAAACAGAGGCAATATTCGATCTACCTCAAGCGCGCGATAAGCATTATTGCAGCTTACCGCAAGGGGAAAACAATTAGTTTATTGAATCTTCAATTTAGCGGCGATTAGAAGAGTCTTCCGAAGAGAGGTGTAAAGAAAAACTGAAGCTCACGAGAGTTTTGCATTAAATCAATAATTGGCAAAAACAATCTCAATGGCGCTGAGCGATAATTATGGATGAACTCACACTAATAATATTAATGCACTAACCATGAAGCCAGAATTTTTGTTAAAAATTACCATTATTTGCGAATAATCCAGAAAAAATATCTTAAAAGAAGTGAGGGTCCTGAATAAGACTCTCTGGTTTGTAACGCACAACCCCCCATTTTAAAGCCACACGAAGACATATATTCATCATAGGCTGATAATCGTCTCAATGTTTGAATTTTCAGCCGACTTTGGAACCGAAGAATGGGTGTTGGAAGTATGATGATTGTTGAATGGTTACCATATACCAGATATTGCTGATTTTGTCGAAAATAAACAAAAGATAAACGTCTTATCATTACTGCACTTGGAGATAATAAGCCATCATCTATATAGTGTGGCGTCTTTTTACAGCCGTTATCGGAATGGTACCTGCGTCACATAATATTTTACTGTAATAGTTGAAGTGCTGCTTTAACTTCAACTACTTCATTACGCACAAGTTTAATCGACACTTCCCTATCAATTATAACAGATCTATTTCTAAACCCGAATTATTCGACAGGAAACCATCGAAACTAGTATTTTTAAAATTAGTATTCCAAATTTAAGGTGCGTTGAATGAATTTAATGAACCATATGAATAATTAAAACCAACCTGTAAAAAAATCGTTCCAATAAATCGCTAAACAAGTAGCAAAAATTGATACCCAGAAATTAGAAACTTCGCAAGTGGTTTATTTGTAGCGTCAAATTGTTGCACCGCTAGAAGATACGAGTTGAAGATTCGGTGGACTAAAAAAATATCAGTTTATTCTTGTAAGCGCGGAAAGTTATTAGTTTCTATGAGTTTATGCATTAAGAACATCAAAAATACCAGTAAAATATAAATAATACGGTCGACTCGGTTGCTTGCTTTCGAACTTCCGTTCGCTTTGATTTATGTTGGCCCTATATTTACAATAGTTATGCGCTTCCACAAGGAATTATATATTCTTTGAAATTGACGAATTGAAAAGGGGATGCGAAGTTGGCTAAGGGGTTACTATATGGATGTATCAAAAATAAAATAAAAGATTTCCACTGTCTTCTACAAGATGCTGCTTAGTTGACCAAAAATGACTATTCGAAGAACGTAATAAGCATACAAGTTTTGGGCTCTGATAAATCATCTAAAGATGGATCTGGTACACGAGTAGGGTTTTCCAACGAGCCTGTTAAACCAGAAACCATCAGATTCTCAAAAGTGGAGCAGTCTAATGAACAAAACCTACGACAGATGTTTTCACTCTAGATAATTCGAGAGCATCAGCTCAAATTCAAAACGATTTGGGTAGTAATAACCGTATTACTTCAAACCCATATTTATACTACATAGTCATGCTATAGGTATAGCGCCAGTCAAATGGAATATACGATTTCACGGAACTGGAGAAAATATCAAAAGATTTCTCTTAAATTGGATAATTTAGCTGAAACAATAATATTCCCTCATTTCGGTAACCGATTTGAATTAACTATTAAAAAATATTGCAGCTGATTATTATTGGACTTTTATCGAAAGAAATCCTAATACTACATGTTTTCAACTGAAATCAGCATTGATCACACGTGTTTAAGATCGTCGCAGTGACAACGAAATCAAATGGTTGTTGGAAGCTCGGGAGCAGAGTCATTTAGCGCGAGCCATTTATCGAATTGTATTTAAGGTATGATTCGAAAATGTGTTGTATAGGAATATACCCTGCCCAAAACTGGATTTGTTCCTGAAATGATGTTTCCTAATAATATGTTTGTATGCGATATGGATCATATTGGAATGATGAAGGTACTGATTCGAAATCAAATACTGTTGTGAATTATCGGTGAAAATTATTTGAGCTTGATCGAGGTAGACCACAAAATCTGAGGTATTCGAATCAAATGGGCAGATCAATCCCAACCCAGATGGCTAATTATCACAATCCGGTATAATCATCCTTATTGCTAAGGATGTCGAGAACGTTTATTTTAAGAAAATATATTGAAAGTTGTAAACGATAAATGATGTTGAATATGAGCTTCTCATATAAAAATATGTAAATGTAATATTAGCTGGCGCATAAGGTGAGCAAATTGGAACTTCTAACCCATAGTTCTGAAAACAACAGTTCACCAAAAAACGGAGTTCATGGAAAGAGCAAAACATATAAAAACCTGACCTGATAATTATCGGTAAACTAAAACACTCAGAAACAAGAAGAAACGTAATAAAACAATTTATAAAATATAATAAACAAAAAAATAACGGTCCCTTACCTTACATCACGCTTGTTATGTGACCATCAGTAATCGAATTTTATGAAACATCGATGCACAAGCAAGTACCGTTATAAAAATAACACTTAAAAACACTCCACAAAATGCTACACTTGAACTTATTACAATATATAATGAACAATATAAAACAAAACTATAAAAGCTCGAAATTTATATTTACAACACTGCATTTTTACAAAGCTTTTACTTTAGAAAAAGAAAATTAAAAACTCGCGAGCACAAAATGGACTTACACATACTAAAATACTTGTTAAAATTATATTACCACTTAATTATAATTAAACAAAAGTAAGATTTCACAGAATATGTACATCCTAAATATATAAATTCACTAATATTGAATTAATATTCAACAATTAAGACAAAATAATTAAAACTTGCGTGTGACACACACAGAAAATTGCAACTGAACGCAATAAAATTTGTCAAAATAATGAAAAAACCGACACAACGATAACGTCCCATGAATTAATGCCCCAAACCAATTATAGAAAAAAAAAACATATAGCATTTTTTTTAACAAAAATGCTTAAAAATTCCAATTGAGACCATGGAAAGTATCGAAAACGTATGATGAAAATTTTTGACCTCGACCTCGACATTTTTGCGGAATTAATATTAGGTAGCTGTGTTTTTGTTAAAAAAAATCGGGTTCAGTTTGCGGTAGCTTTTTAAAAATTTATCCAATTTAAAATTAAAAATTTTATTTTTTTAAAAGATCTAATAACCTTATAAGTAAAACAAATCCGTTATAAAATTTCTGTAGTTTTCTTGTAATATCGATCTTCCGTATAGTTATGCCACAGACAATCAAATTAGATTTTTCATTTGACCTAATAAATGAAAACAAAATATATTTCTAATAATTCCAATGTCATCGTTGCATCTGTGATTTTTCGTTAAACTGCGTATACGTATACGCAAAAAAACAAAATATTTTTGATTGTATGCGGCTATTTACAGAAAATGAACACGCAGTTTAAATTTTTACGTTTATATAGGATGGAATATCTCTTTTAGATTGTCTCTGGTTATACTTAGATTATTATTAGATCTAAGTTATTTAATTAAAAAAAATTGAATTATTTATTTTACCCGATGTTTTCACCAAACCGCAGCTACTATATCGCCGAAGCCGAAAAAATGTTTTTCAAAAGTTTCTGTATGTGTGTGTGTGTGTGTGTGTGTGTGTGTGTGTGTGTGTGTGTGTGTGTGTGTGTGTGTATGTGTGTGTGTGTGTGTGTGTGTGTGTGTGTGTGTGTGTGTGTGTGTGTGTGTGTGTGTGTGTGTGTGTGTGTGTGTGTGTGTGTGTGTGTGTGTGTGTGTGTGTGTGTGTGTGTGTATCTGTTAGTGTGTCTATGTATGTGTATGTGGAAATAGTAGCTTTCTAAATGATTTCAAAATAAATTTGAAACAATATACCGGTCCAGATCGGATAAAACTTCATAGTTATGCCTTTATCCTAAATTATTAAATAGTTGTGATTTTCGGTGGAAATTAGTGCAACGGAGGTGGCAGCATTCATGGGAGCTGTTTTGTTCCGGTTTTTGCAAATATTTTCAAAAATACGGGGTGCTTGTTATTTTCCAGGTTTTAATAACTTTTAAATTATAAACAATTTTATAATTTATTTTAAGTCGAGCTAAACAAAATACAACGAGCTTGTAGCGGCTCAAAAACATTTTAGTTCGTCTCACCTTTATCGCCTGATTGAACAAAAAACAGGAGATTTCACATTAGTAAACAACGATTTACTCACAAATCTAAAACGTTTTCCAAATGACTTATGAGCGATAATGGCGAGGAATATTAAAAATGACATCGTGGAAATCCTACCGATCGCCGACAATATCTGGATTTACGCTCAATCCAGCTTTCTGTCCAAACATGGCCTTTTGGTCGATTTGAACACTAGAAGATTTTCTGATTCAACTACTACCCTCGCTGCGAACGCTAAAATTGCCCAAGTTGATACGTCATCTCCAAACAATTTCAGTTTATTGAAACTCGCTGGGGCCACTCTCGAAAATAGATTTGGTTAGAGCATATTCCCGTAGCTCTCGAGGATATTCACAAAACAGCGAATTCATCGTTAATGAATTGTTAGAAGGAATGGACTTGTTTACGCTTAAATCGACGATATCCTCAATGCGAGCCGCTCCGAGATGGAACACAAGGAATATGTCGAGTCAGTATTTAAAAATCTCTCCGCATATGGAATCAATATTAAAGCTTCGAAATTTAATTTCGACATGAAGTCACCCGACTTCTTGCGAGCTACAAAATTTCGAAAGATGATATCCTCCCGCCGAAAGACAGAGTTGATGTCATTTAAAATTTTACAGATCAAACTTCAATCCGCCAAACACAGCAAGCAGTTCGTCGGTAAAGTGAACAATTACCACCGCTTTATACCACGGTAAGCCGAACTATTATGGCCTGTTCACAGGCATTTGGCCACTTTACTCAAGAAAGATAAAAACAGAAGAAGCTTTGTAACAAATTTTGAGAATAGTGGTCTCAAACAAACAACAAACCTGGAAATTTACCACAGAATCATCTCCAATGGTTGATCCAGCACAGCATTTTGCAGCCCTTTTCGGGACCATTAGAGAGTTTGAAATTGCTGTGAAAATACAGGTGGTCCAAGGTCTATGTTTCGGTCACGAAGACGCATCACCAATTGAAAATATAACGAATTACGAATACATTCTACGAAAAATAAAACTCGAACACAAAATTCATTTTAATGGAAATATATGAATCATAGTAAAATTAGAAATGAAATAAAATTAAATTAAAATTAAATTTATTTTAAATTAAAATTAACCATCGCTAAAAAAAATTATTATTTACAAAATAACTATCTTAAAAAAATTATAAAAATTAAGAAATTATCAACAAGAGTTAAATTACTAAAGTTAAAAAAAAACAAATTTGTAGAAATTATAAATTATTCTAATTGACAAAAAATGATACTAGTTGCGGATCCGTTATTCGCGAAGACATGGCCATGTCACTAATCATTACCCCTGACCGAAGATTTTCCATAAAGATTCGAAATCCAAGTTTATGTTATTTTTGTTTCTATTAGTTTTTTTTTTAAATGAATCTTATTACTGTTTGACAAAGAACTATTTATAGTTTAATTTTTATTTTAAATTTAATTAGCACATAACTAACAGATTTTTATTTTCATCACCACTTTTAGTTTTTTTACAATTTTCAATTTTTTTCACGTCCATCTTTTCATCTTTTCATCTTTCACATTTTATCAATTTTTTCCCCACTATCTTATTATTAATAATTTAATTTTATTATTTATTTATTATCAAATTAAATACGATGTATCATTTTTAAAATATTAATTATCAAAGTATGGGGTTTTCCAATAAGAGTAATATGATTTCATTAAAAAAAACACACTAATTGTTAAGGAAATTGAAATGATTTTATTTAATGTGAAGTACAATCGATACAATTAAGTTCTGAATTAAACATCGTTCAAATGGCCTCACCGACTTCTTATGCAATTTTCGAGCATTTTTTCCACTAAATGAAGTCGTATGTCATGAATAGCACGTTCAATATTGACTTGTAAAGCTTGAAGAGAGTTTGGTTTATTGCTAAAGACCAATGACTTCTAATAACCCCACAAGAAATATTCTAATGGTGTTAAATCACAACTTCTTTGAGGCCATTCAATATCACAATGTCTTGAACTAATCGAATCACCAAACTTTTCTCGCAATAATTCAATTGTTGCACTTGCTGTGTGGCACGTGGCCTCGTCTTGTTGGAACCAAATGTTGTCAAGATCAACTTCTTCCAATACCGATTTCCACTGACACTAAGAGTGTTACCAGCTTCATTTCGAAAAAAATACGGACCGATGATTCAACCAGATCAAAAACCACACCAAACTGTCACTTTAGGTGAATGTAATTGGTTTTTCATGGATAATTTGTGAATTTTCTTCGCACCAGAATCGACAGTTTTGTTTATTTACCGCACCACTCAGATGAAAGTGAGCCTCATCGGAGAAGGCGTTTTTCTTAAAAAAATCGTTATCGTTTTCAAGTTGTTCCAAGGCAAAATCAGCAAATTCACGACGTTTACTGTGGTCCAATGGCTTCAGATCTTGAGTAAGAACAACTTTATACGGATGCAAACCAAAATCTTTTCTCAAAATCCGCCAGGTTGTGGTTTGAGACAGTCCCAATTCTTTAAAACTTCTTCGAATCGACAAATTGCGGTCTTCAGCAACACTTGCCTGAACAGCAGCAATATTTGCATTATTTCGAGCGTTTGTTTGTGTTATTGGCACTTGAACATTATGTAAAGAAAATGTACGCTCAAAGTTTTCAACAATTCGACGAATAGTGAGCAGACTTGGACGATTATTACGACTATAAAATGGCAAAAGCGCACGAAAAGTTGCAATTGGAGAACGATTATTTTGATAATAAAACTAAATAATTTGTAAACGTTGTTCTTGCGTATATCTTGCGTAATCCTTTTTCGACCCCTCGTCTATTTATCGTTCATTCCACTTCAAAACTTTGTTCGTGTTTTTCCCCGATCGCGTTTTCATTATTTTGCAATTGCCCTTGCCAGAAGGACATACAATATGTACAGTCTAATTAAAAAAACATGTAAACTGGAATTTTTTAAATAGGAAAATACAAACTTGCAGGATGGTACTAAATAATTAATTTTATAATATAATTTTTTTATGGCATAATCTTACAAACAAATTTTTAAGAAATGAATTGTTAACTGAATAATCTCATATTTCCAACACAAACTTGTGCGCCTTGCAACAACTTCTCTCGACTCGAAGATTGCACAGAATCTTTTGAAAAGGTCAAGCGTCCTCTTGCCGCTTTCACCCTTTTTGCACACCAGTTGAACATAACTACCAATGCTTCCCATGTAGCAGTTGGAGCTGTCTTATAACAACGCAACAAAGGGTGTTGGCAACCATTACCGTTCTTTTCAAATAAGCTGTCTCCTAAGGATAATAAATACTGTATACTTACCAATCAAACCTTTTCGCCATTTGATTGAAAGCAAAAATTACTCTATATTTACCGGCCATAAACTCCTTACACAGCTATTGTGTTAAAGTCAGAACATAGTCCACGGCAGTAAGGATATCTAGATTACATTGCGCAGTTCACCACCGACATTCATCAAATCAAAGGGAAACACAATAAGGTGAGCGACTGTTTGTATCACACTTGTAAAACACATCTCACAGAACTCAACATTCTTCTTGTTAGACTACTTGTACAACAACAACGCGACGACGAATTACAGAAATTGATTTCACCACGCACCTTGATACAAGCGTAAACCTGTAGCGGATTGACTTACCAGACAAGCACTAAATTTGGTGTGAGACTTCCACAGGTAAAAATCTACCCTTCGTTCCTCTCAATATGCGACAGACAATCGTCGATAGTCTACACGTCTTATCACACCCGACATCCGTGCTACGCAAAAGCTTATTGCTTCAAAATACTACTGGCTAAGAATGAATACTAATACAAACAATTGGGCCAAATCATGTATCCCATGCAAAAAGTTCCAAGTTCACCGCGACGCGTAATCAGAGCTTGGTAGATTCGAGGTACCAAGTCGCAGGTTCGAGCACATCCACAAGGGCCTGGTTGGTTCATTGTCCCAATCGAATGGCTATCATTATAATTTAGCAATAGTCGACCACTATACCCGCTCGCCAGAAGCTTGTTCAATCCGAGAAACGCCGCAAAAACCGTAAGTAAGATCATGAGTTTGCCTGCAGATATGGTGACCAACTCTTCATCACGACAGACCAAGGAAAACAACTTGCATCAACGTTGTTCACCGAGCTCGCGAAGCTCCTAGGTTCCTATCGAATTCGGACAACTGAATACAACATGACAGCGAATGGTCTTGTCGAACGATTCCAAAGGCAATTAAAAGCCGCATTAACAGCTCTACTATGGATTTCACGAAGAAGCTTCGTACTACGAAGAGAGCCTTAGTTCCTACGGACATACGACATCCAACCGAAGAGGCAACGTACACTCCCATAAATCTGGAAACTTGTTCACTCATATTCGTACATGTATATGGATAGAGTCAGAGGTCTTTTGAGTACACCCTATTCTGGACCGTATCCAGCGACCCGCAAATTAGGCAAATTCGTTTCTGTGGATGTACATGAAAAATCAACAAAAATTGGCATCGACTGCTTACGCCAGCATATACCGAATACTTATAATAAACCCAGTCGAAAAACGTATTTTTCGAAAAATGGTTACATTTAATTTAAAACACTACGGGTTTCGATCCAGATGTAGCGGCTCAAACCAAACATTTCATTTCGTGATACTCCTCGTAGCAAAAAATATTTAAAAACCGCGCAGCTCAATTACTACGCGAGATAGCTCGTTTTGCTGAATAGAGTTATTTTATTATATTCGCAAATCTCCATATTAATCCACAATCGAGAAATATCGAGAAATTACACGAGAGGAAAGAAACAAGAAACGAAAAAGAGCCAGTCGGATTTTGATAAATATACAAGTCTCAAGAAAAAAACAATAAAACAGTGAAAGTGCCGCGAATAATCGTTCACATCGAGAACTATCTTGTGAACCAATAATATTAAAATCATACTTTTAAAGTAAAAAGAAATAAATAATAAATACGATAGATGATTAACTCCAACAAAGTCATCTAGTTTTCTCCGCGTATTGTGTTTGATTGAACAATTATTTAAATAAAGTGTTTTAATAATTTTGTCAAGAGATGTTTTGTAATAAATTGTTATTGGCCAATCTCTATGATTATCAAATGCTAACTGACAAATGTTGTCCAAAACAAAATAGCGGAAAAACAAAATCTGAAACTTAAAAAGCACCCTGTTATGGTATTTAAAAAACGATTAAAAACAAACAAAATTGTGAAAATAACGAGTTTTGATAAAAAAAAACTTTATTTCACCAAAATCCGGCATGCGGATTATCTATTCAAAGTGAACCTCCATACTTAAGATACCTCAACCCGGAGTATAGAGAACTGTTTGTAGATCTGACGGCAAAAAAAATAACTTGATTGGGACTATTTTTGTATGTTAATTTTTATTTTCATAAAGTATGCCGTGCTAAAATTTCATATAAAAAAAGACCCAATCAGCTTATTTTTAATGCGCTAGATGTCACTACCCCGGACATTTATAGTTCTCAATACAGGAAATATACCCTGTGCACTTTAGAAATTATAAAGTAGGGTTTACGCACAGAATAGTACAGGATATTACGGACGAAACTTGCATTTTGCAAAATAATGAAATCCAAAGCAATAAACGACGTCAAACAACCCCTGAGAGATAAAAACTTCTTCTTTAGTGTCCCAGAAATTATCGTGATCGACAATGAGAAATCCCTAAATTCAAGTACTAAACTGTCCACGATAGAGGATCTAATATAAAAGTTTTCAGAACGCTACACATACAAAAGCGAGGTGAATGAACAAATTGAGAGATAGTATTCAACCCTCACCGAAAAAATGAGATTCCTATAAAATGACGCAATTAGGGGAACGTTCAAAGAATTACTCAGTTCCAAAAGATCAATAAATGAATATTATCATTGCAAACATTCCACTCCTGGGAACAGGCCTGAAAAATTGTATTATGGTAGAATTCCTAATGCAGATCCGTAATAACTCGAACAACTCTGTTGATGCGTATGTTGGAGAAATCATGAAATACTTACCTGGAATACTTACCGCATCAAACAAAATTCTCAACCTAAACACATAAAACATCATAGCATATAAACCTAGAAATAAGAATTATAAATTAATTAATCAAATTCATACTATACCTTTTACCATTATAATTTTAACATTAATTACGTCCATCACCTGAAATATATAGTCTATTAGAATATTATTTGTTAAAATTAATATTACATAGTTCTTACCTTTAGAGATTTATCCACTTCTTGTAACACTGCTTATCTATGCGACAGCAAAACCAATATAAAAATAATTTGTAAACAAAACAAATTCATGTAATTTAACCTTGAACTTGAACTTGATACAAATTTTTGGTTGCTGTTATGTTTATACCTAAACAAACAAATTTTATATTATATAAAGATTTAACTATAAAACACAAACATATTTTAATTGTATATTAATAATTATAGTTACCTATTTGTTAATCACTTGTTAATCACTTTTAATATCACTATCATATTGAATTTAAATAACTAATTTAATTTTAAGTAAATCTTGTTTACAATAAAATGTAAACAAAATATTGACAACTAGATTTAATCGCCATTTAAATATTGTAAAGGTAACAAAAAATTGTACTAGACTTTGGTAGCTCAAATAGAATAAGCATGAGTACGTTTCATGCAAAAACCATTTTTTACAACAACTATCGGCGGTTAGATGAACTGCACACAACATAAAAATTTATTTTACGAAATACTTTCTTTTCAATTGAGACCACCAAAGCATCTACACCAATTTAACCAAAATTATAAAATTGTGAATATAAAATTGTGAATTATAAACCAGTGGAAAAGACTTGTGTTTTAATACATATCGCAGCAATTACCCATTACCAACACCAAGTTTATTGCACCTTCTGTACCAACACCCACTTTGGTACATTTCCTGGTCCTTCGAGCCGGATATCGAACCAACGGATTCCGGAATTATATTGAATATTGGAGCATCAACATTAAACAACCCAACCAAATCGTTTGGATTCACCAAATACAAGGAAATCTGAGAGCTTGGAAAGTCCGCATTGATAAACCGCATGCAGATCCATCCTCATTAAGCCCGCTAAAAAAAACCGCAAGTATAAGCCATTTTTTTTAAAAACTAAAAATAAAGAAATAAAAACATAATTTGCTGGGTTTTCATTTATTATAAAACAAAATAAAAATCATTAAACAAATTTCTCGAAAATATCTATCGGTATTCGCAAAATCGTTCAAATAAAATAAACAAAACGTGGTCAGGCATAATATAGTGAAACGAATAGTGTAAATAGTGCGCGATAGTGAATCACTAATTCAATGGCCGATTTAATAGCTCTAAAGAAGCGCCGCGCCTACATAAAAGGAAACATGACCAAGATGCTCAAATATATTAGTGAAATTAGAACTACAACAAACATCGAGGATGTAAGAGTTAGATTGTCAAATGTGGAACGTTATCGCACTGAATTCATGGGCATAGAGGATAAAATTGTTGCGCTTGATAACGCTGAGGTATTAGACGAAGAGTTTGAGGAGAATTATTATAAAGCGGTATCTGGATTGAATCTGGCGTTACGAACCAAGATGGAACCTACGATTACGCAAAACGAAACCTTGGCAGATACTTCTTTAAATGGAACCTGTATGGAGGTTAGACTACCAAAAATTACAATACCATCATTCTCGGGAGAATATACTGAATGGCAGTCTTATTACGATCTATTCTGCTCTACAATACATGATAACACACGATTGACGCCATCCCAAAAATTACAGTATCTTAAGGGAACGCTACGAGGTGAAGCAGCTGGTCTACTCAAACACCTTAGTATAACTGATGCCAATTATATCGAAGCGCTGCAGAAGCTCCGAAACAGATATGATCGCAAAAGGCATACGATACAAGCTTTCATTAAGAATTTCATTCAACAGCCCAACGTAACGACACCAAATAGTGCTAACGTTCGACGATTATATGACACCTCTGATGAAATAATACGCGGACTAAAAGCATTAGGGGAAGACGCGCAATCTAGAGACCATTGGTTAATTCATATACTAGTGAACAAGCTAGACGAGGATACTAACAGGCTTTGGGCTCAAATATCAGCAGATCACGATCTACCAACTATCAATCAATTCTTCGACTTTCTCTCCAAACGAATTGATGCTCTTGAGTCTCTTAAAGGTGGTCCCGTCACACGCTCACAACTTCTGAGCAAATCTGCAATCAAAGGTCATGTTGCTGCCGAAATTCCTAATCCAATATGTTCATTGTGTCCAGAAGAACATCACAGGTTATTTGAGTGTACAAAATTTAAGCAGCAATCAATCGAAAATAGAAAGGCATTTTTAATAAAGGAAAACCGCTGTTTTAATTGTCTTAATAATAATCATAATTTGTACACCTGTAAATCTAGATTCAGGTGCAAACAATGTAACAGAAAACACCATACACTGCTCCACGACAATTTACAGATGAAACCAGCTGCTGAAGTCGCAACCCACAACGCACAGGAGGCAGAGGTAAACACAACAAGCCATAGTGCAAGCAATGAAATCGGGAGTTCCATTTTACCAACAGCTCTGGTCCGTATATTGGATGCACAAAACCAGCTCCAACAATGTCGCGTACTACTAGACTCTGGATCACAGTGCTCATTCATCACTGAGAACTGTGCACAAAGGTTAGGTTTAAAAAGAAGTTACGCTAAACTTGCCATTGCCGGTATTGGAGGAATTATAACTGGATACACAAGGGGTTCAATTTCGTTAACAGCTTCACCATTAAACAAACCCGAACCAACATTTAAAATTGAAGCTCTAATACTTCCAAAATTAACCGCTAAACCATCCATCATCCAAGTTACAAATTTCAAAGAATTAAAAAATATCGACTTGGCAGATCCATACTTCAATAGGGGCTTGGACATTGATATGATTATCGGCGCAGACAGATTCTTCGACTTGCTATCATCGGGAAAAATTACTACCTCAAGTCAATTAATCCTGCAAAGGACTGTATTAGGATGGATCGTAGCAGGAAAAGCAGATAACAGACAGTCAACCCAATCAATGACTGTGATAATGAGCAACCCAGGAGACAGCTTAGAATATCAACTACGACAGTTTTGGGAAATTGAGTCAATCGAGCCTCCAAAAACGAACTTAACCAAAGAAGAAGAATTTTGTGAGCAACTCTTTACAGAAACGACTAAAACAGATGTCACTGGACGTTTTCAGGTACGCCTACCATTTAAACTTGATCCACAATCATTAGGTGGTTCATATAGAGCAGCTGTACAACGGATGTATTCAATGGAACGGAAATTCAGTAAGAACGGCGAATTTGCGAATATGTACAAGGAGTTCATGAAAGAATACATAAATCTTAACCATATGAAACCACTATGCGGGGAAAGTGAAATAAAAAAGGGATACTACCTACCTCATCATGGTGTCCTAAAGGAGTCTAGCAGTACAACTAAGCTAAGAGTTGTATTTGATGGATCCTCGAGAACTGATACAGGAAAATCATTAAATGATTGCCTTGCGGTTGGCCCAACAATACAATCTACGTTATACGAGATAATACTGCGTTTTAGAAAATTCAAAATAGCATTAACAGCAGATGTTGAAAAGATGTTTCGACAAGTACTTGTTGCAAAAGAAGACACTAGATACCAAAGAATATTGTGGAGGAACTCACCAGACACGCCGTTTACAACATACGAACTTCAAACCGTCACCTATGGCACCGCAAGTGCCACATACCTGGCAACTCGTGCATTAAATGAAGCTACAGTAAAGTTCGCACCAACCTTCAAAAACGCAGTAGATCAAATCAAAAATAGTATGTACGTCGACGATCTAATGACAGGGGCGGATTCTGTAGAAGAGGCAACGAAGCTAAAGGATGAGATCAACCAAATTCTGTCAACTTCCGGATTCATGCTGAGAAAATGGTTAACCAACGAGAGACAGGTGTTTAACAATAATAACCATGACCATTCTACCAACGTACTTGAAATCGAGCCATTTAGTTCTGTAAAGGTTTTAGGTTTGTATTGGAATCCACTAAAAGATTGTTTCCAATTCAAAGTCAACCTTACTAGTCCACCAATAATAACAAAGCGAGGGATTCTTTCCGAAGCAAGCAGACTGTTCGATCCACTTGGATGGCTTGCCCCAGTGACCATAAAAATAAAAATATTTTTTCAAAAATTATGGGTTGAAAACTTAAATTGGGACGAGCAGTTACCACAACAATTATCTTCAGAGTGGCAAAATATACGCCTCAACCTACCCAAAATCGACCAAATCGAGATAAAGAGATACATTAATACGACGAAAGAGGGGAACGTTGCATTACATGGCTTTTCTGATGCTTCCAAATATGCGTATTCGGCCGTGGTCTATGCTGAAATAATAAACAAGAAAAATGGCCCATCCAAAATTTGGTTATTATCGTCTAAAACCAAAGTAGCGCCGGTAAAACAAATTTCGATCCCGAGATTAGAATTGTGTGGTGCAGCGCTTTTAGCAAGACTTCTGATAAGGATTAAAGACGAATTAAAGATGGAAATTTCGAAAATCACCGCGTGGACCGACTCAACAATCGTCCTAGATTGGCTTGCTGCACATCCGACTAAATGGAATACCTTCGTTGGGAATCGTACGGGTGAAATACTTTCGACAATGAACCGCTCACAATGGAGGCACGTCGATTCACAAGACAATCCTGCTGATCACGCATCTAGAGGAGTAGATCCAGACCAGCTAAAAAATTTAAAATTATGGTGGAAGGGACCCGAGTGGCTAGGAGATCAAAATAAATGGCCTAACAAGCACCGGAGTACAAATACAACCGAAGAAATCCGTTATCAAACACTAAATATCCAAATCTCCCAACAAAATATAATAGATAAATTAGTACAGCGGTTATCCAGTTATTCCAAAATCGTAAGAATCCTAGCCTATGTCATTCGCTTTCTTACAATAAAAACAAAACCTTCTGCCAGATCCACAGCTTTTCCTTACATTACTTGTCCAGAATTCCACAAGTCCCATGTTCTCCTTATTAAAAACATGCAGTCAAAGTACTTTGCCGTAGAACTAAAATTACTTTCATCAAATAAAGAACTCTCACCATCAAGTAAGCTCATATATCTAAAACCGTTCATCGATGAATCAGGCTTACTTCGAGTCGGAGGCAGAATCAGAAACGCATCGATATGTTACAACATCAAGCACCCATTAATTTTAGAATCACGAGATGAATTAACCAAAATTATTGTACGAGAACATCATCTACGTTATCTACATGCTGGACCCACCTTAATGATGGCAACCCTTCGAACAAAGTATTGGATAATAGGAGGCCGCAATCTCATTAGAAAGACAGTACATAGCTGCGTAAAATGCGTGAAATATGACCAAAAACCTCTCAAGCAAATTATGGGTGATCTGCCTAGCACACGAGTAGAGCTGATTAGGCCTTTTTACAAAGTTGGCGTAGACTACGCTGGGCCATTTCCAATTCACTTAACCAGAGGTAGAGGTCAAAAGACATACAAGTCTTACATTTGCATTTTCATCTGTCTATCAACTAAAGCGGTACACATAGAGTTAGTTTCTGATCTAACTTCTAATGCCTA
The DNA here is from genome assembly GCA_932526605.1 of Nephrotoma flavescens. Taxonomy (NCBI): domain Eukaryota; kingdom Metazoa; phylum Arthropoda; class Insecta; order Diptera; family Tipulidae; genus Nephrotoma; species Nephrotoma flavescens. Next base: position 75,905,267 of record OW052220.1, read on the forward strand.
TATCGCAGCATTACGACGGTTCATAGCACGTAGGGGAATATGTAAAGAAATAATCAGTGACAATGGGACCAATTTTATCGGGGCTCGAAATCAATTATACGAGTTCTTTAAATTCTTAAAAGATAACGCTAATCACTTTTCTCATTTCTTACTGACAGATCAAATAACATTTAAATTCATCCCACCCAGTTCACCTCACTTCGGAGGTTTATGGGAAGCTGCAGTAAAGAGTGCCAAATACCATCTGCGCAGAGTAACTGACGGGCACATATTGACGTTGGAAGAAATGAGTACGTTGCTAGTCGAAGTTGAGGCAATGCTGAATTCCCGACCAATTTGTGTGCTTTCAGTAGATGATATCGACTATTTAACACCAGCACATTTCTTAATTGGACGAGCCACAACACAACTACCGGCTGAAGATTATAGCGATGCAAAGCTATCCACAGTATCTAGATGGAAGCTGATACAACAAATGAACCAACACATCTGGAAACGATGGTCAATGGAATATTTAACCAATCTTCAACAGCGGCATAAGTGGCATAAGAAAGAAACCAATATAAAAATTAACGACATTGTGCTTATAAAAGACAACAATCTACCTCCAGCAAAGTGGATGTTAGGTAAAGTAGTGGAACTTCATCCAGGGTCTGATACTTATGTTAGAGTTGTATCAGTAAAAACATCAACAGGAATTATAAAACGTCCAGTACATAAATTATGTCTATTACCCGTAAATTGAATCACCCGATTCAAGGCGGCCGGGATGTTGATGCGTATGTTGGAGAAATCATGAAATACTTACCTGGAATACTTACCGCATCAAACAAAATTCTCAACCTAAACACATAAAACATCATAGCATATAAACCTAGAAATAAGAATTATAAATTAATTAATCAAATTCATACTATACCTTTTACCATTATAATTTTAACATTAATTACGTCCATCACCTGAAATATATAGTCTATTAGAATATTATTTGTTAAAATTAATATTACATAGTTCTTACCTTTAGAGATTTATCCACTTCTTGTAACACTGCTTATCTATGCGACAGCAAAACCAATATAAAAATAATTTGTAAACAAAACAAATTCATGTAATTTAACCTTGAACTTGAACTTGATACAAATTTTTGGTTGCTGTTATGTTTATACCTAAACAAACAAATTTTATATTATATAAAGATTTAACTATAAAACACAAACATATTTTAATTGTATATTAATAATTATAGTTACCTATTTGTTAATCACTTGTTAATCACTTTTAATATCACTATCATATTGAATTTAAATAACTAATTTAATTTTAAGTAAATCTTGTTTACAATAAAATGTAAACAAAATATTGACAACTAGATTTAATCGCCATTTAAATATTGTAAAGGTAACAAAAAATTGTACTAGACTTTGGTAGCTCAAATAGAATAAGCATGAGTACGTTTCATGCAAAAACCATTTTTTACAACAACTATCGGCGGTTAGATGAACTGCACACAACATAAAAATTTATTTTACGAAATACTTTCTTTTCAATTGAGACCACCAAAGCATCTACACCAATTTAACCAAAATTATAAAATTGTGAATATAAAATTGTGAATTATAAACCAGTGGAAAAGACTTGTGTTTTAATACATATCGCAGCAATTACCCATTACCAACACCAAGTTTATTGCACCTTCTGTACCAACACCCACTTTGGTACAAACTCCATCTCAATAGCATCGAGAAATTGAAACAAAAGCAGAATAAAACCAACCTGAAGGCATGAATTCCGCTTCAATGACTAATGACTCTGTATTTGTTGTCATTCATTTAGTTTGAATTTTTAAAATGTTTATCTCCTATCATTTAAGGTAGCTTCATTAGCCTGGTTTACGCAGCAAAACTCATAATTATTTGAAAACTAAGGCAGAAACTACAAATAAATAATGAAATTACAGTAAAACTTCGATTTGACGGACTAATTGGGGGAGTCCGTTAAATCCGAATGATTTTAAATTTAATCGACTATAGATTTTGCACTTGTTCTGGAATATGGCCACATAAGACAGAAGTCGTTTATCTCTTAACCGATTATGAAGGGATTTTGTTTGTGGGATGGAAATGAGATTCATAAACAGTTTTTGGAAGAAGTTCTAGAATATGGCCATCTGAGAAGGAACTCAGGCATTTCATAGGTGATTATGTTGGGATTGGGTGTGTTGGATGGAAATGGGATCCTTAAATTATTATTCAATGAATTTCTGGAATATGGCCACCTAGGACGGAACTCGATCATGGGGTTCTTAAATGATTTTTTGAGAAGTTTTGAAATTTGGCCACGTGGAACGGAACTTGACCAATTCTTAATCGATTGTGATATGATTTTGTTTGTTGGATGAAACAGAGATCCATAAACAGCTTTTGAAAGAAGTTCTGGAATATGGCCACCTGTGATTACGATGGGATTGGGTATGCTGGATGAAAATGGGATTCTTAAATGATTTTTTGAAGAAGTTCTGGAATATGGCCACCTGGGACGAAACTCAACCAATTCTTAGCTGAGTATGATGGGGTTGGGTATGTTGGATGGAAATGGGATTATTAAATGATTTTTGGAAAAAGTTCTAGAATAAAAAATTGAAGGGAAAGAAGTTCAACATAACCTCTTATATCGACTTAAGTGATTATGTTAAATTTCCACAGATATTCACATCGATTCAATATAGATCTTCTATTCTCAATATCTTCTATTCTTCTATACTTGTGTATGAAAATTATTAAATGTCGAAATAGAAGGAAAAAGTAGAAGAATTGCTATTCCATATTAAAAATATGTAATTAAATTTTTTGATTTTTTTGCTTAGAAGATTTTTACTAAAAATAGAAGATATAAAAATGCGACTTTTATGACAAGAAGAAATAGATTTGATCGATTTTTATCATAAGCGGGTTGTATTCTGATTAAATCAATTAATTTAAAAATGAATTTTTGTTAAATGCAAAGTGAAAGAATCCGCTAAAAGCGTATGACTACCTAAGTAAATTTATTATTTATTTCATAAAAATTAATTAAATAATTTTTTTTGAGAAACACTAAAAATGAGACTGAAGGATATAAGAATAAACGAGGATCCCTTTCAGCTTCCTGATAGTGTATTCTACTAGTACTTTCGATTGCAAAAGGGAAATGTTGCGACACTGGTAACCGATTTAGCAGCAAAATCGCGCTTCAACTCAATACCATTAAAAAAATTTTACATTTTAATTTTTATTTAAAATAAAAATTTATCACAAATTACGTGTGGCCAGTTTTCGGTAACAAATACATTTTTGATATTACAGCAAGAGCAAATAGAAGCAAAAATTCGATTTCCAACTTTCAAGAAGAATAGAAGAATTCATTGAATCGACGTGATTATTTTGATGGTTTATACAAATTAATTGACAGATTTGCCGTTATTTAATATAGATTTACCGAACTTATTAAACATTCTTCTTAAAACAAATTGTTAAGCTTCGATTCCAATTTTCTATATTTTCCACCCACATAAATAGTTTATATAATATTTCGAAGGACTATCTTTAAGAAATTCTATTGAGATGGAAATAAAATAAATTTTGGGTAATAATCATAATCATTCCAAAAATATAAATGTTACAATTTCCTGTATGTAGGTACGTAATAAATTTCCAAAACATATAATTTTTATTTATGCTATTTATGTAATTATTTTAATTAAATTTATTCAGCTCCTGCCTCTTAAGAATAGTACTACGTGGTAGGTGAAATTTTATCAATGTAAGCATATAGCAGGTTGTATACCATTATACGACTCTATTATGTAGGTACGTCTAGTATGTTAAGCTAAAGAAAGACATTTCAAACAAAAACAACAACACCTACCGTATATATTACAATCAATATAAGTTGGAGTGTGTTTTCATGTGTGTAATTTTTGGGTTGAATAAAATCATAAAAGTTTTGCATGGGATTGGTTAAGAATTATTTTATACATATATTTGAATATTTGCATGGGAATTCTTTTTGTTACTTTTAATTAAATAAATTTAATTTTTAGTTTTTGAAATAATAATATAGTAATAATGATAAGTGATATATTGTTAATTGGCAACAATAGGTTATTATGCCGGGTGTATCGAATTATTGTCAATTAATATGTATGCTTCACAACTAATTAATTCATTGATACCATACACGTACGTTAATGATATATCTATGTAAAATCGGTGTCGTGACAGATCGCAATGTTGAAGATGTAATCAAAATTAGAATGGCAATTAAATAAATTTCGTTCGGAGCAGAGAGTCAAACCGGAACTGAAAACAGACGTTAACCGGTTGTTTTATTGAAATGAAACCAGGAAAGGCAATGAAATTTTTAATTAATGATAAACCGTAACTGGAACGCAATTTTATAAGGTTCATCTCAGTAATTTTCGTGTTGATCCTTGTTTTTTACTATTAAGTTTTCAGTTTTAATCATTGGATTAAAATTGAATAATTTGCTCCTGCTCTGCTCTATAATCTGCAAACGAATATTGATTATGAATCTGTCCGCAATTTTTTTTAAATATTTCCATCGTATTTTCGAATTAAAATGCATAATTTTAATACCGGTAATTATCTCGAAAATTACCGGCAAATTCGGTAAAAAATTATTATACATCCAGTACTACTCATTCATCCATCCAAAATATAGAAGCTCCTTAAACTTAAACTTCCTTAAGCTCCTTAAACTTTCATTAATTATCGACACTCAAACCCGTTAGAGTAGCCTACTAGCAACGTTGGAGCATTTTTATAAAGTTAGAAATGCTATACGAAAAAGTCTAATAGATATAAGGGCTAGTTATATAGACGAAAACGAAACTGACCGAAACGAAACGGACGAATTGAATACATGAAAACATACTAAACCAATTATATAGAAGAAACGAAACGAAAACGGACGGAGAAATTGATTCAATTCAATTTGCTTTCGTTTCGTCTTTACGGTTATACACTATCGGTTATGATTTTTTTTGTTATCCTTACAAACACATGTCAAATTGTCACAATATTTTGTATTTTAATTGGATTCAAACGCACAGTATTTAGTTTGCATAAAATAAAATGGATTTTCCGAGTTAGTTTTCATACACACGAGAAGTAAACTTCAAATAATATAAAATTAGAAATAAATATGAAAATGTCAAAACCGTTTTCACTAATTCGTCTATATAGCCATGCCTCCTTCATCTTTCCGTTTTATTTCGTTTCAGTCCGTTTCATTTCCGTCTATATAACTAGCCCTATAGAGTCTAAAATCACATTCGACGAACAAGATATTGGCTTGTTATCACACATAATAACAGGCTTGTAGCCTTTAAAAGATGCTGTCAAAGCATTGTGTCGCGAAAACGCGAATCGTTATACAGCTGATATAATATTAGAATTTATGTTAATCGAGCTCACATAGCAATACACCTTATTAAGCAACGAACGAATAAAAGAAAGGCGAAATATTATGTCGGATGTTCTACACTTTCTTCATGACCCGAAAAAAAAAATATTTAATAAAACCAGTAAAACTGCCATAACTAAAACAATTATTGAGTTAATTGAACGTCTTTCTAACAACTAAACTGAAAATACTGTCAGTGATAATGATGATCATGCGAACGCTGTAGATGTAGAAGAAGTTCAGCTACATGACCACTTCCAACATTAAATGCTGGGTTCAATATATCCTTAAAAAACCTTCAATTAGAAATTAAAAAAGAACTCGTATTCTAGAAAAAGATAATTAGAAGAAAAACTGAAAAGATATTGGAACCATTATATGGAAAGAAACAACAAGTGTAGAATCAGAACATGCCTTCTCTACTACCGCGATCATCACCACAAAAATAAGATCGCAACTATAAGTGAAAGGAGATAGATGATTTATGCTTGTTGCGAGCATATTTTCAAAAGGATGATACAATTCAAAATTAATTTGAAGAATATCATTTCTTTATAAAATGAAAAATAATAAAATACGTTTTGGATTCTACAATTTTTAATAGTAATGTGCATTTCAGAATAACTTTAGAAAATGTGCAACATTACCGGTAAATTATCGGTAACCCGGTAATGAATTTTTTCATTACCGAGTTACCGGTAATGAACAAATTCGGTAATTTTGCAATCACTACTAAATATGGAAGGGTGTAACTGGACAACTGATGCAACAGGTAAAGCCGCAATATGGGTTTGTGGCAGACGGGCAATACACGAGAGAGCGGAAGTGGAGAGAGAGCGAAAGTGGATGGTGTGCACATCTACAGCTGCTATGCACCACCTAGTGCCACAATAGAAGAGTTTAAGCATTACTTGGACCGATTGATTGCTGATGCTCGGTTGCGAAATCCTGTCGTCTTTGCTGGTGATTTCAATGCCTGGGCAACGGAATGGGGAAGTAAAAATACGAATGGAAGAGGTGTGGCACTGCTCGAGGCATTCTCCTCCATAGATGTTGTGCTTCTCAATAATGGTGATACACCGACTTTTCGTAAAGGTGGTGCCTCCTCAGTAATTGATCCGACGTTCGTCAGCAGTTCTTTGATGCGTTTGGTGACCACATGGAAAGTTAGTGAACTCTATACACACATTGCACCACCAAGCCATTATTTTTGAAATAAAACTGGCAATGGAAGATAGACGTACAAAACTTCAATGGAAACCAGCGGGTTGGAGGGCAAGTACCTTCGATGAAGATCTATTTAATCTAGTTCTTGTAAAGCCGAACCTCCTGGGGACTGCCAATGCAGAAGCAGCGCAGATAATGAATATGCATACTGGTGGACTGAACGAATTGCACAACTGCGCCAGTTGTGTCACCGTGCAAGGAGAAAACATCAACGTGCCTGGGGTAGGGAGCCTTATCCTACCTTGCTCGAGAAGTACTTGGATGCTCTAAAACAGCTTAAACAGGCAGAGTAAGCGTGAATGTTGGAAAGAGCTGTGCGAAGAAGTGGACCATGACCCGTGGGGGAGACCCTACAAAATCGTCATGAATAGGCTCAGAAACAGAAACGCAAATGCTTCGCCTCCCACTTGCCCAATGATACTGAACAGAATTGTTACCGCCTTATTCCCGCAGAAAATGATCTGATTAACGCCATTGATGTAATACCTGGCGTGGAAGAAGTTCCCTTCACTCAAAATAATCTCGTAGGTGAAATTGAATAATAGATTTCGTTGAACTTTGAAGAAACGATTTATTCAATTTGATGGTAATTACTACTGATTTGATTATGAAATATTCAGTTGATGGCAGAAAATAAAAATTGTAATTAAATTTTATTCAAATTAACTAGAGATTTCTTCAAATTTGATTAATTTTTAGTTAATAATGCATTTGATTAAATTTCTTCATTTCGAAGAAATTGTGATTGAGTTGAAGAATTGGCGTTTCAAAAAATTCTACTAAATTTCGTTGAATCAAATATAAATGCATTCAATTTAACAACATTGTTAACCAACTCTAGGAAACAAAGGGTACTTTTGAAGAAATATCTTCAAACTGATGAAAGGTCAGTTGAATTATTTTAAACCAAGTGGAAACAACTTTACTGCATTGTGTATTTGGAAATATTTAATACGAGTGATTTTTATTTTTAAAGGAATATTATATAAAAAGACATATTTCGCGGTAAAATTAGAATAATAAATTAAAACAGAAATTAATATTTGAAGCCCGTGAATTTGAGTTCGATTTTTATTATATTAAATTGTGGCCATTTTTTTGTGATAAAATGTCGTTTTACTGTTATTGCTAATAAAAAAAGTGTTTAAGTGTTTGCAAAAAATAACAAATCCTTAAGCACTTGATAAACAAGGATTACGCATGAGTACAACATCGCAAAATGTATTTCCGAACGCATTATATGGATGTTTGCTTCAGAATTTATGGTAATTATATTTCTAAGAAGAAACTATCCAACCCATCCAAATAAACATATTATTTAATGGGTTGGATTGTTATAAATTTATTATACATTATGTACAAGTATATGTTACAAGTTATTATATGTTTAGTTCACTTCAAAACTCCAGAGTTAAACTTCAACGAGCACCTGGAAGCTATTACGACCGACAATTACTCTTAAGCGAACTGGAGCACCATTGAAAAGCAACCAATTATTAAATTCACTATTTAAATATGGAACAAATGGAAGCCGTATTAGAAGCCAATGGAGTACAAGTTGGTATGTATGTAACAAACTCACACACATTTGAATTTTTTATTTCATTGAATGATTTTTGGAGGTTTTGTTCAGCAAACGTAATAGTAACTTCCGTGTTACGTATACGAGAAATTAAAAATTTGCTTATTGAGCTTCGATTACCAAAAGTTCAAAATTACCAAATTAAATATACAGCTCTCGCGTAATCCGTTTTTCTTAAATATATCTTGCTTTCTTTCTCTTTTATTTTTTGAAATTCGCACATAATTTTTTAACTTAATTTATATTTTATGTGCTTAATTTTATAGTCAACATATTGAATAACCGAAGTACGTATCACGATTTTAAACGACAAATCAAATAAAGGGCTCAACATTTTTGACACCTCTCAGGAAGCAGGAAAAGCAACTGAAAAAATAAATTGCCCAACATGTTGCAGAATGTAAGTTATAAAATTCTAAATTTATTAAATTGCAACAATTATATAAATTATTTTTGTGTAGATGGTCGGTGTTGTGCCATTTTCCATTACTTCATAGTGTATTGGTTCCAACGACCAGCGTTGTAAAAGGAGTAAACAAAAAGGATCAGGACTAAATGCTCAATTACTAGTTCCCAAGGAAGTTTCTTGATTTTGGGGCGAACTATACTTTTATTCAACCACTGATGTGCTATTCAACCACTAATTTTAATTACCAAAACTACGTTAGCCTCAACAGAGTTTATTGTTTATTTCGATTATATTTTAAATTTATTTATTCAATGTGTAAATATTTGTTTCAAAATATTCAATATTCTTAATTTAAAATATCGATTAGCATCCTGCTTAGTGTAAAGGATTATTTAAAACTATTTTTTCAACATTAGAACAAAATACGATAAAAATTATATGCAGGTAAAATGCCTGAGATCAGTATTAAAATTATTTTTATGTTATTAATTATTAGTTAACACAATAAAAAATTAAATGAAGATATGTATTATATATTTTATTTTTGTACTATAATTGAATTTAGCAATAAAAATACAAATATTTTATTCAAATTGACGATAGTTTTATTCAATTCAACAATGCTTTCATTAAATTCAATGAATTAATATGACAAAAATTTATTCAAATCGACGAATTTTTTATTTAAACCAGCAGTAAAACATTCTTTAATTTGACGAAATTTTATTCATTTCGACAGCTAGATCTTAATTAAATTGAATAAATTTAGTCAGTTTATCAATTGAATTTCTTCAACCAATTTATTCAGTTTGAAGAAATTTCGTCAAATTAAAAAAAAATTACTCTTTAATTTTTAATTTGAATAAAAGTAATCAAATTGATTACCCACCTTCGTTGACGCTATATTGAACGCTATTTCTTCAATTTGACTGACGATTTATTCAGATTAACCACTTTATTTTTTTGGGTGTTGGTATCCACAGAAGAGCTGATAAATGCATATCAACGATTTGCGAATTCAAAAGCTCTTGGGCCTGACAATATTCCAAATATTGCATTAAAGGCCGCCATTCGAGCTAGACTTGATGTCTTCAGAGAAGTCTACAACTCATGTCTGAGGGAGGGGGTTCTCCCGGATCGATGGAAGAGGCAGCGGCTGGTTCTGTTGCCAAAGGCAAATAGACCTTCTGGAGAGCCATCCGCATACCGACCATTGTGCATGTTGGATACGGCTGGCAAAGTGTTAGAATTCATAATCTATAATCGATTGGAGAACGCTGTGAAAGGGGCCGGAGACCTCTCCGAAAGCCAGTATGGATTTAGAAAGACCCGATCGACAATCGACGCCATTCAACACGTCGTTAAAGTCGCAAAGGAAGCAACACAAGGTAGAAGATGGAAGGACGGTTCTAAAAAGTATTGTGCCGTGGTTACGCTGGATATTAAAAATGCGTTCAATTCGGCCAGATGGGACTATATTCTCAATGCCCCACTTGAATTGCAAGTATCGATGTACATAAGGAGGATTATCTCGAATTATTTTTGCAATAGAATGCTGATGTATAATACGGACGATGGGATCATAGAATACAAAGTTACGGGTGGAGTTCCTCAAGGATCAGTATTGGGGCCTCTACTATGGAACATCATGTACGACGGCGTCTTGAAACCCAACGTACCCGATGGCGTAGAGGTGGTTGGATTCGCGGACGACGTTGCTGTTGTTGTAGTCGCGAAAACCATAGAGGAAATAATGGAGATATGTAGATTGACCATTATAATTATCAAACAGTTGCTGATCTCATATGGACTCCAGTTGGCTGACCATAAAACCGAAGCAGTTCTAATTACCAGTACGAAGGTGATAGAAACTGTAAATATTGACGTTGGCGGAGTTTTAATCCCCTCACAAACTTCGTTACGAACCCTTGGTGTCGAAATTGATGCACGTATAAATTTTAGGGAGCACCTAAGAATAGTGAGCAAGAAAGCTGCTAATGTAGCTGCAGCCCTCTCCCGGATTATGCCCAACACTGGTGGACCAAGACAGAGTCGTAGGACTCTGCTGGCAAATGTGGTAACATCCATCATCCTATATGGATCACCTATCTGGAGCGATGCGATGGAAAATAAATCGTATAGATACAAGATGGCATCGGTGTATCGACTGGGTGCCTTAAGGGTTATATGTGGCTTTCACACAGTATCCGATGACGCAACGCTCGTTATTGCAGGGAAGATACCCATCGACCTACTTGCAAATGAAAGGAAGAAGTGGTATATGTGTCGAGAAAACCTAGGAAGTAGAGCATCAGAACGCATTGCAACCATGATAGAATGGCAAAGGCGCTGGGATAGCTCGGTGAAAGGTCGGTGGACCTATCGTGTTATACCATCCATCAATAAGTGGATAAATAGGCGGCATGGTGAAATTAATTACTATCTGACGCAGTTGTTAAGTGAGCATGGTTGTTTTGGTGCATATCTTTACAGATTTAAACATGCCGACATTCCGGAATGTCCTGCCTGCAAAGGATCAGAAGAGGATGTGGAACATATATTCTTTCAATGTCCACGGTTCGAGACAACTCGAATAGAACTGTCCAGTGTCGTCGGGCAGCCCGTGACACCTGATAACATAGTAGAGCTAATGCTTGTGTGTGAAGGTAATTGGAATGCAGTAAGCCACATGGGAGCAGTGGTGCTTAAGGAGCTAAGATGCTTAGAGCGTGCTAGAGAGGAACAACGCGGTATGGCTAGATAGCAGTGGCAATCTCAATGTTAGGTTGAGACGCTGAGAGGAGGATAGAGTCTAGTAACTAGTCAGCTAAATGCGAAGTAATGTCTAACTGATAGTTCCGCATGGGGGATGTTCGAAAAGGTCTGTGGTTTTTAGATGGTAGAAATCCATCACTGTTGCTGAGATGTTCGCCCATCGAAGCTTCGTCTTATTGAAGATTTTCCTCACTTTACCCGGTTAAAAAAAAAGACACAAACACAGAGGCAGATACATACATGTACATCATTAGAAGTAAGATAGTTGGAGCAATCAATTTTACAATCTAAATAAATATAAGTTAATCAAATTTTTTATTCAAATTAACATAACATAGAAAATTTCACCCAAATCGATAAACTCTCTTTTCAAATCTTTAACGGAATGACTGTGCAACAATTGTAAATTAATTTTCTCTCAAAACAGGTGACTACAATCAATAAGTAAATCTTAGTTCTTTAAAAAAATCTAATTTTTTTAACTCTAATCTAGTGGAGCTGTTTAACTGAAATTTTTCTTTGACTAACGTTGTGCTTCTGAATTGAGTGACCTTGTTAAATCAAATTTCTAGTGCTTTTTACTTCCAATCATTTAGTTTTATCAACACTTAAAACGTTTATCAAGTTTGAGTAAATTTGCCGTTCGTCGTGTAACACTCAAATTTGAAGTTTCACTCAAAATTTAAAAAAATCTTTGGTTTGATCCCCAAACACTTACTATAACCCTACAAATGCTTCCTGTGTTACAAATAGTAAATTAACCGATAATTTTTATTTAAAAATAACAAAATTGTCGAATACATTTTCAAATATCGGTCAAACAGATAAATATCGGTTTCCCACATGGAAATATCCACAAGTATCTCATTTCTTGCTTAAATCATATTTTTTACTTATATGGAAAGTATTTCAATTAATAATTTCGACTAATATAAAATTCATATTTAAAAACTATTGAAAACTGTTTAGAAGTCCACCTTGCCTGCAAGTACGATTAAATTTAAAACTAATGCGGTTGAGAATCGCTTAGTTTTATCGCGGAATATTTTTCATTCAAATATCCTCGAATTTTTAAGTCATAATGTGGCTTGTTTTTATATATATTTACAAATGTTCAGTGGCTTACATTTTTTTACACAAAATCTGATAAATAAAATTCCATTTTTCCCTCAGACACATTATGCGGTAATATCTATTATTTGCGTATTTGTGATATGCCAAATGTCTACTCGAGGTAGATATTCACCACATATTAGATTAAATAACATTTTTTATCTTCAATTAGAATTAGATTACATGTGCTTACAAAATTTTTGGCGAAATTACAATGCAGAACCTAATTTCACTCAAATTTAATTTCTCACTCAAATCCTGAATTTCATTCAAAATGATAAAAATGTCTATCATTTATCCTTTATTTTTAAACAGTTTCTATTGTACGACAATTTGTGTGTCGAAAGATAATTTCGCATTAGGTGTCAAATTTAGAAAATTTATCAAATTTTACATCAGTTATACTCAGGGATGGGCGGGTAGATTACGTTAGGTAATCTACGTAGTTGTCGACACGTAATCTAGCACGTAGATTACATACCGATTTTCTGCTTTTCAAACGTCGACAACGTAGACAACGTCGACAACTTAGAAAATGATATTAAAAACTAAATTTTTAATTATTTTACGTTAACCGCACTATTAAAATTGATGAATAATTACTTAAATTTAATTCTAACATTTTTACAAGCATTTTATAAATTAAAAATAAATTTAAAATCTCTGAACTAGAGGCATCTATCTATCTATCTAATACCGGGTTTCCATCGTCATAGTATACAAGTATAATAGTATTATAATATTAAAGTATTACGATGGAAAACCAAAGTTGATAGTATAATAGTTTTTTAAAATATTTCAGTATACTAGCTATCAAATTATAATACGTAGCAAATATTATTTTTAACTAAGAAGAATTTATTAATCGTCCGTGAATTTAATTTATTTAAGAATTTTTTCGGCTTTTCGGACAAAATATTATTTTAATGGACACCCATACAATGTTTACGACTATTTTAGTCGCAGAAAACAAAGAGGCCATTTATTAACAATATTTCTACCACAAAAGTAGAAAGCAAGGGTTTGTGTTCTTTGTATACACAAGTACGCCCTGGGGTTAAAGGTTTGGGGGAGGGGAGTGCATTTTTTCTACTTTTGTGGTAGAAATATTGTTAATAAATGGCCTCTTTGTTTTCTGCGACTAAAATAGTCGTAAACATTGTATGGGTGTCCATTAAAATAATATTTTGTCCGAAAAGCCGAAAAAATTCTTAAATTATTTTTAACGTTATAAATTTAACAGTGTAAAAATAAATTTAATTTTCCTAGCTTATCCATTAATATTTTCAATATTTTCTCGTCGCAATGTGAAACAAATCGTTGGCTGATTATCGTTATATATTATTATTATATAATACGTGTCAAATAAACTAATAATATCCTTTTTACCAAACGCTCATTTCGAACAAGCTTATTTCAAACCGTGCGATGGAAAACCAGCAGTGCTTGATAGTAAAATAGTATTATACTATTATTCTATCATGCTATCGACGATGGAAACCTGTGCCGACATGTTGTAACTATCACTTTTTTCGTTTCGATAGAAAAACGGTATTTTAGAAGTAAAAATAATTTTTTTGTAAAAACATTTCTTTTAAAATACCGTTATTCTATCGAAAACGCATCGAAACGAAAAAAGTGATAGTTACAACATGTCGGCACTGGTATAAAACTTTTGAATATTTCAATAGATTATATGCTTTGCGCACCATCTTTTATCAAATAGATGTATCCCTTTTGTGTTTTATGCTGTGTGTTTTAATCGACTAAACTAACTAAACTAAACGAAAATGCGAAGATTCTGCTATTGACCACTAGTTGGCACACGAAAAATCAATTTACGAGGTTACTTTTCAGTGACTTTTCATTATACTGCGAGAAGTAAAAAGGTGAACAACCAGAAAAATGGAGAAACGTCACTATTCAATTCGCTGTAAGTTTTTCATATTTATTTCAAAACATTTTAATTTAATTTCTTTTTCGATTTAGGGACACAAGATGAAACCGAAAAATTTACTGCAGCACGCATTAAATTGGAATATTTATTTAATGGTAAATTTTTTGATCTAAAATCAAGTTGGGAGTAAGTATAATTACAATATAATTACAGAAAAGTTGGATTAGAAGCCCAGTTGGAGGTAGACGATTGGCGCAAACTTAAAAAAAATGGTCTAATTTAATGGATAGATATAAGGTAATTTACAGTACAATTTATAAGGAGCATTTCAAAAAATATTATTTTCAGACGACTATTGAACCACCTACAGGGTCGGGGACAGAGGAAGTAGGGGCACGAGCGGCTACGTGGCCTTATTTCGAAATAATGCACCAATATTGTTCCGAAAGGCACAATATAAATCGAGTATTGGTTGTGGACACGGGGACCGAAGAAAATTTGCCAACAACAACAGACGCAAACGAAAATGTTGTGAAGTAGATGAAAATGAGAGGAAACAGTTAAAACTAATGAAAAAAGCTACCAAGCTGTATAGTAAATATATAGTATATTAAATATAATCCAGCGACAGCAGCGATGACTAATTCACCCTTGTGGATGGGTAACAACCATAAATTAAATAATTTTTATTGGAATTTTGTGCTATTTAGATTAATGTGCTGCTATGAGTTTTATGTATGTATTATACACAGCACATAAGTATACAACACCTATGTATATAAGTGATACCTATAAGGTGATACCTTTAATGAATTATAATGAAATGAATTAATGAATTATACAATATAAAATAAAGAATGAATTATTATTAAAATTAAATTTTTTATTTCAAATTTATATAACATAATAAGAATTTAAGTAAATTTCAACAATTTTCTGGTTCAAGTGAACTGATATCCTTCTACAACCCTTGCATCAAAGTGTTACGGAATTCTAAAGCCCGTTGATCATCAACATGGTCATATGAATTTTCTAATGCCTCATTTAATATTTCTTCATCCGGTTGAAGTTCAAAATTCTCGATCAAACAAACATTATGCATAACACAACAAGGCGTAATTACTTTTGTGCAATTTTCTATTTTTAATTCGATGGATTTGAGAAAAATTGAACGCCATCGTGTTTTCATTAATCCGAAAGCATTTTCAATAATGCTACGAGCCTTGCTATGCAAGTTATTAAATGTATTTTCAGTTGCAGTCCTAGTATTTTTAACTGGAGTAATTATAGCAACCGGTTCCAGTGAGCATTTGTAGCCGCTGTCTCCTAATAGAAAGTAGCCTTGTGGTCGGAACGCTCTGTTTCGATACATTTGACTATTGCGTAACATGCGCTGGTCATGGACAGAGCCCGGATAACCACAACATATGTTTATAAATTTCCCAAAACTATCGCAAACAGCCATTAAATTGATGCTGTAGTCCAATTTTCTGTTTATATATTGACTATGCAATGAAGTTGGTACTACGATTTTTACGTGGCACCCGTCTATGGCTCCTATGGCGTTGGTAAATATTGAAGATCCAGACCGATTATTCAATTGATCTCCAATCGCTACGTACGAATCGATACTGGGGTATTTAATGACTTTTGGCGCAATCGCTACAAAATAGTCGAGCATATTGTGCACTGTTGTTCTCACAGTATACCTGGATATATTAAAGCTTACATCCATAACCCGGTAGCTAGTTCCACATGCTAGCCAATACAGAAACACAGAAACCCGGAATTTTACAGTGTATCCTTTTCTTGTTGCACGATCGAAGAAAAGTTCGGCTATTTTATTTAACGAGTCAACCGTTACTCTTAGATGTTCTTTAATGAATGCATTGTCGTTCGACATTATCCTTTTATAAATTATTGAATTATACGCGTTGCGTTTTCGGGGAACCTATAGAATTAAACAAATTACTCAATGTATCAACATAACCTAAACAGTATACATTCAATTACATACCTTTGCTCGATGAATCATTTTATTTCTTATATTTCGTTTGTTTAAAATGTACTTATAATACATTAGAAGTGTATTCGTAAATAGAAAATGTGGCATTATCATTTTAAACTTTTGTTTATTTATCAATTTATGTAAATTTCACTCTATTTTACATTGTTTATATAAATATTTTGACACTTACTCAGCCGTTCCACACGGGATTACAAAGAAGCAGCTTCTTTTTCTCTCTTTCACCGTTTACATATGAAACCGGTTTTAATTGCTATTCAGTTTTGAACAAACAATTTTGCGGTGAGCTAATACAAATAGAAATGAAATAAAAAAAAATTAAGGCCATTTTTGAGATGTAGATTTTAGTTTAAATTATATTTTTGAGAGAGTAGAATAAAACAATTGGGATACCATCGTATTCGCGAATATTTTATTACCAAAATGATGTTTTTGACTAGATCAAAAACTTACTAGTAGGCTGTTTCTCAAATTTAAAACTGCCAAATGAAATATTCCGAAAAATATCTCAAATCAGCTTTTGCAAATTTTTGATTGTTTGGGGGGAAAATTTAATCTCAAAAAAAAAAATTAATTTTATATATATTTCATACTATTAAATGAAAATATGCAAATGAAATACATAATAGTAATAAGTTTACATAATAGTAATAAATATTTTATATTTTAAAAAAATATCTTAAGAAAAATTATTTAATGTTTTCATTTTTTCGAATCTTCCGAAAAGAGAACTTGGTTTTATTTTCAGCAAATTTTGGGTTTTAATTCGATATTTCTATTTTTTTGAGATTTTGTGCTCGAACAATTTTTTTTTTTGGATAAATATATTTTTAGTATTAAGAATTTTGAGATTTTTGTTGTTTGGATTATTATTTTCGGGATGGCATTTTGGGATGTTTTTTTCGCTAATAAAATGTGTTTAATTATAAAATAAAGTTTTACATTAGCAATAAAAAATCTATTACGACTTATTTTGAAGCGTGAAGCAGTGCTTCTTTGACATCCCGTGTGGAACGGGTAATTGTAATTAGTTTAGTGTTTTTTAAGGCACACATATTGACTTTTGTACTAGTGCTACCTATTGGCATATTATATGAACTAACCATTCCAATTTTAGTTTAGTTAGTTTAGTTAAGGCACACAGCATAACTAACACAATTGTGTGGGTACGGCAAAAGTACCATGTCAAAAAATTATTATGATCTTTTACTTGCACATTTGTGTGGTTTGGACTTTAATAGAGCCATTTTTTTTGTTGAAAAAGGGATATGTAAACGAATAATTTATCTTATTCGAAGATACTACAATAAAGCAAAATTAAATAAAAAGTCAGCATAAATCATAAATTAACTAATTATTCGCCGCGTAGTTATAGTAGAAGCTTCAAAATTTCATTCGAGCGAAATCACGATAGACTCAAATTTTATTCAAATCCGCAAATATAATATGACTTTTTTCGATTGTCAAAGAATTTATTTCGATAATGGATAATTATTAATTTATTACACAATTTATGATACAAATGTTAGGCACAGTGTGTTTTAATGATTCACAAATACAATCAGTAGTAAAAGCAATTTACGCTGAGTTTTATTATAAGTTTCGATAGATGGCGTAAATTAATTTTTCAAGTACTTCTCGACCTTGTCGACGTAGTCGACGTTGTCGACGAGTTGTCGACGTTGTCGACGAGTTGTCGACGTTGTCGACGAGTTTTCGACGAGTTGTCGACGAAATCATGTAAAAACTAGTAGTCGACGCGTAATCGCCCATCCCATTAGTATAATACTATGCCTGAATCAGTTGCAACTTTGTTCTCGAGTTTCACACTACTAATCCGTTAACGGAAAGATAAATGAATCCAATAAAAAATACTCAAAATTTCATCCTAGGCTAAAAAATTGATAAGAATTTAATGTTAAGAATTACTAAACGATATCATAATATCACCCAAATACTCTCAAATAATCATGTCCGTTTGGTGCCTTAAAAAATTTGGTTCAGGTTATATTGCACTCAAACTCTCAAATTTTTCACTTAACATACAAAACTGTAAGGAAAAATTTTAGCTACAAATATTAACGTACAAGACAAGGAAACAAAGACATTATCAATTTATGTTAAAACTTTTGTTTGAATTTAAAAGTGTATCAGGTGCAACTATTATCGAGATAACTGAACGTCGCTGTGGCTCAAAATCTTAGAACCCAAGTACAATGAAAGACTTTGTTCGAAATTTTTGATAGAGTTGGAACACGAGCTGAGTTCCACGGAATTCTTAATATAATCATGATTTATTGAGCCGTAATCGTCGATTACAATCAGTGATGTTAATAAACACAACTAAGGCCCTCTGATTGAGTGCAGAACTCAGCGCCAACCCACCGTCCACGTCAATGTACAGGTTGACATGGAGCTTGCAATGTGCAGGTGGTATACTGTAGCTTTGTAAGTAGGTGAATAGGTGAATGGGTAAATGATGAGGCGTGGATGGGCCAAGATTGGCCTAAGTGTCAACCACTGGAAAAGCCTAATCTAATTTCACAATTATTTTTCAATATTCACAAATTTAAATTTAAATCCATATGTACTCGATAATTTTTGTTTGCTTCGAGTTCATTCTTAATTAGTTTCCAAAATCCATACAAAATCTAACGAATCCATCAAAAACCATGAATTTGTTGAATTTTTTATAGATTTCGGAAAACTGGATATTGACCCATATGGATTTTGACATAAATGGATTGTGTCAATAAGTTTAATAAAATGGATTTTGTCAATAATACATAATGGAAACAGAAAAATGGATTTTATCAAAAATTGTTTTTTGACAAAAATGGATTTTGCCAAAGTGGATTTTATAGGGAAATGGGTTTAGATATAATGGATTTCGTGGGTAACCCTATAGTAGGGTGTCAAAACTGAAGGGCAAGAGCGATGAATCAAGACGTACGAAAGACCATAATGCAGGCGGGAAAATCCTTTCATGGGCTGTGAAAGCTTTAGAGAGAAAGAGGTAGCTGTACTGTATATCTCAACTATTGGTTTTCTGGTGGTCGATTTTTTCCAAAATTCGACGAACGACACAATGACGTTTTCGTATACGTATAAGGAGTATAGTATACAATTTTATATTAGTGTGTGTAATTTTTCTGTGGTTACATTTGTTTGTTTTCTGCGAATTATGAATCGGTACAAATCGGTTCAGTTTTTTGGTGCTTATGTCGTCTTCGTCATCTCGCTTTTTGACATCTCGCCATCTATTTGAGTGGTGAGTTAACACGTTCGCGGAAATGACTGCTGTAGCGGTCATACAACTTTTTCGTTTTTTAATACGTTTGCAGAAATAACATTCATTTTTTAAGGAATAACTCGATATATTTTTCAATTCTCACAATAAATTCCTTTTCGCGATGAAATATCATTGCAATTACAAAAGTTATAAAACGTGTTCCTGAGTAGCACACACATTTAGAAAGTGTGCCTCAATGCATTAAGAAAAAAAAATTTTAACTACACATATTTTAATTTTTTTTAATGCGATGTCAAATGAATATTTTGTTTTCGCAAAAACACAGAATTAGAAATTATTTTAAAACTAAAATTAAATAAATTTAATTTTATTTAAAGCATATTTGCATTGCATTTACAAATTTTAATTGGTAAATGAAATGAATCTAGAAATTTCATATTCAAGAAAATTAAATGGCGCACATAGCACTAACACAAACACTCATACCACTACTATATACTTGCGGTTATTTCGTCAACTTGTCGAATTTTGGAAAAACTCAACCCCCTGAACTATTGAACCAAAATCTTTATTCGTTCTTTGTAACACCTACTACTGATAAAGTGGCATATGAAGATGTTGATACCAAATCCAATTGCCAAATCGTATAACAGTCAATTTAATTAGCTGTAATACCAAAGAATTAGAACTTAGGAACTGAATCGGAGTATTTTCAAGGCAAAGGTTTTTTATGGTTTAAATTTTCAGTTCTGCAAGATTTTTAGTCTTTGATAGCTGATTCACTAAAGGCCATAGCAACCAACAAAGGCAAAATTATTGAAAAGATTTTATCCAAAAACCACGTTTTCGTCGTTTTTAAGGTTCCTCATCCCAAAAATTCCAAAAAAAGGTATATACGATTGTTTGGATGTCTGGAGGTATGTTCCAATGATTTACTAAAAAAGGCTGATGCGGTTCTATTTTTTTTAACAACCTTCTTCTATTTTTAATTTTGTGAATTAACAAAAACATTCGTCATTTTGGAGCAATGATTTTTCGAAAAAATTATTTCAAGAGTGAATAAACGAAAGAACGCAATACTGAATCCGCCTTTACGTGGTACTTTTCTAATAATTTATGTATTTTCGATTTTTTTATAATTAACATTTTGTTTTTAAAATTTATGAAAATAAATTTATTTATAAAATTTTATTAATACATATAAAATTAATTCAAAATAAAAAAAAATATTAAATAAAAATATATTCGCATATTATATAAGGAGACTCCGTAGCTCGAGAGCAGACGAAATGTGGTGAGAAAAGGAAATAAGCACCATAACAATTAAACCGATTCGCCCGGATCGCGTCATTTTGGTTTTTAAATAAGACTTTTAAATAAGTCAGTCAACTCAAAATAAGTCACGAATTGGACCGCAGTCTAAGTACATTGAAAATTGGGGAAAAGTATATCGGTTAAAATTTTAATTATAATTTTTTGAGTTTAAGCGGCCATATAAGTTAATTTCAATTTCTTGTCAATATCTCAAAAACTCCCACGAACGGTAGCTTTTCTGATAACTTAGATCATACTGAATATTTAAGAATTTTTAATATATATTTTAGAGTTTATGGGATCATAAAAGTTCTTTTCTGTTTTTGGTCAATATCTCAAAAACCCCCACGTATGGTTGCTTCTCTAATAGCATAAACATTTGGGAGAAATTTATTAGTTCTAATTTTATCTACAATAAAATTTTTTGAGTTTAAGCGGCCCGATAAGTTCTTTTCAGTTTCTGGCCAATATCAGAAAAAAGCGGTATATTTATTGGTAATATCAACATCTTACTTGGAGAACTCTAAACGATAGCCTCCGTTAATTTTAATGTTATAATGGCAAGTTTATGTATAATCCTAAACTCAAATGCTATTTTGAACAATATTTACATGTAAAAATTAGTGGTCGAGTCGACTTGTTCCAAATACTTAGCAGAATTACAATATAGACCTGCGGTGCAAATTTCACAATTATTGATTAAGGATTAGCCGAGTTCGTCCGGCAATGTATCATAGAATCCAATTTAATGGTGTAAAATGGCAGATGCCAGAACTTTATCGAAAATTTAGGTTTCAATACAAAACCAATCTAACAACCAGATTTCAAAAGGATTGTGAATGAAATGGCCATGTTTAGTCCAGCATGAACAGATCCTAGAAATGTGTCCAAAACTCATTAAAGAATCCCTAACCAATACTAATAACTATTTGATCACAATTCGTTAAGAAATGGAGGAGATAAATGGAAAATTGTAAATTTCATAATTATTGTTAATTTAAGAACACTTTTACAATTTTATTCCGCTGGAATATTTTCTCTTGTAAAAAGCGGAATAAAAATTAATAAAAAAATCGGCTGGTCAATTTGTAGTGTCTTATATAAATTAAAATTAAATTTGCAGCATCCTAAACACAATAAGAGGGGAATACATCCTAATTAAAGATGGCAACCTAAAAAAATGACACGGGTTGTAACAATTAAATGGCCCCGAAAGATTCTAATTAAAAGTTCTATAACAATAATTTGCCCGCTTCCACCAATCAAGCTCGGTAATACAATGCATTCTATGAGCCAATGCACTTCCATAACTGGAACGTTATACTGCTGATTGGAATGTTATATACTGCTGCTGCTCCTCATATTAAAGATATCAATAAAGAAAACTTTCAGAGAAATAAATACAATCTTTTTAATAGTGTAAGACTGCTCAAAGCAGATACAGGGTGTCCCAAGAGTGGCTCACACCAATAGTATCGTTGGATTCCTTGTTCAAATTGAATGTGAGGTTACTTGTAACACTTCGCACGTTAGGGCGCCCTAACAAGTTATAGAAGTGTATAGAGGAGCCTTTAAACGTAGCACCTTGTATTAAAGAAACTTCAATATCTTGAGAAATAACCATTTTTATTTTCAAGTACTAATTATTATAAGCTATAATAAGTATGACTATATATAGTTAAAAAGGATTTCAAATTTAAACAAAACTTTTAGAATTCAATTTTTTTAAGAAAATTTTTAGTATGCAGCTGACGTGAAATGAAATTTTTCTTACAAAAATGACACAAGCGAAAACGAAAATGAAAGTTTCGTTGGTAAATTTTCTTTGCCGTAAGCAGTTTAGCTAATGAAATTGGTATGTTTTGTATTAAAATATAAAATTCTCTGCTACAAATTTTTCACTGTGTTTTTATCTGCAGGTCCGATAAAAGTAGGCTAAATCCTTGACATTTCATCAATTATTTTAGCATTAAAAAGTATTATTCACAAAATACAAGGAAATACAATTATCTGTTCTGAAAGGTAAGAGTCAGAACTATGTTTCCGTCAAAAAATATTTAGTTTTTTAGTAGTTTTGATCAAGGAGTACAACGGTACGATTCGTGCCAGCCGCTATTCGGGACACCCTGTATATTAAGCACTACACAAACAAATGAATGTATTTTACAATCATCTACAACAAGTAACAGACACCCTAAATATATCAAAAACGGCTACAGCACAACGCTGCATCATAATAAGATATATCCATCGTTTCAAACACCAAGACGGCTTATACCAGAAGTAAATAGCATAAAACCAATCTTACTACCGCCACAGCTTTTTCCAAGTCGCCTAACATTGGCAGGAGAGCGAAGAGATTCTCTATAGAGATTAATAAAACTATAACACGTTCAAAATAGTACAAAATATCGGTTGGCTAATGTAAATGAAAGTAAATGTTAGTTAGTTTTCATAAGTTTCCAAGTTCATTCTTAATGCTTAGAAAATACTAAAAAATTACATTTTTAAATCTCATGGGACACCCTGTCAGACCAATTACAAAATCATTTAATTTACTAGGGACACCCGATTGAGTTTCGACAGTCTACCAATGTCACTGAAGTGCACGCTAAATGTTTAGAAAATACTTAGAATGACTTTGGAATGTACCTAAGACCCATTAAAAAATCACATTTTTAAATCTCATGGGACACTCTGTCAAACCCATTATAAAATCATATAATTTACTAAGGACACATGTTTAGATTTAAACAGTCTGCCTGCCAATGTCACTGTACTTCATACTAAATGCTTACAAAATACTTAGAATAATCTTGGAATGTACTTGAGGCCCTTTTAAAAGTCCAATCTGGTCTAAATTACACAATATAAATTCGCCTGAATGTTACTAATATTGTTACAATAAGTTTTTTATTGTTGTATTTTTTGGATTAGGTTGGATAAACTTCAGCAGGATTCCCACGCATTCCTATAATTCCATCAGATATGCCTTTTAATTTTAAAAGAATTCAATTTCCAATTCGTCTAGCTTTTCCTATGATCGTTAACAAACCACAAGATCAGTCAATTCAAGTTTGTGGTTCAAATCTGGAATGTACATGCTTCTCACACGGTTAATTATATGTTGGATGCTTTCGTGGAGGAAAACCATCAACATTATATGTGTTCGCACATGAAGGAACAACAAAAAATGTTGCATATACCAAAGAGCATTGGAATAAATCAATCATTTTTTTTTATAATTAAAATATTTTTAATTTCATTTTCCATTTTAATTTTAATTTAATAAAATACAAAAAATAAAAATATTTTTTCATCTCAAATCACACAACCGGCAAAGCGGGCAGGGTACAGCTAGTAATCTATATAAATAAATCGACATAGCTTCAACAAATTATCGACCAACATAAAAAGAAGCATGACTGGTAACAGTTATAGTTATAATCAAAACCAATCAAAACAACCCAATGTGGCACCATCAGCTAATAAGATATCTCGACAATGCTAGTTCTACTTAGCTTACGAAAGTTAAACGGAATTTCCTCTATTAAGTTTTAACTGGAAAATTGTACAATGTAGTTCTTGAAACTGTAAATCCGTATATGTGCTTTAGAATAAAATGCTATACTTATCTGATTATACTTATTATTATACTTATCTGCCTGCATATTTATATACAAGGGCATTTCGCCTGAGTCCCGCATTAACCTCTCTAACTGCACAAACACAACAATGATTTAATTAAAAAATAGCAAAAGTAATTAAAAAAAGCTACTACGCTACCAAAATTTATGGTTTGTTCCACCCACACAAGAAATTAATTTCTGTTTAAAAAAAATTTGCACGAACAAACAACGCAGAAACGAAATCGTAAATTACACGTGGCATATGCGAAGGTCACTCAGTTTAACACATTTACCATTGTGTGCTTTAACATAATTTTCCCAACAAATAAAAATGTTTATTTTTTTTTCTTGCTCATGCAAAAGCCGATACTGAGGGTAAATCAATACACCTTAAAACTGAACCTATACATCTCCTGAAATCATACTTATGGTATAACCAAACACACATACACACAAGTATATAAACATAAAGCTTTAAAAATCATAAATTTATTACTTTGTAGCTGTTACGCAATTTTCTATTTTTTATGTAGTATGCTCGAATAGTATACTGCTGCAAAAAAAAACAAAATTATCATCAGGAAAAAATTATGATGGTTAACAACAACATAAACAAAAAGGAAATTGAAAATAAAATACGGTCGGCTCTCAAATTTTTCCCCATTTTCTATGCACCATCGAGAGCATGAGTAAAATTTCTCTTTATAGCAACTTTT
This sequence comes from Nephrotoma flavescens, assembly GCA_932526605.1. Classification (NCBI taxonomy): domain Eukaryota; kingdom Metazoa; phylum Arthropoda; class Insecta; order Diptera; family Tipulidae; genus Nephrotoma; species Nephrotoma flavescens. Next base: position 75,930,671 of record OW052220.1, read on the forward strand.
ATTTGTTTTTATTATTTTTTTTTTTTTTGGTAGCTGCTAGGTGAAATAGTAAAACAGTTAACAGAACAGTTAATTTTCAGTCTCTTCCATATCATGGTTAGGATATTATCGTGAATTTTCAATTTTCCTATGTAATAAACTGAATTTTCAAGTATTACGTGATTTTAAAATGAAGTACCAAGAAAAAGCTTCATACATTTTTTATTATTTTTATGTTGTTATTCTTGTATCAAGATGTCGAATTTGTATTTTCTTCTATATCGGATACGAAGAAAAATTGGGAAAACACATTAATAAAAATTGGGAAGAGAAAATGAGTCAATAATTAAGGCTACAACACTACGGGTAAAAGTTTTATTAGATATACATTGTTCGTTTGTGACTTTTTTATTTGGCTGTCTTGTGCTTTCTGTATATAGAAACACAAGAAAAATTATAGACAAAAGTTTATTTATATTGTTTTTCTTACACATTTTCACTTAATTGGTATTGTTATTATGTGATTTTCTGTTTTATTTATTTATGATACAAATTGTTGTTGTTCTTTTTGTTAATTTTATTTTTTAATGTTAGTTTAGGATTTATGTTTAAAGGATAAAGTTTTTGTTTTTCATTGGTAATCGTTTGATAATTTCATGACCTATTATGGGATGAATTAAGCTCATTATTACGGGATTTTGTACGGCTTACACATGTGTACATCTGTACTAATCAAATTAATTAAGTTTTTATTTCTATATGTTAAAATTGAAAATTTAAAAACATAACTTTTATGTTATGTGCGGTTTAAATTATCTTCTTGCTACATCAACGAGAGCCAATTTGTTATTTTTAATGAATAAAAAATGAATGTAAAGTTGAAAAGTAATTTATGTAACGAGAAAGTTTTTTCTGTTCGTAGAAAAGCTTTCAAAGTTGTTTTTTATATAATGAGTTCTTACAGCTTAAATTTTTTATACTAATCAGATAATGTGGTCAACAAGCTGTATTTACTAAGAATAGTGTCAAGGTGTGGCTTTTTAAGTTTTGATTAGATAATTTGTTATGATGTTATGATGTTTGTAAGAGGAAATATTGACGTGGTTTGGTTATCGTAACGGAAATTAATCTTTACTTTAAGAATTGTATGTCTAAACTAAATTTGAACAGTTTGAACGTTTGCTTTCTTCGTCTCACGAGGATGCGAAACATAATGATTCGAGCACGGTTAAACCTTGTTTTCATAACCCGACCTACATCCCAAAGAAAATTCCCACTCTGTCGCGGCTTGTTTACCTTTCGAAGATGTAAGTGAAATTTAAGACCGTGTGGTTTCAATGATTACACAACAATTCTTAGGAATTAGCTCAGATTTATATACATCAATTCCTCAATTTTTACGGTACTATATTTACGCGATTCTGCCTTTACACGGTTAACAACGCAACAAAAAAATTTCTAATAATAAAAAGTCCTAATATTTCGCTGTCATTTCAGTTTTGAATTTTCCTCCACACGACGCACTCAGGAAATGTCAAAATCGAAAATGGTAACCTATCATAACAAAAGTAAATAAAATTTTGTAATTTATATTAGTAAATATTGCAATATGTAAATTTCTTTCCAATTTTTTTATTTTATTTTTAAAAATAAATTTATTTTTAAAAAATTACTATACTTATTTTTAAAAATTTTTAAAGCATATTAATTTTTAAACTTTCATTATAACAAATTAAAAATTATAATAGTTAGGAAAACAGGTTTCGGAATTCTTCCTTCTTTAGTTCCTATTTTTACTCAGTAAAAAATCAGTAAAAATTGAGTAAATCATAGGAATTGAAAAAGGAAGAATTCCGAAACCGGTTTTCCTAAATATTAAATTTTTTAATTTGTTCTAATGAAAGTTTAAATATTACTGTTTTTAAAAAAATTTAAAAATAAAGTTTTGTTATTTTTTAAAAATAAATATACAAGTTTTTCTAAAAATAAAATAAAAAAATTCGAATATATATAAGTTTAGCAATTAAGCCACGGACCTAAAATGTCGGCAACAGGAAAGAAAATGAATCTTACCAAACGGCATATAATTTCGTTAGAAAGCAAAATAAAGATTTTGGATAGATTGAAATAGGCACAGAGATCTACCCTTGTTGCAAGAGAGTATGGTTTGAATGAGTCGACTGTAAGAAAAATAAAGCGTATGGAAGATTCCATTCGTAAAAGTGTGGCGAGCGGTAAAAAAGTAAAAATATAAAATAAATATCACAAGCCATTTGAAAAAGCTTGAATTATTTGGAAGGGACAATGAATAAAATATGGTTCGAAAAATTCAAATAACGGCATAACTTACATAATCCTCAACTAAAAAATGAAACTGCATCCGGTGATTTAAAATCAGCCAGGGAATGTTCGTCGAAATTGGTCAAAATTAATCAAGATAATTCTAACTAGGCTGATTACAACCGGTGTGAAGTTTTTAAAGAAAAGTGTAGCTACACAAATTAATGATAAGTGTAGCTACACGAATTAACGAAAAGTGTAGCTACACAAATTAACGAAAAGTGTAGCTACACAAATTAACGAAAAGTATAGCTTCTGAAAAGTGTAGCAATTAAAAGAGTAAATAAAACACCTTTACTAAAGAAAATCGTTAAAATGTATATTTCACGTAAATTTCGTGACCAAACTTTATCATAATAATTCTAGTCTAAGGGTTAAGGTTATTACGAACAAAAAACTTATTCTCTAAATGTTTGAAATGATATACATGGACAATTAAAAAAATTGACGACACCATGGCCGATTAAAAATATCACAGAGATGCTACCAAGTAAAGGCATATGACATCTAGTAGTAAATAACTCGAGCAGTTCAAAACAGTTAACCACATTAAAATAAATAGTTGTGGGATTGTTCCACGCAAGTAATATGACGAAAATTACATAAAAATTCAAATATACGTCAAAATACCTGTTACACTATGGCCGATTCCAGAAAACTCAGAGATGTTATTAAATTTTTTTATATTGTTTTTCAATTTGATTGAAAACTAACATTTTTTGGTTTACCAAAAACCCATATTTTCTTGTTGATCGTAACCGTCCATAAAGTTCAGTTTGTATGTGGGGGTGTGGGTGTATGTATGTATGTATATTCAGTCGATTTCACTTAATCGGGACACATCGGGACTACTACAATTCAGAGCATCCCTATTAAGCATAGCTGGCCATATTCCAGAACTTCTCCCAAAAATCATTTAAGAGTCCCATTTCCATCCAACATACCCAGTACCATCATAATTGGTTAGGAATTGATCGAGCTCCGTCCCTGGTGGCCAATTTCTAGAATTCATCTCTCACGTTATTTAAGAATCCCATTTCCATCCAACATACCCAATCCCATCACAATCGGTTAAGAATTGATCGAGTTCCGGCTCAGGTGGCCATATTCAGGAATTTCTTCCCAAAATCGTTTAAGAACCCTATTTCCATCCAGCATACCCGATCCCATCACAAATATATGTCTACATTTGATAACATCTCTAGATAACGTTTTCTGGAATCGGCCATAGTGTAGCAGGTATTTTGATGAATATTACAATATTCATTAAATTTACCGATATATAAGTTGTCGTTAAGCAACCCCAACTCTTTTTATTTTAATGTGCTTAACTGTTTTGAGCAGGACGATTCATTCACTTTTAGAAAATATTTTTCCACAATTGATAACATCTTTGAGTTTTCTGGAATCGGCCATAGTGTAGCAGGTATTTTGACGTATATTTGAATTTTTATGTAATTTTCGTCATAATAATTGCTTGGAACAATCCCACAACTATTTATTTTAATGTGGTTAACTGTTTTGAACAGCTCGAGTTATTTACTACTAGATGTCATATGTCTTTACTTGGTAACATCTCTGAGATATTTTTAATCGTCCATAGTGTCGTCGATTTTTTTAATTGTCCATGTATATCATTTCAAACATTTAGAGAATTTTTTTTTTATTCGTAATAACCTTAGCCTTTAGGAATAATTATGATAAAGTTTGTTCCCGACATTTACATGAAATATACATTTTGACGATCTTCTTTAGTAAAGGTGTGTTATTTACACTTTTAATTGCCACACTTTTTAGAAGCTACACTTTTCGTTAATTTGTGTAGCTACACTTTTTATTAACTTGTGTAGCTACACTTTTCGTTAATTTGTGTAGCTACACTTTTCATAAATTTGTGTAGCTACACTTTTCGTTAAAAACTTCACACTGGTGCCTGATCAAGTATTTAATGCCGATGAACTCGGGTTATTTGGAAGAAAATGCTGGAAAAATCGTATCTATCTAAAAATGAATGATCTGTCAGTGGAGTTAAGGCAGTAAAATATAGAGCCACTGTGCTATTTTGTAGCAACGCATCGTTGGATCGAATGTTAAAGTCACTCTTTATTAACCGAGCTCATAAAGCAACGAAAGCCATTCATATTATTCATGTTAATAAATTACAAGTTTATTGGCGTTATCCAATAAATTGGCACCATCCAAAAATTAAAATTGAGTTTTTACCGCCCAATAGAACATGGAAGAGCAAACAGGCCAGAGCGTAATTTCTACTTTTAATATTATATTCAAAGAAATTTTACCGATATTTTAGGAAAATTAGATGATAATGCACTCATTATGTTCGTGAGGTGTGGAAAAAAATTTTGGCCGAAATCAAAAATACAACTCTTAATACAGGCTGGAAGATCGTCTGCCCAGAACTGAAATACTCTATTCAAACATCGTGGCTCATTCCCTCGATGATGTTGATCCATTGTTTGTAAATAAGGAAATGTCGAATGCCTGGCTCCTAGATTTAGAAGAGGTGTCTGTTAATCTAGTAGACTTTAACTCCGATAGTAAAAAAAAACATAAACCAATTTACACCAAAACTTTTGAAAGGATCTGCAGAAGTTTGCAAACTAAAATTTTAAAGCCAATCAAATGCTGATTACGGATTTTTCAACGGATTCTAATAAAAAAAACAACGCTCAATTCTGAAACCGATCATTTCACTACAGTCGATAAAACAATATGGACAGCATAAATCATCACCATTGATGAAACTTCTATCAGTGATTCCGATATAGTGGTGTAATAAATGTGCCAAAGAAAAATCGAGTCCTGGATTTTGAAAGCTCGGATGAGGATTTAATTTAAATAAATTTTAATTATTTTAATTTACGTAACGAGAAATGTTGTAATTCAATATTAAGCACAATGAATTTAACAGTTGCAGTTGAAGTGCAATTAATTTATAAATTTAAAAAATTCTTGAATAAAATTCAATTTAGACTTTTCTAAAGTATTTATTTTCCTTACGTTCTTTAACTCAATTTACATGGTTTTAAGTGAAGTAGGGTCTTTCCACCTTTCAAATGAATGTACCGTGTAACTACTGTTGAAAATCGAGGGATGGGTGTACTCGTATAAAAATTAATTGTTTTTGTCTTTTGAATTCACCTTTTAAATTTGTAGAAGCTATTAATTGTCGGTAATTGTATAAATTCGACAAATTTATTTTTGTCAAAAGCAACATTTCTGTAATAGTGTCCAATGATAACAATATTTTTGAAAAAAACAGCCAACCTTTAGAACAACATGTGCATTGGTCTTCTTGACACAGCCCCAAAGTTGGATACTATACGTCCATGCTGGGTTTAGCATTTGGCGGAAAAGAAGCAATGCGTTATGCATGAGTTGCTTAGCTAAGTTGGAAAGACTACATTAAAATAAAAAAAGAAACATTAAATATCAAATATAGGAAAATGTAAAAATTCTGAGCTTACAATACATCGAGTGTTATGCCAATGGAATTTGGTTTGAATTCAGAACCATGCGAATCCTGCTGACTTTTTGATTTGTAAAGTTGAGATACGCAATTTTTTGTTCAGGTACTTTGGTTATTGCTTCCGATATTGGAAAAGCTGCTAGGACAGCTAGATTATCTGTAGATTGTTGCTGTTGTAAAACATTGAATATTTGGTAAATCTATTGTACAACTAACAGGTAGGTCCAAATAACTACCTTGCAGGTATATCTGATATTTTTTTTAGTTCAGAGCAAGGCACAGGACTAATTGTTTAAAGAAAGCACAGGACTAATTGTTTACGAAAAAATGGAGAAGTTGTGACCAAGTCTCTGATTTCTTTTACTATGAATGTACACATAGATCTCGAATCCGCCACTCCTGATATATAAAGGTGATGATTAAATTCCCGATAACCAAAAAGGTTTGCATTTGAAAGTTAATCATTAAATTTTTTTAATCAATTATTATTTTATTATTTTACTTTATTTTGATTAATTTGAATTAAAACCCTTATCGTTTTTTTAAAATGCTAAACTGTCCAACATCATTGCAAAAATTGTAATAGAAATAGTCAACCCACTTAAACTACAGAGATGTGAAATTTTGATGAAATACAAGGGCTCACTATTGAAATCGACCGCCGTCGATTTTTGTTCGTTTTTCTTAATCAACAATAGTAGTACCATAACACCTAAGGTTTTGTTATCAAAATTCGTCATTTCCGTTAAAAGTTTAAACAATGATATGAAATAATTTTGTAGGCCCCCAGTTTTTTTTTTGTTAAAAATCGTCGTTTTCGCTTAACTTTAAAGAAATTGATCTGGGCCCATATTGTTACAAAACTATTTTGAAATATTTTAGTTCTTAATAGTTCTTCGTGTTGTCTTCGTTGTTCTTTCAAAGCTCATTTCGAGGCTACGCCAATTTTGGTTAACCAATTTCAGCCAAAAATCATTCGGGTCTTCCAATAAGCCAGACGGATAATATCGGTTCAGACCAGTTTTTGAAAAATTTGTTTTTTGACAAAAAACAGTTTTTAACAAAAAATATGAATCCTGTACAGCCTAAACGGATTGATTGACCAATCATCGCGTGATCAAAATGCATACTTAAGCTTTTTGGTAGGAGCTAGGAAGTAGCTTCAATAATAGAGCTTTCTAGTTTTTGTTCTGATTAGAATTTCAAAATTTAAGAAGCAACTGAGAAAACTGTTTTGCAGCAAAGATTCGATTTGGGGTACACAGTACATGGCTTTGCGTATGGCTTTATTCTTAAGCTTTGATGAAACTTCATACTTAAGCTTTTCTCATAAAAGGGGAGATCGCAACGATTTTTGGTTAAAACCGATTCACCAAAAGAGGTAACCTCTATAGAAGCTGCTTCTGTCGGAAGTATATTAAAAATAGCATTCACAAGAAAAACGACAAAGAGCTAAAAATTCCGAGTAAAATTTGCAAAATTATCCAACCAGAGCATGACGATTTTCGAAAAAAAACTGTTTTAACAAAAATATGGGCCCCTTACAGCCTAGACGGATTGATTGATCAGGATGAAACTTCCTAATAAAGCTTTTTCTAAAAAATTGGAATCGTATTGATTTTTCGACCGAAAGCAGTAGACCGGAAGTGATAGTTTCGATAGAAGTTTTTGTAAATATGTTGCAAAATATATCGTTTATAAGAAACACGACTATATACAAATAGATTGTAAATTAATTTTGCAACAGTACCGACCCGATCAGTTTTCCAAAATTTAAGCAAAAATTACGATTTTTGACATAAAACTATTTTCCGCAAAAATTCGGCCTCGTACAGCTCAGTCGGATTGAACTTTGATGAAACTTCATACCTAAGCACTTCACATAAATTGGAAGACCTCGTACCATAAGTTGTTAGAAATCATGGATGTTTCGACGACATCGCTCTACCAGAAGTGGCAGCTTTTACAGGATCTTTTTCGATTTTTTGTGTGGTATTCATGAAAAATTTTGTCTTCGAGGTGTTTGAAGATTTACCATTGGCAAAATACATGAAGTTAAAAAAGTAGTTTATAAAAAAATTATATGTTCGTATTTTCGTGTGTGTTGCCGTAGCGACTAAATGTACGTTCGCTTCTCTAAAGTTCAGACGGTTTGAGCGATCGGTATGAAACTTAATACCTAAGGTGTTTTCATAAATTGGGAGATCCCAAATATTTTTGGATGAAATCGGTACACCGGCTTCTTCGATTTTAGCAAATATTTTGTAAAATGCTAAATTAATTTTTTGAAACAATATTAGCCCAGATCAGTTTTTCAGAATTTAACCTAAAATTATGATTTTTGACAGAAAACTGGTTTTACAAAAATTAAACCTCTGCTCAGCCTAGACGGATTGTTGGATCGAGATGAAACTTCATATAGCCAAGATAAAGGAGATCCCGTGTGAATACAGAAAGGTGAACTAATATTATGTTTTTATTTAAAAGTAGTAAATACAGAATATTACGCATAACAACAATACTGAACACTCAATAGTTATCAGCAAGTGTTGAAAGCGTGCACCATGAACTTCGATACACAGCTCAGTACGTCTCAATAAGTTTTGGAAAACTTTTGCCAATTCATTTGGTGTGATTTCTGCAATCACATTGCGGAGGTTTATTTTCAATTCTTCAACTATATGCGGATTGTTACAGTAAAATTTACCCTTTAAATTACCCCACAAATATAAATTTCATGTAGACAGATCGGGCAATCTGGGAGTATACGTCATAGCGGCATCTTGCTGGAAAAACGCACACTCTCGTGCTTCCCTCGATAGCTGCGCTATGAGTGGTTGCAACAATTCTGTTATAAATACTTCAGAGTTTTCGGTGTTATTATAAAGAAAATGGGACATGCGGGCTGAAATGGCACACCAAACGCCTATTTTTGCGTCATGTAGAGGCACATCAAAATGTTCCCTGGGAGTGTCAGTTGACCAATAGCTATACTAATTTTAAATAAAAATATTAATTTACGTTTCTGTATTCACGCACGGGACCTCTTATCTTGGCCAGCCTGTATAACTAAACTCAAAATTGATCTCATACTTTTTCCATCTACCATAAACAACAACATCATAAAAAAGGTACGTTTGGACCGATGGCACAACAAACCGAAATAGCAGCCAACAACGATGATAGCTACTAAGAGCATTGAGGATCAATTGAAAACTTGATTGAACAACATTTTTAATCAACCTTAGTTAAAGGTCCAGATGGTCGATATATCGATATTAAAACGATTTAGGGATTATCACGTAGAATTAGGAAAATCCAGGAAAAAAGCCCCTGCAAGATTAATAAAAGTTCCAGAGAGATCCAACATATTAACGATTATATTATCAATTTATACAGGAGTACATAAATCTAAAGCACAGATCTAAAGCTTTAGATCAGTTTTCAAAAATTAAAGCAGAAATCACGATTTTTGACAAAAAAACAACTATTTTTCAACAAAAATTCAGCACATATATACTGTCCATATGGACTGATTGATCGAGGTAAAACTTTTCCACGTATTGCTGCATACAAGATTTTCCATATATTGGGGGATCCCGATGAATTATGGCCGAAATCGAAATACTTAAAATTTTACTATAAATTAAGAAGCCCCAGTTATGTGTGACCAAAATCGGTCTAACGGGAGAAATAAGTTCCAAAGAAGCTTTTTTGCATTTTGCAAATATTATGATAAGTGTAACATTTATAAGAAAAACTACTATAAACTAAAATTTTCTAACCTTATTTTGCAACAATACCGGCTCAGATCAGTTTTCCATAATTAAAGCGAAAGTAACGGTTTTTAACAAAAAAAAACAGTTTTTCAGTAAAAATTCGGTCCCTGAAATATTCATACGGATTCTTTGATTGGGATGAAATTTCCTATTTAAGCTTTTTCTATATAAATTGGAGGATCTCAGTGATTTCTGGATGATATTGGTCTACCGGAAGTGGCAGCTAAATTAAATTCTTAATTTTCAATATTTTTGGACCACTAATCTTGAGCACATTCAAAATTTTTTAATTTGCAATATGGACAGTAAAAAATATTCTAATTAAATCAACATTGCGGCTTACAAACAAACATTTATCGTTTGACGTAGTTTTTCAATCGATCAGATTGTGTACGCCGTCTTATTTTAAGGTCAATCTTAATAATCGTGTACTTACACCTTGATTTTATGTTTCTTGGAAAAGATCATAAAATCAAGATATTTTGATTAAGAAACTTGATTTTTACGATTATGAAAAACAATGAACATTTATCACGATCAATCATAGACAAACTAAACATATATATAATTCATCATAACGGTTATTTTCATCATTAAGAAAAACTAAAGTAGATTGATAGTTTTTTAGTCAAAACTGATTTCTAGTAAACATCGTATAAAAATAGAGCGTCAATTTGCTTTAACTAGGAAAAGCAATTTTTGATTATACAAGACAGTGCTACCAAAAGTCTAGTAAATTAATTTCTCACTTTGGAAATCAAGTGTGGTGTATTCGATACATATGTTATATACACCTTTGTCTTAAAAGCAAGTTGGGTGTTAGCCACAATATATTTACATCTCCATTTTTACTACGTAAAAGAAAGTAATTAGACAGCCTCCAATATGGACTATCAAAATGAGGAAAAGTGTTTTCTGCCCGTAAAATTATATCAAAATTGATCTAATTGATGAATTTATCTACTTTCAAAGATCTGCCAAATATAGTTTTACATTGGGCGCTTTCAGGTCAACTATCATGATTAGTAAACACATCGCCAATTTGATTTGGAAATTTCATAGTGCTAAACATTTTCATAGCGTTGGCCGCGATTTCACTCAACATGTTCCCAACTGTTTGGTGCCCTGTAAGCGCTCATTGTCAGTTCAGCGCATTTTGTTGTCATTAATTGATTAGGACTTTTATGTCACTTTTTGTTACTTTTTTAATTTTCCTTCGTGATGAGTGGAATAAATCGGAGGATTGAGATTTAGATAAGGAAATGGACAAATCTGAATCTTAAGTCGGAAAGCTAGACGATCAATATTGAGGCGACTAAGATAACGATGACGATGGAAATGATAAACTTAACAATGAGAAGGAAGATGGTAAAGATTCTGACGAAAGGGCACAATGATTTGGAATCGCAAAAACAAAAGTAGTATAAAAATATTACTAATGAAGAAGATGATGGCCTAGATTCAGTGGATAATAAAGATGCTCAAATTGAACGTAAAATAAGTAAGTTAACGAAAAAAGGAAAACATGTTCACGAAAGTGAACCAAATCCTACCGATATTGAAATAAAAGATGAAATGGAGTCACAACACTATAAAGAAGTAGAGACAGATGATAAAGCGGAAGAGGATAATTATAATCAGATAAAAAGAATGATAAATAACCAAAAGATTATAAATTTGTTTTGGAGCAAACCCAGATAATCTAAATGAAAAAATTAACAAAAGGACTTCTTACGATCATGATAACGAAAAACACGCAAACGCCAGGTAATACAGAGGAAGGAGACAACGACGAACTTGTGGACGACACAAGAAGTGGAAATAGAAAATTTATTGAAACGTAGAACCAAGTACCAGGGAAGAATAATGAATCTACAGAATTTTTGTACACTCAGTCCGTTGCTCAGCAAAAAATCAAAGAAACAGCTTTAGCAAAGTCAAACGAGTTTACTACAATGTCGAGCGTCATATTCATCGTTACGTGTTAACATACACAATAATGAACATCGGCGTAATCGTAATTTTGTTATATCTCTGTAAACACAAGAAAAATCAACAACAACCAATTACATGGCCAATGTCTCTCAATTTGTCGGTCTCGCAGTATGTTGTAGTACAAAGTCAGAATTAAATCAACAACAGAAAGTTAATTTATTTGGGAAAATTACAAGATAATTAGAGTACTCCTTAGGTTGTTAATCAGTCGATGAATTATGAGCCCCATTACCATAAAAACACAAATATAGGGTAGTTATGAGAGTTTCTTTGAACGGAAGTCTTTAAAAAGTTTTATAATTCTCCAGTTAAAACACGCGCGAGTTTTCTTAAGTGTCACATTAAAATTATCTTCTCAATTCTTATGTCATTCCAAACCATTTAAAATTATAATGTTGCATTTTTGAAAGACTCTGCTGACAACTGTTGAATTACTTAATTAAAAGTTTCTTCAAGTTTTCCAAAACTTCCCTTTTTGTGATTGTGCTGTCCCTATTGGTGAATAGCATAAATACATTTTTCCTATTGAAAACCTTTTGCTGTTTTAAACAGCATAACTATTCTATGATTTGTATACTATATATTAATGCCATGTTGCCAATTTTGTGTGGAACATAAATAACATGTCCAGTCTGTCTCAAATAAAACTCGTAACATAACATGAAAGCAAAAAAAAAAAAAAATAGGCTTACCTTAAACAGCTGCGCCTGGTTATCTTCTTTATTATATTATAACGGTACGTACAATGCCAAAACATTAAAACGCTAACTACACTTAAAGTTTCACTACATTTTGAAAATTTTCACAACACTAAAACCCTACGCTTTATATTCACTATACACTATCAAAATTGTCGCTACACAACAAACACAGTTGTATTGAAGAATTTTCATGTAACTCGGATCACTTGTACACTAAAAATTAATTAAAACAAATTAAATTGAATTAACATAATGCGACGCACAACACAACACAAAAATACTAATTTTACAGCGACAGGTAAATCTATGGCCCGTTATCTAAAAATTGCGAACGTAACTAGGTAGAAAAATTAATAGGTTGCAGCATGAAAGTGGAAAAATGAATTTCAATTATTAGTGTCCTGTATATACGAGTATAATATTAAAGTTATACCAACAAAAATGAGTACGGGCGCGGCAAAACCCAAGCTACTTGCCTTGTGGAGAAAATACCCATGGCAAAAGCGTCTGTTCTCCATATTAGGGGCGGCTTCTTTCAGTGTCTGTTCCCCATGTTAGGGGCGGCTGTAAAAAACCTGGCAGTAAAATGCTAAGGGATGGAACCCAGAACTAAATATTGAGTGGAGTCAACCAACCAAAACAAAAATACGGTGCAGGGAATCGGATGCCCAGTACCGGCGGCTCTCGGGAGTGAGCAAGCGGGCTCCCAGTCGTCGAGATCTAGCGACCGCAATGATGTAGTGATTCAAAGCTTGGTTACTACACCATATACAGCTACAAGCAATATCACTGAAGTCGTCAGCCCGGTGGGTGGTTCATCCAGTACGGCTTACGGAAGTAAAAACACCTTTACGGAATGGGACAATCTTAAAAAGAGGATTAGTGACAAGATCACCTATAAAACCGTCTACCGCAAGTTCTGTTAAACTATCATTTTCAACCCCAATGTTGAATATCGAGCCAGAAGTGGTAAACGACCCGATAAATAAACTTTCAGAAAAGCACAGTAGCGATACAAGCATTAATGAGAGCACTAAACGCAATGTTCAATTGACACAAACTGGCATCGATCGCTATATTACAGTTAAACGGAAAAGGGATAGTCCAAAAACAGAAAACCCACTGATAACTAAAAAATCAAACGTCGTAAATTTCAAACTACCGCTAAAAAACCGATTTGAAAAGTTCATCGAAAATGGTGCGGAAGAGAGCCAAACTGTAAATGCAAATACGCAAGAACAGGCTGTTCGAAATTACAAGCCACCTCCAATTTACTTACGCGAAATCGATACCCACAAGGTGGTACAAGAACTCAAATCAAGCGTGCTAACAAATGGAAAAACATTTCACGTAACAAATTTACTTCGAGGCAAAATACATGAAGTAAAAATTCAAACGCATGAGGTCAACGACTATAGAGAGGTCATTAACTATTACGATGCTCACAAAAGAAACTATTATACATACCGATTGAAGTCTTCAAAGTGTCTTTCTGTCGTTATTAAAGGCATCGATGTCCATGTTGAGATAACCGAAATCGAGGCTGCGCTTGTTGAAGATGGATTTAAGATACAGAATGTATATAGGATCATAAACCGCTTGAAGCAACCACAACCAATGGTCAAAGTTGAACTGGACCCATCCGAAAGCATTTTGAAAAAAGGAGAAGTTCATCCAATATATAAACTAAAGTACCTCTTACACAGACGCATAACTGTTGAAGAACCAAAGAAAAGGTCAAGAATATGGTCACTCAAGGACATATTGCAAGCTGATATCAGTGTGTGTCGTATGTGGGGAGTTACACCAAACCAAAAGTTGCCCAAAACCAAAGAACTCATCAACTGAAAGGAAATGCAGCAATTGCGGTGGAAACCACACCGCAAATTACCGAGGATGCCCAGTATACATAAATATTAGTCAATTGTCACGTACCAGGAGGCCTTATAAAACTACAGCAGATGCGCAGAATAATATACCTCCGCATACGCCAAACGACTCTCGTTCGCCCAGAACACCAACCAGCAAACCAACATACGCAAGCGTTCTTCAAGGCGAAACCTCAAATGTTGAACCTACCCTGAATAACTGCATGCAATTGATGATGCAGTTAATGGCAACAATGCAAAATATGCTACAAGCAATGCTGCAAAATCAAACTACTATGATCCAGAAACTAGAATGTCTCCGATAAATTATCTGAAAATATGTCACTGGAACGCAAACGGTATAAGCCAACACAAACTCGAATTAGAACATTTCTTAGCTAAACACGAAATTGATCTTATGTTAGTTTCTGAGACCCATTTAACGGGTAAACACAATTTCAGAATTAATGGTTACGAAGTTTATGATACAAAACATCCCTTGGGCAGAAGTCGAGGAGGAACTACTATTATTATAAAAAAGCGGATTTGCCATTATGTTCTAAATGAATATAGCACTGAGGAAATTCAAGCAACCTCTCTATGTGTGGACCTCGATAAAGAAAGCTTAGTCATCACTTCAATATATTGCCCTCCAAATAATAACGTTTCGGCAGATATCTACAAAAGATTTTTTGCAACCCTGGGTCAACGTTTTATGGTCGCCGGCGATTTTAATGCCAAACATACCTACTGGGGTTCAAGATTGACTACTCCGAGGGGACTTCAATTAATGAATGTTATTCAAGAAAACCACTACGATGTTGCGTCGTGTGGCCATCCAACCTATTGGCCTACTGATCGACGAAAAATCCCTGACGTCCTTGATTTTGCAGTCACGAGTAAAATAAACCGAGAAATAATCCAAGCTAAACCACTTTTAGAATTATCTTCTGACCACTCTCCGGTCTTACTACATTACTCGGCCGACCAAAAGCCATGTTCCACGAATAACTATCTAACGAACACCTTTACTAACTGGTTGAAATTCAAGATGTACATCAGTTCACATATCGACCTAACGTCTACACTGCAGACGGCTAACGATATAAATAATGCCATGGAAAACTTTAATGATGTGCTAGTCAACGCAGCTATTGCGGCCTCGCCTAAACCAAAGAGCAAACATACAAGACACACCATAACATCCGCTGAAATTGAAAAAATGTTAACAGAGAAACGTCGCTTAAGACGCATCTGGCAAATTAATCGATCGCCAGATGCTAAACATAACTTTAATCAGGCAAAAAGAAAACTACAAAGCCTACTACAAAAAAATAAGATGGATTATATGCAAAATTATCTTAAAGAATTATCTCCCCATTCGGACACAAACTATTCATTATGGAAGGCCACTAAACACCTTAAACGGCCTCAGCAACCAAATCCGCCAATTCGCCTTTCTAACGGTGAATGGGCTAGAAGTGACGAGGAAAAAGCTAAAGCCTTTGCTGATCACCTTGAAAGTGTTTTCATTCCAAACCTTGGATTATCGGTGGTTGAAACAGAAAATATAGCAATCAGGCCTGTGAGGAAATTTAAGATAAAGAAACCACTGGTAAAGTTTATTATCACACATCAAATTCAATTAAAGAAAGCCCCTGGGTATGATCGAATTACAGGTGAAATGCTTAAACAACTGCCTGAGTGTGCCTTTGGTCGACTGGCACAAATATTTAATTCAATTTACGAATCAGGATGTATCCCTGAATGCTGGAAATTATCAACTATAAAAATGACCCCAAAGCCTGGCAAGGATCCTACCAAAGTCTCGTCATATAGACCAATTAGCCTACTACCAATCGTCTCGAAGGTATTCGAAAAAACTATTATCGAAAATATTAAACCGGAACTACGAAATATCATCCCTAGTCATCAGTTTGGTTTCAGAGCCGAGCACGGAACAATTGAGCAAGTGCACCGAGTAGCTACAGAAATAAGGTCAGCATACGAAGAGAAAAAATACTGCTCCGCCGTATTCTTGGATGTTGCCCAAGCATTCGATAAAGTCTGGCACGAGGGTCTGCTTCATAAAATTAATCTTAAATTGCCAGAAATTTACCAACTCATGAAGTCGTATTTGTCAAATCGCAGATATTATGTCAAATACAACACCTCTAAATCGAACGAGAAAAACATTCTGGCTGGAGTACCACAAGGTAGTGTGCTTGGCCCAACGTTATATTTAATTTTCACCTCAGATCTACAAACGTCTTCGCAAATTCTGACGTCTACTTTCGCAGATGATACGGCAATCGTATGTAGCCATAAAAATCCACAAACGGCGTCCGAAATTCTGCAACGACATATTTATGACATCGAAATATGGCTAAGGAAATGGAAGATAAAAGTCAATGAAGAGAAATCGACCCACGTATAACATTCACTTTAAATAAGCTTACTTGTCCGCCTGTCACAATGAACGGAATACAAATCCCTCAATCAAATGGAGCAAAATATTTAGGCGTCCATCTAGATCGACGGTTAACTTGGCGAAAACATATTGAAATGAAACGAGACCATATCAAATTAAAAATTGATAAGATGCACTGGTTGATGGGGAAATATTCAACTATTGACCTGGAATACAAACTTCTCCTGTATAACACAATGATTAAACCAATTTGGTCGTATGGGTGTCAATTATGGCAATCAACCTCAAATTCGAATATCGATATTGTCCAACGAACACAGTCAAAAATTCTCAGGATGATTACAGGAGAACCCTGGCTCGTAAAAAACAAAAATATACATAAGGACCTTAGCATCCTAACTGTCAAAGACGAATTACAAAAGATGCGGATCAGCTATGCAGGGAAACTGGTATCTCATCCGAATTTGCTGGCGCGAAACCTAAAAGATATACCTACGTCTTCGCGATTAAAGAAGAGAACGATGGCTGTTGTAATAACATAAATTATAAAATTATTAATTTACTTATTGATAAGAAGTAAATTCTGCTCCAGCAGGTTTACATAATTACCTTAGTTATTAAGATTTGAAAACTTATTGTTATTTTCATGTTTGAAAGATTCAATAAATAAAGAAAATTGTAAAAAAAAAAAAAAATACCAACAAAAATTATAAAATCAATTTACACTGTTAAGAATAAAAAATTCTATTTTCATTTGATTCGTGAAACTAAAACCGTTTTAGGAACTGTTCAACTCCTCTCTGAGATACGTCAACGTAATCTTGGTACCAATTTCAATATCAAAAACTTTCCTAACGTTTCTATAGAGATGTTAACGGGGTTCATCTACACAAATGAATTTAAACAATTCCCAAATAAGCGTTAAACCTGATTAATTACCATCAAAATCATCAGAAATGATAAGGACTCCAGCCGTCGGTGTGACTAAGACTGGTTCCGAGGCTTGCAAGCCAGGAACTAACGGTAGTGGTAAAAAGGAGAAGGTTGTTGCTCCTTCGGTTCGGAGATACAGGGCAATGCGTTTGGGCTTCCGTGTCTTGGACAGACTGGCTACAGTACCGGAGGAGCAATGGACGGAGGAACAGAGATAGAGAAAAAAGGAGGATATTGGGTCTAAAAGACAGAGGTGTAGCGAGGAGGAGCATGAAAATTTTGATGCCGAGAGGAAACGGGCCAAGCTTCAGGAAGGACAACAGTCGCAAAAGAGGCTTAAGCTCTTCAGCGACGTTGTGAAGGAGGGGGAGGTGGTGCTAGCAATCATGTACGAGAGCCATGAAGAAGGGAGCATCATCGGGGAAAATGGAGGTTGGTGTTTAAGGCACTTAACCTAGTTTTCCTTAAAAAGAGTCATTGGACAACATCCAGGACCATCGCCAATTTGTAGAGACGCGGGATGGTTGCAGCTGACCACGTGCTCAGACCAACGTTCGGCCATCTTATATAAAAAGCGATCGAACAAGTTACGAGGTATGGCCAGGAGCCAAGCTCAGGGCAGTTCCTAAGGAGGAAATATCGAGCAGACTAGGGCAATGGTGTGGATTCCCACAGAGCCGACCAACTTGAATGAATCCCTGAGGATAATCCAGGTTTGTAATTCGGATCTCCCGATGTGACAGGGAACGGGAAGATTGTCAAGCAGGAGGAGCCTAAGGGTAGTTTCAGACCATCAATCATGGTGATGAACAAGGAATCCCTGGCTCCACTGGCAAAAACAAAAAGGGTTATAAAGACCTCTCCCTGCAGGGGGAGATGCAGACCTCTTTAAAATTAGGGACTGTGGGGGGAGTGAGACGGATGATACCATCTACTTCGTCGATTGCAATTAACCGACGTAGCTCGGCTGTCGTAATAAGGTAAGTGACTGTTAACAATGATCAGGTCTGTGCAGATAAACTCATATCATACCAAGGCTGCCTCGGCGGCGCTACTTCACAGACTTGCTAAGTCAAGGGAGCAAATAGTTTTGATCCAAGAACCTTGGATCAAAAATTACAAGATCTGTGGTCTGCGGGTGAAGAGGTACACTCTTTTTTACGCTTGTAGAACGGAAAAGAGCAGATCATGACTTGTTCAGCGCGGAAAGGAGGAAGGTGGACTGGGGTGTGACGCGAATGCACACCATACCATCTGGGGCAGCTCGGACATATATGATAGGGGAGAGCTACTTTTCGAATTTCTTTTAAGAAGGTTAGTTCTACTATTAGCAATATAGGTCAGGAACCCACATTTAGTATTAGTAATATACAGAAGTTTCTGGATATTACTCTGGTCTCTGAACCTATTTCACTGATGATCAGGAAAGGGAGGGTGGCGAAGAAGCATTCCTTCTCCGACCATCGTTGTTCACCGTTTAAGCTCAATCTACAAATTACAAACCAATACGTGTTCAGAAATCCCAGGAGGACAGTATGGCGTGTATACAGGGATGTATTAGAGGGCATCATTCCATCTAGAGTTCCAGGACTCCCCGACACCAGAGTAGTGAACTGGACTCAAGAGTGGATACTCTTACTAGGGCCTGCAATATCTATATGAGATAAGCTTGCCCACTAACAAAACTAGAGGAAGCGGAAACCTGTATGGAGGACCTCGGCACTTGCGGAGTGCCGGAAAGCTTGCGGCTCTGCTTTCAATAGAACGAAAAGATCTAGATAAATTAAAAACTGGGACTTATACAAGGTATGCCTCAGAGTTTACAAAAGGGAAACAAGGAAGGCGCAAAGGAAGTCGTGGAGGCACTTCTGTGATAGAATGGACGGGGTCTCGGAAATCTCGCGCTTAAGAAAGATTCTCTCCACTAGTCAAGCTGTTCCATGCTATTTGATAAAATCGGATGGCGAATGGACGGTGTCTAGTGAAGAGACTCTTGATCTTTTTATGGAAAATCACTTCCCTGGATATGAGGAAGAGTCAACTGCGGGGCCTTTGGATGACTGCGGGTCTAGGAATGACTGCGGGGTCCAAATGTTACGTACAGAGGATCTTCTGAATACACGGAAAATAAAATGGGCTGTAAAAGGGTTTAGGTCAGCTGGCCCAGATGGGATTGTACCAGCAAAAATTTAGAAGAACTCGGAAGTCTTGCTTCCCTGGCTGGAAGTTATGTTCAAAGGGTGTCTGAAGCTCGGGTACAGCTGGGATTTCAAGAATTCTCGTTGGTGGCATTTCTCGATAACGAGGGCGCTTTCAACAACGTGAAGGTGGAGGCAATTAGGGAAGGATTGCTTCCACTTGAGGTCAGAGACCCAGTAACTAGGCTGAGATTGATCACTTGCTAGGAAGCAGAAAGATCATTGCGAGATGGGGGAAGTTTCCGTTAGGCACCGGGCCGTTCGGGGAACACCTCAGCGAGGTATCCTATTTCCCCTTCTTTGGAATGTTGTAATCAATGGACTACTACCGCAACTGAAGAGGGAAGGAGTAAGTGTGGTTCCTTCTGCCGTTGACGTAACGATAGCTGTCTCGGATAAGCACCTGGTTACAATCAGGGATGTGATGCATAATTCGCTATCAATCACTGCGGGTTGGACCAGTAGTGCTTTGGCAAGCTATTTAAGGTGATTCTTCGCTATAGGGAGGATTGGAATAGTGGTCTCATTATGGAGATCAGGACAGTTAGTTTCTTCACCGACGGCTCCAAGCTCGATGGTAGAGTGGGAGGTAGTGTATTCTGTGGGGAATTAGATGTCAGTTTATTTTTTTGTCTGCCTGATTACAGCAGTGTGTACCAAGCTGAAATTATAGCAATTGAAGAGGTCATGAACTGGTTGAAGCATAATGTGATATCGTTCACTGATATCACTATTTATGTGGACAGTTAGGCGGCCATTCTTTCGCTGGATTCAGCTTCCCTGGCGTCTAGGGTGGCGTTGGATTATCACACATCTCTTAATGAGATGTGTGGACATTTCAACATCCAGTTAGTCTGGGTTCCGAGCCATTCTGACGTTGAGGAAAATTGCAGGGCGGACAAATTTGCAAGGTATGGTAGACTCTCCAACTGGGTCCAGGGAGAGAATGTGTAGGAAGGCTATGTCTGTGCTGAAAGCAGCAAGCTATAGGGAAACATTTGCCTTGGCAAATGCTAGGAGAATCGCTAGTTCAACTGGCAGAGTAGCGAAACAAGTATGGGCTGAGTTGAACTTGAATCGCTCCAAGACCTTAATCACACTGAGGAAGCGTGATCTAGGTAGAATTGTAAGGATAATTACCGGACACTGCCTTTTCGAAAACCATTCGAGAAGGGTGGGTCTGGATGCAAATGACTCCTGCAGAAGTTGTAGGGACGAAGAGGAGGAGGAGGAGGAGGAGGAGAAGACTGCTGCTTAATTTCTTTGCTCATGTCCGGCCCTAGCTGGAAGTAGACATAACACTTGGGCAAATACACTATGGACAGTGATCTCGAAAGCTGTAACGTGCGAGATCTAAAACTATATACTAATAGTACTAAATGGGTTTAGGGAGTTTGTGATGTCGGATCCTGTGGTATAACAATGGGCCACAATTTTCCTAAGTGTGAAGTTGCAACCACTGAAACCTGACCTAACCTACACCTTTCAACCTCTAACATAATTCTAATTTATTTGGTTGTCCATAGTAAACAACCGTGAAAAAGAAAATCAGTTCTATTGTATTTCAAACATACAATTCCCCTAAAGCAATTGCTCTTCCAGACAGCCCCCAATTATTCGATATTTCATTCAATATTTATTTACTCCAATTTTTAAAATAATGGAAGGATAATGATTTAAATATGAAATCGGAAATATTCTGAATTTAAGATTTGTGAACAACCCGAAATTTTGGCATGTCGGCGTTCAAAAAAGATTAAGTATTCCATATTCATTAAAAGCTTAATTAATTGGCATTAGATGTTGACAAGTATTATAAATTATTGAGCAACCACAGATATCACATCAAATTGAATATAATTTTTCAAACACACCACAAATTTATTTGGTAGCCTCGACATTGGCTTACTAAATAATTCTGATTTGAAAATAATACATATTTTATTTTTCATATTATGTACAAAGCTTAACAAGAACTGTATAAGACCAAAGGCACTTGTTAACCTTTTTCGTCAGACATACTAGCAAACCTCTTACCAAAGGTCATAAAGATTCATACAACAATTTTCTGCAAAAGGTTAAGTAGCATTATAACTCTAATTGCTTATTGAATAAAACGTCCTTTATGTAGGCGCTTTATTTAAATTAATAAATAAAATTTGAAATTCAATAGATTACGTTGAAAATAGAAATGTTTAAATTTGTGTAAATAAAAAAGGTATAGAAGAAAAATGAAAAACAGCTTTTCTTTCATATTTGATTCATTCATGCAAATCATGTAAATGATATTCGTATTTATTTCTAGATAAATCTCATCTCGAAACACTTAAACACAACATAACACACACATATACATATGTATACAAAAATATAAAAACGATATAAACAGCAGCATAAACAAATAATTCTCAGAATTAGGATATCACATTTCTCTGATCTCCGTATATATTACTCCTCATTCTTTGTATGCCAATAATTTATTCTGATTCCGATTTTATGGTGTATTCTCGAATCATCTATTTCAAGGGTGTGGAGTATTTTATCTGGCGTTCTTTGTTATGCTAGTTCTGCTTTTTCTCAAATACACCGGTATTTACGTATTAGAGTGGCAATAAAATAAAAATCCTAAAATTTAAAATTCAAATTCGGCTTCATATAAGATATGATTGCGTCCTATACATCTATTTCTGTATTATAGAATATAATTTGAATATACGTACAGAAGCAAACACAATAATTTTTATTTCTGTAATTTGTACCTTTTCTGTAATAAACATATAACGACAAAAATAAGAAGCCATATTTGAATTAACCACTGTAAGGGGCGATTCATATAACATAAAAATTGTTGAAGAATGAATGTTCTCGAGATTCAATTGTCCGAAATGTATCTAACATCTAACCATTGACGAGGAACGTAAATTATGTGCGCTCTAAAATCTGATTCTTGATAGACAGTCTTCACTGTAGAGATGCCGTATTTTGGTGAAGTAATGTTTTTTTTATTAGAACTCGTCATCTCCGGTAAGATTTAAAAAATGATCTGAACTAATTTTGATTGAAACTTAATTTACAATTTTTTTGTTTTTAATCCGTTTTTGTAAATACTATAAATTTTTCAAAATATTAGAAAGGAACGTAAAAGCACTTATGGAAGCTGCCACTTTCGGTGGGCCAAAATCGGCCAAAAATCACTGGGAGCTCCCAAATTATGAAAAAAGCTAAAGGAGAATCCTATTGAATTAATCGGTATGGTTGTGCAGGGATTTCTATCAATCCATATGGACTCAACTTATTTTTCGTTAAAACAGTTATTTGTCAAAAGTCGTCATTTCGGTTTAAATTTTAGAAAACTGATCTAAACCGGTTTTGTTGAGAATTTATTTTAGAATCTTTTAGTTCTCACCTTCCTTGTAAATGATATAATATTTCGAAAAAAAACGAAGAGCAAATATGGAAGCTACCACTTTCGGTTGGTCGACTTTTCTCAAAAACCACTGAGATATTTTTTTGTTTACATGGAGGTGGGAGGGTGCCGCCTACAACCGAAATCACACTTCGTGCATAATTTCAGCTCCAGGGATGTTAGTTACCTCGGTCTGGTGCCCCTCGGCACCTCCTTTCTCTTGTGGCTTAGATCCGCCACTAACATATTGTCGATTGTTAGTCAGCTCTTTTGGTAATATTTTCTACGCCGTCAGCTGGCCGACATAGAACTTGATCTATCTTGAACCCATCGTGAACTGAGGAAGATTATGTGTTTAGCTGTGTCGCATTCATCACAGTAGAAGCATTTGTGCGTATTTTTTCTGTTTATTCGGTGTAAGTAGCGTTAAAAACCATCCGTAGATAGTCATAAGTTGGTTTAGGATAAAATTGGTGCTGCCACCATTTCCAAAATTGTTCCAGCATCTTGTTTTGGAACAGTTCTAGTCCAGTCGATTCATGTTTTGCGAAGAGAACATCAGTGCTATGTTGGGAAAAAGAGTAATCCGAGTGGCCATGGTGCAAGCCCGATGGAGTTCTGCAATCTCAGCGTTCCACTAGTATAAAACTCTTCTCCTTCTGTTACCGCGAAACCGCAGTACTTCCTTGCATGCATTCCTCGCCACTTCTGTAAGGTCCGCAGGTGTTGTAGCATCAAAGCAGTTAAGGGGGGAAAATAAAATACACCCATGACTCCTTCGCCGAGTTAAAGCCAGCATTTTCGATGCCAAGTTTTACTGAAATGCTAAAATATAATTCGTGGTCTATAGTTACGTATAACACCAATTGGACAGGTAAAGTATTCACAAGCAAGCAGAAATTTAACGCAGATGGCCGCGATGGTCAAAAGTTTTACCACCATGATTTAAGGAAAGATTAAGTTATTTTCTCGCGTGATCATAGCTAAGCAAGTAGTATTATGGTCTGGGGAACCTACTAAGACATAATTTAGTTGGAATTCATAAAAGGAACCTTTAATGATGAGCGATATTAAAACATGATCTACAAAGCTTTCGATCCACAAAGCTCGTACTACATGGGCCACAATATAATTGAAAATGTTACGGACTTTCTATTGCGAAAACGTGTACGAAGGTGGATGACATACTGAGAAATAGTGATCATATCACTAGTGTTAGAGATCAAATACGATTATGATGGATCTGAAAAGTTTTAATCATAGATATGATCCCAAAAAAACTATAATTGACGCATTCATTCTAAAATTCATCAACATTTCAAACTGCCAGAACAACTGTATCAGACAAAGTAATCCGGAACCTGAATGCATTAGGTACCGAAGAGACGGGTGATGAAACTAGAACGTTATGGGCACAAGAAACAATCAGTAAAGATAATTTAAAAACTGGCGATTTTTTTTTTTTTATTTTCTAGATGCACGATTCTGGACAAATTATTTCAAACCCTGAGTAAAGGTGGACTCAAATCAGCCAATAGCCCAAAACACAAAATATTGGTGAATAGTTGAGGGAAATACTACATGCTCCTCATTATAGATAACACGTTGCGGCTGTCCTGCGAGGTCAAAAAGATTGGTGGTGTAACTAAATAGCCATTTCTGAGTTACATGACATTCTGCAGAATGATAAATTTAATTTAAAGAAATTTTTAAACAGACACACAGAACTGCATGACTCATCACAAACAAGCACAAACGCTCGTGCCTTCAAGATACTTGGAATCCAGTGGGATCCAAAATAAGATAATTTTAGATTCGTGAGACATCTTCCAGCCAGAGCAACACGCACAAAACAATCAATATTCTCCCAAGCAAACAAAGTGTGCAACCCGTTTGATTGACTTTCTCAACTTTTAATCAGACCAAAAATCAACATACAAGATTTGTTACATGTAATAATCAATAGATCGAGTAAGCTAAGTGATTGGATGTGCTATTTGTTTTTTCAATTGAAAAATAATTAAATGATTTTTAATAATTAAATTTAAATTTAGTTAATGTTGTTAATTTTTCTTGTGTGCCAATTTATTGTATATAATAAGTGTATATAGTGTGTATATTTATGTATATATCGTGACTTCTTTAAGTGAGTGTAAATATTAAATTAGTGCATACATAGACTTTTTGTGTTGCCAGTTATACGTTAAGGGATATTTTTGAAAGCAATAAGGAGTGTGGTAAATGTAATTTACAATTTACAGATTATACTATGATATGTTGCTCTGGTTTGTGTGGTAAAAATTTCCACTATGAGTGTGCCTGTGCCAATCGTGCGGCATGTAATCTGATTAGTAAATGCCCTAATATTATGTGGTTCTGCAATGGTTGCAGGAACCTTATTAAAAATAACACCTTCAACCAATTAATTGGTGTTAATAGCGCTAACAACAACGATATGGTGCAAAATGGGTTTGCGAATATTATGGATGAGCTGGCCTCCAATAAAAATCAAATTAGTAGAATCCTGGATTGTTTGCTTGGTAACGTAAAGCCTGTCATTTCATCTGCATTGCCTATATGCTCATCTATGGTGGGCTAGATACTCGATCGGCTAGCAAGCAAGCAATTTGCTAGTCAAAATCCTGGCTACTCAATCAATTTTACCAAGAAAATTTGAATTTCTATTTACATTTCTTATAAATTTTTTGTTCTTTTTTGCGATTGCACAGTAAATTTTGCGGCTTCAAAAAATAGACAGCAAATTTTTGTATTGTTTTACTGTGCAATCGCAAAAAAAAACAAAAATTTTATAAGAAATGTAAATAGAAATTCAAATTTTCTTGGTAAGATTGATTGAGTAGCCAGGATTTTGACTAGCAAATTGCTTGCTTGCTAGCCGATCGAGTATCTAGCCCATTATCTGCTAATGCTGTTTCTTCTTGTGATACCAGTGAAGATATTAACTATCGCCGTCATATTGAGTCAGATGTTGATGATTGTGTGCTGCTCGTGATACGATGATTACTCCGCATGTAGTTTTAAGTGTTCCCGAATCCTTGGAAATTTCAAATGTATCCAGTAATTCATTTATGGAAGTATCTGCTGATCGTATATTCCCTTCTGTGTCTGGTGAAGATTATAGTCATCGAACTACCGGATTGCTCTGTGAAACGTTTTTAACTCCGCAACCAAGTTAGCAACCAGCTCCATTTTCTTCGAGTGAGAACTGTACGACGGATTCTACTTCTGCTGGGAACATTACTGCAATTTTTCAAAACAATCGTTTGGATAATCAACAAATTCGCTATAATGGACAAATTTGTGGTACTAGAAATCTACAATTTGATTTTGGAATTAAACCTTTTGTTTCAATCCTTTCAATCCTTGATCCATCGGTTACTGATGATAATATTTCTGCGCTCGTTAAAACATGTTTGGGCGTTACCAATTGTAAGGTTATTAAATTAATGTCAAAAAATCAAAATCGTGATTTGTTGGAATATGTATGTTTTAAAGTTGGCATCAGCTCTGAACTTAGTAGTAAAGCACTTGATCCTAATACCTGGCCTACTGGTGTTCTTATTAGGCAGTTCAAAAGGAAAACTTTTCGGTCAAATAGGCCTCTGCGGGAGATGTTTCCAAAGTCTGCAGCAACGGATTCAATGATATTTTAATAAATTATAATAATTTAGTTAATATAAACGCTGTTCCATGTGATAATCAGGTAGGTATTCATTCTTGTATTAATTTTGGCCATTTAAATGTTCGTAGCTTAGTAAAGCATTTTGATGAGGTTTGTATTCTGTTGGACGTGCACAAATTTGACTTTCTTGCTTTAACTGAAACTTTTTTTAACAGTATAGAATTACAAGCCAGTCGCTTCGCATTAATAACTATAAAATTATCCGTTCTCATCGAGTGAATAATACACGTTGGGGTGGGGTTTGCCTTTATTTCCGCGATACTTTAAAGATAAAGAAATTATTTGCTGGAGCATTTGGTAAATTGGAAGTTTTAGCATCGGAACTTGAGGGATGTGGTAATAAAATTCTTATTTTGATTATTTATAATCCATCACCAACTCGTCCTGAGGATATTGATGATTTACAAACGATTTTTTCTCAATACTTATCCCAGTATGTAAAAATTGTTTGCTGTGGCGACTTTAACTATAATATGTTGGTTAGTTAGTAATAAATTTACTGATTGTTTAAATTTATACAACTTGTATTATTTACCGTTTGGACCAACTAGATTAGGAAATACCTTATTTGGTTTAATAATATTATATAAATTTGACAAAGAAAATATTATATCTTTTGGACAGCTTGCAGTTCCTGACATATCTGATCATGATTTAATTTTTGCCAGTTATAAATTTAGTCGAGTCAGAGATAAAATTAGATATTCCTATGTTCCTGATTATAAAGCTATTAATTGTGAAAATTTTATAAACTCGTTCTGTTCATTAGACTGGTCAAATCTTTACTGGTTTTCTGATGTAAATAATTTACTCGATGCATTTAATTCAAATTTTGTATATTTGGATTCCATTTGTGTTCCTCGCAAAAGAATTATTAACAAATGCCTTTCTGCTCCTTGGTTAAATGCTAATATTTCGTATTTAATTAACTGTAGAGAGCGTTCTTACAAATTCTTCAAGAGATCTGGTTTACAGAATGACCTTGTATCATTTAAAAATTTTAGAAATAAAACAAACAAAGCTATTGGGCAAGCTAAACAATTATTTTATTTTGGTAATGTTAACAACTCTAAAGGATTATGGAAAAAATTAAAATCACTGGGTGTTTCATGTAAATCAAGTGAAACGCCTATTGTGTTTTCTGCTGAAGAAATTTTGAATGGGATCCGCAAATTAACTGACTGTAAAGGTGTTCTGCCTTTGCCTCATTCTGAATTTTATTGTACCGGTAACGCTACTTTGGTATTTGATTGTGTAGATGAACCTATGGTGCTGCAGTTTGGACCGCAACTGTCAAACCGGATCTGATATCATTTGATAAGGTAAATTTCAAATTTATAAAATTATTTATTGATTTATTCTTACCTCAAATCACGGTCATTATGAACCAGTGTTTGACGAAATCTATTTTTCCTAATTTTTGGAAGGAAGCTTCTATCATTCCTCTTCCTAAGAATAATGTAACTAGCAGTACTGATGGTATTCGGCCGATAAGTATATTACCTGCTTTATCGAAGGTACTTGAGAAGATAATAAAAATTCAAATTAATGAACACCTGCACAGGTTTAATTTTTTAAGCAAATTCCAATCGGGTTATAAATCTAATCATAGCACTACTACTGCCCTTGAGCATATTGTTGATGATTTATCAACAATTTTAGATAAGGAAACTCATTTGTTATTTTAGTCCTTTAAGATTTTTCAAAGGCATTTGATTGTGTTAATCACACACTCTTGCTTCAAAAATTACATTTATATTATAAATTTTCGGGTTCTGCCATTAGTTTACTTCATTCTTATTTGAGTAATCGTAAACAATTTGTTAAGCATGGTGATGATGTTTCTGATATGAGTGAGGTAATCAATGGTGTACCTCAGGGTTCTATATTGGGGCCTATACTCTTTTCTATTTATATTAATGATCTTCCTTCGTATATTGTAAATTGTCGAATTCATCTTTATGCTGATGATTTGCAACTTTATATTGGTGGCGACTTTTCAAGGTTAAATGAGATTGTTATGCAACTCAATGCTGACCTTAGAAATATTTCGATGTGGTCTAAAAATAATTCACTTTCCATTAATGCGCGTAAAAGTAAAGCATTATTCCTGACTAGAGGTAATTCTCTAAATATGATGCCCGAAATTTTCTTGGATAATGATATAATCTCATTTGCTCCAAATATTAACAACTTGGGATTAATATTAAATTCTAAACTTAGTTGGAATGATCACATTAACTCATTGTGTCAACGTGTGAATTATAGTTTGTATTCACTTAGATTAATAAAAAAAAATGTCCCATTAATCTGCGGATTTTCTTGGTTAAAAGTTTAATTATACCAATTTTTACATATTGTGATGTAGTATTTAAAAATTGTGATAGTTCTGCTAGGCGTTTACTTCAGATAACATTTAATAATTGCACACGATATGTTCATGACCTCCGCAAGTTTGATCATATTTCGGCTTTTAAAGATTCTATTTTGGGATGTGACTTGGTTGAGTTTTACTGTTACAGAACTGCTGTTTTTATATTTCGCATTATTAAATCGGGACTTCCGACATATTTATATGAAAAGTTAAATTTTTCTACGTTCTTACGTACAACTTGCCTATAAATAGGACGAATATTTATAACCATTCTTGTTTAATGAACCTGATTATCACATGGAACAGCTTTCCTCTGGATCTAAAACGTGTTAGTTCAGTTAACGTTTTTAAAACTAAGGTTTTTAAGTATTTAACAAAAAATGATTGAAATTAATTTGGTTAATAATGTATATAGTGTATATATAGTTGTATATATTTTGTATATATTATGCTTGTAATTTATATTATGTCATGTTTAATTGTTGTTATGTTGTGTTGTTATTTTTGTTGTTTGTTCTGTTTCTTTGTTGTATAAAAACTTTATAGTTTACATATTAATACATATTAATAAATAAATAAATAAAATAAAATAAATAAATAAATAAATAATGAGATAGTACCCTAACAAAGAGGTTAGTCAACGAATCGATCATTTTGCGACAAGAAGTCGGAAACTCTAAATCCATTCACTCCAACAGATGCGGCTAGGCAGAACATTTAATGAAGACGAAGCATTGGAACTGCACGGATTTGGCGATACTAGTGAGACCACCAGTAATATTCCTATGCGTTAGTAAAACCAACAAAATTACATGTATGATAATCAGTTCAAACAAACAAGGATGCACCGCTGAGTCTGGGAGTTTACTAAACTTTTTGTTAAGCTAAAAACTTTGCAAAAAAATGTTTTTTTAATAGTTAGCCTCAAGACTTATTGACCGACGAGTTACATAGAATTACTTTTAGTATTATTATATTTGAAGATAGATTCAATATCGAGTCAATATTTTTTATGTTAGTGAATATTGAGTATAACGCCCGGGGCGCAATGGCAGTGGCCGTTAAATAATGATCGGAATAAGGAACCTAGTGCAGGAATGGCCGGATGTATATTAAGCTAGCCCGATACTCAGCCCGAAAAAACCGATGGCAACACTAAAATATCAGTAAGATTAAATTATAAATATACGGAGAATTTTCTTTCTCAGTCCGAAAAAATATCACACTTGCGATAGTAAATTGTGTCATGATAATCAAAGATGAAAACGACATTAGGAAACCCAATTTATACTAAGAGAATGGCCACCATGAAGCTAGAGCAAAAAATGTCAGTCCGCAGTTTATTGTTATAGTCGTTCGAAGTTTCCACTACAACCTACAACATTTAAAACAACTATAAGGCAATTTGCAATCACTCGACATGTACCGCCAGATTCTTTAAAGTTCAGACTACAAACTGAAATAATTTACAGAAAAATTCTAACTGTAACTTTCTGAATATGGTCGCTCGAATCTCGACAAACTTCATTAAATTCGGCGGTATAAGGCAAATGCTCGTGACCACTTGTGAGTCGAAATTCAAATGACTTGATCCAGATAATTCTAGATATAGAATTGCTCTACAAATCTCTCAGTTTTTGTCAAACTTTCATTGAATCCTGCAGTTTCCAAGTACGTCAAATGCGTTGAATCTAAGGCCAGATTCAAACAAGTATATCCAGAAAACTCTAGATAGAAGTTTTCTACAAATCTTTCAGTTTGCAGTCAAACCTCCAACGAATCCTGCGGTCTATGTCAAATGCTATAATGATTCAACTGTTAGGTGAGATTCATAATATTGATTGATAATATTGACTAATATTGGCAGCAATTCTTTCTGTTTTGATTAAAATTGATTCAATCAATCATTTTTAATTGATTAAAAAATATATTTACTCAATTCTCTTTCTCATTTCAACGATTTTTCTTTATTTGTTGATTTCGTAGAAAAATTTTTGTTATTGGATACAGTGAAGTAAAAAAAATTGACCAATACCGTAATACCGGTATTAAATCAATGAATACCGGTATTGAAAAACGGAAAAAATTGATTGGGATCCCGGTTTTCGGGACTTCGGTAATGCATTCCCTATTCGACATCGCTATGAATTAATTAATTCAGCAAAAATAAATTTTATACATCAAGTTAAGTTGAAAATGTGGCTCGGGGTTTCCATCTGTGTTTTTACATATATTGCAGTTGTCCTTAATAACGCCACACAAAACACTGTATAAAATCGGAGCACAACTTGTGGAAAGTTTTTTTTTTCCGGAAGTCCCGATTCATCCGTTGCAATGTTTTTTAGCATTGAAGTGTTTGTTTTTGCACAAGTAGAGTGAATTAAAATTAAGAACTAAATTTGTAGTTGAAAATGCAATTCGGGTCCTTTTTTTACATAATTTGTAAAAAATGTGCTGCTTCTTGGGCAGCGCGATAAAAATGTCCCTGTAAGTGGCAATTTGCTTAAAGAAAAGGCTATACTTGTACATAGACAAATAAAAGAAAATGAAAGCACTTTTCATGCAAATGATTGGTTTCTACAACGTTTTAAAATTCGTTTTGGTGTGCGCTTGCTTAAAATTGCTAGAAAGAAGTTGTCCTGTCAACCTGAACTTGTGGAGCCATTTAAAAGGAAACTGCAAGCCAAAATAATTGAGCTTTGGCCTGTCTGTAAACCAAATTTATAATGCAGATGAAACAGACTACTGGAAACCTTTACCAGAAAAGACTTTTGTTTCGTCGATAGAAAATAATGCCTAAAAGGAAAAACGAAAAAAAACGCTTCTACATTTACTAATGCAAACGGACTCCACAAACGACCATTGGTAATTGGAAAATTTAAAAATCCATGATTATTTTAAAATTTTAACTGTCCTTTGTACATTTTATCAATTTAGGTACATATATTTTTGAAAAGCCAAGGTCTGCAATCTTCCATCTCATCCAGCTGAAAATGGATTTGAAACGAAGTTACTCTTCCGGATCGGAAAAACAGAAACGGAAACACGAGCAACTACAAACTACGAGTAAACTAAAAGACTCACTTAAATCGTTTCTTATAATTCCACAAAAACAAATAGATGAACATGAAATTAAGTCGGTCGAAGATGCTAATGTTATTAATGTTAATGAAACAATTATATTTCATGAAGAAGAAGAGCCTGAGCAATGTGATGGAGAAGAGTATGACGAAATTGTAGAAATGACTAAGAATAAAAACGAGTTTAATGAAGACGAGATTCAAGTTGATAAAAGTTAACAACAATTCCTAAAGATATCGCGTTATGGCCACTGCAGCTGTCGCACAAAATGGTAAAGTATTACATTTTGAATAAACCATGTAATTTAAGAGATATAGCTTTTCTACAAACTGAATACGTCCACCGAAATCAAAGGTACTTTAGAGGCCTTCTAGAATCACATTTTTATTGTTTAAAACTAAACGGCACTAAAGAACGTCGCGAGTGGCTTATTTTTCGGAAACAAGCAAAAGTGTACATTGCCATGTGTGTAAGCTTTTTTCACAAGTGAACACAAAATCACAAGCCAATCTCTACAGAAAATTCAAACTAATTTACTACAAGACGTAAATCTTTTAAATTCGTTAGCAGATTTTATATATACGAAGTAAGAAATAATTTCACGAATATTGAAGGAGAAGCAAAATTCTTAACATGTAATACTCATTATAAAGAAGGTAGGCATAGAAAACGTAAACTACAGTTTGGCGATTCGTCTAAAAATGATACAATATTAGAAGGGCGGCAGTTTTTTATTGTAAATGTCCATAATGTAATATTTGATAGACTTACAACTGAAATATCTACGCGAACAGCTGTGTATAAGACTGTTTTAGATAATTTTCAATTATTCGTTAATCATAATTTAAATAACGACGAAGTAAAAGGATGTATTTCGAGATTGTCAAATACGTGTAAAAATGATATGAATTCATCATCATTTTTTAAAATTGTTAAATCGGAAAATACAAATTCAGTATTGGAAATGTACAAAACTATACTGGATGACCTGCAATCGACATTTCCTAATGTTGAAACTATTTTAAAAATAGAAAGGTCGTTTTCCGTTCGTAAGCGAATTAAAACTTACTTAAGAAATAGTCTTAGTCAGGTGCATTTAAATGATTTGTCAATAATGTTTGTTGAAAACGAAATCACCCAAAAAATCTGCTATGACGATATTATTACTAAATTTGCATTGTCGAAGAGCAGAAAAGTGTCTTTAAAAATAAAATAATTTTGTTAATTTTTTAAATATTTAAGCTGAAATATTGGCATATTGCTTTATAGCTAAAAAAATATTTTTTTTTTGAAAAATAAAAATCTTGTTTCATTTAAACTCGGTGGGCCCCCAAATTTGGTTTCCATGAAGGACCCCGCAAAGGCATAATCCGCCACTGACCAATGAACCAAAATGCGATATGAGTCCTACTTTATATTTATAAACTAGGAAATTCTCTTTATATAATCCTACTTTAGTATCTTCCGTAGTAGCTAATGAACATGATGTATCAGAGTCGCTTGAAAAATTGAATTTTAAAGATGCTATACTTTGTTTAACTGCGGCTTGGGAAAGACTTGAGCAAAGTACGATCGCAAAATGTTGGAAAAACATACTAAATTTTGTTGAAGATAAGG
Organism: Nephrotoma flavescens; assembly: GCA_932526605.1. Classification (NCBI taxonomy): domain Eukaryota; kingdom Metazoa; phylum Arthropoda; class Insecta; order Diptera; family Tipulidae; genus Nephrotoma; species Nephrotoma flavescens. The sequence continues at coordinate 75,964,566 of OW052220.1, forward strand.
AAGACTCAGATAATGATTCCTTTAAATTTTTTGAGAAATCAATTACGTGCAAAAATTAACTCAGCAATACAGCATACCATTGAGATTCTTCATAGCATTTACCCTCCCACGTGTGTGTAGCATTGCTTTTCTAATACTTTTACTAAATATATGCTTACAAAATTTAAAAAGATAAGTGTACTGTTACAGAAGTGAATGAATGGAATGCAGATATGCAAAATGAAATAATCAAGGTGAGGATTACCAAGACTTTGGAGGTTTGGTTTCGAACTAATAAAACATTGAATTTTTTGTATTAAAAATTCGGTCGTCTCATCAGACGGCAGTGACCAAACTACAAAAATTTTGAAAATACTTTGAACTAATCAAAGTATAATCACAATGCCTTAGCGAATTTTAATGATTCGCTACGCAATTACCAACCCCTTTGTAACCTCGAATTTTATTGTATTTAACGCATACATGCGATTTCTATATGAAGTTATGGGTTATTCTGGATAATAGCCAGATAGTGTTTTTAATCAAGGCACTACTTTGATTAGTTCTTTTAAGTATTTTCAAAATTTTTGTAGTTTGGTCAATGCAGTCTGATGAGACGACCGAATTTTTTAATACAAAAAATTCAATGTTTCATTAGTTCGAAACCAAACCTCCAAAGTCTTGGTACCCTCACCTTGATTAAAAACACTATCTGGTAATATTCTATCCAGAATAACCCAAAATTTAAAATGAAATAACTGATGAAAGTATCGAGGACAGTGATACCGACAGCGACCTAGACATTATTCCCGAGCCGAAAGAAAAAATTCTGGCGAATGAAGCAATTAAAATTTTCAATAACGCTTTGGACTGAAGAACACAGGGTGAATTTAAATTAAAATTATAGTTTTCTACGAAATTTTAGGGGCAGAGCAGTTTTAAGAAGCTAGAAAACAAAAAATCGACAAACAAGAATTACTGATTTTTTCCATAATAATTATGAACCCAAATGTTTTGTAACACATTTAAGTGTTTTACATATAGATTATTGTTAAAAATAGTAAAAAATGTTGCTAAGATGCTAGGTATCACATTAATTTAAATTTCAATGTCAGAGGTGATTAACCATCACGTTGGATTCGTTTAAGTGTCTACTATTACTTTTACGAATTTCAAGAAAATTTTATGACACAACACAATCTATTCTTCGATGCACAATAGACGCACAATAGAATTTCCTTGCAACGCCATAGCATTTTTTTGAAATTCGTACAATAAAAGACACTTTCACTAACCCAATGATATATGACAAGTGCTCGTTAATTTCCTTCAACATTGAATTAAATTTTTATTTAGATTTGCTCAAACCATTATTTTTTCGTTGAATCCATTTCTGATAATTGTTTGTCTTCCGTATTTTTTATTAATATATAATATTACAGACATTAACGAATACATTAACTAATACATTAACGAGACATCAACTAATACATTCTCACGATAAAAAGGGTGCACAAATTTTGGATGTACTTTACATCCGTCGTGAAACACCTATGAGTTGAGATTTTTACGACTATATTCCGGTTATTCCAGAAAGAATTTTACTGAAAATCTGTCGGTTTCTAGTCAAAACTTTTGCAATGTTAGTGTAGATCAAATGCTCGTGAATTCCGTATGAGACGAGCTTTAATCGACTATAATCCAAGATAATTTCCGATAAAATTTTCCTCAACCTATGTATATGCATAGTTCCGATGATTCCAATGAAAAGTTTTTTTGATTTTTTTTTTAAATTTGACCAATTTAGTTTCTTTGGCAATACCACTTCTGGCATAACATAAAATATGTGCAAACTATAACTATAATTAATTGTGTATTAAATGGCTATCGAATTAATCGTGGCTTCTAAATTTGAGAAAAAAACAAATTTGTTTTAACAGTAACAAATTTGTTTTTTCGCAACACACGATTAATTCGCCATTTAATACACAATTAATTATACCACAAATACTATAATTTGCGAATAACACAAATTTGCTTTATAGTTACAGCTTGCACTTTATGCATTTTATGCGAAAGGTGGAAATTTTCGAGCGGAAGGTAGAAGTTTTTGATCGGGAGGAATAATCAATAGCAATTGCTACTGCTGGCAATAGCAATTGCTACTACTGGAACATAGAATAAATGGGTTTAGGTAAGGTAAATATGTTGATGATGGAAATTTGACAGCATGCACCGTCAAAATTTTTCATAATTTTATACGTATAACAACAAACTGTAACTGCACTAATAAATTATATTGCCATATCTACACCAAAAAATAAACAAGAATAATTCACCAAAATTATATTCCGGGATGTTATATATTTTGTAAATAATAGTTATTTTAAACAATGATATACCAGCAACTTTTCGAGCATTTCGAAAAATATTTTTCACCTGTAAATAGAGCATGTTACGTTTTATTATAACACCATCATAATAATTTTACCGTCAAGAGCCACCAAAAAATATAAGTTGAACAGCAAAAATAAAATTCAAAACTATTTCGAGCTTTTCCAGAATGTTAGTTACGTATATATTGCACCTATTACTATGTATAGAGAAAAGGTTTATTTTGTTAGTTTTAAAAAAATTATTTGGTTTAGGTTTCCATGTTTTCATATTGTTGTTTATTGTGAATATTTTTTTTGTTTAATTTATTTCTAAAATGAAAAATGAATGAAATTATGACAACGTAACAGAACTATAACAAAATAACTATAAACAACAATAACTATATTCTGAAAACTGCAATGCGCATTTTATCATCATACATAGCATAAAATTTAATATTTTTTTTGGTTCTGCGTTGTTGCTGGATTGTAAGCTACGGGTACAAAATAAAATAGTTTTGCAATAAAAAAAAAAAATATTTTATTTTGTATCGCTGCTACACTACTTTTACGAAAAAGTATAATAGAGCTAAAAACGCTTTACAACAAAATATTTTTCACTTTCACTTAAGTATTTTTTATTGTATATTTGTAGCAAAGTGTCTAAGCTTTTAAATAAATGAAATCGATTGCATGTAATAATTTTTCAAGAAAATTGTTTTGCTTCAGAGTTAAGACAGGGCCCCAGTTTCATTTCATTCGTTCGTAAGAAGTAATTTTTTTTTGGTTGTTAGTTAGCGAAATAAATTGGATTGTGTCTTGTTAGCGTTATTTTATTTGTATACTACACTACACTACATTACACTACAACTATGCATAGTAAAGCGAGACGTAAATGTAAGTTGAAAGAATATTACAAATTGTTTTTCGTATATATAACGAGCAAAATATAATACGCCAGTATACGATGCTAGACAATTATTTTGGTTCATTTTTGCTTATTTAGCAAGACAAAGTGGAAGAGGTTTGCTGTCGTGATAAATTAAGACCCATCAAAATTTTCTTATCCATCATCATGCATGCAATTAAAATTATACTTTATAAAGTACGATACATTACCAGCCAGCTAAAGTTGCAAACTGAAATCCGAGTATATACAACAGTCTACAGTGGAAATGAATTAATCTATGTAATAGTAAAATATTATGATAACTCCAATATTTTATGACAGTTTTGGCTTAGTGTTAAAAAATCGTTTTGTTTTTTGCTTTACGTTTATCTCTTTGAATAATTTTCCGTTTCTCCTCTTTTAACATTCTTGTAAATCTTATCTTTTTCTATAAAATTTATGGAATAATTCGCTTTGGGATTTAGAAATTTATATTAAATTTAATAAATTATGATGGAAAAGATTTATTATTATTGTAGTTTTATGAGTATTAAAATATTATAATTTTATGTATTGTAATATGAAAGGAGAAGAAAAATTATTGTTATGAATCTGTCTGTGCCTGTAAATAAATACGGGTGGGTGATGGGCGAGTCGTCTTTATATGAATTTAACTATATAAGATTGACTGACAAATTCATTTTGAAGATTTATAGTGTTGTTGCATTAGCCGTAGTTGCAAGGAGTGATTTATATCTTGGAAATAAATAGCGGAGGCTGGGCTTCTATAAGTGTATATCATCTGTAGGGATTTTAATAATAGTAATTAAAATACTTTTGTAAAGAATTTCCAACTCAAATATCTCTAAGAACTCAATTATAACCCCGGTCAAATAATTAAAGTATGGGTTACTGAAAGATAAGACAGATTACAGCTGGAGTTGTAATCAAATGAGAAAACTTAATGTCTACATTAAGTCTCTGGTAGAATTTGCTACAGGATTATACAAATCCCGAAAAATAAGAACCGAAGTAGGACTATATAAGTTTATATATAGTTACTGAATTAAGAATTAATTAAGTAAATTTTCCGATTGATATTGAATTATACTTAAATCAGAAAAAAATTGTTTTTGTCAAACATTGTTGTTGTTGTCAAAATAAACATGGCCGATAATACCAAATTATGTTCCGAAGTAGGACTATAAGTTTAGATATAATTACTGAATTAAGATTTAATTAATTCAAGTTGCGATTGATATTGATTTATACTTAAATCAGAAAAATTTTTGTTTTTGTCAAACATTGTTGTTGTTGTCAAAATAAACATGGCCGATAATAACAAATTATGTTCCCAAGTAGGACTATAAGTTTAGATATAATTACTGAATTAAGATTTAATTCATTCAAGTTGGGATTGATATTGATTTATACTTAAATCAGAAACAAATGTTGTTTTTGTCAAACATTGTTGTTGTTGTCAAAATAAACATGGCCGATAATAACAAATTATGTTCCCAAGTAGGACTATAAGTTTATATATAGTTACTGAATTAAGATTTAATTAATTCAAGTTTGGATTGATATTGATTTATACTTAAATCAGAAACAAATGTTGTTTTTGTCAAACATTGTTGTTGTTGTCAAAATAAACATGGCCGATAATAACAAATTATGTTCCCAAGTAGGACAATAAGTTTATATATAATTACTGAATTTAGATTTAATTAATTCAAGTTGGGACTGTTATTGATTTATACTTAAATCAGAAAAAAATTTGTTTTTGTCAAACATTGTTGTTGTTGTCAAAATAAACATGGCCTAAAATAACAAATTATGTTCCCAAGTAGGACTATAAATTTATATATAATTACTGAATTTAGATTTAATTAATTCAAGTTGGGATTGATATTGATTTATACTTAAATCAGAAACAAATGTTGTTTTTGTCAAAATAAACATGGCCGATAATAACAAATTATGTTCCCAAGTAGGACAATAAGTTTATATATAATTACTGAATTTAGATTTAATTAATTCAAGTTGGGACTGTTATTGATTTATACTTAAATCAGAAATAAATGTTGTTTTTGTCAAACATTGTTGTTGTTGTCAAAATAAACATGGCCTAAAATAACAAATTATGTTCCGAAGTAAGACTATAAGTTTATGTCTAGTTACTGAATTAAGATTTAATTAATTTAAATTAGGATTGATATTGATTTATACTTAAATCAGGAAAAGCATTGGGTTTTGTCAAACATTGTTGTTGTTGTCAAAATAAACATTGCCGATAATACCAAATTATGTCCCGAAGTAGGACTATAAGTTTATATATAATTGAAGAATTAAGATTTAATTAATTCTAGTTGCGATTCATACTGAATTATACTTAATCAGAAAAAAACTGGTTTTTGTCAAACATTGTTGTTGTTGTGAAAATAAACATGGCGTGTAATACCAAATTATGTCCCAAAGTAGGACTATAAGTTTATATATAATTACTGAATTTAGATTTAATTAATTCAAGTTGGGATTGATATTGATTTATATTTAAATCAGAAAAAAATTTGTTTTTGTCAAACATTGTTGTTGTTGTCAAAATAAACATGGCCGGTAATAACAAATTATGTTCCCAAGTAGGACTATAAGTTTATATATAGTTACTGAATTAAGATTTAATTAATTCAAGTTGGGACTGTTATTGATTTATACTTAACTCAGAAAAAAATTTGTTTTTGTCAAACATTGTTGTTGTTGTCAAAATAAACATGGCCGGTTATAATAAATTATGTTCCGAAGTAGGACTGTAAGTTTAGGTATAATTACTGAATTAAGATTTAATTAATTCAAGTTGGGATTGATATTGATTTATACTTAAATCAGAAACAAATGTTGTTTTTGTCAAACATTGTTGTTGTTGTCAAAATAAACATGGCCGATAATAACAAATTATGTTCCGAAGTAGGACTATAAGTTTAGATATAATTACTGAATTAAGATTTAATTATTTCAAGTTGGGATTGATATTGATTTATACTTAAATCAGAAAAAAGTTTGTTTTTGTCAATTATTGTTGTTGTTGTCAAAATAAACATGGCCGGTAATAACAAATTATGTTCCCAAGTAGGACTATAAGTTTAGATATAATTACTGAATTAAGATTTAATTAATTCAAGTTGGGATTGATATTGATTTATACTTAAATCAGAAAAAAGTTTGTTTTTGTCAAACGTTGTTGTTGTTGTCAAAATAAACATGGCCGATAATAATAAATTATGTTCCCAAGTAGGACTGTAAGTTTAGGTATAATTACTGAATTAAGATTTAATTATTTCAAGTTGGGATTGATATTGATTTATACTTAAATCAGAAAAAAGTTTGTTTTTGTCAAACATTGTTGTTGTTGTCAAAATAAACATGGCCGGTAATAATAAATTATGTTCCCAAGTAGGACTATAAGTTTAGATATAATTACTGAATTAAGAGTTAATTAATTCAAGTTGGGATTGATATTGATTTATACTTAAATCAGAAAAAAGTTTGTTTTTGTCAAACATTGTTGTTGTTGTCAAAATAAACATGGCCGATAATAATAAATTATGTTCCCAAGTAGGACTGTAAGTTTAGGTATAATTACTGAATTAAGATTTAATTAATTCAAGTTGGGATTGATATTGATTTATACTTAAATCAGAAAAAAGTTTGTTTTTGTCAAACATTGTTGTTGTTGTCAAAATAAACATGGCCGGTAATAATAAATTATGTTCCCAAGTAGGACTATAAGTTTAGATATAATTACTGAATTAAGATTTAATTAATTCAAGTTGCGATTGATATTGATTTATACTTAAATCAGAAAAATTTTTGTTTTTTTCAAACATTGTTGTTGTTGTCAAAATAAACATGGCTGATAATAACAAATTATGTTCCCAAGTAGAACTATAAATTTATATATAATTACTGAATTTAGATTTAAATAATTCAAGTTGGGATTGATATTGATTTATATTTAAATCAGAAACAAATGTTGTTTTTGTCAAACATTGTTGTTGTTGTCAAAATAAACATGGCCGATAATAACAAATTATGTTCCCAAGTAGGACAATAAGTTTACATATATTTACTGAATTATGATTTAATTCATTCAAGTTGGGATTGATATTGATTTATACTTAAATCAGAAAATAAATTTTATTTTTTGTCAAATATTGTTGTTGTTGTCAAAATAAACATGGCCTATAATACCAAATTATGTTCCCAAGTAGGACTATAAGTTTATATATAATTACTGAATTAAGATTTAATTAATTCAAGTTGGGATTGATATTGATTTATACTAATATCAGAAAAAAATTTGTTTTTGTCAAACATCGTTGTTGTTGTTGTCAAAATAAACATGGCCGATAATAACAAATTATGTTCCCAAGTAGGACTATAAATTTATATATAATTACTGAATTTAGATTTAAATAATTCAAGTTGGGATTGATATTGATTTATACTTAAATCAGAAAAAAGTTTGTTTTTGTCAAACATTGTTGTTGTTGTCAAAATAAACATGGCCGATAATAATAAATTATGTTCCCAAGTAGGACTGTAAGTTTATATAGAATTACTGAATTAAGATTTAATTAATTCAAGTTGGGATTGATATTGATTTATATTTAAATCAGAAAAAAATTTGTTTTTGTCAAACATTGTTGTTGTTGTCAAAATAAACATGGCCGGTAATAACAAATTATGTTCCCAAGTAGGACTATAAGTTTATATAGAATTACTGAATTAAGATTTAATTAATTCAAGTTGAGATTGATATTGATTTATACTTAAATCAGAAAAAAGTTTGTTTTTGTCAAACATTGTTGTTGTTGTCAAAATAAACATGGCCGGTAATAATAAATTATGTTCCCAAGTAGGACTATAAGTTTAGATATAATTACTGAATTAAGATTTAATTAATTTAAGTTGGAATTGATATTGATTTATACTTAAATCACAAACAAATGTTGTTTTTGTCAAACATTGTTGTTGTTGTCAAAATAAACATGGCCGATAATAACAAATTATGTTCCCAAGTAGGACTATAAATTTATATATAATTACTGAATTTAGATTTAATTAATTCAAGTTGGGATTGATATTGATTTATACTTAAATCAGAAAAAAGTTTGTTTTTGTCAAACATTGTTGTTGTCAAAATAAACATGGCCGATAATAATAAATTATGTTCCCAATTAGGACTGTAAGTTTATATAGAATTACTGAATTAAGATTTAATTAATTCAAGTTGGGATTGATATTGATTTATATTTAAATCAGAAAAAAATTTGTTTTTGTCAAACATTGTTGTTGTTGTCAAAATAAACATGGCCGGTAATAACAAATTATGTTCCCAAGTAGGACTATAAGTTTATATATAGTTACTGAATTAAGATTTAATTAATTCAAGTTGGGATTGATATTGATTTATACTTAAATCAGAAAAAAATTTGTTTTTGTCAAAGATTGTTGTTGTTGTCAAAATAAACATGGCCGGTAATAACAAATTATGTTCCAAAGTAGGACTATAAGTTTATATATAGTTACTGAATTTAGATTTAATTAATTCAAGTTGGGACTGTTATTGATTTATACTTAAATCAGAAAAAAATTTGTTTTTGTCAACCATTGTTGTTGTTGTCAAAATAAACATGGCCGATAATAACAAATTATGTTCCGAAGTAGGACTGTAAGTTTATATATAATTACTGAATTTAGATTTAATTAACTCAAGTTGGGACTGTTATTGATTTATACTTAAATCAGAAAAAAATTTGTTTTTGTCAAACATTGTTGTTGTTGTCAAAATAAACATGGCCGATAATAACAAATTATGTTCCCAAGTAGGACTATAAATTTATATATAATTACTGAATTTAGATTTAATTAATTCAAGTTGGGATTGATATTGATTTATACTTAAATCAGAAAAAAATTTGTTTTTTGTCAAACGTTGTTGTTGTTGTCAAAATAAACATGGCCGATAATAACAAATTATGTTCCCAAGTAGGACTATAAATTTATATATAATTACTGAATTTAGATTTAATTAATTCAAGTTGGGATTGATATTGATTTATACTTAAATCAGAAAAAAATTTGTTTTTTGTCAAACGTTGTTGTTGTTGTCAAAATAAACATGGCCGATAATAACAAATTATGTTCCCAAGTAGGACTATAAATTTATATATAATTACTGAATTTAGATTTAATTAATTCAAGTTGGGATTGATATTGATTTATACTTAAATCAGAAAAAATTTGTTTTTGTCAAACATTGTTGTTCTTGTCAAAATAAACATGGCCGATTGTAACAAATTATGTTCCGAAGTAGGACTATAAGCTTAGATATAATTACTGAATTAAGATTTAATTAATTCAAGTTGGGATTGATATTGATTTATACTTAAATCAGAAAAAAATTTGTTTTTGTCAAACATTGTTGTTGTTGTCAAAATAAACATAGCCGATAATACCAAATTATGTTCCCAAGTAGGACTATAAATTTATATATAATTACTGAATTTAGATTTAATTAATTCAAGTTGGGATTGATATTGATTTATACTTAAATCAGAAAAAAATTGTTTTTGTCAAACATTGTTGTTGTTGTCGAAAGAAAACATGGCCGATAATAACAAATTATGTTCCCAAGTAGGACTATAAATTTATATATAATTACTGAATTTAGATTTAATTAATTCAAGTTGGGATTGATATTGATTTATACTTATATCAGAAATAAAAATTGTTTTTGTCAAACATTGTTGTTGTTGTCAAAATAAACATGGCCTATAATAACAAATTATGTTCCCAAGTAGGACTATAAATTTATATATAATTACTGAATTTAGATTTAATTAATTCAAGTTGGGATTGATATTGATTTATACTTAAATCAGAAATAAAAATTGTTTTTGTCAAACATTGTTGTTGTTGTCAAAATAAACATGGCCTATAATAACAAATTATGTTCCCAAGTAGGACTATAAGTTTATATATAATTGAAGAATTAAGATTTAATTAATTCTAGTTGGGATTGATACTGAATTATACTTAATCAGAAAAAAACTGGTTTTTGTCTAACATTGTTGTTGTTGTGAAAATAAACATGGCGTGTAATACCAAATTATGTCCCAAAGTAGGACTATAAGTTTATATATAATTACTGAATTTAGATTTAATTAATTCAAGTTGGGATTGATATTGATTTATATTTAAATCAGAAAAAAATTTGTTTTTGTCAAACATTGTTGTTGTTGTCAAAATAAACATGGCCGGTAATAACAAATTATGTTCCCAAGTAGGACTATAAGTTTATATATAGTTACTGAATTAAGATTTAATTAATTCAAGTTGTGAGTGATATTGATTTATACTTAAATCAGAAAAAAGTTTGCTTTTGTCAAACATTGTTGTTGTTGTCAAAATAAACATGGCCGGTTATAATAAATTATGTTCCCAAGTAGGACTGTAAGTTTAGGTATAATTACTGAATTAAGATTTAATTAATTCAAGTTGGGATTGATATTGATTTATACTTAAATCAGAAACAAATGTTGTTTTTGTCAAACATTGTTGTTGTTGTCAAAATAAACATGGCCGATAAAAACAAATTATGTTCCGAAGTAGGACTATAAGTTTAGATATAATTACAGAATTAAGATTTAGATATTTCAAGTGGCGATTGATGTTGAATTATATTTAAATCAGAAAATATACTTTTTTTTTGTCAAACATTGTTGTTGTTGTCAAAATTAACACAGCCGATATTAGCAAATTATGTGGCCAAGTAGGACTATAAGTTTATATATAGTTATTGAATTAAGATTTAATTAATTCTAGTTGCGATTGATATTGATTTATACTTAAATCAGAAAATAAATTTTATTTTTTGTCAAGCCTTGTTGTTGTTGTCAAAATAAACATGGCCGATTATAACAAATTATGTTCCCAAGTAGGACTATAAGTTTATATATAGTAACTGAATTAAGATTTAATTATTTCAAGTTGCGATTGACATTGATTTATACTTAAATCAGAAATGAATTTTGTTTTTGTCAAACATTGTTGTTGTTGTCAAAATAAACATGGCCGATAATAATAAATTATGTTCCCAAGTAGGACTATAAGTTTATATAAAATTACTGAATTAAGATTTAATTAATTCAAGTTGCGATTGACATTGATTTATACTTAAATCAGAAATAAATTTTGTTTTTGTCAAACATTGTTGTTGTTGTCAAAATAAACATGGCCGATAATAACAAATTATGTTCCCAAGTAGGACAATAAGTTTATATATATTTACTGAATTATGATTTAATTCATTCAAGTTGGGATTGATATTGATTTATACTTAAATCAGAAAAAAATTTGTTTTTGTCAAACATTGTTGTTGTCAAAATAAAAATGGCCTAAAATAACAAATTATGTTCCGAAGTAGGACTGTAAGTTTATATATAATTACTGAATTAAGATTTAATTAATTTAAATTGGGATTGATATTGACTTATACTTAAATCAGAAAATAAATTTTATTTTTTGTCAAATATTGTTGTTGTTGTCAAAATAAACATGGCCTATAATACCAAATTATGTTCCCAAGTAGGACTATAAGTTTATATATAATTACTGAATTAAGATTTAATTAATTCAAGTTGGGATTGATATTGATTTATACTAATATCAGAAAAAAATTTGTTTTTGTCAAACATCGTTGTTGTTGTTGTCAAAATAAACATGGCCGATAATAACAAATTATATTCCCAAGTAGGACTATAAATTTATATATAATTACTGAATTTAGATTTAAATAATTCAAGTTGGGATTGATATTGATTTATACTTAAATCAGAAAAAAGTTTGTTTTTGTCAAACATTGTTGTTGTTGTCAAAATAAACATGGCCGATAATAATAAATTATGTTCCCAAGTAGGACTGTAAGTTTATATAGAATTACTGAATTAAGATTTAATTAATTCAAGTTGGGATTGATATTGATTTATATTTAAATCAGAAAAAAATTTGTTTTTGTCAAACATTGTTGTTGTTGTCAAAATAAACATGGCCGGTAATAACAAATTATGTTCCCAAGTAGGACTATAAGTTTATATAGAATTACTGAATTAAGATTTAATTAATTCAAGTTGAGATTGATATTGATTTATACTTAAATCAGAAAAAAGTTTGTTTTTGTCAAACATTGTTGTTGTTGTCAAAATAAACATGGCCGGTAATAATAAATTATGTTCCCAAGTAGGACTATAAGTTTAGATATAATTACTGAATTAAGATTTAATTAATTTAAGTTGGAATTGATATTGATTTATACTTAAATCAGAAACAAATGTTGTTTTTGTCAAACATTGTTGTTGTTGTCAAAATAAACATGGCCGATAATAACAAATTATGTTCCCAAGTAGGACTATAAATTTATATATAATTACTGAATTTAGATTTAATTAATTCAAGTTGGGATTGATATTGATTTATACTTAAATCAGAAAAAAGTTTGTTTTTGTCAAACATTGTTGTTGTCAAAATAAACATGGCCGATAATAATAAATTATGTTCCCAATTAGGACTGTAAGTTTATATAGAATTACTGAATTAAGATTTAATTAATTCAAGTTGGGATTGATATTGATTTATATTTAAATCAGAAAAAAATTTGTTTTTGTCAAACATTGTTGTTGTTGTCAAAATAAACATGGCCGGTAATAACAAATTATGTTCCCAAGTAGGACTATAAGTTTATATATAGTTACTGAATTAAGATTTAATTAATTCAAGTTGGGATTGATATTGATTTATACTTAAATCAGAAAAAAATTTGTTTTTGTCAAAGATTGTTGTTGTTGTCAAAATAAACATGGCCGGTAATAACAAATTATGTTCCAAAGTAGGACTATAAGTTTATATATAGTTACTGAATTTAGATTTAATTAATTCAAGTTGGGACTGTTATTGATTTATACTTAAATCAGAAAAAAATTTGTTTTTGTCAAACATTGTTATTGTTGTCAAAATAAACATGGCCTAAAATAACAAATTATGTTCCGAAGTAGGACTGTAAGTTTATATATAATTACTGAATTTAGATTTAATTAACTCAAGTTGGGACTGTTATTGATTTATACTTAAATCAGAAAAAAATTTGTTTTTGTCAAACATTGTTGTTGTTGTCAAAATAAACATGGCCTATAATAACAAATTATGTTCCCAAGTAGGACTATAAATTTATATATAATTACTGAATTTAGATTTAATTAATTCAAGTTGGGATTGATATTGATTTATACTTAAATCAGAAAAAATTTGTTTTTGTCAAACATTGTTGTTCTTGTCAAAATAAACATGGCCGATTGTAACAAATTATGTTCCGAAGTAGGACTATAAGCTTAGATATAATTACTGAATTAAGATTTAATTAATTCAAGTTGGGATTGATATTGATTTATACTTAAATCAGAAAAAAATTTGTTTTTGTCAAACATTGTTGTTGTTGTCAAAATAAACATGGCCGATAATACCAAATTATGTTCCCAAGTAGGACTATAAATTTATATATAATTACTGAATTTAGATTTAATTAATTCAAGTTGGGATTGATATTGATTTATACTTAAATCAGAAATAAAAATTGTTTTTGTCAAACATTGTTGTTGTTGTCGAAAGAAAACATGGCCGATAATAACAAATTATGTTCCCAAGTAGGACTATAAATTTATATATAATTACTGAATTTAGATTTAATTAATTCAAGTTGGGATTGATATTGATTTATACTTATATCAGAAATAAAAATTGTTTTTGTCAAACATTGTTGTTGTTGTCAAAATAAACATGGCCTATAATAACAAATTATGTTCCCAAGTAGGACTATAAATTTATATATAATTACTGAATTTAGATTTAATTAATTCAAGTTGGGATTGATATTGATTTATACTTAAATCAGAAATAAAAATTGTTTTTGTCAAACATTGTTGTTGTTGTCAAAATAAACATGGCCTATAATAACAAATTATGTTCCCAAGTAGGACTATAAGTTTATATATAATTGAAGAATTAAGATTTAATTAATTCTAGTTGCGATTCATACTGAATTATACTTAATCAGAAAAAAACTGGTTTTTGTCTAACATTGTTGTTGTTGTGAAAATAAACATGGCGTGTAATACCAAATTATGTCCCAAAGTAGGACTATAAGTTTATATATAATTACTGAATTTAGATTTAATTAATTCAAGTTGGGATTGATATTGATTTATATTTAAATCAGAAAAAAATTTGTTTTTGTCAAACATTGTTGTTGTTGTCAAAATAAACATGGCCGGTAATAACAAATTATGTTCCCAAGTAGGACTATAAGTTTATATATAGTTACTGAATTAAGATTTAATTAATTCAAGTTGTGAGTGATATTGATTTATACTTAAATCAGAAAAAAGTTTGCTTTTGTCAAACATTGTTGTTGTTGTCAAAATAAACATGGCCGGTTATAATAAATTATGTTCCCAAGTAGGACTGTAAGTTTAGGTATAATTACTGAATTAAGATTTAATTAATTCAAGTTGGGATTGATATTGATTTATACTTAAATCAGAAACAAATGTTGTTTTTGTCAAACATTGTTGTTGTTGTCAAAATAAACATGGCCGATAAAAACAAATTATGTTCCGAAGTAGGACTATAAGTTTAGATATAATTACAGAATTAAGATTTAGATATTTCAAGTGGCGATTGATGTTGAATTATATTTAAATCAGAAAATATACTTTTTTTTTGTCAAACATTGTTGTTGTTGTCAAAATTAACACAGCCGATATTAGCAAATTATGTGGCCAAGTAGGACTATAAGTTTATATATAGTTATTGAATTAAGATTTAATTAATTCTAGTTGCGATTGATATTGATTTATACTTAAATCAGAAAATAAATTTTATTTTTTGTCAAGCCTTGTTGTTGTTGTCAAAATAAACATGGCCGATTATAACAAATTATGTTCCCAAGTAGGACTATAAGTTTATATATAGTAACTGAATTAAGATTTAATTATTTCAAGTTGCGATTGACATTGATTTATACTTAAATCAGAAATGAATTTTGTTTTTGTCAAACATTGTTGTTGTTGTCAAAATAAACATGGCCGATAATAATAAATTATGTTCCCAAGTAGGACTATAAGTTTATATAAAATTACTGAATTAAGATTTAATTAATTCAAGTTGCGATTGACATTGATTTATACTTAAATCAGAAATAAATTTTGTTTTTGTCAAACATTGTTGTTGTTGTCAAAATAAACATGGCCGATAATAACAAATAATGTTCCCAAGTAGGACTATAAGTTTATATATAGTTACTGAATTAAGATTTAATTAATTCAAGTTGTAAATCAGAAAAAAATTTGTTTTTGTCAAACATTGTTTTTGTTATCAAAATAAACATGTCCGATAATAACAAAATATGTTCCCAAGTAGGACTATAAGTTTAGATATAATTACTGAATTAAGATTTAATTAATTCAAGTTGGGATTGATATTGATTTATACTTAAATCAGAAAAAAATTTGTTTTTGTCAAACATTGTTGTTGTTGTTGTCAAAATAAACATGGCCGATAATAACAAATTATGTTCCCAAGTAGGACTATAAATTTATATATAATTACTGAATTAAGATTTAATTAATTTAAATTGGGATTGATATTGACTTATACTTAAATCAGAAAATAAATTTTATTTTTTGTCAAATATTGTTGTTGTTGTCAAAATAAACATGGCCTATAATACCAAATTATGTTCCCAAGTAGGACTATAAGTTTATATATAATTACTGAATTAAGATTTAATTAATTCAAGTTGGGATTGATATTGATTTATACTAATATCAGAAAAAAATTTGTTTTTGTCAAACATCGTTGTTGTTGTTGTCAAAATAAACATGGCCGATAATAACAAATTATGTTCCCAAGTAGGACTATAAATTTATATATAATTACTGAATTTAGATTTAATTAATTCAAGTTGGGATTGATATTGATTTATACTTAAATCAGAAATAAAAATTGTTTTTGTCAAACATTGTTGTTGTTGTCGAAAGAAAATATGGCCGATAATAACAAATTATGTTCCCAAGTAGGACTATAAATTTATATATAATTACTGAATTTAGATTTAATTAATTCAAGTTGGGATTGATATTGATTTATACTTAAATCAGAAAAAAGTTTGTTTTTGTCAAACATTGTTGTTGTTGTCAAAATAAACATGGCCGATAATAATAAATTATGTTCCCAAGTAGGACTGTAAGTTTATATAGAATTACTGAATTAAGATTTAATTAATTCAAGTTGGGATTGACATTGATTTATATTTAAATCAGAAAAAAATTTGTTTTTGTCAAACATTGTTGTTGTTGTCAAAATAAACATGGCCGGTAATAACAAATTATGTTCCCAAGTAGGACTATAAGTTTATATAGAATTACTGAATTAAGATTTAATTAATTCAAGTTGAGATTGATATTGATTTATACTTAAATCAGAAAAAAGTTTGTTTTTGTCAAACATTGTTGTTGTTGTCAAAATAAACATGGCCGGTAATAATAAATTATGTTCCCAAGTAGGACTATAAGTTTAGATATAATTACTGAATTAAGATTTAATTAATTCAAGTTGGAATTGATATTGATTTATACTTAAATCAGAATCAAATGTTGTTTTTGTCAAACATTGTTGTTGTTGTCTAAATAAACATGGCCGATAATAACAAATTATGTTCCCAAGTAGGACTATAAATTTATATACAATTACTGAATTTAGATTTAATTAATTCAAGTTGGGATTGATATTGATTTATACTTAAATCAGAAAAAAGTTTGTTTTTGTCAAACATTGTTGTTGTCAAAATAAACATGGCCGATAATAATAAATTATGTTCCCAATTAGGACTGTAAGTTTATATAGAATTACTGAATTAAGATTTAATTAATTCAAGTTGGGATTGATATTGATTTATATTTAAATCAGAAAAAAATTTGTTTTTATCAAACATTGTTGTTGTTGTCAAAATAAGCATGGCCGGTAATAACAAATTATGTTCCCAAGTAGGACTATAAGTTTATATATAGTTACTGAATTAAGATTTAATTAATTCAAGTTGGGATTGATATTGATTTATACTTAAATCAGAAATAAAAATTGTTTTTGTCAAACATTGTTGTTGTTGTTGAAAGAAAACATGGCCGATAATAACAAATTATGTTCCCAAGTAGGACTATAAATTTATATATAATTACTGAATTTAGATTTAATTAATTCAAGTTGGGATTGATATTGATTTATACTTAAATCAGAAATAAAAATTGTTTTTGTCAAACATTGTTGTTGTTGTCAAAATAAACATGGCCTATAATAACAAATTATGTTCCCAAGTAGGACTATAAATTTATATATAATTACTGAATTTAGATTTAATTAATTCAAGTTGGGATTGATATTGATTTATACTTAAATCAGAAATAAAAATTGTTTTTGTCAAACATTGTTGTTGTTGTCAAAATAAACATGGCCTATAATAACAAATTATGTTCCCAAGTAGGACTATAAATTTATATATAATTACTGAATTTAGATTTAATTAATTCAAGTTGGGATTGATATTGATTTATACTTAAATCAGAAATAAAAATTGTTTTTGTCAAACATTGTTGTTGTTGTCGAAAGAAAACATGGCCGATAATAACAAATTATGTTCTCAAGTAGGACTATAAATTTTTATATAATTACTGAATTTAGATTTAATTAATTCAAGTTGGGATTGATATTGATTTATACTTAAATCAGAAAAAAATTTGTTTTTGTCAAACATTGTTGTTGTCAAAATAAAAATGGCCTAAAATAACAAATTATGTTCCGAAGTAGGACTGTAAGTTTATATATAATTACTGAATTAAGATTTAATTAATTTAAATTGGGATTGATATTGACTTATACTTAAATCAGAAAATAAATTTTATTTTTTGTCAATTATTGTTGTTGTTGTCAAAATAAACATGGCCGATAATACCAAATTATGTTCCCAAGTAGGACTATAAGTTTATATATAGTTACTGAATTAAGATTTAATTAATTCAAGTTGGGATTGATATTGATTTATACTTAAATCAGAAAAAAATTTGTTTTTGTCAAACATTGTTGTTGTTGTCGAAATAAACATGGCCGATAATAACAAATTATGTTCCCAAGTAGGACTATAAATTTATATATAATTACTGAATTTAGATTTAATTAATTCAAGTTGGGATTGATATTGATTTATACTTAAATCAGAAATAAAAATTGTTTTTGTCAAACATTGTTGTTGTTGTCGAAAGAAAACATGGCCGATAATAACAAATTATGTTCCCAAGTAGGACTATAAATTTATATATAATTACTGAATTTAGATTTAATTAATTCAAGTTGGGATTGATATTGATTTATACTTAAATCAGAAAAAAATTTGTTTTTGTCAAACATTGTTGTTGTCAAAATAAAAATGGCCTAAAATAACAAATTATGTTCCGAAGTAGGACTGTAAGTTTATATATAATTACTGAATTAAGATTTAATTAATTTAAATTGGGATTGATATTGACTTATACTTAAATCAGAAAATAAATTTTATTTTTTGTCAATTATTGTTGTTGTTGTCAAAATAAACATGGCCGATAATACCAAATTATGTTCCCAAGTAGGACTATAAGTTTATATATAGTTACTGAATTAAGATTTAATTAATTCAAGTTGGGATTGATATTGATTTATACTTAAATCAGAAATAAAAATTGTTTTTGTCAAACATTGTTGTTGTTGTTGAAAGAAAACATGGCCGATAATAACAAATTATGTTCCCAAGTAGGACTATAAATTTATATATAATTACTGAATTTAGATTTAATTAATTCAAGTTGGGATTGATATTGATTTATACTTAAATCAGAAATAAAAATTGTTTTTGTCAAACATTGTTGTTGTTGTCAAAATAAACATGGCCTATAATAACAAATTATGTTCCCAAGTAGGACTATAAATTTATATATAATTACTGAATTTAGATTTAATTAATTCAAGTTGGGATTGATATTGATTTATACTTAAATCAGAAATAAAAATTGTTTTTGTCAAACATTGTTGTTGTTGTCAAAATAAACATGGCCTATAATAACAAATTATGTTCCCAAGTAGGACTATAAATTTATATATAATTACTGAATTTAGATTTAATTAATTCAAGTTGGGATTGATATTGATTTATACTTAAATCAGAAAAAATTTATTTTTGTCAAACATTGTTGTTCTTGTCAAAATAAACATGGCCGATTGTAACAAATTATGTTCCGAAGTAGGACTATAAGCTTAGATATAATTACTGAATTAAGATTTAATTAATTCAAGTTGGGATTGATATTGATTTATACTTAAATCAGAAAAAAATTTGTTTTTGTCAAACATTGTTGTTGTTGTCGAAATAAACATGGCCGATAATAACAAATTATGTTCCCAAGTAGGACTATAAGTTTATATATAATTACTGAATTAAGATTTAATTAATTCAAGTTGGGATTGATATTGATTTATACTTAAATCAGAAATAAAAATTGTTTTTGTCAAACATTGTTGTTGTTGTTGAAAGAAAACATGGCCGATAATAACAAATTATGTTCCCAAGTAGGACTATAAATTTATATATAATTACTGAATTTAGATTTAATTAATTCAAGTTGGGATTGATATTGATTTATACTTAAATCAGAAATAAAAATTGTTTTTGTCAAACATTGTTGTTGGTGTCAAAATAAACATGGCCTATAATAACAAATTATGTTCCCAAGTAGGACTATAAATTTATATATAATTACTGAATTTAGATTTAATTAATTCAAGTTGGGATTGATATTGATTTATACTTAAATCAGAAATAAAAATTGTTTTTGTCAAACATTGTTGTTGTTGTCAAAATAAACATGGCCTATAATAACAAATTATGTTCCCAAGTAGGACTATAAATTTATATATAATTACTGAATTTAGATTTAATTAATTCAAGTTGGGATTGATATTGATTTATACTTAAATCAGAAATAAAAATTGTTTTTGTCAAACATTGTTGTTGTTGTCAAAATAAACATGGCCTATAATAACAAATTATGTTCCCAAGTAGGACTATAAATTTATATATAATTACTGAATTTAGATTTAATTAATTCAAGTTGGGATTGATATTGATTTATACTTAAATCAGAAATAAAAATTTTTTTTGTCAAACATTGTTGTTGTTGTCAAAATAAACATGGCCGATAATAACAAATTATGTTCCCAAGTAGGACTATAAATTTATATATAATTACTAAATTAAAATTTAATTAATTCAAGTTGGGATTGATATTGATTTATACTTAAATCAGAAAAAAATTTGTTTTTTGTCAAACATTATTGTTTTTGTCAAAATAAACATGGCCGATACATTTGCTGAAATTGGAATTAATAATGAATTACATTTAAATAATAGTCAAAATTTTGTTTTTGTCAAACATTGTTGTTGTTGTCAAAATAAACATATCCGATAATAACAAATTATGTTCCCAAGTAGGACTATAAATTTATATATAATTACTGAATTTAGATTTAATTAATTCAAGTTGGGATTGATATTGATTTATACTTAAATCAGAAAAAAATTTGTTTTTGTCAAACATTGTTGTTGTCAAAATAAAAATGGCCTAAAATAACAAATTATGTTCCGAAGTAGGACTGTAAGTTTATATATAATTACTGAATTAAGATTTAATTAATTTAAATTGGGATTGATATTGACTTATACTTAAATCAGAAAATAAATTTTATTTTTTGTCAATTATTGTTGTTGTTGTCAAAATAAACATGGCCGATAATACCAAATTATGTTCCCAAGTAGGACTATAAGTTTATATATAGCTACTGAATTAAGATTTAATTAATTCAAGTTGGGATTGATATTGATTTATACTTAAATCAGAAAAAAATTTGTTTTTGTCAAACATTGTTGTTGTTGTCAAAATAAACATGGCCTATAATAACAAATTATATCCCGAAGAAGGACTATAAGTTTAGATATAATTACTGAATTAAAATTTAATTAATTCTAGTTTCGATATATTCTGAATTATACTTGAATCAGAAAAAAATGTTGCTTTTGTCAAACATTGTTGTTGTTGTCAAAATAAACATGGCCGATAATACCAAATTATGTTCCCAAGTAGGACTATAAATTTATATATAATTACTGAATTTAGATTTAATTAATTCAAGTTGGGATTGATATTGATTTATACTTAAATCAGAAAAAATTTGTTTTTGTCAAACATTGTTGTTCTTGTCAAAATAAACATGGCCGATTGTAACAAATTATGTTCCGAAGTAGGACTATAAGCTTAGATATAATTACTGAATTAAGATTTAATTTATTCAAGTTGGGATTGATATTGATTTATACTTAAATCAGAAAAAAATTTGTTTTTGTCAAACATTGTTGTTGTTGTCGAAATAAACATGGCCGATAATAACAAATTATGTTCCCAAGTAGGACTATAAGTTTATATATAATTACTGAATTAAGATTTAATTAATTCAAGTTGGGATTGATATTGATTTATACTTAAATCAGAAATAAAAATTGTTTTTGTCAAACATTGTTGTTGTTGTCAAAATAAACATGGCCGATAATACCAAATTATGTTCCCAAGTAGGACTATAAGTTTAGATATAATTACTTAATTAAGATTTAATTAATTCAAGTTGGGATTGATATTGATTTATACTTATTCATACTTAAATCAGAAAAAAATTTGTTTTTGTCAAACATTGTTGTTGTTGTCAAAATAAACATGGCCTATAATAACAAATTATGTCCCGAAGAAGGACTATAAGTTTAGATATAATTACTGAATTAAAATTTAATTAATTCTAGTTGCGATTGATACTGAATTATACGTAATAAGAAATAAATGTTGTTTTTGTCAAACATTGTTGTTGTTGTCAAAATAAACATGGCCGATAATAAGACATCCAATATACGCATGAAGATTAGATACCAAGAAATATAATTACTGAATTCGGATTTATATTTGTTGAAATTGGAACAAACTTTGAATTACATTTAAATAATAGTCAAAATTTTGTTTTTGTCAAACATAGTTTTTGTTGTCAAAATAAACATGGCCGATTATAACAAATTACGTTCCGAAATAGGACAATAAGTTTATATGTAGTTACTGAATTAAGATATAATGAATTCAAGTTGGGATTGATATTGATTTATACTTAAATCAGAAAAATTTTTGTTTTTGTCAAACATTGTTGTTGTTGTCAAAATAAACATGGCCGATAATACCAAATTATGTTCCCAAGTAGGACTATAAGTTTATGTATAGTTACTGAATTAAGATTTAATTAATTCAAGTTGGGATTGATATTGATGTATACTTAAATCAGAAAAAAAATTGTTTTTGTCGAACATTGTTGTTGTCAAAATAAACTTGGCCTAAAATAACAAATTATGTCCCGAATTAGGACTATAAGTTTATATATAATTAAAGAATTAAGATTTAATTAATTCAAGTTGGGATTGATGTTGATTTATATTTAAATCAGAAAATAAATTTTATTTTTTGACAATTATTGTTGTTGTTGTCAAAATAAACATGACCAATAATAACAAATTATGTTCGAAAATAGGACTATTAGTTTAGATATAATTACTGAATTAAGATTTAATTAATTCTAGTTGCGATTGATACTGATTTATACTTAATCAGAAATAAATGTTGTTTTTGTTAAACATTGTTGTTGTTGTCAAAATAAACATGGTCGATAATACCAAATTATGTTCCCAAGTAGGACTATAAATTTATATATAATTACTGAATTTAGATTTAATTAATTCAAGTTGCGATTGATATTGATTTATACTTAAATCAGAAATAAAAATTGTTTTTGTCAAACATTGTTGTTGTTGTCGAAAGAAAACATGGCCGATAATAACAAATTATGTTGATATATTCTGAATTATACTTGAATCAGAAAAAAATGTTGCTTTTGTCAAACATTGTTGTTGTTGTCAAAATAAACATGGCCGATAATACCAAATTATGTTCCCAAGTAGGACTATAAGTTTAGATATAATTACTGAATTAAGATTTAATTAATTCAAGTTGGGATTGATATTGATTTATACTTAAATCAGAAAAAAATTTGTTTTTGTCAAACATTGTTGTTGTTGTCAAAATAAACATGGCCGGTAATAACAAATTATGTTCCCAAGTAGGACTATAAATTTATATATAATTACTGAATTTAGATTTAATTAATTCAAGTTTGGATTGATATTGATTTATACTTAAATCAGAAACAAATGTTGTTTTTGTCAAACATTGTTGTTGTTGTCAAAATAAACATGGCCGATAATAACAAATTATGTTCCCAAGTAGGACTATAAGTTTATATATAATTACTGAATTAAGATTTAATTAATTCAAGTTGGGATTGATATTGATTTATACTTAAATCAGAAAAAAATTTGTTTTTGTCAAACATTGTTGTTGTTGTCAAAATAAACATGGCCGATAATACCAAATTATGTTCCCAAGTAGGACTATAAGTTTAGATATAATTACTTAATTAAGATTTAATTAATTCAAGTTGGGATTGATATTGATTTATACTTATTCATACTTAAATCAGAAAAAAATTTGTTTTTGTCAAACATTGTTGTTGTTGTCAAAATAAACATGGCCTATAATAACAAATTATGTCCCGAAGAAGGACTATAAGTTTAGATATAATTACTGAATTAAAATTTAATTAATTCTAGTTGCGATTGATACTGAATTATACGTAATCAGAAATAAATGTTGTTTTTGTCAAACATTGTTGTTGTTGTCAAAATAAACATGGCCGATAATAAGACATCCAATATACGCATGAAGATTAGATACCAAGAAATATAATTACTGAATTCGGATTTATATTTGTTGAAATTGGAACAAACTTTGAATTACATTTAAATAATAGTCAAAATTTTGTTTTTGTCAAACATAGTTTTTGTTGTCAAAATAAACATGGCCGATTATAACAAATTACGTTCCGAAATAGGACAATAAGTTTATATGTAGTTACTGAATTAAGATATAATGAATTCAAGTTGGGATTGATATTGATTTATACTTAAATCAGAAAAAGTATTTGTTTTTGTCAAACATTGTTGTTGTTGTCAAAATAAACATGGCCGATAGTAACAAATTATGTTCCGAGGTAGGACTGTAAGACTATATATAATTACTGATTAATTCAAGTTGCGAATGATGTTGAATTATATTTAAATCAGAAAATAAATTTTATTTTTGTCAAACATTGTTTTTGTTGTCAAAATAACAATGGTCGCGAAATTCAAAATCAATAACTTTTCATAATACATGGCTCTTGAAAATCATAGTGAAATGCTTTCAATTTTTGTGGAAACACTCTACAAATAAAATCTGGTCGATCATTTGGACGATGGCCAGGCAACAGGTCATTTTTAATTTCCCCAGTTTTGATTTCCTGTAAATGTTATTATGAAAGATGATTTACCAAATTTACTAACGATAGACATAACATCTTGAAACAGGTGCATATGGCGTTCCTTTTGCATTCCTATACATTATTCGGTATGAATAAAATTCCCTATTTCATCCACCTTAAACTTGTATATTTCACTTCGGTGAAAGGAATCTATAAGTGAAACTTTCTAGTCAGTTGGGTATCGATAATCTATTGAAAATGGTAACCTAAACCAACAGCCATTTTTATTCCTGTTAATTAATAATCCGGAAAATTAATAAAATGGAAGTCTAATTTATTTGCCAACTTCATTGGTTTCTAGAACAATTTTTGTAAGAAAATCGTTAATTCACAGGTCTTTATTGATCAATGGAATTGGGTCAATTCTGGATTAGCATAAATTCAGCCACTATATTTTTCGGATAGCAATGAACATACCTGATAGGAATATGCTATCAGGATTGATTATCTTGGATGTCATAGCTTATTCCCGGGCTAATACTATTTTTTTCCGTGAGAACTAATTAGCACAAACTGGGTTTAATCTGTATGCAAAGTTTCAACTTGAAATTCGAAAGTTTCCCTGCTGCAGTTACCCACATCACAAAACCACCTACATAGTGCAATAGCTGGGAGCTTTTTAATTTCGACAAATTACGATATATATATGCAGATCGTCGCATATCTATAGTACCTCATTTTGGCGCGTTCAAAAAGTAGAACGTAAAAATACGTTCATTTTACCATAATTAAAACGAAAAAGTCTGCAAATGGTAATTCTGTGGAGCATTCCTGGAGATATTGGCACATTGGCCATCTACATAGTGCAATAGAATAAAGCTGTCTAATTTCCCAAAAATATGCTACATGTCTAAAACACACGTTATAAAACACCTGCTAAAATAAACAGGCCAAAATAAGACACTTTGATCATACGCTTGAATATTTGGCGTGTTGTTACGAAATTAAACAGCATCCTTCTATTGCACTGTAGGTCGCTATGTGCCAACATCCCCAGGATTCGCATCACAGAATTTACATTTTCGAACTTTCTCATTCTAATTTTGATAAAATGCGCGGGCTACAATGGGGCGCCCTTTAATTGTTTTAATTTTATCATTTGCATACAAATATTTCGAGTTTATATCACGTTCCGTCTTATACAGGTAATAACATTAATCCATAGGCAATTATAGCAAATAACAAACGATGCGTAAAAACTTCCAATTCGTATTATATGCAAGAAAACGTCTTTTTGAATTCCATATTGAGTCCTGCTAGTATCTCTATTTGCCATTTGACGGTAGAACGATGCAAATATTACTGTCTGTGAATATATCTGAATTTTTTTGAACACGTTCCATATCCATTACCTCTTAATTCAACATAGTTGGGAACCTATTAGGCAGATAAACCGCTGAGAATAGTTTTGCCGCTGTGCGTCCTTGATATCATGTTTCATTCAATGTTTATCCAGCTTACGTTACCCTCGGATAGACAACCTCAGTAACATCATTCCCGACTCAATTAAGTTTAAGCACTACCTCTAAGGTCTCCGGTATTTAATGTAAGATATATCGAAGAAATACGGTTTCCAATTTGCAAAGTGACTAATGGGGGTTAATAATTTTAGAGATAAATTATAACGAAATAAAAAGTCATTTTAAGTAGGTCAATTTCATTGTGATCCTTCCCAAACTTGTATATTTCACTTCAGTGAAAGGAATCAATTTGCGTTCATCGCGTACATCGCATTATTAATTCAATCAGCGTAAATTATTTGGCTGTCGACATTAAACTGAATGTCGGATAAATATTTATTGTTGAATAGGTTTTTGGTGATCTAGGCCATCGTTTATTCCATTGAGTTATTCATAGCAATTAAATTAAGTTTGTAGTAAGGGTACTTCAAATGCACAAGTTAGCAAATTTACAAAAGTGCATGATCTCTTGTCTCTTAAAACCTTCTGTTCTTAAATTTTAAATTGAGTATGGAGGCGGTTTTGTACTGATAACGCAATAAATAAATTTGAAAAAATAGCAACTCTTTATAAATCGTAAAACACTTTAACATTATTCCAACTGTAATTCCACCAAGAAAATTGGATTATTTTCGTACAAACGAAATAAAATCGCTCCCAAGCGATATACGAATCAACCGTTGATTCGGCCGTAAAACAATGAGAAACATGTTATTTCTACACTATAGCGTCGTTACATCCACTCCATGGAAAACAGGAAAACTTAAAGTTATTTTTCTTGTTTTCAGTTCTGTTATTGCCTTGTAAACAAACATAAACAGAAAAAATATATAACAGAATGGCAAACGAATAAAGTTTAGATGTTTTTCTAATGTCACGCCGAATTTAGATGAAATGTGTCAATTTTAATTTATTGGATTGTGGTTAAACATATTTTATGACAAAATTTTGAATTTGGTTGTGTAATGGAAAAAGGGGCCGAACACGAAGTCCGAAATGTTTGCTTACCTCAATATAATATAAGCAAATTTGAACTCTATCGAAATTTATACCATAAATCAAATATTTACATAATGGGAGGAATTCGTATCGTTTTGTAAAGAAAATTCGCGAGCAGGAGTACCAAAAAATAAATACTGTCACAAATCAATACGCTGTGCTATATACTTAATACTTATTGATTTTAAAATAAATAATAGAACTTTATACCATGAAGATAAATTGTTCAGATAAGCTTTATGCTTATTTAATTATAAATGTTATATTATTTGGGTGATGATGATGAGCATTTTCTCCAATATAAACCCACTTACCACTTAAATGCATATATAATGAATCAGGTGTTCATATAAATATTTGCCTAACTTTTTGGCGTCATGAAAAAATTAAAAAAATATTGTGAATCAATTAATTAATTAATTTTATTTTAATATAACAAAAATAAACCAACACAATAATTATAAATAAAACTTTTAATTAAATTTTTATTATAAACCAGCAACAGAAAAACAGCAACACCATAAAAAGTTCAAACCAAAAAAAATAAAGAACAAAATAAAAATATTAGAAGACGTTAAATAAAATATAGAATAAATAAGATAATTTTTATGAGGTTTAGTAAATTAATTAAATAGAATAAGCACAATAATGATCATAATGAAAATGAGCTTTTTATTATGCGAATAAAGTTATAACAACAACCAGCAGCGAAGAAGGATGGTGATGTTATCCCTTAAGGATACTAGAAGATTTAAGCGGAACATAAGGAAGGATAAAAACATAAAAATATGATTTTGTTGTAATATTATGAAAAGGATCCAGAACACAATAGGCACAAAAAAGCTGTTCTGTTTTATGTAATGTGTGCTTTTGCGTTTCAATATATCTACGAGGTTTGATGGTGAGAGTTTATGGTTATGTTCATAATATTTTGCGACTTAATTAGAATGTCTAACATATAAAATATTGATCGTTGTTACTTAAATTGTTATGAATTCTTTTTTATGATATTTTGAGGAGTTATGATATGGATTAAATAACCAAGTTATTCTTGTAGGAGTCGTTACATGAAGTTTAAAGATAAAGTGTATACTTAATAAACACATTTTTATTAATCACTTGTTTTTTGTTCCGCAGAATATTTTGAATGTCTTTCAAAAAGTTTAAAAAATCACTCGATCGATTTCGACTTGTTAGGTCATCATCAGGAGTATCTACTCTTGATGACCTAACATGATGATGACCTAACAAGTCGAAATCGATCGAGTGATTTTTTAAACTTTTTGAAAGACATTCAAAATATTCTGCGGAACAAAAAACAAGTGATTAATAAAAATGTGTTTATTAAGTATAAGTGTGTTTCGCCAAGTGCCTACGGCAAATAGCGTTAAAAGGATAAAGTGTATGTCTTGACAGCCCAAATTCGATGGAAAATATTATTTAAATTACATTAAAAAAAAGTTAAGGTTTTCTAAAGGTATGGTTAAGCAAAAAATTAAACACGTGAATGTGTTTGGCAAACACCCGACTTCTTTTAACACGAATGTATACGGATCTCGAATACACTACTTTTGATTTCTAAAGCAAAAAATTAAACTTTCCGGACTTCTGATAAAACAGTCTTGCATATCCAAAAAACATTATCTCTGCTTAAATTTCAGAAAAGCAACAATGTCAACCCTTGTTGGTTGAAAGTTCTTTAAATTTATTTCAATACTCTGTCGTTTTTTGTAAATGCTAAACTGTCAACATCATTACAAACATTAAAATCCTAATGAGCCAGACCCTCCCGGCATACAGATTAATGGAAAAAGTCTCCTTTTCTAGCTTTTCTCCGAATAGTAAATCCGCCTGGACTGAAAAAAAGCCAAATTTAGGTGAAATATTGTTTTTTTAAACTCGCCATTGCCGGTAATAAAATTACAAAATGGCCTGAAATAGTTTGATTTCAAATTGAATTTGAAAGTATTTGGTTTCTAATCGTTTAATTTAACGTTGTTTCGTTTAGTTGGAAACGAATAAGCTCTTTTGAAAGCTGACACTTCCGATAAAACGAATATTAGTTATCAAAAAATTAAAACCAAATAAAACAAAATTTACAGTCTGAATACATATACACGAGTATTAAATTTTAGTATTCATATAAGGACGATTATTACATTTGCCCTGCCGAGGGTTAGGACAAGCAATTTTCGAAAATTTTCCTCATTACTCATATGAGGATGATTATTACATTTTAAATTTTGGCTCATACGGTTACATGATATATGAAACTTGCTTTCCAAAATGTACCAACTCTTGAGAAAAAAGTACCACTAAACATGCGTCCAGTTTTTAATTTATTTCACTTTTACATAAAATATGCCCTGATTTTTGGAACAGGTGTTCACTGTTAGTGCCACATCTCAAACTTATAGCCCCATAACACGACAAATTATAAGTACGTGATCCAGCAGTTTACAAATTGATCTAATCCAAATCACTACTAAACATGCGCGTGACATGATCTTGTTTGCAAATACAAATTCTAATACTCGATTTATATATAAGACAATTACGCGTCAGAATGTTAAAAAGAATGTAATCTGAAAGTTTCAATTGTATTTTGTTTTTGTCTTTATATGAATAAAGAGGAAATTTTTCGAAACTGCCTTGCGCTAACCCTCGGCGAAGGAAAACATTATAAAATCAAATATTTATAATTACAGAAAAACCTCGATTTAACGCAATTCGATTTAATAGACCCGCTTTAACGGACTAATTGAGGGGTTGGTATCGAAAGGCCAACAATTGTTTTAGTGAAAACAAATATCCCAAAACGCCATCCCGAAAATAGCAATTCAAACAACAAAAAACTCAAAACCCATAATACTACTTGTATATACTTTTTTTACAAATACCCCTCTACTTCTATTTGGTAACTGAATATAAAATATATAGGTATTAGCAAATATAATATTGCCGATCTCATATAAATTTTTTCGACAAATTCTTTTTTAAAAAGGGAACCAATGCACAGTAACCACACCATGCGGACACTTTTTTCATTAAATTTTACTTCAAAAAGCTTAGCTAAGACAACAATTTTTCGTGACATCTATACGTTTAATAAACAAAATTTTACGAAGTTTAAATTTTTTTATCGATCTGTATTTTTGACGATTTGCACATGCTGGATGCACATGTTGAAGTATTTACATACAGACTTGAATAAAAACGTAAACAAGAAGCAAGATCAACTTTGAATTTTATCAATGGTTTTTAGTTTTCGTAAAATATTATTTTTTTTGTTTTGTGTCCGTTTAAAACAAAATTATGTTTTGTGTCGTATATTCCCTATGTACCTTATGAATGAACTGTGAAAATATTTTATGATACGAGAGACTCCATTAAAAAGAAGTTTTTGTAAATAAGACTTATTATTATTGTTTTAAATTTAATCAAAATAATTTTTTTCGAGTTATATGCAACATTGTTATTCGTATTATTAAGCGATAATTTGTTAATCCGTGGATAATTGATAGTAGGGATAATAAATAGTAGATTATAATTTTTTAATTTTAAAACTAAGGAAGCAACATGTGCTAATTTTATCTTGTCCCTTAGTGTGTATTTTAAAAACGCATATGAAAAAAATCTACCTTGAACTAGTTTATGAATTAGACATTTTTGTTTTATAAAATTATTGTTAGTGTGGAATACCATCGATGACGTAAACTAGCTCCGCGTTGCCTTTTTTATTTATTTATTCTTGCATCGATTGGTTTTGATACCGCAAAAATCTGAGAATGATAAAATTTCATAGGGATCCGTACATTACTGCATATTTTAAAATTGCATATCTCAAAACGCCATATTTAAAAACTGAATAAGGTACAAAATTGCATTTTTCAAAACTGCATATTTCAAAACTGCATAAGGTATACGAAACGGCATAAGGTACAAAATTGCATTTTTCAAAACTGCATATTTCAAAACGGCATAAGGTACGAAACGGCATAAGGTACAAAATTGCATTTTTCAAAACTGCATATTTCAAAACGGCATAAGGGTTAAAAGAGCATTTTTCAAAACGTCATTTTTATAACCGACATATTTTAAAACGACATTTTTCAGAATGGCATTTTTTAAAACAAGACAGAATGAAATATTTTAATTGATTATGAATCTAGAATTATCTTTTCATAAATTTCTGGAATATAACCAACAGGTACGGTTATTTATTACACGATGAAATTTGCGATGAATGAAATTTTTGAACATTTGTGAACGATTCTTGGATTAAATTCTAGGATAAAGTCAAATGAAAAGGAACTTGACATTTCTTTGTCGAGTAAGATTTAATTTCACATGTTTAGGTTTAGTATAGGTATATTTGGTATAGGTATGTTATAAGAAAGGACATTCATGGAAATTAGAAATTATTTGAAGATTTAGTATGCATATAATGTTCTCCTTCGCCTAAATTTTTCTACCTATGTCGTTTCGAAAAATGAAATTTTGAAAAATGGCGTTTTGAAAAATGTCTTTTTAAAAAATGTCGTTTTAAGAAATGCCGTTTTGAAAAATGCCGTTTTGTACCTATGTCGTTTTGAAACATGCAATTTTGAAAAATGCCGTTTTAAAAAATTCCATTTTGTAAAATGTCTTTTTAAAAAATGCAGTTTAGAAAAATGCCGTTTTGAAAAAAGCAGTTTTGAAAAATGCCGTTTTGTACCTATGTTCTTTCGTACCTTATGCAGTTTAGAAATATGCAGTTTTGAAAAATGCAATTTTGTACCTTATGCCGTTTTGTAAATTATGCCGTTTTGAAATATGCAGTTTTGAAAATGCAATTTTGTACCTTATGCCGTTTTGTACCTTATGCAGTTTTGAAATATGCAGTTTTGAGAAATGTCGTTTTAAAAAATGTCATTTTAAAATATGCAATTTCGACCTGGACCCATATTTACACATACGAGTATGACGACGAATTATATTAATTTGATGCTACTTAGCAACAGTGGGCGAAGTGCAACGGAAATACCTACTAAAATGTATCGAATATTGCAGCAACAATGAACCTGCGCTTCAAACTCATAATTAATTGTCATTGTTGCCGCATCCCAAAATTACCATATAGAGTTTTATCAATTTCCCTTATCCTAACGAAGTTAAATTTCCATTCTTTGCTATTTTTCGTTGGCAGTCGTGCATTATATTTTTTGTGCTCGAATATTATTTTGTTGATCTCTGTTTAATAAAAATATAAACAATGGTACGCCTACAAAAAAATTACCGATGAGATATTTAAACGTTTAACATTATTAGGTTGAGACGAAATGGTCGGTATAATTTTGGGATGTGCATGCCATGAATGGAGATGGAACCAAACGTTTTATGATCTAATTTACAGGTACAAAAAATTCTGGTAATGATTAGTATTTGTGACATTCGTTACATTTTAGTAGGAGGTTCGGTTGTACTCTGCACAGTATTCCAAAATATATAAATGCATCAATTAAATGTTTATTATACCTTATTCTTAAAAAACAGTCCGTTTGGCTGATCTTGGACAAGACCATTAAAAAAGGAAAAACCGCAATCAAAATTGTAGTGACGACGAAAGCTAGCAACGCTATATATCTTGAAACTTATATCTTTGAAATTAATTTTTTCCAGATTTCGGAATATATTCCGCCTACAAAATAAATTTTTTTTAAATGAAATGATATAACGTTTAAAACCTTATTTCACCAAAGTTCGACATCTATATAGCCCAGTCGGATTGACTATTCTGAATAAATCTTCATACTTAACATTTGTAAGTTGTATTAATTGCGAGATTCTTGCGAAGTTTAGTGGAAATCTGTGTACCAGAAGTGGCAGCTTCCACGGGGGCTTTTTCAATTTCTTCACTGATGTTAAAAAGTTATAGATTTAATGATTAAGTTTTCAACAAGGGTTGATTTTCTGGAATTTACACAGGAGTTATGATTTTTGATTGTGCAAAACAGTTTTACCAAAAGAAAAGTAACTTTAATTTTTCGCTTTAGAAATCAAGTGGGGTGTATTCGAGATCTATGTATACATTCGTGGTAAAAAAAAAGTCTGGTGTTGGCCACAACATATTCACCACTCTAATTGTTTACAAGTTTTTCTGCATCAATGCAATTTGTGCCAATAATATTTGCCACGGAGACGCCGGCGTTCTTGCGTAATGTTCACAAAAAATGTCAACAAAAGTTTCCTTTATATAATATACTCGTAAATGTTAGGAACATGATTACTTATAACTCGTATTATGAAATTTTACTGGAAATAAAATAATAAATTTTAATTTTCATCCCAAGCTTCTTTCTGTTATTGCACCAATTTTAAAAATTCATAAAATTAATTCATAAAAATAACAATCGTTAAATAATCCAAACGTAATCATTTATTAAATTTGGTTATGCAACCAGTTCCAACTTATTATTTTAAAACAAAAAATCTATATATATATGGAAATGTAAATCTAAAACCTGATTATATTTCAAATCAAATTAGATTTTTCATTTTGAATTAATATTAGTGAACTATTTCCATGTTCCGGGAAATCGCTTAAATAAGTGAAATAATCCCACCAACCAACTAAGTTAAAATTATTCATTCGATGAATTTTTCGTAATCAGCAATAACTTTAAGGATCAAATATCCAGATATCATTACATAAGTCAATCATCTGTTCAACCGCTAAGAAATATTAAAGAATTTAAGATTTATTTAATTTGCCAATATTTCTTAAATCGTTAAAAAAAATTTGCTACCTGCCTTTTAATATTATTAATGTATATTACATCTTGTAATTTGTATGTTATATTAATTATCGTTTATATATTAGCATTAGAATGGATTGCAGTCGAGAGTACACGATCAACGTAAAAAATAAGAAGAAACAAAATAAGAATTTAAAATTTCATTTTTCTGTTTAAAGGGAAAATAATTTAATTCCTCGGAAAAATAATTTTGTAGAAACAATACATTTATAATATTGGACGTTTTTAAATAAAAGTTTATTGCACATATACATCATAAGAAAAAATAAAAAATTATTTTCATAACATTCATTCATTTAAAAAGCAAAACCAATCGATGCAAGAATAAATAAATAAAAAAGTGCAACGCTGAACTAGTTTACGTCATCGACGGTATTCCACACTAACAATAATTTTATAAAACAAAAATGTCTAATTCATAAACTAGTTCAAGGTAGATTTTTTTCATATGCGTTTTTAAAATACACACTAAGGGACAAGATAAAATTAGCACATGTTGCTTCCTTAGTTTTAAAATTAAAAAATTATAATCTACATATTTATTATCCCTACTATCAATTATCCACGGATTAACAAATTATCGCGTAATAATACGAATAACAATGTTGCATAAAACTCGAAAAAAATTATTTTGATTAAATTTAAAACAATAATAATAAGTCTTATTTACAATAACTTCTTTTTAATGGAGTCTCTCGTATCATAAAATATCACATAAGGTACATAGGGAATATACGACACAAAACAAAATTTTGTTTTAAAAGGACACAAAACAAAAAAATAATACAATATTTTACGAAAAGTAAAAACCATTGATAAAATTCAAAGTTGATCTTGCTTCTTGTTTACGTTTTTATTCAAGTCTGTATGTAAATACTTTAACATGTGCATCCAGCATGTGCAAATCATCGAAAATAAAGATCGATAAAAAAATTTAAAGTTCGTAAAATTTTGTTCATGAAACGTATAGATGTCTCGCAGAATTGTTGTCTTAGCTAAACTTTTTTAATGAAAAAAGTGTCCGCATAGTGAGGTTACTGTGCATTGGTTCCCTCTTTTAAAAAAAAAATTGGCGAAAAAATTTATATGAGATCGGCAATATTATATTTGGTATTAGGTACCAATCAAATGATATAATCATCTCGTACGATTTGATATATACCATGGATTTCCTGTTACAGGAGGTGTGTTTTAAAAATTATATAATTTAAATGCCTTGTCACCAAAACAAAATCCGTTTCAAACGCAGATGATGAACGAGATTTAAAAAACAAAAATTTTTGTATAGGTCATTGACCGAAGAGAACAACAATAATAATTTGTTTAAGAATTTTTTTCGGCTTTTCGGACAAAATATTATTTTAATGGACACCCATACAATGTTTACGACTATTTTAGTCGCAGAAAACATACATCGTTGTTACATATACATAGTGAGAATTTCCTGTGGTTTCTGATTTAGTGATATATAATTCGCTAGATCGATATGTTCTTGTGTTGTATTATCGGTACAAAGCAAGAGTTGGATTTTTGCAGTTTGGTCGTTGCAACCTGATGAGTAGACCAACTTTTTATCAGTACGAAACCAAGCTGCCAAGAAGCTACCTAAGGGGGTTCTCATTTTTGCAAGGGTTTGTGTTCTTTGTGTACATAAGTACGCCCTGGGGTTAAATGTTTGGGAGAGGGGAGTGCATTTTTTCTACTTTTGTGGTATAAATATTGTTAATAAGTCTCCTCTTTGTTTTCTGCGACTAAAATAGTCGTAAACATTGTATGGGTGTCCATTAAAATAATATTTTGTCCGAAAAGCCGAAAAAAATTCTTAAACAAATTAAATTCACGGACGATTATAAAATTCTTCTTAATAATAATTTGTATTGCTTTGTTTTTAAATTTTTTATCGTTACGCTTACGCCTATCGTTTGAGCCATCGTTTAAAACAAATTTAATGATTAATTGCATATAAATAAATGCAGCCGTAACAATGTATTCAATCATAAATTGAGAATACTGCTCAAAAAGATCTGGTTTGTTATGAAGACGCCTTTCAATTGTGAGAAATTGTTTTTCAGCTGTGATAAAAGAATTAGGTAATTCACCAATATTTGATTTTTTTGGAAGAGCTACAGTATATCGCTCTGATTTCGTTCAGTTGCCTTCGACTTTCGAGTCAAACAGTTTATATTTTTCGATTTTTTTATTTCAAAATTTTTTTAAATTGTAAATTGGAATTGGCAATGTAAGCATTCTCGAGGAAAATCCGAATGCACAAAATAAAACATTCCATCGCTGATATAAGGATTAAAAGACCACTGTTGAAAGGCCTCACAGCGTATTTACTACCGTTTACCAGAGCATCAGAGGATGTGAGCCACATAATACACCAAAACGGGGCAAATACAAATTATCAAATATACCTATTTAAATGGACTTTACATAAGTAAATCGTGTATTACGGATGTATTCTCCGTAATAAATAAGATAAAAAAGATACACGGACAATATTATTCCAAAAAGAATATGTGCAGAAGCAACATGTACTGAGTTCTATGTTAAAATTGTACAGTCCACCCCGACCTGCATATTTCATTATGAATGAGCAACTATTGCTCAAAATGACATGTGTTAGATTTTGAGTGGATTAAAGTTAGTAGAAATTGTTATTGTGAACTATAATTAAATAAATAAATAAATAATGACATTTTTTGAATAATGAGTCTCACAGAATTTCTCTTCAATTGAGTGCGCTTTTGGATTTTTTTTCCAATATTTTCACTTAACCAAAATTTTTGGATCTGCTCATCGAAGACGCTAAAAACTATGGTCGAAGTATTAGAAATCTCAGAATTATGATTCAAGGAATGTTCACCAAGCTTTCCCATTATTACAAGTCCGAAAACAGTTTTATACATTGGAAGATCATGACTTGTTACAAGTTTTCCTCCTAAAATGTTTTCAGAAAATATTTCAGCACCAATTAATAAATCAATGGCTGCCGGTTTGTAAAACCAAGGATCTGCTAGTTGAGTATGATCCTTTAAAACGTTTTTGTCGTATTGAATCGGATACGAGGGAATAAACTCGGAAATTTTAGATTTTAAAAAATAATTCAAATTACATTTAAAACCTGATGTTCGTGCTTCGAGGAAAACATTTACATTTCTGGTAACTGTTGATGTTGCGCCACCTATCCTGGAGATTCTGATATTAACCGGTTCTGTTTTTAATGACCATTTTTTGCACATGGTCTCAGTAATAAAATTAGCTTGAGAACCACTATCCAATGGCGCCCTGCATTGCATTCTATCGCCCGAATCCAAACAACTACAGTTCCTAACAGGATCTGAGTTTTTTGATGTTTCAGGTTTGGCGTTGAAAACTAAATTTTAATATTTGCTGAACTAGAAGCAAACAATACCTGAGGCGATTTTTCTGGAATATTATTAGAATCGTTTTTGGAAACACTCATTATTGAATATAGCGCCCGAAGTGAAGAAGAATGTTGTGTTTTAAAGAACACAACGAACAAGGTGATGACTTACAGTCGAAAACACGATAATTTTGTCGAAGGCAATTAGTACATAAATAATGTTTTCTCACGAATTCATAACGATCCTGAGGACTCAAATTATTCTCTTTAAATTATGGACACTGGTCAATAGCATGATTTCCACTACAGAATTCACAAGCAATGTTTTGAATGCTCATAACTCTCGGTTGTTTTGCTATAAATAGCTTAGGCACTCGATCTATTTGTTGGGAGCTGGTCGAAAATTTTTGAGCTTCCATAATTATGCACCTTTCTCGAAGAATTTCTATTAATTCTTCAAACGATAATCATTTTTTAGTTGAAGTACCTTTTATTACAGCAATGTTTGATTGATCATCCAGACGATCAGTAAAATAACGAATGAGGAATAAATTCCACGAATCAACTGGAACATTTAACGCCTTTAAAGAATTATAACTTTTAACAATAACATCGATAAAATCTTGAAGAGATGATATCAAATTCTCGATGGGTTTTTTAATTTCGTAAATCTTTTTCATATGCAATTTTTGAATTTTCATTTCGTCATTATAATGATTGGTTAGGTTTTTCCATGCAATTGGATAATTTTCCGTTGATATTGAAGAAGGTTGAATGAATTTAGAGGCTTCTCCTTCCCTAATACACGAAGTTAAATATTGAAATTTTTCTAGGTTACAATTAGATTGTTCTACGATGTGACTGTTAGATTAGAGTTGTGTTTTACCAACTTGATTGTGTTGTCTATTATTGATGTTTGGTTTCTCATCAGTGCCATTAGATGATTCTCGTTGTTGTTAATATTCTCAAATTGGACTTCATACGGATCAGCTTCACGCTGGGTGAGAAGTCCAAACATGTCACCAAGCATAAGACCGGCTGTGTCTCCAAAGCCCCGTTTTACTCGCCGCCGTTCCTTGTTGATTGTCAATAGAAGCTCGTTATCTGCGACCAAGTTTTTGAATTGCCACTGAAGTTTTTGTAGGATTATGTCGCATCTTAAGTTAGAGAGCTCCTTGCAGGCTGCTTCCAATTCGATCTCAGCTTCTTTAAAGACTTCTATCTCCTCCCAATAACATGTCATGTTGTAGTAAATTACTATCGTCCACTTCATGGCTACCACTTCAAGTTTGCCTATATCCTCGAAATATATCCCAGTCGAATGGTTGAATGGTGTAACATCGATCTGGGCTTGTGCCAAACCTAGTATGCAGCAAATTGAAAATACTGTTAGCGCTAGATAATTTGCTTTGGCACGCCCTTCGCATATCTATGGTTTGATTGGTTGTCCTTTGCATGGAGCTGTGTGGTATCATTAGTCTCTGGTGCAATTGTTTTGTCTGAAGAGCAATTGTCTTGGCTCTTTGATGGTTGCTGCTGTGTTTTGTTTCCATCCTTAGTTGTTGTTGATCGGACACAGTCACTATTTTGTTGATTCATGTTCATATGATCCTCTGAGTTGTTAGTTATGGGTAGGCGACATACCTTAGTGATATTTCGTTTAAGCGTGTTATCTTTGTATTTAAGGGTAACTACTCTGACGAGTCCATCTTGTCCAGGTTGTAGTTCGAATACCCTTGCTAACGAACACCGTTTTGGCCTATGTTGTAATCGCGAAAGGTAATCCGTGTGCCATTTCTTCCAAAATCCTTGACTGAGTTTGGTTAGCAGAGCCCATCTTGTTGTAATCTGGGTACCTTCGATGTCAGGCTGTGGCATTGCTATGATGCATCTCCCTGTTAGGAAGTGCGCTGGGCTTAAGAAACCATCATCTTCTGGGTCATTTGAAAGAGGAGCCAGTGGCCTAGAATTCAGGCTTGCCTCTATTTGTGCTAGAAGTGTTGAAAGTTCCTCAAAGGTTAAAGTATGAGTTCCGATTATTTTGCGGAGATGTTGTTTTGTCGATTTTACTACCGCTTCCCATAACCCTCCGAAGTGGGACTTCCCGGGGGCACAAAATGCCAAATAGTGCCCATTTGTGCTGTTCTGCTTTTAATTTCAGCTTCTTGTTATTTAGCCTGCTTTCGTAATTGTTTGTCTGCTCCGACGAAGTTTGTCCCACAATCACTGAATATTTTCAGACAAATTCCTCGTCTTGATATGAATCGTTTGTATGCGGCTAGGAAGGCATCTGTTAACAGATCACTCACGAGTTCAAGGTGAATTGCCTTTGTGGCTAGACGTATGAACATAGCAATGTAACCCTTTGTTGTTTTGTTACAGCGGCCTTTCCATAATTCTATGCTGATTGGACCTGCATAGTCTACTCCGCTATTCGTGAACGGTGGTGCAGGGCTTACCCTTTCTTTTGGTAATATTCCCATTAGTTGGTTCTAAGCCAACTTCCTTGACCTAATACAGATTATACATTCGTGTATGTATTGACGAATTGTGTTTTTAGCATTTATTATCCAATATCGCCCTCTCAGGTGCGCTAATGTTGCTTGATTACCACCATGTAAT
Source organism: Nephrotoma flavescens (assembly GCA_932526605.1). Taxonomy (NCBI): domain Eukaryota; kingdom Metazoa; phylum Arthropoda; class Insecta; order Diptera; family Tipulidae; genus Nephrotoma; species Nephrotoma flavescens. Next base: position 76,004,747 of record OW052220.1, read on the forward strand.
GTTTTTAAGTGAGCATCCTTGTTGATTAGTTTTGATAATTTGTGACTTCTCGGCAGTATTATTGGATGCGTTTCTTCATATGAAAGCTCCGAATTTGACAGTCTCCCTCCGACCCTAAATATGTATATCATTTTCGTCGATGAATGGAGTGAGAGCTATGATTGCGCTTCCCTTTTGTAAATTTTGATTTGTTTTTAATCGTTTTAATTCTGTTTCAAAAGCTTCTCGTTGGGCGATTCTGATTATGGCCCTTAGCGATATGTTAAGTTCTTCTGGTGTGAAATGTGAAACGTTTCTGGTGTTTGGCTTTATATTAGATCGACAGAATCGAGTTACTACAATCACTCGGTTTTCCACTCTTGTTGTTAATGTTCTTATGGACTTGCATTCCATGCTACTGGCTTGTTCCATCTCTTGACTATCAATGTTGGTTGTTGGATAGGTAAAACCCTTTAGCCATATTGGCCCTTCCCACCAAATCATGTGGGCTAATAATTGGACTGGGTTTAATCCTCGAGATGCACAATCCGCAGGATTCTCCTTGGACGCTACGTGATACCATTGGCTAGGATTGGTATTGGATTGAATTTCTGTTATTCTATTTGCCACAAAGGTTTTGTGATTTTGAGGTTTTCCTTTTATCCAACCTAATACTGCTGTAGAATCACTCCAGCAAAATGTCGTTATGTTATTGTTTATATCCAACGCATGTAAGACGTTTTGAAGCAGCCTTGATAGTAGCAGTGCGGCGTTTAGCTCTAACCTCGGAAGCGATATTGTCTGGTTTAAAGGTGCAACTCTCGTTTTAGCAGCAATTAGTGTTGTTTTATTATTTATTTTGCTGTATACCACCGAAGCATACGCGTGATTAGATGCGTCACAGAAACCGTGTAATTCAATTTTGGCTTGAGTGGTGTAGTGTGTCCATCGATTAATTCTAATTTTCTCTAACTGTGGTAGTTCTAGTTTGTAGTTTCACCATCTCTCTTCAAATTTTGAATTAAGTTTTTCATCCCATCCTACCTACGCCAGATGCCCATAAATCTTGAAGCAAAATTTTCGCCTGAACTATCACGGGTGCTAACCATCCTAGCGGATCAAACAGCCTAGATGCTTCCGATAGAATTGTTCGTTTGGATGTCGCTGGTTTAGTTCCCTGCAAAGACACTTTAAATTGAAACGTATCTGTTGCAGAGTTCCAGAGGAGTCCTAGAGTTTTTATTGTCTAGAAAGTTCTTCTAATATTGTCTTATTGTTGCTTACCCATTTCTAAGGTTGAAACCTCCTAGTGAGAGAAGTTTTTGTAGCTCTCTCTGCGCAGCTTTTGCCTCCGTTATTGTGTTGGCCCCAGATAATAGATCATCCACATAGAAATCGTTTAATGCGAGTTTGGACCCAATCGGATATTTTGATTCTTCGTCTATGGCCAGTTGTTGTAGAGTTTTTGTGGCCAAATAGGTTGCAGAGGCTGTTCCATAGGTAACTGTTTTTAATCTATAGGCTTTCAGTGGCATATTTGGATTTGTTCGCCATAGAATTCGTTAAAAGTCTTGATCTTGCTTGGTTACTTGTATTTGCCTGAACATTTTCTCAATGTCCGATGCAATAACATAACGATGTTTCTTCCACTTGATTAATATTGTTGTTAAATTGTCTTGTAAGGTTGGGCCTACACGCATCATTTCGTTTATAGAAGTGCCCGTTATTGTTATGCAGGAAGCATCGAATACTACTCTTAATTTCGTTGTTGTGCTATCTTCTTTTAAAACGGCGTGATGTGGCATGTAGTGTACTGGGGAAGGATCCGTGCCGGAAACATTTTTAATTAGTTCCATATAGTTGAGCTGGATATACTCGTTGATGAACTTGTGGTATTCCCTTTTAAGGTTGTCATCTTTCATGAATCTTTTTTCGATTTGAACCAATCTTGCTGCTACTTTGCTTTTAGGTAGGTATATGAACCTCAAAGCGCCCATTTTTCAATCTCTTGTGTGTGTTTTTATAATGCTCTTCACACTCCACTTCATCCGTAGTTAGGGTTCGCCTTGGTAGTAGTTCTTCATATTCCCAAAGGCGCTTGAGTTGGTTATCAATATCTGCTAAAGTAACATAGCTACTTAGTCGAGCGGTTGGTATGTTGCTCGCCTGAGTTAGACGGCCGGATATTATCCATCCTATTTGTGATTTTTGAGCAATACACTTGTGTGGATCCCTTTTTATGCCTTCTAACATTATCTCTCCATAAATATCAGCACCTATTAAAATATCAATAGGTCCGGGAGTGTCGAAGGTAGGATCGGCTAGAGTTATTTCCCTTTGTAGATTTCCATCCAAACCCAAGATGTTCTTGTCCGGAAGTGGTTTTGTTATGGTTCTTAAAACCAAGGCATTGGTTTGTATGTTAAAATTTGATGGGAATCTGGGACTTATATCGATTGTAATCTGCTGGTGTGATTTTCCTTTTGTTGTTGTTATTCCGGAAATTTCGGCTAGAACCCTTGTTCTTGGCAAACCTAATTGTTGTGCAGCTTGCTCTGTGATAAACGTGGCCTGTGATCCTGGATCGATCAGCGCCCGTAGAATGTTGGAACTATCCTGTACTCTGACTAGGGCTGTAGCTAGTAGAACTGGGCCGCAATCTTTGTCGAATGTTGACACGTTCAATTTTGCATAATTGTTCTCTCGTTCCCGATCATTTACGTGTAGCAAGGTGTGATGGTTGCCCTAGCAGAAAGAACATGTAGTGTTGTTCTTACAGCCTGTTGTCGTATGATCTTGCCCAAGACAGATTCTGCACAAAGTGTGTAGCATAACCATTTGATTTCTTTCGGAGGTGGTCATGGTTTTAAAACGCGGGCATATGTCAACTCTGTGGTTTTTCTGACAGCATATGCAAATATGATTCGGTTGTGTAGCCGCTAAGAAGGCGCGTCTTAATGGTTGAGCTTGAAACCTCGTTTGTTGAGGTGGTATTTGTTTGGTGGGACCAACTGATTCTAGAGATTGAAAACGCCTCTCTAGAAACTTCAAGAATTGGCTTGTTTCTTGAAATTCTCTTGGGTTTTCCAGTGAGCTTTCGTATAGACGTCGTGATTCGGCATCTAATTTCTTTAGTAAGGTGAAAAAAATGAAAGGGCTCCACGTTTCAATTCTGATCCCAGTATTTCTGATGGCGTATAGACACTCTGTTGTTATGTCGTGTAAGCCTGTTATTGCTGCAGCCGATTCCATGGTGCAAGCTTGTTGGCACAGCAAAGTGTTCAGAAGGTTGGAAACGAGCAATCTTTTGTTGTTATATCGATTTTCTAAAATTGTCCAAGCTGCATCGTAGTTCTCTCCAGTGGTTTCTAGATGGCTCAATAATCTCCCAGCTGACCCTTGTACATGACCTTTAAGGTAGTTCATTTTATGTGTGTTTGTAAGTTGACTGTTGTCATGAACTAGCCGTTTGAATGTATCTGCGAAACTTGCCCACTTCATGCACTCCCCATGGAAGTGTGGGATTTCTATTCGTGGTAGACGAATTTCTAATGATTTCGCTGTGGACGATTGTTGATCATGCTCTAATAACGTTGTTATTGTTATTTGTTGTTTGGACTTTCGTAGTGTTGGTCTACGAAATAATCTAAGTTAGCTTCTTGTTCTTCAGAAGCTTCCATGCAGATCCATGATTTGCATCATTGCTCTTTCCATCGTTTTTAATTTATGATTGAGGACTGCTCTGGACTTGTTGTTGCTTGCCAGTACGTCCTCAGCCGCACGAATTTCTCGATATAAATTTCGTATTTTAATGTTCTGTTGTTTCAATTGCTGGATCATTTTCGTGGGCTGATTTTGTTGACCTATATTTTCTGATTCATCTCTTGTTGATTCGGATGATTGGCCAGTGGATTTTCCAAATAGTGGAACTTCATTGCCCTGGTCGTTCTTGTTTGACCCCTCAGACTTGTCGAAGTTAAATTTAAGACTTGATTCTGGAGTTGGTGTTGATGGCAAGGATGATTGATTGAGACGCTGCCGCATGTCATCAATATACATTGTATAGGTGTCACATACTGTCTGTCTATCTTTGTAGTATTGGTGAGTTGCTTCCAATGGAGGTTTCAAATTCCTCACTTCGTTGTCACCGTCTACGTACTCATTGTACAACTTTTTTAGATTCGCTATTCTGGCCTCAAGGTATCGCTTCGTTTTTCGTTCTGCACTGTCTTTTTTATAGTTCGAGCTAAAATGGGTTATCTCGGTTGCCTTTGCTAGTTGATTCTGCAATAGACCCTCCATTTTTGTTTAGCAGTGAAGATGGCACGGGTCACGTTGGTGATGAACCCAAAACGAGTTTGTGTTGCACTGTGCAGCTTGATGGTTGCCGGTTGTAGTTCGGCGTCGACTGTACACTGTTTCTGCCTGTTGTTGCTCGGCGTGGACTGTATTTTGTGCCAGTACTTTTACTGGCCTCGAAGGACCAATATTAAATCCAGTTATAATTTGGATTTAATTATTGAGGAGTATTTGAGGTTACCACTGATGAGGCCTCCAATACTCTAAGAACGAAACTGAACTGTTTAAGTGAACTGAACAGAATGAATTTATTTAGAAAAATTTCCTGATTTTATACAATTTTTGTCGTAGATTATACTAACAACAATTTACATTGATTACACTAATAACAAAAATTTACTTAATTATATTCACATAAAGTGCAACGATAGGAAAAATAGGTCTCTTATTATATTATAGCGCTACATAGATAAAATAAAATTATGTATATTCATGCACAAATGCATTGTTAGCAAAATTAGTGTCGATTAGTTTTTAGTTTTTGGCGCGATGAAAGAAAATACCAGAGATAACTTTATACTGTTCAACCATGAGTTGAACATATGTATACGATGTTAGTTGTTGTTGACTGTATTTTAAAATGGTTGATGAAATCAATAATTATGTTTCTACATAGATGAAAACTATTCACACATTTAATTATATTTTAATAAAATATAAACACATGTTCAAAATAAAATAAAATACAAACACATGTACATGTTCGATCAGCTAGCAAGCAAGCAATATGCTAGCGCAAAACCTGGGTACTCAATCAATTTTACCAAGCAAACTTAAATTTAAATTTATTTTTTTTATAATTTTCTTTATTTTTTTGCGATTGCGCAGTAAACTTTGCGGCTTAGAAAACTCTCCAGCAAATTTTTATATTGTTTTACTGTGCAATCGCAAAAATAAACAAAAAACGTATAAAAAAAATAATTTAAATTCAAATTTGCTTTGTAAATTTGATTGAGTAGCCAGGTTTTGCGCTAGCATATTGCTAGCTTACTAGCTGATCGAGCATGTGCCCCATTATTTTATAAAATAATAACAAAAAAAAACAATATAATTATAATTACAGTAGGTTTTAATTTCAACAGTATTGCTAAAGCTAACTCCATGTTTGGATTCGCCGAGCGGTGGACTGGGGAATTCAAGGATATACATACTCTACACACATTATATTACGCTTAAGTAAGATTTCAAGTGGAGTATGCTGTAACGGTTTGGAGCCCCTCTTACGCTGTGCACATGAACAGAATCGAAAGGATGCAAAAAAATTCCTTATATTCCTGTTGAAAAATCTGGCTTTAATTATGATTATAACATGCCATCCTATGAAAACGTGGCTCGCTTACCTCCTTACTCTACAAGGTGCAAAGAATATAACATGTGCATACTTTTCCTTCTCGGCTACTGGATAGTATATCCATAAATGTCCCAAGCAAGACTTTGCGTAATCAACAATTTCTGGCGCTCGAACACCACCCAACCAGCTATGGCGACAACAATCCCGTTAATAGATCAGCAAAATCATTCAATGCAGAAATCGATCAATTTGACTTTAATTTATCAAAACACAGTTTAAAAAACAAGTTAAAATCGTATTTTCTAAATTTTTAATAAGTCATTTGACAGTTTTATATTTGAAGTACTATCTGGTAATTTAAATAATTGTTTTATTTTTATAATTCTTACTTATTTGTGTATCTAATCGTGAATATATTATTTTTTTATATTTTATTTTATTTTTTTTTTAATTTGAATTCATAATTGCGATGTACTAAACCGATTTTCTTTAATAATTAAATAAATAAATAAATCAATGAAATTGACTCGTGTGTTCTATGTTATTAAAACTGGCGACTTAGTGGAGGGTTCATAACTATAGTAATACAAAATTGGATTACTTTCCAATTTTTGGGTTAGTGTTACTTCTTCTTCTAAATATTTGAACACAATTTTGATTTGTGAAAGTTATTACTACACGCTCATCAACATCCGTAAATCAATGACGCGTTGTGCACATGAAAATTGATATGTACGAGAAAACATATTATAACGCTCAAAATAATAAAAAATTGAAAAGATTTTCCCATTTTCATTTTCCATATTTTTTATAGTTCCTTTACATCTCTGAAATCCGTATATTTATTGTTTTTCAACAAGTTCAAATTTCGCAGTCTGTAGTATATATCTCCGAATATGTGAGTATTGATCTATACCTATGAGGATAAACAGCTTTCTTATCAATTTGTCCTATTTGTCATTGACTAAATACGAAATCAGTCTACGCTTCTTTATTTTTGGATATTTTTTGTTGTTGGCTTAGTTCTATATAAAAATAGAATAGCACGCACCAAAGCATAATAAGAAAGGAAAAGTGAAAATACAACAAATACGATAACAAACATTTAATAAGAGGATGCCGAAGAAATTTGAAAAGCCGTTTGATTTATTTGCTTAGATGTCTCGTCAATTTATTTCCGAATAATATATGGATGGCACACATACATACTTATACGGGTGTGCACACCAAAAATCTAGAGAGCTCTCTATAGGACTCGAACAATACACAAAATAAGATAAAATATATGTAAGTTGAATGTTAATGTATAAATCAATTTGGATTAATTGGGGAAAATGATTGGAAAATTCAATTTTGTTTTTCTCGGTTTATTTTGAGTCTTGTCGAGGGATTTCTATTTTTATGAATAGTTTAGTTTTGTTTACGACTAGATGGAAGATTAATGAACCTAATCGATTCAGAAACATGTAAGTATAATTCAGTTATATCAATAAACAATTTTTATTTTTATTTAGCCCGAATCAATTTTTCTGTGTCAATCTGTATTATAAGAGATTAGGTTTAGGGTTGTATTCCACATTTTCCTAAAAATGGTTTGTCAGGGCTATTTATAAAAAAAATAAAAACAAATCAATTGTGGCTCTGGTAAAGACGTTCTTTATGAGTAGACGCACATGCAGTAGAGATTTATTATGAAAGGATTACCTTAAACGACATTATCACTTCTTTTCTGAGCGCCTATTTTGATCCAGAATTGGGAGACGAAACCACAAATTTGTGTATACGTATACGAGGTATAATACACAATTTTGAATAAGTGTGCTGTAATTTGCTACGTATGTATGTGTGTTGTTTTGTGACCATAGGCATCAAAATTAATCGAACCGGGTGGAATCGGTTCAAATTTTTGGTGCTTCCACTCCTATTTTGTGACATTTTCCCATGGTGTCTAGATGAGAAATTTGACAAAAGCAAAATTATGCTATATTTTGAGGAAAGTGAATTCATTTTCGTTTTATTGAACACGAAAAGTTTAACAATTGTTTTTTTATAACATATAAAATTTGTTAATTTACAAAAGATAAAATTATTAACCTAAAATAAAAACATTGCGAATGGTGTGGCGCGACGTCCGAACAAATTTGTTTGTTACTAATACAAAAACACTTATATTCTACACTTTTGCGTTCCGGTAATTCGTCTCTCCTGTCATTATTTTTGGACCAAAATAGGCGTGCTGATTTTAATATTTTTTTCTCCTCTCCACTAGTAACAGCATTTGCTTACTTCCACATTTTATTATGAAGAAAATATTTTATAAACTCTTCTGCTTCCGACCGCATCTAAATAGTGAACAGGCCATAACAAGACCAGGAGACTACAATAGTAAAAGTGGATATACCAACCGGTGGATTCAACGATACGAATAGTTACGAGTCAGATTTAACAAAAACCGGTTTTGGTATGATGAATAATAATTCAAATTGGTTAACAATACGCATTCGTATTCCCTTATTAAGCACGTATTTCACCTGAAAAATGTGTCGCTTAAACATGTAGAATATAGACATCTAATAATAATTCTATATCTCATTAACCTTTAGGCAAAGATTTAACGCATAAATCTCCCTAAAACAAACAGAAAGCTGACGATACAAAAAAAAATAAAACAACAAAAGTAAAAATAAGACGAAATATAAGATTAGAATGAAAATTAAATTGTTTTAGGTACTTGTACATACGTAGGCAGATTCAAGAGAGGCAAGAAGGAGCCTGTTATGTATTCACTGTGTTATGCAATCAAAATAAAAAAATCCAAGAGTGATGATGAGCAATCACAGTTGAAACGAAACCACATTTTATTGAAAATAAAAATTAAAAGGAAGCTTTTTATACTGAATTTTCGGCGCTTTGGATGCGGTTTGGGGAGAAAAAATTTCCACAGAAGGCAGCATAACGTTAGAATGAATGTTTGTGGCTTTATTATCTGAAAATTATACGGCATTACCAAGATAAATGAAACACCATCAAGCATAACACGTACGATTTTTGTGAATCTTTTAAAACTGTTCTTGATGGTTTTTCATGGCTTATACGACATTTCATATTAATCTTGTGACGTTGCTGTTTTATATGCTTAACCGTATACAAGAAAACATTTTCAATTGGTTCGTGTTGAAACATATTCTAATGCAATGACTTTAATTGGCGCCAATTCATTGTCGCCTACTGAATGCAACAGGTTATTAAGGTTAATTAGCTGAAGCTAGTAAATGGCGAGCATTGATTATTGTGTTCCAGGATGATTTTCGATGAATGGATATGTGAACAAGCAAAACAGTCGGATTTGTGGCATTATATCGGATTTTGGTAAGGTGAAATCATCGGTTCGTTCTTAGTTCAAAACGAAACTGACAATGTCATAACCGTCAACGGCGAGTGCTACAAATTGATAATAAGGAAATTCTTGTGCCGACGATATGCCACTATCGAAATTCTGCACGAGAGATTTTGGGACATGGTTGTATAGCACGACGGGGACTGAATTCGTGCGATTGAACACTTATAGACTTCTTCCTTTGGGAATATCTTAAATCGCAAGTCAATGCGAATAACCGCAAACAATTGACGCCCACAATGTTAACATATAATGAGCTACAAATAGCAAATTCGGCCAGATTTAAGCGAGAAGATCATCGAAAATTGGGCCTCCTGAATACAGGCCATTTGAACTGCGTTATATTCCATGCTTCATCCCTTAAAATTTAGGGATTATTCTTTATTCTTTCAAATAAAAAAAATAAGTGGATATCTCACACACAACAAGCTTTCTTATTAAAAGACTCTTTACAGTTACCGACAATAATGATAATGATATCGCAAAAACTTTGTAACAACACTGCCATGCTTTATAAATATACAGTCGTACTCAAGCTTAATATGAGGAGTGTGAGAGCGCTACAACTTGGATGCAACTTGGACCGACGGAGAGGCCATCTATATAGACACGTCCTCGTAAATTGACTTGCAGGCAACAGAACATTAAAATCAGCATCCAAGGCTTGTGCAGCCGCTAAATTATTGACATATATCTAGCTGAAGTTCCCGTAGTTATTGACGAGATAAACCTCAGTTTCTTATTGGAGACCATCCACTTTCAACCTGGGATAACTACCCAAAACTTGTGCTTATGAGTAGGCTGTTCTGTCGTATAAGCATACCCGCCAGTATTAGCATACACTCCGTGATACCTCTTCTAGCGCTTCATTAAGGACTCTTTTAGACGTTGCCTCCAACACACTAACCCCATCGATTTTGGGAGGAATTTGACGGGATCTCAAATTCGCCAGAAACATCACCATCAGGCATTGCCCTTCACATCATGCTTCGCGCACCATCTCCCAATTCTTAACTGTCAGTCCGTTTTGCAAAAATAAAACGATCAGGGACCGTGCAACAGGGAATTTGTAAGATTAGATGTCGTTCTAAGAATATGATTTCGGACTAAGTAAATAATGTAAAGGTCAATTCTCTTCGGCTTGAAATTCTCGTATTGATTCTGATACAATATGTGATGAAGGAAATTCGGTTCACCTTTACAAAAAATACCCCTGCAATGACGTATGCATCGTCTTTTGAATATGCTTATTTTCTCCATATTTAATGAACTGATATTGAACCAGATTGGGCATCCGTACGATATGATTGGTCTGATTAGAGCTTGATAACCGATAGTATTCACGTCCATGTGCACTTATGCGTAGAATATTTTTCTGTGACTAATGAATGCTCTTCTAGCTTTTGTTAATTGTATGTTGATATGCTCATTAAGGTAGCACACATAGCCTATCGATACTTATTCCAAGATATTTGACATTTGCCTTTTGTTGGATTATTATATTTCCTATTTTTGATTGCAAATTTTTTCCAGTTTTCCGTGTATCCCAGTTTGTATATATGATCGGGTTACGAAATAAAATAGTTTCAAATTTATCAGCATTGATCGCGATTCTCCAAGTATGCAAATAGTCTTCAATAAAATTTAGTACTGTTTGAAGCTTCTGTTGAATTGAAATTATTTTAGGCAAGGAACAGTAAATTACGATATCATCCGCGTAAGCTATAGTTTGAATATTTTCACTATTTAAATATTCGCTGACTATCAGATTTTAACTATATAAATTGAATAGCAGAGGAGCTGTTACTGATCCCTGCTGTAAGCCGTTACATATGTTAAAAAGCATGCTGGATTTTTCACTTTCCGATGTCGTTATAAACTTTCTATTATATATCCTGTAATATTTCCAAAATTTTGAGTTGTAATCTCATCTTGCAAAGTTTATTTAAAAGAAGGCCATCCAATCATAGCGATTCAAAAGCTGTGTTCATATCGATCAGCACCGCTCCGGTACATCTTTTGGCGTTTAAGTTGTGACATACATTGGATATCAGTAGGACAACCAAAAATATGCCCTTAAAAATAGGTTTTACGGGTGTATCCTCTATCCGGTCGCATATTATTTAAATGCGAGGCGAAATATGGTTACTAGATTTATTTTGCTATGCCAATTGACACATTTTTTTTAAATTTAAATTTGTTTTGACACAAAAAAATGTGTCAATTGGCATGGCAAAATAAATCGAGTAACCATAATTCGCCTCGCAATTAAATAATTTGCGATCGGTTAGAGGATCTACCCCTAACCAGAGCATATTTTTGGTGGTCCTAGATATCAGTTTTGTTACTGCATGAGTAGTAGGGTGGCCATAACAAAACCCGAATTGATTGTCAGGTAATAGATTATTGATGTTGGCATGGTCTTAAAGTTTATTGTAAATTGTTGGGATTTACTTGATTTTTATTTTTGTTTAGTATTGGGTACATTTTCGCAGTTTTCCTACAATTTTGGAATGATTTGTTATTTAAAAGTTGATAAATGCTACATAGTTTAATATTTATTTCTTCTGGGACGTGCTTAAGAACAATGCAAGGCACGTTGTCCAAGCCATATGATTTTTTTGTGTTCACATGTTTTAGTATACTCTTCAGTTCTGTTACATCCACAAAGTATTTCGGATCGGATGCTCTGTTAGTGACACAAAATTTCGTTTTAGTTAGATTATTATGCTTGTCATGCAGATGTTTATTTTTAATTGGTTGGATTGTTTGCATTATTATGTTTTTTACTTTTCCCTAGTGTAGGGTTTGGTTCCATCCTATTTTTTCTATAGTAACCCAGCATATTTAAATTAGTTTCGTTACTATATAACTAATATAGCTCGTCCCAGATTTTGGGAGAGTCGACCAGTCTACGTTTAGTGTGGCCATGCTTGTTGTTTCATTTTCCGAGACTTGTAGATGGTTGATCTTCATTTCTGTGTTCGTTCGATAAATATTTTTAATGTTCCTTAACATTTTGGATCTTGGTTTTATTGCTTCCAATTTTTGTTTTCAAAGTTTGTTGTATTCAATTTTAATATTCTGTTCTATTAGTTCATTAGTTTGACTGATTTCCGCTTTAAGAAAATTGTTTTGCCTCATGTTATTCAACCCATTCCTTCTATTACGTTTGAGTATATTCATGATTAAGAAGAATTTTATAATCGTCCGTGAATTTAATTTGTTTAAGAATTTTTTTTCGGCTTTTCGGACAAAATATTATTTTAATGGACACCCATACAATGTTTACGACTATTTTAGTCGCAGAAAACAAAGAGGCCATTTATTAACAATATTTCTACCACAAAAGTAGAAAAAATGCACTCCCCTCCCCCAAACCTTTAACCCCAGGGCGTACTTGTGTACACAAAGAACACAAACCCTTGCAAAAATGAGAACTCCCTTAGGTAGCTTCTTGGCAGCTTGGTTTCGTACTGATAAAAAGTTGGTGTACTCATCAGGTTGCAACGACCAAACTGCAAAAATCCAACTCTTGCTTTGTACCGATAATACAAAACAAGAACATATCGATCTAGCGAATTATATATCACTAAATCAGAAACCACAGGAAATTCTCACTATGTATGTGTAACAAGCCAACACATATAATTAAGAAGAATTTTATAATCGTCCGTGAATTTAATTTGTTTAAGAATTTTTTTTTTTTTTTTTTTTTTTTTTGTAAAAAAAAATTCTTTAACAAATTAAATTCATTTCAATATTCCTTTGATCAATGTCATCATATTTTGGATTTGCTGGTTATGTATGTGGAGCGGCGGAGGTCTGTTCTTACTCGTGTTGTTACTATTGAATATGTCCCGGTTGTTGTCATCTGTTATATTTTTGCTGTTGCTCTTAGTGAGGTTTGACGTAGTAGTTTTGGTTGTGTATGATCCAAAAATATTAAAATTTGTAGTTTTGATGGACTCTTTTAATTTTTCGAAATTTGTTGGTGTTTGAGGTCTTCTTCTGTGAATAATATGCAATGTTTTAATTTTTCGTTTTAAATTTGAAAACGCTTTAATTTATTGGCGTACCGTTGTTCGCTGCTAATTAACATTGGTTTTATTATGGTTGTTCGGTTTTTATGAATATTAGTTTTTGAATCACACTGTTTCATTATTCTAATGTTGATTATAAACGGGATAGCCCGGTTTACCAACAATTATTAGCGGTTTACGCCATACATTCACTTGTGTTTCTAAATTCAGTGATTTTTGATATTATTTCAATAACAACAACGAATATGTACTATAATTAGCTTTATTATAAAAAATTAATTTTTATTTTTTCTCTTTCTTTTTCTCTTTTTCTACTATGCTATCGAAGGCGACACAAAAAGTCAGTTAATATGGGACGATACCGGTCGCCATTGAAGTCCCAAAAAATTCTTCCTGATCTTGAAAATGAAAACGCATTGGATGGTCAAGTGCCTGATGCAGGCCTTCGTGTGAAATTATTAAACGACTTTAATCGATTGTTCGATTCCGAATATGTGTTGTTTATTGCTATAGTTATTGCTTTCTAGAAGAGTGTAAACCAATTTCTATTGTGGTATATTCTTTCGGGGATAATTGTGTTATCGTTAATGGCAGTTGGCGTTACATAAATATCACCATTTTCCACATCTACCGGAAGTTCAGCGTAAAGTTTACTTCTTGGTAATATAGTATAAGGTTTAGATGAATAATTTAGCATAAATAATAAAAGAATTTTTAATGGTTTCCATTTTCAGGATTGAATTGGCTATAGATCTGACGTAATACCAAGTTAATGCATTGTTTCACGTCCCAATAGACCATCAAAATATTCATGGAATTTGAACAAAAAAAATTCCGTAGGATTCCTTGTTTTGAACTTCATAAGTTGTAGAATTATGACTTCCTGCAGGCCGATGCTGGCTTTCCTATATAGGAAAATGGAGTTAGTCGCAATTTTTTTTTCTGGCGTACTATGGTAAACAGTAGGTGTAAATTATTTCAAAAACAAGATTAAATTGGGAATATTTTTCCTACTAAATTTCGATACTGAAAATGTATTTCCGAAAATTATAAAAATTTAGATCACACATAATTTCTCAGCAAACAGATTTCTCAGGATTCTCTGAGGCCTGCAAGGAATGCGTTAAAGCACATCTCTTGATAGAGGATTTTTCCGCTCTCACCACTACACAATTCTTTGACTTATTATGCAAACTTTTAATTTAAATACTGCTAACTCAAAGAAAAATTAATTTATTTATTTATATTTGTCGTGAAATTTAAAAAACTTAACTTTCGTTAATACCTTCCAATCTAATGTTTTTCAAGGTCACCAATAAACGTCCCCCTTGACACTGGACATATTTTAATAAATTAAATTTTCTCATATCTTGCAACGTTTCCGAGATAAAAGCGTGTCATTTATTAAAAAAAAGTCACCCTGTATAAATATTTTATTACATTTCTCTTTTGCGGTACCGCAAATTTATTTTAATCCCAAGGCGTTAAGATGAGAGAGAGAGAGAGAGAGAGAAGTCAAGAAAGGTTTACAAACTTAAACAATAGTATACAAAAATTAAAAACAAGACCTGCAAAGCTTTCTTACCTATGGGAGTAATTGTATTAATCGGTTACGAGCTTTTTTGTTTCCATCCTTAATTTTAAAAGGCCTAATAATTACCTTAAGTACAAACCAACTACTAAAAAAAATTATACAAAATCTTAATCAAGTAAATCACAAGAAACAAACAAAATAAAAAAAGGAAACAAATTAAAGGAATTATTTAATTAGTCCTTAAGAAAATTAAGTTTTATACTTTCCCCTCCTTTAAATTTTTGTATAGGGTTGGTGAAAAATTGTATTTTTATGCTGATGTCAATTTTCTTTTTCACGTGGTGTAATATTTTTATAATTTTCCCACAAATGAAATTAGATGGGATAAGTATAGTAAATTTTTAAATGTGAAGAAACTGTTTGTCATCTTTTTACATATCAGATCAACATTTTATTGAATATAATGGCGGTTAAGAACTAAGCTTTTGTACATAAAAGATATTTACAGAAAATTAGAAAAATATAAGGAATAAAAAAGGCAATGTCGTCGATGCGATTTTATTTTACGAGTATGTCAAGTATGAGCGATATGAGGAATGTTTTGTATGTGCAAAACACATACTGACACGTTCAAAAAAATGTTCCTTGCTGAATCGATCGTAAATGACCGTTTGCAATGTCAGTCAGCAATTCCTCATTAGTTACAACAACCGTAGCCAAATCGAGAATAGTGAATTGTTATTCTCGCTGTATATCATTATTAATTAAATCTGCTGCCGGCCGATTAGCTGATGGGATACTCAAATTGATAATTGGCGTATTTGAAATGAGAATGCAAACACCCTCGACCAAAATCGAAAAAAAAAATTATTTGTACAGGATTTTAGCAGCACTATCGAAAATCATTCTGAAAAATCAGAAATTGTATTTTTGTTGCTGGAGGCTGGAGTGAAGCAGTGGCCCCAGTAGAACGTTGAAGTACTCCAACCAATATGGATTGTAGGATATATTTTGAAGCAGCTTCCTAAAACACACTACACGAATATCTCTGTATAGTTTAAAAATGTTGTTGCTGCGTAAAGAATAAAGGTGAAGAATGGAATTATTGCGCTTGGTCTTATAGCTATTGACACAAATTCTATGTATCTGCTGCTTGGCTGGTTATCACACAATGGCTGTATGCATGTCGAACATGCATGTTTCTGGTGCAATTCAGAACAACTGCAAA
Organism: Nephrotoma flavescens; assembly: GCA_932526605.1. Lineage (NCBI taxonomy): Eukaryota > Metazoa > Arthropoda > Insecta > Diptera > Tipulidae > Nephrotoma > Nephrotoma flavescens. Next base: position 76,020,578 of record OW052220.1, read on the forward strand.
CTTTTGAAGACGATAGTGAATGTAGGAGGTAGCTATGGGTTACATCCAATTTATAATTGACCGTGTAAATTGCACATAAAACTTTTGGAGAAAACTATGAACTGCACCCTCGTTATAAATGAGTTTTAATAATCAAACTGGGGCGTGCGGTTTTGCAAATTTGTAAATTGTATAAAAATAAATAAATAAGATGCAAAAAAAAATCAATGTCTGGTTGTGCTAATCTTCATTTGATTTCCGGATCCTGTGTAGTATATCTTCGCTCATGTGGTTTTAATATTTATTCCAAAGCTTCGATGATTGTGCCGCAAAGCAACAACAAATGGCGTCCAATTGACGGATTTGATGTGGTAAAGAACCGAACAATGCGTCTGCAAGCGTAATGTATCGTAGAAGTGGCCGTTGGCAATTCGTAAATATTCGAAGAACGTTGAACGTTCAACATTTATCAATAACAAACGCAAAAAGGAGCACTCACGTTGATTTCGGTGAATTGTGTACAATTGCCCAACGTATGTGATTCAATTATGCCAGGAAGTGCCGGATTTTTTGGGACATCGGACAATTCGTGCGAATTGACCGAAAATATTTATTCTTTTGCATAATTCGAAAAATTCAGTCAGTGTGGTTCTCGGTGGATTATTTGCCAATGTATTTGATATTTTTTTTTTTTGACCTAACTGAACTGCAAAACTCCATATTAATGTGAGCTTTGTAAATTTTTGACAATAGAGACGAATATTGTAATACCACCTATTACGGACGGCTCAGCAGCCCACCCGCAGATTTCATCTAGTATTAGTTTTGCCAGCTAATACTCAGAGTATTGGGTCGTGGGGATTTGGAGGCTTGCCTGGCTCTGGCCTACACCGTGTTTACAGAAATTAATAAAAAAAAACGCAAGCTAAAAATAAATAAAAAAAAACCGGATGTTCCACCGAAATTTGTCGAACGAAACTTAAGGAACATAGTAAAATAATTATAACCGGGTGTGCCCATCCGGTGGCGACCGAATCACTCCGAGTGACAGGTAACCAGTCTGCTGAAGAGACCCCCGAATGACTCATCGACCCCGAAAAGCCGATGCCCAGCTACAACGAAGCAGCATTAGAGTGTAAGGATGTCTCCCTAACAGACCAAGCCTCTGTTCACTCCACCGAATGAAGACCTCAAACGAATCTCCCACAATTCACACTTAGACAGCTTGAAACCGTCAAAGTGCCAAGAGGAGATCGCTGGATTTAACGGTCGTCCCCGAATGGGCGACAGATATACTGGACTCGTCACTCCGACCCTGTGGATGTCCTGCCAAGGGGATTCCCATTAATTAGAATTAATAATTCTTAAATTAGTTATTTAGAATTAGTAATGCTCTGGGGTGTCTGCTGTTTTATTAAGCAAATAAAACAGCAGACACACCAAAGCATGAGGAAAATAAATAAATTTAGCATAAAGGTCATACACCATACTTATTATAGAAATTATAGAAATTGAAATAAAAGGAAGGGAAGAAAGAAACAACCAAATGGTGAAAAGCAAAAAAAGTTCTTCCCACCGTATTTACACCTCACGCGGCCGCAGCCACATGTAATTCCCCAAATCGAAAAATAAAAACATGATCGGTGGAATCGTTCAACTGCGTTAGGGGCATGGTATTACATCGACATTTTATTTTAAAAATTAAAAAAAACAAAAATTAAATAAAAATGTAAAACAAAAAAATAAAAATAAAAATAAATTAAAATCTAAAAAACTTGTACCTAAACAGGGGCAGCCTAGCAGCCGTCATGCCGCAGGTGATGCCACACCAGGACCGTTGTGACCCTGTAACTGATAAACGTGGCACGCTGTTCACCTCGATGCGGCCCGTCCCCCGATATATCTCGAAATACGGAATTTGTATGGCCTTGACCGACCGCCCGTAGATGCTGTTTCGATTTGCCGCCCGTAAACTGATCTGATTTTTTTTTTATTTTAATTTAAATAAATTAATAAAATTTTAAGACTAAGTAGTCTTGTTATACAGAATTCGTCGTCCGGTTTCTCACAAAATCAAAACTTAACTTTTTTCTAAAAAAAAAAAATAACATTTCCTAAACACACGAATATTTCATCTTGTGGTCTCCATTTTCCCTTTCATCATTTTTTTTTTTAATTTTCATGGTGCGAGGCACTTTATTGAATTGTATATTAGGGGAAAATGAGACAACAAGAGGATATTCTTTGTATTACAAACCAATTTTCATACCGCCAATTCAACATGTACATGCTGGCGTGGTGTGTAAATACGATGTAATATCGAAAAAATTTAGTTTTAGTATCTCTATTAACAGATAGATGGTCGTTAATCATAAGATTTTAAAAACAAACAGAATTTGCGGAGTACGAACAATGGTATCACTGATTGTCAATGTCAATCTGATTGTCTCTTTGACTGAACAACAGATAACCGTTGACATTTTCACCGCATGAACCATAGATCATGTTTGTGGTAACAATATCGGACAATTGCGTAGTAGCGTGTGGTGTCTTTTGATGCAATCTCAACACAAATTGGATTTGTAATTCAAATTTGTGTGGTCTTTGCGCAGGCAGTTGAAGCTCAACCATTTTCTCGGACGAGATTTGACTTTTCTTCGAACGTTAGAGGATTGGATTGATCGCATTAATACACGTTGTGATTGCTAGCACAAACTTCACATGCGAAGATGCGAGAGTCTTCTTTGTGCAACTGTAGTGGATAAAATTGTGTTTTAGTCTGGAGATATTGATTGCCAGTGTTCAGGAAATCGATCAAATTTTGGTATGATGGATATTACGCACGGGTAGGTTACATCTCCCATTATCCATTGGTCCAATCTAACTTGTCTGCATGTATGTGAAGCTGGCACGAAAAACCAGCCCGAAAACACCATTTCGATTTTGGTGTGTTTCTTTGCTAAATTTAATACGATCCCGAAATATTTATTGAAAATGAAAGAAAATCGAGAATTTTATCCCGAAATATTTTTGAAGTTGTATTAAATAAATAGTAATTAATATCGGTGAAAAGGAATAAATATCACGGTTTTATTTGCTCTATTTAGACTACACTTTCAGGTAAAGTATGTGACAACAAACCACTGGTAAAGTATGTGACAAAAAAAATTAAATGAGTGCTGTTGTACAAGAAAATGAGTATTCTTATTATTCAACTACAGAAGACACGAAACATGTAATCATCATATCCATAAACTGTGTCGAGATTGCCCACAAAGATTTAAAATTTTTAAAATACTTAAGAAAAAACAAATCGAGCAATTTGTCCTTATGGTTTCAATGTTCCTTTGGATTGATATGAAAAATCAATTAAAAAATTAAATTATTTGTGAAAATCCTAGAGATAACCTCATCGGAAAATTAAGTTTAAAAGTTAGATCCATCTATCACCTAAGTCATACCAAAAGCTCATGATATGATTTTTCATATCAAACATGAAGAATATCAAAACCATAATGACAATTTGCTTTAGATCAGGATCTTATAGTCGTGATTCCAAAAATAAGCTTTTGGAATGGCTTAAGTGATAGACGGACCTAACTTTTAAACTTAATTTCCCGATGGGGTTATCTCCACAAATAATTAATTTATTTAATCGATTTTTCACATCAAACATGAAGAACATAGAAAGTATAAGGATAAATTGCTTAAGATCAGGATCTTATAGTCGTGATTCCAATATGGGCTTTTGGCATGGTTTAGGTAATAGATGGACCTAACTTTTAAACTTAATTTTCCGATGCCACAAATTCAACAAAAAATTAATAAATTTAATCGATTTTTCATATCAAACATGAAGAACATCGAAACCATAAGGACAAATTGCTTAAGATCAGGATCTTATAGTCATGATTCCAAGATGTTCTTTTGGCACAGTTTAGGTAATAGATAGACTTAATTTTTAAATTTAATTTCCCGATAGGGTTATCTCACAAATAATTAATAAATTTAATCGATTTTTCTTATCAAACCAAAGACATATTGAAACCTTAAAGACAAATTGCTTGATTTGCTTTTTCTTAAGTATTTTAAAAGTTTTAAATCTTTGTGGGCAATCTCGACACAGTGTATGGATATGATGATTGCCTGTTTCGTGTCTTCTGTAGTTAAATAATAAGAATACTCATTTAGTTTTACAACAGCACTCATTTAAATTTTTTTGTCACGTACTTTACCAGGTTTGCTGTCACATACTTCACCTTAAAGTGTAGTCTAAATAGAGCAAGTAAAACCGTGATATTTATTCCTTTTCGCCGATATTAATTACTATTTATTTAATACAACTTCAAAAAATTTTCGGGATGAAATTCTCGTTTTTCTTGCATTTTCAATAAACTTTTCGGGATAGTATTTAATTTAGCAAAGAAACGCACCAAAATCAAAAAGGTGTTTTCGGGCTGGTTTTTGAGCCAGCTTCACAAACAACTTGTCTGCTATGACGTTCGTTAACACGTTATCTCATGTGGCGACCGGCACTCCTAAAACTTTAATACCGTGAACGGTGTCGGTCGTAGTGTAAAGAACCTTACATAATCCCACGGCCCATTCAAATTGTAATGTAGTCATGGTTCAGACCTTCGAAGAAAACTGTCGATGATGAACCGATCTCGTATAATACGTGTCATGCTGATGTGCGTAAGTATTGGCGTCACATTGCGGATTCTCGACCATGGCTTAGACTGTTGTCTCTGTATGGTTTTACAATTTGAAACTACATCGAGTATTAAAGTCATCGCTAGATCGCGGTTGCCATACTCTCTCTCGAGTGCCACTTTATGGCACGCGGCCTTGATCTGGCCCTGTACGCCACCGAATTCATTACACCTGGACGCCACGTCTTCGATATGCGTCTGTACTCACTGCTCGCTCGAGGACTCGCTGTAGCGACGATTGTTGACGCGAGTTATGATTGCACCACCGAATGTCACTATTTCACTAATTTCACTAGTCACGCGTATCGAAATGTCAAATATTCTTACCCACGAGAGTTTGTAACAGAATTCTATCTAATCCTGTTACTGTCCTATCCCAATCATATAAATTTCCTCATAGGGAGACCTCGAAGATAATATCTTCAACTATTTCTACTGTAGTTTGACCGTCATGTTTTGATTTTTACGTTTTCTTTTAGTGTTCATTTGATTAAAGGTAACATAAATCACTAACATTAGAATATTTTATGTACCGCGGGTAAATGAACTCAAATATGTTCATGAACGTAATTTGATTACGTCGTTTGTGCGCATATTGAAATGTAAGTTTTTTTTATACACTTGTGGATAGGTAAATGACAATGACCGATGCAATAATTGAAATGTTGCATTTGGTGTTGTGCCCAATTTACCGACAATGCAAAAATTTTACACGCGCGGTAATTCGATTTTATGAATTGGTTGAAACTTTCAATTTAATTACTAAAAACAATTTTTTACCCTCTCCTCTCAACTTTTGAATATGAAATTAAAAATAACCGCGTTTGGGGTTTTTGGAAAATCGGACAGTCAGTTTATGGTCACATAATTTTAGTGGAGTCAGTTTGTAGAGAGACCAACGAGTGGTCGTGATTAGATTAAGTGTTAAGTTTCCGTTGGGTTAAATTTTGTTTTTCTGTTAAGTTTTTTTGTTCTGTTTAGTTTTTGAGTTGTGTTAAGTTATTTTGTTTGTAAATTTTTTTTTTTTTTTTTTGCAATTTGTTGAGATTTAATAAAGTAGTGATTAGTATAAATTAATTCCAATTGTTTCTTGTGTTTTTTTTTTGCTTTGATTTTGTTTTGTTATTGTTGTTCTTTGAATATTTTTGGTGAGTATCAAGTATCTAAGAAATTTTATTAACAAATTATAATAAGCGTTTAGTACAACCAGGGTCAGATCCGCCCACGTGATTGGTTGATAGGCCAAACCACTACTACGGGGTGCGAGACCCCAATCATATCGTTTTCCTTTGAGTTTTCCTTGGTCTTTTAAAACTAAATTTAACGCAGCAAACTAGGCTGTTATCCAAGCACCTCACACACCACGACCGCATCCTCGAAACGACTGAGCAGTGGGCGGGAAGCAGCAATGCTACAAGAAATGGTAGAGGATAGTGGCATTCTTGAAAATCGGGGTGGCTTTAGCGGATGAAGATCAACCCGTATCAAATTGTTGCGGCACGTCACGAATGATCCGACTCAAATGATCAAAAATGCGAAGACGGAATAAATTACGAAAACGCTTTAAGTAAAAGGTATTCATTTATTGAATTAATTGTCGTGCCGTGTTGCTACATCGAACAGTTAGATAAAAAGAAAGTTTTCCACATGGATATGACATTTTTGATATCTGCGAGAAAGTTTGTTTTATTTAAAACCGTGTTCTACAATTTTATTTTTATTTTATTTTATTTTATTTTAATATAAATGTTTGACATTCTTATGAACTTATTACATTAGTGGCAAACTACTTTATTTTAATATTTTTCTAATTTTATTTATTAAATTAACTTACAGGTGTGCAGCAACATATTAGCGATTCATCAACTTAAAATTGGCAAAAAATCATTTTAAAAAAAAAGAATAATAGAATTTTGATATTATTAAGCTGAAGAAAAGTATTTTTCCCGAAACGTGACAGGGGGTTTAGATTTCTTAACGTTATTACTTAACGAAATCCACATCCCCCAAATAAGCATTTGGGTTTTTTATTCTATGGGAATGGGAATAATATTTGATTGCTTTCATCTCTCTGGAAAGATAGAAAATATTATTAAGCTATTGAAAATATGTAGTAAGTAGCAATCAACCTTTGGTAAAACAAGTTTAACGAACTTAATTGGTATTTCGTCAACTCCAACAGCGTTTGATTTAATGGAATCTAAAGCATCCATAAGGTCAGTGAAAAAGATGTTACTAAAACTAAAGTTATCTTCCATCGAACTTTAGAGTTCATTAATACATCAAAAGTTAGTAACCCCGCTGAACGTGCACTGTTATGAGAAAAATAATTATTGAAGTCATTTGGTGAAAATTGTGAAGATGATTTTTCGTACGATGATAGAAAGGAACCAACAGATTTTAAATTTTTCCATAAAACTTTTGAAGGAAGAGATGGAGAGATGGGTGCGGCTTTATATTCTTGATAAAGCTCAATTCTTCTAGTACGCTTCCATCGACGTAGAATAAAATCCCTGATCTTATCATTTGTAACGAAACGTGGGTAGCATTCGTAGGTTACTAGTAATAAAAAACCAAGTTCCAAAAAATGCCGTTCGTTACTGAATTATTTATGTGAATATTACAGAGCTTCGGACAGTGGTCAATGTTACCAGCTATGCTCAGGGATCGGGTGTGGGATTTTCCGAAGTTGTAAAATTTCTAGAATGACCACTATAGGGAAATGTACAAAAAAAATTAGATTAGGACTAGCTAAACCGGAACAGATCAAGGCATAAACCAACTTACCATTGAGTCGCGTGATCACACTTACCATCCTCCATCCTCAATATAAAATGTCTAGGTTCTCATTTTTATCACTATAAAGTACTGAAGTAAAATGACGACGACGAAACAAACAAAAACCATGAGCGAGAATAAAATCAATCAATTCAGAAAAAAAATGTAAAAAAAATAAAAAGAAAATTCAAAAATTGTAATTTAAGTTTTTTAAAACTAATAACATCATTTATTACGTTAAATGTTTAAGCCAAGCAAAATTACACAAAAAAAATTGTGAATAAAACCTAACTGCAAACTCCTATTATCCCCCATTTTCTAACTAGCTTAAATAATATTATAAAGAAAAAAACAAAAGAAAATAGAAAAATCTCAAAAAAAATAACGAAATAAGTTCATAATCCACCACCAGAACTAAATAATTAAATTTATATAAAATTATATAAAAAAAAACTATTAAACTTAAAAGCTAAAATTTAAATGAAAATATATAAAATAAAAAAAAAAATCGGTACTTGTTTGTATGCAGTAATTGTTACGTCACGTTGCGTCACGTTGCGGCCGATAATCCATGAGAATTTTAATAATACGTTTAACGTAGAAATTTTATAACGTTTTCTTTTCTTTGTTCAAAATAATTATTTTGTTATACGTTATGAATTTAACGTTAACACTAACACGTTTTTTTATACACAAAATTTAGCATCGACTGCTTTACATAAATGCACTAATTTGCTTTTTGTATAGTTAATTTAGCTGCACCACTTAAACGTAAGCTTTTTCGTTTACACAAAAAAAAATTCTTTATATGTGCTGTATCATGAGTACTAATCATCGTTTTCTACTAAAAAGTCCATAACACACACATTCACAATCAAAGGAATACAAAGTGATCACTAACTTGCACCAGTTTGTATCGAGGTTTTAGTTCGTAGGTTATGATAGAGATTTATATGCCACCTCGGGTAAGCAAATCACTATAGTCACTTAACACTATTTTTTGGGGGTTTCATTAATAACGTTTATTACACTGCACTTACGTTCGGTTTTTATTAATTTTTATTTTTTTGTATTTTACACTTTTATTATTTCGTCCATAAGGTCACTTAATTTATAAATTTACAATTTAATAATATTTAAAAAAATATATAAATAATGTTCATTTATTCACAATTTAGTTTTTTAGTTTTATCAATTTGAACATAGTAAATTTTTTTGTATACACATTTTTGTTTGTTTTTTTTTATACGTAATTATAATTAATGAATTTCTTTAATTCAATTTAAACACAAGTTAATTCTTATAAATTAATTAACCGTACTTCATCGATATATAAATCAAAAAGTCCACGACAAAACTCAAAAAGAAAAATTAAAAATTATGACCGAAATCAAAAACGCAACTGAACTCCGCACATCCAAAATTTTCAAATTTTATATCTTCCGAGATCAATTTCCCCCACCATTAACGAACGTAGAATATCAATACTATTACATAGCCTACCGGTTTGTAGTTCATTTCCCCAGATAAAGTACATAATTAATTTGCGTGTTATATTTTCCCGTTTTTCCATTAAGGTATATGTGTGAACCAAACAGAGGTATTAAACCTTGAAACGAGGAACATTGATCGTTTCACATTGAACCAACGCGGCTGTTTAGGTTTGGGTGATATAGTTCTTAGTGGCACAAATTCTGCAAACAAGTTCATAACTAGTTGTGTAAAGTATTCTACTTTATCAACAGGGTTGTTAAAATTGCAAACCATGCTCCAATTAAAATTATTACATTTATCAAGCAAATCTGATAACTTAATGCTATTATAGTTGCGAAATAAGATTTTAGGAATAGATCTCTCGTGTTTAATATCATAGGAAAAGTAAAGAAGATCGTGATCACTAAATCCAACCGAAATTTGGTTATGAAATACAATTTTGTCCGTATTAGAAATAATACAGTCCAATAATGAACTAGAGTGTGACGTGAAATATGTTGGCTCGGTGTTCACTGGAGTGAGAGAAAATTCAGTTAGCAACCTTTTAAATTTGTTCGTAGTCGATTTAGTTTCTTTGAGGTCACAATTGAAGTCAACGCACAGTACAATATCATTATAGTTAACACTATAAATTTGCAAGAAGGTCCCAAAATCTTCAACGAAACGTTTATTCGGCGGTTTATATGCAACAACCAACAAGACCTTAGCTACTCCTAGGAATAGTTCTATGAGAATTACCTCCAAATTAGATGCACAATGACCATGCACCAGTTTATATCGAATGCATGATTTCAGGAAAAGCAAATTCCACCTCCCGTTTTTTTGCATCCAAATTTCGGTTCAATCGTAATATATTATATCCAGAAAGACAATTGAAGCATCAGGAATGCGATCGACGTTTGATTGTAAGGTGCACACCGACAGGTTTCACCTATGTCTTCAAAATAATTATACCGTTTTCATTATAGATATATACAGCAAACTTCCGAACACGGAAACTATTAGTGAATCATACGGAGAAAATCCATACAGAAGAACCGGTAAACGCCTAGACTGCGCGTCTTATTATGTTGAACCGCCGCTATTATACAACCTTTCATAGTAATGAAGAGGTTTAGTTTGGATTTGAAAGGTGTCCAGTGAATGACGGAAAAGCTAATGCCTGGCTTCGTTGATCTGTCCACAAAACCGATTGGTTATCAAAAAACTTCATCGGATGCAACCCACAATTGTCATTTCAATATTAGTAAAGCACCAGATATCACTGGGTTATTGTCTTAAGTCGCCACGACCTGCAATTTCATTTCCTATTTTCTGCTTATTGGCACCCGGAATACACTACGCAAAACATTATTTTACGTTCAAAAAATTACAATTGTCATTAAAATCACATCCGACATTTGATTCTCGAGCGTGCAGTGTGTCGACAAGATAACTGAGCGCTACCTACAACCAAACTGCAAAACAGCTTAAACTAATTGATTCACGGCACGAGCCAAGAACACAAGAGAAAGCCAATTAGCAAACTACAGGTAAAAATATTTCAATTTTTTTCATGTAAAGGGAAAAGCATTTCCTGAGGAGTCGGATAGGCTAAAATTTTTATAAATCTAATTTAAACTAAATACATTGAAGAGAAAAGTTTCTTTTTTTCTTTATTTTACATGTATTTGTATTAATTATAATAATAGGAAAAACAATATCAAACCGAGGAAAATTCTTTTAAAATGAGATAAGTAGAGCAAACATAAAAAATGTAACGAAGGAAAACTGGTGTACCGATTTGTTTTTGGTGTTGTTGTCAATGGTAAAGGTAATTCGTTTTTTTTTGTTACTTCGCAGGTGAACTTATTTTATGTTGTGGTTAAAATCCCTTCATTACGTCTTTTTCGTAAAGGAAATTTTCTTTTATGGAAATTACAAAGTGTAACATGTTTACTAAGCAACCAAAATTAGTAATTTAACGAGAATTATTTTTGTTAAATGTGAATAAGATATTCTTTTTTTTAGCAAATAAGTGTTTTTTGACGTATAACTACCTTTTTCACTGGGGATTGCACGATACAGGAATTGGTATAAATTATTACAGATCGACGTAACAATTAAAGACGTTGTATAACGGATTCAACTAGGCCCCAGAACTAAGATGAAAATGGCTTATATTGATAGATTGGGACAATACAACATCAGGTAAGTGACAGAGTCTGTTCGCGATGAACAGATGTACGGTGTGGGTAGTGTTACGGAATCCTCTCTACACACGTATAACACACGGTGGTCGAGTGTTTTTATTTGTATATCACCAACTTAGTTAGATTTCATAATTTTATTGGGGTGATTATTATTCTTAATACGGATCGATGTAGTGGGATCAAGTAATGCTCCGATACTGATTGGGAGTTGGATTTTATAGAATGACATTATAAAATGGAAATAACGAAAGCAAGTTGTATCGAACGCCCAAAATTCGTAACAATATGTTTGATGTTGTACGCGGTTATAATTATATGCAAATATTTTTTTTTCCATTCTTCCGTTTTAAGTTTATTTTAGCTGTACCGCCTCCAAAAGTTCAAAAAAATATTAAAAGTTAAAATATTATGAATAATCAATTAAAATTAAAAGTTTAAAATGGCACTGTATGCCCAATCTATTAGAGACTAGGTTTTATATATAAAATAACGTAATTATTAGATAAATAATTAAAAGATGCCACGATAAAATAATAATTACAAAATATTATTTAAACTTCCACTAGTTTCGCTAGTATCTTTGTGATGAAAATGCTGTTTACCTGGTTCAAATTTTTGCTTTGTTTTATAATTGGAGGTCTCCATCGATAATAATTTTCTTTTGTCAAAATACACTTTAATCAACCCCTTATTACACAAGAACTAGAGCTCATCTTACATCAAACCGTGACCGGTGTCCCCCACATAGTCATTATCTTGGCAATTTTCACAGAAACAAAAGCCCTTAGACGGAAATTAGTTTTGCACAAATACCATGGTATCGCACTGAATTTTTTTTTTTTTTTTTTTGATTAATTGATTGATTGGAATGTGGGAACAAAATTAAGTAAGATTACCGAATGACACCGGGCCCATCCGCACACTCTTTTACATATAACAACATGGAGGGATAGGGAAGATTTGTTAATTATTATGAAAATTGACTCGATTTCAGACACCTAAGTAGTCAATTGTTAGTTGAAATGTAATATAAGACGGTTAGCACAAGACAACACAATTATTTTTGATTTTTTTTATATATTCAGAAATCAGTATCCTAAAAAAATTTATATTTAATTAAGTTGCAGTAAGCTTCCTGCGAAATAAAATGTCATTATTATGAGTTAAATTATACTTGAATAAAGTTAATGTAATGTTACGACCAGTACCAACCAAACCAAACCAACCCGGCCCTTCTAAAACAAATCAAATCAAAATAAATTAAAAATTTATTTAAACTCATTTTGAGGTAACTCGCTTCAAGAGAACCAAACCAATCTAGCCAATACTAATCAAACTATTACATTTATTTTATTCAAGAATCCAGAAATTACCAAATATATCACAGCAGGAAAGGGACGCACGACTTTTTTACCTTCAACGGATACAATTAAACTTTTAAAGCAACCAGGAATCTGTAAGATGACAGAATTAATAATAAGTAGCTAGCACAACTGTAGGATCCTTGATAACCAAATAACACAATCGTATTAAAAAAATCATATAAAAAGAACAACCAGTGATAATTATTTATCCAACCTAGAACAAGCTAATGAAAACCTTCATCAATTAATAGTCTCACGAAAGAACCTAGAAAATAATTTAATTGAAGAAATGCCATGATCCCTGAAAAACCATATAAGTGCGTGCAGCAATATTTAACTGCATTTCAAATTTGCTCTGTATAGCTTCCAAGATTTCAAAAAGTAAATATCCGCTGAAACATCAAATTTATTAGAAACTCGATAGCCATTATGATTCCTACCTTGTCAGCTCTTCTGACTATTAAATTATAATTTTATTTTTAATTAGAAAGTATTACGACTTGAAAGATCTTCTGTAATCAAAAATCTTACTTAGAACTAAATAAATTAGCTTAATCAAGAACTGAATTGAAACATAGTATTAATAATAAACACCTGGTAAACCGCGATAACTCTAAATTGCTGATCAAATTAAAATATAATAATTTAATACTCAAACGCTGAATAATTGGATAAAGGAATATTAGTAAAATTCTAGTAATGTCTGAAATCACATTGTGAAAAGAATCATTTTTATAAATAGTCATAGTAAAATGTACCAAAAATAAATGTAATGTTTATCCAGGAGTACCAAAAAACCAAACACACTGCAACACACAAAGTTATTTCCGAAACAACCCCAATAGACTGTTCGAATCCTCTCTCCGTGAAACCTCACCATTCACCAAACGATCTTTAATATTCAGCAAAGAAACCAACCTGGCACAATATTCCAAACCTCAGACAAGGGTTCCATGCAAAACTGCAAATTTGCCTTCTTATACCAACAATTGATAGCCACATCAACTCCCAAATAAAACAGTTTAAAATAGTCTAAAATAGCTTACAAATATCGGTAACGACAGAGCATATTATATGAATACAACCCTTCGTAAGTTGAGAAACACAATGTTCAATGAACAACCATCATAAACCGCAGACACCGACCAACCACTCATCATGAACGAAACCCATTCAAAGCACTCTACTACAAATATCAAAGAAAATTTATTGCAGTACAGCTCCACTACATCCTCGCCGCCTCTCTGTAAATTGATCACACAAATCAAATCAATGAAAAGGAGAAAAAACAAGGAAAACAACAACCAAAATTTATTGCGCAAACAGCAAATAGGTGCATGTACATATACATACTAGAGTAACTTGAATCCGGTATCTTCTTGGTTTTTTCCTCTTTACCTACAAAACCGGCTTTGCCGTGGATTTTTTGTAGACTCAAAAATTTCAACAACCCACCAAAAACAAAAATGAAATAAAAAAAAATCTCAATGTCATTTTTTTGTATTTTTTTAGCTTGATTTTATTTTTTAACCATGCACATCACAAAACAAAAATTTTAATTGCATTAAAAATTCGAATTCGAATAATAAAAGAATAAAATAAAATTTAATCAAATGATTTTTAATTAAATGATCAATAAAATTATTAAAAAATGCATGATTAATAAAATTAAATGATTAAAAAAATTATTTTTTTTTGTTAGTATTTACACAAACACATGGAAAATTTAAAAGTTACCGCATTCAAATAAAATGTGCGTGGACGTAAAGTGTAAGCCATAAAAGTTACCAGATTCAAGTTACCGTATAGTATGGGTATGCATTACAAATGATAATAATTATGTAATGACAAATAAAATAAAATGAAAACAAAAACTCCCCTGATCCTGTAAATTGTTTATTTGCAATTAATGCATACCCACCAAACGGTTAACATATATAACATATAGGTAAAAGAATGCAAAATATATAATGTACGAGTAATATATATATATATATATATATATATATATATATATATATATATATATATATATATATATATATATATATATATATATATATATATATATATATATATTATATATATATATATATATATATATATATATATATATATATATATATATATATATATATATATATATATATATATATATATATATATATATATATATATATATATATATATATATATATATATATATATATATATATATATATATATATATATATATATATATATATATATATATAGTATATATATATATATATATATATATATATATATATATATATATATATATATATATATATATATATATATATATATATATATATATATATATATATATATATATATATATATATACATATATATATATATATATATATATATATATATATATATATATATATATATATATATATATATATATATATATATATATATATATATATATATATATATATATATATTATATATATATATATATATATATATATATATATATATATATATATATATATATATATATATATATATATATATATATAGTATATATATATATATATATATATATATATATATATATATATATATATATATATATATATATATATATATATATATATATATATATATATATATATATATTATTCATATATATATATATATATATATATATATATATATATATATATATATATATATATATATATATATATATGTATATATATATATATATATATATATATATATATATATATATATATATATATATATATATATATATATATTATATTATATATATATATATATATATTATATATATATATATATATATATATATATATATATATATATATATATATATATATATATATATATATATATATATATATATATATATATATATATATATATATATATATATATATATATATATATATATATATATATATATATATATATATATATATATATATATATATATATATATATATATATATATATATATATATATATATATATATATATATATATATAATATATATATATATATATATATATATATATATATATATATATATTATATATATATATATATATATATATATATATATATATATATATATATATATATAT